>CM059567.1:70427129-71677129 GCA_030386875.1 Morinoia aosen | reverse complement strand
CAGACAAAATGCATGGGGAGTCAATTCGAATAGCGTTTTTTGACAGACCTCAGCAGTAATTGTCTACAGTCGAATTGAAGCAGATTGTTCTCTGATGGCCTTCATCGTTCGCAGCAGTAAATGCCTCGGTCGAAAACAGGCAGTAACAGAAGTGCTTCCGCCCATGGCGCGTCATACATTTATTTCAGTTAGCCCTCAAGTATTATTTGTATTATATTTCAACATCCTAACATTAGTCTGATTACCTAGCGAAATAGCACGAATATTTTACACGTTGTTTTACGTGTTTTGTTGTGTTATGCAATTGTTTATGATTATTCGCTTTATTTTTGCAAAAATAAATAAATTACTGTATTTTTGAACTGTATTTGTCTATTTGAGGCGGGCGTTTAAGGTATTTCGCGCGGTATATGTTCAGAGGCTGATTAAAAGTATCCATGACCTCCATATGTTAGCGGCTGAGTTCGATTGGACTCCCTCGAATGAAGTTCTTGGGGGACCTTAGATGGGAAAACTTTTGTTACGAAGTTTTCTTGAAGAAAGATATGTCGTAGATCGGCGAATCAGGAATATTCGTGAAACTTAATTTGTTGTTTGCAATTTTCTATTGTTTTGACAGTTGATTTTTTAATGGTACAAGGATTTCAAAATTAAGTAAGCCGCATAAAAACGTAGAGCAGTTCTAAGCAGACGTTCTCGCGAGTGCCGCCGAAATAGTAGATTTAGGTATATATAGGTAGTACTATGGTCGATCATGGCTGTGCGGACGAAATGTATATAGTCGGTAATGGTCGGTAATGGTGAAAATATGGTATTGTATTATGGTTGTTTATGGAAAAAATTAGGGACATTCCGGCCATACTCGACCCCATATTTGGTTGAACATGGTAGGCACGTAGATAATAAACAACCAATATTGTAGGCCATATTCGACCATAATCATCGACGATGCACACCATAATTTCCGACTGGGTTTAAAACTTTAGCAAATTTAATAGTGGACTTAGCGCACAGGTGTCTCCATAACACGCTTGCAGGACTGACATAAAAAGGCAAGACTTTTTTATGCCAGTAATGGAAAAAATAAAGAATTAGGAAATTGACGGGCCTCTGTTTCTTGAGAATCGAGACACAAAGTTTTCTTCATGATTTAAAAACATTCATTTAATCAGACCCAATATTCAAATTCATTAGTTTGAGTCAACCCAAGCAGTTTCATACATCTCATCCTTTTACGAATAGAAACTTGGCAAAGCTTCCTGGTCAAGAATGTAGAGCAAAGCCACTAGACGTGTCTCCAGAGGAGCGCGAAGTTCAAAGGTCATTGTCAGCGAAAGAAAGTCGTCAGGCGTCAACGCTCAGAAAAAGTAACTAAACAAGAACCTCCTAATGCAAATTCAAACATTTAGGCATGTTAACGTTGTCGCTAAGCTCAATCTGGAATAATAGTTTTTTTTCTCGTCAGTTGCCGTGCTCAAATCTCAAGGAGCTTTTTAAAGTTTCCTTCAACTCAATTCACAATTTGACCCACTAGCAACTTGCCCTTGTCCTCATGTCCCACTGCAGACGCGTGGGTAAGCCCGTATGACTCACATTTCAGATGGTCTGCCCCTCTTAAGGTCACAGTAATCTTTACGAGTACAATGTGCTATACTCATTCACATGGTACGAATTCAATCCAAAGATAGGCGGTCAAAAGCTCGCAAACAAATGGTCTGTAGATATCAGAATATAGGTCACACCATGTGCTGCATTTTCCATTGTTAACCACGCAGAGTAATTGCCTTGATAGCTGTCATCAAATTCTGTTTTACCATTAACCAACAGCCACGTCATTCTACTTGAAAACCTTTTATAGTATGGTTTGCAAAGTCACCCTTGCATCTAGTATGGTACAAGTCAGCTTCAAATAGAAAAACAATAATAATTTTACGTTAAGGCTCCGCCAGTAAATAATCCATCGAGTACCTTCCAAAGTAGGACTCGAAACAAACAATTTTCTAAATCGATGACGATAAGTGAGCTACCACCCAACTCTCTACACCACCGAGGCAGCAGCGGCTCACTAACTTCATACTTCCCAGCACCGCCCCACCAGCGCACGGTGAACTTGAACTCGTCGCAAGGTAAATGACTGTAACAGTATCCTCGAGGTGTAGTGTCCCGAACGCTAATTTATTTTCCGCTTTCTTTTTGACAAATAAAATGCAGCGAATCCAAATATTTAATTTGAGAAAAGATAAAACAAGACATAAGAGTCCGGGGAACGACTCTTTGATTTAACAAAAAAAACTCAAGAACTTATGAGATTCATAAATTCTGTTAAAAATCAAACTCATGTTTGTCCAAAACTCATAATACTAAGTGTGTGTACATTTCTTTTGAATAATTCCAAGTGTACAATTTGGACTTAGTCGCTATCCCTTGCTCAGCGTGTGTGAACCTCGCATCCTTCTTTGTTTACGTAGATCATTTAGGTAGATCAGGGGTCTTCAAACTTTTAAGAATTAGGGTAATGCTGATTACTTCAGTGAGTTCCAAGGGCCAAAACCGCTTTAATTTCCCTGCCATTATCTATAATTTTTAGAGTAGTGGCCGAGTAAGCGCCATTAGCTGTCGCGGGCCGGATAGAACACGTTGGCTGGCCGGACTAGGCCCGCGGGCCGTAGTTGGGAGACCCCTGAGGTAGATCAACGAACATTCGGTGACTGCTTCACAAGCCGCGTTGCTTGATATATGGTAACTACAGGAACAGGTGGAAGATCAAACAATCTGGAAATTATAACGTCCGTCGTGTGCGCCGACAGGTGTGTTTCCCGTACAAATGATATTGAACTTAGTCAAACTCTAACTGCTTCTACGAGGATACAGTCCCCGAAATACTACTGCTTTGTGAGCTTCTTAATTACAACCTTCACGTTCCTACCGCCCAACTATGTCATAATAAAACCTAATGTGCGTGACGAAAATAACCTCCCATAATATCATACGTGACCGAGAGTGTAAAGTGAGCACTGACTGTGTTCTATGTTCTCGCATGTTTTGAGCGAGAAATTATTCTAGGTTTAGAAACAAGACGAGCACATTAGTTCAAATCAGCATATTATGTAAATAGACAATGATTCGTCTGCAGATAGGACACACAGGCAGTCCAATGAACTTCGAAACTCACTAAAAAAGACTTTTTTCACGATACGAGTGAATTAATATTTTCAGCACAAACAATACATAAATAACATCACTCTAGGTCCGTTATCAAAGACATCGGTAGATTTTTCAGTGATGATAGGCTATCCATAAATGCTATACAAAGCGTTAGAAACATGATGATAAAATACACAATACGAATGTGCTTTCAATTCTGTTAAACCGTTAACAGGTATGCGTCGTTTTTTATCAAGCTTTTATTTTTCATTCAGAATCCGCGCTTGTATCCTAGATAAAACTCTCAATGCGTATTTCCGATTGGAAATAATGTTTACGATGTAAGAGTTGCTGTTTGCTGATTAACGGTCGAAATTGAAACAGATCTCTTGAACAATTATAAAACGACATTGATTCAAACTGCAGAGAGTACCTATAGAATAAATTCAATACATGAAGCCACATCGCACAATTTCTCGAAAAAATTTTCACGTTTTCTCTATTCTACATATTTCAGAGGGTTATTCACATCCATTACACTTAAGCTTCCTATCAAAAGCTAACTCAATGAAAAACCAACTCGCAAAAAAGTCAATATTCGAAAACCTTTCAACTGCACTTGCTAACGAACTCCATATGATCTTTCGCATCAAAATACACACGACAGAATGAAAAACTTACAACTAGTTCATTTTTCAACCAAGATGCCAGAATAAAGACGATGTTGGTTCGTCGCAAGCGTGAATTTATGACATTCTTCTCAATAGTAGAGAAATTCTTAAACCGAATGCCATGCGTAAGAGAACCTTTTGTAGAGAGTACAGCTGTCGCCTTAAGTGCTTCGTTTTGTGAATTTGTCTTTGAAACCAAATTTGGCACTCGACGTACAGCAAACACGAGTAGAAAAGAAACAGTTTTTAGCAGGCGTCAGAGGAGCGGAGAGATCAGTGCCCTGCCTGGGGTCAAAATCCTCTGCAGAGCCCAGGACGCTCCAGGCTGCCTCTCGGGTGCACACCATCACGCACCTGACCAGCGCACGCCACCACAACGCGGCCACCAATCACGTACCGCATAAACCACTTCGTGTACACGTACTGTTTTGCCTTCACTAACCATGCTAACAAAATGGCTACGCCTCACGCGAACGGCCATTATCAAGCTATATTTTTAACACTTCGACTGCGGCGGATAATATTAAAGTTCAATATTCAACTCAAATTTAAAGTGAATTTTAGAAAACAAGGTTGAAAACAGCAAACATTAACTGGATCGTGCGTCCGTTTACTTCGGATAAAGCATTTATATAAATTTAGTTTGTGACTGCTGGTCAGTCAGTTGCATTATGAAAATTCCCTCCGTGTACCACCGGTGGCTCACGTCGCAGTCAAAGTGTTAACACAGTTGAGCATTCGGCCGAGTAATATACAGTATACATATATGAGCGTTTTTTACATTAGACCCGAACAGAATATGTTGCAGTGTCGTTCGAAGCTATTAAATGCTCGTACCGCTTTTCAAACACTTCATGGATATACGTACCTTACCAAAGCCACCAAAGAACAGATTTGAAAATTGGCCTTGTCACAAGACAAAAGCACAATTCACTACAAACCTACAGCATACATTTGGGGCTGAAGATGTTATGTACATACACCTCTTCACCCGCTAGAGTTTGAAGGATACAACAACGTACGAGCGAGCGCAGACAGTGACAACTCATTCAAGCTGGTATCAAAAGACTGCTAACTTCTATTGACCGACCAAAAGAGTGATTTCAAACGCAATAGAATGAAAACATAAATAACGGTAACTTTTGCGAATCGCATTAAATGATTCTGTTTAAGGCATCTAATCGCGCTCTGTTTTAATCAGCTAATCCCCTATAAAATATTTCCTTTCAAGTAACTATGCGAGATTCAAGCAGCGTAAATAATTATTCACCAGATGCCATAATATAACAAAGCACGAAGCATAAATCCTACGAATATTTAAAATTATATCGGATAACTTCAAAGTAATTATCAGAAATACTAAACTTCAAAAGTGGCATCTAACAACACTTGCCGCTCCGCCTTTAACGATACAAGAATAAATCCCGTACGTATTTGAGGAGCGTACAACACAAGTGTGATACATTCGCACCACCACCACGGACATTAACCCTGCAACGACGAAATTTTTAGGCTCTTGAACGGAATATTGCGGTAATTTCCCATAAATTATTATTCATGAAACTCAGTAAATTTGAACTTTTCATCGAAACATTCAGAACATAAGGACAACGTTAGTGATTTCTTAACGTCCTTTATATAGGACGTCGGGCAACAAGGGGTTAAGTGCAGGAAGTGATGACCCTAGCGCAGGGCCCGGGGACACGCAGCACAGTTGAACGAGGGACTTACCAGCACAATCATCACAACGTAAATTTGGGATCGGGTGCTCAGAACGGGATGCAAGTGAATGTTTTGAATGACGCGAATAGATGGTATCAGCGTCACTAGGTTCTGAGAAAAATCATACAATGTCACGGTATGACTCGCCAGCTCAACAGCAGCGACAAACGCACGTGTTTTTGTGAAGAAATTACGAGTGCTTTCATCTGAAGAAGTTTTTGAGTGGTGGTTATACATTCAATAATTTGTTCAACCTAGGACATGAGCGCAATTTGGCACCGGTGAAGCGGGTTGCACGATGTGCCCTACCAGCGCAGGACACCAGGCGGCGCAATGAAAGTCCTGGCGATGCTTTGAACCAGAGGTGCGAGGCGGGTGTAGAAGCGAGTGCTACGCAAGAGGAGGAAATGCCAAGACCAACAGCTGAGCGTCAGGCAGGCGAAGGTCTGGAATTCCAGGAACCGGTGTCACTGCCCCTCTATACCGCCGCACTGGACTATCGAGCGACAGTGAAAAGAACTGTACTTCGCACTAGCACATTTTCAGGGCACTGGGAACTTTGCCTGGCGCCTAACGAAAGTAGGTTAGATTGCTTGGTGTCACGTTTAATTCACCTATTGTTTTATTCGAGTACTGCGTTAAAAAATACTTGTAGTTAAAGCCACACAGATATTCAGAATTAAAGTTAATAATGCAGAGTACGTATAGCACACCAGATTGAAGCGTTTGATTGTCAATGTATGTTATTTTCATCGGTTGGAGTTACACGAGCTAAAATGCCGAACGATCTCAAAAATAGACTTAAAATAAATAAAAGTTTTCGTCCGGCACTTCAAGGCTTCAAGCAGTATTTTGATAGATGCCGAGAAACTGGTTTCGTGTCAGGTCGTGTGGCGTGTGTTAATCATCGTTTTTTTCTCCAAGTGTGTATGATACTAGAGCAACCAATAGGGCTACGAAGTAACATAACGCGTTGGCATTATAATCATAAGTCTGTGGATGATGAGCGTCAAGCAAGGTGGCAGGTTCGATAAGCAGGCGCATGCACGGCAGTAATGCAAGCTAGGCAGGCAGCTTCTGCAGCACGCTGCGACAACGCGGCACGTCGGCGTGATAATCCATAGAAATGGTCTATACTGGAGCACCGGGAGTCAACTATGATGCTGTAATTTAAAGAAGGCGTGCTTTTTGTTTCAACTAAAATACCACTGGAACTGTGATCTACAATTGAACACAAATGTCGGTTGAAATAAGTCACCTCTGATTTCATCAGAAGTACATGAAAGAATTGTTCAAAAAATCAAGGGATGGAAGAGATAAGATCCAATAAATAACGTATACTGTTTTTTTTACACAAAATTTGTTGTCAATTAAGAATAAACTTCCTTGTTAATGAAAATCGGAAAAAGGTAAAGACTAGAGGTGCGTGGTAAGTCACAATTAGCGCAGACAGATAATGATCCGATATAAATAGCTTTAACACGCTAGTATTTCTCCGTTCATTAGCTCATTTGATGCACAAAGGTCATTGCCTTAAAATGTGCACGCCTTAATTACTTCTGTGGAGCTGCACGAAAGGAGCTGAGCAATTTCGCTCACCCCAATGTACCGATTTATTACCCTTCCAACTCTAATGGTCATGGTAGTTCAGTTCTTAATTAAAAGTTATGAAGAACTTATTTCACTTTTCTCTATCATAGCTTACAATATGCACTCAAAACTTGCTTTACTGTGGATAACTCAGCCACAGTCCACACACTTCATCGTGTTCATGAAGCCAATACATGAAAGAGGTAGGCGTGGGCTTCATCCTTTGCTAAAACATATTACTTAGATAGAAATATCGGGTGCTACACGTAATAACCATATTTTTAGATGAGCTGAACATCTTCCTTTGATAGTGTTTCAGTTCCTCGATAGGACTGACACCAAATATCAAGGATCCATTACACTGCCAGATACAGTCGAGTATAGTATCTACTCCTAGAAGCCCATTTCCTCAATGAGTGAAAGCTATACTCACTTAGGCCCTTCCTTCTTGTGGAGCATGAGCCATCAACGACACTTCTCCATTTCATGAGATTACACGCTATCTGATCTGCTTTCGATCACTTCATCCATGTTACATCACTGCTGAGTGTCACGCATTCAGGCACATCTGAATTCCTCTCGGACGTTTGCCTTGGTTATTACCTTTGTTTACCTCGGTATGCATCTTCAGCGCTTGACGCATGTCGGTAGGGGCAGGTTTTAGTAGCGGGTGGTCAATCCAGCCACACTTCCTCCGTAAGGTTTGAACTTCCATCCGGTCTCAAAGCTGTCCTCCACTGGCCGTGGTGGCTCAATTTCTCCGCCCGTCAAAGATCAAAAATAATTACCGAACAGGATGCCACCTACTCGGTCACCTTCACCATCGTCTATGCCTCAAAGCTGCAGAGTAAGACTAAATAAGGTATTGAAGTTAAAAGGACCCAATTTTTCAGTAGTACTCAAGTTCTTCTAAAACAAGATACTGACTTACGCTGAAAATAAATACAATTGGAGTTAACATCTTCGCTATTTAAATCACTCTCTTCACAAGTTACGTCCCTATGCAGACTCATAGCATTTTTTTACAAGAGTTCCCACAACATAAATGGTTAAATAGCATTTTCGGCTACGCCTTCCCAAATATAAATCCCTACAATTACACAATTCTTAATGAATGAGATTCTTTACATCATGGAAATTTATCATTAAAAAAATTCACTCAAAGAGAAGTAAAATATTTTCAAGTATACGAAAAAGTAGAACATTAAATACGTGGTAGGCAAGTCATCCTTTTATAAACACACAGACGAATATGTCATAGATGTTGGTTGTTCTTGCATCATCTTCATACTCTCATTCTCTTTCGTTATCGAGTACTATAGCATGGCAAATGTTGATATTTTTGACCTAAAATTAGACGAAAAGTTAGAAAATGAAGTTGAAAATTTCATTTTCAGTTCAAAACTAGCTATTAACTCTGTAGGTTAACTGCAATTTAATAAAACGAGATTCACAGGCATAAATACTGAGCAAAATTGGATTGACAAAGAAACTGAAGAGTTCGCGCACGATCTGGAAAAGCCTCACACCCAAGAGCCAATACTGGCGCCCGCTATATACCGCAGCACAACACAAAGAACTTTTTCAATACACTGATACGAACTAAATCAAACAAGTGCTAAACAAACACACAATGGAGCTTCCAAAAGACCGAACTTAGGCAAGCAAATGCTATATCAGGGATGAGGAGAGGGAGGGACCGCAGAAACGGATCGAAGGTGTTTAAATATCAAGAGTCAATCCAGCATTGGCTACAGTTAATGTAAAACTGCTACTACATTGCTTCAATGTCGCAAGACCAAAAAGTGACAGGTTTAAACCCACAAAATTGTTTGCTCGGTTAACTGTACAGATCAACGCGAACACCAATGACTCATAAGCGCCTGACGCGCCCAATCATTTCAATATTTAGTTAACCACGTCAAGAATAGTAAAATACAGCAATATTTTGGTAATGCTGCAAAAAAAAATTGAAGATATTTAGCTCGTAGAAAATATGGTCTGAAGCTAGGACAGTGTTACACATAATAACAGAATACACTGAATGAATAAGAAATCGAATAAAATAACCAATCAGAACATGAAGGTAAAATCCTGACGCAAGTAACGAACTCTGAAGACCATTGAAGTGAAATGAAAAAGATACAAAGAGCATGAGGAAATTTAGCAGCACAACGAGAAAGCACAGTAAGTCAAGGCACAGACATGTCACAAGGTAATAAAGCATTGATTGCAGTAACGAAGGTCAGCTGTACCGCCACAATGTAAGGGTTTCAATACAGTGAGAAATGAAGCACAAGTTCATGCAATACAAGCAAGTACATACTGCACTAGAGATACTAAGTTGTAATAGTTACAAAATTCATTCACACATCAATTGAAAGTGAGGAAGAAAACAGCTATTGTAGCAAAAGCACTCCGTAAGATGCCCTGTGGTCATGCACCACAAGGGGAGAACCGCGACAAAGACGAGAACGAGACTCGCATGACACAAACGGTTACAGGGCGAGATACAGAATGGTGAGAACTGCTGGCACAATTTGGAGCACAGAAGGCGATGAAGAAAGCAATCTTAATTTAAACATGCAAGGACCTTTACGTCGCATACAATGTTATTGAGTTTTCAGAAAAATTCTGATAAAATATGCATAGGCACTACATATGTGAACTGCGAATATAAAGCAGGATGCTGATTTTTTGTCGTTGGTAGTACTAAAATAAATCTAATAAGTCGAGTCTCCACAGAAATTGACAATTATTGAGAAATAACAAAAGATTGATCAGCAAGCGCCTGCAATTATTCAGAAGTGACATGAATTTGTTACCAATCACGAAAAAAACTGAAGATGAACGATTTTGAATTTTTCAAAATGATATTGCAAAAAAACTCATATCCGTAAAAAGAGTTCAATTTACAAGAATTAATCATAGAAACTAAGAAAAAACATTACTTACACAAAACTTTCCTCGACTCTGAACCAACTATCGACTCAATGCATTGTCCGCAACCGTGTCACATACTAGAAAATCTGTAATAGATTTCAAAACAAAATTTGATTAATTCTCTGTGTTTCAAATTTGATTCTTACACTAACGCTTGAAACAGCTCGGGTGATGACAACTTTGAGGCGCAGGGATTACCAAAAACAACAGCGCTTACAAAGTTAGCGAGCGCAATTGGTATGCAAGAGTGAGCGTAGCGCTACGAGATGAGCTTGAAGTTCTATGCATCCTCACGGCCCATTTCTGAGCGCCCTACATTCCAGCATCGATAGCCGTGCACACAAGACCAACTCACTCACGAATGGCAAGCAATTAAAAGACTAAGAGTCGAAGGCCTTAAATAATTTGCGCAGCTGGGTGCCATTGTATCGCTAGAGCCATTGTGCTCACGTTTATTGATAAAGGAAGCCTTGACACTTCACCTTCTCCGTTCATCAAAACACGAAAGAATGCTTGGCACAGAGCGTGGACGCCAGCACTGCGCACACGGCGCGTGTGTGCTCAGCTCGCACTCACGACTCACTCGGTTTGTTGGAAACGGATGACTTCGCTGGAAGTCACGAGCAGTTTCCACTAAGTCACGTACAAAACACAGTGGGAGTGTGAACCCAATTAGTCAAGAACAAACCCTCATAAAACTCGAACAATCAAAAATGAACGGTTGAAAAAATGAAAACAGACAAGCATCACACAATTTGTGGAAAGATGTGTCGATATTCAATGAATTTCAACAAAGGAAAGATAGAATCAAACAGTATTTAAACGACAGCTTAAATGGCGCAAGGCACCATTCGAAAGTGAACAAGAGAGCACGTAATCTAAACACGCGAATTGAAGTTTCCTTCGGATTGCCTCTAGCTGCCTTGATGAAACTGAGTGCAGCAATACCAAGTTCTGCCCACGTATCATCTGGGCGGAATTGTTGACTTCAACACACAAGATAATAACGACGAAAGGATATATGTGTACACAGCGCAAATACATGAGAACAGCAATCAACATTTCAAAACTCACAGTGCAGTCATCAACTCAAAAAGATATAGCTCAGGGCACATACTTATCTGGCCACGACGCTTGTTCATATCGCGCGGCTAAGTTATAGCACCACACCTAAGATTTAACAGCACTACCTGAACAAAACCACCACCGAGAAGAAGATTGCTACATAACAAGTTGGTACTTATATTACGATCGCAATTACTACGAAAATTGCAGTGAATCCCTAGCCTGCATCATCAATGGCATCGTAGATTGTTAATTAAGAACATCATTATCGAATAGCTTCCTAAACCGGAACTATACCACTATAATATCCATGATCTATCCTCAGCAACGTGATCGATTCAACCGCCTTTTCATGAATGCCCCTTGTCACAAGAATGTTGACAGTACGGTGGAGACAAACGTGAGAACGCTAGAAAGTGAACGAACTCCGTCGCACAGAGGAAACAGAAAGCAAAAGTGAAACAGTCACGAAAAAAGAGGCACACGAGCGCGACAGGTGACCCTAAAAAAAGGGGACATTACTGCCCTCTCGTGAGCGTAGCGGATAGAGGCTGGCAACTGGCAAGCGCCTCAAAGCGGCCGGGCGGCAGCAGGGAGCGATGACTGAGGCTGTGCAGTGCGCAGCCTGTCACGGCAGGCAAGCCACAGCGCACCACTGCCAAAACATGGCTCATTTATTTCGCAACTGATCATTCTTCATGCATTTTCTCGCGCAGCTAATACAAATTGTGATAATTACAGAATGCATGTTGATGGCGCTAATCAAAATTACGTCAATACATGAACGGAGACTGAATTTTATCGCAATTCTTTACATTAATAAATGCAAGCTAATGGGTCTAATCAAAATTATGTCAATAAAGAAACGTGAGCTAAACGATAGCTAACACTAATAGTGCACTACATTTACAGGAAACACGAAGAGTGCACACAGTATTTCCGCCGCGGCTTCGTTTGAAGGCAAAAATATATTTTTTCGGCTGATGTGTCCTACACATTGGAGCGAGCATTGAGCTCAACTTAACATATTTTAGTGAAATCGTGAATAGAGAGAAAACAACTGCTCTTCAGAAGCAGGTCAACAAATGTTGTCAACAAAGAAATTATACATAATTAAATTGAGAGAAAAACGCATAAATCAGCTGAAGCAGATGACAGCCCACGCGATTACAGCAAAGTTTCGTCATTTCAGCAATAACGTAATGAAAAAATGTCCCTGTGATTGAGATAATAAGTGGTGCCAAATCAAACTACAAAATGAGTAAAAAATTATCAAAATATTTCCCGAAATATCAAAGATTACCGATAAAACTAATGGAAAAAATATTGTCGGTTCTTTCAACATAGAGAACTAAAAATAAGAATAGTTGCGATCACACAAACTGAACATCGTGACGGCCCTGCTGCTCACTTTACCTCGAATGCATCACGGGTTACAGCGCAGTGACCCCTAGGAAAAGAGAACATCGAATATTATAACAGGAGTTGTCAGTGCAGCTGAACATGATATGTTTGAATAAACTCGAAACAAAAATGTTTTTAAGAATGAGACAGTGAGCAGCTGTGCTCCAAAGTCACACACACCGGGAAAACTTTGAGAGGGAAATGTCGATAAGAAATAATTCAACGAATAAGGCAACATACAATTTGAAATAAAAATGTGAATTAGATTTTACTTCAAAATACGGCGGGAATAACGAAACCTCCGACGGACTACTATTGTAATGCTCTTATGTTGTGAAACACACGGTAGTCTTTCAGCGTACTGTATAATTAGGCACATAATTTAATACCTTGGCAGAGGGCAGAATTTAAGGCATACATTTAACCAGTAGCGCTAACTAGCAGTAAGAAAAATGACACAACGAGCAAGAAAGTATAAAGAAACCGTTTGACATTTTGGGGCTTTGCGGACACTGCAGGTTTTTGTGCCGCCAGCTAAGGCGCCCAACCAAGAAACTGTCCGAAGTCGCCCGACGTCATGCCGCCTAATTAAACATATATGAACGGTACAAAAAAACAACAGATGAGACTTACAGTGGCTGTAGAATTAGGCAATGAATCAGGTGCTGTGGTATATACCCGAGTGTGTGTCGGCGCAAAATGAACAAGTTTGACCCACATACATGAGGACGCGTCTGGCAGATGTAAGTCTCGCACGCTGGCAGATGCATCTCAGTATCTGACCTAATGAGGAAGGTCCTGTTATAACCTCGAAGTGCAGGAGCAGGTGTATGTAGATAAGTTATTACGAGCTTGATTCTGTTAAGTTATTGAATTACAATGAAACATATACTGCTCCAGTATCGCGATACAATATTGAGTGGTCCTTCCCTGAAAATTTTCCGGGATTTTAAACTTGATTTATTGTTCTATTACTTCTATACCCTCAACCCAAAATCAATGCTAACTTCCTGCGTGTTTGTTACAGGCAAGGAAAGTGAAAAAGAACCAAACAAAATTAACGCTTGCAACCATTACTCCTTACACTCAATAACTCCACATAAAAATACGAATCCATTTTACAAACCCTGTGGCATTTGTGTTTCTTTTTTCCTGGTAAATTTAGAAGTCACAATTTTAATTCCACATGAAAAACCTTAAACCGAAAAGTTTCCTATAACATAACCAATACTTGAAGTAACCCATAAAGCGAAGCTCAATTATCGTCTCTTAGGCCCATCTGAACTTTCCATGACCAAATACTGCAAGAATATTTATCGAACATTTTGAAGTGGGTCATAATTTAAGGAACATCGCAAATTAAGAGCCTGCAGCTCACTTTAAGCACCGATTATTGTATTTTCCAGCTATTGGAAAACAGTGCAATTCTGGAATCAATTTAAGCTCATTATATAAGAATACCAGAGAAGATTGCCTAGCAGTACATATTTTGTAGCGACGAGCCGTCAGGATTTGAGAGTAAAGCTCTCACGTACTTATGAAAATTATTTTCTCAAATAAATTTAAACAGCTTGAAACATATCAAATGTTGGCAGCATACTAAAGATTGTAGGATAACTTCCGAAACAAAAGGGCGTATTGGTTACGTTAAACTACGACCGTAAAGTACAGCGGGTTCCGATAATTTGCGTCAGGCTCATCAGGAAGAATGCTAGAAGACGGCCATGAAATTCTCATTAAAATTCTACACAAAACACATCGCGGAAATAAAACATGAGAAAAATAAGATGCAACCGAGATAAGTGAAATTTATACTTAAAATGAAATAGAAGAAGGAATGCTTCAAGTGCTGATAACGAAAATGTCACAACGCACTGAACAACTGGCATGAAGTTAAACGTCTTTTGTTGCAACAAAAAGAACTAATAATCATGCGTGTGGAAGGACTTAAGGTCTTAGAAGTTAGTGATTTTCAATTCAAAACAAATAAAGCAGCCCATTACCACCAAACTTTAGAATGTTGCAACGGCGATTATAATATACATTACATGCTGTATTTTTTCAGTACTCTTATACATTCTGATTTCTACCCATGGACAACTGAGCACTTCCCACGAATTTTCAGCGGAGATAAGTTGGAATAAGAGCAAACAAACACAAGGACAATGGACTCCATCTTACTATGACATTTACTGCTGCGAACTCTTACTCACTTTTTAAACATTTGAATGATTCTAACTCATATTTACCTACCATAAATTCACAAACATCGTCTCGAAATATAAGATTGAAGATTGTTTGATATAATGAACTGACAAAATGGCTTTGATTCAATATTTTCGCACATTAGTTTTTTCCATGGCTATTTCTCAATTTTGAATAGTTAATTCTGAAAATTCAATGAAGTTGTATTAACGAGCTGCAACCATTAAGAATTTTTCCGAGTCGCAAAAGAAAGCCCTTACCCGGCATGCAAAAAGCGCAAATGCGAAGTGGGAGCGTATGTCGTGCATCAACCTAGATTTTTTCTAAGAAAACAAAATTAACTGCTCACAGAAAATTTTGCCATCTTAGTTAAAATTGGCTCGTTTAAAGTTTTGGTTCATTTTCTAAAAGAATCGACGTGAGTTTGTAGTAGTTTTCATTCTCGCAAACACAGGAGAGATTTTACACAGCACTTGCTTAAGTTTGGCGAATTTTTTTTATCAACATGAGTTAATGGCGACTATCTAACACCTAGCAACTACTGATGATTCAACAACTATCAATTTCACTGAGAAATAAAGCGCTCATACCTTACAGTCAAGCCATAGTGTATCAACTCGTACACCAAGTGTACGCTATAATTCATTCAGAAAACGGTGCAGTTTTTACAGCAATCATTAGCACTGAAAAAGTCCTTTAGATATCAGCTTCTATTAAAAATGAAACGTTATTTAAACTAATTCAAAAATATAATAAAGCATCGAACTCGGGAGTTATCTTGACGAGAAGAAGTCATATTCCGATGGGACAAAATACGTCAGTAATTTTACGTTAGTTATTGAGGTCCCAGTTGAAACCATAATCAAAGTACGGTGCTTATTTTTAGAACATTGAGAGTCAGCGTAACCTTCTTAAAACATTATTCAAAGAACACGTTTATTCATTCTATTATAGAGCAATACCATGAAAACTCAGCATCTTTGAAAAATGAACAAGCTCACAAATGTTGAAATCGAGGTATAAATTGATTTGATATATTTACAGGTAGTGAAATAATCATCTGAAGTATTTGATGTCATTTTTTAACGTAATTCAGCATTATTTTCTTTGGAGGGTATTCGGTATTATTTTACACCATGAGAATATGAATACACACCAAGTCACCATCCCAAACCAAAAAAGAGAACACCAACCACACGTTACACACAGGTTAACTGGAGAGTTTAAGAAGCACGTCGCAATCACACATTTGAGGTAACGTTGGGGCGGTTTCAGGTGACACGTGAGAGTGAGTACAAATATTTAAACCCCCGAACAAACGAGGACTCCTCGTAATTCAGAGCCTAACTAAGAGAAGCTAAACATGGGATAAATAAAAAGAACAGAAAGACAGAAGAATAAATGAGAGTCGAAGCACACAACGAGTCAACAGGGACACGAAATGAAGCTGGTTGTGTGTGATGAAGAAGAGCCTAGCGGCTCGCATCTCGTCGCATTCCTGGACGCGGAGCAGGTAAACAGCGACAGCAAGTCAGCAAATTCTCCATTGCCGGCACAGTTGAAGAAGAAAAAATTCTCACGAGCTACCTTAAGCTGCCAGAGATTTTTTAACTGAGAAACGTTAACCAACTAAGTTGTTATCCACCAATCAAAACTTTACTTGCATCACTGAAACTGAAATCGAGATGTGAAACTGACACTGGCACAATGACCTCGATAATAAAAAGCGATGCAACTCTCAAGTAAAAAAAAATTTTGCATTCACAATGCACGCCAGCAGTAGATGATTCAAAATTTTCCTCAATGAGAAGAGTACCTCATCCGGTGTTAATAAAATACTATAGCTAGGAGAATTCATTTGTGGTCATTTATGCTTAGTTAACTGAAACGTTTGAAAACTGATCGTTTAAGGAGAACCTGCGTTCCAAGACAAGACATTCACGGTCAAATCGAGTATTGTAGGTCTTAGGGTAAGGAAGAAGACATTCACGAGTAGTTACATAAGAGCAGTAACACAACGAAAATATTTGTAATTCCATGCACTTTGAAATGAAGGCAGAGGGAAAGCAATGTCTACACCGCATAAATTCGGAAAGTGAAGTGAACGATTTGAAACACTAACCCCACTCACGCACGGAAAAGCAACGTAAAATGAAATGAAACGTTTGGAAGTGTATAGTAAAATGGTGTTAACTTCCAGTTTAGAGAACATAATCTCTTATCAATGTTGAAATTTTTTTATCGCACAAAATTCAGAAGCGTAACTTACTTTGAAGTATTGATAATTGCTTCAAGTCGTTAAACCTGGATCATTATTCTGGCAAATAATTATAATCAAACGTCAGATTAGATGATCTTGTGCATGGTCGCAGGGAAATCAAATTTTGCAGAAAAGGTGACATTTCGTAAGATAACTATTTGACACGCCTGTGAAAACTAGTAATAGTAAATTGTTCCTTAACACTAGATTCGCAAGGCAACATGTCGATGTACGACCTTCTACCTATCGTGAATATATTTCCAGTACTCAGATACCAGGAAAAGCGTGGAGCTATAGATAGCCTTACAGCATGCGTGCACACACACACACAAAACATTCTTATCTCTGAATTACGAGTATCTTGTATGAAAGTGGCTTTAGGTGAAACTCGACATTGAAATATTAAATCATCTTCATCTAGATATTTTGTGATACTGTCCAGCAGAAAGCGTGAACACGTAGCACTACAGCAACATCTGCAAATATCAGTCGAATTTATCATGTAATATTATATTTGTTGTGCAAGGGTGAAGCACGGTTGTTGGATTTGTTTGTTTCTGAATAAAATGATCAAATTAAAACTTCACTTGAAGAATGTAAAAATGCAGCACTGTGGCCACAAAAAGGCCAATATGGCACAGAGGTGAGATGCAGGCCCTGAACTACCAGGCGGTCAATGCGCAGCCCCATTACGTAAACTGCCTAATCAAGCCGCCCATGTTCCCAGCTGATACCAGCGATTAAAAGAAGTATCATTTTCAGCTGAACCTTCATGCCGATATTTTTTGGAGGGAATTTTGAAACTGCACAGAAAACTGCAGTGAAACTGGAAAAACTGCAATGCAAATAAATTGAAACCACAACAGTTGGTATGTTTTTCATGCACTTGAGTAAAATGCTCGGCAAACTCAACGTCGAGGTATACGATGTGAGCAGAACATGAAGTCACGATTCAGTAACAAACAAAGCTAGTAATAATTTTCCCCCACACTTCCTCCTCAAGAAATCTCAAACTTAATTACACAAATGGTACGACTGTAAGAAGTAAAACAAGATTTTGCAACCGAAGAGTTGCTCAGAAAACTAAGTTTTCAAGTCGTTAACTTATTTGAGTTTGAAATAGAAGAACAAGAAGCACAGGAATACGACAGCACAAAACGCTATCGAAATGCTCTAGTAAAGAAATACTAAAAAAAATGACTACACCTGACAAGTAAAAACACAAATGAAATACAGGGTGCTCAGTATTTTATCGTTACATTTACTTCTTAACTAGAAGATTTCATTGTAACAATGCTTTATTTGAATATTTTGTCCATGAACATTTTTACGTATTCCAGGTATAATATTTTTCACAATGGATGAAGGTTTGGGCATTACAATTGTTATAGTAGAATTCAACTTACCTTTATAGATTCTTATATCATTAAAAATAAGATGAATGCTTGTTTGGAAAAAATTAAGGCAGTTGAAATAAAACGGAAAAGCTGTGAATTTAGATCTAGGTCGTCTTCGCATTTCCTGAACATCAAAGCTGGTCAAATGAACCAGAGGGATGCTTCAGATGAACGGAAATGGACCCCTCAGAAATCTGGCTAACGTGATCAATGTGGTCATTAGGACCATGTTCAGAATGCTTCACAAATTTGAAGACTACCCCATATAAGCACCAAAAGACAGCTCATGTCTTCGAGCACAGTGGACTTAAGTATGGCAAGCGCCTAAACTCTGCGGTTTTGCATCTGTGAAGGTCCGGTCTCCATCATAGTCTTTAAGTCTTTAGCAATGAGAAGAAATTTGACACACAGCAAACATACAACCTTCAAAATGAAGGATTTTGCCGAAGTCTGGTGCTATAAATGCCAGAGTGTTCGCTCGAAGATATGGCGCAGCTTCGGTGACGGTGGGATAAAGTAACTGAAGCTGGATAAAGTTTTCAATTGTTTTGGATCATGGGATTAATATAAAAAATACAAAAAATATCATTCCAACTCATTTTTACTCTGGGATAAAAAGAGTGAAATATGCCAATAGTCATTTCAGCAAGACTCGACACGCTTTCAAACGGTAAAAATAAAAAACAAAGGAATGGTCGGTATCCAATGTTTCTTCATTCAAAAAGAATGAAGAATGGCTTCCCTTATCATCAGATCTGGATCTTCTTGATTACACTGTTTGGTTCATCTTGAAGATAAATGCGTCAGGAACACATCGCCGAAGATTGGATGTTTTATAAGCAAAATTCACCACAGCGTGTGCGCGTGGGCTGAAGTCTCCTTAAAAGTTATTCGCGACTCACACTACTGATCGTTTTCCCAGTCTCACGGTGTTGCCGATGAAAATGGGAGGCGTATCGAATAAAATGCAGAAACATTCAACATTTACAAGATTCATCATTAATAAATTTTTGTTTTATTTATCTATCGTCATTTATTTTAGAAATACTGTGCGAATAAAAATTGTAACGCTAACAGTTGAACATATAGTAAACATAACCAGAGACGATTGTAAATGACGTAGCTCGTCACGAAGAATATTGGCCGCATCACCAACTTGGAATAATAAATGGGATTATCACGCTTCTCACACAGTACAAGTCTAGTCAGCAGAGCACTCGTTTGCATAACTTCGTGAGCGCAAGCGATCTTACAGAGCAAAGCTGAAAACAAAACACGCTGAAAAGAAACGTAAAAGTGAAAGTACCACTGAAAAAGAAACGTTAAAAATAGGGAAGGAAATACTCGAACTGTATGAAAAGACCATTCCGTTGAGTGGCAGGTGCAGGTAGAGACGGAGGAAAATTCTAAAAAAATTAACTGCCAGTTAAGCCAAGATGGAACGCACATAAGAGAAATTCTTGAGCCACAACCAAAAAAAATGACGCCCGTGTGGCAAAGCTCCCGTACACGCCAAAAATAAGTGTGATTAGGATAAAAATAGAGTTAAAAGTAGTAAATTTATGGTATATATGCGCATGGACTGAAATGGGACGGTCACTTTCAACGATTGGCCGATCTTGGCGAGTCTCCAGAGTCTCATCGAGCCGCGAAATGGACTGGCAAACTGAGGGCTAACGGGAGGGACAAGCTGAGGGGTCTTAGCAACGAGAGCGAAAATTGGCCGATCGGACGCTTGGGGGGAAAGTGAAACGTAGCACTACAGAACTACGGGTAGTCTGTTCAAAATGGAATTTATCAAGAGAACTGATAAAAAATGTATGGGAACCCAATAGAGGTAACCGTACGTGAGAAAAACTGCACCAGTTTTAGATACAGAGAGACCAAAACATGGTAACTAGACACACGAGAATATTATTCAAGTGAAATACGTAACTCTACCGTGTGAGATAGAAGAATGCATCACTTTTCGTCAATCAATTACCATCAATGCATGGCTCCCTTTATTTGAGATTTTATTGACTAAAAACTACAACTGTAGAGAACTTTATTAAGAGTAGCGTTACGGTGGTTAGATAATTATTTGAAAGCGCCGGTGCGGTGAGCCCATTTCCTCGCTTCGTGTTCAGCGAGGCGACGACTTTCAGCACGCTTGTCGCGTTCATCGCGCGCTAAAGTCCCGCTAGTCGGAAGGTGGCCAAATTTTACGGACTTATACAATGCATTGGTCAGTGCATTTGGAATTTATTGCTGATATTTTACGTTCGAAAACTAATGTTCTAATCATAATGGAATCGCTGATAAAAAAGCAACGAACGAACTGCTTTTGTAAGTTAGAAAATGTTTAATTTTTACATGCCCAGTTTTAAATCGAAACCGAGTCGCGTACCATTTGAAATTTTAAAAACTGTTGCTTGCTAGTACTATAATGAAATCACGGTCTTACACGCGAATGTGTTTTTTTTTATCACAAAATAGTCAAAAGAAAGTAATTATTGATGCTATCAAAGCATGAGCACAGAACATAGGAAAGCGAGAGCCAAAGTATTAAAAATGAAAAATTATGCACTCAAATACGTGCTTTACACTTAAACATACTGCGTGACCATTGAGCAATTACACAAACCAAATCCACTCACTGATCATCATGAAATAAGACACATGCCGCTTGCATTCATTAAAGACCAAAGCACAGCAAAATTCATTGAACACAATCTTGCCCGAGCCATGAGAACATAAATCCAGTTTCCAGAGCAGCAGGCAGAGCGCGTCTCCGAGGCCCGAGTGTCACAATAAACTCGTTAGCGCAGAGCCTAAAATGCAACGCGAGGAGGCCCAATTCACCACGTCAACAAGGCTCAAGATCACAAAAACAGGCTCTCTCATGTCAAAGTGCGCCACGTTTGTCGCTGCAGAACTAATGAACGTTTTGCGACAACTGCGTCGCGTACAGTGACCTCAGTGTGTAACACAGGTTGCTTTCAGCAACCTGAAGTATAAGTTATTTGATCAAAGTTCGTATTTTTAGATACAACTTAGATCAAAGCATTCAGGTCGGAGTCGTATTGTTTCAATTAGCTCTTGCAACACCGACAACTCGTCCGCGCAAGTTCTCATTTCACAGCGATTGATTGAACACAAGGAGCTCCTCCACTCCGACACAAGTCGTCAAGTTTTGGTGAGAAGTCATCGCTGCGAGTACACACATCTGTTCCAGGCAACTCAACTGCAGCGACATTGCCGGCAGCACAAAATGAGTACAACGTTGAGGCATCATTGGAAACATACGAGCAGGTCTTCAAGTGGACAAAAGTTTGCAAGCAGCAATAAAATTAATGAGTCTTGAGATAGTTGCAAGGGATGCGCGTTATAGGAAACCTCCAATTCAGAATATTTAAACACAGCAGTCAAAGCAGTCACGAAAATAGCAGCATCGTAATGTGTCAGGACTCTGATTAGAAAAATAAGAGCGTGAGCTTCACGATTTCAACTAAACAAATTAGGACCGAAATTATCCGACAAAGGATTGAAAACTATCGGACAGCATGTGGAGAGCAGCAGTCAAGAAATATGACTCGCACACACGCACACACACTGACACAAACACAGGTAAACAGACAGGCGCACTAACACAAGCTACCTCACACAAACACACGAGCAAGGCGCAAGCAAACACAGACACGTTTAGAAGCAAGCGGCGTCCTAAAACTGAGGTTGCAGCTAAGCAACAAGTCTGGAACGCCAGCGATCATCTTTCCCGAGAAAATAATGCTACGCTGAAACGACAGGCAAAAAAAAAACAGAAAACTATGTTGGTAGTTAGCGTAGTGAACAGCCTCCTCGCGTGTCACTCAAAGGTAAAAGTTTGAAAATCAAGTGAAGTCATAAGAGAGCTCCAAATTATTTCTATTCAAATCACACACTCAACACTGATGTCCTGATGGAAAGCCGGTGTTCTTCGATAGCCGTAAAGCAGTTAAAGAAGGGAAACATGCATTAAAAGGAGCGAACGAAATCGAGCAAGCCCAGTCATCATAACGACACATTATCACTTCGAGTGAGAAGAAGAGAGAAAGCGAACAGAACCAAAGCTCCCTAAACCCAAATAAGCCAAAGCACGCAATGACGGTAGAAGCTTTAAGCTTCTGCGACGGGCACATGTCACTCACAACAGAAACTCCTCTGGAGCGATAAAAAAAGTTCGATGCCATACCAACTCCTAAAATTGATCCCAATCAGTTTGATAACTGACAAAGCAGAGAAAGCAATTTCAATAAAAGCAACTGAATATCTCGAGAAAAGTCAATTTAGATCACTTCTCGGCAACATTCAACTCACCGCATGGCAGCTCTTCAATCTTGAACAAGCTTTAAACTGTGAAGTTTAAATAATCTTGATCTACAACACCAGACGTGATTAGTCTGCTGCAGCACGATCGCACACACCTGTGTTGAATTTCGTGTGTGTGAGGGGACGAGTTATCGTAGCACTAGCCACTTGGTAACGTCAGATATAGTCAAGGTTTCTGGGTTAAAATTGTCAGAACAGAATTCTTTAAACTTTGTTGTTAAAAATACTGTTTAGTTACATTCAACGTATTTCTTTTCAAAGGATCGTAAACTTCTATACCTGACAGTCGACAACTTATTATAGTGGGAAGGGGAAGTGTAAAACCGTGCAGATGTGTGAGAGCTACCGTTTCTCTGAAGGAGCCTTAATAACAACGGCCTGATCTCGCCTGGCTTTTTCGCATGTGAGACACGGAATGTTGAGGAACCCCACCGCCTACAACATCGCATCGGAAACATTTGCCAGACCCACCACACATGACGCGACAGAGCATAGCAACTCAATGTGCTTCAGGGCACTCCTCCAAGGGCTTATTTTCAGAGAATAAATGTCGAAATAGCGGCATGGGCGTCAGCGAAAGTTCATCCGTCGACTTAGCTACGTAATGTAAAATTTTATCCAAGCCAAGATTCTCAAATTTGAGCTTTTCCAAATGCAATTTTAGCAATGAGCATCTGCCCCGATCGAGACAGCAAAGCTAAATATGAAATCAATTCCTGGAAACCAAATATTTCCCACTGTCTTGATCAGTAAAATACAAATTAGCAAAAAAAGATACTAGCAGCACTGGTAATAAAAGTACTCGGAAAAAGCCCTCCACATGAAGCTCTCGATTTGAACCAGTATTTTGCTATTCAACTTCGGAACTAACTTCTGTCGAATGCTACCGTCTGGATTGGCAACATGTGCCTTTAGTGCGTATCGCAACAACAAACACGAACATTGAGCTGAGTTCGAATTCCTTTCCGACAAAGCCAAATTAGAATCACTGAATGATATATTATGAGTTAGTTCCAGCCTCCCTGACCACAACAAAGATGTTCAAAGAGAGGAAGGATGAAGGCACTATTTAGAATGGAGTTAAGGGAACGCAGAATCTATGCACAAGGTGTGTTCTCGTACAAGATCCCTTGCGCGAAGCAACAGTAAGTTAAGAAGGAAAGCTATGAAAAAAAGATGTGTAAAAGTCAGAAGTGGTAAAAAAAACAGGACAAAAGTGAACCAAAAAAAGATGATCCTTTGCAAAACAAAAAAAAAAGATTTCATTTCACCAAAAAACATGTTTACCCATCTAAAGGCTCGGGACCTCACATTTTACCTCCGAGAATGCTAATTCCCATGGATACAACAGTTCAATTCCCCTGATGGGATCAGAGTCACTCCGTAGTCAATTTGAGATAGAGCAATGCGTACTCGTGCATTGTATTTTCCACCGATATTCAACATGAATGGCAATAGAGAAATTAAATAAGCAAATGGATGCGTGTTCATGCATTATTTTATTCATGCCTAAATTCGCTGAGTTAATTTTTAGAACAATCCAGTTCTTCCACTCACTTATTATTTCATCACTTTACTGAGATCACTCCAGTTGCATTGTCGAAACCTTTGAACTTCCGAGTTACAACGTTGGTATGGAACTCAGTTTCATAAAAAAAATAGCGGAATGAAATCTTTTCCAGGACAATAATTATAAGGAAATACTTCACTTGCACGGAGCTGAGGAAATGAGTGAGCAATGCAGCTACAGACAATTATTTCCTCGCCAGTTTTTTGCATAATGGTTTCATATAATCAGAGACAAGAATCGAATCATCAAATGTGCTTCAGAGTCCCAATAAAGCATAACAACTGCAACAGGCGAGTCAGCCCACCTCTAGTCTCGCATCGCTGATGCATTTCGGAAATCTTCAGCTGAAATGAGGAGCTCAGAAACGAGACACATCAACAAATACTTCGGGCCTGAAACAAAATCTGAAACATTCCACAGGAATATAGGCGGAATATAGGTCATATAGCATAAACATTAAACAGACCCCAAAAATCCACAGACTGAATGATCAAAGCTTTTCAATACATACCACAAGCACTTAAATTTAAGACGCCGTACACAGAAGACTCATTTTTTTAGCTACTAATATATTTAGTCAAAGAACATTAAAGCTAACCATAATAAAATAATCAAATTTTAACCGAATAATTACAGACCGAGAACCGTTTTGGACGCATCCAATTTACTCCAACTGTCGACCAAAAATTCATTTCGAGCAAATCAATTCTGGAGAGAAGAAACGTTTTCCGAATGATGCATAACAAGTGATTGAAAATTAAGAGCTATGAAATATAGTCATGGGATCAAAAATTGCATAAACTCTTCCACACATGACAAGATATAAAGGAGTGGAGTACTATGTGAAATAATCACTAAGCTCAATACAATAGACGCGAAAAAAATCGCCCTCGTAAAAGCTTACAAGCGCATAAAGGATTTCTCATTAAATACTAGCTATAGGAGATAATTCTACACGTTTTTCCAAAGGTATCGAGGTCAAAAAATAAACTAGCATAAGTGCAGCGGAGTCAGCTTTAAGTTTTATGGAAGATCACAAATGGCACTTTACTATATCGGATAACATTTTACAGAATAACCCCAAAATCTCAAAACAAAACACCAACGATAAAAATAAACGAATTATAACTTCACGGTAGAAGCAAATCATTTTTCCAATATGCAACTAAAATAAAGAGTTGTAGTTATCTCCAAAGACAACGGAATTTGATGAGATAACAAGATGCGAGTGAGAATACAAGATTCGAGCGAGAAAACTAGGAGGAAGAGAGTGAAGGCCTCAAAGAAAGCGACGTGGCGCAGCGGTTTCAGTCAATATATGCGGCTCACACCCTCCACACCGGCACCACAGTAGGCCTAAAGTAAACGCTCAAGCACGGCACAGAGGTGAATAAACTTGGTGGGCAGGTACAGGAGGGAGCGCACACAGCCTTAAAAGCCCGGCCGCAAGTTAAATGATAGGCCTGCTGGAGCAGTAAATGATACGCTCAGAATATAAGCAATTCGAGCCCTGAGTAGTGAAGATATATCATAACTTCACCTCTGAGTCGACATAAATCTTGCGGAGCAGCAGAACAAAACCCAGGGAAATGAGAACTGTATCTCAAAAGAAAGTGTAGGAATATCAAATCAACTTCTATAACTGATAGATATTTCACTCATAGCAACAGAAATTTTGCCCTCACATTGAAGAAATTCAACGAAACTCGTCACGTAAAAATGCATTATCATCTACAGTTCGAGAGAACGGCTATATCGGATTGTGGGTAATGGAAAACTTCCCTCTATGTCACACTTTCAAGCTGCGTTTCTCGTTTGGGGTGCGGGTGAATTGACGCATCCCCAGTTTTTATTTAGTTTTACACCTTTAACACAATGAAATTAAGCTTGACGTGATCAACACCTAAAAATATTTATTACCGTTTATCAGTGCATATTCTAACGAGTTGTGACTACTGTGAAGACGGGGATCCGTTTATCTGAATGACATTCCGGTGGGTCGCGTGGAGACAGAAAGTAAGGAAACGCTGCATTAGTACAACCCAAATCATCGAACTGCTACCTCTGATCCAAGAATTCGCGTATTATAACTGAAGATTTTGCATCACTCATATATCTTTCTGACGCACACGCTTTGAAGCACTACCACACAGACAACACATAAGTAACAGCTTCATTGGAGGTGTAAAGCGCGTAAAAGAACATTTAAGAGCAAAAAAGCAAAATAAATATTAGTAAACTTCCATCAGCAGTCACAAACGAATTAAATCAATCAATACACTGTAGTGTATTTAAAGCAACCAAGGAACAATTGAGATAATAAATCATACGTAGTGTTTTTTAGTAGTAATAAAGAAATAAAACTATGAACAGCATCACTCGAACCCTCACAAAAATGGCGCATAGCTACCACATCTCACCGAACACGCCACAGATGACCAGGCAATGAAGGCGGAGGCGAGGCTGATGTGAACGAACACCGAACGCGGCAAAATACTCCACAGGTTGACTTGTTACACCTGCCATTCTCAACCTTTCCTCCATGATTGACTCCCTCGGCTTTACGTATTTTTCCATCTCATACAAAACACACACACTTTTTTGCATTCTCTCTCTCATTTTACAAACTGAATCGAATTATTTTTCAATTTATCAGGTACTTCAATTATTTACCCCCGACTATATAATTTTCTACACCCAAGGAGTAAATTTACCCCTGGTTGAGAACCTCTGTGTTACAGTGAGTGCGGGCACGCCAGGGCAGGGTCCGGAAGGCTGGCAGCCGAGGCTCGTGCTACGGCACACACCGCTCGTAAATATGAGCCCGCTTTTATTCCGGCGCGCCTCCACGGTGGAAGGTGAAGGATGGCCAGCGGGTCTAACGAGATGATGTCTCGAGTCGCCGCATAAAACCTCGCTATCGCTCACACTCATCGCAGAATTTTAAAAGCTTTGTTCCATGAACTGTCGGAAAGGGATAACTACTCTAACAAAAATAGTTCAATGCTATTCTAATGGGAATTACCACCAGCATAAAAAAATTGCCGAAGTACGTAAATTGTTACTAAACGCATTCAAGTAGTCTTTCAAAATATCTATGGAAATATTCGTTAGCCTTCTTGTAAACTATTCATAAAATAACCATTAAGACAAAAACTGATAAATTCAAGAGAATCAGATCAAGAAATTGTTGCTAATATAAAGACGACTAAAAATACAAATTATTTTAAATGAGAAAAGTGTTCAAGACATAAGTCCTCTTTATTCGTCCACTTAATTGGCCATCATTAATCTTTCTTATTAGCGCATTAGCCTTTTTGTTTTTGATACGAGCAAACACATACAGTTTAAACTTGAAAGTTATAGGAGCACTATATTGTTGTTCATGCGACGTACGTACTGTATACTTGCATGAAACAAGTGCTGACATGAAAACGATCTGTCCAAAAGTTTATACCCAGCAAGCATATATTTTCTGTCAAAATTTAGGAACGCGCTAGCATTATGTAACGGAATTCTGAGCTATTAACACCTAGTTCTCATGAAGGGAGCTTCTAAACAGCTCAGAGGCTATACGCACAATTTCAATAATCCCTAAAGGCGAGTTTCAGCAGCAATAACTGCGAGGCTTTGATGAAGCTGAGATGAAGAATTCTGCACAAGGAATGTGTCGAGATCACTTACTGTACTGCTGACGAATTTCAAAAACGATATCTCTTAGACTTTCATTCAGGTTGAGATGAATTTAAAAATGGATACTGCACGCCACCTTAGTTGATGCTACACCAATGAATGAAAATTAGACTTTCAAGCAGATATTTGCAGATATTTTCCGTTCAGGAGTACACTTGTACATACGGCACGCCTCAGGAGCTTTTAAACGCCAACATGCACGCCAAATTCAAAGAAAAAATCAAATTCGCCAAAGCCTTTCAACAATTGCGAGCCGCAACCCAGAAATACAATTTTAAACAATGTCTACGCTTGAGCGCGTAGACATAACGTAAATAAGATGATGCAAAGAGGAAATCAACATGAAGCTTCTTAACTGTGATTAAACCAGCCAGAGTAGCGATCTCGAGCAGATAATGGATTCTAAGACTCTTAAGAGCAGTAATTTGACTATAACTAACAAGCATAAGAGCTCTCTGTGAATTACCATTCCAGCAGGAGGGGAAATTTAAAACTTAGCCAAAGCTTCCTCTCAGGAACTGTACTACGAATTTAAAAACTGCTCCGTTACATAAGGAAAATTATGCAAACAGTTTTAGAATAAAAAATTAGACAGAACAAGTTTTACTTTAGCCATAATAAGACAAGAGAGACGTCGACCAGGTAATTTTTAAAATTTATTTCCCATAAATATGGGAAGTAATACAAAGCCATATAAATTAAGAGCGTGAAACGCAGAACTCAATCCAGCGCCGATTAGCCTGGTTATTTCAAAGTGCACGCTGCATTCTACTCTTGCACGAGCTCCTTATTGACCAATTACTCTCAAATATGAAGACAAGTCGCTTTGGAATACAAGCAGATAGACACATTTATTCTCATATTGCCAATATAATCAATAGCTCGTGCACTTTTTTGGGGATCTACTAAAAATATACCACACACATATTACTACCAAGTGGAATTCGTGGTGAAGTTTATCAATAATTACGATTTTGAGATTTACTAACACCAACTTAGTTACTAGAAACTGTATGAGTACTTTTCATATAGGTGAAACATTTAAACAAGAGTAAAGCGACATGAAGAATACTAGAAGTTCTAATGGATGAAACTGATAAAGGCTAATAGTTTGTGTAGCTTCGTTCAACAATGCGGGATGGTCAATAAGTTCGTTCAGCTAAACAAATAAGCGGCAGATACAGCAGACGCGAAGTACCCAAGGAACTGCATTGAGGAGGCGGACGCGAACACAGAACACGCTAGCCTTGATTTGCAAGAAGTTGCCCAAATCGATACACGTCGCACGACGAACAATGAAGACTAGATACACATCATGATGACTGCGATGAAGGTCATGCAAATGACCCTGAATCCTCCATCGAAAAATGAACACAAAAAGTTCGAAGGTTGGTCTCTGAAGCCAGAATATCATACAGGAAAGTCGGTCTCATATGGTCGAGTGGAGAGCAAAAATTATCTAATTTCTCTCACAAAAAATCCAAACAAAGAAAATTTCAGCTGTTTCCAATATCGATGCCCCACTTTGAAATGAAATTTCTTCACTGCACCCGAACTATGGGATTAGATTGGATTAGTTAAATTAAGCCTCCCTCATCACAACAAAGGTGTTCCAAAGAAATGAAGGAGGAAGGCAGCATTAAGTATGATCTTAAGGGAACGCGGAATCGATGCACAAAGTTGCACAGAAGCGGTTAATGGACAAATAACTTTATGAAGCAAGATAAAAGTTAACGAAGATAGTAGTAGGTGAAGAAAAACAGGACAGCAGTGAACTAAAAAAAAAGATGTTTCGTAACAAAACAAAAGCCTTTTTTCAACAAAAAAGGACCTACCTAAACTTTAACTAGGGACCTCACATATTCTCCTTGGGAGCAAAAATTTCCATAGTAGCAATAGTCTAATTCCCTGAGGGCTCGTACCGTAGGCATGAAGAACTACCGACATTCATTAGATTCTATAATTTTGCTCAAAGCCGCCAGCATGCGCATGAAAATGCTGAGATTGTCATGGTCCTGCACAACACGGCCTCATTGAATAGTACTATTGTTACAGCAACAATTATCGTGAGAAATCAACAACAATTTCCTAAATAATAATAATAACAACAACAAATCTATCAAATAATAATTCATTCCATAATTTTCCCACTACGTACGTGAAATTTTACTGGTTACCAAAAAAATGCTCTTTAATTCATTTTTCTTATTTTTCCTCACCTAAAACACACACAGAACAATTATTTTCTTCTTGGTCATAAATTTCTTGATTTCTCACTGCCACATATTGATAAGATCGATTTGAAGGTACCATAAATATGGGATAAATTCAAAGAAAGTCAGAAAAATCATTACCAGATAGAACGAGTCTAAACGTGACACATTCCGAATTTGTTCCATTTAAGAGATATTAGAATCTCCGCAAGCTTGTTAGTTTCTATCATCACAAACGCAAGAGAAAACCTAAAAATTCACAAAGCAATGCATGGTTGACTCAAATTTAATATATCTTAATTTCTAAATATTTTTGGAACGAGTGGGAAAAGTAGATGTTTCACTTAATCATGAATAAATTTCTAATAACTCAAACACAAATGCTAGGATATTCATTCCTGAAAAAACATAAACATCCCCTAAATCTCCAACGAAGCATCGGCGCTACAAATGCTTTTCACTGGAAACGACAGACTACGTTAAGAAATATTTAAAACATGAGTTTCTCTCTCGTTCAGAGCTAGAAGTAAAACCTACTCTGGAATTCCAAGTCTGCGTTCGCCAAGCCGAACACACACAGACAGACACAAAGTCTTACTTCACCCACGCAAAGCAACTTTGACAGTGCAAAGCAAATTCCCAGGTGACTTTCTGATACCACAAGGCAGCTGGAGAACAAACATCTCAAGAAGCTCAAGCGATGAGAACACTCAAGCAGCATCGCTGTACGAGACGGAGGAATTCAGAAACCGACAGCAATTCTTATTACTTCAAATGCTGACTCATAAATATGAGAGAGCTTGAACTATTCTGAGCTCGCACAAACATGAAACATTATATTGACTGTCGTGAAGAACGCAAATTTCATAATCACTCTATTATGGTAAACGCCGATTGTATCAACGAAAGCATCTCAGAAAGCGAGCAGTATCATAAATGATAAGGAAACTAAAAATGTGATGAGAAGCACATGAAGATGGAATGTATTACGGAACAAGAAATAACTACATTGATACGCTCGTAAAAAATTAAATCAACACCCCTTATTTCGAAGCTCGTATTACTCCAGTCGTACCCGATATAGAATAGTTTAAAAATCTACAACTTAAGAAATGAAGGGCAACATTTTCTCATGGGAACTTACTTTACTCTAGTAACAACAATAGACTGGGACGAAATCATTACAATGTTTCCTTATGACCTCATTTACACCAATGTAGTGTCAAATATAGAAACCTGATTTGAAAAATATCCGAAGTTCCCTTGTTGTGGCCCAAAAAAGACGTCTGGACACATCGAAGAGGCCAATAAAGGCAGAAGCGAGCCCCATAAATACGCAGTTGCTTGGCGGAGGTCGAGTTTGCTTTGAGAAGGCGTCAAAATAGAGCCCGGCAGTCGGAATCTTTGCTTAGCACCGGCAATGCATGCATGGTCGGATACAGGAAAGGCAGTAAGTCGAAAGGAATACGCCTCAAAAAACCCGTCTTACAGAAGCCACTACAATTCAGCTCATTTTCATTCCATTGCAGCGTAGACTACAGTGATGCAAGTTTTTGAAACGAAAACTCGAAATTTACCAGCTCAACTAAGGTCATTCAATACTGTAGAAATGTAATGGGTTGAAATACACTAGAATACGGTTCATCTTAAACAATTCCATGTTTTCCCAAAATAAAATAAAATTCAGTAATATTATGTATGTGAAATTTCAAATCTAAACCATGCAAAATTCCCTAGAAATCAATGATTGGAGGCTGAAATGGTGGTTTAAGCTTCATAACGTTCATTTTTTGTAATGCTAAATATTATATTGGTAAAACGAGTAAATGTCAATAGAAAACAAAATAACAATGGTCAATAAACATTTCATGACAAAAGAATTATATATAATTCTTAATCTTATATACTCTTACATACAATGAGATGTTATATTCTAATTCTAATATATAATTCTCACTTCATTAATTGAAAAAAATTAAGAACATGACTCATCAAGGAAACCTAGTCACTGCTTAGAAATATTTATTCCGAGACAGAAATTTAATAAATGACCATTTCGCAAAGCGGCTCTGACGCATATGACATCAACAGTTTTCCTTACCTCCGCATCACATACAGCTAAACAGCCGTCAATTTCAACAGCCGATGAAATTAAATGACATCATTTATTACAACATATCTTAATACAAAAAATAATTGCATACTTTACAAATAAGGAATGAGAACTTATGAAAGAACTTTCATAATTTTAAGATGAAAGCCAATGGCCCGTGAATGCATTACAAATTCAGTCCATAATTCTGACAACTTGACCAGAAACACCAACTCGTCACTCACACTTCGAATACCTTGTGATATAAAGTAGCACATTTTTAAACGCTCGGTAACCCCGCCTGTCCAAAAATAACTTCAGGTACAAACAATAGGGACATCAAAATTTCGAACAAGCGCTCATTCAGGAAGAATTGTTAGCTGCGAACCACCCGCCCCAACGCATGAAGTCTGCACCTCGGTCCAGACGAAACGTATTTTCGTCGCCGGTCAAAGAATTCAAGAGTACGGTCCTAGAGAGCTATTCTTGGCCACCCCCTCGCCGGGATTTTAGGCTGAGCAGCCGACCAGACCTGCGGCCCCTCAATCGATTGGCGGGAGCGCGTGTGCGTGTGTGTGTTCGGTGCAGCGCGCGTGTTGTGTGTTCCAGTGAAGAATGAGAGATTTGAGCAAGTGTGTACAACAGTTCGTTGTCCGGGAGATGACGCTGGACAAAGGGTGACGCAGCGTATAGTGAAGAGTAACCGATGCACCCGAGACACTGCGCGACATGAACGGTGTGTACGAGTCACAGCAAGGGCAAGTGCACTGTATCAGCACGTGCACATGAGAGGCAGTGAGCGCTGCATTCTGTGTGTGCACGCGATGATGCACGTTTGTGCGTTAGCAACTTAGCATGCGTGAGAGTGACGGCGGGAGGCGCAGTGAACTCACATAGTGCAACAGGCTAAAGCAGGGCGTGACGGCCCTGCAGCCTACTGCACTAACTGCACAAACTGCACTCCAGAAAAGAGCTTCAAGCACCAAGCAACACCTACGACGATTGTGAACATATAAGTCCGCAGGTGTGCTGCGAACATAGTGGTAATAATTAGCGTGCGTGAAGGTTTGACGAGCGCTTGTGGGAGACCAGTTGATGTAAAACTATGGTTGCGTTGCTCACAGTGCCAGAATGGTGGTTGTGTGGCGGCGTGAAGAGGTGCAGTAGTGTTGAAGTGCAGTGTCTGACAGGCACGGTGGTGATGCCGAGCGATGGTGACCCACATTCTAGGCCCGGTGACTGCTGCCCGGGCTTCGGTTGGATGGACTCCCAGAGCGACGGCGGTAGCGGCGGCACCGCGTGGCGCACGCCACGGCTCCCAACTTCGCCATTTTTGGCCTCACTCCTCAAATTTGGTGACCCTGCCACACACTGACACGTGGGCTTTGCTTACAGCCACGCAAGGAACAGGGACTAAGCGTTCTTGAGGCACATCTACCGCAGGAAAAGTACGCTGCCGCTCTATTTATGGAGGCACATTAGTACAGCGCGGAATAACAGCTCCACGACTGACACGTTCTACTGAAGCAGAAATCAACAGATAGAGACTTTATTAAGAACGTCAGCGGCAACGGGACGAGGGCAGTAATGAAGCGATTAACAGGAGTCATGACAAGTCATGTGGTTAAGTGGACGACGTGGACAAGACAAATAGATTCATATAAATACACCATAATAGATGATCATGCCGAAATTTGTGCACTCGTAGAATATGGAGCACGACACACAGCGTCTGGCTCCTGTTTCCGTGCAACGCACTCAAATGAGCAAAAAATGCCATCATCCTAAACAGTATTATATGAGAGTGGAGGGGTAATCACATGAGAAGCATTCAAGGGAGAAAAGGCGTTTAGCTCAAGTAATACACACTCACTGAGCTTTCACTTCAACTGCAACTCAGACCACATGCATGTACTAGATACGAGCGAGGAAATCCTAATTTTGGCAAGGCCGCACACGCACCGGAAGCAATTGCGATAACTACTTCAAAGGAAAGTGCTTTCGACTCGGTAGTACATGTCAAACCCTGAAAATACATCAGAACTCAATTGAGACAACTGGCTTCAGTATTAACGGAAGATTCAGGCATCGCTACAAAGTTCAGAGAAACCCGCGCTCGATGGTCCAGTGACGAACGTCAGCACGGCATGCGGCAGCGAACGATGACCCTGGAGTGGTCAATGAAATGTACAGGGCACGACCCGTAGACCTGTTGGCATGCACGCGCCGCTCCCGCCTGGCACACAGGCAGCGCTGCGTTTGACTCGGCGGTCGTTGAACGACCTCACTCTTCGGTCTCAGCATACTCTTACCTAGCAATTACGCGCACTTATACTCCATGCATGCACACTGCTCAACTCAATGCTTCTAGGTTCTCTGTTAACGCGCATGTAAGCTATGATATCAGTCAATGCGCTCTCAATACGTTGCTAGTACGTATTTCATTAGTTTTCAGAGATGTAAAGGTAGGGCAACATTGTCAGCAAGTTTTACAGCACATTGGTAATTGAAGAGGCCTAGTTTATCCGTTACAGTAAAATAAGACTCCTTACAAAGAACTAAGCCCATTACAACACATTGGTAAATGAAGAAGCCTATGGGTTAAAGGTTATATAAAACTCCTCACAAAGCACTAAGCCGAGCAGAGTTCAAGGGCCGGGCAGACGCAGCCTAACAACACATTCCTGCCCGCCAGTCCAGGCTCGCGAGACCATCGCACACCTGTACCAGATAGCCCTGTACGAACGCCACAATAATTGGAACCCTGATACGAACGCCACAATAATTGGAACCCTGATACGAACGCCACAATAATTGGAACCCTGAACAGACTTATCGAAAACCATAAATTTGATACAACACATGGAGACGGTTCTAATATATTTATTTATTTTTTATCAATACGAATATAAAGAAGGTACAAAAAAGTTTCCGCTTCAAATCTGAGAAATAAATTATGGCAGATTCCAGACCGTAGTATTAATTGAATTGATTTATTGCTGTCTTGTTGGTTGTCTTAGAATAACGAATGAGCTAAAAAATAACATAAAAGTACCCGATTATTATCATATTGTCATACCACGAAAAAATTTCAGTAAAGGCTTTGAAAATTTTAGAATGAGAGAATGACGAAGATCCAAATGGTAGCATAAACTCAGACATGAGTGCATACAAATATTAATATGAAGAGTGCAATATCATAGAAATATAGAAATATTTTCACCTCATTAACATCACATTTCGCTCATCCAAAACTAAAAGCGAAGCGCCTGAAATCTCTCACGCCGCGGTCAAATGACGATCGAGTCATCTAGGATGAAAGCAATCCAGTTTTAATTGATGCAATCCAGCTTCAACCCAATGAAATTTTTTTAAAGCTGAATGGTCACAAATAAATTGAACACTTTTAATTTTGATCAGATGAATCAGCTCCGATAATCTGAGTCGTTAACGCTGTCTTATGAACAGATTTGAAACAGTTTATACTAGAAAAGAGGTCTATCTGTCTGCATGTTCCTCCACTATAGGCAATAGCATGACATTACACTTAAAATAATAGGCTTCCCGACAAATAAAGCCGCTCCAATTCGCATGCAAAATTCGTCAGTGTGGAATATGAACCTGAAAATCGAATATTGAAGTCACCATCCGTCGCGCGCATGCAGCCAGTTCAAAACTTGTTCCAGAGTTGAATGTATGATAAACTAGATCAAGATAATGCCAAAAGCCAACTGGGGCCTTTTCCAAACAAAATTGAGGAGAAAAAATTGTTTAAAATAAGTAAGTTGACGAATGAAAATGCAACCAACACAGTGACACAAAACATGAAGAACGTACAACGGATAGGATGAATCCTTTTCCAGGAGATGTTGACATGCATGATCAGATTAGATTACATTAGATGTTGACTTTAAACCTGCCTAACCGCAACAAATGCGTTCCAAAGAGAAGAAAGATAAAGGCACCTTTTAATTTGGAATTTGGTGATGAATTGAAATATAGAATTTATGCACAAGGTGCATAGAAACAGTGAGTTGAGAAAGAAGTTCCCGAAGCAAGATAAAAGTTAAAAAGAAAGTAGTAGTTGCTGAAGAACGTGAGAGTGTTATGCTTCTCCGCATAACTGTGTAAGGAATATCGCTAAGGATCCGAATAATCGTCCGGCCAACGACTTATTCATAAATGATTCAAAAGACCGAATATTAAGCCTGATTTCTGCGAGAAAGCATCACATCGTTGAATTCTAGAACAATCGACTCTTCAGGAACAACGTTCGAACGTCGCCGATACACGTAATGAACGAAGACGCCAGCCGAAGATGCTAAGAACCTCAACGGATGTCTTCATTTGCTTTAATTCATATGTTTAACATTGTTTTGTGGGGATTTTTATATAGTAATGAGGGTAAGGTTAATGATGTATGTTTTCTATTCAATAGTAGGGATATATCACGTTCTTGTTGGTAACCTTGTTAAGTTGTTATTCAAAGTTGGCACCTCAAGGTGACGCCGAACGCGGGTTGCCTGAGGGACTCAGAGGGAGAGGGCGGCAGTAGAGGCTAGGACACGATCACAAGCAGCCGCATACGAGTTTGTTCCTCTACCTTGGTCCAGTTGGGCCGAGGCCTTGCCTCTTAAATTCACTACTCAAAGCCATCCTAGAATATCTGTGCCCTCATTCGCTCGAAAGTGATTAACTTCAAGAATACTCAACTGCAGTGCCAATAACGTAAACTAGAGATTGTCAACCTAAACTGCTACTGTCGGCATAGTCCCAGCCATCAACCTGGTCTCTCTGCCCTCAACCAAATATGGCGACCTTGCTCCAGCGCGCCAGCCAGGCGACATTCAGACTGCGAGCCCTGATCTCCAAATCTCAAGATAAGTTTCCCTCTGATTTCATGTCAAATCCCAGTCCCCACTCAAGCTTCTGAGTATATTAGGATGTGAATGCGTAGATCGCGTGCGTTCAATTAATGCGTATTTTCGATGATTAATGTCTCAATATTTTCCTGTGTCCAATAGCGAATTTCTTTAATGTCCTTGTGTTCTTCATATCCTTTAGATAGTTAGGAAAGGAGGATGATATGATTTAGAAAGAAAAGTAATAATGTTTGAAGCCAGGAAACACGGCTAGAATGCACGATTAATTTGTGGCCTTAAGTCGCTCGTAACGCTCACTGAAGATTGAATTAAATATTTATACAGAAACCCTGTATTGGTGGCAGCTACCTTGATATTACCAAGTAGAAAATATATGAATGGTGACGAATAATCTTAATGTCACGACTAATAATATCACATGTAAAAGTATCATGCATCGCAACAAAGAATAACGGCAGAGAAAAATGAAGACCGTGACCTCAGCGAGACAAAATAAAGAGGGTCACGACATATGGTGGCAGCGGTGGGATTTGAGTTTTGCTTTAAATGTAAATGTTACTGTAAAATCTCATGCCTGCCGAACTCACACCTCCGAATAAAAATATATACGTGCATTCAAACATTCAAATTTAAAAATTGATATTTGGCCGACTAAAAATAATTTCTTTATCTGAATCATCTCGTCTCTCTCTTCCTAATGAATACTTATTTGCAGGATGTCATCAAGAACGATAAAGTAATGTTGTATTAATGTTTCATATTTCAATGTTGTCGATAGACTTATAATGTGTACGGATGTTCAATGTTTCCCTTCATAAATTAATTTCAATTACAATATGCAACATTTTCTGTACCATCCAACGTTAAAACTATGATGTGACAACATGCCATATGTTGCGGACGTATGTTAGGATCGAACATTCCTCAATCCTTGAGTGAGCCGGCTTTGCCGCGGCAGCTCACGCCCTCGCCAATGGAATGTGAGACTATAAACAAAGCCCACGTACCGGCGTACGAACTGCCACAAATGCCACACGCTAGAGCTTTCCATGATTCTAAACTTCAATAACGCGAACGATAAATGTCGTGAACCACGAATTTTAATTTAGGCATGTAATATTTCATTTTCAATTGAAAAATAAATTTAATAACATGTGAGAACGCAAAATTTTAATTATTTCATCATTACTACGTGCAAAATTTCTAATTCGACGTTCATCAAACAAATTTCTGCGGATACCACGTCATAATTATGTTAATATCATGTGAATTTTATATTCAAAATTTAAATAATGATGACCAAAACCAGCTTATAGATAATTTTATTTCAATATCTGGAGTATAGGACTCCCGGCACTCGAGCCACACCCGTGTTCAGGCTGGCATCCAAGCACGAACAAAGCTCCTTTGTTGTCATCGTGGGAGCAGCCGCAAAGCTCACCACAGCTTTGACGACAAAAATTTCGTAGAGCACGAATGTAAAATCTCACGAACCACGGATTGGTAAATTTTAGATGTAATACTTTACGCTTTCAAATAAAATTTAATTTGATAACGTGCGAGAACAAAATTCAATTAAATTCATTATTGCTACGGGAAATTTATGCGATGTAATCAGTAAATACTAACGATCTTACACGAAATTTGTCTGAGAATTTACTACGGATGCTAGGAATTGCTATTACAATTTAAAGTCAACGTATAATAAATTTAATCTTTTCCCAATATGATGTGCGAGTTCTTGATCAATTATCTGGGTATTACGTACAATGAACTCAAATCCAATTACCAATGACATTATTCCAATGAGAATGAATGTAAACTGGAGACATTTGTCTGCTATTAGAATTACTAGGGAGTTAAGGTTTGCAAAAATTTAATTACGGTTCCTTGGACCAATCTCATTTTGGCGTATAATCTAAAGAATTAGATTTACTATTACTCTTAAAATAATTAATAACCTGCGAATACCTCACATGGGGACTCTTATTGTCACTGAAACGTGGTATAAATGATGCGCGAACTACTAGGAAAACACAACAACGTATCTGAATAGTAAAGTAAATTTAATTCGTGATTCCAAAGAAAAATTTGGTACAGCCAGGATTTATTTCTAACGAAAGAACTCAGTCACGACGATCTCATATTAATATGTTTGCTTAAACGTTCTACTGGTCCCGAACATAACTATGAATTTCATTGCGTCGAGTTGGTCAAATTTAAATACTATGTATAATTTTTGTAATTAATATTTCTGTGTGGGGAAAATAGTTCAATTTGTTTCACTTTCATGTATTTCGATAATTCCGTAAATGTGTGTGTACTCGTAGGATGTAATTAATTTTAAACTTTGCGATCTATACTTAAATAATTTTTTGAACCTTATGTTCTATTCGTAATTTGCTTATAATAACGTAAAATTCAAACGTAGGATGCTTAAGTCCCTTTGTAAATACTTGGGAGTTTGAGAGGGGAGACTTGATTGATGTGATGTAAGAGGGAGACTTGGGAAAAATTAAAGAAGAACATCAGAACAAACACTTAATGGGATTGACCTTTCAGGAATGGTGGATGACATCAGCTGAGCGCGGTTGAACGCTTGCGCCGGCGCACCATCACTCGCCAGTCATCAAGAGTGGTGAGAGACTCCACCACAGACGCATCACGGTCGCCCTGCTCGGACGGCATCACTACTACGGGTTGGCCACGCATGCGCTGCGCCCCTGCTCCCTACCCCACCATCTACCTCGAAGCTTGAAGCGCGACACGCAGCGGCAGAACAGAGCTCGCACGCCGACTCGTAGAAAACGAGTACGCGAAGAAAATTTCTTATCAGTGGACTGGGTCGACGACCGCGGCTAATTTTCTACTGAGGCACTGTGAATAGAAAACGACTGGCATTTAAAATTTAAAGGACAGCTCAACATTGGGATTTCAATCACGACTTCGGACTTTGGATGGATTCGACGACGACGGCTTTAGATGTAATCAACGACGATGAAAATAATACGGAGGCCCAGATGAAAATCAACGTATCTACTCAAAGATCTCAGCATAAAGGCAGCGAATCCTACGCAACCCCAAAAAAGATGATGAACTCCACGAGATAGTAGTCCACTTCGACCGACGACACACGGAATATATTTCGGAGATCTCTATAAGACTTCTGCAAAGTGGTGGAGCAAGTTATGCAGCCCAGGACTATACGACTTGGGTGTATTTGGAAGTGTTCGCTACACTTCCGAGGGTTTTCACTCTCAAGGATTACTGCAGTGATCCACGCAACGGAGGGAGAAGTCGGTGTCATCTATAGGACACGGTTCTGCCCATAGGACAACTATAATGACTCCTTTATCTGACGACTCTAAATCAGCGCTCGCCAGAAGAGCAAACTCCAGTTGTAAGCATCTTGACTCTTCCATGATCCACGCATTTAAGGCGTCGGCTGCACGTGTGAGCAACGTCGAAGATAAGCCTTTCGAGCACAAGCAGGAGCTTGTGATTTGTTCGGCCACGGGGGATTCTGTTATGCTTCTCCGCATAACTGTGTAAGGAATATCGCTAAGGATCCGAATAATCGTCCGGCCAACGACTTATTCATAAATGATTCAAAAGACCGAATATTAAGCCTGATTTCTGCGAGAAAGCATCACATCGTTGAATTCTAGAACAATCGACTCTTCAGGAACAACGTTCGAACGTCGCCGATACACGTAATGAACGAAGACGCCAGCCGAAGATGCTAAGAACCTCAACGGATGTCTTCATTTGCTTTAATTCATATGTTTAACATTGTTTTGTGGGGATTTTTATATAGTAATGAGGGTAAGGTTAATGATGTATGTTTTCTATTCAATAGTAGGGATATATCACGTTCTTGTTGGTAACCTTGTTAAGTTGTTATTCAAAGTTGGCACCTCAAGGTGACGCCGAACGCGGGTTGCCTGAGGGACTCAGAGGGAGAGGGCGGCAGTAGAGGCTAGGACACGATCACAAGCAGCCGCATACGAGTTTGTTCCTCTACCTTGGTCCAGTTGGGCCGAGGCCTTGCCTCTTAAATTCACTACTCAAAGCCATCCTAGAATATCTGTGCCCTCATTCGCTCGAAAGTGATTAACTTCAAGAATACTCAACTGCAGTGCCAATAACGTAAACTAGAGATTATCAACCTAAACTGCTACTGTCGGCATAGTCCCAGCCATCAACCTGGTCTCTCTGCCCTCAACCAAATATGGCGACCTTGCTCCAGCGCGCCAGCCAGGCGACATTCAGACTGCGAGCCCTGATCTCCAAATCTCAAGATAAGTTTCCCTCTGATTTCATGTCAAATCCCAGTCCCCACTCAAGCTTCTGAGTATATTAGGATGTGAATGCGTAGATCGCGTGCGTTCAATTAATGCGTATTTTCGATGATTAATGTCTCAATATTTTCCTGTGTCCAATAGCGAATTTCTTTAATGTCCTTGTGTTCTTCATATCCTTTAGATAGTTAGGAAAGGAGGATGATATGATTTAGAAAGAAAAGTAATAATGTTTGAAGCCAGGAAACACGGCTAGAATGCACGATTAATTTATGGCCTTAAGTCGCTCGTAACGCTCACTGAAGATTGAATTAAATATTTATACAGAAACCCTGTATTGGTGGCAGCTACCTTGATATTACCAAGTAGAAAATATATGAATGGTGACGAATAATCTTAATGTCACGACTAATAATATCACATGGAAAAGTATCATGCATCGCAACAAAGAATAACGGCAGAGAAAAATGAAGACCGTGACCTCAGCGAGACAAAATAAAGAGGGTCACGACAAGAGCAGTGAAAAACTTATCGGTAATTAAACAAAAAAACTATTTTATTTCTACAAAAATGTATCGTGCCACACCTTTTTGTTAATTGCTTCAATACAATTCACCCGAGCATATAGCGCAACGGAGGAGAAGGTGCGACCAGCACTCATTTAAGCAGCACAGTGCACCCTCTAAAACTTGATTCAAATAACCATCCATAAGCCAGGACAATGCTTCTTCTTTAATGATCAAAAAATAAATAATAAATTACGCTTCTTCTTTAATATAATCAAATAATCATACGGAGTAACCATGACGTGTATTACATGAACAGCCACAGCCAGCGCAGCGCCCTCAGTGCAGCTCGCACATTTCACCTCTCACATAAGGACAGCTGAGACCCTGAACACCATTTGTCTATTTTTCACAGTACGGATACAAAAGAAGCTTACAAAAGGCTGACTCTTCACGTACGTTGAGTCAAATAAGACGGTGAGATTTTATACAGATTTGAACTTGGAAATTTAAATCTCAAAAACAAGTATTATCGATAAATACACTTTTCAGACGAATTGTACAAATGCAGATGAACAACAAATGACGGTGCTAATGCTATAAAATTATTATATGATTCCCATTATTAAAATCAGTTTATGCAGCCACGCATAAACTGCACCACATCCACACTAAGATGTGAATCACACACTAAAGATTAACCATGAGTGCAAAATTTTCCCCTCCACCAACGGCTTTGATAATATAAGAATGAAATTTTAGTCCCAGTAAGACGAAGGCAAGCCAGCTAGTAACAGTCCCAACTAATGAAACAGCTGCACACTGATATCACCTCATGAGATAGTCATGAAACAGGACGAGCATGTGCGCAATTGTAAGCGATAATGAGCCATTCGAGCAGCTGCCAGACAGGGCTAGGACACCTGTTACCAGCAACGTACCGCCGTGCACACAAAACTTCGACCACACTTTTCGAGTAAACACTCAAGAGCATGCCATATTAAGCTACTGCAACACCAAAATGAGCAGCAGCGTCAGTGGGGCCAAGGACAGACAGCGCTCAACAACTCTGGCTAAGTCTGTATTTTTTCCACAAACCCAAGGTTACACGAAGAGGTCTTTCCACAGCATTTTGATCTCGGAACAGGAACTGGAGAGCAATTCTCGACAGTGTATTTCATTTCAACGGCTGCTTATCTGAATAGGGAGGAAAAGAGGCGGCCTGAAAAGAGATGGCGCTCACGATGACCATGATTGAGCTATAAAACTGGAGAGAAGATGGTCAAGCTGAGAGGTGTGACGGCGTCTCGCAGGCATAACTGATGGTGAATTTGCTCACATGGTTGCGGTGACGGTGAGGATGGTAGTGGTGATGCAGGTGAGGAGGGTGGCAGTGATGCAGGTGAGGAGGGTGGCAGTGATGCAGGTGAGGAGGGTGGCAGTGATGCAGGTGAGGAGGGTTACAGTGATGCAGGTGAGAAGGTGGTGGTGCAGGCGAGGAGGTGGTGGTGCAGGCGAGGAGGTGGTGATGCAGGTGAGGAGTGTGGCAGTGATGCAGGTGAGGAGGGTGGCAGTGATGCAGGTGAGGAGGGTGGCAGTGATGCAGGTGAGGAGGGTGGCACTGATGCAGGTGAGGAAGGTGGCAGCGATGCAGGTGAGGAGGTGGTGGTGCAGGTGAGGAGGTGGTGATGCAGGCCCCAGAGCAGGTCAAGGTACCACACACCACCCGCCGCTGCCAGCAGCAGCAGCAGCGACCTACAAAGCTGGCCGCCTCCCCCGGTGACCGCCACATCAGACGCTGCTCCCTCACCTACTCTAGGCGCGAGGGTCGCTCACTACTTCGCTTCAGTCAAGGCGAGTTCAGCTCAGCCCAAGCACGTGCACGCAAAATCACTTACTAACGAAATAAAGAGCGTCGGTACGCTTTAAATGAAAAATATAATATATCTGAAAAGGTCGACTCAAACCAAAATTTGGAGTTTTAGAATACAATGCTCTATGCACTTTCAAACTAGGAAGCCACTAATGTGGAAGAAAATCAGAATAATTTCTTCAATTAAAACGAAAACATGGAGAGGTTCTTTACAAACTTATTATCTGATGAAAAGCATAGCAGCTGTCAGCGCTTTCAAGCTCAGACCTTGATTAGTGAATGCAAATTGACATCAACAATAGATAAAACAAACTTGCTCCGAGATGCACAGGAGCTCGAGAGAGAGATGTGAAAAGCACGCCACTTGGCCAGCGGCTTTACGATGGCGACAGCAGGTGTTATATAATCTACTTACTTGACTAGACCAATTAGTGAATCTGCTAAAAACATCACCATGGAACCTTGCTGAGTTTATTGACTAGTCGCTCGAAAGGTGCAAATAAGAAAAAGAATCATTTTCGTGCATATAACTAGAGTTAAAGAGGAGCGGGGCCATGCAAGAGCAGCGAGATGGGCTAGAAAATGGCCAACCCGGCAACCCTGAATATGATTGGCCAATTGCCATCAAACTTCAAGCACAACTTTAAGCTAAGGTCTGTTAATAATGAACAGCAGCTTGCGATGGACTGAAGCTTTGCATTAAATTTACATACTTATTTGCAAAATATTTTTTCACACTAGTAAAGGAATGAATCCTTTCAACAATTTCATTCAAATTACATATATAACACGAGAAATAAAAATAAACAAATAGAAAATTCGGGGACGAAAAAAAATATGAGATTTTTAGATTAATTTTCCTTGCTAATCTATTTTTTACATCATTTACAGCTTTCAGTCGCGCATTTGAAATCAACAACAGGAGCACACTTCAGCTTCCTCTCAGATATCGGGTGGGCCGCGAGGGTGAAACAAAACAGAAGTTGTGTTTATTTCGGCCGCACCTCTCCATTAACTAGCATTGGCATGGTCAAAGCATGAATTGATTATATTCAATTCAGCTATTCCTAATACTAGAACTATTACAAATTCAATTGAACAGTAAAATTAAACTAATTGACGCATTTCCAATTCAAACAAAATTGTAGCAAACACCTAGTATTCACTTGAAAAAATTATAGGAAAATGTTATTCTTCAAGATGAATGATTTAATACGGTGAAAGATTTAATACGGACACTGCAGTCTTGCAATGCAGGTAGATGATGTGAACAGAAATATATGCGAAGAGAGACAGTTTGCTTCGAGGGATCGTAAAACACGAAAGGCTGTGGTCCACACAAACACTATTAGCAAAATTATTACCTCAAATGTGCGCAATAATCAAAGACAGGGGCTTCAAAATTTATGGTGTCGCAAAAAAGTTAGTTGCTGTTCAGCACGAGAATGTGCAAGAACGACAATCAACAAAACCGCACTTGTATACACAGAGCTAAAACATTCCGATGATGGCGACAGAAACATTAAGTAGATAGAGCATGAACGCAAGAGCGGAGGTGAGGCGCAGAGCTTATTTAAGCAGCACTGGACTCACCACAACTTGATACCAATGACCACCCACCCACAAGCCTGTACAACGAGGCTTCTTCTTTAACACACTAAAGCAACAGACTTAACTACGCATTAGAAGTCCAACGAATTTCTCATCGCAGAATTCATTTAAATGTGCAAGTAGGCTGTATTCCTGCGATCTCAGCCGCTCTTCTAGCAACTGTCCGCGGCTCGGAAGAGTTCGATAAATAAATATTTAACTGCTTCGTTCAACAATTCAATAAAGACATGCATGACCTCTGTCTAATATTTACGACTCCAAACGTACGTACTGCACAGTGCATCTCCATATCACTTCTAGGTTAAATTGACAATTTTGACAAATCATACGTCAACTTATTTTCTGTGCTAATTCAGAAATATACAAAAAGAGATGGAAACGTACAGCGTAACATGTACAGCCCAGCAACTAAAGAGATTGGATAGGCGTACGCAGAGGTACTACGAGTAGAAGCCTGTAACTCAACGCCTGGATAAATAAACAGGGTTACCTCATCACAAACATCGTATAGCTCGCCTATGGCTAAGTACTTCAGTACTGCAGGCTGACGAGAAACAGAAACCAACAGACAAAATTGAGAACAGAAATCTTTTCACGATCTGAAACCCAGAGGGTTCACTCTAATGAAAAGCCACCCATCCAAGTGCAAGCACGTGATATTTCAGTACAAAGGGTACAGTAAAAATAGGATGTAAGCACAAGTTGCAAAGCAAACATTCAATGCATATGCCCTGAGGAAGTGTTGGGCAGCAACAGGGAGGCCGGTGCGGTGCAGCCAGTACAGGCCGAGTGATAACGCCACTGTCCTGCGTGCTCTTGTTGCTCCTGTGCTGCTGCTGCTGCTGCTGCTGCTCGTGCTGCTGTAGTGATGGTGCTGCTCTGCTGCTGATGCTGCTCGTGCTGCTGTAGTGATGGTGCTGCTCTGCTGCTGCTGGTACTGCTCTGCGGGTGCTGCTGTTGGTGCAGCTCTACTGTCGATGGTGCTGCTCTGCTAGTGCTGCTCTACTGCTGGTGCTGCTCTACTGTTGGTGCTGCTCTACTGGTACTGCTGAAGCTGCTGATGTTGTCGCTGATGCTGCCAAGCTAATGTCGCAGAAGTCACTGTAGTTATGCACAGCAGCACCAGCGCATAATTATACGTTTAATAATTGCTTTCGGGAAGAAGCATCCCAATTTCATATATTCGAGACAGAGAACTTGCAGAAAATTAGCATCATTATAACTTTTATATCCAACGTTGAACAGGTGCAACTGGGCAATGCAGTCATATCATTATTATACCAGGTGATCAATAATTGCATCAGTTCAGGATCAATTGCATCCTCCTGCAGATATAGTTAGAGTTTGTGAACACTTGAGACACTTAAAATGAATTCCAACAGTTTAAGTGGCCCCATACCGACGTAAAATTTGTGTCTCGCTCTGTACAATCCACCAAAACTGATAAAAAACAAGCAGCCTTAGTATATCGAAACGCCGAAAATTCCAATAAAAAGGAGATAGCGCTAAAATGGAAACCGTTGGGTATAAAGATCAAGATTTCAAAGCCCACCAGACTTCAAGCAGGGCTAGAAAATGGGTAGGAGCTATATAGAGCAAAAATGTAAGCCCTTAACCGACTTGTACAAAAAGCAATACCAATTTATTTTGAAGTATCACTGATACAACACTGGAGCTCTATATTTCAACGACACTCAACTGAGGTCAAACATTATATATATTCCTGTGCTATGAGGAGAGCACAGGAGTCCTCCTAGACTTACGTGAAGCGCAAAGTCTACAAAATACAAAGAGTGTCAACTCTGTGCGCAACTCCAGGGGATCTGTTTAGCTGCAGTAAGAGAGCAGATGTAGCTCTGCAGCTGCAGTGGCCGGGCAGCTGGAGCACGACCTACAATGTAAAGATCCTCGCCTCTCAAATGTGAAGTGAACACTTGCAATGCGGGCACGGGAATCTCACTCGAAAAGTGGTAGTGAGAGATGTTTTTATGAAAAAACAGTGGTGAAAAATACAAGTAGATATGCAGACAACAATTACATAATTGCTATTGCATTGCAGTTCATCGCTGGTATTAAATATTTACAACATTTTGTAAACGTTGCAACGCCATCAATGTTGCTTCTCAATAGCATACAAACAAGCTTTTCCAACGATACCTCTATATCATTCTGAAACAATACAAGCCTCGCTAGAAAACTGAGGCGGCGGCAAAAATATAATAAAATACACATTTTTGCTTTGCGAATGCTTCAGCCCACAGCATAACGTTCAGAATATTGCGGTAGCCTACCTTCGTGCTGAAAATTCTGCACGAGATTTATCACCAAAAAATATTAACTCGATCCGGAGTACACCTTAAAATTAAAATCCCAGGATCTTCACAAGAAATATTTAAAAATAACAGTATATATGATAAGCATAAAGTAAATCATTCGGAGGATTACTGGGAATAAATCTATACTATAAAAAGAGCCGCGTCCGTCCGTCTGTCTGTCCGAAGCCAGCCTGCAGTGTGTGATGAGCGTATCTGTGATACAAGCTCCAGCCCTATATATTTTGACGGGCCGTGTTCACGCGGCCTCATCAACTCTCGAGAGATTGTATTTTTTTAATTTCTTACAGCCTTTCTCTCATTTCGCCATCTTTTTCAATCCAAATAAAGGGGGGTGGACTAGTTAAACTAATAATTACAAGCCATCATAAAACAATAGTTTTCCTATGTTGCAAACTCACCTCCTAAATTTTCGTCGCATTAGCGAAAAAAAAAGAGCTGAAGTGTTGCTAAGACCAGACGCAGCAAGTCGTGGTGCAACAAAAAAACACTAAAATACGACTGTAAGCAACAGGAGCAGTGGGTGTATGATGAACAAAAGCAAATGGTTACAGGAGCAGTGAGTCTATGATGAACAAAAGCAAATGGTCACGGGAGCAGTGAGTCTATGATGAACAAAAGCAAATGGTCATGGGAGCAGTGAGTCTATGATGAACAAAAGCAAATGGTCACAGGAGCAGTGAGTCTATGATGAACAAAAGCAAATGGTCACAGGAGCAGTGAGTGTATGATTAACAAAAGCAAATGGTGACAGAGGCAACCCCGAAAGCAGGCAGATCACATGACCGAACACTATGTCCAGACCTTTTGTTGCCCTCGAACAATACCGAGTTTCCCTTGACGGTAAACTGACATCCAGAGTGATCCCGGCGTCTATTAATGCGAGATCAGTTAACCTGAAACAAAAACAGAGCTTTGATAAGCGAACACTCTATGATCTGCGTTTTTTGCTGCGCACGCAGCCGAGCCGCTATTTGCTCAAGTCAGTCGCCGGGCCACTCCATTGGGCGCTAATTAATGAGCCAGATCGCCTTCATCAAAACAAGGTCGTGCTCACTCACAATAATACTTTCGTTCTCATCAACTGTCATGAATATAATGTAATTTGTTTCATTCGAACGCGCTTCTAAATAAATTTGTATCAATTGTGCCGGGAAACAAAAGGCTGTGAACATGCATGCATTAAGGCTGTCATTTGACTTCGTTAAAAACATTAACATCGCATGTCTCATAAACACCATAAAATAAATGAACTTAATAAATAAAAGGGCAGAAGCACTCCGCGTTCATTCCTGCTATGAAACGAAAAAAATCATTTTGATTATTTTGTATTTTTCCACGCAATTACGTAGACGTTTAAAAATTACAGATAAGACGCTAGAATAATACACATGTTAATATTCCAAGTTGAACCCTTTCACAAATAAGAATTTACTCTCTTTCAAATCGTCCGACTTCGTTTTTGACGCACAGCTAGGGAGTCATTTCAGATTCTTCAAGCACAGATCCTCTACGAATAATTCAAACGAGCACTTCAGTCTACACCAACAAACGCGGCTTCAAGCCAGAGAGTTAGCATAACATGTCCACTTAGCTACACTATAAGTCTATGAATACAATTCTCAGTCCCTTGAACGATAATCAGAACTGCCGTTATTTCTGTCATTTTTGTTTTTGCTAAAACCTCACTTCCAATTGAAAACTAGAAGCCATCTAGAAACCTTGCCGAGAGAAAAGTATTTCCCAGTGATGGGAAAAATGGCTCCCAAATTAAAATGGTCAGTTAAATTTTACCTAAGTCTAATCAGTAAACGAATGAAATTAAAAGAATTCTATACTTAGTCTTACCGGAAACTAATAATACGAATAAACCATGTGCCATAAAACTGAAGGAAGTAATGGCAAATTACAGTTAAGTGGTTATCTAAATATAAAATACAGCTACTGACTACCATAAATTTTACAATCATCCCAGAATTTTACTTCAAAGGTTGAATTACGTCATATAATAGCACTTTTTAGTCTAAAGTTGCAGCACAGACCAATTAAGCTCAGGAAGTATCATCAGTACCGAAGTGGTAAATGAGAAAATACTTCCCCTAGGTAACTAGAAAAAATGTAGCTGAACACATAACAGTTTCACGCATTTCCAATAATAATTTGTTCCCAAAAAGTGAAGTAATTTATCAACAATAAAAATTACTTTACGTCGGCGAATGAACAAACATTTATCATGAGAGTTCAAAGGAAAATAGTCGTCGAACACTTCGCTCATTCCTAAGCTGATTACCCTCACCAAAGAGCGATATAAACTTTGCAGTCATAATTTATGCATCAAACAAAATATCAGATGAATTAAAGGTGAATGCTTTCACAACAAATCAACATGGCGCTGAACTTCTAAGTAAAAAGGAGGGAAATTATGTCTGAAAAGACAAGAGAGGAAGTGCACCAACTACATTCAAAACTAAAAAGCAAGAATCAGTAGTTGCCGGTCACATCACGTTTACAGTGTAACAATAAAAATAGAACTTACTCCCGGCTGATTATACAAAACAAAAAGAAGACACCCTTTTATCGATGGCATTTGTCTTTTGTTTAATAAATGTTAGAAACAAAGCCGATCGTTCATGATTATTGACATTTGAGTTCATGGCCTTTGGTCAATAACGAACGACATCGAACAGACGATCCTGACATACGCATGACATACGTACTCGTGCTTAAAATTATATACTAATCTCTAGAACACTTATCAAGAAAAGGATGTACACAGTTGCATACTTACTTTCATAATGGATGAATTCTTACGTACACGTCCTATAAATATTAACACAGAAATATTAGTGCAGCACAAGAACTCACACTCAGGAGGTAGACATGAGAATTCTGAACATCAGCAAGCGAACCAAGACATCATTGTGAAATAAAGTAAAGTTCAGTACGTAATTCTTACAAGACCAGGTAAATCTTGAAGTATCTTTAACAATGCATCTTATACATCAGTCAGATACACAAAAGGTGAGTAGGAAATTTGGTCGAAAGTGCGCAAAAGCCGTCACAGCACAGAACATTGACTTCCAAACAAGCTAGGACGTCCGCTTCAATGAAAGACCAGTGAAACCTCGTGTGTTCTATCTCGAGCTTTCAAGTGACAACAGCAACGTATATCAAAAAGTAACTCTGAGCAAGGCATTGGTTCTCGATAACAAGCGTAGCTAAATTCATCCATGGACAACTGTATTTACTCGGAAGTGATATTGCCATGGGATGCGTAAACCTGAGGACTGAACTTTCTGTAATGGACATGAATGCTTTGATCGCGTTAAATTAGAGAAGCCTGGAAGTCTGGCGGAACAATGAGCCGTGTCAGCTCAAAGTAGAGGAAGGGACAAGCGAACACTTAAATGTACGACTGCGTATCGCAAAATAGAAGCTCTGATCATGCTGTCTTGATTGTAAAGGTCATTGGCATGAGCTTTGAGATTGTAGTTTCGTTCGGGTTACCAGCGACATCGAGAGTTATTGTTTTCGAACATCCATACCAGTCACGTAAAACTTAGAGACTAGTTAGAATTAAGCTTCTGCCTTGATAAGATCCCTACATTCCAACTAAGGAGATGAACGCAATTGATATTTTTCTAATTACAATCAATTTTTGATGAAAAATGTACCACAGAGATAGAAATTGATTCTCCACAGAACGTTATCCTGCAAACACTTATTAGTTAAATTAATACAAAACAAATATTAGTTTTGAAAATGTACAGTGGACAGTGGATGTATAAAAATTCTCCGCTATGAGCATTGAATCAAATTTGAGATACCGAATTTCTCATGAATTGATTGATGAGTACATATTCTACAGTAGAATCAATACATGGGTAGACGAAATTTTACTCTAAATCGGATGTAAAATTTAAAACTGAAATTAACGAAAGAAACGCAGCACACCAAGGTTTGTAAAGCTGCCTCAACGCGATGTCTCCAAAACACGAAGAACAAGCGGCAATAATTTTTCCAGGAGACCTGTGAAACCAACAAAGCTATCGATCAAAACCGTACAAAAACGAGACTAGAAGCGATAGCGTAAGCAACCAAGGTACGATTGTAGGTTTTTACCGGGCCATTTTGAAGGAAAATCGGGGAACAAGTGTAGACACTGCTTCTGCTTTTAAGTCGTAAAATCGAGAAATAGAACGTCATGAGAAGTTAAATCCCAGTAATCCCAATGACGGCGCATGAAAAAAATGAAAGATCGGACAAAAAATACTGCTAACTTACCACAAAAATTCAGTCAACTTATCACGTGAGAAATTTTCGAGTGGTCATGTTGAGGCAGGGTCTGCGCGGGAGCAGTAGCAATAAACTGCGGGTTGACAAGCTCAGTAGGGCAGTGGACCAATTACTCAGTTCGATGTTCACGTCACAGATCGGCCCGCGCGTCACGTCACGCGAAAATTACGTGACAATGCAGACACCGATATTTGTCTGGTCCAGCGTGAACCAACAGTGACAAGCGAATGTTGCGCACGTTATAGACAAAAAATGAAAGGATTTTTTTTCGGAGAGCGCACGTGACTTTGGAACAACATCGAAAGTAACAAATGCGGATAGACAGATGAATAGCTGCTATGAACTAGAAATTCGAGTGATTAGGCAGAATCAATACAGCCACGTTAATTATTCAAGAAAACGGAGGCAAAACGGAAGTACATAGAATAAAACTGCTTCGTAACGGGGCACTAACAGTACGCTCGCGAGTCAACGACCATTCGACTGCGATAGCAACCAGCGTATAGCGGCACGCAGGCACGTAAAAATGACCCCACAATTTTGTTGCGGTGATTTTACTTTCTCAACTGAAGTGTTTTACTCTCTGCACGAAAATCAGGACTAATATAATGGACGCTGGTAGGCGCTTAAGGCTTGTGAATTAACTTAGATCAACTTTGTGAATCAACACACCCGGCAAACGAGCACAACGTTTCATATTAAATGAAATCACGAATGATTTCACAAGAAAGCTCGCACTGCAACACAATTGAGGGGCGTGCCTAGCGCTCAAGACTAATAGGCATAGCCTATTAACAAAATGACTAAAACAAAGGGGTAATTATGTTAACCCATCTTCGAATTTTGATGGTGCTGCGTAGAACAACTTCTAATTCCAGTGTTCCCTCGCTACTTCGCGGTTCAATTATCGCGGAGTTTTCATTGTATTACAACCATGTACGTAAGGTATTACATGTAATACCTGGCCTCAACAGGCCAGTTCGACAAAAATAAGATGAAAGCACCACGAACCCTACTGAACAAAAACTGTGCAGGAAATACTGAAGTTTCTCGGCAAGCCGAGTTATCTTGCCTTGAAGGACAAGAAGTTTTTCAACTACAATCAGGTGTATTTTTTTAGCATTAATAAAGTATACTCAAGTGTCTAATACTCTATTCGATGCTGCAGCTGAAGATATTGTGATACAATTGAGTTGAAAATTAAATGCAAATGAAACTCACGCTTCTGCTCACAATACTGGATAAAGTTCGGCATTAACTAACAAAATACAAAACGAACAGCGTTCATTCATCCCATGAAACTAAGATAGCTAATTTACTTGGTCGAAATCAGCTGAGCAGTGGAAACCTTGTTTATGCGTCTATTTATTGCTTACTTGCCTGATTACGCGCAGCTTAACTTTACTCAAATTCATTCAATCACAAGAGTAGAAAATAATAAGATGCGATAACTCGTTCCGCGTATTTGCATTTAGCGAGTCGTACATGAGAAGTATGGAAAATTACGTCGACTAGACAACTATATCAGAAGAACCATTGTGATGTCTTAGCAAAACAAAAACATAACAAAAGACAAAACTTAAGCATCGCACTTTAATCTAATATTACCAACAGAATACCGTTCAATAAATTTTCACATACTAAAATCAATTAGACGAGGAATTAAAGTTTCACAGACACCTTTTATAAAAAATAAAAAAACCTGTTTTCTCACTTTGAATGGAAGACCTGCAATGATTCGCTGGCTAGCATAAAAATGCTGGAACAGCTCACGTTTACTGAGAACTTAACTCCCATTTATGAGGATGACTTGAAACGCAGGCAGTGCGATGCTGCACTGCACGGGTCGGACCTCAGCGCCGTGTGCAGCGCTGCTCGCACACGGCGGCGTGTGGTGGTCACACACGCTGGCGTATACGGTGCTCCACGCACACGGCGGCGTGTGGTGGTTGCACACGCTGGCGTATACGGTGCTCCACGCACACGGCGGCGTGTGGTGGTCACACACGCTGGCGTATACGGTGCTCCACGCACACGGCGGCGTGTGGTGGTTGCACACGCTGGCGTATACGGTGCTCCACGCACACGGCGGCTTGTGGTGGTCACACACGCTGGCGTATACGGTGCTCCACGCACACGGCGGCGTGTGGTGGTCGCTCACGCTGGCGTATACGGTGCTCCACGTACACGGCGGCGTGTGGTGGTTGCACACGCTGGCGTATACGGTGCTCCACGCACACGGCGGCGTGTGGTGGTCACACACGCTGGCGTATACGGTGCTCCACGCACACGGCGGTGTGTGGTGGTTGCACACACACACACACACGCAGGTGCACAGGGTGCTCCACGCACACGGCGGCGAGCGATGGTTGCAAAAATACACATGCGCACACGCTACTACACGCACGTAGAAAAAAGGACCAGGAGCACATGAAAGCAGCGTACAGCGGACCGTGACGAACATGAAGCATTTGACGATACTGGGCGCATAGCACAGATGAGCCTGGCGGTAGAATACGGCTGAGCTAGCTGGAAGCAGCAGTCTTACAGGGACTTTTTAGACTTAAGTACTAAATGTATATTGAAACTAGCTATTGACAGCCCAGTTACATGATTATTTAGTACATGAACCGCCGAAGCAGGTACCATTAAAGCTAAGTGTTCGATGAACATGAAATCTATACAGAAAAACGTCAGATGACCTCGAAAGCAAACTATAGCAGAGTTAAAAGACCTTACCGAACGCGTAACAGTAATGAAGCAAGCACAAGGCAGCAAGCCACGCCGCTAAATTCTCGCGTAACAACAAAGATGCTTGCGCGCTTGAACAGCATACAACTGCATGAAGCGTACAGAGTGTACGTGCGCTTGAACAGTGCGTACATGCAAGTGGAACCGAACCAAGGTGCCACCGCACACATGCACGTGACGGCGTGTTATGCACGCACACGCGCCACTCAACGGCTGCAGAGACGAGCACACGTGTGTGAGATGGGCTGCACTCTACCTGGAGAGAAACACTTGTAGCTCTGACGAGTCGCTTGCAGGCTCCCTATCATCGCAGGGGCGAGTGGACCGTGCCAGACGTCTGTGCAAACTCATCCAATGTCTGGGGTGTATTCAAAAGAGCCGCAAGGTACTTGCTGAAATGTTCATTAGCAAATATAATGGCGATGTTCATGGTTTCATGTTCACCATGTTCGCCGCACAGAGCTACAGCGCTCATATTTACGCTGTTGGTGGGTACTTACTACTTGGGTAAGATTAAGATGTGTCATGTCCAAGTGAGAACCCAGTCGTGAAGTGCGTAATTACAAGGTTGCTCAGTAATTAACAAGTGAGACTACATAACTGAAGCATGCATGTCTTCATGGCAGGCGAACCTATTAAACACAACACGCAAAGCAGGAGAAATCACTCAAACGTTTAGTAATATCGCACCCTTTGAACTCGGCAGCCTGATCATGGCGACTACAATTTTTTAAAATCTCCAACTCGCTTTTAGTTTATACCCTCAAACCGGAAAACTAAGATACACTTCAGAAGAGCAGAATATATGGTAGCAATATCCCAAAATAAATACTCGATACTAGTAAAATATAATGTAAATCATCAAGATGAAACGGAGGACGGTCAATCCAGCCATGAGAACGTGTTGTACGCAACACAACGACGGTCCTACTAAAGAAATTTCTCTGGTTTGAAGCCCTGAAGAAACTTTGGTAATTTTGCTGTCACAAGGCGGCACAGACCATGTAAGGAGTTATAAATGATCTTGTACGGGAGTGTGAGGCATACAGGTGCAGCAGATCCAGTAAGCAAAAGGTTGCCTATTTTGCGCTTTGCGTCAGCGACCTAAAGCTGGAGTCACAAATATTGAATTAGAGGTTTATGACACTTATATTGTTCGAGATTTTGCGTGCAGTTGTCACATTACAAGAGTGGAGCAAGGGTGCGTAACGTCACAGTCAAGCTACGGGCACGTCGTTTAGGTGTTCAAGACCACGTTATAGAGACGCCGTAACGATGACTGCAGACCACGTTACAGGCACGCCGTAACGGTGACTGCAGATCACGTTACAGGCACGCCGTAACGGTGACGGCAGACGTAACAAGCAGGCCATCAAGTAACCGCACTCACGCGAGCTGCCGCACTTGCTCACAAGGTCAGCGTCTCGCTCCGCCCTCCACGTTCTTGTGGCGGTGGTGAGTACAACTTCGTAGCTGGTTACGCTGGTTGTTGGGTTCTACATTGAATATACTTTGACAAATTAACCCTTCTCTGTGCCTGCGTATAGTTTTTAATTGCTAACCCATCGTTCATAGTTAACCCTTCGTCCTTCGTTCATTTTTAACCCTTCGTTTTTACGATGAAGGTGGAGAGCTTTACTGTTCTCATGAAGGTGGATGGAAAATACGAAATAGACATTGAAATATATGAGAGGACCCAAACAAATACAAGGAGGATCATTTACTATTGAATCTTGACTAGTTTGGTAGTCGATGAATGCAAGCTATTTAATATCATGATACCAGAAACTAACTCTTGGCAGCGCCATGACGTTTTACTTCGACGCACAAAATTAATGTTGAAGCTACAGTGATCCACTCCATGGCAAAATTTGGCTAAATCTAAAATGAAGGGCGTTTACTGCAACATCTTTTGATGATAGTCGGTGCAAAAATAGTCAATTATAATAGTATGCGTCATTAGCGAGTCCATTCTCTACATAGAAACAGATAATATTAGATGTTAATTTAAGCCTCCCTGAACGTAATAAAGTCTTTCCAAAGAAAGGAAGAATGAAGATGCCAATTAGGATAGCGTTTAGGAAACGAGGACTCTATGCACAAGGTGTGCTCACGGACAAGATCCCCTACGCATAGAACTAGTACGCTGAGAACGAAGGCTATGAAACCAGCACACACACGCGCCCTCCGACTCCCCCCCACAACACAACACACCCCAACACACACACACACCCAAACACACCCCCCGAAACCCCCAAACAACAAAAAACACCCACAACAACACATCATCAACAACACCAACAACAAACCACCCATACCACTCACACTCCTCACACTTATAAAACCATCAACAAATGACCCACAACAACATAGCACACGCGCACAACAAATTTAGTACAGCCCGTACCTTACTTGTAACCAAACTTTTATGTTTTACTTTTAAACACCCCGGCACTACTTCATTTACCAACAAACAACTCACACCTAACCATCAACCATCACTCAACAGGTCTAAAATAATTATACTAATTCTTTTAGTATGACAATAATCCCTAAACCTAGCGATTACCATTAAACACACACAAAACGAGTTGTCGTAACCTATATGATCCTTATTTATCATGACTTTACCTTCAAACCCAATCTGTCGTATTTTACTGTCGAATTTTCAGCCCCCTCATACTTCATCCCATCCATCTTAACATACATCCCCTTATTCTTACTAAATCACTTCACCAAACCTATACACTACCCGACTCAATTCCTTAAATTTCAGAGCTCGACAGAATGTGCAATAACAATTTCCTTAACGGAGACGTAAATATGAAAAAATTCCGCTATCACACCTCCAATTACCCTCAGGTTAAACAGGTTAAAAAACACACCCAATAAAATCAACACTTGTTAATTTTAATGTTCAATACAATTATGTTCGATATAAGTTTTCCCATATACGCCCCTCAAACAATAAAAAGCATTTACCAAAAAACATTCAATATCACTTTAGCGCCAGACGTACGAAAATACCACTCCAATAGCACACGAGAATTACAGAGTTTCATATACCTACAAGTTTAAACCCACTTTCACAAACCACACTAGCGTTTCATACTGAATATCCGCATTAAAACATTACTATAGAGCCCCAAATATTCACCAACTTAGTGATAGCTAAAATTACCATGAACACACTCTTTCAAATCAACCCGAAACACTCAATTCAAACTCATTTTCGTGAAGAAATTGAATGAATGAGCGGTAAATAACAGAGTATTAGATTACCCATCTTTCATTTCTCCGAAGATCCCATACAATCTGATCCTTCTTCAATCCAAACCACTATAGAAACCCACAACATTTGACTAAAATAATCCCAAAATGAGTTTGTAAACAAAAGACTACATCCAACTGAAATTAGCCCGCTTTTAATAGAGAAACATCGCTAATATACGCCTCAATTGGAAAATGATTATGCAACACACGCGCCGTCGCGCGTTCGCGATTAATACTAGAATATTTTGGTCGGGATTTAGGGGCCGCTCTGCGAGGGCGATGCCCTACGCAGAGCGGCACAGCCATGGTCTAGATGCCTATCAAAACCGAGGGGCCCTTTACTTACTCCGGATCACTCAAAAACTCTACAAAATGCCCATAAATGTGCAATTTCTGCCATTTTGGGTGGATTTACCCCGTAGACTTTTATTATAACCTTCAACATCTCCCTCTGTATGAAGCTGAAATACATTTGTGCACGAATTCCCACTTATTCGCGATTTTTCATCGAAAATAACATTTCACCATCCGTAGACTTTTGGCGAATGTTTCCTAAAATTTATGAAATGCGAACGTTTCCCACCTTGCAACCCTTCCATACTGTCCAAAAAAATTGTTCAAAACACTCTTCCCTGACGAGAAAACAGCCAAAATATTTGCAAAATATCATTTCAAAATATATTAAAAAATATTCATTAACAAATTTTTCATCGACATAATTCATAAGACGCTCTCGATTCCGCTTCTTTTGAGCCTAAAATCGTCTCTCTGGCTTGCTTCTAAGTGCCATTTTTTTATCAATTTAATTAGGTATGGAATTTTCGAAGGTTTCTTCTTTTTCCCCAAATATCGATTGGGCAATTTTCAAATTTTAACCATACAAACTTCTCATCGATTTCTAGATTGTATCAAAATTTCAGACGTCTTACTTCAATGCCAACGAAAATATGGCTCATTGAAATTTCACTCCTCTCGCGACCGAGAGTTTATAGGTCAATTATCAATGAAAATTTGAAAATCATAATTTATGTCATGTATCCCCCTCATTTTCTTCGAATGAAATACCAAATAACGCCCACCAAAACCTCAAGAAACCATAATCAAGGACAACTGAAATATCGCAGAAAACGTTTACATGAAAAATTCCCAGAAAAACAACTGCCAGTCGAATTTTACCCCAAACAGGGAATTTTTTACCTTGAAAACGCTGGATGTTCGAACCTCTCCTCGGGCACTGAAACATGAATAATTTAGAACGCCCACCAAAATCAGCACAAAAATTTATGTTGGAATGAGTGATATCTCCATTTGAGCAGTAAATTTCTTCAAAGTAGAACATTTCACGAGCGCAAACCATTTGCAGAATTTCCATAAGTATACTTCAATCATTCACCAAAATAGAACCCTCGACCAAGTCTGAGAGAGAATTCACAAATTATTCCAAATTATTACGAGTGATGACATTTTACTTCTCGTAAATAAGACATATGAGGCCTGCGAACCATATCTCCCGAAAATTCCAGACATCTCGGGGACACACATACGCACGCGCATTCACCATACAACGCCGATCCCTTAACCACTGTGCCACGGCGAGCAACAATCTTCTTACGTTCCCATTCACAATAAAAATTGACCTCTGAAAAATACTGAGAGAATATTTTCATTTCAAACGAACCTCCAATTTCATTTTTCAGTCGCCAAAATTGATGAGAGAAAAATTCACTCATCGTACGCTCTTTAGTAATCGACAAATACACCATGATGCACTCTTTTTTCAATGAAAATATAGGCATGATCACTGAATACTCCATTTCCAAGGAGCTCATTCCATTTCGCAATCAAATTTACATTATCTGCACGCGCATACAGTACGAATTTCCAATTTCCAACGTAAAAATACGCTGGTAAACTCACAACACTAATTTTGCCTAAATATCGAGTGATTCTGGAGCCTCATTTACCTCATTTATTGAGTATTAAACGTTTTGTATCGCCATTGTGAACATTCCGACTAATATCATTAGCTGGCAACTGCAAACATTCTTATTCTTCATGAACGACCGACGCGACTCTGTTCATTTCGAAAACAGCGAGAATGCGAGCGATTTTCAATGTCACTCACTCGTATAAGTGAGAGCCTCTTTAAATTCATGAATTTCGACTGCGTGCTGACACTTTAATTCGAACAAGAGAAATTCTCACACCCAAAGATAAAAGCAAATGGCATCTATTCATCGCCCGAACGTCGACAAAACTCACAACTGATAGTCAAATTACGTAAAAATGAGTTAAATTTACGTTATATACATATATATGTATGACTCCCTGATGTTCTTACTCGTTAACACTGTGCTAAGAACGTGAAAAATTTCCTCGGAAAGATAGCCATTCGAAAATTTCGGTTTCAAAGTAACAACACTCTGACGTGACCGCACTCAGCTCGCACACTTAGCATCAGAACGGGCAGAAGCTGGACTTGTAAAATTTCGACACAAAATTCAAATTCGAGTTTCCATCGTTGATGGAGGTGAAAAACACTACGTATAGGTAAATCGTCAATTTCCAACACATTTCATCTCTATAAAATTTCCTGTGGAACGCCTCTAAAGTCCTCAAATAATTAAAAATTACCGCATCATCATATGAGTAAAATATGAGCGACTAAAATTTTGCTTTTTTCGCTTGACTCTCGAAACAACAAATATTTCTAGCAACTCTAGAGACACTACCTTGCCCTCAAAAAATAGCCGCGGGCCCTCGAATGAGTGTAAAGTGAACAAAACTCAAATCACTCATACTTCATCAATAAGCTCTCGGATTGAAATTGCTTAGAAAAAATTTCCAATGATTTGCGCTTTCACACTAGTTCGAGTGGAAAAAAGGCAGAAAAAAGGATTTTTATGCCCTAAAATGGAGATCGCGACGACTCCGGGAAACATAAATCGAGCGATTCGGGCGAAATCGCCAAAAACGGCTATTTCGTAAACTACCGGGAATTTCGCTCTGAAAATTTCACTGAACACGTAAAATGATGCGACAAGCAAAACATGTTAAATGACTTTTTCTGTACGGGCGACAGAACGTTTTTGGAACACGAAAAATCGAAAATCGCGCATTTTTTGATGAGCTGCTGTGGCCAAACGGTGGCGTTTTGAGCGGTGCCGATCCTGTGGCTCGTAGGTATTGTTGATGTGAACCTCTCATGAAATTTTGGCATTTACACGTGCGATGGATACGCGATAACAAGCAGTCAAAAAATCCAACCGAAAAAACGCCTCTTTTTTCACCCAAATTCAAAGACGCACAAAAAAAATTCTACTCGGAGAAACCTTCTCAAAAAGTTATTTTGAATGAATCGACATGTTTTCTGTGAGCTGTCGAAATTCCAGACCTCTCATTCCGAAACGAAAGGTTCAAATGTGTTTGGCGCAGACGTTATTTTTTTAGAGGTGTTTTTTGAGAGGCATTTTCTAGCAAATTTAAACACCCAGATTTTTTGTGATTTTTTTCTCGAGAGATATTCGCGACCTCTACAAGATATCAAATTTAGAGAGCTTTTCCGCTGCTGGCCTGGCCAGAAAAAAATTCCAAAAATCGACCACTTTTTTGCATGCTTTTTTTAAGAGGCTCTAGCAAAAAATTTTTCTCCATGCGAAAAACCTATAAGTTTCGGCTGAGGTGTACCGCTACTCCGGCTACCCAAAAATGAAATCCGCAGACCTCTGGCTATCACAGCGAAAATTAGATAAATATTAGAAAATGACAAAAAAAAATCAGTTTTTTCCCATTTAAAGCATTTTTATGGGCCCTATCGAGCCGAGAGGCGAAACTTAAGGTTTTTTAGCGAGCCTCCATCCGGCCTCCCAATTTGAGCTCGCTGCGACCACGCGTTCTGGTACTTTACTCGTGTCAGGTACCAAATTTTTCCCCTTTGTTTCCGAGCACTAAACACAAGCACCCTCCCTTATAGTACTAGTTCTAGCATCTCTTCGAAATGCGTATTTTAGTTTTAGTGCTTTTTTCAAATCCGGAGGTCGCCGCGAGTAACCAGCACACACACGCGCCCTCCGACTCCCCCCCACAACACAACACACCCCAACACACACACACACCCAAACACACACCGCCAAACCCCCAAACAACAAAAAACACCCACAACAACACATCATCAACACCATCAACAAAAAACCATACACCCCATACACTCTTCACACTTCTAAAACCATCAACAAATGACCCACAACAACATAGCACACGCGCACAACAACATACCACACGCGCACAACAAATTTAGTACAGCCCGTACCTTACTTGTAACCAAACTTTTATGTTTTACTTTTAAACACCACAGCCACTACTTAATTTACCAACAAACAACACCCTAACCATCAACCATCACTCAACAGGTCAAAAATAATTTTACAACCTCCATCTTGTTTGGCAATAATCCCTAAACCTATCGATTACCATTAAACACACACAAAACGAATTGTCATAACCTATTTGATCCTTATTTATCATGACTTTACCTTCAAACCCAATCTGTCGTATTTTACTGTTGAATTTTCAGCCCCCTCACACTTCATCCCATCTATCTTAACATACATCCCCTTATTCTTACTAAATGACTTCACCAAACCTATACACTACCCTACTCAATTCCTTGTATTTCAGAGCTCGCAGAATGTGCAATAACAATTTCCTTAACGGAGACGTAAATATGATAAAATTCCTCTATCACACCTCCAATTACCCTCAGGTTAAACAGGTAAAAAAACACACCCAATACAATCAAGACTTGTTTATTTAAATGTTCAACACAATTATGTTCGGTATAAGTTTTCCCATATACGCCCCTCTAACAATAAAAAGCATTTAATAAAAAACGTTCAATATCACTTTAGGGCCACACGTACGAAAATAGCACTCCGATAGCACACGAGAATTACAGAGTTTCATATGCCTACAAGTTTAAACCCACTTTCACAAACCACACTAGCGTTTCATACTGAATATCCGCATGAAAACATTACTATTGAGCCCCAAATATTCACAAACTTCATGATAGTTCAAATTATCATGAACAAACTCTTTCAAATTCCTTTTCGTGAATAAATGGAATGAATGAGAAGTATATGATGAAGTATTACATTGACCATCTATCATTGCTCCAGAGATCCCATACAATATCCAATCCTCCTTCAATCTAAACAACTACAGAAACCCACAACATTTGCATAAAATTATCAAAAAATAAATTTGCAAAGAATAGACCACATATCCAACTGAAAAGCAACCCGCTTTTAATAGAGAAACATCGCTAATATACGCCTCAATTGGAAAATGATTATGCAACACACGCGCCGTCGCGCGTTCGCGATTAATACTAGAATATTTTGGTCGGGATTTAGGGGCCGCTCTGCGAGGGCGATGCCCTACGCAGAGCGGCACAGCCATGGTCTAGATGCCTATCAAAACCGAGGGGCCCTGTACTTACTCCGGATCACTCAAAAACTCTACAAAACGCCCATAAATGTGCAATTTCTGCCATTTTGGGTGGATTTACCCCGTAGACTTTTATTATAACCTTCAACATCTCCCTCTGTATGAAGCTGAAATACATTTGTGCTCGAATTCCCACTTATTCGCGATTTTTCATCGAAAATAACATTTTACCATCCGTAGACTTTTGGCGAATGTTTCCTAAAATTTATGAAATGCGAACGTTTCCCACCTTGCAACCCTTCCATACTGTCCAAAAAAATTGTTCAAAACACTCTTCCCTGACGAGAAAAAAGCCAAAATATTTGCAAAATATCATTTCCAAATATATTAAAAAATATTCATTAACAAATTTTTCATCGACATAATTCATAAGAAGCTCTCGATTCCGCTTCTTTTGAGCCTAAAATCGTCTCTCTGGCTTGTTTCTAAGTGCCATTTTTTTATCAATTTAATTAGGTATGGAATTTTCGAAGGTTTCTTCTTTTTCCCCAAATATCGATTGGACCATTTTCAAATTTCAACCATACAAACTTCTCATTGATATCTAAATTGTATCAAAATTTCAGACTTCTTACTTGAATGCCAACGAAAATATGGCTCATTGAAATTTCACTCCTATCGCGACCGAGAGTTTATACATCAATTATCAATGAAAATTTGAAAATCATAATTTATGTCTAAGCCCCCTCATTCTCTTTGAATGAAATACCAAATAACGCCCACCAAAACCTCCAAAAACCATTTTCAAGGACAATTGAAATAACGCAGAAAACGTTTACATGAAGAATTCCCAGAAAAACAACTGCCAGTCAAATTTTACCCCAAACGGGGAATTTTTTACCTGGAAAATGCTGGAAATTCGAACCTCTCATCGGGCACTGAAACATGAATAATTTAGAACGCCCACCAAAATCAGCGCAAAAATCCATGTTGGAATGAGTGATATCTCCATTTGAGCAGTAAATTTATTCAAAGTAGAACATTTCACGAGCGCAAACCAATTGCAGAATTTCCATAAGTATACTTCAATCATTCACCAAAATAGAACCCTCGACCAAGTCTGAGAGAGAATTTACAAATTATTCCAAATTATTTCGAGTGATGACATTTTACTTCTCGTAAATAACACATATTAGGCCTGCGAACCATATCTCTCGAAAATTCCAGACATCTCGGGGACACACATACGCACGCGCATTCACCATACAACGCCGATCCCTTAACCACTGTGCCATGGCGAGCAACAACCTTCTTACATTCCCATTCACAATAACAATTGACCTCTGAAAAATACTGAGAGAAAATTTTCATTTCAAACGAACCTCGAATTTCATTTTTCAATCGCCAAAATTGATGAGAGAAAAATTCACTCATCGTACGCTCTTTAGTAATCGACAAATCCACCATGTACACTCTTTTTTTCAATGAAAATATAGGCATGATCACTAAACACTTCTTTTCCAAGGAGCACATTCCATACCGAAATCGAATGTTTATTTTCTTCAACATGCATACAGTACGAATTTCCAAATTCCAACGTAAAAATACGCTGATAAACTCACAACACTAATTATGCCTAAATATCGAGTGATTCTGGAGCCTCATTTACCTCATTTATTGAGTATTAAACGTTTTGTATCGCCATTGTGAACATTCCGACTAATATCATTAGCTGGCAACTGCAAACATTCTTATTCTTCATGAACGACCGACGCGACTCTGTTCATTTCGAAAACAGCGAGGAAATGCGAGCGATTTTCAATGTCACTCACTCGTAATGAGTGAGAGCCTCTTTCAATTCATGAATTTCGATTGCGTGCTGACACTTTAATTGCGCACAAGAGAAATTCTCACACCCAAAGATGGAAGCAAATGGCATCTATTCATCGCCCGAACGTCGACAAAATTCACAACTGATAGTCAAATTACGTAAAAATGAGTTAAATTTACGTTATATATATATATATAAATGACTCCCTGATGTTCTTACTCGTTAACACTGTGCTAAGAACGTGAGAAATTTCCTCAGAAAGATAGCCATTCAAAAATTTCGGTTTCAAAGTAACAACACTCTGACGTGACCGCCGCCAGCTCACACACTTCGCATCAGAACGGGCAGAAGCTGGACTTGTAAAATTCCGACACAAAACTCAATTTCGAGTTTCCATCGTTGATGGAGGTGAAAAACATTACGTATAGGTAAATCGTCAATTTCCAACACATTTCATCTCTATAAAATTTCTTGTGACTCGCCTCTAAAGTCCTCAAATAATTAAAAATTACCGCATCATCAAATGAGTGAAATATGAGCGACTAAAATTGAGCCTTTTTCGCTTGGCTCTCGAAACAAGAAATATTTCTAGCATTGCTAGAGACACTACCTTGCCCTCAAAAAATAGCTGCGTGCCCTCGAATGAGTGTAAAGTAAACAAAACTCAAATCACTCATACTTCATCAATAAACTCCCAGATCGAAATTGCTTAGAAAAAATTTCCATTGGTTTGTTCTTTCAAACTAGTTCGAGCGGAAAAAAGGCAGAAAAAAGGATTTTTATGCCCTAAAATGGAAACCGCGACGACTCCAGGAAACATAAATCGAGCGATTCGGGCGAAATCGCCAAAAACGGCTATTTCGTAAACTACCGGGAATTTCGCTCTGAAAATTATACCGAACACGTAAAATGATGCACCTAACAAAACATGTTAAATGACTTTTTCTTTACGGGCGACAGAACGTTTTTGGAAAGCGAAAAATCGAAAATCGCGCATTTTTTGATGAGCTGCTGTGGCCAAACGGTGGGGTTTTGAGCGTTGCCGATCCCGTGGATCGTAGGTATTATTAATGTGAACCTCTCATGAAATTTTGGCATTTACACGTGCGATGGATACGCGATAACAAGCAGTCAAAAAATTCAACCGAAAAAACGCCTCTTTTTTCACCCAAATTCAAAGACGCACAGAAAAAATTCTACTCAGAGAAATCCTCTCAAAAAGTATTTTTGAATGTACCGACATGTTTTCTGTGAGGTGTCGAAAAACCAGACCTTTCACTCTGAAACAGAGAGTTCAAAAGTGTTTGGCGCAGACCTCCTTTTTTTTGAGGTGTTTTTCGAGAGGCATTTTCTCGAAAAATTGAGAACCCAGATTTTTTGTGATTTTTTTCCCAAAAGATATTTGCAAACTATACATGATATCAAATTTCGAGAGCCTTTCCGCCGCTGGCCTGGCCAGAAAAAAATCGCAAAAATCGACACTCTTTTGGCATGCTTTTTTTGAGAGGCTCTAGCAAAAAATTTTTCTCTATGCCAAACATGTATAAGTTTCGGCTGAGGTGTACCGCTACTCTGGCTACCCAGAAATGAAATCCGCAGACCTCTAGCTATCACAGCGAAAATTAGATAAATATTAGAAAATGACGAAAAAAAAAACGTTTTTTTTCATTTAAAGCATTTTTATGGGCCCGATCGAGCCGAGAGGCGAAACTTAAGGTTTTTTAGCGACTCTCCATCTGCCCTCCAAATTTGAGCCCGCTGCGACCCCGCGTTCTGGTACTTTACTCCTGGCTGAATCGGATTTCCGCCCATTGTTTCCGAGCACTAAACACAAGCACCCTCCCTTATAGTACTAGTTCTAGCATCTCTTCGAAATGCGTATTTTAGTTTTAGTGCTTTTTTCAAATCCGGAGGGCGCCGCGAGTAACCAGACAACACGCGCCCTCCTCCTCCCACACACAAACACACACACACACACACACCCAAACACACACCGCCAAACCCCCAAACAACAAAAAAAAACCACATCAACACATTATCAACACCACCAACAACAAACCACCCATACCACTCACACTCCTCACACTTATAAAACCATCAACAAATAGCCCACAACGACATACCACACGCGCAAAACAAATTTAGTACAGCCCATGCATTACTTGTCTCCAAACTTGTATGTTTTACTTATAAACACCCCGGCACTACTTTATTTACCAACAAACAACTCACACCTAACCATCAACCATCACTCAACAGGTCAAAAATAATTTTACAACCTCCTCTTGTATGACAATAATTTTTGAACCTAGCGATTACCATTAAACACACACAAAACGAGTTGTCATAACCTATTCAATCATAATTTATCATATCCTCAATTTCAAAACCAATCTATCATACATTACTGTTGAATTTTCAGCTATCTCATACCTCATCCCATCTATCTTGACATACATCCCCTTATTCTTACTAAATCACTTCACCAAACCTATACACTACCCAACACAATTCCTTATATTTTAAAGCTCGACAGAAAGTTGCATAACAATTTCCTTAACAGAGACGTATAGATGATAAAATTGCTCTATCACACCTCCAATTACTCCCAGGTTAAACAGGTTAAAAAACACACCCAATAAAATCAACACTTGTTTATTTTAATGTTCAATCAATTATGTTCGATATAAGTTTTCCCATATACGCCCCTCAAACAATAAAAAGCATTTACCAAAAAACATTCAATATCACTTTAGCGCCAGACGTACGAAAATAGCACTCCAATAGCACACGAGAATTACAGAGTTTCATATGCCTACAAGTTTAAACCCACTTTCACAAACCACACTAGCGTTTCATACTGAATATCCGCATGAAAACATTACTATAGAGCCCCAAATATTCACCAACTTAATGATAGCTAAAATTACCATGAACACACTCTTTCAAATCAACCCGAAACACTCAATTCAAACTCATTTTCGTGAAGAAATTGAATGAATGAGAGGTAAATAACAGAGTATTAGATTACCCATCTTTCATTTCTCCGAAGATCCCATACAATCTGATCCTTCTTACATCTAAACCACTATAGAAACCCACAACATTTGACTAAAATAATCCCAAAATGAGTTTGCAAACAAAAGACTACATCCAACTGAAATTAGCCCGCTTTTAATAGAGAAACATCGCTATTATACGCCTCAATTGGAAAATGATTATACAACACACGCGCCGTCGCGCGTTCGCGTTTAATACTAGAATATTTTGGTCGTGATTTAGGGGCCGCTCTGCGAGGGCGATGCCCTACGCAGAGCGGCACAGCCATGGTCTAGATGCCTATCAAAACCGAGGGGCCCTTTACTTACTCCGGATCACTCAAAAACTCTACAAAATGCCCATAAATGTGCAATTTCTGCCATTTTGGGTGGATTTACCCCGTAGACTTTTATTATAACCTTCAACATCTCCCTCTGTATGAAGCTGAAATACATTTGTGCACGAATTCCCACTTATTCGCGATTTTTCATCGAAAATAACATTTCACCATCCGTAGACTTTTGGCGAATGTTTCCTAAAATTTATGAAATGCGAACGTTTCCCACCTTGCAACCCTTCCATACTGTCCAAAAAAATTGTTCAAAACACTCTTCCCTGACGAGAAAACAGCCAAAATATTTGCAAAATATCATTTCAAAATATATTAAAAAATATTCATTAACAAATTTTTCATCGACATAATTCATAAGACGCTCTCGATTCCGCTTCTTTTGAGCCTAAAATCGTCTCTCTGGCTTGTTTCTAAGTGCCATTTTTTTATCAATTTAATTAGGTATGGAATTTTCGAAGGTTTCTTCTTTTTCCCCAAATATCGATTGGGCAATTTTCAAATTTTAACCATACAAACTTCTCATCGATTTCTAGATTGTATCAAAATTTCAGACGTCTTACTTCAATGCCAACGAAAATATGGCTCATTGAAATTTCACTCCTCTCGCGACCGAGAGTTTATAGGTCAATTATCAATGAAAATTTGAAAATCATAATTTATGTCATGTATCCCCCTCATTTTCTTCGAATGAAATACCAAATAACGCCCACCAAAACCTCAAGAAACCATAATCAAGGACAACTGAAATATCGCAGAAAACGTTTACATGAAAAATTCCCAGAAAAACAACTGCCAGTCGAATTTTACCCCAAACAGGGAATTTTTTACCTTGAAAACGCTGGATGTTCGAACCTCTCCTCGGGCACTGAAACATGAATAATTTAGAACGCCCACCAAAATCAGCACAAAAATTTATGTTGGAATGAGTGATATCTCCATTTGAGCAGTAAATTTCTTCAAAGTAGAACATTTCACGAGCGCAAACCATTTGCAGAATTTCCATAAGTATACTTCAATCATTCACCAAAATAGAACCCTCGACCAAGTCTGAGAGAGAATTCACAAATTATTCCAAATTATTACGAGTGATGACATTTTACTTCTCGTAAATAAGACATATGAGGCCTGCGAACCATATCTCCCGAAAATTCCAGACATCTCGGGGACACACATACGCACGCGCATTCACCATACAACGCCGATCCCTTAACCACTGTGCCACGGCGAGCAACAATCTTCTTACGTTCCCATTCACAATAAAAATTGACCTCTGAAAAATACTGAGAGAATATTTTCATTTCAAACGAACCTCCAATTTCATTTTTCAGTCGCCAAAATTGATGAGAGAAAAATTCACTCATCGTACGCTCTTTAGTAATCGACAAATACACCATGATGCACTCTTTTTTCAATGAAAATATAGGCATGATCACTGAATACTCCATTTCCAAGGAGCTCATTCCATTTCGCAATCAAATATACATTATCTGCACGCGCATACAGTACGAATTTCCAATTTCCAACGTAAAAATACGCTGGTAAACTCACAACACTAATTTTGCCTAAATATCGAGTGATTCTGGAGCCTCATTTACCTCATTTATTGAGTATTAAACGTTTTGTATCGCCATTGTGAACATTCCGACTAATATCATTAGCTGGCAACTGCAAACATTCTTATTCTTCATGAACGACCGACGCGACTCTGTTCATTTCGAAAACAGCGAGAATGCGAGCGATTTTCAATGTCACTCACTCGTATAAGTGAGAGCCTCTTTAAATTCATGAATTTCGACTGCGTGCTGACACTTTAATTCGAACAAGAGAAATTCTCACACCCAAAGATAAAAGCAAATGGCATCTATTCATCGCCCGAACGTCGACAAAACTCACAACTGATAGTCAAATTACGTAAAAATGAGTTAAATTTACGTTATATACATATATATGTATGACTCCCTGATGTTCTTACTCGTTAACACTGTGCTAAGAACGTGAAAAATTTCCTCGGAAAGATAGCCATTCGAAAATTTCGGTTTCAAAGTAACAACACTCTGACGTGACCGCACTCAGCTCGCACACTTAGCATCAGAACGGGCAGAAGCTGGACTTGTAAAATTTCGACACAAAATTCAAATTCGAGTTTCCATCGTTGATGGAGGTGAAAAACACTACGTATAGGTAAATCGTCAATTTCCAACACATTTCATCTCTATAAAATTTCCTGTGGAACGCCTCTAAAGTCCTCAAATAATTAAAAATTACCGCATCATCAAATGAGTAAAATATGAGCGACTAAAATTTTGCTTTTTTCGCTTGACTCTCGAAACAACAAATATTTCTAGCAACTCTAGAGACACTACCTTGCCCTCAAAAAATAGCCGCGGGCCCTCGAATGAGTGTAAAGTGAACAAAACTCAAATCACTCATACTTCATCAATAAGCTCTCGGATTGAAATTGCTTAGAAAAAATTTCCAATGATTTGCGCTTTCACACTAGTTCGAGTGGAAAAAAGGCAGAAAAAAGGATTTTTATGCCCTAAAATGGAGATCGCGACGACTCCGGGAAACATAAATCGAGCGATTCGGGCGAAATCGCCAAAAACGGCTATTTCGTAAACTACCGGGAATTTCGCTCTGAAAATTTCACTGAACACGTAAAATGATGCGACAAGCAAAACATGTTAAATGACTTTTTCTGTACGGGCGACAGAACGTTTTTGGAACACGAAAAATCGAAAATCGCGCATTTTTTGATGAGCTGCTGTGGCCAAACGGTGGCGTTTTGAGCGGTGCCGATCCTGTGGCTCGTAGGTATTGTTGATGTGAACCTCTCATGAAATTTTGGCATTTACACGTGCGATGGATACGCGATAACAAGCAGTCAAAAAATCCAACCGAAAAAACGCCTCTTTTTTCACCCAAATTCAAAGACGCACAAAAAAAATTCTACTCGGAGAAACCTTCTCAAAAAGTTATTTTGAATGAATCGACATGTTTTCTGTGAGCTGTCGAAATTCCAGACCTCTCATTCCGAAACGAAAGGTTCAAATGTGTTTGGCGCAGACGTTATTTTTTTAGAGGTGTTTTTTGAGAGGCATTTTCTAGCAAATTTAAACACCCAGATTTTTTGTGATTTTTTTCTCGAGAGATATTCGCGACCTCTACAAGATATCAAATTTAGAGAGCTTTTCCGCTGCTGGCCTGGCCAGAAAAAAATTCCAAAAATCGACCACTTTTTTGCATGCTTTTTTTAAGAGGCTCTAGCAAAAAATTTTTCTCTATGCGAAAAACCTATAAGTTTCGGCTGAGGTGTACCGCTACTCCGGCTACCCAAAAATGAAATCCGCAGACCTCTGGCTATCACAGCGAAAATTAGATAAATATTAGAAAATGACAAAAAAAAATCAGTTTTTTCCCATTTAAAGCATTTTTATGGGCCCTATCGAGCCGAGAGGCGAAACTTAAGGTTTTTTAGCGAGCCTCCATCCGGCCTCCCAATTTGAGCTCGCTGCGACCACGCGTTCTGGTACTTTACTCTTGTCAGGTACCAAATTTTTCCCCTTTGTTTCCGAGCACTAAACACAAGCACCCTCCCTTATAGTACTAGTTCTAGCATCTCTTCGAAATGCGTATTTTAGTTTTAGTGCTTTTTTCAAATCCGGAGGTCGCCGCGAGTAACCAGCACACCAACGCGCCCTCCGACTCCCACACACAACACAACACACCCCAACACACACACACCAAAACACACACCGCCAAACCCCCAAACCCCAACAAAAAACACCCACAACAACACATCATCAACAACACCAACAACAAATCACACATTCCATCCAATCGCCACACTTTTAAAACCATCAACAAACCACCCAAAACAACATACCACACGCGCACAACAAATTTACTACAGCCCGTACCTTACTTGTAACCAAACTTATATGTTTTACTTTTAAACACCCCGGCACTACTTTATTTACCAACAAACAACTCACACCTAACCATCAACCATCACTCAACAGGTCAAAAATAATTATACAACTTCCTCTTGTATGACAATAATCCCTAAACCTATCGATTACCGTTAAACACACACAAAACGAGTAGTCATAACCCATATGATCCTTATTTATCAATACTTTACCTTCAAACCCAATTTATCATATATTACTGTTACATCCCATCTATCTCTACATACATCCCCTTATTCATTCTAAATCACTCCTCCAAACCTATACACTACCCGACTCAATTCCTTAAATTTTAAAGCTCGACAGAAAGTTGCACAACAATTTCCTTAACGGAGACGTAAAAATGATAAAAATCTTCTATCACACCTCCAATTATCCTCAGCTTTAACAGGTTAAAAAGCAGACCCAATACAATCAACACTTGTTTATTTAAATGTTCAACACAATTATGTTCGATATAAGTTTTCCCATATACGCCCCTCAACCAATAAAAAGCATTTACCAAAAAACGTTCAATATCACTTTAGGGCCAGACGTACGAAAATAGCACTCCAATAGCACACGAGAATTACAGAGTTTCATATGCCTACAAGTTTAAACCCACTTTCACAAACCACACTAGCGTTTCATACTGAATATCCGCATGAAAACATTACTAAAGAGCCCCAAATTTTCACCAACTTAATGATAGCTCTAATTACCATGAACACACTCTTTCAAATCAACCCGAAAAACTAAATTCAAACTCATTTTCGTGAAGAAATTGAATGAATGAGAGGCAAATGATAGAGTATTAGATTATCCATATTCCATTACTGAAGAGATCCTATACAATCCGATCCTCCTTCAATCTAAAAAACCACAGAAACTCACAACATTTGCGTGAAATTATCACTAACTAAATTTGCAAACAAAAGACTACATCCAACTGAAATTAGCCCGCTTTTAATAGAGAAACATCGCTATTATACGCCTCAATTCGAAAATGATTATGCAACACACGCGCCGTCGCGCGTTCGCGTTTAATACTAGAATATTTTGGTCGTGATTTAGGGGCCGCTCTGCGAGGGCGATGCCCTACGCAGAGCGGCACAGCCATGGTCTAGATGCCTATCAAAACCGAGGGGCCCTTTACTTACTCCGGATCACTCAAAAACTCTACAAAATGCCCATAAATGTTCAATTTCTGCTATTTTGGGTGGATTTACCCCGTAGACTTTTATTATAACCTTCAACATCTCCCTCTGTATGAAGCTGAAATACATTTGTGCATGAATTCCCACTTATTTGCGATTTTTCATCGAAAATAACATTTTACCATCCGTAGACTTTTGGCGAATGTTTCCTAAAATTTATGAAATGCGTAGGGTTCTCACCTTGCAACCCTTCCATACTGTCCAAAAAAAATGTTCAAAACACACTTCCCTGATGAGAAAACAGCCAAAATATTTGCAAAATATCATTTCCAAATATATTGAAAAATATTCATCAAAAAATTTTTCATCGACATAATTCATAAGACGCTCTGGATTCCGCTTCTTTTGAGCCTAAAATCGTCTCTCTGGCTTGTTTCTAAGTGCCATTTTTTTACCAATTTAATTAGGTATGGAAATTTCGAAGGTTTCTTCTTTTTCCCCAAATATCGATTGGACCATTTTCAAATTTTAACCATACCAACTTCTCATCGATTTCTAGATCGTATCAAAATTTCAGACGTCTAACTTCAATGCCAACGAAAATATGGCTCATTGAAATTTCACACCTCTCGCGACCAAAGTTTATAGATCGATTATCGATGAAAATTTAAAAATAATAATTTATGTCATGAAACCCCTTCATTCTCTTCGAATGAAATACCAAATAACGCCCACCAAAACCTCCAGAAACCATAATCAAGGACAATTGAAGTACCGCAGAAAACCTTTACATGGAGAATTCCCAGAAAAACAACTGCCAGTCAAATTTTACCCCAAACAGTGAATTTTCTACCTGGAAAATGCTCGAAGTTCGAACCTCTCGTCGGGCACTGAAACATGAATAATTTAGAACGCCCACCAAAATCAGGACAAACATTTACGTTCGGATGAGTGATTTCTCCATTTGAGCGATACATTTCTTCAAAGTAGAACATTTCACGAGCGCAAACCATTTGCAGAATTTCCATAAGTATACTTCAATCATTCACCAAAATAGAACCCTCGACCAAGTCTAAGAAAGAATTTACAAATTATTCCAAATTATTATGAGTGATGACATTTTACTTTTCGTAAATAACACATATGAGACCTGCGAACCATATCTCTCGAAAATTTCAGACATCTCGGGGACACACATACGCACGCGCATTCACCATACAACGCCGATCCCTTAACCACTGTGCCACGGCGAGCAACAACCTTCTTACGTTCCCATTCACAATAAAAATTGACCTCTGAAAAATACTGAGAGAAAATTTTCATTTCAAACAAACCTCCAATTTCATTTTTCAATCGCCAAAATTGATGAGACAAAAATTCACTCATCGTACGTTCTTTAGTAATCGACAAATCCACCATGATGCACTCTTTCTTCAATGAGAATATAGGCATGATCACTAAATACTCCTTTTCCAAGGAGCTCATTCCATTTCGAAATCAAATATACATTTTATGCAACACGCATACAGTACGGATTTCCAATTTCCGACGTAAAAATACGCTGGTGAACTCACAACACTAATTTTGCCTAAATATCGAGTGATTTTGAAGCCTCATTCATCTCATTTATCGAGTACTATACGATTTTTATACTCATTGTGAGCATTCTAGCAAAAATCGGTAGCTGGCAACTGCAAACACTCGTATTCTTCTTCAACGACCGACTCGACTCTGTTCTTCTGTAAAACAGTGAGGAAATGCGAGCGATTTTCAATGTCACTCACTCGTAATGAGTGAAAGCCTCTTTCAATTCATGAATTTCGATTGCGTGCTGACACTTTAATTGGGAACAAGAGAAATTCTCACACCCAATGATGGAAGCAAATGGCATCTATTCATCGCCCGAACGTCGACAAAATTCACAACTGATAGTCAAATTACGTAAAAATGAGTTAAATTTACGTTATATATATATATAAATGACTCCCTGATGTTTTTACTCGTTAACACTGTGCTAAGAACGTGAGAAATTTCTTCGGAAAGATAGCCATTCAAAAATTTCGGTTTCAAAGTAACAACACTCTGACGTGACCGCACTCAGCTCGCACACTTAGCCTCTGTACGGGCCCGACTGTGGACTTTGAAAATTTCGACATCAAAATTCAAATTCGGGTTTCCATCGTTGATGGAGGTGAAAAACACTTCCTATAGGTAAATCGTCAATTTCCAACACATTTCATCTCTATAAAATTTCTTGTGGAACGCCTCTAAAGTCCTCAAATAATTAAAAATTAATGCATCATCAAATGAGTGAAATATGAGCGATAAAAATTTAGCCTTTTCCGCTTGACTCTCTGAACAAGAAATATTTCTAGCGACTCTAAAGACACTACCTTGCCCTCAAAACACAGCTGCGAGCCCTCGAATGAGTGTAAAGTGAACAAAACTCAAATCACTCATACTTCATCAATAAACTCCCAGATCGAAATTGCTTAGAAAAAATTTCCATTGGTTTGCTCTTTCAAACTAGTTCGAGCGGAAAAAAGGCAGAAAAAAGGATTTTTATGCCCTAAAATGGAGATCGCGCCGACTCCAGGAAACATAAATCGAGCGATTCGGGCGAAATCGCCAAAAACGGCTATTTCGTAAACTACCGGGAATTTCGCTCTGAAAATTTCACTAAATACGTAAAAAAATGCGACTAGCAAAACATGTTAAATGACTTTTTCTGTACGGGCGACAGAACATTTTTGGAAAGCGAAAAATCGAAAATCGCGCATTTTTTGATGAGCTGCTGTGGCCAAACGGTAGGGTTTTGAGCGTTGCCGATCCCGTGGATCGTAGGTATTATTGATGTGAACCTCTCATGAAATTTTGGCATTTACACGTGCGATGGATACGCGATAACAAGCATTCAAAAAATTCAACCGAAAAAACGCCTCTTTTTTCACCCAAATTCAAAGACGCATAGAAAAAATTCTACTCGGAGAAACCTTCTGAAAAAGTATTTTTGAATGTACCAACATGTTTTCTGTGATGTGTAAAAAAACCAGACCTCCTACTGTCACCCAGAAAACTTAAACATGTTTGGCGCAGATGCCTTTTTTTCCGAGGTCTTATTTGAGAGGCATTTTCTCGCAAAATTGAGCACCCAGATTTTTTGTGATTTTTTTGGTGAAAGACTTTTTCAATGTCTACAAGATATCAAAGTTTGGACGCTTTTAAGCGGCGGGCCTGGCCAGAAAAAAATGCCAAAAATCGACAACTTTTTTGCATGCTTTTTTTAAGAGGCTCTAGCAAAAAATTTTTCTCTATGCCAAACATCTCAAGTTTTTGGCTGAGGTGTACCGCTACTCTGGCTACAAGATTATGAAATCGGCATGGCTGTAGACTCGCTCTCCAAAAAGTATAATTAGGAATACCAAACGCATTTTTCATCAGTTTTTTTGCATTTAAAGCATTTTTATGGGCTCGATCGAGCCGAGAGGCGGTACGGGGGGGTTTCCTCCGATCCTCGACCTGGCCTCCAAATTTGAGCTCGCTGCGACCACGCGTTCTGGTACTTTACTCCTGTGTGAATCGGGATTCCGCCCATTGTTTCCGAGCACTAAACACAAGCACCCTCCCTTATAGTACTAGTTCTAGCATCTCTTCGAAATGCGTATTTTAGTTTTAGCGCTTTTGTCAAAAACGGAGGTCGCCGCGAGTAACCAGCACACACACGCGCCCTCCGACTCCCCCCCACAACACAACACACCCCAACACACACACACACCCAAACACACCCCCCGAAACCCCCAAACAACAAAAAACACCCACAACAACACATCATCAACAACACCAACAACAAACCATACACCCCATACACTCTTCACACTTCTAAAACCATCAACAAATGACCCACAACAACATAGCACACGCGCACAACAACATACCACAAGCGCACAACAAATTTAGTACAGCCCGTACCTTACTTGTAACCAAACTTTTATGTTTTACTTTTAAACACCCCGGCACTACTTTATTTACCAACAAACAACTCACACCTAACCATCAACCATCACTCAACAGGTCAAAAATAATTTTACACCCTGCTCTTGTATGACAATAATCCCTAAACCTATAGATTTTACCATTAAACACACACAAAACGAGTTGTCATAACCTATCCAATCCTAATTTATCATATCCCCAATTTCAAAACCAATCTATCATACATTACTGTTGAATTTTCAGCTACCTCATACCTCATCCCATCCATCTTGACACACATCCCCTTATTCTTACTAAATCACTCCACCAAACCTACACTACCCGACTCAATTCCTTATATTTTAAAACTCGACAGAAAGTTGCACAACAATTTCATTAACGGAGACGTAAAAATGATAAAAATCTTCTGTCACACCTCCAATTTCCCTCAGGTTAAACAGGTTCAAAAACACGCCCGAAACAACCAACACTTGTTTATTTAAATGTTCAACACAATTATACTCGATATGAGTTTTCCCATATACGCCCCTCAAACAATAAAAAGCATTTACCAAAAAATATTCAATATCACTTTAGCGCCAGACGTACGAAAATAGCACTCCAGAGCACAGGAAAATACAAAGTTTCATATGCTTACAAGTTTATACGCACTTTCAAAAACCACACTAGCGTTTCATTCTGAATATCCGCATGAAAACATTACTATAGAGCCCCAAATATTCACCAACATTATGATAGTTCAAATTACCACGAGCAAACTCGTTCAAATAAACCAGAAAAACTCAATTCAAATTCATTTTTGTGAATAAATGGATTGAATGAGGGGTAATGATAGAGTATTAGATTATCCAGATTCCATTACTCAAGAGATCCCATACAATCCGATCCTCCTTCAACCTCAACCACTACAGAGACACACAACATTTCCATAAAATTATTACAAAATAAATTTGAAAACAAAAGACCACATCCAACTGAAAATTAGCCCGCTTTTAATAGAGAAACATCGCTTTTCTACGCCTCAATTGGAAATATGATTATGCAACACACGCGCAGTTGCTCGTGTGTTGCATAATCATATTTCCAGGTTAAGGCTAGTAGTTTTAGTTGTAATTTTTGGGCCGCTCTGGCGGTCCATGGCCCGCGGCAGAGCGGCACAGTCCTGGTCTTGATACCTATCGAAACCTAGAACTCTTCATTTACAGAAGTTCACTCATAACCTTCATAAAATCCCCAAAATATGGAATTTCTTCCCATTTTCGGTGTGTTTACCCCGTAGACTTTTATCATAACCTTCAACATCTCCCTTTGTATGAAACTGAAATACATTTGCGCATGAATTCCCACTTTTTTGTGATTTTTCATCGAAAATAACATTTTACCATCCGTAGACTTTGGGCGAATGTTTCCTAAAAAACATGAAATGCGTTCGTTTCCCACCTTGAAACCCTACCATACTGTTCAAAAAAATGGTTCAAAACACGCTTCCCTGACGAGAAAACAGCCAAAATATTTGCAAAAACTCATTTCCAAATATATTAAAAAATATTCATTAACAAATTTTTCATCGACATAATTTATAAGACGCTTTCGATTCCGCTTCTTTTGAGCCTAAAATCGTCTCTCTGGCTTCTTTCTAAGTGCCATTTTCTAATCAATTTAATTAGGTATGGAATTTTCTAAGGTTTCTTCTTTTTCCCCAAATATCGATTACACCATTTTCAAATTTTAACCATACAAACTTCTTATTGATTTCTAGATTGTATCAAAATTCCAGACTTCTACCTTCAATGCCAACAAAAATATGCCTCATTGAAATTTCAATCAATTTGAGACCGAGTTCATCCACGGATTATTATTGAAAATTAAAAATACTCAAAACATATCGTCACTTTCAGTTTCTCGAGATGAAAAAATCGCTTTCTCTTACGTACATCATGAAGCAATTTTCCTGCATATTTCAGCATCGAACTAACCGAAATGACCGTTTTATCGAATTTCGAAATAAATTCATGTTTTGTAATTTGAAGCTTCAAGTGGCCAATTTTCCTCCAGAAAAACAGAATGAAATTGATCCTCTCATCGAACACTATAGCCTGACTGAATTGGAACGCATTCAAAACACAACTTCATCATCTACGCTAGAATGAGTACTTATTCGCGTTGAGGATCATATTTCCTCAAAATGAAACAATTTGTGAGCGGAAACAATTTTCCCGTGTAACCCGACCTATTTCTCAATTACTGACCGACATGGAAGCCTGAACAAAGTCTGAGTGAGTATTTACAAATTTTTGAAAATATTCCAGTAATAATATTTTACTTTCCGTAAATAATGCTTTTACGACCCGCAAACACTCTCAAAAATTAAGTTCATATCGGAGACACATCCTCATCAAATATGAACCCTGAGTGAGCCTCTGAACGATGTCCACTCAATGACAATGAGTGGCTCAGAGAATCTGCGGATGCGATTGAGAGGATTTTGGTGCAGTCAAACGATGAGTTATAATATCTATTTCTAAACGGAAATTCAGTGCACTGTTGAAAAGTTCCTGGTCTGAAAAATCTGAAACTTTCAATGTTGTAACATTAAAACTAATGCGAGAAATAATAACTCAAAGTACCGTGTTTCGCAATCGAATCGGTCCCAGCCAGATGCGCCAATTTTCTGCTGTAATTAAGCCATGATCACAAAGACCCAAATTTTCAATGAGCTTTTTTTATTCACGGAGTGAAAAGTACAGTTTCTGACCTATGAGCAGACACAATTCCAGATTTCTAGCATCAAAAACTGCTGGTGGGCACACAACACAAATTTGCAAAAAGAGGCCTTAAAACGAGGTATCGCAGTGCTCATAAAATCTACCAACAAGGCGTTTTCAAAGTCTCACAACTGTAGATTTATTCAAATTTTTTCATGTTTTTTCAGTTTTTATGTATAACTGTCGTATCAAAAATCTCCAGAGAGAAAATGAAAACCCCAATCACTCGATATATGCGAGAAAACTCGAGTCAAAAACGCACTTCCAGCAGATTCGCGACTTCGAACGTCAAATTTCACTGAGAAGGCATGTTTGAGAGTCCATTACGACGTATTCTCGACAACGGTGGTTATGTGAAATAAATGAGTAGTCTCACCTGGTCATTGTTAAAATGCAGAAATTATATTCTACTCCTCATATGTGATAGAAAAAAAATCACGTCGATTCAAAAACGCAGAGTTGAGCAAATGGACCGTTCTCTGTTCGGCGTCGTAAAAACCCGACGATGAGGCAACTTTGAGTACCCAACACACCTACTTCTTACTGTTTTCTTGATGATTGCTCTCTTTAGTGTTCATGACAAGCACACATTCTAACAGTGTTCAAAAATTGAAGTACATAACACCAAAACAGCCTGAGAAAATCGACTTTGAAAACGCAAGATTGATGAAATTTTACGACGATTCGCAGAACACGCGCGGGGCAACGAGAATATATACGATGATTTGGACTTTGAAAATTTCGATATGAAATCATTTATGGCTATTATTGACCGAAAAACGTTTGTTGAACAAAATAAACACTACCCATGGGTAAATCGTCTATTTCCAACACATTTCATCTCTATGAAATTTTTTGTGGGACCACTCCAAAAGCCTTAAATAAATGCATCACTCAATATGAGTGATTTTGAGAGGTATAAATGTCATATTTTCGACTCGACCCACGTATCAAGAAATATTTTTAGCAACTCTAGAGACACTACCTTGCCCTCAAAAAATAGCTGCGTGTCCTAAAATATGTATAAAATTGGAAAAACTTTAAACACTCATCACTCCTTATTAAGCTTTCGGATCGGAATTGCTTAGAAAAAATTTTCAATAGTTTGCGCTTTCACACTATTTCGAGTTGAAAAAAAGCCAAAAAGTTGTTTTTTATGCCCTTTATTGGAAATCGCGGTTACTCAGGGAAACATAAATCGAGCGAAAAGTGGAAAAATCACCAAAAACAGCTATCTCGTAAACTACTGGGAATTTTGTTCTGAAAATTTCACGGAATGCGTAAAATGATGCGACAAGCAAAACATGTTAAATGACTTTTTTTGTGCGGGCAATAGAATTTTTTTGAGAAGCGAAAAATCGATAATCACTCATTTTTTTGATGAGCTGCTGTGGCCAAACGGTGCCGTTTTGAGCGCTGCCGATCCTGTGAGTCAAAGGTACTAATTATGTCGACCTCTCATAAAAATTTGAGCTTTCCACGTGCGATGGATACGCCATGAGAAGCTGTCGAAAAATCCGACCGAAAAAACGGCTTTTTTTAGACCCAACTTCAAACCTCGCTAAAAAATTTTCTAGGCCGAAAATCGAAAAATCCGAAAAGTAATTTCTCGAAAATATTGTTCTCAACCCTCATTCGAAAAATGAGCCGGTTTGTTCGGTAAAATGTTAACTTTAGCCGTTTGGCGCGGATGCCACTTTTTTTTTCGACATATTCAAGGCTCTTTTTTTCGAAAAGTTACGAACCCAGATTTTTTGTGATTTTTTCAACGAAAGAACTTTGCAATGTCTACGAGATATCAAAGTTTGGACGCTTTTGAGCGGCGGGCCTGGCCGGAAAAAAATGCCAAAAATCGACAACTTTTTTGCATGCTTTTTTTGAGAGGCTCTAGAAAAAAATTTTTCTCTATACGAAACATCTCAAGTTTTTGGCTGAGGTATACCGCTACTCTGGCTACGAGATTATGAAATCGGCATGGCTGTAGAGTCGCTCTCCAAAAAGTATAATTAGAAATACCAAACGCTTTTTTCATCAGTTTTTTATCGATTAAAGCATTTTTATGGGCCCGATTGATACGAAATTTGGAACTTGGGGGTTTCCCCCGATCCCCGATCTGCTCCCAAAATTTGAGCGCGCTGGGACCACGGCTTCTATGGGTTTCACCCGATAGAGCCCTGTGATTTGACTAGACCTTTCGCCAATAACCCTCTAGCCCTCTGATTAAGATTTTTCTTCAGACTTGATTTTCCTGCGGATTCCGATTTTAGTATTTTTTTCACTCTACGAGGGCGCCGCAAGTAACCAGCACACACACGCGCCCTCCGACTCCCCCCCACAACACAACACACCCCAACACACACACACACCCAAACACACCCCCCGAAACCCCCAAACAACAAAAAACACCCACAACAACACATCATCAACAACACCAACAACAAACCACCCATACCACTCACACTCCTCACACTTATAAAACCATCAACAAATAGCCCACAACGACATACCACACGCGCACAACAAATTTAGTACAGCCCGTACCTTACTTGTAATCAAACTTTTATGTTTTACTTTTAAACACCACAGCCACTACTTAATTTACCAACAAACAACTCACACCTAACCATCACTCAACAGGTGTAAAATAATTAAACTAACTCTTTTAGTATGACAATAATCCCTAAACCTAGCGATTACCATTAAACACACACAAAACAAGTTGTCATAACCTATATGATCCTTATTTATCATGACTTTAACTTCAAACCCAATCTGTCGTATTTTACTGTTGAATTTTCAGCCCCCTCATACTTCATCCCATCTATCTGAACATACATCCTCTTATCCTTACTAAATCATTTCACCAAACCTATACACTACCCAACTCATATCCTTATATTTTAAAGCTCGACAGAAAGTTGCATAACAATTTCCTTAACGGAGACGTATAGATGATAAAATTCCTCTATCACACCTCCAATTACCCTCAGGTTAAACAGGTAAAAAAACACACCCAATACAATCAACACTTGTTTATTTAAATGTACAATAAAATTATGTTCGATATAAGTTTTCCCATATACGCCCCTCAAACAATAAAAAGCATTTACTAAAAAACATTCAATATCACTTTAGCGCCAGACGTACGAAAATACCACTCCAATAGCACACGAGAATTACAGAGTTTCATATGCCTACAAGTTTAAACCCACTTTCACAAACCACACTAGCGTTTCATACTGAATATCCGCATGAAAACATTACTATAGAGCCCCAAATATTCACCAACTTAGTGATAGCTAAAATTACCATGAACCCACTCTTTCAAATCAACCCGAAACACTCAATTCAAACTCATTTTCGTGAAGAAATTGAATGAATGAGCGGTAAATAACAGAGTATTAGATTACCCATCTTTCATTTCTCCGAAGATCCCATACAATCTGATCCTTCTTCAATCCAAACCACTATAGAAACCCACAACATTTGACTAAAATAATCCCAAAATGAGTTTGCAAACAAAAGACTACATCCAACTGAAATTAGCCCGCTTTTAATAGAGAAACATCGCTATTATACGACTCAATTGGAAAATGATTATGCAACACACGCGCCGTCGCGCGTTCGCGTTTAATACTAGAATATTTTGGTCGTGATTTAGGGGCCGCTCTGCGAGGGCGATGCCCTACGCAGAGCGGCACAGCCATGGTCTTGATGCCTATCAAAACCGAGGGGCCCTTTACTTACTCCGGATGACTCAAAAACTCGACAAAATGCCCATAAATGTGCAATTTCTGCCATTTTTGGCGGATTTACCCCGTAGACTTTTTTCATAAACTTCAACATCTCCCTCTGCATGAAACTGAAATACATTTGTGCATGAATTCCCACTTTTTGCGATTTTTCATCGAAAATAACATTTTACCATCCGTAGACTTTTGGCGAATGTTTCCTAAAATTTATGAAATGCGAACGTTTCCCACCTTGCAACCCTTCCATACCGTCCAAAAAAATTGTTCAAAACACTCTTCCCTGACGAGAAAAAAACCAAAATATTTGCAAAATATCATTACCAAGTATATTAAAAAATATTCATTAACAAATTTTTCATCGACATAATTTATAAGACGCTCTCGATTCCGCTTCTTTTGAGCCTAAAATCGTCTCTCTGGCTTGTTTCTTAGTGCCATTTTTTTATCAATTTAATTAGGTATGGAATTTTCGAAGGTTTCTTCTTTTTCCCCAAATATCGATTGGATCATTCTCAAATTGTAACCATACAAACTTCTCATTGATATCTAGATTGTATCAAAATTTCAGACTTCTTACTTGAATGCCAACGAAAATATGGCTCATTGAAATTTCACTCCTCTCGCGACCGAGAGTTTATACATCAATTATCAATCAAAATTTGAAAATCATAATATATGTCTAAACCCCCTCATTCTCTTTGAATGAAATACCAAATAACGCCCACCAAAACCTCCAGAAACCATTTTCAAGGACAATTGAAATAACGCAGAAAACGTTTACATGAAGAATTCCCAGAAAAACAACTGCCAGTCAAATTTTACCCCAAACAAGGAATTTTTTACCTGGAAAACGCTGGATGTTCGAACCTCTCGTCGGGCACTGAAACATGAATAATTTAGAACGCTCACCAAAATCAGCACAAAAATTTATGTTGGAATGAGTGATATCTCCATTTGAGCAGTAAATTTCTTCAAAGTAGAACATTTCACGAGCGCAAACCATTTGCAGAATTTCCATAAGTATACTTCAATCATTCACCATAATAGAACCCTCGACCAAGTATGAGAGAGAATTTACAAATTATTCCAAATTATTATGAGTGATGACATTTTACTTTTCGTAAATAACACATATGAGACCTGCGAACCATATCTCTCGAAAATTCCAGACATCTCGGGGACACACATACGCACGCGCATTCACCATACAACGCCGATCCCATAACCACTCTGCCACGGCGAGCAACAATCTTCTTACATTCCCATTCACAATAAAAATTGACCTCTGAAAAATACTGGGAGAAAATTTTCAATTCAAACGAACTTCGAATTTCATTTTTCAATCGCCAAATTGATAAGAGAAAAATTCACTCATTGTACGCTCGTTAGTAATCGACAAATCCACCACGATGCACTTTTTCTTCAATGAGAATATAGGCATGATCACTAAACACTCCTTTTCCAAGGAGCACATTCCATATCGAAATCGAATGTTTATTTTCTTCAACATGCATACAGTACGCATTACCGATTCCCAACGTAAAAATACGCTGATAAACTCACAACACTCATTTTGCCTAAATGTCGAGTGATTCTGGAGCCTCATTAATCTCATTTATCGAGTATTATACGGTTTGTATCGTCTCTGTGACCATTTCAACAGAAATCAGTACCTGGCAACTGCAAACACTCGTATTCTTCATCAAAGACCGACTTGACTCTGTTCATTTCGAAAACAGCGAAGAAATGCGAGCGATTTTCAATATCACTCACTCGTAATGAGTGAGAGCCTCTTTCAATTCATGAATTTCGGTTGCGTGCTGACACTTTAATTGCGAACAAGAGAGAATCTCACACCCAAAGATGGAAGCAAATGGCATCTATTCATCGCCCGAACGTCGACAAAATTCACAACTGATAGTCAAATTACGTAAAAATGAGTTAAATTTACGTTATATATATATATATAAATGACTCCCTGATGTTCTTACTCGTTAACACTGTGCTAAGAACGTGAGAAATTTCCTCAGAAAGATAGCCATTCAAAAATTTCGGTTTCAAAGTAACAACACTCTGACGTGACCGCACTCAGCTCGCACACATAGCCTCTGTACGGGTCGACTGTGGACTTTGAAAATTTCAACATCAAAATTCAAATTCGGGTTTCCATCGTTGATGGAGGTGAAAAACACTTCGTATAGGTATATCGTCAATTTCCAACACATTTCATCTCCATAAAATTTCTTGTGGAACGCCTCTAAAGTCCTCAAATAATTAAAAATTAATGCATCATCAAATGAGTGAAATATGAGCGACTAAAATTGAGCTTTTTTCGCTTGACTTTCGAAACAAGAAATATTTCTAGCGACTCTAGAGACACTACCTTGCCCTCAAAAAATAGCCGCGGGCCCTCGAATGAGTGTAAAGTGAACAAAACTCAAATCACTCATACTTCATCAATAAACTCCCAGATCGAAATTGCTTAGAAAAAATTTACATTGGTTTGCTCTTTCAAACTAGGTCGAGTGGAAAATATGTAAAAAAAATGATTTTTATGCCCTATAATGGAAATCACGATGACTCGGGGAAACATAAATCGCGCGAAATGGGCAAAACGGCGAAAAACGCGTTTTTCGTGAAATACCGCGAATTTCGTTCTGAAAATTTCACTGAATACGTAAAAAAATGCGACTAGCAAAACATGTTAAATGACTTTTTCTGTACGGGCGACAGAACATTTTTAGGAAGCGAAAAATCGAAAATCACTCATATTTTGATGAGCTGCTGTGTCCAAACGGTGGGGTTTTGAGCGCTGCCAATCTTGTGAGTCGTAGGTATTTTTGAGGGCAACCTCTCATGAAATTTTGAGACTTTCACGTGCGATGGGGACGCCATGAGAAGCAGTCGAAAAATCCGACCGAAAAAACGCCTTTTTTTACACCCCACTTTGAAGTCGAATAAAAGAAAATCTGACTGGCGAAACTTGCTGTACCAAGTTGCTCGTATGTACCAACATGTTTTCTGTGAGGTGTGAAAAAACCAGACCTCTTACTTTGATACAGAAAATTAGCGGATGTTTGGCGCAGATGCCTTTTTTTCCGAGGTCTTTTTTGAGAGGCATTTTCTCGAAAAATTAGGCACCCAGATTTTTTGTGATTTTTTTCACGAGAGATACTTTCAAGCTCTACCAGATATCAAATTTTGAAAGCCTTTCCGCCGCTGGCCTGGCCAGAAAAAAATGCCAAAAATCGACAACTTTTTTGCATGCTTTTTTTAAGAGGCTCTAGCAAAAAATTTTTCTCTATACGAAAAACCTCAAGTTTTTGGCTGAGGTGTACCGCTACTCTGGCTACAAGATTATGAAATCGGCATGGCTGTAGAGCCGCTCTCCAAAAAGTATAATTAGAAATACCAAACGCTTTTTTCATCAGTTTTTTTTCAATTAAAGCATTTTTATGGGCCCGATCGAGCCGAGAGGCGAAACTTAAGGTTTTTTAGCGACTTTCCATCTGCCCTCCAAATTTGAGCTCGCTGCGACCCCGCCTTCTGGTACTTGTCTCTTGTGAGGTACCAAATTTTTCCCCGTTGTTTCCGAGCACTAAACACAAGCACCCTCCCTTATAGTACTAGTTCTAGCATCTCTTCGAAATGCGTATTTTAGTTTTAGTGCTTTTTTCAAATCCGGAGGGCGCCGCAAGTAACCAGCACACCATAGCGCCCTCCGACTCCCCCCCACAACACAACACACACCCACACACACACACCCAAACACACCCCCCGAAACCCCCAAACCCCAACAACAAAACACCCACAACAACACATCATCAACAACACCAACAACAAACCACCCATACCACTCACACTCCTCACACTTCTAAAACCATCAACAAATGACCCACAACAACATAGCACACGCGCACAACAACATACCACACGCGCACAACAAATTTAGTACAGCCCATGCATTACTTTAATTCAAACTTATATGATTTACTTTTAAACACCACAGCCACTACTTAATTTACCAACAAACAACTCACACCTAACCATCAACCATCACTCAACAGGTCAAAAATAATTATACTAACTCCTCTAGTATGACAATAATCCCTAAACCTATCGATTACCATTAAACACACACAAAACGAGTAGTCGTAACATATATGATCCTTATTTATCATGACTTTACCTTCAAACCTAATCTCTCGTATTCTACTGTTGAATTTTCAGCCCCCTTATACTTCATCCCATATATCTTAACATACATCCCCTTATTCTTACTAAATCATTTCACCAAACCTATACACTACCCAACTCAATTCCTTATATTTTAAAGCTCGACAGAAAGTTGCACAACAATTTCCTTAACTTAGACATATAGATGATAAAATTCCTCTATCACACTTCCAATTACCCTCAGGTTAAACAGGTAAAAAACACACCGAATACAATCAACACTTGTTTATTGAAATGTTCAACACAATTATGTTCGGTATAAGTTTTCCCATATACGCCCCTCTAACAATAAAAAGCATTTACCAAAAAACGTTCAATATCACTTTAGGGCCAGACGTACGGAAATAGCACTACAATAGCACACGAGAATTACAAACTTTCATATGCTTACAAGTTTATACCCACTTCAAAAAACCACACTAGCGTTTCACACTGAATATCCGAAAGAAAACTTTACTATAGAACCCCAAATATTCACCAACTTGATGATAGTTCAAATTACAATGAACAAGCTCGTTCAAATCAACCAGAAAAACTCAGTTCAAATTAATTTTCGTGAATAAACGGAATGAATGAAGGGTAAATGGTAGAGTATTAGATTATCCATCTTCCTTTACTCAAGAGATCCCATACAATCCGATCCTCCTTCAACCTCAACCACTACAGAGACCCACAACATTTCCATAAAATTATTACAAAATAAATTTGAAAACAAAAGACCACATCCAACTGAAAATTAGCCCGCTTTTAATAGAGAAACATCGCTTTTCTACGCCTCAATTGGAAATATGATTATGCAACACACGCGCAGTTGCTCGTGTGTTGCATAATCATATTTCCAGGTTGAGGCTAGTTATTTTAGTTGTAATTTTTGGGCCGCTCTGGCGGTCCATAGCCCGCGGCAGAGCGGCACAGTCCTGGTCTTGATACCTATCAAAACCTAGAACTCTTCATTTACAGAAGTTCACTCATAACCTTCAAACAATACCAAAAATATGTCATTTCTTCCCATTTTCGGTGTGTTTACCCAGTAGACTTTTGTCATAACCTTCAACATCTAACTCTGCATGAAACTGAAATACATTTGTGCATGAATTCCCACTTTTTGCGATTTTTCATCGAAAATAACAGTTTACCATCCGTAGACTTTTGGCGACCGTTTTCTAATATTTCTGAAATGCCTACGTTATGCACATTGCAACCCTTCCATAGTGTCCAATAAAATTGTTCAAAACACGCTTCCCTGACGAGAAAACTGCCAAAATGTTTGCAAAAACTCATTTGCAAATATATTAAAAAATATTCATTAACAAATTTTTCATCGACATAATTTATAAGACGCTTTCGATTCCGCTTCTTTTGAGCCTAAAATCGTCTCTCTGGCTTGTTTCTAAGTGTCATTTTTTAATCAATTTAATTAGGTATGGAATTTTCGAAGGTTTCTTCTTTTTCCCCAAATACCGATTGGACCATTCTCAAATTGTAACCATACAAACTTCTTATTGATTTCTAGATTGTATCAAAATTTCAGACTTCTACCTTCAATGCCAACAAAAATATGCCTCATTGAAATTTCACTCAATTTGAGACCGAGTTCATCCACAGATTATTATTGAAAATTAAAAATACTCAAAACATATCGTCACTTTTAGTTTCTCGAGATGAAAAAAACGTTATCTCTTACGAACATCATGAAGCAAGTTTCATGCGTATTTCAGCATCGAACTAACTGAAATGAGCGTTTTATCGAATTTCGAAATAAATTCATGTTTTTGTAATTTGAAGCTCCAAGTGGCCAATTTCCCGACAGAAAAACATAATGAAATTGATCCTCTCATCAAACACTATAGCCTGACTGAATTGGAACGCATTCAAAATACAACTTCATCATCTACGCTAGAATGAGTACTTATTCGCGTTGAGGATCATATTTCCTCAGAATGAAACAATTTGTGAGCGGAAACAATTTTCCCGTGTAACCCGACCTATTTCTCAATTACTGACCGACATGGAAGCCTGAACAAAGTCTGAGTGAGTATTTACAAATTTTTGAAAATATTCAAGAAATAATATTTTAGTTTCCGTAAATAATGTTTTTACGACCCGCAAACACTCTCAAAAATTAAGTACATATCGGAAACACATCCTCATCAAATATGAACCCTGAGTGAGCCTCTAAACGATGTCCTCTCAATGACAATGAGTGGCTCAGAGAATCTGCGGATGCGATTGAGAGGATTTTGGTGCAGTCAAACGATGAGTTATAATATCTATTTCTAAACGAAAATTCAGTGCACTGTTGAAAAGTTCCTGGTCTGAAAAATCTAAAACTTGCAATGTTGTAACATTAAAACTAATACGAGAAATAATAACTCAAAGTACCGTGTTTCGCAATCGAATCGGTCCCAGCCAGATGCGCCAATTTTCTGCTGTAATTAAGCCATGATCACAAAGACCCAAATTTTCAATGAGCTTTTTTTACTCTCGGAGTAAAAAGTAAAGTTCCTGACCTATGAGCAGACACAATTCCAGATTTCTAGCATCAAAAACTGCTGGTGGGCACACAACACAAATTTGCAAAAAGAGGCCTTAAAACGAGGTATCGCAGTGCTCATAAAATCTACCAACAAGGCGTTTTCAAAGTCTCACAACTGTAGATTTATTCGAATTTCTACATGTTTTTTCAGTTTTTATGTATGAATGTCGTATCAAAAATCTCCAGAAAGAAAATGAAAACCCCAATCACTCGATATATGCAAGAAAACCCGAGTCAAAAACGCACTTCCAGCAGATTCGCGACTTCGAACGTCAAATTTCACTGAGAAGGCATGTTTGAGAGTCCATTACGACGTATTCTCGACAACGGTGGTTATGTGAAATAAATGAGTAGTCTCACCTAGTCATTGTTGAAATGCAGAAATTATAATCTACTCCTCATATGTGATAGAAAAAAAATGACGTCGATTCGAAAACGCCAAGTTGAGCGAATATTCCATTCTCCGTTCGGTGGCGTGAAAATCCGTCGATAAGGCAACTTTGAGTACCCAAAACACCTACTTTTTACTGTTTTCTTGATTATTTTTCTCTTTAGTGTTCATGACAAGCACACATTCTAATAGTGTTCAAAAATTGAAGTACATAACACCAAAACAGCCTGAGAAAATCGACTTTGAAAACGCAAGATTGATGAAATTTTACGACGATTCGCAGAACACGCGCGGGGCAACGAGAATATATACGATGATTTGGACTTTGAAAATTTCGATATGAAACCATTTATGGCTATTATTGACCGAAAAACGTTTGTTGAACAAAATAAACACTACCTTTCGGTAAATCGTCTATTTCCAACACATTTCATCTCTATGAAATTTTTTGTGGGACCACTCCAAAAGCCTTAAATAAATGCATCACTCAATATGAGTGATTTTGAGAGGTATAAATGTCATATTTTCGACTCGACCCTCGTGACAAGAAATATTTCTAGCAACTTTAAAGGCACTACCTTGCCCTCAAAAAATAGCTGCGTGTCCTAAAATATGTTTAAAGTCGAAAAAACTTTAAACACTCATCACTCATTATTAAGCTTTCGGATCGAAATTGCTTAGAAAAATTTTTCAATAATTTGCGCTCTCACACTATTTCGAGTTTAAAAAAAGCCCAAAAAATAGTTTTTTATGCCCTATATTGGTAATCGCGGTTACTCAGGGAAACATAAATCGAGCGAAATGTGGAAAAATCACCAAAAACAGCTATCTCGTAAACTACTGGGAATTTTGTTTTGAAAATTTCACCGAATGCGTAAAATGAAGCGACAAGCAAAACATGTTAAATGACTTTTTCTGTGCGGGCGATAGAATTTTTTTGAGAAGCGAAAAATCGAAAATCACTCATTTTTTTGATGAGCTGCTGTGGCCAAACGGTTGCGATTGGGGCGTTGCCGCTCCTGTGGGTCGTAAGTATTTTTGATGCCAACCTTTCATGAAATTTTGAACTTCCCACGTGCGATGGATACGCCATGAGAAGCTGTCGAAAAATCCGACCGAAAAAACGTGTTTTTTTACACCCCACTTTGAAGTCGAATAAAAAAAAATCTATCAGACGAATTCGTTTGAGCCGAACTTTTTGAATGTACCAACATGTTTTCTGTGAGATTTGAAAAAACCAGACCTCTGACTTTGATACAGAAAATTAGCGGATGTTTGGCGCAGATGCCTTTTTTTTCGAGGTCTTTTTTGAGAGGCATTTTCTCGAAAAATTAGGCACCCAGATTTTTTGTGATTTTTTTCACGAGAGATATTTGCAACCTCTACAAAATATTAAATTTTAAAAGCTTTTCCACTGCTCGCCTGGCCAGAAAAAAATTCCAAAAATCGACAACTTTTTTGCATGCTTTTTTTGGGAGGCTCTAGCAAAAAATTTTTCTCTATACGAAACATTTCAAGTTTTTGGCTGAGGTGTACCGCTACTCGGACTACCGAAAGATGAAATCCGCAGACCTCTGGCTATCACAGGGAAACTTTGATAAATATTAGAAAATGACAAAAAAAAAAAAGTTTTTTTTCATTTAAAGCATTTTTATGGGCCCGATCGATACGAAATTCGGAACTTAGGGGTTTCCCCCGATCCCTGACCTGGTCCCAAAATTTGAGCGCGCTGGGACCACGGCTTCTATGGGTTTCACCCGGTAGAGCCCTGTGATTTGACTAGACCTTTCGCCAATAACCCTCTAGCCCTCTGATTAAGATTTTTCTTCTGACTTGATTTTCCTGCGGATTCCGATTTTAGTATTTTTTTCACTCTCCGAGGGCGCCGCAAGTAACCAGCACATCAACGCGCCCTCCTCCTCCCACACACAAACACACACACACACACACACACACCCAAACACACACCGCCAAACCCCCAAACAACAAAAAACACCCACAACAACACATTATCAACACCACCAACAACAAACCACCCACACCATTCAATCTTCACACTTTTAAAACCATCAACAAATAGCCCACAACGACATACCACACGCGCACAACAAATTTAGTACAGCCCGTACCTTACTTGTAACCAAACTTATATGTTTTACTATTAAACACCCCGGCACTACTTTATTTACCAACAAACAACTCACACCTAACCATCAACCATCACTCAACAGGTATAAAATACTTATACTAACTCCTCTAGTATGACAATAATCCCTAAACCTATCGATTACAATTAAACACACACAAAACGAGTAGTCATAACCCATATGATCCTTATTTATCATGACTTTACCTTCAAACCCAATCTATCGTATATTACCATTGAATTTGCAGCCCCCTCATACTTAATCCCATCTATCTCAACATACATCCCCTTGTTCTTACTAAATCACTTCACCGAACCTATACACTACCCGACTCAATTTCTTATATTTCAGAGCTCGACAGAATGTGCAATAACAATTTCCTTAACGGAGACGTAAATATGAAAAAATTCCGCTATCACACCTCCAATTACCCTCAGGTTAAACAGGGGAAAAATTACACCCAATACAAACAATACTCGTTTATTTAAATGTTAAACACAATTTTGTTCGATATAAGTTTTCCCATATACGACCCTCAAACAATAAAAAGCATTTACCAAAAAACATTCAATATCACTTTAGCGCCAAACGTACGAAAATAGCACTCCATTAGCACACGAGAATTACAGAGTTTCATATGCCTACAAGTTTAAACCCACTTTCACAAACCACACTAGCGTTTCATACTGAATATCCGCATGAAAACATTACTATAGAGCCCCAAATATTCACCAACTTAATGATAGCTAAAATTACCATGAACACACTCTTTCAAATCAACCCGAAACACTCAATTCAAACTCATTTTCGTGAATAAATGGAATGAATGAAGGGTAAATGGTAGAGTATTAGATTATCCATCTTCCTTTACTCAAGAGATCCCATACAATCCCATCCTCCTTCAAACTAAACCACTACAGAAACCCACAGCATTTAAATAAAATAATCACAAAATAAATTTGCAAAACAAAGGCCACTTCCAACTGAAAATTAGCCCGCTTTCAATAGAGAAACATCGCTATTATACGCCTCAATTGGAAAATGATTATGCAACACACGCGCTGTCGCGCGTTCAAGTTTAATGCTAAAATATTTTGGTGGTGATTTAGGGGCCGCTCTGCGAGGGCGATGCCCTACGCAGAGCGGCACAGCCATGGTCTTGATACCTATCAAAACCGAGAAGCCCTTTACTTACTCCGGATCACTCAAAAACTCTACAAAATGACCATTAATGTGCAATTTCTGCCATTTTGGGCGGATTTATACCGTAGACTTTAATCACACCCTTAAACATCTCCCTCTGCATGAAACTGAAACACATTTGTGCATGAATTCCCACATTTTTGTGATTTTTCATCGAAAATAACATTTTACCATCCGTAGACTTTTGGCGAATGTTTCCTAAAATTTATGAAATGCGAACGTTTCCCACCTTGCAGCCCTTCCATACTGTCCAAAAAAATTGTTCAAAACACTCTTCCCTGACGAGAAGACAGCCAAAATATTTGCAAAATATCATTTCCAAATATATTAAAAAATATCCATTTGAAAATTTTTTATCGACATAATTCATAAGACGCTCTGAATTCCGCTTCTTTTGAGCCTAAAATCGTCTCTCTGGCTTGTTTCTAAGTGCCATTTTTTTATCAATTTAATTAGGTATGGAATTTTCGAAGGTTTCTTCTTTTTCCCCAAATATCGATTGGACCATTTTCAAATTTCAACCATACAAACTTCTCATTGATATCTAGATTGTATCAAAATTTCAGACTTCTTACTTGAATGCCAACGAAAATATGGCTCATTGAAATTTCACTCCTCTCGCGACCGAGAGTTTATACATCAATTATCAATGAAAATTTGAAAATCATAATTTATGTCTAAACCCCCTCATTCTCTTTGAATGAAATACCAAATAACGCCCACCAAAACCTCCAGAAACCATTTTCAAGGACAATTGAAATAACGCAGAAAACGTTTACATGAAGAATTCCCAGAAAAACAACTGCCAGTCAAATTTTACCCCAAACGGGGAATTTTTTACCTGGAAAATGCTGGAAATGCGAACCTCTCATCGGGCACTGAAACATGAATAATTTAGAACGCCCACCAAAATCAGCGCAAAAATCCATGTTGGAATGAGTGATATCTCCATTTGAGCAGTAAATTTCTTCAAAGTAGAACATTTCACGAGCGCAAACCATTTGCAGAATTTCCATAAGTATACTTCAATCATTCACCAAAATAGAACCCTCGACCAAGTCTGAGAGAGAATTTACAAATTATTCCAAATTATTACGAGTGATGACATTTTACTTCTCGTAAATAAGACATATGAGGCCTGCGAACCATATCTCCCGAAAATTCCAGACATCTCGGGGACACACATACGCACGCGCATTCACCATACAACGCCGATCCCTTAACCACTGTGCCACGGCGAGCAACAATCTTCTTACGTTCCCATTCACAATAAAAATTGACCTCTGAAAAATACTGAGAGAATATTTTCATTTCAAACGAACCTCCAATTTCATTTTTCAGTCGCCAAAATTGATGAGAGAAAAATTCACTCATCGTACGCTCTTTAGTAATCGACAAATACACCATGATGCACTCTTTTTTCAATGAAAATATAGGCATGATCACTGAATACTCCATTTCCAAGGAGCTCATTCCATTTCGCAATCAAATATACATTATCTGCACGCGCATACAGTACGAATTTCCAATTTCCAACGTAAAAATACGCTGGTAAACTCACAACACTAATTTTGCCTAAATATCGAGTGATTCTGGAGCCTCATTTACCTCATTTATTGAGTATTAAACGTTTTGTATCGCCATTGTGAACATTCCGACTAATATCATTAGCTGGCAACTGCAAACATTCTTATTCTTCATGAACGACCGACGCGACTCTGTTCATTTCGAAAACAGCGAGAATGCGAGCGATTTTCAATGTCACTCACTCGTATAAGTGAGAGCCTCTTTAAATTCATGAATTTCGACTGCGTGCTGACACTTTAATTGCGAACAAGAGAAATTCTCACACCCAAAGATAAAAGCAAATGGCATCTATTCATCGCCCGAACGTCGACAAAACTCACAACTGATAGTCAAATTACGTAAAAATGAGTTAAATTTACGTTATATACATATATATGTATGACTCCCTGATGTTCTTACTCGTTAACACTGTGCTAAGAACGTGAAAAATTTCCTCGGAAAGATAGCCATTCGAAAATTTCGGTTTCAAAGTAACAACACTCTGACGTGACCGCACTCAGCTCGCACACTTAGCATCAGAACGGGCAGAAGCTGGACTTGTAAAATTTCGACACAAAATTCAAATTCGAGTTTCCATCGTTGATGGAGGTGAAAAACACTACGTATAGGTAAATCGTCAATTTCCAACACATTTCATCTCTATAAAATTTCCTGTGGAACGCCTCTAAAGTCCTCAAATAATTAAAAATTACCGCATCATCAAATGAGTAAAATATGAGCGACTAAAATTTTGCTTTTTTCGCTTGACTCTCGAAACAACAAATATTTCTAGCAACTCTAGAGACACTACCTTGCCCTCAAAAAATAGCCGCGGGCCCTCGAATGAGTGTAAAGTGAACAAAACTCAAATCACTCATACTTCATCAATAAGCTCTCGGATTGAAATTGCTTAGAAAAAATTTCCAATGATTTGCGCTTTCACACTAGTTCGAGTGGAAAAAAGGCAGAAAAAAGGATTTTTATGCCCTAAAATGGAGATCGCGACGATTCCGGGAAACATAAATCGAGCGATTCGGGCGAAATCGCCAAAAACGGCTATTTCGTAAACTACCGGGAATTTCGCTCTGAAAATTTCACTGAACACGTAAAATGATGCGACAAGCAAAACATGTTAAATGACTTTTTCTGTACGGGCGACAGAACGTTTTTGGAACACGAAAAATCGAAAATCGCGCATTTTTTGATGAGCTGCTGTGGCCAAACGGTGGGGTTTTGAGCGTTGCCGATCCCGTGGATCGTAGGTATTATTAATGTGAACCTCTCATGAAATTTTGGCATTTACACGTGCGATGGATACGCGATAACAAGCAGTCAAAAAATTCCACCGAAAAAACGCCTCTTTTTTCACCCAAATTCAAAGACGCACAGAAAAAATTCTACTCAGAGAAATCCTCTCAAAAAGTATTTTTGAATGTACCGACATGTTTTCTGTGAGGTGTCGAAAAACCAGACCTCTCACTCTGAAACAGAGAGTTCAAAAGTGTTTGGCGCAGACATCCTTTTTTTTGAGGTGTTTTTCGAGAGGCATTTTCTCGAAAAATTGAGAACCCAGATTTTTTGTGATTTTTTTCCCAAGAGATATTTGCAAACTATACATGATATCAAATTTCGAAAGCCTTTCCGCCGCTGGCCTGGCCAGAAAAAAATAGCAAAAATCGACCATCTTTTGGCATGCTTTTTTTAAGAGGCTCTAGCGAAAAATTTTTCTCTATGCCAAACATGTATAAGTTTCGGCTGAGGTGTACCGCTACTCTGACTACCATAAAATGAAATCCGCAGACCTCTAGCTATCACAGCGAAAATTAGATAAATATTAGAAAATGACGAAAAAAAAAACGTTTTTTTTCATTTAAAGCATTTTTATGGGCCCGATCGAGCCGAGAGGCGAAACTTAAGGTTTTTTAGCGAGTGTCCACCTGGCCTCCAAATTTGAGCTCGCTGCGACCACGCGTTCTGGTACTTTACTCCTGTGTGAATCGGGATTCCGCCCATTGTTTCCGAGCACAAAACACAAGCACCCTCCCTTATAGTACTAGTTCTAGCATCTCTTCGAAATGCGTATTTTAGTTTTAGTGCTTTTTTCAAATCCGGAGGGCGCCGCGAGTAACCAGCACACCAACGCGCCCTCCTCCTCCCACACACAAACAACACACCCCAACACACACACCAAAACACACACCGCCAAACCCCCAAACAACAAAAAACACCCACAACAACACATCATCAACACCACCAACAACAAACCACCCATACCACTCACACTCCTCACACTTATAAAACCATCAACAAATGACCCACAACAACATAGCACACGCGCACAACAAATTTAGTACAGCCCATGCGTTACTTGTCTCCAAACTTCTATGTTTCACTTATAAACACCCCGGCACTACTTTATTTACCAACAAACAACTCACACCTAACCATCAACCATCACTCAACAGGTCAAAAATAATTTTACAACCTCCTCTTGTATGACAATAATCCTTAAACCTAGCGATTACCATTAAACACACACAAAACGAGTTGTCATAACCTATTCAATCATAATTTATCATATCCTCAATTTCAAAACCAATCTATCATACATTACTGTTGAATTTTCAGCTACCTCATACCTCATCCCATCTATCTTGACATACATCCCCTTATTCTTACTAAATCACTTCACCAAACCTATACACTACCCAACACAATTCCTTATATTTTAAACCTCGACAGAAAGTTGCATAACAATTTCCTTAACAGAGACGTAAAGATGATAAAATTGCTCTATCACACCTCCAATTACTCCCAGGTTAAACAGGTTAAAAAACACACCCAATAAAATCAACACTTGTTTATTTTAATGTTCAATCAATTATGTTCGATATAAGTTTTCCCATATACGCCCCTCAAACAATAAAAAGCATTTAATAAAAAACATTCAATATCACTTTAGCGCCAGACGTACGAAAATAGCACTCCAATAGCACACGAGAATTACAGAGTTTCATATGCCTACAAGTTTAAACCCACTTTCACAAACCACACTAGCGTTTCATACTGAATATCCGCATGAAAACATTACTATAGAGCCCCAAATATTCACCAACCTAATGATAGCTAAAATTACCATGAACACACTCTTTCAAATCAACCCGAAACACTCAATTCAAACTCATTTTCGTGAAGAAATTGAATGAATGAGGGGTAAATGATAGAGTATGAAATTATCCATCTTCCATTACTCAAGAGATCCCATACAACCCGACTCTCCCCTATCCAAACCGATACGGAAACCCACAACACTAGAATAAAATTACCACGAAACAAATTTGCAAACAAAAGACGACATCCAACCGAAAATTAGGCCGCTTTTAGTAGAGAAACATCGCTATTATACGCCTCAATTCGGACAATGATTAGGCAACACACGCGCTGTCGCGCGTTCAAGTTTAATGCTAAAATATTTTGGTGGTGATTTAGGGGCCGCTCTGCGAGGGCGATGCCCTACGCAGAGCGGCACAGCCATGGTCTTGATACCTATCAAAACCGAGAAGCCCTTTACTTACTCCGGATCACTCAAAAACTCTACAAAATGACCATTAATGTGCAATTTCTGCCATTTTGGGCGGATTTATACCGTAGACTTTTATCACACCCTTAAACATCTCCCTCTGCGTGAAACTGAAACACATTTGTGCATGAATTCCCACATTTTTGTGATTTTTCATCGAAAATAACATTTTACCATCCGTAGACTTTTGGCGAATGTTTCCTAAAATTTATGAAATGCGAACGTTTCCCACCTTGCAGCCCTTCCATACTGTCCAAAAAAATTGTTCAAAACACTCTTCCCTGACGAGAAAAAAGCCAAAATATTTGCAAAATATCATTTCCAAATATATTAAAAAATATTCATTAACAAATTTTTCATCGACATAATTCATAAGACGCTCTCGATTCCGCTTCTTTTGAGCCTAAAATCATCTCTCTGGCTTGTTTCTAAGTGCCATTTTTTTATCAATTTAATTAGGTATGGAATTTTCGAAGGTTTCTTCTTTTTCCCCAAATATCGATTGGACCATTTTCAAATTTCAACCATACAAACTTCTCATTGATATCTAGATTGTATCAAAATTTCAGACTTCTTACTTGAATGCCAACGAAAATATGGCTCATTGAAATTTCACTCCTCTCGCGACCGAGAGTTTATACATCAATTATCAATGAAAATTTGAAAATCATAATATATGTCTAAACCCCCTCATTCTCTTTGAATGAAATACCAAATAACGCCCACCAAAACCTCCAGAAAACATTTTCAAGGACAACTGAAATATCGCAGAAAACGTTTACATGAAGAATTCCCAGAAAAACAACTGCCAGTCAAATTTTACCCCAAACGGGGAATTTTTTACCTGGAAAATGCTGGAAATTCGAACCTCTCATCGGGCACTGAAACATGAATAATTTAGAACGCCCACCAAAATCAGGACAAACATTTACGTTCGGATGAGTGATTTCTCCATTTGAGCGATATATTTCTTCAAAGTAGAACATTTCACGACCGCAAACCATTTCACACGATTTCCATGAGTATACTTAAATCATTCACCAAAATAGAACCCTCAACCAAGTCTGAGAGAGAATTTACAAATTATTCCAAATAAATATGGGTGATGACATTTTACTTTTCGTAAATAACACATATGAGGCCTGCGAACCATATCTCTCGAAAATTCCAGACATCTCGGGGACACACATACGCACGCGCATTCACCATACAACGCCGATCCCTTAACCACTGTGCCATGGCGACCAACAACCTTCTTACATTCCCATTCACAATAACAATTGACCTCTGAAAAATACTGAGAGAAAATTTCCATTTCAAACGAACCTCGAATTTCATTTTTCAGTCGCCAAAATTGATGAGAGAAAAATTCACTCATCGTACGCTCTTTAGTAATCGACAAATCCACCATGTACACTCTTTTTTTCAATGAAAATATAGGCATGATCACTAAACACTTCTTTTCCAAGGAGCACATTCCATACCGAAATCGAAAGTTTATTTTCTTCAACATGCATACAGTACGAATTTCCAATTTCCAACGTAAAAATACGCTGATAAACTCACAACACTAATTATGCCTAAATATCGAGTGATTCTGGAGCCTCATTTACCTCATTTATTGAGTATTAAACGTTTTGTATCGCCATTGTGAACATTCCGACTAATTTCATTAGCTGGCAACTGCAAACATTCTTATTCTTCATGAACGACCGACGCGACTCTGTTCATTTCGAAAACAGCGAGAATGCGAGCGATTTTCAATGTCACTCACTCGTATAAGTGAGAGCCTCTTTAAATTCATGAATTTCGACTGCGTGCTGACACTTTAATTGCGAACAAGAGAAATTCTCACACCCAAAGATAAAAGCAAATGGCATCTATTCATCGCCCGAACGTCGACAAAACTCACAACTGATAGTCAAATTACGTCAAAATGAGTTAAATTTACGTTATATACATATATATGTATGACTCCCTGATGTTCTTACTCGTTAACACTGCGCTAAGAACGTGAAAAATTTCCTCGGAAAGATAGCCATTCGAAAATTTCGGTTTCAAAGTAACAACACTCTGACGTGACCGCACTCAGCTCGCACACTTGGCATCAGAACGGGCAGAAGCTGGACTTGTAAAATTTCGACACAAAATTCAAATTCGAGTTTCCATCGTTGATGGAGGTGAAAAACACTACGTATAGGTAAATCGTCAATTTCCAACACATTTCATCTCTATAAAATTTCCTGTGGAACGCCTCTAAAGTCCTCAAATAATTAAAAATTACCGCATCATCAAATGAGTGAAATATGAGCGACTAAAATTGAGCCTTTTTCGCTTGGCTCTCGAAACAAGAAATATTTCTAGCATTGCTAGAGACACTACCTTGCCCTCAAAAAATAGCCGCGGGCCCTCGAATGAGTGTAAAGTGAACAAAACTCAAATCACTCATACTTCATCAATAAACTCCCAGATCGAAATTGCTTAGAAAAAATTTACATTGGTTTGCTCTTTCAAACTAGGTCGAGTGGAAAAAATGTAAAAAAAATGATTTTTATGCCCTATAATGGTAATCACGATGACTCGGGGAAACATAAATCGCGCGAAATGGGCAAAACGGCGAAAAACGTGTTTTTCGTGAAATAATGCGAATTTCGTTCTGAAAATTTCACTGAATACGTAAGAAAATGCGACTAGCAAAACATGTTAAATGACTTTTTCTGTGCGGGCGAAAGGTTGTTTTTGAGCGGCGAAAAATCGAAAATCACTCATTTTTTGATGAGCTGCTGTGGCCAAACGGTGGCGTTTTGAGCGTTGCCGATCCTGTGGCTCGTAGGTATTATTGATGTGAACCTCTCATGAAATTTTGGCATTTACACGTGCGATGGATACGCGATAACAAGCAGTCAAAAAATCCAACCAAAAAAACGCCTCTTTTTTCACCCAAATTCAAAGACGCATAGAAAAAATTCTACCCGGAGAAACCCACTCAAAAAGTATTTTTGAATGTAGCGACATGTTTTCTTTGAGCTGTCGAAAATCCAGACCTCTCACTCTGAAACAGAAGGTTCAAAAGTGTTTGGCGCAGACGATAGTTTTTTTTTGAGAAAATTTGGAACGCATTTTCTCGAAAAATTAGGCACCCAAATTTTTTGTGATTTTTTCCTCGAGAGATATTTACAAGCTATACATGTTATCAAATTTTGAGAGCTTTTCCCCTTCTGGCCTGACCAGGAAAAAATCGCGAAAATCGAACATTTTTTGGCATGCTTTTTTTGAGAGGCTCTAGCAAAAAATTTTTCTCTATGCGAAAAAGCTATAAGTTTTGGCTGAGGTGTACCGCTACTCTGACTACCAGAATATGAATTCCCAGACCTCTGGCTATCATGACAAACATTACATAAATATTAGAAAATGACAAAAAAAAAAAACATTTTTTTCAATTGAAGCATTTTTATAGGCTCGATCGAGCCGAGAGGCGAAACTTAAGGTTTTTCAGCGAGTGTCCACCTGGCCTCCAAATTTGAGCTCGCTGCGACCACGCGTTCTGGTACTTTACTCCTGTGTGAATCGGGATTCCGCCCATTGTTTCCGAGCACAAAACACAAGCACCCTCCCTTATAGTACTAGTTCTAGCATCTCTTCGAAATGCGTATTTTAGTTTTAGTGCTTTTTTCAAATCCGGAGGGCGCCGCGAGTAACCAGCACACACACGCGCCCTCCGACTCCCCCCCACAACACAACACACACCCACACACACACACCCAAACACACCCCCCGAAACCCCCAAACAACAAAAAACACCCACAACAACACATCATCAACAACACCAACAACAAATCACACATTCCATCCAATCGCCACACTTTTAAAACCATCAACAAATAGCCCACAACGACATACCACACGCGCACAACAAATTTAGTACAGCCCGTACCTTACTTGTAACCAAACTTTTATGTTTTACTTTTAAACACCCCGGCACTACTTCATTTACCAACAAACAACTCACACCTAACCATCAACCATCACTCAACAGGTATAAAATAATTATACTAACTCCTCTAGTATGACAATAATCCCTAAACCTAGCGATTACCATTAAACACACACAAAACGAGTTGTCGTAACCTATATGATCCTTATTTATCATGACTTTACCTTCAAACCCAATCTGTCGTATTTTACTGTCGAATTTTCAGCCCCCTCATACTTCATCCCATCCATCTTAACATACATCCCCTTATTCTTACTAAATCACTTCACCAAACCTATACACTACCCGACTCAATTCCTTAAATTTCAGAGCTCGACAGAATGTGCAATAACAATTTCCTTAACGGAGACGTAAATATGAAAAAATTCCGCTATCACACCTCCAATTACCCTCAGGTTAAACAGGTTAAAAAACACACCCAATAAAATCAACACTTGTTAATTTTAATGTTCAATACAATTATGTTCGATATAAGTTTTCCCATATACGCCCCTCAAACAATAAAAAGCATTTACCAAAAAACATTCAATATCACTTTAGCGCCAGACGTACGAAAATACCACTCCAATAGCACACGAGAATTACAGAGTTTCATATGCCTACAAGTTTAAACCCACTTTCACAAACCACACTAGCGTTTCATACTGAATATCCGCATTAAAACATTACTATAGAGCCCCAAATATTCACCAACTTAGTGATAGCTAAAATTACCATGAACACACTCTTTCAAATCAACCCGAAACACTCAATTCAAACTCATTTTCGTGAAGAAATTGAATGAATGAGCGGTAAATAACAGAGTATTAGATTACCCATCTTTCATTTCTCCGAAGATCCCATACAATCTGATCCTTCTTCAATCCAAACCACTATAGAAACCCACAACATTTGACTAAAATAATCCCAAAATGAGTTTGTAAACAAAAGACTACATCCAACTGAAATTAGCCCGCTTTTAATAGAGAAACATCGCTATTATACGCCTCAATTGGAAAATGATTATGCAACACACGCGCTGTCGCGCGTTCAAGTTTAATGCTAGAATATTTTGGTGGTGATTTAGGGGCCGCTCTGCGAGGGCGATGCCCTACGCAGAGCGGCACAGCCATGGTCTTGATACCTATCAAAACCGAGAAGCCCTTTACTTACTCCGGATCACTCAAAAACTCTACAAAATGACCATTAATGTGCAATTTCTACCATTTTAGGCGGATTTATCCCGTAGACTTTTATCACACCCTTAAACATCTCCCTCTGCATGAAACTGAAACACATTTGTGCATGAATTCCCACATTTTTGTGATTTTTCATCGAAAATAACATTTTACCCTCCGTAGACTTTTGGCGAATGTTTCCTAAAATTTATGAAATGCGAACGTTTCCCACCTTGCAACCCTTCCATACTGTCCAAAAAAATTGTTCAAAACACTCTTCCCTGACGAGAAAAAAGCCAAAATATTTGCAAAATATCATTTCCAAATATATTAAAAAATATTCATTAACAAATTTTTCATCGACATAATTCATAAGACGCTGTGGATTCCGCTTCTTTTGAGCCTAAAATCGTCTCTCTGGCTTGTTTCTAAGTGCCATTTTTTTATCAATTTAATTAGGTATGGAATTTTCGAAGGTTTCTTCTTTTTCCCCAAATATCAATTGGACCATTTTCAAATTTCAACCATACAAACTTCTCATTGATATCTAGATTGTATCAAAATTTCAGACTTCTTACTTGAATGCCAACGAAAATATGGCTCATTGAAATTTCACTCCTCTCGCGACCGAGAGTTTATACATCAATTATCAATGAAAATTTGAAAATCATAATTTATGTCTAAGCCCCCTCATTCTCTTTGAATGAAATACCAAATAACGCCCACCAAAACCTCCAGAAACCATTTTCAAGGACAATTGAAATAACGCAGAAAACGTTTACATGAAGAATTCCCAGAAAAACAACTGCCAGTCAAATTTTACCCCAAACGGGGAATTTTTTACCTGGAAAATGCTGGAAATTCGAACCTCTCATCGGGCACTGAAACATGAATAATTTAGAACGCCCACCAAAATCAGCGCAAAAATCCATGTTGGAATGAGTGATATCTCCATTTGAGCAGTAAATTTCTTCAAAGTAGAACATTTCACGAGCGCAAACCATTTGCAGAATTTCCATAAGTATACTTCAATCATTCACCAAAATAGAACCCTCGACCAAGTCTTAGAGAGAATTTACAAATTATTCCAAATTATTACGAGTGATGACATTTTACTTCTCGTAAATAACACATATGAGGCCTGCGAACCATATCTCTCGAAAATTCCAGACATCTCGGGGACACACATACGCACGCGCATTCACCATACAACGCCGATCCCTTAACCACTGTGCCATGGCGAGCAACAACCTTCTTACATTCCCATTCACAATAACAATTGACCTCTGAAAAATACTGAGAGAAAATTTTCATTTCAAACGAACCTCGAATTTCATTTTTCAATCGCCAAAATTGATGAGAGAAAAATTCACTCATCGTACGCTCTTTAGTAATTGACAAATCCACCATGTACACTCTTTTTTTCAATGAAAATATAGGCATGATCACTAAACACTTCTTTTCCAAGGAGCACATTCCATACCGAAATCGAATGTTTATTTTCTTCAACATGCATACAGTACGAATTTCCAATTTCCAACGTAAAAATACGCTGATAAACTCACAACACTAATTATGCCTAAATATCGAGTGATTCTGGAGCCTCATTTACCTCATTTATTGAGTATTAAACGTTTTGTATCGCCATTGTGAACATTCCGACTAATATCATTAGCTGGCAACTGCAAACATTCTTATTCTTCATGAACGACCGACGCGACTCTGTTCATTTCGAAAACAGCGAGGAAATGCGAGCGATTTTCAATGTCACTCACTCGTAATGATGAGAGCCTCTTTCAATTCATGAAATTCGATTGCGTGCTGACACTTTAATTGCGCACAAGAGAAATTCTCACACCCAAAGATGGAAGCGAATGGCATCTATTCATCGCCCGAACGTCGACAAAATTCACAACTGGTAGTCAAATTACGTAAAAATGAGTTAAATTTACGTTATATACATATATATGTATGACTCCCTGATGTTCTTACTCGTTAACACTGTGCTAAGAACGTGAAAAATTTCCTCGGAAAAATAGCCATTCGAAAATTTCGGTTTCAAAGTAACAACACTCTGACGTGACCGCACTCAGCTCGCACACTTAGCATCAGAACGGGCAGAAGCTGGACTTGTAAAATTTCGACACAAAATTCAAATTCGAGTTTCCATCGTTGATGGAGGTGAAAAACACTACGTATAGGTAAATCGTCAATTTCCAACACATTTCATCTCTATAAAATTTCCTGTGGAACGCCTCTAAAGTCCTCAAATAATTAAAAATTACCGCATCATCAAATGAGTAAAATATGAGCGACTAAAATTTTGCTTTTTTCGCTTGACTCTCGAAACAACAAATATTTCTAGCAACTCTAGAGACACTACCTTGCCCTCAAAAAATAGCCGCGGGCCCTCGAATGAGTGTAAAGTGAACAAAACTCAAATCACTCATACTTCATCAATAAGCTCTCGGATTGAAATTGCTTAGAAAAAATTTCCAATGATTTGCGCTTTCACACTAGTTCGAGTGGAAAAAAGGCAGAAAAAAGGATTTTTATGCCCTAAAATGGAGATCGCGACGACTCCGGGAAACATAAATCGAGCGATTCGGGCGAAATCGCCAAAAACGGCTATTTCGTAAACTACCGGGAATTTCGCTCTGAAAATTTCACTGAACACGTAAAATGATGCGACAAGCAAAACATGTTAAATGACTTTTTCTGTACGGGCGACAGAACGTTTTTGGAACACGAAAAATCGAAAATCGCGCATTTTTTGATGAGCTGCTGTGGCCAAACGGTGGGGTTTTGAGCGTTGCCGATCCCGTGGATCGTAGGTATTATTAATGTGAACCTCTCATGAAATTTTGGCATTTACACGTGCGATGGATACGCGATAACAAGCAGTCAAAAAATCCAACCAAAAAAACGCCTCTTTTTTCACCCAAATTCAAAGACGCATAGAAAAAATTCTACCTGGAGAAACCCACTCAAAAAGTATTTTTGAATGTAGCGACATGTTTTCTGTGAGCTGTCGAAAATCCAGACCTCTCACTCTGAAACAGAAGGTTCAAAAGTGTTTGGCGCAGACGATAGTTTTTTTTTGAGAAAATTTGGAACGCATTTTCTCGAAAAATTGGGCACCCAAATTTTTTGTGATTTTTTCCTCGAGAGATATTTACAAGCTATACATGTTATCAAATTTTGAGAGCTTTTCCACTTCTGGCCTGACCAGGAAAAAATCGCGAAAATCGAACATTTTTTGGCATGCTTTTTTTGAGAAGCTCTAGCAAAAAATTTTTCTCTATGCGAAAAACCTATAAGTTTTGGCTGAGGTGTACCGCTACTCTGACTACCAGAATATGAATTCCCAGACCTCTGGCTATCATGACAAACATTACATAAATATTAGAAAATGACAAAAAAAAAAAACATTTTTTTCAATTAAAGCATTTTTATGGGCTCGATCGAGCCGAGAGGCGAAACTTAAGGTTTTTCAGCGAGTGTCCACCTGGCCTCCAAATTTGAGCTCGCTGCGACCACGCGTTCTGGTACTTTACTCCTGTGTGAATCGGGATTCCGCCCATTGTTTCCGAGCACAAAACACAAGCACCCTCCCTTATAGTACTAGTTCTAGCATCTCTTCGAAATGCGTATTTTAGTTTTAGTGCTTTTTTCAAATCCGGAGGGCGCCGCAAGTAACCAGACAACACGCGCCCTCCGACTCCCCCCCACACACAACACAACACACACCCACACACACACACCCAAACACACACCGCCAAACCCCCAAACAACAAAAAACACCCACAACAACACATCACCAACACCACCAACAACAAACCACCCATACCACTCACACTCCTCACACTTATAAAACCATCAACAAATAGCCCACAACGACATACCACACGCGCACAACAAATTTAGTACAGCCCATGCGTTACTTGTCTCCAAACTTGTATGTTTTACTATTAAACACCCCGGCACTACTTTATTTACCAACAAAGAACTCACACCTAACCATCAACCATCACTCAACAGGTCAAATATATACTAACTCCTCTTGTATGACAATAATCCCTAAACCTAGCGACTACCATTAAACACACACAAAACGAGTAGTCATAACCTATATGATCCTTATTAATCATGACTTTACCTTCAAACCCAATCTATCGTATATTACCATTGAATTTGCAGCCCCCTCATACTTCATCCCATCTATCTTAACATACATCCCCTTATTCCTACTAAATCACTTCACAAAACCTATACACTACCCGACTCAATTCCTTATATTTCAGAGCTCGACAGAATGTGCAATAACAATTTCCTTAACGGAGACGTAAATATGAAAAAATTCCGCTATCACACCTCCAATTACCCTCAGGTTAAACAGGGGAAAAATTACACCCAATACAAACAATACTCGTTTATTTAAATGTTAAACACAATTTTGTTCGATATAAGTTTTCCCATATACGCCCCTCAAACAATAAAAAGCATTTACCAAAAAACATTCAATATCACTTTAGCGCCAGACGTACGAAAATAGCACTCCAATAGCACACGAGAATTACAGAGTTTCATATGCCTACAAGTTTAAACCCACTTTCACAAACCACACTAGCGTTTCATTTTGAATATCCGCATGAAAACATTACTATAGAGCCCCAAATATTCACCAACTTAGTGATAGCTAAAATTACCATGAACACACTCTTTCAAATCAACCCGAAACACTCAATTCAAACTCATTTTCGTGAAGAAATTGAATGAATGAGAGGTAAATAACAGAGTATTGGATTACCCATCTTTCATTTCTCCGAAGATCCCATACAATCTGGTCCTTCTTACATCTAAACCACTATAGAAACCCACAACATTTGACTAAAATAATCCCAAAATGAGTTTGCAAACAAAAGACTACATCCAACTGAAATTAGCCCGCTTTTAATAGAGAAACATCGCTAATATACGCCTCAATTGGACAATGATTATGCAACACACGCGCCGTCGCGCGTTCGCGATTAATACTAGAATATTTTGGTCGGGATTTAGGGGCCGCTCTGCGAGGGCGATGCCCTACGCAGAGCGGCACAGCCATGGTCTAGATGCCTATCAAAACCGAGGGGCTCTTTACTTAGTCCGGATCACTCAAAAACTCTACAAAATGCCCATAAATGTGCAATTTCTGCCATTTTGGGTGGATTTACCCCGTAGACTTTTATTATAACCTTCAACATCTCCCTCTGTATGAAGCTGAAATGCATTTGTGCACGAATTCCCACTTATTTGCGATTTTTCATCGAAAATAACATTTTACCATCCGTAGACTTTTGGCGAATGTTTCCTAAAATTTATGAAATGCGTAGGGTTCTCACTTTGCAACCCTTCCATACTGTCCAAAAAAATTGTTCAAAACACGCTTCCCTGACGAGAAAACAGCCAAAATATTTGCAAAAACTCATTTCCAAATATATTAAAAAATATTCATTAACAAATTTTTCATCGACATAATTCATAAGACGCTCTCGATTCCGCTTCTTTTGAGCCTAAAATCGTCTCTCTGGCTTGTTTCTAAGTGCCCTTTTTTATCAATTTAATTAGGTATGGAATTTTCGAAGGTTTCTTCTTTTTCCCCAAATATCGATTGGACCATTTTCAAATTTCAACCATACAAACTTCTCATTGATATCTAGATTGTATCAAAATTTCAGACTTCTTACTTGAATGCCAACGAAAATATGGCTCATTGAAATTTCACTCCTTTCGCGACCGAGAGTTTATAGATCAATTATCAATGAAAATTTAAAAATCATAATTTATGTCATGAAACCCCTCATTCTCTTCGAATGAAATACCAAATAACGCCCACCAAAACCTCCAGAAACCATTTTCAAGGACAACTGAAATATCGCAGAAAACGTTTACATGAAGAATTCCCAGAAAAACAACTGCCAGTCAAATTTTACCCCAAACGGGGAATTTTTTACCTGGAAAATGCTGGCAGTTCGAACCTCTCGTCGGGCACTGAAACATGAATAATTTAGAACGCCCACCAAAATCAGGACAAACATTTACGTTCGGATGAGTGATTTCTCCATTTGAGCAGTAAATTTCTTCAAAGTAGAACGTTTCACGAGCGCGCAAACCATTTCGCAGAACTTCCATAAGTATACTTCAAAATCATTCACCAGAATAGAACCCCCGACCACGTCTGAGAAAAAATTTACAAATTATTCCAAATTATTATGAGTGATGACATTTTACTTTTCGTAAATAACACATATGAGACCTGCGAACCATATCTCTCGAAAATTCCAGACATCTCGGGGACACACATACGCACGCGCATTCACCATACAACGCCGATCCCTTAACCACTCTGCCACGGCGAGCAACAATCTTCTTACATTCCCATTCACAATAAAAATTGACCTCTGAAAAATACTGAGAGAAAATTTTCAATTCAAACGAACCTCGAATTTCATTTTTCAATCGCCAAAATTGATAAGAGAAAAATTCACTCATTGTACGCTCGTTAGTAATCGACAAATCCACCACGATGCACTTTTTCTTCAATGAGAATATAGGCATGATCACTAAACACTCCTTTTCCAAGGAGCACATTCCATATCGAAATCGAATGTTTATTTTCTTCAACATGCATACAGTACGAATTACCGATTCTCAACGTAAAAATACGCTGATAAACTCACAATACTCATTTTGCCTAAATATCGAGTGATTCTGGAGCCTCATTAATCTCATTTATCGAGTATTATACGGTTTGTATCGTCTCTGTGACCCTTTCAACAGAAATCAGTACCTGGAAACTGCAAACACTCGTATTCTTCATCAAAGACCGACTTGACTCTGTTCATTTCGAAAACAGCAAGGAAATGCGAGCGATTTTCAATATCACTCACTCGTAATGAGTGAGAGCCTCTTTCAATTCATGAATTTCGATTACGTGCTGACACTTTAATTGCAAACAAGAGAAATTCTCACACCCAAAGATGGAAGCAAATGGCATCTATTCATCGCCCGAACGTCGACAAAATTCACAACTGATAGTCAAATTACGTAAAAATGAGTTAAATTTACGTTATATATATATATATATAAACGACTCCCTGATGTTCTTACTCGTTAATACTGCGCTAAGAACGTGAGAAATTTCCTCGGAAAGATAGCCATTCGAAAATTTCGGTTTCAAAGTAACAACACTCTGACGTGACCGCACTCAGCTCACACACTTCGCATCAGAACGGGCAGAAGCTGGACTTATAAAATTTCGACACAAAATTCAATTTCGAGTTTCCATCGTTGATGGAGGTGAAAAACATTACGTATAGGTAAATCGTCAATTTCCAACACATTTCATCTCTATAAAATTTCTTGTGACTCGCCTCTAAAGTCCTCAAATAATTAAAAATTACCGCATCATCAAATGAGTGAAATATGAGCGACTAAAATTGAGCCTTTTTCGCTTGGCTCTCGAAACAAGAAATATTTCTAGCATTGCTAAAGACACTACCTTGCCCTCAAAAAATAGCTGCGTGCCCTCGAATGAGTGTAAAGTGAACAAAACTCAAATCACTCATACTTCATCAATAAACTCCCAGATCGAAATTGCTTAGAAAAAATTTCCATTGGTTTGCTCTTTCATACTAGTTCGAGTGGAAAAAAAGCAGAAAAAAGGATTTTTATGCCCTAAAATGGAGATCGCGACGACTCCGGGAAACATAAATCGAGCGATTCGGGCGAAATCGCCAAAAACGGCTATTTCGTAAACTATCGGGAATTTCGCTCTGAAAATTTCACCGAACACGTAAAAAAATGCGCCTAGCAAAACATATTAAATGACTTTTTCTGTACGGGCGACAGAACATTTTTGGAAAGCGAAAAATCGAAAATCGCGCATTTTTTGATGAGCTGCTGTGGCCAAACGGTGGCGTTTTGAGCGCTGCCGATCCCGTGGATCGTAGGTACTGTTGACGTAAACCTCTCATGAAATTTTGGCATTATCACGTGCGATGTATACGCGATAAGAAGCAGTCAAAAAATTCGACCGTAAAAACGTCATTTTTTAGTCCCAACTTCAAAGACTCACAGAAAAAATTCTACTCGGAGAAACCTCCTCAAAAAGTATTTTTGAATGTACCAACATGTTTTCTGTGATGTGTAGAAAAACCAGACCTCCTACTGTCACCCAGAAAACTTAAACATGTTTGGCGCAGATGCCTTTTTTTCCGAGGTCTTATTTGAGAGGCATTTTCTCGCAAAATTGAGCACCCAGATTTTTTGTGATTTTTTCGGTGAAAGACTTTTCCAATGTCTACAAGATATCAAAGTTTGGACGCTTTTAAGCGGCGGGCCTGGCCAGAAAAAAATGCCAAAAATCGACAACTTTTTTGCATGCTTTTTTTAAGAGGCTCTAGCAAAAAATTTTTCTCTATACGAAAAACCTCAAGTTTTTGGCTGAGGTGTACCGCTACTCTGGCTACAAGATTATGAAATCGGCATGGCTGTAGAGGCGCTCCAAAATTATTGATAAATAGAAAACAAAACGCTTTTTCAAACGGCTTTTTCTCATTTAAAGCATTTTTATGGGCCCGATCGAGCCGAGAGGCGAAACTTAAGGTTTTTTACCGAGCCTCCATCCGGCCTCCAAATTTGAGCTTGCTGCGAGCACGCGTTCTGGTACTTTACTCTTGTCAGGTACCAAATTTTTCCCCGTTGTTTCCGAGCACTAAACACAAGCACCCTCCCTTATAGTACTAGTTCTAGCATCTCTTCGAAATGCGTATTTTAGTTTTAGTGCTTTTTTCAAATCCGGAGGGCGCCGCGAGTAACCAGAACACCAACGCGCCCTCCGACTCCCCCCCACAACACAACACACACACACACACACACACCCAAACACACCCCCCGAAACCCCCAAACAACAAAAAACACCCACAACAACACATCATCAACAACACCAACAACAAATCACACATTCCATCCAATCGCCACACTTTTAAAACCATCAACAAACCACCCAAAACAACATAGCACACGCGCACAACAAATTTAGTACAGCCCGTACCTTACTTGTAACCAAACTTTTATGTTTTACTTTTAAACACCCCGGCACTACTTCATTTACCAACAAACAACTCACACCTAACCATCAACCATCACTCAACAGGTAATAATTATACTAACTCCTCTAGTATGACAATAATCCCTAAACCTATCGATTACAATTAAACACACACAAAACGAGTAGTCATAACCCATATGATCCTTATTTATCATGACTTTACCTTCAAACCCAATCTATCGTATATTACCATTGAATTTGCAGCCCCCTCATACTTCATCCCATCTATCTCAACATACATCCCCTTATTCTTACTAAATCACTTCACCAAACCTATACACTACCCGACTCAATTCCTTATATTTCAGAACTCGACAGAATGTGCAATAACAATTTCCTTAACGGAGACGTAAATATGAAAAAATTCCGCTATCACACCTCCAATTACCCTCAGGTTAAAGAGGGGAAAAATTACACCCAATACAAACAATACTCGTTTATTTAAATGTTAAACACAATTTTGTTCGACATAAGTTCTCCCATATACGCCCCTCAAACAATAAATAGCATTTACCAAAAAACATTCAATATCACTTTAGCGCCAGACGTACGAAAATACCACTCCAATAGCACACGAGAATTACACAGTTTCATATGCCTACAAGTTTAAACCCACTTTCACAAACCACACTAGCGTTTCATACTGAATATCCGCATTACTATAGAGCCCCAAATATTCACCAACTTAGTGATAGCTAAAATTACCATGAACACACTCTTTCAAATCAACCCGAAACACTCAATTCAAACTCACTTTCGTGAAGAAATTGAATGAATGAGCGGTAAATAACAGAGTATTAGATTACCCATCTTTCATTTCTCCGAAGATCCCATACAATCTGATCCTTCTTACATCTAAACCACTATAGAAACCCACAACATTTGACTAAAATAATCCCAAAATGAGTTTGCAAACAAAAGACTACATCCAACTGAAATTAGCCCGCTTTTAATAGAGAAACATCGCTATTATACGACTCAATTGGATAATTATTATGCAACACACGCGCTGTCGCGCGTTCGCGTTTAATACTAGAATATTTTGGTCGTGATTTAGGGGCCGCTCTGCGAGGGCGATGCCCTACGCAGAGCGGCACAGCCATGGTCTTGATGCCTATCAAAACCGAGGGGCCCTTTACTTACTCCGGATCACTCACAAACTCTACAAAATGCCCATAAATGTGCAATTTCTGCCATTTAGGGTGGATTTACCCCGTAAACTTTTATTATAACCTTCAACATCTCCCTCTTTATGAAGCTGAAATACATTTGTGCATGAATTCCCACTTTTTTGTGGTTTTTCATCGAAAATAACATTTTACCATCCGTAGACTTTTGGCGAATGTTTCCTAAAATTTATGAAATGCGAACGTTTCCCACCTTGCAACCCTTCCATACTGTCCAAAAAAATTGTTCAAAACACTCTTCCCTGACGAGAAAAAAGCCAAAATATTTGCAAAATATCATTTCCAAATATATTAAAAAATATTCATGAAAAAATTTTTCATCGTCATAATTCATAAGACGCTCTGGATTCCGCTTCTTTTGAGCCTAAAATCGTCTCTCTGGCTTGTTTCTAAGTGCCATTTTTTTATCAATTTAATTAGGTATGGAATTTTCGAAGGTTTCTTCTTTTTCCCCAAATATCGCTTGGACCATTTCCAAATTTTAACCATACAAACTTCTCATCGATTTCTAGATCGTATCAAAATTTTAGACGTCTAACTTCAATGCCAACGAAAATATGGCTCATTGAAATTTCACACCTCTCGCGACCGAGTATTTATAGATCAATCATCAATGAAAATTTAAAAATCATAATTTATGTCATGAAACCCCCTCATTCTCTTCGAATGAAATACCAAATAACGCCCACCAAAACCTCCAGAAACCATTTTCAAGGACAACTGAAATATCGCAGAAAACGTTTACGTGAAGAATTTCCAGAAAAACAACTGCCAGTCAAATTTTACCCCAAACGGGGAATTTTTTACCTGGAAAATGCTGGAAATTCGAACCTCTCATCGGGCACTGAAACATGAATAATTTAGAACGCCCACCAAAATCAGCGCAAAAATCCATGTTGGAATGAGTGATATCTCCATTTGAGCAGTAAATTTCTTCAAAGTAGAACATTTCACGAGCGCAAATCATTTGCAGAATTTCCATAAGTATATACTTCAATCATTCACCAAAATAGAACCCTCGACCAAGTCTGAGAGAGAATTTACAAATTATTCCAAATTATTATGAGTGATGACATTTTACTTTTCGTAAATAACACATATGAGGCCTGCGAACCATATCTCTCGAAAATTCCAGACATCTCGGGGACACACATACGCACGCGCATTCACCATACAACGCCGATCCCTTAACCACTGTGCCATGGCGAGCAACAACCTTCTTACATTCCCATTCACAATAACAATTGACCTCTGAAAAATACTGAGAGAAAATTTTCATTTCAAGCGAACCTCGAATTTCATTTTTCAATCGCCAAAATTGATGAGAGAAAAATTCACTCATCGTACGCTCTTTAGTAATCGACAAATCCACCATGTACACTCTTTTTTTCAATGAAAATATAGGCATGATCACTAAACACTTCTTTTCCAAGGAGCACATTCCATACCGAAATCGAATGTTTATTTTCTTCAACATGCATACAGTACGAATTTCCAATTTCCAACGTAAAAATACGCTGATAAACTCACAACACTAATTATGCCTAAATATTGAGTGATTCTGGAGCCTCATTTACCTCATTTATTGAGTATTAAACGTTTTGTATCGCCATTGTGAACATTCCGACTAATATCATTAGCTGGCAACTGCAAACATTCTTATTCTTCATGAACGACCGACTCGACTCTGTTCATTTCGAAAACAACGAGGAAATGCGAGCGATTTTCAATGTCACTCACTCGTAATGAGTGAGAGTCTCTTTCAATTCATGAATTTCGATTGCGTGCTGACACTTTAATAGCGAACAAGATAAATTCTCACACCCAAAGATGGAAGCAAATGGCATCTATTCATCGCCCGAACGTCGACAAAATTCACAACTGATAGTCAAATTACGTAAAAATGAGTTAAATTTACGTTATATATATATATATATAAACGACTCCCTGATGTTCTTACTCGTTAATACTGCGCTAAGAACGTGAGAAATTTCCTCGGAAAGATAGCCATTCGAAATTTCGGTTTCAAAGTAACAACACTCTGACGTGACCGCACTCAGCTCACACACTTCGCATCAGAACGGGCAGAAGCTGGACTTGTAAAATTTCGACACAAAATTCAATTTCGAGTTTCCATCGTTGATGGAGGTGAAAAACATTACGTATAGGTAAATCGTCAATTTCCAACACATTTCATCTCTATAAAATTTCTTGTGACTCGCCTCTAAAGTCCTCAAATAATTAAAAATTACCGCATCATCAAATGAGTGAAATATGAGCGACTAAAATTGAGCCTTTTTCGCTTGGCTTTCGAAACAAGAAATATTTCTAGCATTGCTAAAGACACTACCTTGCCCTCAAAAAATAGCTGCGTGCCCTCGAATGAGTGTAAAGTGAACAAAACTCAAATCACTCATACTTCATCAATAAACTCCCAGATCGAAATTGCTTAGAAAAAATTTCCATTGGTTTGCTCTTTCATACTAGTTCGAGTGGAAAAAAGGCAGAAAAAAGGATTTTTATGCCCTAAAATGGAGATCGCGACGACTCCGGGAAACATAAATCGGGCGATTTGGGCAAAATCGCAAAAAATTGCTATTTCGTAAACTACTGGGAATTTCATTCTGAAATTTTCACTGAACACGTAAAAAAATGCGACTAGCAAAACATGTGAAATGACTTTTTCTGTACGGGCGACAGAACATTTTTGGAAAGCGAAAAATCGAAAATCGCGCATTTTTTGATGAGCTGCTGTGGCCAAACGGTGGGGTTTTGAGCGTTGCCGATCCCGTGGATCGTAGGTATTATTAATGTGAACCTCTCATGAAATTTTGGCATTTACACGTGCGATGGATACGCGATAACAAGCAGTCAAAAAATTCAACCGAAAAAACGCCTCTTTTTTCACCCAAATTCAAAGACGCACAGAAAAAATTCTACTCAGAGAAATCCTCTCAAAAAGTATTTTTGAATGTACCGACATGTTTTTTGTGAGGTGTCGAAAAACCAGACCTCTCACTCTGAAACAGAGAGTTCAAAAGTGTTTGGCGCAGACCTCCTTTTTTTTGAGGTGTTTTTCGAGAGGCATTTTCTCGAAAAATTGAAAACCCAGATTTTTTGTGATTTTTTTCCCAAAAGATATTTGCAAACTATACATGATAACAAATTTCGAAAGCCTTTCCGCCGCTGGCCTGGCCAGAAAAAAATCGCAAAAATCGACACTCTTTTGGCATGCTTTTTTTGAGAGGCTCTAGCAAAAAATTTTTCTCTATGCCAAACATGTATAAGTTTCGGCTGAGGTGTACCGCTACTCTGGCTACCCAGAAATGAAATCCGCAGACCTCTAGCTATCACAGCGAAAATTAGATAAATATTAGAAAATGACGAAAAAAAAAACGTTTTTTTTCATTTAAAGCATTTTTATGGGCCCGATCGAGCCGAGAGGCGAAACTTAAGGTTTTTTAGCGACTCTCCATCTGCCCTCCAAATTTGAGCCCGCTGCGACCCCGCGTTCTGGTACTTTACTCCTGGCTGAATCGGATTTCCGCCCATTGTTTCCGAGCACTAAACACAAGCACCCTCCCTTATAGTACTAGTTCTAGCATCTCTTCGAAATGCGTATTTTAGTTTTAGTGCTTTTTTCAAATCCGGAGGGCGCCGCGAGTAACCAGACAACTCGCCCCTCCTCCCTCCACACAAACACACACCCACACACACACACCCAAACACACACCGCCAAACCCCCAAACAACAAAAAACACCCACAACAACACATCATCAACACCACCAACAACAAACCACCCATACCACTCACACTCCTCACACTTATAAAACCATCAACAAATGACCCACAACAACATAGCACACGCGCACAACAAATTTAGTACAGCCCGTACCTTACTTGTAACCAAACTTTTATGTTTTACTATTAAACACCCCGGCACTACTTTATTTACCAACAAACAACTTGCACCTAACCATCAACCATCACTCAACAGGTCAAAAATAATTTTACAACCTCCATCTTCTTTGGCAATAATCCCTAAACCTATCGATTACCATTAAACACACACAAAACGAGTTGTCATAACCTATATGATGCTTATTCATCATTACTTTACCTTCAAACCCAATCTATCATATATTAGTGCCCAATTTTAAACCGCTCATACTTCATCCCATCTATCCTAACATACATTCCCTTATTCTTACTAAATCACTCCACCAAAACCACACTACCCGACTCAATTCCTCATATTTTATAGCTCGACAGAAAGTTGCATAACAATTTCCTTGACGGAGACGTAAAGATTATTAAATTCCTCTTTCACACCTCCAATTACCCTCAGGTTATTAAACATGGTAAAAATCGCACCCAATACAATCAATACTTGTTTATCTAAATGCTCAATTCAATTATGTTCAATATGAGTTTTCCAATACACGCCCCTCAAACAATGAAAAGCATTTACCAAAAAACATTCAATATCACTTTAGCGCCAGACGTTCGAAAATAGCACTCCAATAGCACACGAGAATTACAAAGTTTCATATGCCTACATGTTTAAACCCACTTTCACAAACCACACTAGCGTTTCATACTGAATATCCGCATGAAAACATTACTATAGAGCCCCAAATATTCACCAACTTAATGATAGCTCTAGTTACCATGAACACACTCTTTCAAATCAACCCGAAAAACTTAATTCAAACTCATTTTCGTGAAAAAATTTAATGAATGAGAGGCAAATGATAGAGTATTAGATTACCCATCTTTCATTTCTCCGAAGATCCCATACAATCTGATCCTTCTTACATCTAAACCACTATAGAAACCCACAGCATTTAAATAAAATAATCACAAAATAAATTTGCAAACCGAAGGCCAGTTCCAACTGAAGATTAGCCCGCTCTCAATAGAGAAACATCGCTATTATAAGCCTCAAATGGAAAGTGATTATGCAACACACACGCGCTGTCGCGCGTTCAAGTTTAATACTAAAATATTTTGGTGGTGATTTAGGGGCCGCTCTGCGGGGCTACGCCCTACGCAGAGCGGCACAGCCATGGTCTTGATGCCTATCAAAACCGAGGGGCCCTTTACTTACTCCGGATCACTCAAAAACTCTACAAAATGCCCATAAATGTGCAATTTCTGCCATTTTGGGCGGATTTATCCCGTAGACTTTTTTCATAAACTTAAACATCTCCCAATGCATGAAACTGAAATACATTTGTGCATGAATTCCCACATTTTTGTGATTTTTCATCGAAAATAACATTTTACCGTCCGTAGACTTTTGGCGAATGTTTCCTAAAATTTATGAAATGCGAACGTTTCCCGCCTTGCAACCTTTCCATACTGTCCAAAAAAATTGTTCAAAACACGCTTCCCTGACGAGAAAAGAGCCAAAATATTTGCAAAATATCATTTCCAAATATATTAAAAAATATTCATTAAAAAATTTTTCATCGACATAATTCATAAGACGCTCTGGATTCCGCTTCTTTTGAGCCTAAAATCGCCTCTCTGGCTTGTTTCTAAGTGCCATTTTTTTATCAATTTAATTAGGTATGGAATTTTCTAAGGTTTCTTCTTTTTCCCAAAATATCGATTGGACCATTCTCAAATTGTAACCATACAAACTTCTTATTGATTTCTAGATTGTATCAAAATTTCAGACTTCTACCTTCAATGCCAACAAAAATATGCCTCATTGAAATTTCACTCAATTTGAGACCGAGTTCGTCCACGGATTATTATTGAAAATTAAAAATACTCAAAACATATCGTCACTTTCAGTTTCTCGAGATGAAAAAAGCGCTATCTCTTACGTACATCATGAAGCAATTTTCCTGCATATTTCAGCATCGAACTATCCGAAATGAGCGTTTAATCGAATTTCGAAATAAATTCATGTTTTGTAATTTGAAGTTTCAAGTGGCCAATTTTCCTCCAGAAAAACAGAATGAAATTGATCCTCTCATCGAACCCTATAGCCTGACTGAATTGGAACGCATTCAAAACACAACTTCATCATCCACGCTAGAATGAGTACTTATTCACGTTGAGGATCATATTTCCTCAGAATGAAACAATTTGTGAGCGGAAACAATTTTCCCGTGTAACCCGACCTATTTCTCAATTACTGACCGACATGGAAGCCTGAACAAAGTCTGGGTGAGTATTTATCAATTTTTGAAAATATTCCAGTAATAATATTTTACTTTCCGTAAATAATGTTTTTACGACCCGCAAACACTCTCAAAAATTAAGTACATATCGGAGACACATCCTCATCAAATATGAACCCTGAGTGAGCCTCTAAACGATGTCCACTCAATGACAATGAGTGGCTCAGAGAATCTGCGGATGCGATTGAGATGATTTCGGTGCAGTCAAACGATGAGTTATAATATCTATTTCTAAACGAAAATTCAATGCACTGTTGAAAAGTTCCTGGTCTGAAAAATTTAAAACTTGCAATGTTGTAACATTAAAACTAATGCGAGAAATAATAACTCAAAGTACCGTGTTTCGCAATCGAATCGGTCCCAGCCAGATGCGCCAATTTTCTGATGTAATTAAGCCATGATCACAAAGACCCAAATTTTCAATGAGCTTTTTTTACTCACGGAGTAAAAAGTACAGTTCCTGACCTATGAGCAGACACAATTCCAGATTTCTAGCATCAAAAACTGCTGGTGGGCACACAACACAAATTTGCAAAAAGAGGCCTTAAAACGAGGTATCGCAGTGCTCATAAAATCTACCAACCATGCGTTTTCAAAGTCTCACAACTGTAGATTTATTCAAATTTTTACATGTTTTTTCAGTTTTTATGTATAACTGTCGTATCAAAAATCTCCAGAGAGAAAATGAAAACCCCAATCACTCGATATATGCAAGAAAACTCGAGTCAAAAACGCACTTCCAGCAGATTCGCGACTTCGAACGTCAAATTTCACTGAGAAGGCATGTTTGAGAGTCCATTACGACGTATTCTCGACAACGGTGGTTATGTGAAATAAATGAGTAGTCTCACCTAGTCATTGTTAAAATGCAGAAATTATAATCTACTCCTCATATGTGATAGAAAAAAAATCACGTCGATTCAAAAACGCAGAGTTGAGCAAATGGACCGTTCTCTGTTCGGCGTCGTAAAAACCCGACGATGAGGCAACTTTGAGTACCCAAAACACCTACTTCTCACTGTTTTCATGATGATTTTTCTCTTTAGTGTTCATAACAAGCACACATTCTAACAGTGTTCAAAAATTGAAGTACATAACACCAAAACAGCCTGAGAAAATCGACTTTGAAAACGCAAGATTGATGAAATTTTACGACGATTCGCAAAACACGCGCGGGGCAACGAGAATATATACGATGATTTGGACTTTGAAAATTTCGATATGAAACCATTTATGGCTATTATTGACCGAAAAACGTTTGTTGAACAAAATAAACACTACCCTTGGGTTAATCGTCTATTTCCAACACATTTCATCTCTATGAAATTTTTTGTGGGACCACTCCAAAAGCCTTAAATAAATGCATCACTCAATATGAGTGATTTTGAAAGGTATAAATGTCATATTTTCGACTCGACCCTCGTAGCAATAAATATTTCTAGCAACTCTAAAGACACTACCTTGCCCTCAAAAAATAGCTGCGTGTCCTAAAATATGTATAAAATCGAAAAAACTTTAAACACTCATCACTCATTATTAAGCTTTCGGATCGAAATTGCTTAGAAAAAATTTCCAATAGTTTGCGCTCTCACACTATTTCGAGTTGAAAAAAAGCCCAAAATATAGTTTTTATGCCCTATATTGGAAGTCGCGGTTACTCGGGGAAACATAAATCGAGCAAAATGAGGAAAAATCACCAAAAACACCTATTTCGTAAACTACTGGGAATTTTACTCTGAAAATTTTACAGAATGCGTAAAATGATGCGACGAGCAAAACATGTTAAATGACTTTTTCTGTGCGGGCAATAGAATTTTTTTGAGAAGCGAAAAATCGAAAATCACTCATTTTTTGATGAGTTACTGCGGCCAAACGGTGGCGTTTTGAGCGCTGCAAATCCTGTGAGTCGTAGGTATTTTTGATGCCAACCTCTCATAAAATTTTGAGACTTCCACGTGCGATTGATACGCCGTGAGGAGCTGTCAAAAAATCCGACCGAAAAAACGCCTTTTTTAGACCCAATTTCAAGGCGCCCTAAAAATTTTTCTATTTCGAATTTCGAAGAGAAAAAACTTATTTGCATGGAGAAAATTGTTTCCAACGTGCTGACAAAAAATCAGACCTATTGTCCCTCAAAATAAAGAGAACGGACGTTTGGCGCGGAACACGTGTTTTTTTTTGAGAGTTTTGAAGCTCATTTTCTCGTGAAATTGAGAACCCAGATTTTTTGTGATTTTTTTGGTGAAAGACCTTTCCGGGGGCTACGCGATATCAAAGTTTGAACGCTTTTCGACGGCGGGCCTGTCCGGAAAAAAATGCCAAAAATCGACAACTTTTTTGCATGCTTTTTTTGAGAGGCTCTAGCAAAAAATTTTTCTCTATACGAAAAACCTCAAGTTTTTGGCTGAGGTGTACCGCTAATCGGACTATCCAAAAATGAATTCGGCATGGCTGTAGAGTCGCCCCAAAATTATTGATAAATAGAAAACCAAACGCATTTTTTTGATTCTTTTTTCAGATTAAAGCATTTTTATGGGCCCGATCGAGCCGAGAGGCGGTACGGGGGGGTTTCCCCCGATCCCCGACCTGGTCCCAAAATTTGAGCCCGCTACGACCCCGCGTTCTGGTACTTTACTCTTGTGGCGAATCGGAATCACCCTAGTCTTTTTGGTGCCCAACACAAGCACCTCCACAAAAGTCCCGATCTGAACCTTAACGCGGATTTTGATTCTGGTTTTTTCTCAGATTTCGGAGGTGCGCCGCTAGTAACCAGCACACACACGCGCCCTCCGACTCCCCCCCACAACACAACACACCCCAACACACACACACACCCAAACACACCCCCCGAAACCCCCAAACAACAAAAAACACCCACAACAACACATCATCAACAACACCAACAACAAACCACCCATACCACTCACACTCCTCACACTTATAAAACCATCAACAAATAGCCCACAACGACATACCACACGCGCACAACAAATTTAGTACAGCCCGTACCTTACTTGTAATCAAACTTTTATGTTTTACTTTTAAACACCACAGCCACTACTTAATTTACCAACAAACAACTCACACCTAACCATCACTCAACAGGTGTAAAATAATTAAACTAACTCTTTTAGTATGACAATAATCCCTAAACCTAGCGATTACCATTAAACACACACAAAACAAGTTGTCATAACCTATATGATCCTTATTTATCATGACTTTAACTTCAAACCCAATCTGTCGTATTTTACTGTTGAATTTTCAGCCCCCTCATACTTCATCCCATCTATCTGAACATACATCCTCTTATCCTTACTAAATCATTTCACCAAACCTATACACTACCCAACTCATATCCTTATATTTTAAAGCTCGACAGAAAGTTGCATAACAATTTCCTTAACGGAGACGTATAGATGATAAAATTCCTCTATCACACCTCCAATTACCCTCAGGTTAAACAGGTAAAAAAACACACCCAATACAATCAACACTTGTTTATTTAAATGTACAATAAAATTATGTTCGATATAAGTTTTCCCATATACGCCCCTCAAACAATAAAAAGCATTTACTAAAAAACATTCAATATCACTTTAGCGCCAGACGTACGAAAATACCACTCCAATAGCACACGAGAATTACAGAGTTTCATATGCCTACAAGTTTAAACCCACTTTCACAAACCACACTAGCGTTTCATACTGAATATCCGCATGAAAACATTACTATAGAGCCCCAAATATTCACCAACTTAGTGATAGCTAAAATTACCATGAACCCACTCTTTCAAATCAACCCGAAACACTCAATTCAAACTCATTTTCGTGAAGAAATTGAATGAATGAGCGGTAAATAACAGAGTATTAGATTACCCATCTTTCATTTCTCCGAAGATCCCATACAATCTGATCCTTCTTCAATCCAAACCACTATAGAAACCCACAACATTTGACTAAAATAATCCCAAAATGAGTTTGCAAACAAAAGACTACATCCAACTGAAATTAGCCCGCTTTTAATAGAGAAACATCGCTATTATACGACTCAATTGGAAAATGATTATGCAACACACGCGCCGTCGCGCGTTCGCGTTTAATACTAGAATATTTTGGTCGTGATTTAGGGGCCGCTCTGCGAGGGCGATGCCCTACGCAGAGCGGCACAGCCATGGTCTTGATGCCTATCAAAACCGAGGGGCCCTTTACTTACTCCGGATGACTCAAAAACTCGACAAAATGCCCATAAATGTGCAATTTCTGCCATTTTTGGCGGATTTACCCCGTAGACTTTTTTCATAAACTTCAACATCTCCCTCTGCATGAAACTGAAATACATTTGTGCATGAATTCCCACTTTTTGCGATTTTTCATCGAAAATAACATTTTACCATCCGTAGACTTTTGGCGAATGTTTCCTAAAATTTATGAAATGCGAACGTTTCCCACCTTGCAACCCTTCCATACCGTCCAAAAAAATTGTTCAAAACACTCTTCCCTGACGAGAAAAAAACCAAAATATTTGCAAAATATCATTACCAAGTATATTAAAAAATATTCATTAACAAATTTTTCATCGACATAATTTATAAGACGCTCTCGATTCCGCTTCTTTTGAGCCTAAAATCGTCTCTCTGGCTTGTTTCTTAGTGCCATTTTTTTATCAATTTAATTAGGTATGGAATTTTCGAAGGTTTCTTCTTTTTCCCCAAATATCGATTGGATCATTCTCAAATTGTAACCATACAAACTTCTCATTGATATCTAGATTGTATCAAAATTTCAGACTTCTTACTTGAATGCCAACGAAAATATGGCTCATTGAAATTTCACTCCTCTCGCGACCGAGAGTTTATACATCAATTATCAATCAAAATTTGAAAATCATAATATATGTCTAAACCCCCTCATTCTCTTTGAATGAAATACCAAATAACGCCCACCAAAACCTCCAGAAACCATTTTCAAGGACAATTGAAATAACGCAGAAAACGTTTACATGAAGAATTCCCAGAAAAACAACTGCCAGTCAAATTTTACCCCAAACAAGGAATTTTTTACCTGGAAAACGCTGGATGTTCGAACCTCTCGTCGGGCACTGAAACATGAATAATTTAGAACGCTCACCAAAATCAGCACAAAAATTTATGTTGGAATGAGTGATATCTCCATTTGAGCAGTAAATTTCTTCAAAGTAGAACATTTCACGAGCGCAAACCATTTGCAGAATTTCCATAAGTATACTTCAATCATTCACCATAATAGAACCCTCGACCAAGTATGAGAGAGAATTTACAAATTATTCCAAATTATTATGAGTGATGACATTTTACTTTTCGTAAATAACACATATGAGACCTGCGAACCATATCTCTCGAAAATTCCAGACATCTCGGGGACACACATACGCACGCGCATTCACCATACAACGCCGATCCCTTAACCACTCTGCCACGGCGAGCAACAATCTTCTTACATTCCCATTCACAATAAAAATTGACCTCTGAAAAATACTGGGAGAAAATTTTCAATTCAAACGAACCTCGAATTTCATTTTTCAATCGCCAAATTGATAAGAGAAAAATTCACTCATTGTACGCTCGTTAGTAATCGACAAATCCACCACGATGCACTTTTTCTTCAATGAGAATATAGGCATGATCACTAAACACTCCTTTTCCAAGGAGCACATTCCATATCGAAATCGAATGTTTATTTTCTTCAACATGCATACAGTACGCATTACCGATTCCCAACGTAAAAATACGCTGATAAACTCACAACACTCATTTTGCCTAAATGTCGAGTGATTCTGGAGCCTCATTAATCTCATTTATCGAGTATTATACGGTTTGTATCGTCTCTGTGACCATTTCAACAGAAATCAGTACCTGGCAACTGCAAACACTCGTATTCTTCATCAAAGACCGACTTGACTCTGTTCATTTCGAAAACAGCGAAGAAATGCGAGCGATTTTCAATATCACTCACTCGTAATGAGTGAGAGCCTCTTTCAATTCATGAATTTCGGTTGCGTGCTGACACTTTAATTGCGAACAAGAGAGAATCTCACACCCAAAGATGGAAGCAAATGGCATCTATTCATCGCCCGAACGTCGACAAAATTCACAACTGATAGTCAAATTACGTAAAAATGAGTTAAATTTACGTTATATATATATATAAATGACTCCCTGATGTTCTTACTCGTTAACACTGTGCTAAGAACGTGAGAAATTTCCTCAGAAAGATAGCCATTCAAAAATTTCGGTTTCAAAGTAACAACACTCTGACGTGACCGCACTCAGCTCGCACACATAGCCTCTGTACGGGTCGACTGTGGACTTTGAAAATTTCAACATCAAAATTCAAATTCGGGTTTCCATCGTTGATGGAGGTGAAAAACACTTCGTATAGGTATATCGTCAATTTCCAACACATTTCATCTCCATAAAATTTCTTGTGGAACGCCTCTAAAGTCCTCAAATAATTAAAAATTAATGCATCATCAAATGAGTGAAATATGAGCGACTAAAATTGAGCTTTTTTCGCTTGACTTTCGAAACAAGAAATATTTCTAGCGACTCTAGAGACACTACCTTGCCCTCAAAAAATAGCCGCGGGCCCTCGAATGAGTGTAAAGTGAACAAAACTCAAATCACTCATACTTCATCAATAAACTCCCAGATCGAAATTGCTTAGAAAAAATTTACATTGGTTTGCTCTTTCAAACTAGGTCGAGTGGAAAATATGTAAAAAAAATTATTTTTATGCCCTATAATGGAAATCACGATGACTCGGGGAAACATAAATCGCGCGAAATGGGCAAAACGGCGAAAAACGCGTTTTTCGTGAAATACCGCGAATTTCGTTCTGAAAATTTCACTGAATACGTAAAAAAATGCGACTAGCAAAACATGTTAAATGACTTTTTCTGTACGGGCGACAGAACATTTTTAGGAAGCGAAAAATCGAAAATCACTCATATTTTGATGAGCTGCTGTGTCCAAACGGTGGGGTTTTGAGCGCTGCCAATCTTGTGAGTCGTAGGTATTTTTGAGGGCAACCTCTCATGAAATTTTGAGACTTTCACGTGCGATGGGGACGCCATGAGAAGCAGTCGAAAAATCCGACCGAAAAAACGCCTTTTTTTACACCCCACTTTGAAGTCGAATAAAAGAAAATCTGACTGGCGAAACTTGCTGTACCAAGTTGCTCGTATGTACCAACATGTTTTCTGTGAGGTGTGAAAAAACCAGACCTCTTACTTTGATACAGAAAATTAGCGGATGTTTGGCGCAGATGCCTTTTTTTCCGAGGTCTTTTTTGAGAGGCATTTTCTCGAAAAATTAGGCACCCAGATTTTTTGTGATTTTTTTCACGAGAGATATTTTCAAGCTCTACCAGATATCAAATTTTGAAAGCCTTTCCGCCGCTGGCCTGGCCAGAAAAAAATGCCAAAAATCGACAACTTTTTTGCATGCTTTTTTTAAGAGGCTCTAGCAAAAAATTTTTCTCTATACGAAAAACCTCAAGTTTTTGGCTGAGGTGTACCGCTACTCTGGCTACAAGATTATGAAATCGGCATGGCTGTAGAGCCGCTCTCCAAAAAGTATAATTAGAAATACCAAACGCTTTTTTCATCAGTTTTTTTTCAATTAAAGCATTTTTATGGGCCCGATCGAGCCGAGAGGCGAAACTTAAGGTTTTTTAGCGACTTTCCATCTGCCCTCCAAATTTGAGCTCGCTGCGACCCCGCCTTCTGGTACTTGTCTCTTGTGAGGTACCAAATTTTTCCCCGTTGTTTCCGAGCACTAAACACAAGCACCCTCCCTTATAGTACTAGTTCTAGCATCTCTTCGAAATGCGTATTTTAGTTTTAGTGCTTTTTTCAAATCCGGAGGGCGCCGCAAGTAACAAGATAAAAGTTGTAGAAAATTAGAGGTTTTGAAAAACACGACAACAAAGAACCGATAATAATGGTCCTTAACAAAACAAACAAAACACTTTTTATTTAATAAAAAGAAGGCCTACCTAACTTTCAACTTGGGACCTCATATTTTCCATCTGTGAGTCCTAATTCCCATAGATACAACAGTTGTAACCTTGTAACGGGTATTCTTCACAGCAAGTGAGAGTAGAAAATTTAACTCATCTTAAGGGAGTTGAACGATGTAAAATGACATCCAGCTCCTCAATTGCACGACGCCACTTTTCTATCAAAAAATAATCACACAATAAACAGACCATGATCAAATCATAGACGAATCCACACTTCAGTTATAACACAACCTAAGATATTAATTTATTCAAATAGTAAACGAATCGTTGGCAATATAACTCTAGCATGTAAATGAGTAACATCATCCCTAATTGCCACACGCCATACCTTTACCCGCATTTTTTGTTGTTATTCAACTAACGCTGAAGCACAGGCGGAAGAGCACTTCAGTTTCACAGAGATGTAGACACGTGGGGTTAGTAATTGCAGCGCGATCTGGCACGCGGCAGCTTCCGCGCAACAATGTAGTGATGCAAGTCTACATCGGAATGGCTGCACAAGAACAATTTATATAAATGCTTACAACCAGGGTGTTGTGGCACACGTCAAGTTGCGGAATTTGGCGTTATTTATGTGTGCTTTTAATTTCTTGTAACCAGCCCCGACGTGCCTCACAGCACGTAGGCTACATTTGCTTTTGTAAGCATTTCATTTCGGTATGGCTAACTCAATGAAAGAATAATTGACTAATAAATCAAATTTTTCATCTATTATTTGCAGAGAAACTTAATAGTTAACTCTATCTATTCTACGATATATTCCAAGAAAATGCCGTGTTGGCGCGCCAACAAGGCTCTTGAACTGACAAAAAAAAAAGAGAATCAAGACCACAGCACATCGGTGTCCCATGCGTAGCTCCAGACGAGCAGACCGGCTCACACCTGACGGCAACTACAACAGCAGGTCGACGCTCACATGAATAACCAATGTACGGGTCACGCCCGACCAGGCAGCGTGCATGCACCACCACTTTTGATGGTGTCAGAATGCTTCGACGTATGTAAATGCTCAAATTTGATTCGAAGACGCTCAAACTTATGTATTTCGACTATCAAAACAGCGCGCAGCATAGCCAATTGAACAGATGCACTTATTACAAACCAGCTGTGCAGCTACGGCAAGGTTAATTGTATGAAATCCCGGCCCCAGGCCGTCAACACGGAGCGGTGAAATTTGAAATACACGCATGACTCACAATATCATTTGACTCTGCATGGCTCAGCTGAGCTGCGGTCCATAAAACACCGAGTCTAAGCTTTTTATTATACATTTAATCGAAATTTCTAAACTTCAACCTCAAAAGTTTGAAGTATTCTCCTACAACAGACAGCGCAGTTGATTTTCAACAAGATGTGAAATGCGCTTATCGCACTAGTCATTTTCTATCTTTCCCACGTCTACACCAAGACAACTGTGCATGCGCGACATATTATCAGCACGACGCGTGCAGAAGAACAATTCCGCTACAGGGAAGCTAATTCAGAACAAACAGAACGTACGAAAGCAGGTACAAGAGGCGCGTTTCCATCAGTGCACACACCGCCAGCACATCGCCACTTGCTCCCAAGGCTCATGGAGATTGCAGCCTCCAATCTCCCCCTCGCGTGCTGGGTCGCAGCGGAGCGTCTCAGCGCGAGCAACGGTCGCTGGCGTGACGTGGTGCGGGCCGTGTTGTATGCGGTGGTGTGTTGTATACGGTGGTGTGTTGTAGACGGTGGTGTGTTGTAGACGGTGGTGTATTGTAGACGGTGGTGTGTTGTATGCGGTGGTGTGTTGTATGCGGTGGTGTGTTGTATGCGGTGGTGTGTTGTAGACGGTGGTGTGTTGTAGACGGTGGTGTGTTGTATGCGGTGGTGTGTTGTAGACGGTGGTGTATTGTAGACGGTGGTGTGTTGTATGCGGTGGTGTGTTGTATGCGGTGGTGTGTTGTATGCGGTGGTGTGTTGTATGCGGTGGTGTGTTGTATGCGGTGGTGTGTTGTATGCGGTGGTGTATTGTAGACGATGGTGTGTTGTATGCGGTGGTGTGTTGTATGCGGTGGTGTGTTGTATGCGGTGGTGTGTTGTATGCGGTGGTGTGTTGTATGCGGTGGTGTGTTGTAGACGGTGGTGTGTTGTATACGGTGGTGTGTTGTATACGGTGGTGTGTTGTATGCGGTGGTGTGTTGTATTCGGTGGTGTGTTGTATACGGTGGTGTGTTGTATGCGGTGGTGTGTTGTATACGGTGGTGTGTTGTATACGGTGGTGTGCTGTATGCGGTGGTGTGTTGTATGCGGTGGTGTGTTGTATGCGGTGGTGTATTGTAGACGGTGGTGTGTTTTATACGGTGGTGTGTTGTAGACGGTGGTGTGTTGTATGCGGTGGTGTGTTGTAGACGGTGGTGTGTTGTATGCCGTGGTGTGTTGTATGCCGTGGTGTGTTGTATGCCGTGGTGTGTTGTAGACGGTGGTGTGCTGTATGCGGTGGTGTGTTGTAGACGGTGGTGTGTTGTAGACGGTGGTGTGTTGTAGACGGTGGTGTGTTGTAGATGGTGGTGTGTTGTAGACGGTGGTGTGTCGTATACGGTGGTGTGTTGTATACGGTGGTGTGTTGTATACGGTGGAATGCCGTGTACGATAGAACGCCGTGTACGGTGCAATAACGCACACGGTGCCTGCAGCGCAACGCAAAATACGGGGCAGAGTTTCACACATACGATGCTGTATACGATGTAGGGCCTCGTTGCATTTACGTGTACGATAGAGCGCCATTCACGGTACAGCGCCACTTAAATATTATTGCATGGTACCGCATACGGCACAGTGCCACACGGCGCACAACTGTGTACAGAGCGATGCCGTAACTATGCAGTGTCATACGGAGCACTGTGTGTACGGTGTACTGCAGTGAAGCACAGCGCACAGTACCGCACACGGTGCAAGGGCGTACACCGCTTTACGACCGACCATTCACAACAAATTGGCAATCACACTCAAATAATACAAAACAAAAAACTGCAAAAAATTCTGTGCTTTCAGCTGCTACTCGGCAATAAAAATTAATTAACTCGTTGAAGCAAAACTGGGTCATATGTCACGATGTTACTTGTGAGTGCGATCGTTTATGCCCTCTATGTGAATATATCTGTTAATTTCCTACGGGCAAGGAATGCAAACAAACGTAGGGGCGCTCAGCTGTGCCCTGCCTGTTAAAAAAGTAGGTTGACCAAGTGTGCCGAAACGGAACCTTCGTTCGGAGGCAGCAGAGCCTGGCTCTACTTGATGGATGTATACTCACAGTGTAGATCTGCATCACTTGGAGGGTCGGACTTCTGTTATTCCTTACTTCCACGAGTCAACCTTTGCACATAAAACACCACTGGACCGCACCACTTCACTTTACTCTAAACTCAACGCCTGTGAAATGAATGAGTAGCACTAAAACGAAGTCCAAGTCGTCGAGCCACAAAATCGGATAAACAGAGGGCTGGCTGAGTACGCGAAATAATACGTGACTTTTTTCAACCAGCCACTATGTGAGGTCGATTAATTGGGTCACTAAACAAGTCTTAGAAGAAAGCACCGATAAAGGAAGAGTTCATGAGAGCACCAAAGGTCATACTCACTCTAGCGACTGTCTAACTGGACGCGCGAAGAGATGCGACACCCTTACACAATGACCGTCACAACGACACTGAACATTTTGCTTTCTCTCACCCTCGGTGCAACGTTGCCAGCTCGCCCTTGATTTCGTCCGTGGCTCAGATGAATAACGATGACTGATGAACTATGAATGGTCCAGTGCTTCACAACTGGAACTATTTTTTATGGATGACGGAATAAATGAATGAATGATTGAGTAGACCAGGAGTACCGTTCAACTTTGGTATATAGTTATGGAGGCTTAGTTATTAAACATTAAAAAGAATCCTAACGAAAAAGTTTATGAGTGTACGGTTCTCCACAAATTGTCAGTCATGATGACAAATGAGGAAATATTCAAGACTCTGGATAAATTATAATTAATCCGGAGAACTTCAAGCGATTTAGGGTTCTTCACGTTGCAAACTTGCTTCGACGGAGAAGGTCAGTCTCATGTGCCTGACTTCTCGGCCGCCTGAATTATTTTCCATCAATTAATCACAGTACGCAGTAAATGGCCAATCCAGTGAAAAATGGCAGGGGATCTTTTTATTTCATCATATAATAGTATAGATACGGTATCACGTGCTTGATTCACGCACGCAATATTTTTAACTCAAAATTAGGGCAACTTTGACGATTTTTCAAAACGCGCGCATAATTGCAAGCAGCAGCCGGGAAAAGGTCGGACTTCTGGCTCACAGTTCTAAGGCTAAACTGGGCACCAGGTTGTTCAACATCGTGGATGTTTAAAAGTAGAATTTTCATACTTGGCAAACTTATTTTTCACGATTGTGTGACTTTGTCTGCGTCTGTGATAAATTCTCGGCTGTTGAGTCACGGTTCACGTTCAATTTTATCACTAACAGGGCATGAAAATATCATGGGGGCTCAATAAATAGGAAAGTAATGCTTATTTCAATTTTTATGTTTCGTGAAGAATAACGTCCCAATTGATCGTCGCATCGTATTATAATTACTAAATTCCTTCCCCACAGCTGTCACCGCGGCGCGGTCGCAGCTGCCGTGCTTTGGTGGACTGAGATTCCTACTCCGCAATTCTGCATGTATCTGCCTCCTACCAACTAAAGTGTTCTCAATACAATATTGATTTGTCAACGCATGTCGAGAAACCTATGCACCCGGTAACACAATCCATCATGACCATGACACGCCGAATTTTGATGCCGCGAACAAGACATGACTTTCATGACGCTAGCTCCGTGAGTTGTCTGGTCTACTCAAGCACTGCAGTTTAAGCAGAAGTGTTGAGTGCCGCTCGATCACTAAGCTATTGCGGCTCTTTGACAAAATCGTTGGTAATATTCTAATACTAACTTTTTTTCATGAGAAGTTTCGCTCCACTTGCAAGCAGACGTCGCACTCGTCAAGCTGCCTCTGACTCAAGATCGAAATCCTCGTTTTTCAGCGGCGGCTGCGCTTCCCACACGTGTGATGTTCGCTGTTTTTGTGGGGCGTACGGTACAGCAACGCCACACGTCTGCTGGTGTTCCCAACACCACACGTCTGCTGGTGTTCCCAACACCACACGTCTGCTGGTGTTCCCTACACCACACGCCTGCTGGTGTTCCCTACACCACACGTCTGCTGGTGTTCCCAACACCACACGTCTGCTGGTGTTCCCTAAACCACAGGCCTGCTGGTGTTCCCTACACCACACGTCTGCTGGTGTTCCCTACACCACACGCCTGCTGGTGTTCCTTACACCACACGCCTGCTGGTGTTCCCTACACCACACGTCTGCTGGTGTTCCCTACACCACACGTCTGCTGGTGTTCCCTACACCACACGTCTGCTGGTGTTCCCTACACCACACGCCTGCTGGTGTTCCCTACACCACACGCCTGCTGGTGTTCCCTACACCACACGCCTGCTTGTGTTCCCTACACCACACGTCTGCTGGTGTTCCCTACACCACACGGCTGCTGGTGTTCCCAACACCACACAGCCTGCTGGTGTTCCCTACACCACACGTCTGCTGGTGTTCCCTACACCACACGTCTGCTGGTGTTCCCTACACCACACCACACGCCTGCTGGTGTTCCCTACACCACACGTCTGCTGGTGTTCCCAACACCACACGTCTGCTGGTGTTCCCAATACCACACGTCTGCAAGTGTTCCCAATACCACACGTCTGCAGGTGTTCCCAACACCACACGTCTGCTGGTGTTCCCAACATCACACGTCTGCAGGTGTTCCCAACATCACACGTCTGCAGGTGTTCCCAACACCACACGTCTGCTGGTGTTCCCAACATCACACGTCTGCAGGTGTTCCCAATACCACGCGTCTGCAGGTGTTCCCAACACCACACACCTGCTGGTGTTCCCAACACCACACGTCTGCAGGTGTTCCCAATACCACACGTCTGCAGGTGTTCCCAACACCACACGTCTGCTGGTGTTCCCAACATCACTCGTCTGCAGGTGTTCCCTACACCACACGTCTGCTGGTGTTCCCTACACCAAACGCCTGCTGGTGTTCCCTACACCACACGCCTGCTGGTGTTCCCTACACCACACGTCTGCTGGTGTTCCCTACACCACACGCCTGCTGGTGTTCCCTACACCACACGCCTGCTGGTGTTCCCTACACCACACGCCTGCTGGTGTTCCTTACACCACACGCCTGCTGGTGTTCCCTACACCACACGTCTGCTGGTGTTCCCTACACCACACGCCTGCTGGTGTTCCTTACACCACACGCCTGCTGGTGTTCCCTACACCACACGTCTGCTGGTGTTCCCTAAACCACAGGCCTGCTGGTGTTCCCTACACCACACGTCTGCTGGTGTTCCCTACACCACACGCCTGCTGGTGTTCCCTACACCACACGCCTGCTGGTGTTCCCTACACCACACGTCTGCTGGTGTTCCCTACACCACACGTCTGCTGGTGTTCCCTACACCACACGTCTGCTGGTGTTCCCTACACCACACGCCTGCTGGTGTTCCCTACACCACACGCCTGCTGGTGTTCCCTACACCACACGCCTGCTTGTGTTCCCTACACCACACGTCTGCTGGTGTTCCCTACACCACACGGCTGCTGGTGTTCCCAACACCACACAGCCTGCTGGTGTTCCCTACACCACACGTCTGCTGGTGTTCCCTACACCACACGTCTGCTGGTGTTCCCTACACCACACGTCTGCTGGTGTTCCCTACACCACACGCCTCCTGGTGTTCCCTACACCACACGTCTGCTGGTGTTCCCTACACCACACGTCTGCTGGTGTTCCCTAAACCACACGTCTGCTGGTGTTCCCTACACCACACGTCTGCTGGTGTTCCCTACACCACACGTCTGCTGGTGTTCCCTACACCACACGTCTGCTGGTGTTCCCTACACCACACGTCTGCTGGTGTTCCCTACACCACACGTCTGCTGGTGTTCCCTACACCACACGTCTGCTGGTGTTCCCTACACCACACGTCTGCTGGTGTTCCCTACACCACACGTCTGCTGGTGTTCCCTACACCACACGTCTGCTGGTGTTCCCTACACCACACGTCTGCTGGTGTTCCCTACACCACACGTCTGCTGGTGTTCCCTACACCACACGTCTGCTGGTGTTCCCTACACCACACGCCTGCTGGTGTTCCCTACACCACACGTCTGCTGGTGTTCCCTACACCACACGTCTGCTGGTGTTCCCTACACCACACGTCTGCTGGTGTTCCCTACACCACATGCCTGCTGGTATTCCCTACACCACACGCCTGCTGGTGTTCTCACCACACTGTTGATGAATTTCAACTCAAACTCTTCGGGTCCAAAAATGCCTGCAGTCGTGCTGTTTGTAACTTTATTGACATCAGTTCACCATCACCGGCGCTCGCGTCACTCAAAGCACTTGTTCACTCGAATGTTTCTCGAACTCATATCACAACACTTCTTGCCAGCGTGGATATTTTAATTTTTGGATATGGTAGATTCCAACTTAACCGAAACATCGGCGCATATCTCACTAGTTATACGTAAACAAAGTAAGGAAATATGTTTTGCTTTGAATTCAAATCGATCCCTTAGCGAAATATTTACTACACGTAGAGAAGTTCCCTCTGCATTCATTATACGGTGTCATCTGAAGCACCCCTGATTCAGTGAGGCTGCAGAGCTATGGACAAAATTGCAACGAGGGCATTTTGCCACTCAGTTCTTATTTTTATTATTATTTGGCCACGCAGATGCTAGTTTGTTCATGAGGCACGTATTTATGTAATGTTCACCAGCCACACAGTCACATCGGCACTTTGCATTGTGTCAATATGCATAAAAACATTTGTAATATAACTATCCACGTTTTCCATTAAATTATAATTCATGTCAATATGTTCATTCTTATCCCGTAAATATTTTTCAGATAAAGCGCCTGTGATTTGCAGGGTTCAAAAGTTCACCTCTGCATTCTACGTCAACGCATCGGTTTTGCCATTAAGACGTATTTAGCGCACATGTCAACATCGAGCTGCTGGCTGATGCTGAGCTACGATTGTTCAGTTTTAGAATCAGAACCTAAAAAATGTTTTATGTTCGATGTCTGAAAGTACAAAGCTGGCTAAAATTTTGAAAGAAATTTGGATGGAAAATTTTTATATATGGTTTTGCATGCGTGAAATTAAATACTCATAATAATTTAGGTCTCGGAAATTTATTCTTTTTCGTAAATTTAGAATGTACAAGCTAGTCAAATCTTTTGGTTTGAGATTCTTGACTATTGCATTGGTGCACCGGAAGAACAAGGCCTGAGATGCCACGCCTGGGTTTACATGCAGTAGCTGTCAGGTGTTGGTGACGACTTTATCTCCACGCGTTACACGGTTGGAACGAGGCTGATAGTGTGAAGTTGAGTCGGATCTGGTAAGATCAAAAAATTTTGGGTGATGTTACGACTGGTTAGGCTTTGATTCGCTTAAATAAAAACAAACATCAAGTATATATAAAGTTAACGTTCAAGCTAAAGTGATCGAATAAAAATCGATTTAATATTACGATTAGTTTTTGGGAAAGTTTGAACGTTTTGTGGAGATTCATTTATATTATCAGTTATATAGAGCTTAAGTAATTCCTCGTTTTACTGTTATTACAACCCTTGGATAATGAGTCACTCTTCGTCACGTTCATCGTCTAAAATTTCGTCAGAACATCGTCCAATATTTGGAATTAAAGGCCAAAATTTTTATTGCTTTCATGATACTAATCATGAACGTCATCGTGGGTTATTACTGTCAACATGCATTCGTATTATTTTCATGTTTCATGTTAAAATATCAAATAAATTAACTTTAGAACTTGTGCTGAAACTACAAATGGTCTGTTCACAGCGCTACGATTGCGTCGCTCATTTTGGTTGTTATGAATTTTATCTTCTATTATGGGAAGCAGAACTAAATTGTTACAAGAGCATTCATTGAATTTCTACTTTAGGCGTATCTGGGATTTTCTTCAATCATCCTTCATATCATAAACGGGCTTCCGTAGCGAATATCTCTTCTCAAATGCACGTCTCACTTCACCAACAACTATTCTCACAAGCACGTTTCACTTCACCAACAACTGTTCTCACAAGCACGTCTCACTTCTCCAACAACTGTTCTCGCAAGCACGTCTCACTTCACCAACAACTGTTCTCACAAGCACGTCTCACTTCACCAACAACTGTTCTCACAAGCACGTCTCACTTCACCAACAACTGTTCTCACAAGCACGTCTCACTTCACCAACAACTGTTCTCACAAGCACGTTTCACTTCACCAACAACTGTTCTCACAAGCACGTCCCACTTCACCAACAACTGTTCTCATAAGCACGTCTCACTTCACCAACAGCTGTTCTCACAAGCACGTCTCACTTCACCAACAACTGTTCTCACAAGCACGTCTCACTTCACCAACAACTGTTCTCACAAGCACGTCTCACTTCACCAACAACTGTTCTCACAAGCACGTCTCACTTCACCAACAACTGTTCACACAAGCACGTCTCACTTCACCAACAACTGTTCTCACAAGCACGTCTCACTTCACCAACAACTGTTCTCACAAGCACGTCTCACTTCACCAACAACTGTTCACACAAGCACGTCTCACTTCACCAACAACTGTTCATCGTTCCCCTTCGGGTTTTATCTGTTCAGAACGCATCAGACGCTTTCTGCTTGAGATACAGATCTTGAAAACATTTTGTGTGTTCGTTCACTATTAAGAATTATTTCTTGTTCATTTTATGTAACACATAATTATTTACAGTGATGGTATTATATTTTCCTCATTAGCAACCCGTTATTTTTGATATCAGAATCTTGAATGTTCGATGCACTCTTCATCCTCACATGGATCATGAAAGCACACTGCATATATTGCAGCCATGGGGGCTACTCAAACTGAGGGCGATTCGTTAGGCCCTCATTTTTTTACCGAAATTGATGTTCGAAAAGTCTCTGAAAGATGTACTTCGATTCTCAGTTGTTTCTATAAAATTGATTGCAACACTTGATTTCAGCTCCCAAAAAATCCCTACAGGAAAAAAGCTATGGGCGATTGAAAATACAGCGTATGTAACAGCCAGTTGATGTAACTATGACGTCACATGTGATGCCGCCATGTCAAAAATATGCTTTAACACATCTTAATGCGTCATTTCGGGTTAGATAAGTCTAAAATCAGTTAGTTAGGATAACTGTTTTGTGTTCATCTCCAGTCGGTGCAGAAAAAATGTAAACAGTTCAATGTAAGGCCATCCTTTTTCATGCACGGAGGGTTCTCATTTCTCAAAGTTCCCTGATGTACAATGCCCGAAAAATATATTCCTGAAATGTAGGTTCAAATATTTTTATATATATAGATAAATATTAGCTGTATGTAATATATCGGTCGATCAGACAAAAAAAACGTTAAGTCCATTTTACAAGATTTTTCAGAAGAGCACTTGTTTTGGAATGTTTTTTATGGAGTTGGAGTTTTTTATTACGTGAATAGAACCTCTTACCACCATAACAGAATAGCAACTGACAGTAGAGAGGGTGTCTTGCTTCTAAGAGAACACAAATCTATCAAAAAATAAAGTTTGAAATTTCGAGAGTTGGTGTTTTTTTGTCTGATTGACATATATATACTGCATGTAATGTTCTAGTCATAGATAATATAAAGCTCTAAGAAAATTTATCAGGTTTCAGGAAATTGCGTAATTGACTATACTCGTACCTTTGGGAAACTTCCCACGAAAAATCGTTTTCAGCTAAACATTTCTGGAGAGCTTAGAGAAGTGAGTTCTTCTCACGTACGGCACTGCATGGACACGAAACGAAAAGGAAAAAACTGCTGCGCATTCGTCGCACGCAAAATCTCAAAGGAGCTTTCGCTACAGATCTAATTTGGAATCTCATGCCCAGAAACATGCGTGGAATATTTGTCAACACTGCACGGAAAAGCAGGCCTTAAATTGAAAAGCACTGAAGCTACTTAACTCCGAGTATCAGGTTAGCCGTGCAAAGTAATTCTGTTAAGTTTGCATGCTAATCTATGAGCAAACTATTCTATCAAACCATAATACAGAAAATAGCACGTTACAGAAAACAACGGCAGGTCAACAATAATACGTTTATTAATACGTACTTGAATTTGCAATAAATTTTTAGTGACGATGTCATTCATTTGCTAAAATTGAAAAGTATTCAAGTTAACATGATATGATTTCCATGTGAGGTGTAGTGTAACTTCTGTCTCACGATCGATGACACTGATAGCCCGCACTTGTGAGCGATGGTGACGGGTTCGTTCTCCTTCACTTTGAAAACAGCGCACGTGTATATGAGTCACTTCAGAATGCATTAACTTCTATGTGCCACTCCCCAAAATTTCTCAACAGACTTTAAATTAAAATGAGCGGCCAAACTGCCAGAGCAACTCCAATTTTAGAAAATTTTAGCAGAGGAAATGACGACAAGAAGTTTTCGATTGTTTCCTTCTTCCTTACGTAATATAGGTTACCTTACCAAGGTAATAGTATCTCACGCAGCATAGGTTGCCACGGTAATAGTAATCTGTACATTCCTCGACTCGGGCTACAAAATTTACCCTCGTTGTTGGGGGTAAAGTTAAATTTTTTAAATATAGCTGGTGTTATAGAGTCGAAGTAACCATCTTGTATATGAAAAGTCTAGGGTAATAGTACATTAAATACAATGATATAAGCCTGAACAACACAGTCTCGCCAGTGGTCGACTGATGAGCGACGCCTGAGCCCTAAATTATGTTTTGCTTCAACGTTCCTGTAGAGTCATCATCCACGTTTTGTTCTCTGTGGAGCCTGTGGAGCTATACGCAGCCTATGTTCTCCCTGTACAGCCTGTGGAGCCATACGCAGCCTATGTTCTCTCTGTGCAGCCTGTGGAGCTATACGCAGCCTATGTTCTCTCTGTACAGCCTGTGGAGCTATACGCAGCCTATGTTCTCTCTGTACAGTCTGTGGAGCTATACGCAGCCTATGTTCTCTCTGTACAGCCTGTGGAGCTATACGCAGCCTATGTTCTCTCTGTACAGTCTGTGGAGCTATACGCAGCCTATGTTCTCTCTGTACAGCCTGTGGAGCTATACGCAGCCTATGTTCTCTCTGTACAGCCTGTGGAGCTATACGCAGCCTATGTTCTCTCTGTACAGTCTGTGGAGCTATACGCAGCCTATGTTCTCTCTGTACAGTCTGTGGAGCTATACGCAGCCTATGTTCTCTCTGTACAGTCTGTGGAGCTATACGCAGCCTATGTTCTCTCTGTACAGCCTGTGGAGCTATACGCAGCCTATGTTCTCTCTGTACAGTCTGTGGAGCTATACGCAGCCTATGTTCTCTCTGTACAGCCTGTGGAGCTATACGCAGCCTATGTTCTCTCTGTACAGCCTGTGGAGCAATAAGCAGCCTATGTTCTCTCTATACAGTCTGTGGAGCTATACGCAGCCTATGTTCTCTCTGTACAGCCTGTGGAGCTATACGCAGCCTATGTTCTCCCTGTACAGCCTGTGGAGCCATACGCAGCCTATGTTCTCTCTGTGCAGCCTGTGGAGCTATACGCAGCCTATGTTCTCTCTGTACAGCCTGTGGAGCTATACGCAGCCTATGTTCTCTGTACAGCCCTAGGAGCTATACGCAGCCTATGTTCTCTCTGTACAGCCTGTGGAGCTATGCGCAGCCTATGTTCTCTCTGTACAGCCTGTGGAGCTATACGCAGCCTATGTTCTCTCTGTACAGCCTGTGGAGCTATACGCAGCCTATGTTCTCTCTGTACAGCCTGTGGAGCTATACGCAGCCTATGTTCTCTCTGTACAGCCTGTGGAGCTATACGCAGCCTATGTTCTCTCTGTACAGCCTGTGGAGCTATACGCAGCCTATGTTCTCTCTGTACAGCCTGTGGAGCTATACGCAGCCTATGTTCTCTCTGTACAGCCTGTGGAGCAATAAGCAGCCTATGTTCTCTCTATACAGTCTGTGGAGCTATACGCAGCCTATGTTCTCTCTGTACAGCCTGTGGAGCTATACGCAGCCTATGTTCTCTGTACAGCCCTAGGAGCTATAGGCAGCCTATGTTCTCTCTGTACAGCCTGTGGAGCTATACGCAGCCTATGTTCTCTCTGTACAGCCTGTGGAGCTATACGCAGCCTATGTTCTCTGTACACCCTGTGGAGCTATACGCAGCCTATGTTCTCTCTGTACAGCCCGAGGAGCTATACGCAGCCTATGTTCTCTCTGTACAGCCTGTGGAGCTATACGCAGCCTATGTTCTCTCTGTGCAGCCTCTGGAGCTATATGCAGCCTATGTTCTCTGTACAGCCCGAGGAGCTATACACAGCCTATGTTCTCTCTGTGCAGCCTGTGGAGCTATACGCAGCATATATGTTCTCTCTGTACAGCCTGTGGAGCTATATGCAGCCTATTTTCTCTGTACAGCCCTAGGAGCTATACGCAGCCTATGTTCTCTCTGTACAGCCTGTGGAGCTATACGCAGCCTATGTTCTCTCTGTTCAGCCTGTGGACCTATATGCAGCCTATGTTCTCTGCACAGCCCGAGGAGCTATACACAGCCTATGTTCTCTCTGTGCAGCCTGTGGAGCTATATGCAGCCTATGTTCTCTCTGTACAGCCTGTGGAGCTATACGCAGCATATGTTCTCTCTGTGCAGCCTGTGGAGCTATATGCAGCCTATGTTCTCTGTACAGCCTGTGGAGCTATACGCAGCATATGGTCTCTCTTTACAGCCTGTGGAGCTATATGCAGCCTATGTTCTCTGTACAGCCCGAGGAGCTATACGCAAACTATATTCTCTCTGTGCAGCCAGTGGAGCTATATGCAGCCTATGTTCTCTGTACAGCCCGAGGAGCTATACGCAGACTATGTTCTCTCTGTGCAGCCTGTGGAGCTATATGCAGCCTATGTTCTCTGTACAGCCTGTGGAGCTATACGCAGACTATGTTCTCTCTGTGCAGCCAGTGGAGCTATATGCAGCCTATGTTCTCTGTACAGCCCGAGGAGCTATACGCAAACTATATTCTCTCTGTGCAGCCAGTGGAGCTATATGCAGCCTATGTTCTCTGTACAGCCCGAGGAGCTATACGCAGACTATGTTCTCTCTGTGCAGCCTGTGGAGCTATATGCAGCCTATGTTCTCTGTACAGCCCGAGGAGCTATACGCAGACTATGTTCTCTCTGTGCAGCCTGTGGAGCTATATGCAGCCTATGTTCTCTCTGTGCAGCCTGTGGAGCTATACGCAGCCTATGTTCTTTCTGTGCAGCCTGTGGAGCTATATGCAGCCTATGTTCTCTGTACAGCCCGAGGAGCAATACGCAGCCTATGTTCTCTCTGCGCAGCCTGTGGAGCTATATGCAGCCTATGTTCTCTGTACAGCCCTATATAGGAGCTATACGCAGCCGATGTTCTCTGTACAGCCCTATATAGGAGCTATATGCAGCCTATGTTCTCTGTACAGCCCGAGGAGCAATACGCAGCCCTATGTTCTCTCTGCGCAGCCTGTGGAGCTATATGCAGCCTATGTTCTCTGTACAGCCCTATATAGGAGCTATACGCAGCCGATGTTCTCTGTACAGCCCGAGGAGCTATGCGTAGCCAATGTTCTCTCTGTACAGCCTGTGGAGCTATACGCAGCTTATGTTCACTCTGTACAGCTCGTGGAGCTATACGCAGCATATGTTCTCTCTGCACAGCCTGTGGAGCTATATGCAGCCTATGTTCTCTCTGTACAGCCTGTGGTGCTATACGCAGCTTATGGTCTCTCTGTACAGCCTGTGGAGCTATTCGCAGCCTATGTTCTCTCTGCGCAGCCTGTGGAGCTATACGCAACCTATGTTCTCTGTACAGCCTGTGGAGCTATACGCAGCCTATGTTCTCTCTGCGCAGCCTGTGGAGCTATATGCAGCCTATGTTCTCTGTACAGCCTGTGGAGCTATACGCAGCCTATGTTCTCTCTGCGCAGCCTGTGGAGCTATATGCAGCCTATGTTCTCTGTACAGCCTGTGGAGCTATACGCAGCCTATGTTCTCTCTGCGCAGCCTGTGGAGCTATACGCAGCCTATGTTCTCTCTGCGCAGCCTGTGGAGCTATACGCAACCTATGTTCTCTGTACAGCCTGTGGAGCTATACGCAGCCTATGTTCTCTCTGCGCAGCCTGTGGAGCTATATGCAGCCTATGTTCTCTGTACAGCCTGTGGAGCTATACGCAGCCTATGTTCTCTCTGCGCAGCCTGTGGAGCTATACGCAGCCTATGTTCTCTCTGCGCAGCCTGTGGAGCTATACGCAACCTATGTTCTCTGTACAGCCTGTGGAGCTATACGCAGCCTATGTTCTCTCTGCGCAGCCTGTGGAGCTATACGCAACCTATGTTCTCTGTACAGCCTGTGGAGCTATACGCAGCCTATGTTCTCTCTGTACAGCCTGTGGAGCTATACGCAACCTATGTTCTCTGTACAGCCTGTGGAGCTATACGCAGCCTATGTTCTCTCTGCGCAGCCTGTGGAGCTATACGCAACCTATGTTCTCTGTACAGCCTGTGGAGCTATACGCAGCCTATGTTCTCTCTGTACAGCTTGTGGAGCTATACGCAGCCTATGTTCTCTCTGTACAGCCTGTGGAGCTATACGCAGCCTATGTTCTCTCTGCGCAGCCTGTGGAGCTATACGCAACCTATGTTCTCTGCGCAGCCTGTGGAGCTATACGCAACCTATGTTCTCTGTACAGCCTGTGGAGCTATACGCAGCCTATGTTCTCTCTGTACAGCCTGTGGAGCTATACGCAGCCTACGTTCTCCCTGCGCAGCCTGTGGAGCTATATGCAGCCTACGTTCTCCCTGCGCAGCCTGTGGAGCTAAACGCAGTCAATGTTCTCTCTGCGCAGCCTGTGGAGCTAAACGCAGTCAATGTTCTCTCTGCGCAGCCTGTGGAGCTAAACGCAGTCAATGTTCTCTCTGCGCAGCCTGTGGAGCTAAACGCAGTCAATGTTCTCTCTGCGCAGCCTGTGGAGCTACATGCAGCCTATTTTCTCTGTACAGCCCTAGGAGCTATACGCAGCCTATGTTCTCTCTGTACAGCCTGTGGAGCTATATGCAGCCTACGTTCTCCCTGCGCAGCCTGTGGAGCTAAACGCAGTCAATGTTCTCTCTGCGCAGCCTGTGGAGCTAAACGCAGTCAATGTTCTCTCTGCGCAGCCTGTGGAGCTAAACGCAGTCAATGTTCTCTCTGCGCAGCCTGTGGAGCTAAACGCAGTCAATGTTCTCTCTGCGCAGCCTGTGGAGCTACATGCAGCCTATTTTCTCTGTACAGCCCTAGGAGCTATACGCAGCCTATGTTCTCTCTGTACATCCAGTCGTCGTTCCGTCGTGCCGCAATTGAATGTTCGCAATAGCATGTTTCAAACAAACAATTTTGTTACGTTTAGTTTTTGATTGTGCTTATATTCAAAGTCTTGTGGTTAATCGTCCTTATGGACACATGAACAATGGAGCTTATGACAAACCTGTGTAAAATTTCGCACTTTTTCCTTGAAGGGATTTTCTTTGAAATATTTTTTAAAACATGCAAACCCTTATGGGAAATGGTTTTATAAATGCACTCGAACTGCATTTAAAATGCAAGATAATTTTCTCTCTAGCGCCATGCTTGTACATTCTATCTTCCTTTGATAAAAATGTCAGATAACAGACGCAGCAACCACAAATATCGACCAAACAACGGCGCTGCATGTCCGGGTCCGTATAAAGACTGGTGCAGGTTCGATGCAATGTTGTTCATTTAATTTCGAGCGAAGACACGGACGGTTCCGTTCAGCAGCGCCCCTGATGGTCATCGGAGAGTACGTCGTGACCGGCATAGCTTAAATCGTAAAAACGTAACGAAGAATGACGGTCTCGCCACCGATGTACAGCATCGACATGTGCAAAGCAGGGTGCCGAAGTTTCGTAAATAAATACATAAATGTTAAAAAATACTAAAAAGTATTGTATTTCTATTTTATACTAAATTTAAAACTGACTATTTTAGGATATTGTAATCGTCTCAATATGTCTTCAGTTCACGTTGAAACAGAAATTGCTCAGATTGAGAAAATTCGCCATAACTCATTTCAACCTCTTTCTTATAAGCCATGAAAAAAGTTATCTTTCTCTTTTATAGGGGGGAAAATGCTTTAGTGTTTGTGTTGAGCCATTGTCTGCAGTTCACAGAAGACCTCACTCTCAAAAACAGACTACAATCTTGGCAGCTCAATTTATTCCACTGATTACATCGATAATTAATTAATGCTAAGCATGGTTTCAATTTTTCGATTTACCCGGTGTGTTCGACGAACAAAAGGCTTTCTAATTTACAATTCGTAATTAAAATTTGTAAAGCGTAGTTCACTTCACAAATAGACGAAACTGCGCAGTGCTACGCAGAGTGATTGCTGAGGCAACGTGACGCTCTAGCACACCACCACAGAACATCGGCACAATACGCTCCGCGTTCTTACCAAGTCCATCTTTTTCCCTGCTGCACCTATATTGTTAGCGCCCTATGTAGAAATTGGGCTTGGAAAGCTGAAATTGTAGACGCCCCGGCGAAAAAGTTAGACTTGAATTCAATGTTGTCGTACGTGTGTATTGTAGAATTGTTAAGAAGTAAGGTTTTAATTCAACTGTTATTCGTTTTCAGAGTTGTACGGGTATCACAATAGTGCATTGGATTATGATCAGTTATCACTCTCACTCAGTGAAATTTGGAAATGAAACTTCCTTCTCAAGTCACTTACTATGTTTCTGGATCGTTATTTTCAGTTGTAGCACGTACTTAGCGTCCAACCACAGACTCTGTTCCTAAACATGGCTGATTCATTATAAATTACATTATCAAGTCTCATTTTTCGATGGGCTTTATTCCCATTTAACTTCTAAAAAGTGTTATTGCTTTTATTGCTTTTATTTCTATTTGTAATACGCCGCCTAAGTAACATTATACTTTTCATCCTTCATCTCCCTCTTCAGGAAAAAAGTGTAACCCCTGATTCCATAACTTCCTCTATATTTTCCTAGCCTACCGCACAGCACGAATTTGTCGCTGATCATCATTTAACTACGGAATATTGCAGTCGGTCGCCAGGAGGCGGGTTAGTTCGAAAGCTGATTTGACATTTTGATCAACGCAAGTCTCGTGCTGACCGCTTCCTATTAAAGTAAGCTCGAATTGTTTACATGATGGATGGAAGTGCCAGTTTTGGACCCTGATGGGAGGCAGACCTGCTACTCGGCCACCTCGCTTCAGGAGCGTGCGACGCCGCATGCAGGTCTAAACACTCTTGATAAATTCATGCGTGATCTATCAGATCAAAGCCGACATCCAAAACCATCCTATTTAGCCATCCCGACAAACGCTACAAATAAGACAAGTGTGATAACTAACTGTGGAAAAGCGCACGTAGTTGCTCGAGTTATGGCGGGTGAAATTGGCTTATTTTGAAGTCTAAATAAGTGCCTGCGAGACGCGCAATCATTGAGAGTTGATAGCAAAAGGCGAGAACTATTTTTTGTCCCACTTGAGTCAACAACGGTCACAAACATTAGTAATTGCAGACTCGTATCACGTCCGACGTCTCGTGCTTGCTACTCTTTCATCTGTCTTCCGTCTGATTGTTTAAGTTTTCTGCTGGGCGCCGTTCTCATTTCAGACTTTCTTAAAACTCTTTCTCTCACTCTTCGCTAACTGTTGTTGAGAAGTAGTTCTACATTTCTAGCTGTCTCCATTTTTATGCTGATCGGTTCAGTTATTTATTTCAATCGTCTTCGTTGCACAATTTTCAAGCGCTGTTCTCTCTTCAGAGGCACATTTATTTGCGTAAATTCTCTTTTCTGTTTTATGTCTATTGAACACGTAAAGTTATTTCGCGTAACTGAACAGTAGCCTACTTCCTCATTGTTGCTTGGCTCGCTGAATGTATTGTATTTCTACTATTGATCTTCATTTTTGTCGCGATACGTGAAATGGGTTACTAATCACGCACGCAGGGGGAGTCTCAACCCCCAAACATGTTATAGTATTATCCTTTATGCTTACGTACACCTGCATACCAGACTTGGAGAATAAAAGAGTTAGCAAGATTAACACGAATTTATTGGGAAACACGTGGATAAACACACAAGGCATGGGGGGCGAAATAATTTGAAATGGCACAACGGCGTCAATGAAAAGTACGTAAGTTTCTACCGCCGCAAATATTTAAACACGACATGACATAAAGGTGATGCTTACCGAGCATTCAAGTTACAAATACTCCCTCGTTGACAACGATTCACGCATCCACAGTAACACGAATCATAAGATTTGCGAGAATAACACATCACGATTTAACCTGGAATTGTGACACGGTGTCGAATCATACAACGGGAAGTTGATCCTCGACTAAATAGACACAGGAAATTGATAGCCAAAAATTAGATGATTCCTCGCGATACTTTGAAAAGCACTTTTCTGTGTGCTTATCTACATCTGAATTTGAACTTCAATCACCACCTAAAAGAGCTCTCACAACTTTAAAACACTCGCCCTTTTGATAATAAATGATTCACTGATGGGTATCCACTGCCGATGCTATTGCTCACTGCTGATGTTCCGCGTCGTTCACAGCCGATGTTATTGCTCACTGCTGATGTTCCGCGTCGCAGCTTAGGCTTGCTGCTGGCGTAGGCTGATCTCTTGCTATCTCGCTGCAGTGGTGCCCTCCCCCGCTTCTTTCTACGGGTAGCTGATCCCTTGAAGCGGTTGTGAGCTGATTCATTGCAGTTTCATGCGTTGAACTTTGCAGTGTTGGTGAGCGATCTTAACTGTTTGCCATTTGCAATGTTGACGACTGCCGCTGAAGTTGATTGTGGATTCGACCCCGATGCACAGATGTTGATTGCTCTTGGTTGAATCTCCGACGCGTTTATTCATGACGATTCCCGATGCGAGGTTGGTTTACTTCGATTAGGCTTCCTTTTTAAGACGGTGCTCCAATGACTTCCGACGTCCAACGTTGTTTTATGTTCCTCGAATTATTAACTTTCAAGTTGCCGTTGGGTATAAGGCCAGCCGACGAGGCTGGCCTATTGTGTAGAACACCCTCAGACGTCTTGCGCAGTCTCTCACGTGTGTTCAAAAATTCCTCCCGAGGCTCCCTCTCGCATCCTTATATATGTTTCGCTTCCCTCTTTCGAGATCGTTCTCCACGCTTCCATTCTACAGAGGCAGCATCTGCAACCTCATTGGCGGAATCCTTGCTTATTCTGACGTCTGGGACTCTCATTGGTGCGTGTTGAGACACACCTTCTTGCGTCATAGCTTTGGCGAGCGGCGATTGGCTCCGGTTGTGCGGGCCTGTGTTCAGACGTCACGTCCGCCTCCTTGCCCTACAAAGCCTCGGCTTGTGCTGTGCCTGTGTATGTGTGCTTCGATGTGTGCGTCGTTCTCTATGCCTGCCCTCGCCGCACTTGAGGCCGCGACATCTGACACGCCTACCCCTACCCCAAACAATCGCCGCTTGTTTTTCCGACCGAACAGTGACGAATTGTCCTTACACACACGGATAAACTTTGGTCGACATTCTCACGCTCAAGAATAACAGTGATAACGGTTTTTTAGACATTTCCTAAAGCGAAGTATTTTCCAAAAATTGCACGAGTGAAGTATTTCCCCACAATACCCGCATCGCCCCAGAAAAATTTGTGCCAACTTGCAAAGTTGGTGCAAATTTTCATCCGTTAATTTAAATCATAACCGTGACGTACCCTTTACGTTAAAAATTTAGAAAGCATTCGCCCCCATTTTTTAATCCCTTCGCTTTTCCCGACATGAAAATATCCTTACATATCACCTCATCATTTACCTTCTTGTAACACGCCAATGTTGACACATTTATGAAAAATTCATTGATACCTGACACACTAAATAATTGAAACGCATCTCTTACACACATTATTGTAGTACGCAAATAGCAAAGAACACAGTAAAGATACCGCACATATCCGACAACTTACACGCATCAAATAAAACACACACGACATATTATTCTCGAATTGCTCTCGGCAAATTCATCGACATAGATAAACATATAAATTAGAGATCGAGAAATCGGCGAATTTGTTACAAGTAGAGACATCCTTTCAGCTTTCTCGGTTGCAATCCACCCAAAAACACAGTCTCAAATGGAGTTAATTTTCCAACCTCAAGTTTTCTTCCTCATAATTATCATATCATCCTGTGATTCAAAGTAGACGTTTTTCTTGCAACAAAAACTTGCTGTTGCTCCTCCTGTGCACCTAGTTACAGCTTGTTGTTGTTGTTCCTGTGACGTGCTACTCCTCTTCGGCTTGCGACTGATCCTGGCTTGCTACTGATCCTGGCTTGCTACTGATCCTGGCTTGCTACTGATCCTGGGGTGGCTCCCCTGCTGAGAATTGAATTTACTGAAGCTTTTCCATAAAAATTCATCCTTGGCGTCACGTGAATTCGTGGAAAATTCCGTAGATCCTCGTTGCGTCAAATCACGGACAAATCCTGTAGATTACGGCGTCAATACGCGTTGGACTCCCACGTCGGAGCTCGTCAGCTCTTCCATCATAATTGTAGAAAATGAAGCACATTTATTTGCGAAGATCTTCAGGTTTTGATTCTCAGTCCGCTTGTCGACCAGCCTGACTTAGACCCCTGAGTTTCGCGTTAAATTGCTAATGATCTCCTTCCGTAAAATACGCGTTAAATTGTCTAACCTGGTCCATTTGTACTCGAGAGACAGCGCATTACATGGTTGATCACCTTAGAAACTTTCCTCGCTTTCCTTCAAATCTGCCTTGCGTGAGGCGGAGGTGAGCTACGCGAAGAATTTCTACCTACATACATAAAATAGTTAATTTCCGGCATCCTCAACCAACTCTAGACAAAGCCGAAATTCGTTCGACGGTGTTACTAATCAGTTGAATCACCTAAATATTTCGAAGAAAATAAAACATTCTTGCTCATGACGTACGAACTAGCAGGAGAATTGCCTGTTAGGCCAAAAATCCCGAATCCGCATCAATAAAAAACACATATACATTGGGTATTGTCAAGGCGTCTAACTTTACGTTATACTCTGCCGCGAAGGCTTTTCTAACGATCAGACATTATGCCAACACCGACACACAAGAGAAAAATTACACATGAATTGGGTACTATCAGCTCATCGGACTTTACGTTATACTCGGCCGCGAAGGCTTTTCTAGCGATCCGACATTCTAACAATACCGACATACAAAGAAATGCAGAAATAGACAAAAATGTAGTGTTACCAACCCGTCAAGCTTTACATCTTACTACGCCGAAAGGCTCTTCAGACGATCTGACATTGTGATATCACTGACACAAAAATGCAAAAAATAGACATGACATAAAAATTTTATACGATTCTCAGCCCCAGAGACAGTGCAGCACATTTAAATTATTCCACGTTGCCGCAAGATTATATGAACATTCAGACAAATATTGTACGCTAAATCGGGAGATTTACCAAATAGGCTGAAATCCCTAACGCACTTAATGTACACATGAAATAACATATGCACAACGAGAGATTTACCAGGTTGGCCGATATCCCGTGTGCTCTTACTCAAAGAAAATAGAAATAGAGTGTTAACATTTCATCAGACTTACGCCACACTGCCGTGCACTGCAGTTTAGGCGGTCTGATTACTCGTCCGCACCCACAAAATCATGAGAAAATTACATTCACATCCTAATTACCTTATTTACCAGCCCTTGAGACGGTTTAGCCTTTATTCATATCATGTCATTCCACTCGAAGAGACGTCGTTGAATTGCATGACATTATCAATATATTTACATAACTCGGGATCCTGCAGTATGTTTTCCATTCAATGACGGAGAGAGTGTTGTATCACCTCAACATAACTATTATACTAAGAAAATTAAATTAGCATATCCGTCGATGTTGGAGTACGAACAGTTTGAGTGCCTGGAACATCCCTATGCGAAGGAAACACCAAAACTTCGACACATGAACGCAGCGACAACTCACACTAAATTGTATCCAAAAGTTAGTACGTCAATCAGGTAGTCTAAATCCGGTAAACATCGCAGTTACTCAAACTCAGAAAATAGGATATGCTTTACTTCTGCTTGTGCCACTGCAAATGTAGGTCAAAATCGCAGTTCCTATTCTCGTTCCCTCACACACCGTTCACCAGGTGGAAAGAAGCAAAGTTCCTGGCAACGCGCATGGGAGATTCAGAATTAAGGAACAGTTCTTATTCTATGACACTTAAAATAAAATGTAACGTTCCCAGTACACCAAGATTCACGGGATTCCGCTTCAGTAAGAAAACGCAAAAAACACACCTAGCGAATATACCTTCATGAAATCTCGCCACCCAGGAATAAGTCACATTTCTTTTGTGCAACTAAACATACTACAGTTTCGTGTCATGTGTTATCTATTTACAACGTCTGCAGTGAACCCGGATATTAATCATCCTACGTATTCCTTGCCAAGCCTGCCTAGAGTCTGACCTTCCAGACAATCCCGACATAGAAAACGATTTCATTATTCGCTCTTGTACTTTCATTAGCTGATAAAGGAATGGCATATTGGATTTCTGTAAACATACAACTCGCAAAGACAGAGCACAGAAAACGAGCTATAATATTTTTCGAAGAAATTCCTGCCATAGATGTTCAACGTATTTTCAAAATACATACACCAGTGATATTTCTACTTCATTTACTCTAGCATTCTACATTCTCGCGTTCACATAATACCACACTCGAGCATAAGCACATCAGCTTGAACGTACCGCCACAATTTCTTAATTGCGTGAGCTATTCGCAAAGCAATAAAATCTCGGCAGAGTCTCTCTGCTGTGCGGTGTACCTCTCTTGCCTACATTCTCAAGTAAATTTCCATTGTACACTCCAGTCGCTAAGCAGTTTCAACTTTAACGCTATAAATAAATTCGTCTGCAGAAATAACACTCCATTTCGAAATATTGAGCATTTTCCATTGTGGAAAATAAACATATCCCAATGAAGTTGATAAATACATCCTGATTATGCAAACACAATCTCGTCATCAATTACGATTGAATTTCAATTACTGACGAAACGGTCCACACAATTTGGTTAAGGTTACCGCCTAATCATGTTGAATTCAAAGCATTGTCGAATGTTTCTGCTCCTCCCATCTTACGCTCAAATATTAGAAGGCACGCCAGAGCTACTTTTGTTGATCAGGCAAAACCGACCCCCCGAACCTGTCCAAAATCCGCGCACGAACGAGAGAAAATGCGTAGACCAATACGAGGAATGCATTATAAAATCCAAAAATTATTCTGAAGAATTCTCATGGATGTTCCGTTCCCCCGATTCAATTCAATACCGAATGTTAGGTAATTTTCGCCTTCAGTATCTATCTCTTTCGCTGTAGTAGACTTCAGTTTCCGTAAGATATAATTTGCACCTCTCACATGAGTATAACTTGAACATTCCCCTAGACGACGAACGATTTGAAGAAAAATATACAATCTTCCAATTAACGCACACTTAAAAATGAAAATTAATTCATCGGTGACATGTAACTGTTTAGACTACAAAAATTGCATTTAATCCACGTGTTCCCTTTAAAATCTACAGATGCTTAATGTAATAAAAATTCCTTCCTACCTGAAGGCAGCTGGGATTGAATAATCTTAAATTACCACGCTCTACCGTCGAATTCACATCAAAAGGAAATTTTTAAACATCATGAATTTATAAAAGTTAAGGAAGCAAAATTTTCATGCTCAGTGAATTTGATATAAAGGTATAGATTGACTCATGTCAGTGTCGAAATGGATTGTATACTTGGCACATGTGAAAAATCACCCAAAATATTTAATGATTTTAGTGTATTATTGTTGAAGCAATTATTTAAATTCTCACTCTGATGTACTGGAGCTTGCCATAATGATCTTGTGAATAGAAAAGAATGACGAATTTTACTTTACTTAACACACGAGCAGAGGCGGCATTTATATCAAAGCAAATAAAATTAGACTACGAACTGAATTCGCAGCACCGTTGAAATTATCACTTACTTTAAAACACTACATTTAATTTTTATCCTCAGCACCGTCACTTAATTCATTCAACATTTTTATCATCACAACTAAACACTCGGATTTTAATCAATGAAACTGTGAATCATGCTGCTCTCAACATGTCAGTCAGTAAACTGTAATGGATCGACATGTCCTGGAAACATTCAATTTAATTTCAACATGTTTTAATTATTACAAATTAAATGCTCCAATGCTTTCGAATCCAATGTTAAGCATGTTGCTAAAGCTGATTGTAGAAGCTTGACACACACGAGGCCAAAAATTTCTGCAAATTATTTTGAGTCAGGTATCATTAAAAATGAAAATTCCAACTAGATCAATTACTAAATGTCTCAAAGCCCGAAAAATGTAAACTTGTTTCAAAGATTCACTTGAGATAAGGCGTTGTCTGCTAAAATTACGGCGTTAGTTTCCAGAGCCATCGCTGCACACCTGAATTAAGTTAAACCTAATAATGGTACAGATCATAGAAAATTCAACCAAAAATTCAGCACTCAAAAAAAAAAATTTTTATCGAACACACTGTCAAGAAAACAGAGTAAGTATTTGATGCAATATTCACTCAGACAATATTAACTAGATCACCTTAGCGGCACAAAAAAAATGAGCAAAGATTCCGGAAAATATCAATTCCTCATAACATTTCGAAAATTAATGGACATGGATTACACTCAGTCAAGTACACTTCAAATTAGGCGCTCAGAAAATGGTTAGACTGCGGCTCAGCTTCACCGCCACAAGAAATTTCCGGTCTTTTATTACCCTTCCAACAGCTCGCCCGGTCTCAGGCGACGGCATAGATCTCTAAGTTAGAAATTACTCCCCAAGAATTGGAGCGTACTTAAGATGACACGGGGTGAATTGTACTTGCAGAAAATTCTGCTTGATTATCGAGCGACTGTTTGACTGAATTAAAAGAAACAGAAATTTTGGACAACTGAAAATGAATTCCTTTAAATTTCCAAGCTGATATACAGACAGTACGCTTGCACAGGATAATTAGAATTTTCCCTGTCGCGATACGTGAAATGGGTTACTAATCACGCACGCAGGGGGAGTCTCAACCCCCAAACATGTTATAGTATTATCCTTTATGCTTACGTACACCTGCATACCAGACTTGGAGAATAAAAGAGTTAGCAAGATTAACACGAATTTATTGGGAAACACGTGGATAAACACACAAGGCATGGGGGGCGAAATAATTTGAAATGGCACAACGGCGTCAATGAAAAGTACGTAAGTTTCTACCGCCGCAAATATTTAAACACGACATGACATAAAGGTGATGCTTACCGAGCATTCAAGTTACAAATACTCCCTCGTTGACAACGATTCACGCATCCACAGTAACACGAATCATAAGATTTGCGAGAATAACACATCACGATTTAACCTGGAATTGTGACACGGTGTCGAATCATACAACGGGAAGTTGATCCTCGACTAAATAGACACAGGAAATTGATAGCCAAAAATTAGATGATTCCTCGCGATACTTTGAAAAGCACTTTTCTGTGTGCTTATCTACATCTGAATTTGAACTTCAATCACCACCTAAAAGAGCTCTCACAACTTTAAAACACACGCCCTTTTGATAATAAATGATTCACTGATGGGTATCCACTGCCGATGCTATTGCTCACTGCTGATGTTCCGCGTCGTTCACAGCCGATGTTATTGCTCACTGCTGATGTTCCGCGTCGCAGCTTAGGCTTGCTGCTGGCGTAGGCTGATCTCTTGCTATCTCGCTGCAGTGGTGCCCTCCCCCGCTTCTTTCTACGGGTAGCTGATCCCTTGAAGCGGTTGTGAGCTGATTCATTGCAGTTTCATGCGTTGAACTTTGCAGTGTTGGTGAGCGATCTTAACTGTTTGCCATTTGCAATGTTGACGACTGCCGCTGAAGTTGATTGTGGATTCGACCCCGATGCACAGATGTTGATTGCTCTTGGTTGAATCTCCGACGCGTTTATTCATGACGATTCCCGATGCGAGGTTGGTTTACTTCGATTAGGCTTCCTTTTTAAGACGGTGCTCCAATGACTTCCGACGTCCAACGTTGTTTTATGTTCCTCGAATTATTAACTTTCAAGTTGCCGTTGGGTATAAGGCCAGCCGACGAGGCTGGCCTATTGTGTAGAACACCCTCAGACGTCTTGCGCAGTCTCTCACGTGTGTTCAAAAATTCCTCCCGAGGCTCCCTCTCGCATCCTTATATATGTTTCGCTTCCCTCTTTCGAGATCGTTCTCCACGCTTCCATTCTACAGAGGCAGCATCTGCAACCTCATTGGCGGAATCCTTGCTTATTCTGACGTCTGGGACTCTCATTGGTGCGTGTTGAGACACACCTTCTTGCGTCATAGCTTTGGCGAGCGGCGATTGGCTCCGGTTGTGCGGGCCTGTGTTCAGACGTCACGTCCGCCTCCTTGCCCTACAAAGCCTCGGCTTGTGCTGTGCCTGTGTATGTGTGCTTCGATGTGTGCGTCGTTCTCTATGCCTGCCCTCGCCGCACTTGAGGCCGCGACATCTGACACGCCTACCCCTACCCCAAACAATCGCCGCTTGTTTTTCCGACCGAACAGTGACGAATTGTCCTTACACACACGGATAAACTTTGGTCGACATTCTCACGCTCAAGAATAACAGTGATAACGGTTTTTTAGACATTTCCTAAAGCGAAGTATTTTCCAAAAATTGCACGAGTGAAGTATTTCCCCACATTTTTGTCAATCTTGATTTTTATGTCTCTCGATTACTCTGAGTTATCGTTTTTTCTACTTTTATGCTTTCACTCATTTGATCTCGTAAACTTCTTTAGTATATAAAATTCTTTCCCACGCCGGCTTCAATTTTAGCTGTGGCAAAGAATTTGCCGGGCTGTACGATGCTCCCTCCTGCATCGAAAAATTTGACCGCGGGAACGTATTTTGAGAAGTAGCAACGCGAAGTTAACTATACCAGTGAAATATAATGTTGTTATTGCTGCTGTGCTAAGTTTCAATCACATTAATCAGGCATAGCCCGTGTTATGGAATTTACATAAAGCTATTTGAAATAAATAATAAGGGAGAACGGAGGCCATAATTCGCCACGATTCGACTTTACATGCCAATCATGTGATCAAATAGAAAGTTTTATTGTGTGTGCTTCGCATTAACAGTCAGTGCAGGATCATTGACTGAAGCTTTATTTCTTCAAAAAACGTTTACGGAAGTGCTGCAGCAGATAATGAACATCTAAGCTCTAATTAAAATTGATACGTTAGATTTCTATTTTAAGTTTTAATATTATTACATGATGGTTTCAAAGAATTAATGTTACTGAATTAATAATAATATAACTGAAATTGATCGCAGGTACCCGAGATTGATGTTTTATTGCTTTTCAATTGCCCGCTCAGTAAAACTTAATTTAGCCGCGTATTCCCAACGAAGCGCTCCGTTAATTAAGGAAATCCCTCAACTGTTTAACATACTAGGCAATCAGAAATTAGAGTTTGGGTTAGAACTCTGAAATAATTACACAACCATCCAAACATTCCTCTACACGATCGCTCTCAGGGGATCGACTACCCGAAACTCGGAAAAAATTCCTTTCTTAAGGCAGGGGCTTGTGTCGTCGTTTGTGCCATGGACTCAGACTAAAATTTCTGGCCAATTTTAATTACTTCTGTGAATTCTTTTTTATTTTACACTGTATTGAACTCTGGGTATAGTCAGAACTGAGCACTTAGTCGAGCTTTTAAATGTTAAAACTTTGAAAAAAAATAGAATCTACCTAGCAGGTCAAACGAGAACGATCTATTTCATCTTTAGATACTTCTAATTATTTTCTCTTCAATAATTTGATTTGTTTCGGTTATGGTTATGAATAATTTTTGGTTTGGTGGTTAATAAAGATTACAAGATGCATTTGAATCGGAAACCAACAAAGCCATTTATCTAATGAGTTAGTAACATCTGTAATTAATACGATTAATAATTCAGAAGGGTTGAAATTACTCATGATACTAAGATTGTACCAACATAACTTTACGGATGGATTAATGTGATTTTATTTTGAACTCACCTCAGTGAGTTTGGATCCAGAGCAGTTGTTCTTGAAGTCGTGCTAGCGCAAGCCTGGCCTCGTGCCATTCTGTGCCTCACTCCAGCCTCGGCCAATACGCTCGATCGCCGCTCCCGCTCGGATCTACTTGGAATCCTCCAGGGATCACAAAACGAGCCTCTGCCCTGTATTGCTGGTCCTGCTCGCAACTTTACAACTCTTCTCCAGTGATCTACGAGAAAACTCGTCTTCTAGATCACATTGTAGCTGATGGAAATAAATGTAACTTTCGAATCAAATCTCGGGGTCTTCGAGAAGAAGCTCTACTCGATGTTTCAGACTTAGCTTTGTAACAGATGTTATTCTGCGCTCTGCTTCCAACAGATATCATTCTACACTCTGTTTTAGGCATGTGAAACGGATGATGTTCTACTCAATGCTTTCAGAATGTTATAAAAACTATTTTGTTTGAGTTATAAACTCTGCAATACTTATAGAAGGTTACATTTATCTATCCTTGTTTAGAAGTTAACAATTATTTGCAAAATATGGGCAAAGAATAGCAAAATCTATCTCAGGAGACCAGATGAATCGTAGCCTCTTTGATTGCTAGAGTTATACTCTTATAGTGTAAGAATTTGATAACATGCACCAGCCAATAAGCTGCAAGCAGCAACTGCCTGCAGCGGAACTCGTCGACCCGCGGCCGCGGGCCGCAGCCGCGTTGGAGTTGTGCACGCGTTGCAGGCTGCATGTCTCGCTCATCGAACGCTTTTTGAACGCTTTTTGAACTTCAATTTGCAGGGATTGGAGGCGACAGGAGTTTGGTTATGAGGTAATTTAAAAACAGCCGTAATAAGGAATTTTAAGCTTTTTGCGTTATAAGAACGGCTTCGTTTTTTTAAGACTCCGTGGTAACATTAAGAGGTTACAAGGGATGAGTATCATCAAGAATTAACAATACACAATATCACCTGATTTACACTTATGTAGTTTGACACGTCTTCAACCACTGCAGGACATTACATTCGCATTGAAAATGTTTCCACAAAAGTTCATAGAGTTGCAAAATTCCTGGGTGCCAACTTTTTGTTGTTTTCTTAAAATATCGCACCTTTATAGTAATTATTTTTTTAGGACGAGTGTAATGGATGATCTTAGTCTCTTTTTCAAATTTCAGGTCAGCTAGCAGTGTGAGAACAGTCCACCTGTTCTTTAACTTTAAGTTGCTCTTATAGCCATAGAGATCGAGCGGCGCAAGCGACCGCTTGAAAGGAGCGGAGGCTGTGTGAGTGGGATGTTTGGCTAGGCGAGTCGCACCAATTAATTGAGCTTTTCAAAATATCGGGAAAATAGATGAAGTATCCCAATAGGAACTGTGTTTTCTTGATTTTACGATCATTCTTCGAATATCCGGCAGTGGAGCGTGATACTAATGACAAAGTTAACTTCTTCACGTCATGGTCACGGTTCCTGATGAAGTGCAGTAGTTAGAGCGCTTTATTATGTTCTCATGTTTGGCAGAAGGACTCGCCAACAATTTTACGAGTGTCATTAGTGCCAATGACAGAAATGTTTATGAGCTCTTACGCGGAACTGTGCTTGGGAATTGATTGTTTTTCAGAAGAAAACTACTGACTTGGTCTTTGTCAGATTTATTTTCATCCAAATCCATTAAAAAATAAGAGAAAGCAAACAGGGCAAGCTAAATGAAATTGCATTCCAGGGAAAAATGTTTAAAATACCGGAGAAGCTATTTATGTCGCTGTCTACACCTGTTTATCGACACGACTCGTGCAGCACTCCCCGCCCGTAGGAAATAAACTTCGAGTATTCTAATTCAGGGGGAAATAAAAATAGTCAAGACGAGAAAAAATTACGAGAAATTCACCTGTATAAAATTCAACATTTTATCCTTCGAAATATAAAGCATAAATCATTACCAATTTGCACTACATTCATATGAAATAGAGATAACATTATTAATGATTTTTCTGAAATTCTATGAGACTGGTATTTAAAATGTTGTTGAGTTGACTGAAAAATGCTATTCCACTTATAAGGCAGAACTAATGGAGCAAAATCAAAATGGTTTCATTCGTTAAAATATACCATAAAATCCTATCTCTTTGAAAAGCTGATATTACGTGAAATTTATGAAAAGTCCAAAATTGTTCGACCTCGTGAGACAATGAAATAAGAACATCAAAGCATGTAGTTCGCTTTCTATAAGAATATCCAAATATCATGTTTAGATGCATTGTGTAATAAATAAATAGACATAAAATTTTTAAAAGTGTGGGTCGTTTTACTAAAAGCCTGGAATGAGAAGGTCTTTTTCAAAGCTTCCGGACGAGGAGATCGAGCGACGGTTAAAATACCCTACAGAGTTTGTTTAGAGCCTACTGAGTTAATTTATTATCTTTTTTAGAGATGAATTACCGAAAAAAGTCTCTTCAAGAACAGCTTTTCGACGACTACGACAAACATAAATGCTTGTTTTTCAGTGCCGAACTCCCTCCTTAATTCACATAAAGACAATTAGATCAGTTTTAACTTTGTACAAGTGCAAATTGTTTGAACTCATTAAGGATGGTTCAAAGTTTATTGCAGCGATGGATCAGAGTACTACGCGCTTAAATAACACGGAAGGTGCTTGTTCACTGTTAGACAAGTAAGAATGTGTCCCATTTAATGCGCCATAAAGCAATCAAGTTTGGAGATCGCTCTGTAATGATTTTCAGCATTGTTTCCGTGGCGGGTGTGTACACTCCTCTGTTTGGTGGCATTGTAAGGTAATGCTGAAGTTCGTAAGCTGGGTATAAAGCTATCAGTATACCATTCCCAGCTGAGGACGTGTTTCTGGCGTTATCTTCAAATTTTATTTTATTATGCCCATGCGTTTTGTATAGAAAGACTGATTTTGTTCTTCATTTTTATCTTCGCAGACTGTTGGAGGTAATTTAAATTCCTAATGATCATTCACCTTAAGAAAAGTAACTTTCCTGACTCTATCGAAAACTAAAACTTCGATGTTTTAATAGCAAAAACTGAGCAATGCTCAGATTTAGCTCTTACGTTGGTGAACCTTGAAAATTACACAAAGCAAGCAGTTGAACGAGGTAATTTATAAAACACACATGCCAAAGTTGACGCCCGTACTTCATTCACAAGTACAGACAAAAAATCTTACCGGTGAAGTAGCTAGCTAATCTGGGGGGGGGGGGGGGGGGGGGGGGGGTGAAGGGATACCTAAGATTATCCTCTATATCCAATAATTTATTCGTCAGGAAGAGAACAAAACCAAAGTATTGGATTTTTTCTAAATCAACGCTTGAGGGTGATATTAGGAAAAAATTTACGCACACTTCACTATATGAGTATGAGTCTGTGACAATCTCGGGTTCGTAAACACGATTGCACTCAGCGCGCTTTTTTCTCGTTTTTTTTCTGTCAGTAGTTCAACTGATTTCTTCAGTAAATATATAAAGTAAGTGTCGAAAGATAGTAATTTTATTAACGGTTTGTGGAAATACATGAATTGCGATCACAAAATCGCTATTCCACAACGTCAGCCTCCGCGACTTCATAGGTATGCGTGCTTTGCGTGTTTTGAGACCATTTCCTGAATTTTTTTGAAGAAACATCGCAACGACGGTCGAATTAAGTGTATTTTTTCTAGTTTTCGGTGAGTCGTCACATCACCAGACGATTGGTCTCACAAAAAAGAGTGCTCACTCATTTACGGTTTCCATCATCTCAGACCCTGACATGGGTGGTACCGATGTGCTGGGTGCTGAGAACGTGATTTTCAACATTGAGTGAGATCAATTAATTGTCAGTTGGGTTTTTATTGATGATTTTTGTATATCAATTCAAATGAAATTGGTAAACATTTCCATTCAATACAACAAAAACGATCTAGAGATAGTATAATTGTTAAGAGGTATAATATACCTTGCTCATCGCTCTCAGAAGTTTTTGAGTATTTTTTATGAAATTTATGTTCATTTCCATGAGGAGGTAAAATCCACTTACGAATTTTATTTAGCTTTTTGTTAGCCGTGCGGATGAAGGAAACCACTTCACGTTCGTGACACGAATATTTCGAGCTGCGGTAATTTTTTTCGTGCCGGTTTTACTGGTAATTTTACCTCTTCTCAGTATTCAGTATTTTGTTTTGCGCTTCTATCAGAAAATCTGGGAGCAATTTTTAACTTGAGCTTGGAAACTTGGAAAAGAGACTGTGTTTTTAAACCAGTTCACCAGTTTTGCCAGATTTGAAATTTTCGTCCTGCAAGAACAGTTAACCTCGTGTGCATTACGGTGCTTCGCTTCATGCGACATCATTCCAAGGCGAATTCATTTCTATTCAAGGAAAGAAAAACTGTAAATCTCGACTTGAACATATGCAAGTCAGCAAGAAGATGTAGGTAGAACGCTGAGAAAACGCTTCCTCAGCTCTTATTTGTATAACCTTGATTGCAAACCGCGAGATAACAAGCTGACGCGCAAAATACTAGAATTCTCATTTGTTATCAAACGACTTTGGATGTTACTGGAGTTATTTTCTGCTAGGCAAATTTATAATAGGTAATCAAAGCGCGTCCCATAACGCGTTTGAGTGAAGGTGGCCTGCTTGAAACAGGTAGTGAAATTGTTCATCAACGCTATCAACAACCCGAACATAAAACACTTGACTGGCGAATATATTATATATATTTCATGCAATTTCCGCTAAACTATTTGCTTCTCGATGAAGAATATTCTAATGGAATTCTCGAGGAATGAGGATGTTCCTTTCTATTCTGAAGATGTTTGGAATGCTCAATTTAGATACGAGGACGTCACAACGGCAACTGACATTTAAAGCCAGTTATCAGATGCATTACCTGCAGCACTTCTTCAGAACTGTGCTTCTATTTAAAGTAAAAGTGCATTATCTTGGCGGAAAACTGTGAACCGATGAGCGTTGAAAGTTGATAATTTTCAAAGAAACTTATAACAACAGAAAACCAGTAGTACATTTTAGGACAATGGTTTTAAACCTTTAAATTAATGTGTTTGTTGATATTCTCATTAGGAAATTGCTCTACAGCTGGCCAGAACTCAGCCGTGGAAAACCAGAAAGAATTCAAGCGAATTTGTATACTGGACATACTTATTTAAACAATTTAAACAATTTATTTACCGCAAGTGATACGGCAGCAGATTGTTTCTTAATTAAGTCTAGTACTATGGATATGCTTCAATAGATTACCGAAAAAATTTATTGCTGAAATTTGACGACAGAGAACGGTTAAAGAGGTGTAGGTATGCAGAGTTTTATTATATTTGGGCTTTTTTATATGGGATTATTTTTCTAAAATTAGTAAGGAGTCTAAATATCGTTTTTTCCGGAACTTTAAATATTTCAAATGAATACTTCATGTTTAGTCCCCAATCGAAGTAGATAACCTAAAAAATGCTTCGAAATAGGCAGATGCTGCGCAGTACAGAAGAAAAAAAGATTACTACTGGTTTGAGAATATATAAACATAAAATTTTATAATGTATATATATATATATATATATATACACGAAGGGCGATTATTCCTGAATGGATGGCTGCGTTTATGCTTAATTATAAAGGATTTAACTCAGCTGTCAACATTTTTCCGAAGCCTTGATGAATTTATCCCTCAAACCAAACAAAATATCATGAAAATTCATGAGTGTTGGCTTATTCTGAGGGATCCATTCATTAAGGCTTCGGAAACATGTAAACGGCTGAGTTCTATCATTCATAATTAATAAGCCAACCATCCAGGAATAATGACCCTGGCTCCAGATGAAGTGGTTGCCCGCGTCAGCGTCAACACACAGGCAGGTGCATCGGGGGTGGCTGGTGAATTACACTGTGGGCGGGAGGAGGGACAGCAGAGGCATTAGGCTTCTGACCTGTTGAAGGACTGATGCTCACGTACGAGGCAGTATTATTGGAAAAATCTTTTCAAAATGTATCTGCTGAATTGAAAGTTGTGTAGGCGTACCAGAATTTCAAAATGAAATAATACGCGTAATCTAACAGAGAGAAAACTTGAAATGCTTTTTACTTTACTTCCATTTAGCTCTGCAGTAAGTATATGAGTGCTGAAGGGAGCTACAGTGTCAAATAATTCAACGAAATAGTGACTGCGAAAGTGATTTTGAATGTACAGTGATTGGCAGGAGAACTATGGAGAATGATTTTACAAAAACCCGAACACTTTGTTCGGAAGGTAATAACTTGCTGAATTATAATCCGATTAAAACATTCATTTATTTGGTTCAACGCAGAAAGATGTTTTCAGGCATAATAACAAAACAATGGTTTTAATAACACAAAACTCTGGTTAAAACCACTTAAAGCGTGCGATTGTATCTTAAGCAGTTTTTGTACCAAATAATCGTAAATGATCATAAAACAATTTGTTTTAAGGTGGATGCAGGTCTGGTAATAGCTTCGGTCGGGCGGATGTAGGACGGTGCTTCTTATCATCGGTAGATTTTAGATCGGGAATATTTGCTAAGTGGTTCACGGCGTAGTATAGGGTGCGGCAGTCAGTCCTGCATTTTAGAGAGGGCCGTGGAAGCCTAAAAATGCAGGTTTGACAACCACAGCCTGTACACGAGCAGGAGTGGCCTCCTAGGTCCCCAGACCTCACTCCATGCACCTTGTTTTCTGGAGACATCAAAATAATAAAGTCTACATAACTGCACCGATGTATGTGGATGATTTAGAGAGCATTGAACTCCGTCGTATTTTTTTATACGACGGAGTTCAATGCTCTCAGCCTAATTCTGCGGATGGGAGGGCGATCTAGGAAAAAGACGAATGAAAAAATTCAAAATGTGGTTAGAAAAAGGGCTGCTATGCTGGAAGTAGATCTAATCTGAGCTTTATTCTAAGGATTTAATGAAGTTTTGGTTATTGAAATTCAAATATATATTTATCCAAAAGAGACTTCGCATTTTTCTTCGTATTCATGACACCAAATGAATTCAATACATTTTATTATCACGCACAATTATTTGTTCCAAAAATTGTTTTGGATAACCTCGCATATTCAAGTAACTTTATCCAGAGCTTTGTGTTAATAAATCAATTGTCATGTTGTTATGCCTGAAAACAATTTTTCAAATTAAATAAAAGAAGAACATTTAAATCGGATGATTAGTTAGTAAGTTATTACCATTCGAACAGAGGGTTCGGGTTTTCTAAAACACCCTATATACAGGGTGGTTCAAAAGTTACCATTTCGAACATTTATTCCACGACAACTAATACATCGACGAAAATGTGTTACATAAGAAATAAAAGAAAGAATCTTCAAGTTTCATTCTTTACCAATGACGGTGATTTAAAGCATATTTTCTAATCAAAATTTACAGAATTATCATATCAAAAAAACACCAAAATACTGCCAGGGCCAGCGAGCAAAGATAGTGGAAAGTTATTTCTCTCATAAAGGATCGTTTGTTTCAGTACAGAGGGACTTCGTAAGATGATTTAATAAACAAAGGCCTTCCAAACATTGCATCACCGCTATGAATTCAAGATTGAGAGATTTCGGATCAACAGCAGACAAAGAACGCTCGAGATCCTTACAAAATGCATGTGCAATCAACGAGTTTCACAGAGTGTTGCAGCAGATTTGAAAACGTACAACCATGAGAGTGAAAGGAGACAAATACAAACAAATAAAACAGGAATAAATGTTATTGCCACAACTAAAAGACTTGGACGTGCAGAATTTGTGGTTCGAACGAGATGGGCGACACCACATACAGCAGGAGAAACTATGGGAACACTATGAGCTGCATTACTTGGTCGTTTAATTTCACGTTTTGGTGACGTTCCATGGCCCCCACGGTCTCCTGATTTAACCCTTCCAGATTTCTTCCTATGGGGATACCTTAAAGGAAAGGTCCACATCAATATATCTAATACTCTCCATGAGTCAAAACACATCATCTAAGAAATCAATCAAATAACTCCAGATATTTTGATAAGTCATAAAATAGTACGTAGAATTTGTAGAATATAAATGGACGTTGTATATGAATGGTACATAGAATGCGTTTGTATTTAAATAACAATAGAGAATATTTACCGGAAACAATATTTATGTAATAAAATTCGAAGATTTTCTCTTCCATTTTTTTTGTAGCCGACTCTTATAGCTGTATTATTTGCCTTGTAATAAATGTTGCGAATGGTGAAGTGACATTTGCGCCACCCTGCAGTATAGCGGCAGTGTCTGTCACGCAACTCTGGGCTGCAAATAACATCGACGATAAAACGCGCTTTTACGATTGCGTCCCTGAAAGCAAGGATTAGTCACTTCGAGGTTTTTTGTTGCTCTTGAAAGATGCTTCGCCCATCGAGAAACCAACGTAGTTAAAATATTGTTTCACTTGTAGAATGGTGAAACCCGTATCACAGATACGGTCATTGTAAGCATCATTCAAGAGCGTGATTGAGACACGGACCAACCAAGCAAGCAATATTTGTGTATATCGTTTAAACTACGTGTAGTCCCTCACCATTGATGATAAGAAAGAAGGTAAAATGAAATAATGGCCGGAAGAAATAAAAAATTTCAATTTCTCTTGAGTTGATTAGGTCGATTGCACACGGTCTGTCAAAAATGTATAAAAATGTTAGACAAATCACCTGACACACGTTCCTACTTTGTACCAATACACGTGATATTTATTCCGACTACGAATCTGATGGTTTAATGCTCTGAAAATTGTGGAGTTGATGGAGCTTGTATCACAGCTGCGCGCATCACACGCTCTCAGCTGCTGGGTGTGACGGACAGACGGACGGACGGACGGAGGGCTTCTATTATAGTATGTACAGATTATCTAACCTAATTATACCCGTTGTGTGTTTGTTTATATATTTATTTATATATTTGTTCGATGTCCGCTTCATAAGAAACATAGGATGTCGGGGCTTGCGGTATCATGGATACCGAATTCCTCAGGATAATATTAAAAGATTGCCTTAACATGCATTGATATGTTTGACATTTTATCAGGATAGGCTTGCTTAGGATAGGTTTGGTTAGATTAGGATAGGGAAAGTTAGCATGAGTTAGGTAATATTGACATAATTTTTTTCACGGGTCCACCTAGCTTAAACATTGTCCATGGAATTTCCATGGGTCCTGCTACTACCTAACAATACCCTTGGTTTTTTTGTTTTGAGTCCGCTTCTTACATATCTCTGTCATGCTCATAAAGTTAACTTCGATGACCGTATCTGTGATACGAATTTCACCAGTGCACAAGTACAATAATATTTTTATCACGGGTAATTCTAGGATAGATATATTTGTTAGCCATTCACATCTGGAAAGTTTGTTCAAAAAAGGTATTGAATCCCATTATTTCTGACGGGCCGTGCAAACTATATAGTTACCCAATAAATTTTGAAAGAATTTGCTATAGTTTCCCACTCACGTAACGTTGCATTTTCTTGAACAGGAGACTCAATTTTCATAGTGAATGCCAGGGAACATTGTTTGGTTCGTAGACGAAAGCGAGCAGATGCCAGGTTTTCTATTTCATTTGAATAGTATTTATGATACCTTTCAAATAGATAGCATTATTGGGAATGCTGCAAAGAGAAGAAATATAAATATAAATAAATAACATATGTATATTGAGCAAATTATTATAAAGGGGATCTTGAATTTCTAACGTTCATCAACGTCGTAAGCTTTTGCAGCCAAATTATTGACTTAGGGAAAATGAAAAGCATAATTCATCAATTTCTGCTCATGCCCTCAGTGCTCTTCAAATAAACTCTGTTAAGACGAAGGCTTATCAGAAATGTGAAATGCTGATAAAAAATGCCTTTGTGAACACAATTACGCCCAATTTTAAGGCCGTAAAGCGTGCGTAATTGCGAGGTCGAAGACAAAATCATCAGCGCTGCAGAATTTTGTGGCGCTTCAAGTACTAACATCTGCTGAGACTTGAAAAGATAAACTTTCCGAGGACGAAAATTTAGTGTTTTTAAAGAAGGCAGGCGTGAAACACAGGCTTCAGTATCTAAGATACATAGCAGATAGCACTTCAAGCTCAGGTTATTTGGCTAATTGTTAATTAAATACAACGTTCGAGTACCGTAGACTTTCGCGTATAAAGTGCACAAAATTGAAGAAAATGTGCAAAACGAAAACCGTGTATTTCCTATGATTTTGATGTACAGAGAAGGCTAGAGAATGTCATTTTAACGCGGCTTTTCGGTTATAATATTCTACCCCGTTGAAATTATAGAGTCAACCTGCAGCTCAAATATGACCGCAGGAAAGTTATCGTTCAACGTTGCTTTTCTTTGGATTTTCTATATGATGTTTTTCTAATCGAGTGTGATTGTTACGTTATTTTTGCAGCCGAAATGTGGACGAATTAGTATTTCAGCCAGAATAATTACTTCAATTTTTTGCGCTGATGGTTACTTTGTACCAGAATTCGCTTATATGACAAAATGAAGCAAAATTTTCTGTCAGTCAATACACAAGACACAGGAAGCTTCTGCTCAATTTACAAAACAAAGAACAGTTTTATCTACAAAGTTTTATTTTTCTTCAGGTGCCGTGTTAGTTCCAGTTTCATCCATTATTGATATTTTTTCGCTTGTTTTGGCAAAGTCCTCTTATAATTATTGGTCTTTAACATTCACCCTGAACTATATACCGAATTCTATTTTCCTCAAAACACCCAGCGTTCATTAACATATTTTTACTTTACGTTGGGATGGGAACCCCATTTTGACGAATTGTATTGAAAAATCCTTCTTCAAATTTTTTTTTGTGAAATTATATTTTTTGAACATCCTCATGCAGGCATTTTCACTAAGATAACAGTCTTTCGTTATTATCCTTTGGTGATCTCGCACTACATAACTCCTCGTGGAAGTCTCCATGCTACTATGTAAATTCCACATTTCATCAAAATTACGATGACAAATTTCCCGTTCCAGTTGTTGGGCACTATAAGCGTGCCCTCAACACCGAGGTAACTGCCAAACCAAACCGGGAGGGGATACAAAAGTTATCGTTAACTCTTTTGAAGCTTTATCTTGTCACTTGCGTCTCTGCTTAATCACCGACGAAACGTCGCCGTGTTTTATAAAACAAAGCTCCGGCTCAGCTATGATCGCTTGGCTTCATTTTGTTTACGTCCTGAGATCGAGACATCTGACTGCTGGAAATTTAAATCAGAATTGCTCGTTTTCTGGTGGTTTGCAAATTCATCAACAGGCGTGAATGATGAAAATCAATTGGAGTTTCCTAGCCAATACTACACATCGAAGTGAATTGTATACATATACAGTAGAAGAGCATTAGGACCTGTGCTCTGCGTCACGTATATATTGTTATTGAGTTGTCAGTCATCCGTAAGCTACTGCTGCTCCTGATGCCTTCTGACACCAATTCTAGAGTCGCTAACACGTGTTAGAGTTTTGAGCTGGTGAATAAAAATAATTTGAACCTGTGCAACGATAGTAGAAATAATTTCAGAATTTTAAACTGAACAACAGTACTTAAAATTTACTAAGTTACTCAAAAAGTATGAAAGCGACACCGCGTAAAATTTCTCTTGGGCTCGCGTTCAACAACAACGCCAAGAAATACTCTCTTAACTCAACGAAAAGAATTGGTTCGTTCAAATTTGCAATGCCGATAACTTAATTGTCCTTCGATTTACAAGTTTCACGTATCTCAAGAAACTTCATTCACCCACTGTAGTACACGTTAGCGCTGTCAAAGTAGGAATAATTTCAATACTTTATTATAAAGGACTTGAATTTAATGAAGAACAGTACTTAAGCTAATTTTAGAACAAGCACAAGAAATATAGAAAAGTTTGAATAGCATCTGGAGGAAAAGTTAAAAATTGCTTGAAAATTGCTTCAATTTTCTTCGACGACAAGAGAATTATGACCGATCTCGGTCTCTAGTTCAGTCGACCATGTAGTCGAAAATCATACCGACTTAAAATATTTTACTCGCTGTCTCTCCTTCCAAAAAACATGGTAATGAATTTATCAAAAGGGTGTTTTTTCTTTGTTTTTTGTTTACCGATACTACATGTCCAGACGGGAGATTAAAATTTACACGCGAAAGAAATTAGCTGACTCATTCTGAACCGAAGATAAATTGCTCTTCCCGGTGCTGACGAGATCATTTCATACCGTAAAATGTTTTGCTCGTGCACGGACAGAACTAGTTGATTAAAAATCGAAGTATTGAACCAAGATAATGAAAAACATTGCTATAGTTATTTTCTCAATAAATGACAAATATCGGAAACTTGATCGTCACTAGCAATAAGATTCAAGTTTAAAACAAGTTACACGAGGTGAAAACTAAAGCCACGTGAGCGTCCTGCTGAACTGATTCTTCTAACATGAATAAACTAGTCTTAGTGAAATTGTGTCACCAAATTTACCATTTGCTTGAACGCTTCACAGACGAAGAATGAATTTATTTTTCTACATGTCAGGTCTGAGGCTGGAAGTTACGTGCAAATAAACTACAGGTACATATTTTAAAATCAAAGTCACGAATATCAAAGCCATTCATGATCCAGTACACCCAATGTTGAGACATCAACATACGAAGCTGCTGGAAGAAGTCTCTGCTGCTAAACATCAGGATGCACCAACGATTTGCGCAAACACTCGTCAATTTTTAGTTATACTCGAGTTTCCATCATTGGCATAGGTTTTCATTATCGAGTTTCCATCATCGAGTTTCCATCATAGGTTTATTTGACTCACATTAAGCTGTACACTTTCTCGGCAACTCATGTAAACAGGTTTTAACATTGGTAGCTGAAAATTGTCAAGACCTCGTGAGATGCTGCATGCCAAGGTATTCTACAGTTATGGCAGTGTGTGGAAATACTTGTGATGGCAACAAGTTTAGGTGCGTATGAAATCATACAAACTTCGTACGCACTTCATGGTAGTGATTACGTAACATGCTATGAATTTTTAAATTTGGATGTGGCGGGGCATGGAAAAGTAGGTAAAATTGATTGTTTGTGACCGCATTCCAAGCATAATTTCAAGAGTTCTAAACCCGGTATGAAATGTAAGAATCGTACAGAGGAATCGTAAAAAGTTGTGAAATGAACGAAGATAGTAACTTAAATAGGGTTAAATGACGTATAAATGCTGTGAGGGTTCAATTCTGCACGTTGAAGAGGTAATAAGTTGAAGTTCACTGTACGTACGGCTGCGGAGTTCATAGACAGCAAAAAAGTAATAATAGTCAATGAATCTGACGTCTTCATTTTGCCTGAAAATTTCCATGAAAATTAGTTTACAAACATAGACTATTTATCTCTTTCCCAAAGAGCAGTTTATTTATATTTGAAATCTCAAATGATTTAATTCCTGTATTATCTGTGGGCGTTCTACATCGCGACGGTGTGATAACACGCATTAAAATATACCAATGCTGGTCGAGTCCACGCAGGTCGATCTATCAGGTAGACCAGATTAAAGGCAGGCAGACGCCAAAAATTTTCGCAGTTACACTTGCTTGGAAGAATAATTTATAAAACGCTCAATTTTTTTAAACGGAAGATATGAGCATGCTTCAATAAACTTCGACATTAGTCAGCCTTCGCTGGCGCAGTGCGTTCAATTTTGGTTGCCAAGTCCCGGTTGTGTGTGCGCTCTCTCGCTGCTGCCTCTGAGGCATTACTCTTGATACTGCTCCGTTACTGCTTATATACGAGTGTATATTGTAGGTGAGAGAGACGCATGGGAACAAAGGGAGAGAGGGAAAGTGAGAAAAAGAGCAGGAAGGAAGGTAGGAAGGAAGGAAGGAAGGAAGGAAGGAAGGAAGGAAGGAAGGAAGGAAGAGGTTTCAACTTTAAGATAGGAACTGACAACTAATTTAACCACCCGAGTAGAACTGCGCAATCTCATTATATTGCTGGGTACATCCTTTTATTTTCGTTTAAACGTGATTTTTCTGATATTTTATGAAAACTACCCAGTTAAAAAACAAGGACGTGTAGCCGATGAAGATATACATATTGAAGAACATGTTGTTAAACTCTAAAATATTTCCTTAGATTTCATTTTATTCCCTTCCTTCGGTTGGACGATGTAAAAAAAGCTGTTATACTGTACTTCTTGCTGATACGAGCTCAATTTTTCAAATCCAGAGGTTGAAATAATTCCCACTTTGCTTCTCCTGAGGCATGAGGGGCATCAAGAAAGACTGTACTCGTACACAGACCAGCAATAATGGTATTCTAATTTGAGAAGTCTTATGAGAATTCGATTATTGGCGAGGGTATCTGAAGCAAAAGAAGCTTTGGTTTACAATATTTGATCGAGCAATACATAATCAATGAAGTTCGCGAAAATACAAAAACTTGTGAAATTTTTCCATGGATTTGATAGGACCATCAATTACTGCTAGTGACTCAACTTCGACGTCCGCGTTGAACAACTGTAGCTGCAGCCGTAGCAGGACCACCTCAGCAGAAACAGCAATATTAGCAGCACCAGTAGTAGCAGTAGCAAAAGTAAGAGTTGCAGCAGCAACAGTATCAGCCCAAGTAACACCAGCACCAACAAAAGCTTCTATAACTACAGCACCGCGCAGTGACACCTTGAATCTTAAAAGCATTGCACTCACCAGTAACAGCCACAAAATAAGCCGTTCAAGCTCCAATAACTTCAAATCATAAGCAACAGCAGCAGGAACAACAGCACTATTAACAACAGTAGTACCAGCAGCAAAACATCACTAGGACTACCAACACAACAGCAGCAGCACAAGCAACAACAACACTAGTAACAACAGTAGTACCAGCAGCACAACATCACTAGGACCACCAACACAACAGCAGAAGCACAAGCAACAGCAGCACTAGTAACAACAGTAGTACCAGCAGCACAACATTACTATGACCACCAGCACAACAGCAGCAGCAACAGCAGCACTAGTAACAACAGTATTACCAGCAGCACAACATCACTAGGACCACCAACACAACAGCAGCAGCAACAACAGCACTAGTAACAACAGTAGTACCAGCAGCACAACATCACTAGGACCACCAACACAACAGCAGCAGCACAAGCAACAGCAGCACTAGTAACAACAGTAGTACCAGCAGCAAAACATCACTAGGACCATCAACACAACAGCAGCAGCAACAGCAGCACTTGTAACAACAGTATACACCAGCAGCACAACATCACCAGGACCACCAACACAACAGCAGAGGCAACAACATCACTAGTAACAACAGTAGTACCAGCAGCACAACATCACTAGGACCACCAACACAACAGCAGCAGCACAAGCAACAACAGCACCAGCTCAGTAGAGCATCATGGAGCGCACGAACGGTGTCCAGACGCTCTTTAGCCTCAGAAAGAATGGTTTTGATGGTAGCCAAGCAATTCGTTCCTAATTTAATGTATATGCTAACTGGCACCGTAGGAGTCCCGATTATTAACAAGAGTTCTGAATACGGATAAGTGCTGGCTTTATTAGCCGTTCAGCGAGACGCTTGTACGGAGTACTAGCGGAGAGGAGCAGCTATATGTTGCGGGCGTCCCGAGCGAAGCGTTACCTTCTGCTGCGTGTATTTGATGTTTGGCGTCGCTATTTTGAGGGTATGCGTCGGCTGCTACGGGAGCCATTCAGCGCATGAAATAAAAAGCTTCAGCGATCTAGTTAAAGTTTATTCCATGCATTTTGTTTTTCTTTGTTAACATTAGCGGAGTATTGAAGCGTGCGCATTCGTATAATTGTTATGCTGGTCTAAAAATATAAGACTATAGGGAACGAAAACTGTACACATCTAGACAGAGTTTATTATATGCCGGTGCTTTGGTTGTATCAGAATATTTATAAAGTTTAGTCATTTGCATTACTATTTTCTTGAGTCATAAATAGGTAACAAGTCTTGAAATTAGGGCTTGTTTTCTGTTGCTAACATTTTGATATAAATTTTAAATAATAACGTTTTTGAATCAGAGCAGTATTTTTAAGCGAACGAAGTAGGAAATATGCATTTTGTAGTTAGTGGCAGCTACAAAAATTGTTTCGTGACACAATTCTGACTTCTTTTGCAAGTTAATTTGTTTTCGTACCATTCAATTTTACTTTATTTTTCACCACAAATTGATTGGGCTTACCGTAAACTGATTTCTTCAAGGTCACGTAAGGCAAAATTTCCCTTAGGCGTGAAATTATTTCACGATTTGATGAAAGACACACCGAGGCAACAAGTTGTTCTTTTGCGGCCATTTCTGAGAACCGCAGTGTAAATTTGTCAAGATGATTCACAGGTTCAGGCGGATTATGGAAATTTTCATTCGCAAATCTATAAATATAAGTTTCGGTTGCCTGTAGTGAAGGGAAACACCGCCTCATAAGCAAACTGATTACCCTATTCCTGCAACGCTTCCGATCGATAACGTTATAGTCTATCAATAATGATGATCTTCAAAGATCTGTCGAAGCCAACATTTTTATCAATGTTTCAGAGTTTAAAATCGTTTATTATGTCCGCAGGACCCATGGAGCTTTGAAAATTGTCCGTGACTTCCACGGCATGCCATGTACATCGAGCAGAGCCCAAGTTTATGAAGAAACATACCAATTTCTGACCGATAACCTTACGATCTCCAGCCCACACTCTCCTCAACACTTTACACCACGTATTAGGATATATTAGCAAAAAGAGGCCAATAACAAGATAAGAGTTCAGGGGAAAGGCTACCGGAATTTATGGAAAAGGCGTGTTTGAGACAGGGGAAAAAATATAGACTCAAAGACGAATGCGTATGGCATTTAAAAGATTTGATCACAAATAAATTTAACATATTTCTCGATATACAACTAGAGTCGTCAAGTTTCTGTTTCATGCAACCTCGTTTTTTACCTGGCAGCAAGTTACTGAAGGAGACAACTTGAACGAATCCATGTATTTTTTGTCTTGACTCAGAAATGTACTCTAAGTTCCGGGAAAACTTCCCTTAGCGTTGAGGTTGAGGGATGAAACGTATCGAGTAACAAGTAATTTTAGTCTCCGTCACTAACACCTCCACACGCCTGGATTTTGTACTGAACACGAAGACTTGGGAACTTAATGCTGCGTTACAAATAGTGTCATCAACAGTTCAGCGAATAACCGTTATAGAGGCTAAAAAAGAAGGCTTCAACTTGGTGTGTTCACCCACGAACGACCGAAATTCGGGGAAAATTCGTTGAGGGCACAGATGTCTGCTGCGCATCTTCCCCTTGGCGCTTACGCGTCGAGCGTTCCCAGAAACGTGCGGCGGAGGTCGATGGCTTTCTCTGAAGAAGAGACCAGCTTTGTTTCAGACTTCTCAGAAGACTTATTTAGTGTCATAGGATCTTGAAATAAACTACTTCAATGCGCCAAGAAAAGTAATAGTAGATTCTACGAAAGATTTTGTAGGCTTCTACTTAGTTTTGGGGTTTGAGTAATTTGAAGGTTCATAAATAATCAAGATCGTTTTCTATTACTTCTTTTGAAGCTTAAATAGTCCTGAAGCTCATACTGTACTTTTGAACGCGGCCAATTAATGTAGATTATTATAAAATAAGCCCTTTTAACAGAAAATGTGCAATTAATAATTTCATTTGCATCATATACTTCCTAATAGATGAAATAAGGAAAACAGGCTCACGAAAACAGAGGAGAATGTACCTTGAGCGTTTCTGTGCTGTAAGTCCTTAAGATATCATTATTGTATCCATTTACCTCAGGCCTTTCTTGATCCAGAATCCTAGAACAGTTTTGTGAGGAATACACAAAATTTAGGTCACCAGTACCCCGGTTACTGGGCGTTGAAAGCACCATTACGACCGTGTTATTATTGCAGCGATGATGAGCGGCTGCGGCGCGAATGATATTCTCGACCCTAAATTTACGGGAGGAGTCCTCCTGCAGGCCGGCCGAGGGCTGTATAATGTAGACGTCACAAACAGCCGCTACCTTGACAAATACCCCAGGGATATTTCAGCGTAAGGCACTCAGCCAGGCCACTTCGAAACACAGCTCTGGGTTGATTTCAGCACAACGAGCTCTATACGGAACGCGTGTGAAACATATCGAATGACGCTTCCAGTGTAGGGCACTCCGCGAAGCTAATTTGAAACACAACATTGGGTTACGTCAGTTGTTGGTAGGCAATTTGAGTACCGTGATGCACTTTCTCATGCTAACTCAGAGTTGATGTACTTCAAGCTATTTCAAAACAAATTTGGTTGTTCTAAACAACGTCACTATCGAAGGGGGCTTGTTTTTAGAACGCCTTCTTTACTTCAGCTTTACGAATTCTGCGAATTAGTTCTGAATCGCATTGTTATGGTACTTCAAGATAAAGTAAGAGGTCTACCAGCTCTGAAATAAATCGATGAGTTATTTCATAACATAGCCTTAAGAGCCACTCTCTACTTTCCAATCTTATTAGAGCACTCAACTTCATCAACGTGAAATAATTCATGGGGCACTTCTTCGCTGGACAGTCAAGAACAGAAACTCATTTTTATTTCTATTTCTGTTTAGGAAATAGCGGGTGTTATTTTCCTGTCATTTTAGAGTCTATTGTCTCTTAAAATGTTTGCTGAAGACACCTTAATACAATGAATGTAAATTTTGTTACTAAGAAATAGGAAGGCACCATTAACAAAGCTCCGATTAAAGATTTTTGAAATCGTACAACGCTAACTTTTTTACTGAGTATTAGCTTAAATAAATATTTGGTTCAACTGGCGTATAAAAGTCTCATTTCCTAAGCCTTTGGATTGAGTATGAAAATCTAAAAAATGGGCAGTCATGATTCAAACGCAACCTCTCGCTCGAACGTAAGCTTGAAAATTAATGCTCCAACCCATACCACATACATACCTTGGGACAAGACTTAGAAATACCAAAACTTAGGAATACTTAGCTTGAATGAGTCATAAGCGCCTTTGACCGCTGACCTGGAATTTTCACATATTTTAATGTAAAGACCCATTTGATAAATAATTGATCGTTATGAAGAAAGAGCTTAACTCGTATTGACGAACGCATTTAAAAAAATGTTATTCGGTTGGGTACTCGTCTTTTTGGCCTACTGAGCATAATTTTACCATCACATTTTTTACGAGGCTGAGTGAATTTTGTCATAAACGTATCTTGTGTGCTTGTTTGCTTTTTCCACTTCAAAGAAAAGAATAATAAACACAATCTACTTTTCTACTTCGTGTACACATTGGAAAGTTTCACAATTTTCCGTTCTTAATTTTAAATGAACCGGGGAGAAAAATTTCCTCAAAATTACCGACAGGTGGCGGCATGATACCAGCTCCATGCTATATAATTACGTATTTTTGTTTGTTCTGGAGCGAAGGCAAGTAAATTGTCCTTTTCTTCCATCCCTTTTTAACTTAAACCGCCAATGATTTCAATGTTCCATTAAGTCTCATAAATTATTACGAGAAACAGTTCCTGTTTTCTGCTTTAAGAGGGAAACTCAGTTGAATTTTAGACGCTTGCATCGAAGACAAGAAGTTTCCAGGTTTTTGGAATTGAGAGTAAAGTTCCAGGTTTCAATTATTCGTCTGAGTCTTTGTGGTGACATTTTTCTGTCAGTGGTTCGATAGGATGAACACAAATTCTGGAAGAAATTTCCTTCGACCTTCAAAGCCGATAACTTCAATAAGAAAACACCTTATTTAATTGAAACTGTCAAAGCTTGCATAGGTTACAGACGCCACAGGACTGGTGTAGCAGCCCGGGATTCGGTCATTGGGCACACTTCAGTCGCCATATTTTTATTCATTCTTTTCGATTTGTATTGACTTTCATTACTCAATAATCTTGATTTATTTGAGCTTGTTCACGATGTGGTTGCCGGGAATGTTTCCCACAATCTAGTTAACACTTCTAGGCACTTTGACCTGAAAAAATCATAATGAACTGGTATATGTAGATGGGCTGGTACTTCGTGTCCATCGGGTGTGTTGGAGACAAAATTTTCTCGTGCTGAAAATACGATGATGTTTATTCTATAGCTCTACATTGCCTTATTTTACTGTTTTTAAAATATATCCAAGTTCTTAGCAATTTTTTTCAACAATCTAGTTTCACCTAGATACCATGTATAAGCTTTCCTTGTCTACTTCTGCACTATATAGAGACAGCTTTACAAATCGACCGGCCTGCACGATCCACTCCACTGGGTGCTTGATAACCGCAACCAGAATGATCACCGAAATCCTTGCAGTCGTTCTGTTCTTGAAATAGCCTTAAAGTAGACGCTATCAACGTACAGAGTTAGGACCTGCGCTCATTTCAAACATGGTCCAGTGACTGCGCTTACCAAGTAACAATCGGGACGCAATACAGCGCCTGGACGCTTTTTCAATCAAGTGCCCCACATTGAGAAGGTTTTAGGCTTCTGTTGCTCATCACCGATATTGGAGACTTGGATTTCGTTTTATATGGAAGTCTTTGATCACGATCTAGAACTGTTTCATAGGCCATCCATTAAGCGAGAAAGGTCTGATACATGTGGGTGAATGCTGTTCTTCAACTCTAAATGTAACACTTCTTGTTCAATTTGATTTTTTCATTCTAAACTAGATGCAGAGAATGTAGTAGTCAGTAACAAGACGTAACATTGATGCAGTTCTTATATCTTTTCCTCTTTCTACAATAACGTATTCAAATACTTCTGTGTGTTTCTTATGGGTTTATAGCAGTAAATTACGTGTGTGCTATCTTACTGGAACCTTCCTATTTTTATTCCTATAATTATAGCTATTTATCTTTTTGCTACGCACCTTTTCGTTACTTTAAATTGATAATTCCCCTCCAGCGAGAAATAATGGAAAATTCGAGGAAGTATCTGTCAGCGAGCATAATCTTGTGGAACTGGCCGAGAAGATTCTGGGAGGCGTTGAATTTTGTTCGAGTAGAAATTGCAGTTCACTTTTATCCCCGTTGGGGGCTGAGCAGCAGTTTTATGTCAAAATACAAAACTTGTCAAAACTGTAATGATATTTATTCCGACTCCAATGCTACCTCCAGAACAGGGAGAAAGAATCTTTCGGATTTTTTGGGTAAAAAATATTCAGGGTACATGGATCATTCTCTTGCGCTCTGTTATTTCTTAGGTTGCTTTACTTCGCTGTCTTCTTATACTCAAAAGTGTGGAAGAAGCTCATTATTAAAACCATAAAATCGAAGCAAACGATTCAGTCTTGTTAAAAAATACGTATAAGATAAACGTGCTTCGAGTGCAAAAGCAAAAAGTTCCAAATAATCTGACCAAAAATTTGGAATCATGTTCGCTTCAAAGACAAATTCTTAGATTTTCAGAAAAAATTGCTTCAATGTTTCAGAGATTTAAAAAAAGTAAATTTCAGAGAGGAGGGTGAGGAAAGCTTATTTCGCTTTACAGCGCACTAGCTGCACATATTTTCTTCAATTGATCATTATATTCTTAGAATACTGTTTTTTTTTGCGTCAATGGTTAAATTGATGCAAGTGATAGCCACTCACATCGCAAGTTACTTGATGACCCTCAAATATATATTCCGAGGCAGAGGGCTGGAAATTATTCGAAGGCTGGAAATTATTCTGCCATGAATGTTCTTGGAAAATAATGCTCATTTTTTAGACCACTGTAAGTTTTGACGAAACCTCGCCCTGAAATTCCGAACAACTTTACAAGTGTTTAATGAAAACCTCTGGAGATCGGATCCTCGTTTTTTTACTCAGAGGAAAGAACCACGGAGAAGCTTTGCCATGATTTATTTAACAACTGAAAGATTACGACTGAAATGCAATAATTACCGAAATGTGCCGCGGAAAGTGAAAATGGAAAAAACGAATGCTCCCGGCAAATGAAACAGTAAGAATTTTAAAAAGCAATACACAGAATTAAATATATTTAACGTAAATTTTTAAAACAATTAAAGTCTTTTCTGTAATTTTCATTAAAACATCAACGATTATCCTCGGAAGGAAGACTTCATATATGAGATCACTTTTACTGATTTACCGTCTGTATTAATTTACCCTTACTGCGCAACTACCGATAATAGGTACAAATACAACTTGCCAAAAAAGAAATAATATACATATTTACATGCTTTGTATAAATAATAAGATAACTTGTTGAATTTATATATATGTTGAATATATGGCATTTCTTCACATTGGTTGAACCCGTCACCGTTGACGCTGTACCCTGTAAGAGCGGCACCATCAGTCATAGGTGACATAGGAATGCCCCACTTGACTCGCTCCTGTTGTATTGTTCTACTCAGTTTAAAAGGGACGCTCAGGGAAGCTTACAATCCGGAATATTAACTTAAGCTTCCAGCAATGTAACGAAGAAATTGCACAGTCTACATTTGGGCCGTCATGTCGTACTGTCCAGGTACAGCGGAGCACCATTGGTCACATGGTCTGATTGTGGGGATTAATGTTGCGATGAGCTCGTAAATTTTGTGTAGTCGCGAGTATGTTGTGGTTAAACATTGTCACATTTCAATATGAAAATTATGCTCTATTCTAAGAAATTATAACAATTCTTTATTCGAGGTGAACAGGTTTACATCGAACATCTTTGTGGCTGTACAATCAACAGGGCACAACTTTATAGTTATTCAGCTGAAACACACTTGATAAATGATCACCACAGAAAAGCAGCCTTCCAGTTTCGCCGCTGAAGTCAGAGACTGCTATTGTAGTAAAGAGTGGAACTGTATTTTATTTTTTAACTATATACGGTCTGTCACTCAACCGATCGATAAATTTTACACAAAACTGAAGAAAGTTTTGGAAAATAATAGTGCCTCAAAACCTCACTTACCTCGATTCGATCTTCCAATTGAAAATTTTGCATACCCAAGAAGAAAGAGTACATGAACAAATTCCAGACACAGTAAGCACAAAATTAGAATGATTTCAGTAAATTCAGCGCGTTCATTCGAGCCTAAATAACTCAGTATTTTAATATACATCAAGGATGTGAGAATCGAGGCTAAAGAGATTTTTTCGCTAGAGCACGCATACTCTCTTCGATTTAATTGAGCCAGTTCGAGTAAGTAAATTAAATTCCTGCCTAATTGCTCATCAGATGACGGATGCCCATCTTCCATTACCACCCGACGCCCGAGACTCTCGACCTGGACGCTCGTGTCAGCTTTGTCAAGAAACGTAAAACTTGAGAGGCGGAAAATTGTTGAGGAACATGCGAACTTCAGTCTGACAGGTGAAAATGTGTAGGTTAAAACATAAGTTAAATACGCTTCATTCACCTATATTTTCTGGTGAAATTATTTGCTGCTGTATATTAAGTTTCTGAAAAAGTCGTGCGCAATATTTTCCCTACTCTGTATATTTTGCATTATTTTATTCCTGAATACGTGTAAGTACATAAAACTACACATGGCAACATTTTAGAAGCGATTATCAGGAAGTAAAGACCTGCTTTGAGTGCATAGAGAATTCTAAATATGCATTTACACCGCAAAAACGAAAACCCACACAAATGACCTGACATCATTTGACAAAGTACGTATCATTAAGCTTCATCGAAGTTTAAAATCAACTCGGGTTATCTGAACAGTAACCGGTGTTAATATCAGAACGATGTAGAGAACAACAGCTCGCTGGAAACAAGATGGCGATACCGGTTTTTCTCGTGGAAATTTGGGACGGCTTAAACAGTATGAATGAAAGGAACAGGCGCTGTTTGAAGAGATTGCCGCTGAAAAATCGGCATTTTGTGGCCCAAAAACAATTAAAGGACTGTTAGTGGCGAGTTGCAGAAAATGAATTAAGTCATATGCAAGTCTACCAGCAAGTCATTAGTGCCAGCTGTAAATCGAAAAAACGTCTGTGATTCGCTCAAGGACACCGAGATTGGACTTTTGAAGATTAGAAGCATGCAATGTGGTTCGATGAGAGCAGATTCGTCCTCTTTCAGAACGATGGGAGTGTTAGGGTGAGGCGACAACCATGAAGCTTTGGGTCCATCTTGCATTGTCCCAACTATACTGTGCAGCCATCTTTAGGTAGTGTAAGGCTCTAGGACTTTTTCTGACTTGATGAACATGGATCGGCCACTCTTAATCATAACAAAATGAACTCTCATGACCATTTGTCAGTAATTTCTGACTAATCTCATCCTTCCGTGGAGTCTTATTTTTCTGATGGTGCGAGATCTTTCAGAATGACAATTTCGCATCCACAGGACTAGAAATGTTCAAGATTGGTCCATGAAGAATTAGGCAACATTTGAGAGCATGGATTGGCTACCACCATCTCCTTATTTGAAACCCACCGGAAATTTGCTACAATTATGGCCATAAAATGCAGAAATAATTCATAAAATGCCGAAGATGCAGAATCTTGTAGAATCAATATCAGATAAAAGTAGTATTCGATAGGAAAGGCCGTCCAATTCCTTGCAAATAAGTTTTTGAAGCAATGTGTTTTCTTAGGACTACTACACAATTCAATGAAGTTGAGCCCTTTTTATAATAATGAATTATATGATTATTTAGTACTGGCGATTCTCTTTTAACTGAAATTATAAATATAAAAAACTTTCATACAAAATCAAACAGACACAGAGCAGTTGAAAAAATATTTTGTGGAAATATTTCTTACTATTCCTTGTTGATGTTAATGAAATGAGTGCGATATTTTCATAGCGTGAAATCGGAAAAAATAATTAGTGAATTGCCGTGGAAATATGAGAAATACTCATATCTTCTCATTGTGCAAAAATCATCTCGCTGAAGTATCGCCTGAAAGTCTGTTTTCGAAGCAAAGCTCCCTAGATGAAGCCGAAACTGATGTAACAACGTGTCTTACCGGTCCTTAGAAATCAGGTCCGCTCTACCGTGCTAGAATTCTTTGAAATGCCGACGAAAAAAGAGACAAAGAACTAATTTTATGATCATTAGCAGGGCAGAATAGAGCACTGTATATTGTGATCCTCAACCTGAGATTTAATTTACTGAGAGTCAACTTTCAAAATTTCAAGTGAAGCTCAAGCTTAGTAGTCCGGCTGCTCTTTAATCCGGTGATGAACATTTGCCGTGATTGATGAACAAATTGAGTTGTCACGACGTTAAATAAGTTGAAGCTTTTGGCAATATTTGGTTCAAATTCTGCCAAAGCGTATTGTATTTCTGAAAGAAGAAGAAGAAGAAGAGGTTGGATATTTTGAAAGCATTTAATTTTTCAAGCTTCTAGGCTTATTTCAAAGGAAGATAAATATTTTTTGATATTGTATCTTCTCTCGTTCACCGTAATTTAGAGCTTTCAAGATATTTCTTTTTACATGAGCTATACAACTATTGAACCGTGTAAGATGAGCTGTTCTGTCGAAATTTTTATTTTATCATCGAGTCTCATCACAAGATTTTTCAGCTTGATATTTTGCATGAGCTGTTTCATTCAACGAAATTAAAAACAGTAACAAAAACTAAACCGGCGTAATGGTCATCTACCACCTTCAAATTTAAATTTTTCAACTAATTAAGAAAAACACCCGTCAAGTTGGAGCTAAACTTACAACGTTAGGAAAATTATCATTCTAAAAACCCATCTGATCGAAAAATGTCACACAGCTTTACAAGGATTGAAGTCTGACTTGGAGTTATAATTCAAAGAACGCCGGTGCGACTAAAGCGAGAGTGGTGTTAGATTAGGTGACGGTCGTTGGATGCAAGCCACTTGGCTCGCGCGCTGCACACTCCAACTTCACAGGTCATTTCCAAGGCCCTGTCACGAGAGAAGCTGGAATTTAATAAACACAGCGAGCTGGAGGGCGTGCAAGTCACACAAGCTGCAATATTGCCAGGCTGGATCAGGGCGCCAGTGTTATGAGCGGTGCTTGCGCCCCGGCGACCGACATAACCAACACTCCTCGCATCTCGTCAATTTATAGCGGCAGTTAGCCTCATTCCCGAGTGTTTCAGCCCTCTTTTTGGCTTCCTTGTCTGGCAGTCAAATAGGCTTTTATCAAACTTCAATTAATAATTCAAGAAATATACTGATATCTATCACAACCGTTATAGCTCTGAAAATAGTTCTGCGAAACAAAAGTTTCGCAGAATAAAAAATAGTTAGCTCGTAAGTTTGAATTAAATAATTCGATAAAAGTGCAGTTCCGTTTATATTTTCATACCCGTCATCAAAAATGACGACATTTTTTGTTAAACTTAGAATTCTTTTATGAAATCGGTTTTCAATCGGCCAATTTAAATGCATTTGCGTCTTAATTTTACCTCTATTTTTCAGATGGGATAATATTGGAGTCATCAAAATAGGTAAATTGCAATTTGAAATAACAGAAATTTACTGTCAATGAGTGCTGTCCACGTAATCAGCTTACGGGGTTGGAGTAGGGACGGGCACACCAACCAACTAGCATACAACAAACTGTGTGTCATAATAGCACTTTGGGAGATGCTATTAATCATACCCAACCCATCAAATATGTTTAAGAAACTTATTTTTTGAAAATTATTAATTTACACAGACACGCTAATTTTTTATCTTCTTGAATGAATCCTTCGCACGTTTTTATGAGATTTTTTGGTCGAAATTTTTACTTCAAAGCATAGAGCAGTACATAATTATAACTCTTTTAACGTTCAAAATATTTACCGATCCATGCAATCATAAATTTACTTTGGTGGTTTCCAAGCATGTGCGGTTCAAGTTTGATTAATAATGCAACTCGACAATAAATATATTGAACTCTTTTCTCCAATGATTTTGAGATTAATGCTGGTTAATAAACTTCAAATTCAAATTAAGCTCAATACCAAAATGAGGAGTGATCGTGATGACGTATGCAACGAAATCGTATGCCACACATGTCGTGATGACGTATGCCACACATGTCGTGATGACGTATGCCACACATGTCGTGATGACGTATGCCACACATGTCGTGATGACGTATGCCACACATGTCGTGATGACGTATGCCACACATGTCGTGATGACGTATGCCACACATGTCGTGATGACGTATGCCACACATGTTCCAGTCGAGCTTTTAATATGAGTAACTCTGCCGAAGCGATTGAAATGATGAAAATTATTGAAATGAACTCATTTAAACAAATGACCAGATAAATGTACCTTAGAATGCATAAAAAAATTAATCTTAAAATTCCTTTCTTTTTTGATAACTACTCAACCTCTCATCTGTTGGGTCAGGTTGCTTCAAGAGAAATTTTTGAGTAATAGTCATCGTAAAATGGATATTTTTCACAGCTCGTATCCACGGTAGAGCACGTGGAGACTGAATTTTGTTCTTTGCTATTATTGAAGGCGGAGTGCAGAATTTTTCTCTATATTATTATTAGAAACCGAGTGGGGACGGTTAACTATCATGCAAACAGGCAAGCCAACAAACAAGCCAGTGAGTTGTTTCATAAGTACATACTATAGATATCAACAGTCGAGTAAAATTATCGTATATCGAACACAAACTTGTCTACGGAGTTGCCATAATATTCTCCAGGTCAGAATATTACAGTTGTCATGTCATGTCATGTGCATAAAAGTGGGCTATCAAGATACAACAAGCTTGAAATATTTCATCTCTGTCCCTAGCTTTACAAATTGTACAAATATTTCTGTAACGCCAGCGTGTGGAGATATTTCTCTCTATGTTCTTTTATTTACATTTTTAAAGCTTTGATATTCTCGTTTGTTCTATACTTGTATGTTTATATGCTTGTATGCTCGCTTGTTTTGTTTCCACAGTCCACCTTCTACATTCAGTAATAACATAAGACAAATTTATACACTATTTTTTGGTAAAAAATTCGAATTCGCTTGTGGGAAAAATCTCCCACATGCTTTAGAGGTGCACCTATCTATCGCGACCGTGATGTGAATTTAGGGGTGTCGCATTGCTTCCTTCCATTGTTTTGGTGGCGTTTTGAGTCATTAGGAAGAGTTGTCGATGGTGTTTTTTAGTTTTGAGTTAGGAATTAAGGAGTCGTGTCCCACCGGTGTCAACCGTTTAAATTATCGCCACCCTACCTGAGCATTCTAAATTCCTTGCGGTTGTTTCAACTATAATTATTTTTGTTTGCCTGTGCTTATGTGTCTGTTTTTTTTAGTTTTTGGCTCATTGAGCCTTAAAGGTGTTCAGGTTTTGAAACTTTAAAAGTATCGATTATCGTCTACGTATCGATTATAGAAAACTGGCTTGTTAACCACTTTGCTTCCTGAAAACGCTTAAAAATGTTAGCAAGTGTTGGCAATGTAATTACAATTTCATTTTGTACTTCGTCTGATTCTGACCTGCTCTTTACAATCATATGTTTGGTGCCTATCGCAAGTCCTAAAACTGTCATTTTTTAATAACTTTTTTTCAATAATTATTTGATAGAGAAAATACCATTTCCACAGACCCCATACTCAATGCTAAAAGTTGACGACATTGCTGCAAGGGAAGTTAGTTATCCGTCCAACAAAGAAGAAAGAAATAAAGAAAGAAAGAATGAAAGAGAGAAAAACCGTTTATATCCGGAAAAGTTGATAGATGAGATGCGTTACAGCATATTTGATTTAATAATTTCTTAATGTAAAACGTGCTTAATTGATGAACAAACGTACCATATGAGGCGTACTAGTAGACAAACAAAACGAGGCGTACTAATAGACAAACCATACGAGGCGTACTAATAGATTAACCATGTCAGAGGCTAATTAAATCAAAATATCCTCTCTTGGATATTTTATACACCAAGAGATGGCTGACAAAGCATAAATGATTTAAATACTGTTAGAGAATTTTTCGGCATTCCTTAATTATTAGTTGAAGCGAAGTAAGAAAAGACAAAAAATGCTTTACCGAAGCATATTAAAACACCGTCGTAAATGATTATCAAGTTGTGAGAAAAGGTTAGTCACAAAGTAATTATAAAAAATATCCCGCAACACAACACGCACGTTTATAGTAATGCGTAAACAAACACACACAAAATGCAATTCATAGCTTGTTCACAATACGAACAGAAAGATAATTTTTTTACTTGTCAAATGCTCAAATTCCGCTTTATTTCATTTGTCTGCATAAAATTTTCGTTTTTTGTATTCACAGAAACGCCCTCTGGGGTAGTAATTGATCTATTTTTGAACCATTTAGCAAGTGCAATAAATATATTTGTTTCCGAAATATGGTTCAATGTTAACTGGTCACAGAGCATTGAGTGAAAAAGTATGGACCTTGAGGTTTTGTTTTTAAACAAAAAATAGAAATAGAAACATGTATATGCATATGTGTATATACATATAGACACACTCATACACACATAGATATACATGTATGTGGGCGCATACATATACATATACTCACACATGCTCAAACACAAAAATTCATATACATATATGTACATGTTGAAAATGAATATAAGAAAAAATGAAAAAAATATCTCCGCTGCCATCAAATTTTGTAGTCCATTGTTGAGTAAACGTACGTAGGTGCAAAATTTGGTTCTCGAGTGTTTTCCATAATGAAAGTTCTTACTGTTGACATTTTTACAAATAATATTATATTATATATTTTATCATAGTTATCCCTTCGAAAATTATCTTTCAATAACTGTCATGTGATTGGAAACGTCGTAGGGGGACTAAACAAAAACTCTGCTTGGAATACATGCAGATTCAAACATAATAAAATGCAGTGCATTTCTGTTGATACTCTTGAGTGAAAAGTATTTCAGTAAATAGTTTTAAGGCATCTTATATCAGAGTGTTTTATAGGGTAGGGTTTAAATAGCAGGCAATATAAAAACGACACTTACGTAACAGCGGTTTTAATTTTGTTGGTGAATTACTTCTCACCTGAGCTATTTCACGAAAAACTATTGAACAGATCCGTCAAATTAAAAAGCGACATAATTTGAAGATGTTTAACCCACAAGTTTCAATTTTCAATAAAAAGTTCACTGCAGCTCTAAATGTATGCGCACATTGTATTATCAAGGAAACTAAGCTAAAACGAGGTGAATCTACAAAATGGAAATTAAAGAGTTCAGCGGGACGAATAAAATTTTCTTGCTTGAGTACAAAAAGAATAGATTTAATAGTAGTCTGCGAAACAGATAAAAACGAGAAGAAAAGATTAATCGACTGAAAACCATTGACGAAAAACAAACACTCTTTCCTTAGAACTATTAACTGCAAAGAGCAAACTAAAACAAACGTGCGAAATCATTAGAAAGGTAGCCCAATATAAAAATTCACACTGCAGAAGTGATATTGAATACTTCTGAGTAACCGCCACCAATTTCAACACTTTCTTATCAGAAGTAAGTACAAGCGTCTTTGATGCAATATCAAAATCCATTCTAAATCAACCTTCAGTTGTAAACCCGTGAGTTCCTTCTTTTACAGATGCTAGTGTCAGATTTTTAGTCATGTAAATTTACAAGATTTACGAAATTTTTCATACCGACTGAAAAACACAGAGTGAATAAGTATGCGTCTGTTTCTCTCAAAATTCAACATTCCTGAGTAGTGAACGATTATTGTGGGGCGTGAAGAGAGGAATTTGATACACCGAAGGAAGGAATAGTATGTAGCGAAAAGGGAATTGTAAGTAGTGAAGAAGGGAATTGCTTGTTGCGATGGAAGGAATTGTGCAATGAAAAATAGAATTCTGTGTAACGGAGGAAGAAATTGTGTGTAATGAGGGAAGGAATTGTACGTCTATCTGTTCTTTACGTTGATAAATATTTATGAATTTAAATTAATTAAAAAGGGCCGCTACCAACTGAGACTTTCGTCTCGAATTTTATGTTATGATTTTGAGAGATATTAACAGCAGAGTAACGTTTGCCTCTACCATAGCCTACATCCAGCTTCTGCTTCGTTAAGTAAAGAATGATTTGGTAGCGCTGACCGAGTATGTTTTCTAGGCACGTGTTTCTGTGTGGTTCGTGCGAGTTGTGGGGATGACGACACGCAAGTAATCATTAAAGTTTACTTGTGTGAGAGGCAAGTGCGGGAAAAGGGAGAGAGCACATGCGGAGCACCGGACACACATCCCATGAACAATCTCAACAAAAGACAGCGACTTTAGCAACGCGATACGGTAATGACAATCCACTATCTGACTCGCGCTTGACCATTACAATGTTGAAACCCGTTCTCTGGAGACTCAGCCCTCGGTAACAGAACTAAAATCAAAAGCCCTCAACAACAGAACTGGAACCCACAGCCCTCAAAACAGAACATCGAGCACACCAGAACATCTTGAATCAGAGTCTCACTCTAACAGCGTGAAGTGACACCTGTCTGTCTTCGACCAAGTCCTCTCCGACCCGCGACCAGAACCTAAGTGCCTTACCGCATGCTCGCTCCGTCCGCTCTCTTTAGCCTCTCGGTTCTAAGTGACTCCTTGATGTTCTCGTCCGCCGAGACTCAGAGACTGAACGGGGTCACGACCAAGAAGGCTCACTGCCATGTGCTGGAAAAGTAACAGGTGGGGCATCTTTGAGCTGTCGCTCCGGCTTGTCCGATGTGCCGTAGTTAATCAAAAAGGTCGACAAAGAACTAGAGTTGATTTTCTCTCCAATAAATTTATGATCGACGATCAAACATGCTTAGTTTTTGTGCGGTCTGTCCGACGCTAAGGACCAAGCCAGCGGCTTCTGTTTTATGGCTTCATCATGAAATTCGGTCTTTCATCTGCCTTGCTAAAATGCGTTTGCGCAGCTAAGACTAAATGTTTCTACAGCCATAAGACACGTAATTCCTATTAGAAAACTCCAATTTACGCCTATTGCCTGTGTGAGACCGACACAGAATAAATTCATTTCTTTCCGAATTGTGCGTAACCAATGAAGGAATTGAGTGTAACGAAGGAAAGAATTGTGTGCAGTGAAAGAAGAAATTGTGTGCAGAGGAAACCGTAATTGTATGTAGTTTGCGAAAGTGGTAATTATGTATGGTGCAGAGAGGATTTTATAGCGGTGGTGGAAATATCTAACTCGTTGGAACGAAAGAGTTTCCAAAAATTATGCAATTTATCAGATTTCAGATAGAAACAGCAAATTTCATCAGATTTCACTGGAAAAATTAATTAACAAAACTTAAATATTTTTTTCGGTCGTGAAGAAAATGTTTAGGATTTACGGATGTTTTCTTGATCTTTTGGAGTTTATTGCTCCTGTCAACATTGTATATGCATGGAAATAACAAATAATATACTTTTCTACGTGGAACAATAACGTGCTATGAATCATTATATTATTTATACTACATTATATTGTTACTTATCTCATAATTCGCCACCCAGGAGGAGTGAACTTTTTAAGAGGTGTCGAACGCCGCCTATGATTTGTAAGTATTTTTTAAGTTTCTCAAAACAACTTTGTTCACTGCAAAGGGAATGTGCTCTGCTGTGGTGCACATCGAATATAAACATATATGTCAACTTCAAAATGTAATCTAAATTACATGGAATATCACGAGAAGTAATTGAAGGTTAAAAAGTGAAGAATTAAAGGGCCTACGTGCAGATATATATTTTTGCATTCGCGATAGATTGTTGAGAATTACATGTCAATGATAGGTATACTTGGTGTGAATTTATTCGTAGTCATGACGATAATTTAAGGCCGATTTAACTGGGATTTTCCATTTTTCATAAATAAGATGATATATCATCAAAATTATTATTGGTAAGCTCCTGTCCACAAACAAGCTGCGGTCATTCATAGTACATTTTCTTTTCCAGATTCTTAAATCTGTAAGAATGTTTGGATGATCGCCTAAATTACTCGTCAGGTAGCAAGCTGCATTCAGAAGCCTTCTCACTGCCATAAAACTTGGATCTCCTGATTCCCGGCGACGATGAATATTATTTTCACTCCAATGAGTTGTTCACGATTTTTATCGCCTCGTCAACAAAGGAAAACACAACCTCCAAAGCAGATGGCTTATGCGGCTTACTTCGCAGCCTAGGCAGAAAATTGAGAAATTTTGCGATGTTTGTTATAGCGTTTTTGGAGCACTGTTATTTTATTTGTAGAAATTTTACGTTGCTGACACGACAACCTGAGGAGGTGTAAACTTTGAACCACGAAGTCGACATTCAACTAAAACTGACATTCAGTCTTTGCTCATGGGGGAATAAATCACTCAAAAAATATCTATGGTTATAATGCGTTCGAATATCAAGCCTAGACAATCACAGATATAAATAACCGAGTTAACAGAAAGACCAATCCTGTCTCCAACTCTCCATTTTTTCTCCAATAACCACAACCCGTCACCCATAGTCAAAGCACACGTAGGCTTCACTAGAACTTCAATACCTGTGTCTCTTGGCACCCTCACCGCAGTGTTCATAGCTCACCTCACACAAAAGCCGAATTATAACATCCATCACAAACCTCAGTCAGACATTCCAAGTGGGAGTGTCCCGCAAGCAACCGTCAGGGAGTTAGCATATTATGTCTCTCAATGATTCCAATTTCACGATTACAATCAGTAATTTTGCTAGTGCATTTCGTCTCGAGGTTGGAGTGCGTTAAGTCAGAGAATGTTATATAAAGTAAGCCCTATTTTGTAAGTCCTACACTATTTCAGTAAGCCCTAATTTTGAAATAAATCAGCCTCTGTTTTCCCATAAGAAAATACTAGAAAAAGATTTACAATTCATAAGAAACGTCCGATACCTCGTAAAAGTTCATTCCTTCTGGGTGGCGAACTATGACGTAATAAGTAACAATATAATGTAGTATAGAATATTTTGGTGATTAATAACATGTATTGTTCCAATTTTAAAAGTATATTCTATGTTATTTCCATTTACATAGAATGTTGACTGGAGCAATAAACTCTAAAGGATCAAGAAAACATCTGTAAATTCAAATCACAGTCTTCACAACCGAAATGAAGTATTTCAGTTTTGTAAATTCATTTGCATAATGAAAAAACTCTTCTAACTTCCACATTTCATTACGCTGCTACTCTCAGAGCGCAAGTATTTAATGTTTTAAATTTCCAATCCTTGTAACTCTTTAAACGAAGCATTTTCGGAAGATGGAAATTTAGTTAAAAATGCTTGTTTCATCCGTTCCAACCTCAAGTTGAAGTTCGTTCAACGAAGTGCCAGTCACATTATATATTCTTACACATTTTTGAAGGTTCATGTTCATTCAAGTTGTTATATCTCTAAATGTTCATTTTGACATATTCCAACACGTCTTAGGGTGTTCATTATAGCACATTATTATACATTTGCGATGGCTAACGCTGACGCTTTTCAACACATCCCCGCACGTTGGCTCTCGCACCTTCAAACACAACTCTCAGCATTTTTACTAGCACATGTGGCTATTTTCATTAGAGTAAATTCAAAAACAGAACTTGATTTACTCTTGATGCAGATCCGACGCCAGTAAATGAGCGGTTAGAAACAATCTTCACGTGAGCTCTTTTGAGCCACCAAAGTTGGCACCTTGTAGAAACGCCGCGATAGACTGGCAACACTTGAATTCGATTTTAATTAAAGAAACATTCAAACGCCTGTATTACCTGGAATTTGGGTGCAATTACAGAAAGCTTAAATCTAGGCAAATCCAGCGTTTGCTGCAGAAAAAAATGCTGAAAACGAACAATAATGCTCTATCCGATTAAAGTTTGTAGATAGTCACGTCGTTAAAATAATTTATTCCAGCGTCATTCGTGATGGTTGATTGATACATTTACTCATTAATATGGTAACGCCCAATTTGAGTTTAAAATGAATCAACCAGGAGTTGCATAGCATCTTAAGACAAACTGAGTCCCGAAATCTACGTTGCAGGGTACATTTTCCAAGCATCAGGGGAACACTACTTGGAGTTTCTGCCAGATCATACAAGGAGACCAGTATTTGAGAACGTTATCGACAACTGCATATCAACTATCTTTCTCCCGTCCGGAACATGTGTGCAGATCTTTCACTTCAGATTTTAAGCACGGACAACACTGATGTTCCTGTATTTGATTTTCGTTAAAATTTAACCGAAAAAAGCGTTGGACTTGCATTCGAGCGATGCGATAATTGCGCGACTCTTTATCAGTATGACCACATGAAGGCTCCACATTTCAACCAAGGTTGTCACTTTTTATCTTGTAAATTACTTTCGTTTCTCATTCGACATGAATTCAACGTATCGGTTCGCATTTATTAGGGCAGCATCCCAAAGTCAACGCGACAAAGACTTGTGCTGGGAAGCATGATCATCAGTCAACATTCACACGCGTCCTCATATTCGAGGGAGTTTTCAGTTACTGAGCGTACTATCAGGATCCTGATATTTCAGGAAAATAATCAGTCAGCCTTTATTACGCGTCTAAATGAATTTACAGTAAATCATCACTTAATAATCGCTGAGCAGGTCGTGGCATGCATTATATGCTATAATTAAATGTATATATATTTCAGTGCACACGTATGAATACATATGAAGATATTTATATTAAAATGTGTGTATATATATATATATATAAATATATATATATATATATATATTTATATATATATATATATATATATATATATATATATATATATGTTTACATTTATATATATATATATTTATATATTTAAAAATGCAAATATACATACATATTTATGCAATACCTCTTTTCTTTAACCAAACTTCAAATTATATGAATAACTCCAAACAGTTGCTTCGAACGTCAGATCAGATTTAAACTTCACATTTATTTAAATCAACTCCAGTTAGGATGTATTCGTGTGTGTTTGTTTATAAAGCTTATTTTTTCTCTGGTCGCTGGGAGTGTGGTGGGAAACGAATAAATAGTTGGTAATCAGATATATCTTTTCAAACGAAGAACTGTCAGATGTTGCTGCGATTGCTCTCGCTCGAATTATCTCCAACTACACAAGATAGCCATCAGTAGAATGGCCAGAGTAGAGCGGCAGCCCTGGCGAGATCCCACTTGTGATCCAGGCGCTGTACGAACAGCACGGGGTTTCTGGTAGTCTCACAACCCGGGGTTTGATTTGAGATAGCAGGCTCGCGTTGTAAAAACTTCGAGTGGTGTGTGTCGTACTATTTCTGTCTTTGCGTCTTGCGGTGTTGAATAGTGTTTCAAGTTAGAACTTTTCGAATTTTCATCAAGTTTCTCACGTGAAATATGAAAGGACATTGGAGCTGTTGATTTAAACATTAATTTATTTTTCAAAAACGATGAAAGAGTGCAGATTCTCCTCCTCCCATTGCAAATCAATGACAAAACTGTTTTTGGGAATCCAAATTTTAAATCATTAAGCAGTTTCGAAGTTTTCACTTATAAAAATTTTTTTATTTTTATTTTGACGATTGTATGTTATATACAAATGACACCTTAAATACGATTTTCATGTATTTTAGATTGCGTTACAAAAACTTTTTTATTAATTTTGCAATAAATAACATGATTTCGTTGCAACGGAAATGAATTAGGATAAAAAGAAGTACCAGAGTAAAAACGAACGCTACATTTATTGCAAACGTTTCGGAATTATTTAAATTCCTTCATCAGCGCCGAAGCACGAGAAAAATTAATTTTTTAATGTCTTGATGATAAACACATATGCAGGGTGTCGGAAATTCAGTGAAAATATTTTAACCACAAGTTAAGCCATCATAGCCGTACACTGGAGGGTAATTTAATGGTAAAATTCAGTTTTTCAAAGAAGTTACAGCGTTTTTAATTTTTATTCCGAAAAAATTTTTTCGCGGAAAAAAATTCATTTTCCAACCGATTTTGATGAAGACTGCTCAAAAAGTAAATATTTTTATGCCCTATGTTTATATGTTGTCAAATTTTGAAAAAAGTGTAAAATAACTAGGACAGTGACGTTCAAATTCAAATATGCTACACAAAGTAATAGTCACTATTGTAAAAAACGAGAAACCTACGACTAAAGCCTATTTTAAGTCATTTCAGATGATGTAATGCGTGACAAAAATAATCAGATTAAGCGCATTTGCCAGTAGGAAAACTAATATAAATTCACCAGTATTGCCGCACACCCACTCGTTGTCCTGTCTCTGCACCAGATAGCATGGCTGGATGAACGTGAGTGCTGCGGTAAGTGGGTTTTACTACGTTTGAGGAGAATGTTGGGATAAAGATCCGAATTTGACAACTTTAGCCAGTTTTATGGCGTTGACTATGGTATTGTGAACATGTTGAATCTCATTAATTTAACTTAAAGTAAATGAAAAACACAGTTTCAATGAAAACATTCATACGTAGATTTGCGAGAAAAATTTAAAGTGTAATTTTAGAATACAAAATTATTAAGCTACTGAAGCTCACAGCATGATATCTTACTTCAGTACATGATGTATCATCATTCAGGATTAAGATTCAAGTTACAACAGATGTTCAAAATGTTTCCCAGTTTCTTCTATGCACAACCTGCACCGATTCTCCCAAGACTGCCGTACTCGTTCGAACACTCCTCTCTTTTCTGCTATGTCTCTAGCAGCCACCGCAATCCTGGCAATCAAATCTTCCTCTGATTCCACGGGCGTCTCATACATGAGGCTCTTCATATGTCCCTAGAGAAAAAAGTTTAATGGGTTCAGGTCAGGAGACCTAGAAGGCCAATTGACTGGTCTCCCAAGTCCTATCTATCTGTCTGGATGGAAACCTAATGCTCAGTGTGCCTCTTACTGCTCTAGGAAAATGAGGCGGGGCACCATCTTGTTCAAACCACATTCTGCGGCGAATATTAAAAGGAACATTTTCAAGCAATAATGGAAATGTCTTTTGCAGAAAAACATAGTAAGTATCCCTTGTGAGTGTTGCAAGGAAAATGGATGGACCGATCAAGTGATTCCCTACAATACCTGCCCAAACATTGGCACTGTACCGATGTTGGTGTTTATGTTCAATAATGTTGTGGGGATTTTGTTCTGCCCAGTGGTGCCGGTTTTTGTGATTAAAAACACCCTCTCTTGAGAAATTTGCTTCATCCGTAAAAAGAATGGATAAATAAAAATTCATATTGTAGCGTAGCTTATTAAGAAACCATCTTGAAAAGACAACCCGAGGTTGGTAATCTGCTGGTAGCAATCCTTGAACTTTTACATATCTGTAGGGATGAAGAATGAAGATCGCTCGCACGCAAAACTTTCCACACTTCATCTCTGATTCCCAGTGCATCAGCAACACAACGACAACTTTACATTAGGATGATTTTGAATGTTCTCTAGAATAATTTCTCGCTCCCGTCCATGATTGAATTTTTCTCCTCCTGCGTCAGGTCGCGTCACCTTGAAAGAACCAATTTCTCGAAGCCTTCTGTGACTAGCAGTGAAGGTCCTGATATTTGGCACATTTCTGTTCTGGAACTTATTTCTGCACAGAATTGCTGGTTGCCTTGAGTTTCCTTGTGCTTCTCCGTAAGTTATATGAATGTCAGTCATTTCTTCATTTGTGAATCGTTGCATGACTGGGTAGTTGGCAGTGTTACCCTTAACGCAATGAAGTCCAGAAACGAAATGATAAGTAACCAATGTTATAGCGGAAAAACTTTCTTCGAAGCTAATAATTTGTTGCGGGCAGTAAACTTTACAAGTTTAAATTTTGGCGTGTAAAATTACTCACATAAATGTTTTCTAGAATTTTTCATTTACTAACAAACATTAATTTCCATGAATGTTAGGGACACGGTTGCAAATGCAATGAATCTTATTAGGGTTTTAAAGCCGTGAATACTCAATGAAGTGACGAAATAAGAGAATACGTAGCTAGAAAAGATTTAAGCTGTGGTCTTCTAATCATTTGATTCTAATTACATACGTAATATATGTAAATTTCACCATGTTAAATAACTCTAAATAAAACAACTTGTGTTTTATCCAAATATTCTCCTCAAACGTAGTAAAAATCACTTACCGCAACACTCACGTTCGTCTAGCCATGCCTATCTTGTGCAGTGACAGGACAACGTGTGGGAGTGCGTCAATACTGGTGAACTTGTATTAGTTTTCCTCCTGGCAAATTTACTTAATCTGATTATTTTTGTCACCCATTACATCATCTTAAAGGAGTTAAAATAGGCTTTCATCGTAGGTTTCTCGTTTTTTACAATTGCGACTACTATTTTGTATAGCCTACTTTGAACTTGAACGTCATTTCCAAATAATTTTACACTTTTCAAATTTTGACAACATTTGCGTATGGAACATTGAAAGATTTACTTTCTTATCAATTTTCATCAAAATCGGTTGATAAATGAAGTTTTTACAGCGAAAATTGTTTTTCGGAATCAAAATTAAAAACACTGTAACTTGTTGAAAAACTGAATTTTGCCAGAAAAATTACACCCCAGTATGATGACGTGATATTTTGTTAAAATATTTGCATTCAATTTTCCAACACCCTGTATATTTCACAAAATTCTCTGAATGCCAAAGGACCCTAATAATTACACACACACACACACACACACACAAACGCAGAATTAGGTCAGAAGGTGTGGGCAATGGTTAACCTTACTGCACTATTGTATTTGTTGAGGTAAGGTTTATGATTGAATATGAAAAGGGACTCTAAAATTCTAAGGTCATACCCACGATTAACTTTATGCAAAGTTGCAAATTTGTACTTTTGAATGAATGGGTTGAATTTTCATAGTGATATCTAATTATTGATCGGATGGAATGGTAAGTACACGGTCGGTTCTATGAGATATTCCTTCGTGTTGGCTATATCTAATGAATTGTTGGAGTTCGGTACAACCAACGTAATACTGTATGCAATAGTCACACTCACAAAAAATAGACACAGCCACTCCACAGGCACTCATCCAGTCATTCCTTCCTGCTAAAAAAGGATGCAATCTTAAAATATTTCTATAAAACACTCTGACGTCGACCGTCGTAAAAAACCTACGAGCTTAAGACACTACCTCCCACTTCAGTCTATTTTTATAAGTGTGACTGCTGCCTGCAGTCTTACGTTGGTAGCATCAAACTCCAACAATACATCAGACATAGCCAACACTCAGGAATATCTCACTGAACCGGTCGTGCACTAACCCTTCCACTCCAATCAGCAATTAGAGATCATTCTGAGAATTCAAACCATTCATTCAAAAGTTCTAATTTTTCAAATGTATTTAATGCTAATAGTGAGCATGACCTTAGAATTTCAGAGTCCCTTTTCATACTCACTCAAAAGTCTAACCTCAACAAAGACATTAGTGCCGTAAAGCTTCAATATTGCCCTCAGACACTGACGTAATTCTGCGTGTGTGAGTGTGTGTGTGTGTGTGTGTGTGTGTGTAAGCATAGTGTGTGTTCACTGGGTATATCTGGATTAGCGTGTACATATGAGCTTGTGTGAATTGGGAGTATGCAACTGTTTGTGTATCAATGAATACAAATTAGGGTTCTTAGACAATCGGAAAAATCTTGTGGAATATATATCTTCTTTTTATTGACATATAAAACTTGTTTTATACAAATTTTAATTTTTCATTTCCTCTTGTTTCAGCACTGATAGTGTAATTTTAATAATTCCAAAACGTTTGCAATAAATGAAATGTTCGTTTTTACTGAGGTTCTTTTTTTTATTTTAAGAGTAAGATTCTCTACGAATAGCTCTATTGGAAGTACGAAACTGAATTTATCTATAATCTTATTTTAGACTCTGGTACGAAAATGAAATCCACCAATGTTTGTATGTAATGTAACATGAATACTGCAAGTCAGCTTTCTTGTGCAACGTAAGTCATGTTAAAAATTGATTTTTAATTGGAATTTTGATTTAATTAATAGTTTACAGCTTTTTTGCGTTGCACTTAGCACTTGCCATGGGCTCCCATAACATGTAACGCCATCATTTTATCAAGACAAATGTTTTGAAAAATAATGAGTGGGGGTAATGAACACGTGGAAAGCTTACACCAAATATTACGGAACCAAAAGAGATCTTCTACATTTTGATCTTATTTTGAGCCTATTGAAATTGAACGCAACGGACTGTAATAGACTCGATACTTCATTTTGTAGTGAAAGCAAGCCTGCAAGCCAAAATGAATAATGTCCCGAGGAGTACAGTTCCGACGGTAACAGCCAAGCGTATCACGTGACTAAAGATTCCTTCATGAACTCTGCCATCAACGAGAAAAACCGTCAATACTGTAGAGTCACAGGCTGAAAAACGCGTAAGATAATAGTTAAAAATTTTCATGAATTATATTCGGAGCTAAAAAACAGTTATCACTAAGGAAGATATGTCACGGCCCTTGATTCGAGGTTATATGGGAAGGAAAATAATGAACATGAAAGAAAATGAAAGAAAACAAAAATGAAAGGAAACGATAGGCAGCGAAAGGAAGCGGATGGAAACGAAATAAAACGAACAAAAATGAAGGCAATGAAAAGAAATAAAATGGAAGGAAATAAAAAATTGAATGGAAATGAAAGGAAATCAAAGAAAATGAAAGGAAATGGAAGAAAACAAAATGAAATGAAAGGAAAAGATTAGGAATAGATGGAAATGAAAGGAAATGAAAGAAAATTAAAGCAAAGCAAATTAAAGGAGGCGAGAGAGGAAAGAGGAAAAGAGATGACAGGAAAGTAAAGGGATTCCGAATTCTGAAAAGGACAGGGAAGTGAAGGGCTTCTGTAAAGGGATTTCGAAGTAAAGGGATTCCGAATATGCAGTAGAAATTTCAGACTGAAGTCAAAGCCTGTCTTTTGCACCTTTAGAAAATTATTTTCAATGCCTATTTTTTCAGATTATTTTTTGTTCGAGTTTGCAGCCTTTGAAGCAGAATAATATAGACAAGTGTTGTCACATCGGAGCAAGCTGCCGTTTGAGATGTTTTACCTTCTACTTCTGACCGCCCTGTGGAAGGTGAGCGTCATCACAATGGGTGTGCATCCCTGTAACTCTATTTCTTTCTGTGATAGATGGATCGGAGCCTTTGTTGTCACATCAGAATAGCCTGAGAGCTAACCATGCCACAGTTTAATATGTTTAATACAGGTCGATCATCATTGGGAATTCACAATGTTTTATGAACGCAATATGCTCGCAGAAGTAACTCTGACTTCAACTAGCGCTAGCCAGTCGAATTTATTGAGTTTATTGCTTGAGTGACCGACATCGACCAAATGCTTACTAAAAACCTCAAAGATTCATAAAACCGCTGTCCCATTGACTCTCATATCCGAAACTAAGGGTCGTACGTAAAACTCATTTGCGTACAATTCTGCATGACGACAAAAACTGTAGGTAAACATTGGAGGCATGTATATTCGCAAACTTTTTATTTTGTCTTTAGCTCGCAGCTTAACTCGGTGGAAATATAAGAGCACTTCCCAAGTGTATACAGTTCACAATTCCTCATCATTTAACTTCACTGTTTCGTTCCCTGTGGCAAGTTCGTCTTCCTATGTACATGTTCCATTAGTACACATCTCATAGTACTAATTATTACACTCCTCACTGAGCGAGCTTTTACTAACACTTTCAATCTAATATCTTACATCAGGTGGCGAGCTGTGAGGGACCAACCTTCACACCATCAGTTGAGGTGAGTAATTTTGAAAGTTTTAGCCTTTATCACTACGTAGATTTTTGCCGTATATTGACAATTAACGTATTTTTTGTAAAAACGTCTTTTCCCGCAGAAGAACGTGATAGTTCTGACCAAATTTTTTCGCCTCTGCTAATCCAAGTTGCAGAGCACTGTCGGAACAGTAACATTGATACGCTTCTGCTTGCTGTACATTTAGCTCTACATGCCATTATTGATACTTTCAAATTCCTCTTCGCTCTTCTCTGATGATTTCACTGCTAAAAAATCACTTAAGGTTTCGGATGCCTCACATAACAAAAAATATAAAATCGTTGTATCTTTCTAATCATCTTTTCGCGTTGGATCTTCAACTCTCATTTCATTTAATTATATTTTGCTCATTTGCTGCTTTCAGAGTAATGAATCCACTTCTTGAAACGTTGAAGCTTAGGGATAATGAAGATGAAGGTCGCTTGTAAGAAATATTTGTCTCGTCTGTATTAGATTGCTCAAATTGTTCTGAAATAAAGCTAATCTTAAATTTATTTCAACATATGCAGTTCTCACTTATATCCTTAACACAGTGAATGGCATCTTTTTCCTTCCTCTCACCATAAACAATCAATGCAAGCAGTCCAGTGCCCGTTCAAGAAAAGTGCTCTAGATGACTGCTAACTTGTGTGACAAATAATTTTTCAATAGGATTCTCTTAGCGGGTGTCCGTATTTTGAAAAAGGGAATACTTTTCTAGGTTAACAGAGGACTTTCAAGGCAATAGAATAACTATGAACGAGGAGAATAACTATAAATAACTATCAACGTTCACATTTGTTCATTGGGGAATTGCTAGATGATAACAGCAAATTAAATAGATGAGGGAGTATGGAAATCGGAACAGAGAATTGAGAGTTTGAGACACACTTGGAAAACATCAAGAGAACTATGAAAAGAAAAATAACAATATGTGGCTTAATGTAGACCTAAATAACAGAAATAAGAACCCCAATAAACTAAAATAACATTCGACTGGTAAAGCAAGTTAACTAAAGGCATTAAAAGATGAACTAATAGAATAAAATATCTGAATTGGAAGCGCAATCATTGGAATGAATTATTTAGTTGAATTCTTCACGTATACGGTATGCACAAAATATAACCAAGTAACTGAAGCATCTCCAGAATGCTTCCGCTATAACGAAAATAAACAAGCACATTAAGTAGGAAAATAATATAATTAAAGTTTACCAACTGAAACAAAAGAACAGAATCCTAACCAATGAAAAAAAATTTCTCGGAACTTGCTGAGCAGAAATATACAGTTTACTTACTTCAGTTTCAGTTTCTCTATGATGTAATATCTTTAGGTTCGTGCGGCTTAGTAAGAATTTGAATGTTTACTGGAATTGCAGGAAAAATAAAAATGGGCTTGACCAAGCGTACGTTCGACAGAGCAGATGTTCTCTTAAATCTATTAGTAACAACAACCAGATGCCAATCCAAATTATGCATTATATTTCAAGATAGGTTGAGGAGGAACAACATTACAGTGCATACGTTAGCAATACCCTAAATGTTACTGAATTTAATCAGGCCCACAAGTATTTACATCTCAACCTGCCCACGTTAATAGTTCCAAGTAATCATTTTACTGATGTATTGTTTGTCCAAATAAAAGGTTTAGAAATGCCTAAATTATATCCCTTCACTTATTTTTAAATACGAAAAGGTGCACGAGTGCGAGGAGGTTCCTGTCCGCTTACGGAACTTTTTCTCGCTTGTGTTATTCCTCTTACCTTAAAGTCCTTGAATTTTCAGGCTTACATAATTAATTTTAGTAGGTATTCCTCACACTATCAACAAATTATCTATTCAAAAGTTTGGTTTCTAGAATGAAGACATCAGAGAAACTCGTAACAAATTGAAAGCAACCATCAAAGCCAGATATTCTATGATGCTGACTACATTTACGCAAGGTGGGCACGATTTCACTTTATTCGTACTATGTCGTCATGGTATAAAAGAGAAGACCAAACTCACTCATCATGTTTGAAACACGATGTGCGACATTGATAGATGTAATCACTGATGAAATTATTTGAAACCAACAACCTAAAATATGATTTTCCAATTATATTTTGCCGCAATTTGTATTTTAGTACAAATTTCAATTTATATTTAACACGGTAATTGATTGAATGATGCGCACTGAATTGCCTCGCTCAGATCACGCTCCCACCGTCAACCACCGGCGACTTCGTGCACAGATGCACACCGAGCTCAATGAGCGTCCAGATGAGGACCATCAAAACAGGAGACACTCGATACACCAGGAAGGTTGTAAGTGAAAATGACTACCTCTTCATGGCCACGGGAGCGGTGCTGCTTGACGCTGTAGAGCTGCTGGCCTGCGTGAAGGAAGCCATCGCTAAAGGTTATACTTGCTCAGTTTTTACTGACTCATAAGCAAAGCCAAGCTATCGCAATGGTTGCATTTGTGAGGTTTCTGGTGACTTCTAAAGTTCAAAATCAATTATTGCTGAAACTTATTCTAACTGATTTATCACTTTGCTTGAATCGCAATGCTAATAGAAATTTAAAAGCGAAGAAAATGCTAATAAAACTAGTCATTTTTACTCAAATTGAGAATAAACAAAATCGAAAACGTTTCGGAGTCCAGCTCCATCTTCAGTTCTGTAAAATACAATGAATTCAAAAAAGTGCAAAAAGTACAAACATTACGAAGAATACAAGCAATACAAAAAAGTAAAATGAACACAATTGTATCAACAAAATGATAAATAAATGCCAAAACTATGCCTAAAAACTAGCTAAAAAGTAACGACAAAATACACACTATGAATTTACTATTTGAAGGGGATAGGAACTAAGCATATTATTTAGGGAAGGTTTTCCTCTAAAAATATGAAGGGATTTTAAAATTCGTAGGTCAAACTCATTGGGAGCGCTATCAATGACTTTAAAATCTTCTTCACGAACTACTATATTGCACTGTTCAACATGGTTGCGTACGGCTGAATGAGGAGGATGTGCAAGTAAGTTCCCGGTACGGTGGCTGCTACCGCGGTGTTCTGCTATCCTTGTGTAAATACTGCGTGACGTCATCCCGACGTACGCCGATGTGCACTGCACACAACTAAATTTATAAATGACACAAGAACGCATTAGACCAGGGATGGATTCCTTGTGCCGAAAAAAAGAACCTATTTTTGCCTTATTAATCAAAATTACACGCAGGTTGATAGTTGGAAAATACCTATCAAATAGGCATTTTCAAATAGGTATTTTTGATAGGTATTTTCCAACTATCAACCTGCGTGTAATTTTGATTAATAAGGCAAAAATAGGTTCTTTTTTTTCGGCACAAGGAATCCATCCCTGGTCTAATGCGTTCTTGTGTCATTTATAAATATAGTTGTGTGCAGTGCACATCGGCGTACGTCGGGATGACGTCACGCAGTATTTACACAAGGATAGCAGAACACCGCGGTAGGAGCCACCGTACCGGGAACTTACTTGCACATCCTCCTCATTCAGCCGTACGCAACCATGTTGAACAGTGCAATATAGTAGTTCGTGAGGAAGATTTTAAAGTCATTGATAGCGCTCCCAATGAGTTTGACCTACGAATTTTAAAATCCCTTCATATTTTTAAAGGAAAACCTTCCCTAAAAAATATGCTTAGTTCCTATCCCCTTCAAATAGTAAATTCATCGTGTGTATTTCTTCGTTACTTTTTTGCTAGTTTTTAGGCATAGTTTGACATTTATTTATCTTTCTGTTGATACAATTGTGTTTTTTACTTTTTAGTATTGCTTGTATTCTTCGTAATGTTTGTACTTTTTGCACTTATTTGAATTCTTTGTATTTTACAGAACTGAAGATGGAGCAGGACTCCTGAACGCTTTCGATTTGGTCTTTTCTCAATTTGAGAAAATATGACTAGTTTTATTAGCATTTTCTTCGCTTTTAAATTTCTATTATTCTAACTAATAACAACTGATAAACAGCCTTCACTTCTCACGGGATTAAGTTAACTGACGACTGGCAATCAATATTTAATTAATTTCTGCCCTTTAATTGAAAAAAAAATAAGTGACGTGTGCAAACCATTACTTGACCGTGTCCTATGGTTATTTACTTAGAAATATCATAGAAAAGAACGTTGAACATGTTAATTATCACGAGTTTCTCTGCACTACGACCGAAGCTGGAAAAGTGTTGAGCAGAGTAAAAGCTGCACCCAAATGTGCCTAAAAAAATCATTACAGAGAAAGTTCGGTAACTTATCGAATGATATCGCAACACAAAATTTAATTATTCATAATTTAGAACCTGCATTTTCAGATTAACAAAAGACCGAATGTAAAACACCAGTGCGGTAAAATAATATTGTCTGACTAATAATACAAGACTGTGGCTCAGCTAAAAGTTTAAAAACGTTAACATTTTGTTCAAACTGGAATAAACCAAAAAAAATTACCAGAAGACGCTAGCTCATTCGTTAATTTGCATCAGCGATAGAAGCTAAAGCTCGGGTTTGAGCTATGGCATCACCTCCAAGGCATGAATACATATGACAATACAAGCTAAAAAATGCAAGGAGACACAGTAAATATTTGAATGGTTACAAATTACAAGTACATAAAATTATTGCGTTACTCACCCAGTTTGAAGACCCGACTTACGCACGCAATTTTCAATTTTCTATCTTCGAATGTGACTACCATCGCCCACCAAGTTAGGTACATGATACGATTTGAATTCTCATGAAATTATATTCTAAAACAAGACATCCTAATACACATATGTGACCTCAATGCACAACACAAGACACGCCCAAAGGCTGACGCACATTGATTGTGTACCATCAGCCTTCTCAACACAGCACAACAATTACCTCGAATCAACAACTAGTCAACACAACAACTACCTTGAATTAACATCCTAGCAAATGACCTATTTCTAATGGTTGGTAAGCGACACACTAATAATTACCTTGAAATTCCATCCTAATTAAAGACATATTAATAATGATTGGTCAGCTAATAACCCCTTTTGAAATTTAAACATCCGCAATTAACATCAACATGAGATTAGAACGTCCTACTATGAGTATTTTATCAACAGTTTGCGCATACGACAAACACTTGCCACATAATTTTACGTACATAATTTTACGGGTTAAAGTGATGACCTGTGTCTTCTCTTCTAAAATTTCTGGAAATAAGAAAAAAAGAATATTCGCTACTCTTATATCTACCGAATAATCTTTATTTTTTTAAATTGCACATTTTTTTGAGAATCTGAAACACGCTACACATATTTATGCATATTTATCAGAATAACTTTTCCTGGGAGACACTCCGCTATTTACGCACTTGCCCGCGGTGGTACACCTTTCGAAGTTAATGCGGTACTGAGTTTATTTAGGTTACATGATGTGCTTGTGGGTGATTGCTTTTCCTCTTACACTATAAACAAGCTAATCGCCTTTTCAGTGAGTGGGGGGTCCTCATTTTCACCCCGCCTTAAAAAAGCGTCCCTCTTACGGAAATATTTTTTTGTTGTTCAACAAAGAGCAATGAAATTTGGAATACAGATTGAAAATGCAAAGAGAAAACTTTTTTCATTCGTGTAAAAAATGCGATTTTTTCGTAAAAAAACGAGATATATATACAAAACGGAATGCGTGGGGGGAGGGGGGGGGGGGGTTAAAGTGGAATTCGTCTGACAGTTTTTGAGCTACAGTGATTATTTGGGTATCATAGGATGCGGAAAGACTCAGGCATTACCTTAACCTACAAGTATAAAGGATTTATCAGATTCCTACTTTGAAATGAAAAAAAAATTCAAAGCATACGTTTTTTTGTGAAGTTTTGTACTCGTGACGCTACAAATTTAGATTCAAATTTCTTTTTTAATTTTCGTGTAGATAATGGCAATGCCCAAGTTTTTCTGCATCCAATGATACCCATATCATCACTGTAACTCAAAAACTGTAGGAGGAGATGCATTTTGATACCCCACAACCAGGACCTCCCAAAAAAAGAAAAAAAAAGAAACACAAATAATCTCAATTTTTCTTTACTATTATTTGTAGGGTCAGCTAGGACTCTTGAAATCATTATACACTAATAAAGAGACATAGAAGATGACATAGCGACGTCGCGCTGTGAAGAAACAGCAGAGGTGGGGTGTGACAAGTTGAAATACCACCTCCCCCCTTCCCCCCCGCATACTTCAAACCCCCGTAGCGGGCGAACGAGCCGATCTAAATAGTCCAAACGGTACGAACCTCATTTTTTCACAGAATGTACCTGAGCTCATACACTTCCCATAGCAGCTAAAATCAATATCTCTACAAATTTCCCAATTTATGGGAGACGCTCCCCTTGAAGTGAATAGAATTTTTTCCATTGGTTAACCTGGAGGTCATGTTCTTCTCCCCTGAATTTTCAGATCTGAGACCCTTTTCTCGAAAAACCGTAATGTCTAATATTTTTCGTGCATTTTTCTTCCGCGCGATTTATGTTTCCAGGTCCCAGGTTCACTTATCGCTAAGCTAAACAAAAGCGAGCGTCTCAAGAACCCTTTATGTGTGTATCAAATTTCCTCAGTCACATTGTAGAGTCAGGCCTTTGCCCCCGGGCTTGAGAGGGTCTGCCATTTATCACCCTCTTTGACACCTGTTTCTAAGCCTGTCGTACCTCCTTACCCTCTTGAAAGCTGAACACGACCCTCTAAGCACCACACTCGGCTTGACAAAACACACGACACAAACACACAGAACACACGAAACGCGCACACGACACAAAACGCAATACAACGTTCACACACCAAGACACTCTGTTAAGTGTTTTATTATGCAACAATATTTTGCACAAAAGAATATTAATTAATGCTACGAAAAAGGGCCACCTTGCAATTATTTTTGAAAAAACAATTTAGCCATCAATTTATGAATAATTCGTCACAAAATTTTGAAATACAAGCAAGCTTTGAAAGTTTTTAAACTCCTTCCTTTCACGGCAATCGAGGCACAAAAGAGTTATTATTAATTTGATTTATTCATAGTCTGCGTGAATAGCTACAGCAAGAAACGAAGCTCACGTAATGCGTGCAGATTATTAATTGTACGTGCGATTGCGTTGTGCACACAACGCACTCCTCACTTCTGGTCTTCTACGACTATCAATTACTTTCCGAATCTAGAGCTGTAAAGAGAATAATAGGAATTTTACTCGGATAACCGTTTTAGATAAATTAAAAATAAATAAATAAATAAATTTAAATAAATTCATACAAACAATTCTTGAACTGCGTCTAATTTTTGTGTATGTTATCCTGCTGAATCTCGAGTGTATCTCAGATGGGAAGCCTGGTCAGAGAACGTGACTATTATGTTTTGATTTAGCTCACAACACGGATTCCAAATTGCTGCCAGCATTTTTTTCTAACAAGAAAATTACTAAGTGCAGACTATTAAATGGTCCCTCGCTTATACAGGCTGGCTCAGACACAACTGACATTAACAATTTGCTGATGAAAAAAAAAAAATTAGGGCTAGAATGTTGAAACTTCTTTATTTGAAAGAAAAATATATTGGCAAGTTTTTGTAATGATGTCTTGTTTGTCTACGAGAAATTCAAGAAAGACAATTCCACTCTTTTCGTGTGACGGTGTAGTGGCAAGTAACAGCTTCATTTGTGATTCTCTTATGAAAATGGTACCACAACTGAAACAGTTGCGGATAAAATATTCTGAACTATGATAAGAAAGTTACTCATTCCAGAACTTGAGTGACAGAACTTACTCAATACTTGGTTACAATGCTTGGATAAAGCCACAGCCGACATAGCAAGAGAAACAGCGACATAGTGAAGAGGGAGCTTTACAAGCTATTTGACTAAATGCGATTTGGACACACCTTTCGACCCCGTCCTTGTCTAGCTTTGTCCCCATGCAACTTTTTCTTGTGGGACTGTCTGCACTGAAGAGTGTAGGTAAAAACTACAAAATTTATAGCTTGAAAAGCACAATCATTACAAAATATGGTAGATCAACTCACGTCTGAAACATAAGGAGCATCATGGAAACGACAAAAAACAGCCCAAAATTGTATTAACCACCGTGATCATCATATGAAGAAAATACTACTCAAAACGTAGGATAGATAAGCCATGAAAATGTTTTAATTTTGAAGAAAAGACGATTAAATATCCCAGTCGCCACAAGCTTTTCTTATTAATAAATTTCAAAAGTCAGTTACTTCTGAGCAACCCGGTACTGTGAAGGCCTGCGTCTGATACCGTGCGTCATCGCCTCGTGTGCCTGCAGTTTTTGTTCGTATAATTGAGTGAATCATTGGACTTGAATGACCCTCAGTACGTTGTGCAGAGTACAACACCTTCTACATGGACGACCAGAGCCAGTGCTTTGGCACTAACCAACGAGTGGCCGATTCTTGCTCAGCTGAGGGATTCGTCGTTTACACTGCAGACATCCCTATCGCTCCCAACTCCATGATTGGCAAGTTGTATTCCCCTATAGTTATTTCAAAAGCTTCCAGACTTATTTTTCAAATTCCCTAAATACAATGCAAAGAACTCAGGAATGCTGACAGGATATCCCACAGAAGCACTTCTACAGGTTCTACTTTCAAAAAATGAAGGAGCCCTAAAATCTTACGAGCAATAACGGCAAACGTAAAGCCAATTATTTCGAGCTTCTGGTTATCATCTCCAACATCAGAAGGGAATTATTTTGCATTAAGTGAAAGCTCAACAAATAAACCAGTGATAAGATATTAGAAATGAAAGAAACTACTGTAGTTTACTAGGAACACGAGAAGAGCTAGTAACAATGATTTTAAGAACCTATCACAATTAAAATTTGAAATCTCTTTCAATAAATGAGAAACAATATTATATAACATGTTTCCCTGCTGGTCGAATGAAAAAGACGAAGGGAATATTTTCGCTCGGGTATAAAACTCCGCAGAAATTGAATGCATCACTGCTTGACGAATAAATCCCTATTTTTGTAGAGATTATTTCAAAAATAGATCTCAAACTCGCTTCAGCGTTTCATTTTTATTTTAAGAGTATACTTGAAAAGAATTAACGAGTTTTGAAATCCTGTTGTGCATGTATGCTTCCGAATTCTGCATTTTGATCTTTCTAACTACCGACAGAGTGTATTTACTGGGTAGCCACAGATTCTCATCTTAGTCCATATGCTAGATAGATGTCACGGAGCTCATTAACTTTGGCGTACGGAAATAACACTGGTCAGTTTCATACCTCATTTTAGAAGGGTGTTTTTGGTTGAAAGAGTGTTTTTGCCGAATGCATGGCAGAATTATTTTCGAACTCCATGATGTGACAGTCCTAGCTTCTGTTAAAATCAAGTTATGTCAAATAGTTCATTGAGTATATATTAAGGATTTCTAGGTTGAATTTAAAGTTGAATGTAACTTCACTTGAATCAAATTTCCAGAAATATTTTTAGTTCTTAGACCCGCAGCCATTTCACGTTGGTTTTTAGCGGGTGCTTAAAACTTTTGACTGGTCATTATACATTTTTTCTTTGCGATTGTGGATATTAGCTCAGATTGTAAGTTAGTTCAAGACTAAACGACGACAGCGTTGTGCTAAACTAGAACAAAGGAAAAAGAATGAAGGCACTATTTAGCCCGGATTTAATGGAACGGGGAACCTATGCTCAAGGTTTGTTCACACACAAGATCCCCTGCGAATAGAAACAGCAAGATAGGAAGAACGTTTTTCAAACCCAATTAAAGTTGAGAAAAAGAAGAAATAGGTGGTGAAAAATAGGAGTGCAATAAACAGGAATCAAGATGGTCCTAAACAAAACAAAAACCGTATTCTATTTTTCTCACTTCGTGGTCTCAAATTTTCCCCTGGGATTGCTAATTCACAAAGATACAACAGTTATCCCCTCCTGAGAGGATGCGATTGTGTATTTTGTTTGTTAATCTCAGAGACTTATTTTAAAGTATAAAACGATAAAAAGTTTGCGCTTACCGAGTTTCTACCTTGCATTTGTGTGTGAGTTATCATAGTCAATCCCTAACTCATTCTAATTCACTAATTAATTTGCTGATTCATTGTCTCGCGTTGAACGAAGCGGAGGTTGAGAATGCGGTGACTATTCACCCTGTAGCTGAAGATTCCATCTCAAATGTTGAATTATACTTCTTTGTCACGTCCGCTCCCGTGTGGCACTCTCCGTTCATCCATAACGCGTGACCGTGTATGACCGTGATGCTATCATGGTTCACTTTGTGCGCGTACTTTTCTCCGGAAGCAAGCACGTTTATTTAGACGGGGCCAGGCTTCACACCTGAGGTAACCAGGTCCACGCTAGCTCAGGGGGTGACCGTGAGGCCAGTGCCAATTCGCTGTTGAGCTCACGCAGACAACGGCGGCATCTTTGGGATGCTTTATTTCCAATCAAGCCTGATACATATGATCTTAGCATTGGTTTTTCAAATGTCTTATAACTAACTCTATATATAGGACACCATGACGGTTCCCCCGTAAAGCCGGTACCCATTTCCGACACCTGGGTTAAGTGGGGTATTGTGCTTGAGCTTTCCCTTATACCCAACGGGGAAAATCTCCGCGCCAGCGCTGGGAACGAACCCGCGACTTCCAGCATACAAGTCCGATCCCTTAACCGCTGTGCCACGGAGAGCACCGCTGTGCCACGGAGACAAACCTAAAATGTGCTGTCAAGTGACTCCTTTCCTTCTATATTGTCAACTTGACTTTGTAGTAGTGAATTAAATAAAACTCGCTAGGACTTTCTCTTCCTGCTGGAGAAGCAACATAAGTCGTAGACCCTTGTCGGGTGTCGCCTTGAAAACCATGCGCTCGGCGACGTCCAGCACATTCGTAAAGTTCAATGTATTATTATTTAAAAAAAATTACTCGAGAAATGTTCAAATGCTACAAGATGTTAAATCATGGTCGACGTAAAAAAATAGTAGCATGATGTTGGTGGTTACTCAGTTTTCAAATGTGCATTTACAATGGGCAAAAAAGGCTGAACAAAAGCTATATACCGTACCTTAGACTTCATGATACGTTCGTAGCGAGCCAGACTTTTTTGTAACGTTTACTTGTATAGTGGGAGAAGTCACACGGCTGCTGCTGTTAAGATTTTTCACGATTTTCTTTAAAACGTAATTCCTGTAAGTTACCTAAAATTTGAGAATCCAACTAAAGCAAAATCTTCAATTCTTGCTTGAGATTTTCCTTATGATCCATGTTAAAACTTTGGCTAGGTCTTTCGAGCGCTTTATTCAGAGACTATTGTGGTTCGTTTTGCAATGAGTTTGGATCATCGCTTTCCCACACAAAGCTTGAGTTCCAGTATCGTAAGATGAGTATTATAAATTCCTCAACTTTGAGGGAAGATTATGTTTCCTGTAGTGATGTGAATGTATTTCACAATCGTTCCTTATGTTCACACACTCCACAACACACTTCCGTGGCGTCTTACAAGATGCTGTTGAAATTTCCGACATTATGTATCGTAACATCGGTTCACATTGCACGCTTGATCATCTAGCGGAATATCGGTTGTCCTTTCGGAATATCGGAATATCGGTCTAGCGGATTGCGGAATATCAGTTGTCCTTTCCTCTAGAATCATACGCCTAAAATTATACTTAACTATAAACAAAATTTTGGACTGCAGTCAATAACCAAAATTGTTGAATATGAGTTAAAAATCACGAGCCGAGTCTCTTTCATTCATTAGTGCAGACTGTGGGTGAGATTATATTTAACTGTCACTCTTCTACTTCAGGTGTTCATTGCACAAATGAAGTTTTCAAAGCGTCGTACATTATTCATGTTCTGTGTGTCTTATCATTGTCGTTATTAAACGCTAAATTTAGTTATTCATAACAAGGGAAATGAAGTTATATCTTTAGCATTTACACATCGACTTCGTGGAAAATATAATTAATTATGCAAAAATGTTGTAAAAGGCATTATAAATTGCTAATAATATTTTGAATTCCTAATTAACGTAACACGTGTTTGATTATAATTCCTGGAATGGGTCTTCGGTAGTCACCGGATAATCAGAAGTTCTTTTTTCAGAAATATGTGAAAAATCCCTACAAATACAAATCTCATTCCATTCAATCAAACTGGGAGCGCTACTGAAATACACCTTCAGTTATATTCGCATTTAAATGTTTTAAATTTGTGTTGTAACTTATCACAATTGAAAATTTAAGCAACAACAAAATCAATAAAACGTACATTCATTCTCTGCAGTTCCCGACTTCGTATATTTCTTTATTGACAACGTGGTGGTGAATGACTCATTCAGAATAAACTTCTATCCATCATCCGACGCTTTCGAATACTTGCTGCTGGATGAGGACCTCCTTATTTTGGGAGCCGTAAGAAACTCGGCAACCGTAACATCGGACATCACGCCAATACCGCCCTGCACAAAGTTGACTTTCGCACTCCAGGCCACAATCGACGGCAAAGCTGCCAGCATCGCAAGGCTGATCTCCATAGAAACACCACCAAGTGAGTTATCATATTCAACAAATCATACATTTGTAGTGAGAATATAATAATTTACATTGAAAATATTTTATTTTCAATTAACAAATTATTCTGCATGCCTCGATTGAAAGTCGCTAACATTAAAGGTTCGTGAAAAAATGCTTCCTGTATTAAAGTTAAAAATGTGTGAGTCGGAGAGTCAATTGAAAAGAAGAAAAAAGTTTACTGGGTTTGTACAGGGTGATCAAACATGAAGGACAATTTTGAATGGAACAACATTGTTCCATGTTTGATCACTCTGTATAATACAAAAATCTACGTACATAAATCATTAGTGATTGTTTAAAACTGCTCGAAAGTCTATACCTCAAAGTAATACTGTTCAATAATTAGACGGATTTCATGACACCCATTCACAAAATAATTGTAATTGAGAGTTAATACTGGTCCTCGAATCTGAGATGCCGCTCACAGAATATAAACAAAATTCTATTATGAAGTGACCAAGTCCTGAAAAAACGACCCATAATAATCTGGACAGCCGAGTTCAGAGATGCAACCCGAAGCAACATTCTTGCCCACGATTTGTTTTAGTAGATGTCGTGGTGAGAAATGCGCCCAGTGTGAGAAAGGGTGATCGTTCTGTTCCATTTCTTGTGTTTTTATTGAAGTAATCTGTATATTTTTATCTATATATATTATTCCTTTAACTGTTTATGGTCCTATTGAGTGCATTGTTTGATTGCGGTGAAAATAATGCACTGAATGCACTAAATTCCATAATGCTGGTTCCAACAAAAATTTTTGTCAATGAGATTCAAAGATTTATGATAATTTTTCAACATCTGCTTTTGAGTCGCAGGTTTTTTCCAGAGCCAAGCTTACGCTCGTTGTTTTTGAAATGCCACACGAAGTATTTAAATTATGACTTCCCCGTACTCAATACATATTGCCAGGCGGCAAACTTTTTATTTACTTGATGTTCCCTTAGAGTAATGTATAGTAAAATAAGAAATATGTTACAAACTTACCATCAACTCGCCGGTTTTGTCAAAGAAAAATCATCTGTGGTAACTCAGGCCAGCATTCGGTAATGATAAACACATTCTGGGCAAGTGAGAATTAACATAACCAAACAACCAATCCTAATCTAATATTTTCCAGCTTTTCCAAACCTGTCTTTTCCTCACCTAATCCATCATAACCATCAGTTTACAGCTTAAATTATGCCAATTGACCACAGAGCAACATGGCAGTTGAACTGTCCTTACCTGACAATTGACAAAACACATAGAAATAATACAAGACTCAACGCATACATTTCTTCAGTGATGGATATAAACACAAAGAAACTCGAAGAAAGAGAAATATGTAGCCAGTTGTCTCCATGCTAACGGGAATTCTTGCTACCTTTTCCAATTTTTCGACCTTGCAAAACTGTTCCACTTCAACACGTGTGAAAAGACGAAGATAATCACTTATCATCTTTACTAAAAGAACACTCAATTGTTAAAATTAAATCAGTCTCTAAACGCAACGTTTCGATGTTCCTAACATCATCATCAGGCTGCAAGATACAAAAGAAACACTTAGTCAGATTGGTAAAACAATATTGCCTATATTTTTATTCATTAAAAATAGGAAGACTAATGACACAACGCTTAGACTCATTTTGTACTAATTTTGTACTAATTGGTTGATAAAATCGATAAAAGTGAACGTTTCGACCAACTAGCAGTGGTCATTCTCAACACTGTAAAACTAAATAATAGTAAACCACCGTACTAATAACCTTTTATCAGCACCTTCTCACTCTGCAATACGCACACATGCAGAAAAATGCGACCTGCCTGTTAGACTATCTGATTTTGAAGTATTAGGCCGAGGAAGTAACCCAATAGAACTCAGGATATTAGAATCTCTTTTCATTTATAGACTAAAGCCAAATCTCAATGATATGCAGTCTGCCTATCCCCTACAAATAGTTTGTTAGCAAATGTTTCTAATTTCATGTTTGTTTTTACCATTGTGATTTCTGAATAATGTCTGATTTGTAATCTTTACTTTTACAGTGTTGAGAATGACCACTGCTAGTTGGTCGAAACGTTCACTTTTATCGATTTTATCAACCAATTAGTACAAAATTAGTACAAAATGAGTCTAAGCGTTGTGTCATTAGTCTTCCTATTTTTAATTAAGATCTCCTAGAATTGGAACTTTGACTTCTTTAACTATTTTTATTCAGTCTGATGTAGTTTAAGTTTTGTATTGACATAGTTTTACCAATGTGACTGAGTGTTTCTTTTGTATCTTGCAGCCTGATGATGATGTTAGGAACATCGAAACGTTGCGTTTAGAGACTGATTTAGAATTTTAACAATTGAGTGTTCTTTTAGTAAAGATGATAAGTGAGTATCTTCGTATTTTAACATGTGTTGAGCTGGAACAATTCTTGCTACCATCAATATTATCAGGGATGAACCACAAAAGTAAAATATAATCAACTTCAAGATGTTTGCAATTTTTTTCATCAAAGAAGTAAGGTGTGATACACCCGTACGGAAGGTAAGCATAGATAGGAACAAGCGTATTACAGTACATATTTCGTTGATTTACTTCTATCGAAATAATGAAAACCGTTGAGTCTTACTGATAATCAGCAATTATACCAGGAACGACCTGAAATTATTTTATCCATGTCGAATTCCAGAAAAGGAAGCATCGCTGTCGTGACACTAACAAACACAGAGACGTGCAGAATCATGATATACTATAAACGATAATAATAGCAATGATTTGCATATTACTCGTTTTTTATTAAAAAACACTTCAAAATTGTATTGTTCATTGTTACAGTTCTTGATGTTACCGATTTCAACGTGGACACCTTCGTTTTGGGTAAATCTTTCGTGGTTCATTTCACCGCGACCTGCCCCCTGCATTACAAGTTCCAGCTCCAACTGAACGGCGAAGTCTTTGATGAAGTGACGGCTGCCCAAACGGTGCGCTACCCAGTGCCACCCTGCACTGAACTGACGCCTACCCTTCACGTGTTGGAGGACGACGTCGAGGTGCTCGTGCTGGACGCGTCCGAGTCTCCGACAAACACCCCCGCGGGTAAGTGAGGATTTGGTTGATGCGTTCCACTCCTACATACACGCCCGCGGGTAAGTGTTGATCTGGTTGATGCGTCCGAGTCTCCGACATACACGCCCGCGGGTAAGTGTGAATCTGGTTGATGCGTTCGAGTCTCCGACATACACCCCCGCGGGTAAGTGTGAATCTGGTTGATGCGTTCGAGTCTCCGACATACACCCCCGCGAGTGAGTGGGGATTTGGTTGATGCGTTCGTCTCCGACATACACGCCCGCGGGTAAGTGTGGATCTGGTTGATGCGTTCGAGTCTCCGACATACACGCCCGCGGGTAAGTGAGGATTTGGTTGATGCGTTCCACTCCGACATACACGCCCGCGGGTAAGTGTTGATCTGGTTGATGCGTCCGAGTCTCCGACATACACGCCCGCGGGTAAGTGAGGATTTGGTTGATGCGTTCCACTCCGACATACACGCCCGCGGGTAAGTGTTGATCTGGTTGATGCGTCCGAGTCTCCGACATACACGCCCGCGGGTAAGTGAGGATTTGGTTGATGCGTTCCACTCCGACATACACGCCCGCGGGTAAGTGTTGATCTGGTTGATGCGTCCGAGTCTCCGACATACACGCCCGCGGGTAAGTGTTGATCTGGTTGATGCGTCCGAGTCTCCGACATACACGCCCGCGGGTAAGTGTGAATCTGGTTGATGCGTTCGAGTCTCCGACATACACCCCCGCGGGTAAGTGTGAATCTGGTTGATGCGTTCGAGTCTCCGATATACACCCCCGCGAGTGAGTGGGGATTTGGTTGATGCGTTCGTCTCCGACATACACGCCCGCGGGTAAGTGTGGATCTGGTTGATGCGTTCGAGTCTCCGACATACACGCCCGCGGGTAAGTGTGAATCTGGTTGATGCGTCCGAGTCTCCGACATACACGCCCGCGGGTAAGTGTGAATCTGGTTGATGCGTTCGAGTCTCCGACATACACCCGCGCGAGTGAGTGGGGATTTGGTTGATGCGTTCGTCTCCGACATACACGCCCGCGGGTAAGTGTGGATCTGGTTGATGCGTTCGAGTCTCCGACATACACGCCCGCGGGTAAGTTATCCATCTGGTTGATGCGTCCGAGTCTCCGACATAGACGCCCGCGGGTAAGTGTGGATCTGGTTGATGCGTCCGAGTCTCCGACACACACGCCCGCGGGTAAGTTATCCATCTGGTTGATGCGTCCGAGTCTCCGACATAGACGCCCGCGGGTAAGTGTGGATCTGGTTGATGCGTCCGAGTCTCCGACATACACCCCCGCGGGTAAGTGTGGATCTAGTTGATGCGTCCGAGTCTCCGACATACACCCCCGCGGGTAAATGTGAATCTGGTTGTTGCGGTCGAGTCTTCGGCATACACCCCCGCGGGTGAGTGTGGATCTGGTTGATGCGTCCGAGTCTCCGACATACACCCCCGCGGGTAAATGTGAATCTGGTTGTTGCGGTCGAGTCTTCGGCATACACCCCCGCGGGTGAGTGTGGATCTGGTTGATGCGTCCGAGTCTCCGACATACACGCCTGCAATTAAGTATGGATTTGGGTGATACGTCTCCAATCCAACACACGAGTTGCAATCTTGTTTTAGTAGAACTGAACATCAGCGTAAGAAGTAATAGTTCAGGGGGAGTTGCAATGTTACTGTGATTCTAGTTTGGACATGGTAAACTAGCTTTGGACATACACTCCTGATCAAAAGTTTGAGACCACTTGAAAATTTAGAAAAATGCAAACTTTTCAGTGATAAATAATTAAATGCATTCAATCAGGAATCGGTTATTACTAAAGGTAAAAATTGAGAAAGATAAAAAATAACAATTGTGACAATTTATTAATAAATCAACACTTTTAATGAATAATGACTTTTTCAGTTGATCAAAATGATAAGACCACATACAAAAATCATAAGAAATCTTTCTTTAATGACGATGAGGTGAGCAAACATTGAACTTAGTAATGAGTACCGCCTCCATTCTTGTTAGTAACCTCAAAAATTCTTCGTGGCATATTAAAAACGAGGGTTTCCATTAGGGCTCGAGGAATGTTGGCCCAGCTCCTGAAGATGGCAGTACGAAGTCCGTTTACTGACGCAAATTGTTTACCATTTCCACAAACATCTCTCGCCATCCACCCTCAAACATTTGCTATTGGGGTTAAGTCAGGCGAACATGCTGGATGACGCAAAACAGTGACCCCATTTTCTTCAAAGAAAGTCGTAGTCTAGCGGGCGGTGTGGACTGTTGCATTATCCTGGCGAAAAATCCATCCATCACCACACAGACGAGGACCCTCTGCTGACGAAGATAACAAAGATGATCTTTGCAGTATTCCGACGTAACCAGCAGTTGTTTGACGACCCTGCACCTCCTGAAGGTCCATGGTTCCTCTGTAGGAAAATGCTCCCCATACCATAACGGAGCCTCCACCGCTATGGCGCGTGGAAAACATTTCAGGAGGGATTTCTTTGTTATGCCAGTACCGTTGGAAGCCATATGGGCCATCCATTTTGAATTTTTTCTCATCAGAAAAGAAAACTTGAGATCACTTCTCTACGTCCCATGTTTCGTGCTCATGAGCAAACTGTAAACGGGCCACTTTATGACGTTGAAGCAACCGAGGACCCTGTAGACGCTTTTTGTTCTTCATGCCGATTTGTCGTAAGTGCCGCCTGATCGTTACTGCACTGCAATCAGCATCTATGAGGGCCTTAATTTGCTCGGAAGACCATCTTCTGTCTTGAGAAACCACCCGTTTTATTCTCCTACCCAATGCAGTAGAAAATTTTTTTTCGGTCTACCACTAGATTTTGCAGTTCCTTATTTCTCTGGGTCCTTTAGGAAGTCGCAAATTAGAGTTTTACTGCGGTGAATCTCAGCTGCGATAGTGCGTTGCGACAAGCCTTGCTTATGCAGTTCGACAATTCGACCACGTTCAAATTCGGAAAATTTGCTTGCTTTGGGCATGGTGAAATCTTAACGCCATTTGTGCCAACCTGTAACTAATCTAAAATGCCGGAAATTACCCTTAAACTAAACTTTTTTTTCCCTGATCTTATAATTATGATCAACTGAAAAAGTCATTATTCATTAAAAGTGTTAATTTCGTAATAAATTGTTACAATTATTATTTTTGTCTTTCTCACCTTTTACCTTTAGTAATTACAGATCCCTAGTTGAATGCATTTAATTATTAATCACTGAAAAGTTGGCATTTTTTCTAAATTTTCAAGTGGTCTTAAACTTTTGATCAGGAGTGTAGTAATGATATCAGCGTAAAAAATATTTGTTTCATTTGTATTGTTAAAGAACAACCCTGAACATGTCAATGCGAAACTTAAATTTTATTTTTTCATAACGGTATGGAACAGTGTTAGGAGAGCGATACACACTCTGTATGCAGGGTGTAGGAAATTTGTTACAGTGCTGTTTTCTGGGCAAAACGTTAATTAATACAAATTCATAGAGCAGAAGTAAATTCTTTGAGCAGCGTTTAAAATATAACTCCACGCGTACGGGGTCATAATAAAACGAGGTGGATAAGTAAAAGCGTTTCTCTTCAACATTGGACATGCAACGCATATTATCTGTGTTGCCAAGTTAAACTGGATTCAAAATATATTAATCTATCTTCCAATTCACGACAAAAAATTCATTTCACCATTTTTACTAATTTGTCTGTTGCTGAGAGTAATGAAAATTGAAAATCAAAATGTTTTAATCGTATCACCAGGAGTACTCATGTATGAAATTGTTACATCGATCATCAATCAACGTCACGATTAGTCGACTGTGGGCTGTCGAAAGAACTTGAGTGTAATATACGAAGCAACGGCGATCATTTTTAACTGTAGATTATATTAAGAATGAAAAATGTTGCCAGTGAGTGATATGTTTTTCCACTCGTGTATTAGAATTTGCAAATTAGAACATTACACGTAAAATTAGCGTGTAGTCGTTCGCTTTCCAATGTTTACAAGAGAGATACATCATATGTTAAAGGTTTGAAGAAGTACGCACTATTTCTAAACTTTTAATGTCCGAAACTCTGAATAAAGCTCCAGCCAAACATTTTAAGTTTCTAGTACAGTCTTACTCATTGATTAGGCTCAATTCATTCAATGAATTTAATTATTCTCAACTCATTTAACAAACATTTGTTCATAACTCTCAAGAACTCGCATCTTCAAAAATACAGGAGACGTTTGACGGGCCGATTCTTAGTAAGTTAGGCGATTCAAAATTATTTAATTCAGTTAAATACAGTGAAAAAAGTTGACTAAATCCTCGTCACACTTTTCAGCAGAAACAAAATGAATTTCAAGTTGAAACATATAGTATTAAAAATAGTCAAATCATAAACTTAGCAAGCTCTTCTCCATTGTATATTTCCTTTGACTAGTTTACAGTCAACAAACCAACTATAAAAAATAAAATAAGTTCACATGAAAATTTTTCAACCATGGGATTCAAAGAATACACGAATTTAAATAACTTAAATATTGGCTTAAAAATGAATTCAATCTGTGTTCCGAACAGACGATGGCACCAGGACCAGGATCTCGGCATTAATTTGGAGTCATTTTTTATGCTGTTTCCAATATGTTTATTTCCAAATAAAATTCTTGACTCTAATGAATAAATTCTCATGCAGGAGTATGGAAAAGTGTATTTCCGGCCTACGACTTTTTAGATTTGTACGCTCTACTAAGATGCATGAAACCATTTTTGAACGGTTTTAGCTTTCCAATGGAACTGAGATAAATCGAAGAAAATTTGGTTAAATAAGTGCTTTTGCAGTTCAAGAGCAACCGGAAAATTGTTTCCACTCAAACGGGAAATGCTCCGACGGGTTTTATTTTAACCATCTCTCTTAGAGCTGCCTTTGAAGCTGCTGAAGTGTTGAGGTATACGAACGTTTTTATTGAGCGTCCCAATATAAAGTCATAGAAGTCAAAGGAATTTAGCAAAACATCTAGCTGAATGAATACATTTCGTTGAATTTCATATTGTATATGAAATTCTGGTACGTCTGGTATTGTATATGATTTTCAGGTATGTCTGGTACGTCTGGTACGTCTGGTATTGTATATGAAATTCAGTCAGGTACGACCAGTGCTGCCTCTCTCGCCTCCTAGTGCTAAGAGTGTCGATTGTGGCCTGCTGTCGGCTACCCTCCCATAGGGAGGAGAAGCCTGGTATATGTGTATGTATGTATGAATTTCATATTACTCGTGAACGTTCAAAATTCCGGTCCAGGAAGACTTTTAGCCAAATTTGCTAAATCGTAACAGTTCGCCTAAGCTTAATTAATTTTGTCCAAGAACATTGAAAGAGGCAATCGAATCAGAACTGTCACTCTCTTGTATTTTATTCATATTTCAGTTTTCAGTAGCATGGATGCTGCTAATTATTTCTGCAACAACTTGCATTAATATTGTCGTATGAAGTATGATTGAAATCAGATGACCTTAAAAAGAAAAAAGAAAATTTGAATGCTTAAAACTTAGCAAATGCTAATTTCCTCATTTCTTTTATTTCATGTCAATAATATTAACACTCACTAAACTTTTTCAGTTCCCGACGTAACTGATTTCTACGTGGATCCCTTCTTGAGTGTTGATTCTTTCGAAGTTCACTTCAGTGCAACTTGCCCTGACCAGTACACCTTCAACCTGGAATTTGACAGTCAAACGTATGGGGATGTTTCCTCTGGAGATACTCTTATAGAGACCGTGTCACCGTGTGCGGATATGACGCCCACCCTCACTCTGATCGACGTCGAGGGCAACGAGGTTGGATCCGGGGTTTCTGGGACGGCGAAAAAGATACCTTTCAGTGAGTGCAACGCTCCGACTGTTCTGTTCTGTTCTGTTCTGTTCTGACTGCTGAACATGGCTAGAAACAGATGACTGGATTCGTGGTAAAGATTTCTGTCGCAAATGTTTGGCATGAGAGTTGATTGCTCTTACTGTGACTGTTCCTTTTCGTTCTGTTTCATTGCTTTCAGTCGCCTTCCCTTTTATTCCGTTCTTTTCCCCACTTTTTCATGCCCATTCATTGTTTTCTCTCTCCTTTAATTATATTTCCCACCATACATTCTCTGACGTTCAATTAATTCCCAGACTATTTTTTCAACTTGCATCTCTTTCATTTCATTTGCTTCCCCTTAAATTTTTTTCATTTCATTTAAATCCCTTTCCTTCCTCCCTTTCCCTCCTCCCTTCCATTCCATTGCCTCTGCGAATTGGTTTCGAATTTGAAAAGCGGTTACGGAACGAAACGGAATTACGTAACCGGAATTACGAAACGGAATCTGAGGAATTCCTCATTTTTTAAAAGTATGTTGACATGAAAAACTAGTCTTATTTTGAATAACAATGTCACATGGTATGATGAGAAGCAATTTCTACAATATCGCGTTGTAGCCTGTATCTAACGAGCTTATGAAACGCTCTCTACTGGTTAAACTCATATCCCTCACGGATAGGGATCAGGGTCTCGTATACTCATGTAACATTTATAAACAACGAAATCGATTTCTGCTTATTTCATGTGACGCCATGGACTGTGACCCAAGAAAGAACCGTCGTCTTCGTTAATTTCACTCTGATTTAATTCTAATTCAAATTTTGCGTCTGTAAACTGCCCAAATAGTTTTGTTCTGCTTTCTTTAGAACCGTATTCAATTGCCTAACATCCTCAAACTATTAATTATGGATTCGTGTTCAGTGTAAATCCACACTATGAAAGCGAAACTAAGAACCAAATTTCAATTTGAGTATAGTTTCTTGCAATTCTTTTTCGATTAGCTGTTTAGATAAGAACAACTACACTGCATTTGTTATTCCATATTTCCCGCTCACACTGTAAACGAAGGCCTCTAGTAGCTGTGGGTGGCTCTGATCATGAGATAACAGGTGGGTCATTGCGCACACAGACCATAATTCCTAGGTTGAAGGTGACCTGCTCAGCATAGAATTCCATTGATACTTGTAGGAGACCAGAACTTTTTCTTACACATTAAAAAAAAGAGTTCATTAAGTCAGAGATTTTGGACAGAAAATTTAGCTAATTTAATCTTTATGCTTGGTCGAACACCATGAAAATAGAAAATTCAGCTAGGGGATGATTAGAAAAAAGAGGTCTCCCATAAAATGAGCAGTCAGTCTTCCAAACTGCTTGTCAATTAACCCCTATACTAACCAGGCTCCGCCAAACTGGACGGAACTTGCTTCTACTTCTCCGAGAATGTCGCAAAGTTCGCCGTAGCCAAAACCTCTTGTCCGATCGGTAGCGTCCTCGCCACCCCAACTTCTCCCACCACGAGGCAAGCAATTAAGGCCCACCTCAGAGCAGGTGAGTAAATATGAGAAAATTAAAAATTAGTCATTCGTTTAGGTGAAATATGCTCATGCAAAGAATTAGACATGAAACACTGTGGTATGCAATGTTAACACGGACTCGAAATTAATTATTTCACGAACTATTCTAGAGTGAGAATCGAATTGTTCCCTATACTAGAACTTACTGAAGGAACACTTCGATCCATAAATAAATCAAGGTCTAATTTATGAACTTAAAATTGTTGAGAATAATTTATTGTGTTAAAGGAAAGGAGTAATAAGAAAAAAAGCAATGGAATGAACGAAATTAAGCCTCTAAATCTACAATTTACAAACGCTCACGAACGACAATATATGATTTACAGTATCACCAAGAAACATATAATTTAGAAACTTTTAAAACGATTTGGCATATTATGATTTCGTTAGTGTGGAGCACGTCCTGTGCTTGGAACTGTATTTGTAATGCATTTGGCAGAACTTCCAGACTCCGATGGCTGGTACATCGACATCACTCGTACAAACGGAAAATGGAAGTACGGAGACGGCACTGTCGAGATCTCAGAGTCAGGGTTGTCCGATGCAAAGGATGAATCCTGCGCTCGTTTTCGGACGGAAAAGGATTACAGATTGGAGGATATATTTTGCTTTGATAAATTGACTTTCATTTGTGAATATACTGGCTAACTTCCAATAAGTATAACCCACCCAAACAGCCATTTGCAAAGATTAGAAGAAATGTATTGTTTATTTAAATAATTCTCGCGCACATAATTCAACTCTTGGATTAAATGCATAATTTAAAATCACTACGTTTCATTTCAGTATCAGTCTAAGTTTAAAAACGCAGGAAGGCTATTTTACTTCCAACACAGTTTCAGGCCTGTTGGTTGCTTAAAAGTAGTAATTAGAAAGTCAGACCGAATCGTCGGTGTACAACATATGACGATGATGTTCATAAATTGTTTTTAAAATAAGAGAGACAAATGTTTCCGTTGTTAGACTTGAAATATACATGGAGAATGACCTGTCAAACGCTAATGCAAATTTTTTCAACTAGTCAGTCAATTTCGATTACGTTTTTTCCCAGAGCGAGGACCTGATGATTTTGTTTCAGGCAATCCTTGAAGTAAAGCGATTACCAGATCGTAAATTTTTAAGTTTGCTTTATTGTTCTTTCCGATGTTTGTGTGGTGACTTTAAAACAACACTTTTCGGTTTATGCACTAGTTTCATATAATTGACAATTACTCTTCAGTAATTAGAGTAGGAATATTACATTAATTTGACGTCTCTCGGATTCTATATCCTTCTCGTACGCATTGTTCATCCCAGTCTCTTAACTCTCAAACTCTCACACTGCAACTTATCCCAAATTTCTTCTCACTAAAAAATGCTAGAAAATTTATTCGAAATAAAGGTTACAGATCATATATATGAAGTGGCTAGGTTTCAGATGAAAAAGGTAAAAAATCATGGCTCAATAACGATTTGACAGCAGAAAACTGCCGATAAGAAAATATATTTAAGTGAATAATCTCGTTCTCCGATTTTTCAAGAAAATTTGCAGCTTTCACCTTACCAAATGCGATGCACGTACATTTGATTAACACGCGTTTTTCTCTGCACTGACTTTCGAAACTGGTTTTGGGTATGCACTTCTCCGAGTTGAACTTCTTTGTTTGAATATTTTACATTATCGACGAAGTAACAGAAGTTGCTTGCTCTAAAATTTTATTTTTGCGTATGCTAAGAGTGCGTGCGTTTGAAGATAATATATCTTAAAATTTCACTAGTTTATTTTCTTTTCAATCACCTCCATTTCTGGTAACACCTGAAGACTTTAATCTATTTTATTGTCTTTTCATCACTCTAATACTTGACATAACTGTTTCATACTACTGGATAAAATTTCCAAAATAATTCTTCCGATACATTAATGCTGTTGTTTTGTTTCCATTATTCTCGAGATAGTTCTACTCACGTATACAATACTTGAAGTTTTGGCTCGTTTTTTTATGTTTCGTATCTACCTCATTTAATTGAAAATTGATATTCGTACTGTAAATGTTATCAAGTTGTCTGTCTGATTCTATTTGTTTGAGTAAAATTATTAGCTCCCTCTACGTTTATTATTTTCCTCAGCATAATTTTATTCAATTAGTCCAAATCCTTCATGTGCGACTGAAACCGAATGAATGAACAGAAAATTAGAAATTATTACAGCTGACCAAAGGCTTCTGCATCTATTACGATGTTATAAAGATAGCCATTTTAAATTTCTTGAAATGCTACTCGTATTTCCTTCGCATTCATAAGCTAATGAGCATCAATTTTTAAAAGTTAAAAATGAAAAATATGATCTGACATGGACATAACTTCTGGTATTTTATCTGTGACTTACCAAGAATTACTACTAATAAAGTTGTCGATTTTAGAAGTATTCAAATGCCAAACTTGGATGTAGATTTTATTGTCTCGTTCCATCATGCTTAGCTGATCGTTACCTGCCTAATATCGCTCCAAATTTTATTTTGTTTTTAACTAGGTTGGTCATTTTAGGAACTTATTTCAATAGGTTATATTATCAACATGAAGTTATCATATGAGGGGAAGAAAATTCATCATAATTATTTGATAATAATAGAATTTCTTGGCTAACGTCATCAAAATATAAAAATCAAATATACAATATAAAAGAAGAACGCTAAAGCACCAGCGACCACAGCGTGTGATGTGCGGGTTGATTTTGATTGGTCAGAAGTTGGAGCAGGAGTTTGAAAAATTAGCTGTCGAAATGATGAAATGCATAACTCCATATTTTCCTGAAAATATTTAACCTACCTTATATGTAGCACGAGGTTTCAAAAGAACACTTATTTATTTAAAGGATCGATTCGTAAACACTAGCTTAAGGAGTTACAGAATATCCAATTTCAATAGATAACATTCGCAATATGTGATACATAAGCTACTCGACAAAAAATGTCACTCATTGTTTTATGAGCTTCAATTATCTACATCCTTCATTGACCGGTGTTCAAAGCTGTGACCGAAATTTAGATTATACGCAAGTACTGAACAGGCATCCCGCACTGGGGGACATTCTTGACTCATATTGACACATGATTTTAGGCTCCTGCGGCAGCCGTTGATATTGTCGAAAGCATAATGAAAGTAATTGATCCTTCAGTTACATCAAGTAGTTATTCTAAGGAAAACAAATTCTTTGTTAGCAAGATATAAATTTTTTTGTTAGTTGCTCCATAGCGACGGGACAAGCAAGGCGTTTCAGAAATGCAAAAAAGGCTCGTGCAATTGATTCAGCCAAGGGGGACCCAGCTCTGTGGTGTTTCTTTACGCAATGTCATGCGAGAAATTCTACGAGTAAAATAGTTGCTAGTTAAAAACAACTTCCCTAATATTTTGATAGATAGAGACATTGGCCACTTTTTTAAACGAATTTTGAACAGTGACAATAATTCTGGATGTAATACTCGTCTAGTGAAAATATTTAACAGAAATTGAATAGGTAAGAAATACAAAATTGATGAACGAGTCTTCACGAATATTGCAAATTCTTTTGCTATACCTATAGATCCGGATACGGCAATAAAAGTCTCTCTATGTAATAAATATCGTAAAATCAATGATCTATTGACAAGAAATAATATTTCCAGATCCAGAGTCAATGATCTAGACGGAGCCAATACGTAACATATCAGTTCTAGAGAGACGAAAGCAAATGTAAGTCTCTTAATAAATGTTACAGTGGAATGACTAGGATGACCCTGAAACGACGATTATCTGCGCAGAGATATGATGGTTCTATTCTTAATCATTTCTGTGTTGATCATAGTTCCAACCTCTTGAATGAAGACCTATATTCAAGTATAAAAGTTTTGTATAGTGTAATTAAAATAAAGCACAGTAAAAAATCGAAGTATTGGATATCCATAAGCTTAACCTGTCCTCGACGGAAATGTTAATGATTTTTTTTCATCTAAAATTATTCAATTCACTTCAGCTTAGGAGTTTGAAATATCCGCTCGATCGTCCATTTTGTCTCCATCTCTGGTTTCATGAACATAAAATTGTTTTGCAATGTCAACTAGTCGTTTTTTGACTTCATATTCCTGTAGTCATCTTATCTAGTCATCTTGCACAGTGACTACCTTTATTTCTATTGCGTTTGATGTAGCTCGAGTATTGGATTTACATTTCATCAATGTGAGTGTGAAATGTTTTCTGTATATTTTCTGCCAGAAGATGATATCGGTAACATCGAAACGTGGCTTTCTATAAACTAACGGCAATACAGAATTTTATATGCATTCCAGACTTATTTTTATGATTTCCTAGATGCAAAGAAAAGAACTCAGCAATGCTGAAAGGATATCCAACAGAAGCACTTGAACAGGTTCTTCTTTCAAAAAATGAGGGAGCCCTAAAATCTTAAGAACGATAAAGGTGAACTGAACATAAAGTCAATCATAGTGAGTTTCTGGGTGTCACAAAATATCAACAAGATTCTACTCTGAAGTGACCGAGTTCTGAAAAAGGCCCTAATAATCTGGACAGCCGAGTTCAGAACATGCAGCGTAAAGCAACATTCTCGCCCACGACTCATTTCAGTAGATTTTGTGAGAAATGCACGGAGTGTGAGGGAGGGAGCTCATTCTGTTTCGTTACTTGTGTTGTTGCAGATGTAATCTGTTAGTTTTCTTTCAAATATGGTATTCCTGAAACTGCATATGCACCCATGAAGTGCATTCGTTAATTCCGGTGAAAACAATGCAATGATTCTCTATTCCTGAATTCCATTATACTAGTCCGACAATATTTTGGTCAATGAGATTCAAATATTTATGATCATCTTCCACCATTTGCTTTTGAGTCAGTTTTTACCAGAACCGAACTTACGCTAGTTGCTTTTAAAATGCCACACGAGGAATTGAAATTTTGACTTTCCCGTACTCAATATACATTACCATGGAAACTTTTTATTTAGTTGATGTTCCATCAGAGTAATGTGCAGTAAAACCGGAAATATTTGACAAACTTAACACAAGTGGGCCGGTTTTGTCAGAGAACAATCATCTGTAGTGATCAAGCTAGCACTCGATGATAATAAACACATTCTGGGCAAGTGAAAAATAACATTATCGAAGTTATCCATTCTTAATCCATTTTATTCTTTCATATCCTTACCTATACTTCCTTCACTTAATCCATCCTAACCATCAATTTACGGCTTACTTTACGCCAGTTGACTAGAGAGAAATATGGCAGTTTAACTGTTCCTTGCCTGATAATTGACAAAACAGAAAAAGAATATACGACTCAACGCATACATTTCTTCTTTGACTTATACAAACATAAAGAACGCTGGCATGAATTCTTGCTACCATCAATATTTTCAAGGAATAACTACTTATGTAAAATATAGTCAGCTTTAATACTTTTGCTACTTTTTTATCAAAAAAGCAAGGTGTGATACACCCATACGGAAGGTAAGCATAGCTAGGAACAAGCGTTTTACAGTATTACATTGATTTACTTCTTTCAAAAAAATGAAAACCATTGAGTTTTACTGATAATCAGCAATTATACCGGGAATGAACTTAAGCTATTTTATCCCTCTCTATTTCCTGAAAAGAAAGAATCGTCGTCGTGGCGCTAATTAAAGAACAGACAAGCAGACTTATGAGATACTATAAACGATATTAACAGAAATAAATTTGGTCATCACTCGTTTTTTATTCAGAGAACACTTTGAAAATATATTGTTCATTGTTGCAGTTCCTGATGTTACCGATTTCAGCGCGGACACCTTCGTTGTTGATAAATCTTTCGTGGTTCATTTCACCGCGACCTGCCCCCTGCATTACAAGCTCCAACTCCAACTGGACGGCGAAGTCTTTGATGAAGTGACGGCTGCCCAAACGGTGCGCTACCCAGTGCCACCCTGTACGGAACTGACGCCTACCCTTCATGTGTTAGAGAACGACGCAGAGGTGCTCGTACTTGACGCGTCCGAGTCTCCGACACTCACGCCTGCGAGTAAAGGGGTGTTTACACTAGGGGACATTTCGGCCTTGAGGCGCGACTCGTGTAGACGAGGCTCACCACAGAGGTTCATATTTGTGTGTGTGTCCGAAATTCCCAATTCGCTCTGATTGAATTCGTGAAGCGCGCCGCACGTGAGCATCGCAACTCTAGACCAGTAAGTGTGCAGTTGGTAGTCATCAAGTGAGGTTGAGCCTCTCGCTCATCCGTTATGGCTGACTCAACACTGCTGCGAGAAACTACACTGCTTTTAATTGAAATGTACTAATTAATTAATTGTCAAGCTAGAAAATTTCTAGCACGCTAAGAAACTACATAGATTTTATAGCTAATATCTAGGTTCGAAATTTTACATCTAGGCTTCAGCAAAAACATCTAGATCTAGTTATATAATATCTAGAGTGGCAGCACTGTTGAGCAGCGCGCGCTCCATGGCTCGCTCCAATGGTGTCTAGTCTAAACGCACATGACTGTTGTGAAGCTCCACACGAGACGTCTACCCGTGAGCCTGCAGCAAAATGTAGACCAGTGTAAACGGCCCTTTAAGTATGGATTTGGTTGATGCGTCCGAGTCTCCGACACACACGCCAGCGAGTAAGTGTGGATTTTGAATTTTTCACAGTGCACAAATGAAGATGATGCAACGTTGACAAAGAAAGCTTCGGAGTACAATTCTTATTCGTACTGATACATAACCCCAGCTAATCTGCCGCAGTAACCGATGTTGATACAAGGAGATGAATAATATTGAGCGGAAAAAAACGATTGTGCAAATACAAAATATTAAAAATATCAATCCATAGCTAAAATATTACGAACAAAAACAGGAAACTGCTCGGATATTTGAAATTAACTTAACGCACATATGTCACGAGAAATTGTATCCTTCACCTCCTTGTTAACATTTCATTAACAGGAAGATCCGGCTCTCGGAGTTGAGGAATGGCACACCTCCAAAGAATGCATATACGACACAAAATTCATGGAAAATAATTGACACTACAGTATATATACTAAAAAAAGAAAGGTACTCACCGGTGATCGCTGACCCACTTACGTAGCGCATTTTCTGGGCGCCCTCCGTGGTATTACGATTGATCGCTTCTAATATGGTGGGGCATGATACACAGGATGAACTATGCTTAACATTTATAATTTCCAGCTATACGTCATACAAACATTAATGAGCGCACACACAATGAATGGTGTTAGGAATAATGCTAATTAAGTAATGAAATCAAATAGCATACGTCAAATGACTTACATCACATAATTACACAGAAATATTGGCTGGCCGGCCGCCGCTAAGTTTGCAAGAGTTACACATGAGAATTCATCTATCCTGTCCTATTTCTATCTCAGTTGTTCCAGCAGTACAGTGAGCAATGGTCACTTCAACCACAAAATCGTCCGCGACTCGCTTCAGTTCAAAGGCCTATCTTATTCACTGTTCAGAAAATGTCTAGTGATGACGTTATTTTGCTTATTCCGCTTCAGAGTATTCACACGTCGATTTCCCCTCAGTCGAGCTGATCAATCCTCAGACATATGACTCCGTCCCACCTGCAAGATCAATTTATAACCCATTAATTATGATAGCACCCATTAAGCCCCCTTAACACATTTCAATCTTTACATCACTGTATGCCAATAAATTTCAGAAATTTTATAACGAAGAATTATCTCTTCCCACGAACTGGCTTCGCTCTTACCCTCCCCAAAGACGTTGCACTTAAATGTTCCATTGAATGATTCCCACGCTGGTCGGGGTTTTAATTTGCTCTCTTCTGCAAGTAAAAAAAACGAAAACATGTATGACTGCCATGATCACATTTTGGCGTGAAACTTAGTATGATTTTCAATATATCCAATAACCACTTTTCATTATATCTTTGAGCACGTTTGTTACAGTGAACACACCCGCGGTTTATCTTTATACTTCGCGTCGCGATCTCACCGGTCGAACTGCCTAATGTTCCCCCGATCCTTGAGCCCTGGCGTATTTTCTTCGAGGGTTGTTCACTCTCACCTTCGGCCTATAAGAATCCTCAGACCTTGCCAGTGACCGCCCACCTCTTTTCTCATTGGTAGTCCCGCAGTTCGTCTTTATTTATTTTTTTTTTCTTAGCCTCATTGTATACCACGCTCCAGCACCTTCGAAGTCGACCGTTAGTTTGCCCTTTCCCTCGGCCTGAGTATCGATTTATATGTGACTACACTGCGGCTTTGTTTTGCACATGGGTAGGCATTTTTCCGACCGTCTCGAGTTTCCCAAGGGCTCGCCCGCATGAAAAAATTTGCTATCACCACAACATAGTCTCCTCCAGAAACAACACATACTGTAAACATACATCGTTTGGCTCTCGCACCTTATCGCGGCCTCCTAACATTGCTGAGTTAAAAGAAAACATACAGGCATAAAAACATACATGTTGAAGCGCCCCTCCTGTACTGCTGGGATTTTCTGAGATATTTGTAAGTACGCCAAACAAAGCCAAACATTTATTACACACAATTAAAATTTTTCCCTAAATCCTCATTTTTAAATTCGCAAAAATTTATTATTCTTAACAGATTCCCGACAGACCGCCGTCCCATAGTTAAAAAAAAAAATTGGCCTGACAATTTCTTTTTTTTGAATTAGCTTTCAGCTATTTATTGAATATTGATCACTGCAGTCTGAAGCCAACATGCGACATACATGGTAACTTGTACTTAAGCCTATTACATTCTAAAATTAATCCGCAGAAACAGGGTTCGTTACAATTAATAATCCTATTCATTACAATTAGCACGGCATGATATATTGTGTTGTGTTCCACCGAATTGAAGTACATCATAAAACCTTTGCGTGTTCACCCCTAATAACATTCACAAAGTATTACGGTTACATCCCCTACATTCTCAAACATCCTACAGTCTTGATGACTTTATGTCTCTTAGATTTCACTTCACGCTTGCATCTTCGGTTGTCCAAATCCTTGACGCTGTTGTTGACGGTTCGATGTTGACTCCTTTGGTATAGCTGACGAATTTGCTTTTCTTCCATGCCTCTCTTCTTGCATTTCAATAGCTTCACACGCGCGTTGAAGATGAGTACTTAATTTCAGGAGGAAATATTGCGAACCCAATATGCAGACTCGTTTAAAATTTCTATACACCACATTACTACACGATTGCGTTCTGTAAGATGGATCATTATTACGATTCAAATTACCACCAAATCATGTTAAGTGCAATGTTTCACATATATTTTATGACGTTTATTCAACTCAACTTTTAATCGCCAGATTACTCATGAACGTCGATTCGTTGATCAGGCAAATCGGTACGTCAGTAAGTTATATTGATCTGTCGTTAAAATACGAGTCGAATCGTCGATAAATTTCCTTCACTACAGTTTCCATTCGCAATAAGGTCCTGAATCCCACGATGTCACCCTGAAGAATTCCGAGGCACAATCCTGCGTAGTGCACGCTGGTATCCTGTTGAATTGCTCTCAGTACTCCTTGATATCGACGTAGCATCTCAGTATTCCTTGTTATTGACGTAGAAATTCTGGTAGACACGAGATGTTTATTTTCTCTGAGTAAACACTCTTACTTATGCGAGAATTCCATGGGTTAATATGCTTTGAAGATCGTACGCTTCACTCAAAGCCTATCCAACGAAATCTCTTTTAATTTTTATTTCACGTGTAAATAGAGGGGCCTAAATGCGGCTTCAATATTCCAATGTGATAATTTGCCTAGTAAAATTCACAGGACACTTGCATTCGAATTTCAGGAATGCCTCACCAGGCATAAATGTCACGACGCAAATTCCAAAATATTTAAGTAAACATCAACACTCAATCATATAAAAGCATTGTCATTGTTTCATTGGAGTGCCCACTGTATAAAATCATTTTTGAACGCTATTACATTGAGGTACCCTAGACTATTATCTTCATTATTTTTCGCTTTTCCTTCCTTCCTCATCCTGGTACTGCGGCGCTCTGTGGTGCTTTCCACTTCGAAGCATTGAGCGCTGCTAATTAGTCGAGAAATCCTTCCTGGCTCGGCTGTTCACTAACGATGTGCTCTTCGCAAGCCTGACCACGGGCGAGTTGGGCAATTACTGGTGTCCTCCGCATTCTTCTGAACATGGTGCGCAATCTCTGGCTACAGCTCAACCGCAAGCTGCTCTGAGCTAATTACTTGTGCTCTCCGCATTCTCTCTTACGCATGATGCGAAATTCCAGCCTCACATACATTCTCGTCGTTTCCCAATGCAACGCTATAATTTCTTCTACAGTCAAATACTTCCAATACAATTTCGATGAATCCCCTATGTCGTACAGTTGTTGTCTGTTCGTTGTTCTTGTAAATAATTACTTGTATTCCACGTGATTCTTCCTGAATTTGCTGCTTATACGAGACACATTCGTGTTATGCAATTGTTCTGGCCTGTTTTGTGCTGAAGTTCATACTACGCTAATCTACCAAGAAATTAATTCCTTAAGTCTGAAAAGAAATGTCCTATACTCTACCGAGTGAGAGGAGAATAATTCCTTCCGGAATACCGTGTTTACGATATTCTTTCAGGGCAAGAGAAAGACACAGAGTCAGAAAATTCAACGCTACAGAACAAAAGAATACGCAAATTTTAATCTGACGCTAAACATATTTTCCCCGTTGTGAAAATAAACGGTCTAACGGTATTGATAAAATTGGCTAGCCTGAGATAGCCTCAGCCTAAGAACTTCTGATGAAACTTAATTCATTCGCTAGAGCTGTTTCGTATGAAGCGCGCACGCTTCACGAGAAGCTGGCGAGAAATATAAGCATCCTACAAAGGAAACAAAGTACTCCTCTTGAGAAACACACGAAGTTAACCTAATAAATGCTCAATTTCCCTTTACTTAGCAAGAGAGAAAAATGAGAATTAAGCATAGTATAAGATTAGATCACTCAACAAGATTTTCGTCCAGACGAAATTTCTTGTGGGCAAAGAAAGTTGGAGTTACATAACCTAGATCATATTCCTATTGAACGAAGCATCACACTCTAGTGAGTGAGATTAGATTTACTTACAGCTAGAATAACACAATTCTACTAAAGAACACACTTAGATTAAAGCAGTACAGCGCTAAAAAAACTCACTCCTACGCAAGAGTTTTTCTGAAATTCAACACACAAGAGCACATCCCGCAAAGTTAAGGTGACGCATGATCTCAGTCCACTGCAGTTCGTATCTAAGTGGTGATTCACCTACACCTTGAACGTAGATTGTAGCTTCGCCGCTCTTTGAACGCAGCTCTCTCGTTTGCGTGGTTTTCTGTCCTCAGGTGTTCATCTTCACTATCGACTGTTTCATGTCCGTTTCCATTCCCTGGTTCAGCTGCGACGTCCAACGTGCCGGGAAAGGCCTCGCCCCGTAGGTAAGCAACTTTCAATCTATCCAAGTGAACCCTTTCTTGTCGGTTACTATATAGTGCTTTAATGGTCGCATTTGTGGCATTCCTTTTAAGGACACGAAAAGGGCCTATCCAGTCTGTAGGCCACGCGTTTGCAACTTCAGCCTTTCCCGTTGGATTATGCAGCAAGACAATATCGCCAACTTGCACCTGACTATTCTTCACTCCGCGCTCTTTTAACTGCACCGATTTATCGTGTGAGGTTTTAGATTTTGCCTTCACTGTGTTGAACGCATCGTAGAGTCGTAAGCTTACCTCGGCACTGTAATTCTCACCTAGAGAGTAATCCATGCGAGGGGTTTTTAACCAGTCAACAACAGGAATTTCTGCATTCCTACCAAAGAATAAATAGAATGGAATTTCTTCAATGACGCTCTGGTAGCTGGTGTTCAGTGCCAGGCACGTCCAAGGAAGTGCATCAGGCCACGAAGATTGATCGTTGGCGGCAAGGTGTGATAAAACAGTCTTGATATTCTGATTTTGCCGTTCGGTCATTCCGTTTGATTGGGGATGATATGCTGAAGTGTTGTAGTATTTTATTTTCAATTTTCCACACACATTTCTGAACAAAGCTGACGTGAACTCGGTGCCCCTGTCTGAGATGAGAGTCTTGGCTGTGCCGTACGTAGTCACGAATTGAGTTAACGCTTTCGTTACTTCCTCAGTCGTCTTGCTTCTGAGCGGAAACGCTGCAACATATCTACTAAAGTGATCGACCACGGTTAGGATGTACTTGTGTCCCTCGTTCGAGACAGGCATTTCAATTAAATCAACTCCTTTTCTGTCCAGAGGCTTGTCAATTTCAGGGAATGAACCCATGCTAACACAAATGCGATTGTTGATCTTACGTTTCTGACATTGCATGCACGAATCGACGTACTTGTTAACGTCACGCGCCATGTTAATCCAGTACCCGAATTCCATGAGCTTTTTCCACGTTTTAGCACGGCCTTGGTGTGCACCGATTGTGCTATCATGCGCTAACGTTATCGCTGCTTCTCTCAGAGTGTTTGGCACAACGATTAAGTGCCTTGTTCTATTAGGCTTTCGTTGTGTCTTTCTGAAATACAATATGCCTCCGTCGGTGAAGACTTCGGATCTCAGCGCGAGACTTGGAGCGTCCCCTAATTTGTCACCTTCAAGATACCTCAGTACCGGCCCCCAAACGGGATCTTTCAACTGTTCTGCTCTCACATTTTCTTTCTGCAAGCAGATTTTCGCCTCTTGCACATTGGGAGCTTCGTCTATTCTCGTCGTGACGAAAACTGTTTTAGGTGCTTCGTCGTCTGGATTTTCTTCTTCGTTGTCGTTCGCAATATTTCTCGATAATGCGTCGGGCACCACGTTCTGAGCTCCTGGCCGATAAATCACCTCAAAATCATATTGAGAGAGTGTTAGGGCCCATCTCATGATTCTATTGTTCTTGGTGTTTTTACCTTTGAACAAATATTTGAGAGCCGTGTGATCAGTAATTACAACAAATTTATTGCCGTACAGGTAAGGTGAAAAGTGATTTACAGCGGCGACCACTGCTAATCCTTCCCGCTCCGTAATTGAATAACGTTTTTCAGCATCATTGAATCATTTGCTGAAGTATCCAATCGGTTGTTCTTTACCATTACATTTTTGCGCAAGGACCGCGCCAGAGCCCTCATTTGAGGCATCACAGCTCAAGTAATACGTCTCATTTAGAGAAGGCTTCTTCAGAACTGGAGCTTCTATCATGAGCTGCTTAAGTTTACAGAAGGCTTGTTCGTGTTCTTCCTTCCACTGGAATCTTTGCCCCTTCTTAGTCAGAGCATTAAGTGGTGCAGCTGTTGTAGCGAAATGCGGAATGAACCGCCGATAGAAGTTCAGCGTTGCCACGAAGGAGCGGACCTTGCGTGCGGTCGTCGGCCTAGGGTAATTCTGCATCGCATCCACGTTCTTGGGATCTGGAATGAGTCCCTCATGACTGATGTAACATCCTAGGTACTTCACTTGTTTTTGCGCAAATTTGCACTTGTCTAAGCCTATTTTTACTCCGGCACATTGAAACTCGTGCAACACTTCCCTTAAATTTTCTAGGTGACTCTCAAAAGTCATAGAGCTAACGCACACGTCGTCCAAGTAAATAGCGGCGAATTTTCCAAGTTGCCTTTTCAGAACATGACTAATCACTCTCTTGTACACTGATGTTGAGCACTTAAGTCCCATAGGTAGCCTAGAGAACTCGAAGTCGCCTTGTCGAGTCTGAAATGCCGTGTACTGCTTACTTTCTTCATCTAGCTCAATTTGATGAAAGGCTGATTTCGCATCGACAATGGAATAGTATTCTTTGCCAGCCACCTCTTCCAGTGTCCCTACAATGTGGGGAATCGGATAATGTTCGTTTATTACCCGCATGTTTACAGCTCGCAAATCAAGGCAAACTCTGTGGCCTCCTCCAGGTTTCTTCACGAGTACGAGGGGGTTCTTCCAAGCACTTGTACTCTCTTGCACAACTCCACTTTCGATCATCTCCGAGACCTTTTTATCAATAATTTCTTGGCTGAAGTACGGAATGCGCCATCCTTTCATTTGAATTGGCCTGTAATCACTCAGCAAAATTTTGTATTTCACTCCTTTCACGTGGCCAATATCCATCTCATCTGCACTAATCGTCTTGTGATATTCCTTCAGCAGGTTTCTGACTTGTCCTTGTTTTTCAGCATCCAAGTGACTGAGGTCAAGCTCATCAATTTGCTGAAAGCGCTTCTCTCTGCGGCGATTTTCTGCTTCGCTATTTTCCGCATTGTTTTCTTCTGCAGTTGTATCTTCATTCGAGATTTCGTGGCATGTTGCAATTATTGCTCCTTCAGTCAGAGCAATTTCTTCGGCAAAAGGGTTAAGTACAGGCATCAAAACATACCCGTTTTGTACCTTTGCAGCGGTGGCTCCGACGTAAGGCGCCCACTTAATTCTAGGCTCTAAAATTACTTCCTTCCCATCAAACTTGCCATCTGCTCGACACTTCACCATGGTTTGCACGCGAGGCTTTACTGTAATGTCCTCAGCCAGAGTGACTGATGTTTCTTCCCGCGTTACGCACAGAATTTTCGGAGAAGCGTGTCCTGGTGCTGAAAACATGTTCACGTGAGTACCAAAGAATGATGCCCTACATTTTCCGAAGTCTAGCTTTGCGTTGACTTTGTTCATTACTTCCACTCCTATGAGCAGGTCTCCTGGGAATGCATTTTCCTTCACAACAAAGCATCTCTGTACAATTTTCTGACCGTTAACTTTGATTGGCACATTAATCTTTCCCAGCACCGGTACGGGTTCCTCTCCAATTGTTTTTAATGCAGTCGATGTTCCTTTCACACTAGCATTTTTAATCCCCGCAACCACACGCTCTTTCACCAAGCATATATTTGCTCCGGTATCGAGAAGTGCGGTAACAGGTGTACCATTCACTTGGAGTATTACGCTGGGATTCATATTATTGGAGCTAACGGTCTCCTATCCCGTTTTTTGGCTGTCCTGCAAACTGTTGCACTCTGCAATCAGCTCTTAGGTGCCCAAATTTTCCACAGTTGACGCACGGCGGTGGCACTGCTCTATACTGTGCTAAGTCCACTGCAGGTGCAGGTGGTACTTCCGGTTGCGGCTGTGGTTCTCTTGCGTGGTAAATTTGGTGCTGATGACTCCTAAGTCTGCCTTTTTCGCTCCAGTGGGGTGCTTCATAATTTCCTTTTCGATGATAAGGAGAGTGTCGTATCTGTCTGTTCCTTTCTCTCCAGGGTGGCACTTCATGGCGATAGCCTCTTGGCCGTTGTGGTGAATACCGCATCGTGTGGCCGACACGTGCAGTCTCATGCTGTGGCCTCCTCTCGCTTCGCTGCGCTCTTTCTCTCTCCGGTTCCCTCTTCTCTGTCGTTTCCCTTGGTACTGGTACTATCCGTCGATTTTCCACTTCGATTGCCATGTCCCTCAATTCTTGTACTGTCGTAGGTCGCGCATCACTTCGAAAGGGTCTTGTGATGTTATCCCTTAATCCGAGCCACATCAAATCTACAAGGACTCGTTCCGGATGTTCCAGATAATTCTCGTTGTACAGCCTTTCCAGGCGCGTCAGGTACTCTGAAACTCCCTCACGGCTTGTTTGCTTCTTGGTCACTATTTCAAACAGCGCTTGAGTCGGATGTTCTACTTGGTCGGCGTAGGAGCGCAGCCATCTTTCTGCTTCTCGTAGGTTCGTTAGTGTACCAATTATTTTATTGCATTCCTTTGCCTCTTGTGGACCTAGGCATAGGAAGAAGGCATTCACCTGCTCGCTGTTATTCAGATTGCCAGTTAAAAACTTCAACCTTGCCATATGTTCCCCTACATCGTCGCCCCTCCGGAATTTGGCCCCTATGGCTCCCACGCAGCTGGTTACCACGGGCATGTTAACTACTTCCTCTTCGGGCTGTGGTGGCGTTGCTGGCGCATTTCTGCGGTCGTTGTTCCTTCTCCCGCGCGTAGGCATAGTGTCGATCTTCTTCAATTCACTTTTCCAAAACTCAAAATTTTGCGATCACTCAAATAATTTTAAAACTTACTCACTGTGGAATTTCACTGAAACTTTGAATTAATTGTGTGAGCACACTAGGATTTTCTCACTGAAACTTATCACTTTTATAAACACTTTCACTTTCTATATCTATAGGGCAATGTGCTTGCTGGCTTCTCACACCGGAACACAGAAAATCATCACTACGAGTTATGTACTTCTACTGAATTTCTGTACGTTTTGCACATGAAATAACCACGCAAAAAAAAAATACAATGCAACTGTTATACTACACTCACAAAATATTACAAAGCGATCGTGTTGATCTCACCAAATTGTGATGTCACGAGAAATTGTACCCTTCACCTCCTTGTTAACATTTCATTAACAGGAAGATCCGGCTCTCGGAGTTGAGGAATGGCACACCTCCAAAGAATGCATATACGACACAAAATTCATGGAAAATAATTGACACTACAGTATATATACTAAAAAAAGAAAGGTACTCACCGGTGATCGCTGACCCACTTACGTAGCGCATTTTCTGGGCGCCCTCCGTGGTATTACGATTGATCGCTTCTAATATGGTGGGGCATGATACACAGGATGAACTTTGCTTAACATTTATAATTTCCAGCTATACGTCATACAAACATTAATGAGCGCACACACAATGAATGGTGTTAGGAATAATGCTAATTAAGTAATGAAATCAAATAGCATACGTCAAATGACTTACATCACATAATTACACAGAAATATTGGCTGGCCGGCCGCCGCTAAGTTTGCAAGAGTTACACATGAGAATTCATCTATCCTGTCCTATTTCTATCTCAGTTGTTCCAGTAGTACAGTGAGCAATGGTCACTTCAACCACAAAATCGTCCGCGACTCGCTTCAGTTCAAAGGCCTATCTTATTCACTGTTCAGAAAATGTCTAGTGATGACGTTATTTTGCTTATTCCGCTTCAGAGTATTCACACGTCGATTTCCCCTCAGTCGAGCTGATCAATCCTCAGACATATGACTCCGTCCCACCTGCAAGATCAATTTATAACCCATTAATTATGATAGCACCCATTAAGCCCCCTTAACACATTTCAATCTTTACATCACTGTATGCCAATAAATTTCAGAAATTTTATAACGAAGAATTATCTCTTCCCACGAACTGGCTTCGCTCTTACCCTCCCCAAAGACGTTGCACTTAAATGTTCCATTAAATGATTCCCACGCTGGTCGGGGTTTTAATTTGCTCTCTTCTGCAAGTAAAAAAAACGAAAACATGTATGACTGCCATGATCACATTTTGGCGTGAAACTTAGTATGATTTTCAATATATCCAATAACCACTTTTCATTATATCTTTGAGCACGTTTGTTACAGTGAACACACCCGCGGTTTATCTTTATACTTCGCGTCGCGATCTCACCGGTCGAACTGCCTAATGTTCCCCCGATCCTTGAGCCCTGGCGTATTTTCTTCGAGGGTTGTTCACTCTCACCTTCGGCCTATAAGAATCCTCAGACCTTGCCAGTGACCGCCCACCTCTTTTCTCATTGGTAGTCCCGCAGTTCGTCTTTATTTTTTTTTTCTTAGCCTCATTGTATCCCACGCTCCAGCACCTTCGAAGTCGACCGTTAGTTTGCCCTTTCCCTCGGCCTGAGTATCGATTTATATGTGACTACGCTGCGGCTTTGTTTTGCACATGGGTAGGCATTTTTCCGACCGTCTCGAGTTTCCCAAGGGCTCACCCGCATAAAAAAATTTGCTATCACCACAACATAGTCTCCTCCAGAAACAACACACACTGTAAACATACATCGTTTGGCTCTCGCACCTTATCGCGGCCTCCTAACATTGCTGAGTTAAAAGAAAACATACAGGCATAAAAACATACATGTTGAAGCGCCCCTCCTGTACTGCTGGGATTTTCTGAGATATTTGTAAGTACGCCAAACAAAGCCAAACATTTATTACACACAATTAAAATTTTTCCCTAAATCCTCATTTTTAAATTCGCAAAAATTTATTATTCTTAACAGATTCCCGACACATACATGCACTAAACAAGGAAACACTATACATTTAAAAAGTTCGCACGTAACGTTATATTCGATTTTTGGAATTTTAAAATTTATATGTCCCCTAATTTTAACGTAGAAATCTAAACCAAATCTTGACGTAACCCAAACTTAACAAACGGCGACTCCCGTCCCTCAGCCAAAAAGACCGTCAGGTGAGATCGGCTGTGGGTGGAGCTGTGAATGTGCCGAGTATCAAGGGGCACCTGAGCAGTTGGGTTTCTCGGTTTAAGAGAGTGTGAGGACCCCAAAGTTTTTGATCTCAAAAATCGTTCATGGCTCATTTTACAGGAAATCTTGTTTGACTTCACAAGGTTAGGTTCAATTTCCGTTTTTTCTGCCCGAAGAGGTTACGATTCGTGGAATAAATAATTTATATAGACTTAGTCCTTTTGAAAATGTCAATAAAATAAAAATCTTACACATACGAAACTTGATAGCTAAATTGTTTTGGCATGTTTGGGCGTTGACTGACCCTAAATTGTATTTATAGGGGATCCACACTCTTGAACGACTCAGCTTTCCACGCCTGGAAACTCGTTATTAACGAATATTCCGTTTTCTATGGTGAAATAGATGTATGGATGAACAGAAAAGAGGTGCGCAATCTAATTATCCATTGTTATTTTAAATTTTACGTCAATTTGTTCTATAGTGAATATATTATATAGTTTCAAAATATAAACAAGTTTTAGCGATGATTGCTCACACATTTGAAAGAACACATAACAATAAAGTTTTTTGATAACTTTTTTCAAGTATGAAAATGATTTTACTATCCCATTGAAAATAGTTCCAATTCTAAAAAGTCCTTCAAACTACTGTGTGTAAAATACGGATACATATGACTAAAAATTATTTACGACTTATTACACAACTCATTTTATTTGCATTATTGAGGTAAACATTTTAAGAACATATTTACAGTAAGGAAATCCTACCCAGAGCCTAATTAATTATCTGACAGATTATTTAACCTGCATGATAATACAATACATAATTCAGAGCCATATTTGTAGCTAGTTTAAATTCTGAGAGGGAACTCATTAGATCCGGTCCCATCACTTCAATTTACTTCCAGCTTCCCCCATCTCTTTTTCCTTGTTGCTTACAAGATCCGAGCAGATCCTCGTGAGTCGCTCATACCCTGTAATCTCTGACGCTGTACCAGGCGCGACTGCGGTTCTGGCCGATGTAGTAGCGAGGATTGTTTTCGTGGTCTATCACTCGCACGCCAAAACTCCACCACGAGCCCGTGTCGGATCATAATTTTTATTTTTAACTTTTAAACATTCATGCTCATTTGTTTATGAATGCGAAGGAAATACGAATAGCATTTCAAGAAATTTGAAAAAGGCTAGCTTGTAAAATCGCTACTACCCAGCCTAACTTTTTCGCCACCTGCATGCATGTTTTTCGTCGCCCAAGTAATTAAATCGCTTAGGCGGCGAAAAACATGAATGCTCCGGCGAAAAAGTTAGACTGGGTAATGCAGGATCCTTTGGTCAACTGCTATAATTTTTAATTTTCTGTTCATTGATTCGGTTTAAGTTCCACCTGAACGATTTAGACTATTTTTTGCAAAGGAAAATAAGGAAACGTAGGTGGAGCTAAAAACTTTACTCATACAAACAGAACCAGACAGACTGCTGGGTAACATTTATCATATGAATAATGATTCTCAGTGAAACGTGGTAAATACGTAACATAAAAATAAGTCAAAACTTCACTCCCGTTACAAAACTTCAATTGTAAACGGGAGTAGAACATTGTTTAAAATGTTGGAAACAGAACAACAGCATTAATATATCGAAAGAATCTTTTCGGAATTTTATTTGCTTGTTTGAAATGGTTGTATCAAGGATTGTTAATGGAGTGATGCAAACACAATTAAAATGAACCACGCCTTCAGCTCTTACCATAAGAGGATGTGATGGAAGGAAAAATAAACTAGTGCAATTTTAGGATATATTATCTTCACACGCACGCACACGCACAAACTCGTAGTTCATGCAAAAAAAAACTAATTCCAGAGTAAGTAACTCTGGTTACTTCCAGAGTGACATAAAATGCTCAAACAAAGAACTTCAACTAGGAGAAGTGCGTTATAAGACCAGTTTCTCAGTGCAGAGGTAAACGCGTGTTTGAATGAGTCGGGTTTTTCTTCCGCTCTCTCTTGCCTTATGGCCTTAAAGTTCATTTAATCCGCGTCAATCATGAAGTATATGATGATTTTTATTGAAGATACATCGGACAATACTATGTAATTCGGGTTATTTTCTGCCCGCTCCAAAGCTTAAGTGTCTTTCATTCATCTGCTGTTACTTTTCTGACAGCCTTATTCGGATGACGTTACGTTAAAGTTCTGAGAAAAGTAGCGTATGTTCGCTGCCACCACCGGGCGAACCCGGAACTAAATTGGAGATTAATTACGTTAGTTTCTGATTGTCAATTGAGTACTTAGCTGGGTGACGTTAGCGCGTATACGGGAGCTTTTACGACCACCCCTATGCAGATATATAAACTTTTGGTAACGTGGGCTGACGGCCCCCGGCGCGTGTTTCATATGCCAGTGACGAGAGAGAAAGGGAAATATACGAGGCCACAGTTTTTTCATTTATTGGTGGGAAGGCAAGTACGGATTACACGCGACAGCGTGGTAGAAACTCTTCATAAATTTGAACTAAACAAGACCAATAACTCACGATTTCCTTCGATCGATTTCTCACGACAACAGACTGTGTACAAACAGTCAACACACGAGCCAACGAAACACGAGCCCGAGGGGTGTCTGCAATCACCCGACTTCGAGCCCTCAACGCTAACGTGGATATTTGAGCCAGCCGAATTTATAAGTTATAGAGCGGAAATGAGGGGGCCTCACTATCAGAGCACCGATCGCCGTTTAGTTTTAATTTACTTTAACTATTCTCTGATCCCTTGAGTGCAGAACTCCTGACCTGTCTCTAGCTCACCGGCGACTAACTTTTCTAAGTACAAAAAAAAACCTTGGATCGTCTCACACTCAACCTTGACCACTCGGTTACGTCCGTTCTCAACGCTGGCCCGCCGACTAGTCCTTTCCCGACTACCGCTCCGCACCAAGTGCCCTCCACTCGTCCTACTCAAATCCTGCTCGGACAGTGCTCACCCCTCCCAAAGGGGAGGGGGGGTCACTGCACGAGCCGGGCAGCAACGGGGCGAGAAGGTTCTGAGCTTCGCCTCCCTCCACCCAACCGGGGTGCGGCTGGGGGAGAGGGGTCGGGTCTCATGCCCCTGCCCGCCTCCCGTTACGGCAATTAAACGATGGTCCGCGGGACGGCGAGACTAAACTCAGCGCTCTGCGCCGTCGTATGAGGTTCCCACATTTTATAGTGCTGCGGTTGCCTAGGCCCGAGCGTCGAATTATCAGATTTAATACGGGGAAGATTTCTCTTCTGAGAACATCCCCGACATATATTTCCCAAGACCATAGCACGAAAGCCGGCTATAAATTTACGACCCGTATCAATTCCGAGATGCTGTCTTAACATTAAATATATTATTTTCGCTCGGCAATGCCAACGGCAAAGATGGGATGAATCTGACTTTATACATGTTAATAAAATGTACGTGTGTGGCATTTGGTGAGGCGAAAGCTGGAGATTATCAAATTTACTTGACTAATCCGAGAATGAGACTATTCATTGAAAAATATCTCCTTACTGCCCTGTTTTCTTTGTCAAATCGTTATTGAGTCATAATTTTTTACATTTTTCATCTGAAATTTTGCCACTTTATATTTACGATCTGCAAACTTTTATTTGAAATAAATTTTCACATTTTTTTTGGTAAAGGGAAGTTAGGGATTCCCTGCAGCGGAAAAGGTAAAAACTGAAGATGAACGCTGTGAACAAGAAGAATGTAAAATCCGAGATAAATCCAATTAATGTGGTAATTCTAATCTAATTACTGAAGAATGATTGTTAGTTAAATCAAAATATGGCATAAACCAAAAAATGTTATTATATCATCATTACACGAACGTAGGGAAAAGCATTGTAACCATCTTGATAATTTACAATCTGTTATCTCTTGACTACGAAGAATACCTGAAACAAAATCATCAGGCCAATGCCTTGTGAAAAAATTGCAGTATAAATTGACTGATAAGACCTTTGGAAATAGGCTCGACGACTCATTCGCATTTTGCATCTCATATCCAAAGACAGAAACATTCTTCTCTCTCATTTTAAGTATAACTAATGAGTACCATCGCCACATGTTTCTCTGTTATTTTAGTGATGTGAATGTATACCGACGCTTGGGTCTGATATTCGAAATACTACATTCAAGCTCCGAATAGCCTGGAAACTATGTTGGAACTAAACTAGCCCTTCTACGTTCTTAAAGTTTTGCGGCCACTAAAATGAAACGGACTGTGTTTAAATTTTTCGCTTAATTCAAAATTTTAACTCACAGTACGAAATTAATTTTTTGAACAAAACAACAAATTTATTTCAATCTTTGCAGATGGTTATTTGGGTGTGTAGTACTCATTGGACGTTAGCCAGTATATTGACAAATGAAACTCAATTTATCAAAGCAATACATATCCTCCAGTCTGTAATTCGTCTCCGTCCGAAAACGAGCGCAGGATTGATCCTCTACATTAGTCAACCCTGACTCTGCGGTCTCGACAATGTTGTTTCCGTACGTCCACACCCCGCTCTTGTCACGAGTGATGTCGATGTACCAGCCATCGGAGTCCGGAAGTTCTGCCAAATGCAATACAAATTCAGTTCCAAGCACAGAACGTGGTTCACACAAACGAAATTATAATACACCAAATCGTTTTAAAAGTTCCTAAATTATCTGTTTCTTGCTAATATTGTATATCATATATTGTCATTCATGAGTGTCTGGAAATTTAGATTTAGAGGCTTAATTTCGCTCACTATATTGCTTTTTTTCTTATTGCTTCCTTTCATCAAGAGCATAAATGATTCTCAACAATTTTAAGTTCATAAATTATACTTTGTTTTATTTATAGATCGAAGTGCTCCTTCAGTAAGTTCTAGTATAGGGAACAATTCGATTCTCACTCTAGAATAGTTCGTGAAATAATTAATTTCGAGTCCGTGTTAACATTGCATACCACAGTGTTTCATGTCTAATTCTTTGCATGAGCATATTTCACCTAAACGAATGACTAATTTTTAATTTTCTCATATTTACTCACCTGCTCTGAGGTGGGCCTTAATTGCTTGCCTCGTGGTGGGAGAAGTTGGGGTGGCGAGGACGCTACCGATCGGACAAGAGGTTTTGGCTACGGCGAACTTTGCGACATTCTCGGAGAAGTAGAAGCAAGTTCCATCCAGTTCGGTGGAGCCTGGTCAGTATAGAGGTTAATTGACGAGAAATTTGAAAACAACTCATTTTATGGGAATAACTTTTTTTCTGATCGTCCCTTAACTGAAATTTTCAATTTTCATGTTGTTCAACAAACAAAAAAAATTACGCTAGCTAGATTTTCAACCCAAAAACTTTGCCTTAGAAACTCACTTTTTTAAAAACGTTCAGGAAAAGTATTGGTTTTTTGACAAGTAGCAAAGATCAAGGGAATTCTATACATAGCGGGTCAATTTCACCCAGATATTTACGGTCTATGTGCGCGATGACTGACCTGTCCTCTCATGATCTGAACACACACAGCTATGAGAGACACTCGTTCACAGTGTGAGCAGGAAACGCAAAGTAATAAATGCTGTAGAGTTGTTCCTACCTAAATTCCTAATCGGGAAACAGTTGCAAGAAACCATATTTGAATTCAAATTTGGTACTCTGTCTCGCTCTCATAGAGTAAATTAATACTGATCACGAATCTTTAGTTAATAGTTTGAGGATTTTGGTCAATTGAATACGATTCCCTAAAAAGAACAGAGAAACTTGTAAGAAAGCTCCTGAGGTGCAATTTTGATTACAATTATATTAATTAATTAATCATCAGACGCCAGCAATCCTCTGGGTCACAGTGGCTTCATCGGCTATATTATGGGATCGATATCAAAACTCTGTTGAACCTGTAGCAATACGCATTTTTCAACGTGATATTTGGATTCATTGAATGAAAATACATACGAATCAACTAATATCATTTAAGAAGCACACAACTTTTCAAAATTTGTAGCAGACGTCAGCACTCCTCTGGGTCACAGAGGCTTCATCGGTTATATTATGAGATCGATATAGTTTTTTATAAATGTTAGGGGACTAAACGGGATCATGGTCAGGGTTGCCAGATTGATTGGCCACCTTTAAACAAAGTTGGCCATTTTTTGAACGCCGTGGCCATGAGAAACTCATTTGGCTATTTTTAAAAAATATCGTACGTTTCATGAAACAAAAATCCTGTAACATCTCGAGGAGGTGCTCTCGTCATATTGTCAAAGTAAGTAAAAAGTTTATTAGTAATGTGATTTTTAAACAAATAAATGTCTCTATATTTTGAAGTTGCCATTTTGGCCATCGTTTCTTTTGAAATGTGGCCATGAGCTGATAGATTCATCTGGTAACCCTGATCATGGTACCTATTCGTGAGGAGCATGTGTTTACCCAGTCGAGAGTGCTTCATAAGCTCGGACGATGCAGGGTACAACGCGATATTGTACCACTGGCATCTCAACATATCAGGCGAAATTAGTCTTCAAAATAAGATTCGTTTTTGTCGCCAAGGTAATTCAAAAAGTAATTCCATACAATAATTTCCTTAATGCCCTATCCACTTTCTCTAACTCGAAACCAGTTCTTAAAGGCAAACGGAATGGAAAGGATACCTTTTTAACCTAGAAAGGGATGAAAAATAAATTGAAAAAAATGAAAGGGAAGAAGTGCTAATTAAGTGAAGAGAATGGGAGGAATTTGAAAGTCAAGGAATGTATAGGTGAGAAATAGAATGAAAAGAGAAAATAGGAGATGAGTAAGTACGAAAAAGAGAGGAAAAGAACGCAAGAAAATTGAAGGCAACTGAAAGTAATAAAACAGAACGAAAAGGAACAGTCACAGCCATCATCTCTCATGCCCAGTCATCAATGCATTAGTTTTAATGCATTAGAGCCAAGTTTGACGTTAGATCAGAGCTTCAAGCATTTACGACAGAAATCTTTACCACAAACCCAGTCGTCTGTTTGTAGCCAGGTTCAGCAGTCAAATAGAACAGAACTGTCGGAGCGTTGCACTCACTGAAAGGTATCGTTTTTGCCGTCCCAGAAACCCCGGATCCAACCTCGTTGCCGTCGTCGTCGATCAGAGTGAGGGTGGCCGTCATATCCGAACACGGTGGCACGGCCTTTTGGAGAGTATCTTCAGAGGAAACATTATCAAACATTTGACCGTCAAATTCCAGGTTGAAGGTGTACTGGTCAGGGCAAGTTGCACTGAAATGAACTTCGAAAGAATCAACACTCAGGAAGGGATCCACGTAGAAATCCGTTACGTCGGGAACTGAAAAAAATTGGTGAGTGTTAATGTTATTTTGACATGAAATAAAAAACTAAGAAAATGTAGCAGTTGCCAAATTTTGAACATTTGAACGTTTATTAATTTTTTCTTCGGGATATCTGATTTTAATCAATCTCTCTACGAAAATAGTTATGCAATCTGTTGATAAGATAATAAGCAGTATTCTGAAACTTGATAAAAACTATCATCGATGGTTTATTTTCATCTAAGCTAGAATCAGAGCTACGCTGCAAATTCCCTGAACTGTGTAATACTCCTCACCATGATGTTCAGTTATACTCGAACTAGGTTTCAAATCGCGTGTTGGAGAAACCAAATCCATACCTACTCGCAGGCGTGTTGGTCGGAGACTCGGATGCGTCAACCAAATCCACACTTACTCGCAGGCGTGTATGTCGGAGACTCGGATGCGTCAATCAAATCCACACTTACTCGCAGGCATGCTGGTCGGAGACTCGGACGCATCAACCAAATCCACACTTACTCGCAGGCGTGCTGGTCGGAGACTCGGATGCGTCAATCAAATCCACACTTACTCGTAGGCGTGCTGGTCGGAGACTCCGACGCATCAACCAAATCCACACTTACTCGCAGGCGTGTATGTCGGAGACTCGGATGCGTCAATCAAATCCACACTTACTCGCAGGCGTGCTGGTCGGAGACTCCGACGCATCAACCAAATCCACACTTACTCGCAGGCGTGTATGTCGGAGACTCGGATGCGTCAATCAAATCCACACTTACTCGTAGGCGTGCTGGTCGGAGACTCCGACGCATCAACCAAATCCACACTTACTCGCAGGCGTGTATGTCGGAGACTCGGATGCGTCAATCAAATCCACACTTACTCGCAGGCGTGCTGGTCGGAGACTCCGACGCATCAACCAAATCCACACTTACTCGCAGGCGTGCTGGTCGGAGACTCGGACGCATCAACCAAATCCACACTTACTCGCAGGCGTGTATGTCGGAGACTCGGATGCGTCAATCAAATCCACACTTACTCGCAGGCGTGTATGTCGGAGACTCGGATGCGTCAATCAAATCCACACTTACTCGCAGGCGTGTATGTCGGAGACTCCGACGCATCAACCAAATCCACACTTACTCGCAGGCGTGTATGTCGGAGACTCGGATGCGTCAATCCAATCCACACTCACTCGCAGGCGTGCTGGTCGGAGACTCGGACGCATCAACCAAATCCACACTTACTCGCAGGCGTGTATGTCGGAGACTCGGATGCGTCAATCAAATCCACACTTACTCGCAGGCGTGTATGTCGGAGACTCGGACGCATCAACCAAATCCACACTTACTCGCAGGCGTGTATGTCGGTGACTCGGATGCTTCAATCAAATCCACACTTACTCGCAGGCGTGCTGGTCGGAGACTCGAACGCATCAACCAAATTCACACTTACTCGCAGGCGTGCTGGTCGGAGACTCGGACGCATCAACGAAATCCACACTTACTCGCAGGCGTGCTGGTCGGAGACTCGGACGCATCAATCAAATCCACATCTACTCGCAGGCGTGTATGTCGGAGACTCGGACGCATCAACCAAATTCACACTTACTCGCAGGCGTGCTGGTCGGAGACTCGGATGCGTCAATCAAATCCACACTTACTCGCAGGCGTGCTGGTCGGAGACTCGGACGCATCAATCAAATCCACATCTACTCGCAGGCGTGTATGTCGGAGACTCGGACGCATCAACCAAATCCACACTTACTCGCAGGCGTGTATGTCGGAGACTCGGACGCATCAACCAAATCCACACTTACTCGCAGGCGTGTATGTCGGAGACTCGGACGCATCAACCAAATCCACACTTACTCGCAGGCGTGTATGTCGGAGACTCGGACGCATCAACCAAATCCACACTTACTCGCAGGCGTGTTGGTCGGAGACTCTGATGCGTCCAGCACGAGCACCTCGACGTCGTCCTCCAACACGTGAAGGGTAGGCGGCAGTTCCGTGCAGGGTGGCACTGAGTAGCGCACCGTTTGCAATGGGCAGCCGTCACTTCATCAAAGACTTCGCCGTTCAGTTGGAGTTGGAACTTGTAATGCAGGGGGCAGGTCGCGATGAAAAGAACCACGAAAGATTTATCAACAACGAAGGTGTCCACGTTGAAATCGGTAACATCAGGAACTGCAACAAAGAACATTATATTTTCAAAGTGTTCTTTGAATCAAAAACGAGTGGTGACCAAATTTGTTATTATTATTATCGTTTATTGTATTTCATAATTCTGCTTGTCTCTTCATTAGTTAACGCCGCGACAGCGATGCTTCCTTTTCTGGAGCTAGACACAGATAAAATAATTTCAGGTCATTCCCGGCACAACTGTTGGTTATCAGCAAAGCCCGACGGTTTTAATTATTTCGATAGAAGTAGATCAAAATATTACTGTAGTACGCTTGTTCCTGCGTATGCTTACGGGTGTGTCACATCTTGCTTCCTTGATAAAGAAGTAGCAACGAAATCGAACCAGATTTTAATTTTCAATGGTATTTCATATTTGAAAATGCTGATCGTAGCAAGAATTTGTTAGCATAGATACAAATGGCTAGATATTTCCTCTTCTTCGAGTATTTCCTTTCTTCGTGTTTAGATCCGTCCCTGAAGAAATGCATGCGTTCAGTCTTGTCTTCTTCGTCTGCAGCATGTGTTATGCCAATTGTCAGGCAAGAAAAGTTCAACCGCCATGTTGCTCTCTGGTCATTTTACTTAGGGTAAGCTGTAAATTTACGGTTAGGATAGATTAAGAGAAGGAAATATAGGTTAGGATATGATAGAATAGGTTAGATTAGGGTTGTTCTGTTAGATCATGTTATTTTTCACTTGCTCAGAAAGTGTTTATAATTATCGTGTACTGGCCTGAGTCCCCACAGATGATTGTTCTCTAACGAAATCGGCCAACTGATGTCAAATTTGTTAAGTGCTTCCCATTTTTCTGTATACTTCTATAAGGATCCATCAAGCACATCTGCAACAACACAAGAAATGAAACAGAACGAGCACCCTCCCTCACACTGAGTGCATTTCTCACCACGACATCTACTGAAACAAGCCGGGGGCGAGAATGTTGCTTCGGGTTACCTGCTCTGAATTCGGCTGTCCAGATTATTATGGGTCCGTTTTTTTTCAAAATTCTGTTTCTTCATAGTAGAATCTTGATCAAATCCTGTGAGCATCTCTCAGATCGGAGGATCAATATTAACTCTCAATTACAAATATTTTGTAAATAGGTGTCATTACACCCGTCTAATCATTGAACTATATAACTTTGAGGGATAGACTTTTGAACAGTTTTAGAAATTCACCAATGTTTTATGTACGTTGATTTTCGTAATATACAAGCCCAGTGGACCTTTCTTCGTCTTATCTATTAACTCTCGGACTCCCGCATTTCTAACTTGAATAAACTTAATCACCTTAGTAACAATGTACGAGAACTTTACAGATAATTTGTTTTTTAGGAAACACTTTTCATTACCAACCTACAATATCAGTGATTTTCAATCGAGGGATTCTGAATAATTTATTAATTGATAACAAAATCTTTGCATTGCAAATTATTATATCCGTAAAAAAATGTTTGATTTGTTGAATATAACTCACTCGGTGGTGTTTCTAGGGAGATCAGTCTTGCGATGCTGGCAGTATTTCCGTCGATTGTGGCCTGGAGTGCGAATGTCAATTTTGTGCAGGGCGGTATTGGCGTGATGTCAGATGTGACGGTGTCCGAGTTTTCTACGGCTCCCAAAACAAGGAGGTCCTCATCCAGCAGCAGGTATTCGATGCCGTCGCACGATGGATAGAAGTTTATTCTGAATGAGTCATTCACCACCACGTTGTCAATCGAGAAAGATACAAAGTCAGGGACTGCGGGAATTGAATGAACGATTTATTAATTTTATTTTGGCTTAATATTTCAAATGTGAACAAATAACAGAAATTTTACATTTTAATGCGAATATAGTACGGTGAATTTCAATTGCACTCTCAGTTTGATTGAATAAAGTGGAATTTGATTTGAAAAATGACCTATTCTCAGCGTATCCTTCACATTTGTCAGAAAAACAACAACTTCTAATTATCCGGTGACTACTGAAGACGTTTCGAGGAATTAAAATTAAACACGTGTTTTGTTTATGAGCCAATTTAAAAAATGTATGAGTAATTTGTTTTGCAGTTTCCGACTTTTATAAATGAATATAATGGATGACAGTTTAAACGAAATCGAAATACGAGCGCTAAAGATATAATTTTATTTCCCTAGTCACAAATTACTAAATTCAGCGTTTAACAACGACAATGATCAGACAAACAAAGCGAAAATTATGTATGGAATAACTACGACGCCTTGAAAACTTTATTTGTCCGATGAACACATAACATAGAAGAGCTACAATAAAAGAGCATCGCACTCACAATCTATACTAATGAATGAAAAAGACTCGGCTCGTGATTTGTGACTCATATTCAATAATTCTGCTTATTGAATGCAGTTTAAAATTCTGTTTAGAGTTATAATTCTGAGCACATCATTCTAGATAATGAAGGTGATTCGATATTCAGTGATATCAACACGTATGAAAAGTGAGAACTGTCTTTGACCTCAAGCTGCTATTTTTTTAAGTCGACCATGGATTTAACATCTTAAAGCATTCGAACACTACTCGCGTAAACTTTTTAGAGTTATTATTCATTCAACTTTACGAATGTCTTTGGATGTCGCGGGCTCTCCCAAAATTTTTGCCTTCGAGTGCATGGTTTTCAAGGCAACAATTGACAAGAAGGCACGACTTACATACGCTGCTCCTCCAGCAGGAAGAGAAAGTCCTAGCGAGTGTTATTTAATTCATCACTACGAATTCAAGTTGACAATATGGAAGGAATCCCAAATACTTGAAGTAAAGCAAAACACATGTACGTAACAGCACGGGTTAGATTTGTTGGCGTGGGCTCAACAGCGAATTGGCGCCGGCCTCATGGTCTGCCACCTGAGCTGGCGTGGACCTGGTTACCCCTGCGTGTGTAGCCTGGCCCTAGTTAGCTAAATGTCCTTGCTTACGGGGAGATGCACGTGCACAATGTGAACGCGTGATAGCATCACGGTCATACACAGTCACGCGTTATGAATGAGCAGAAAGTTCCACACTTGAGCGGAAGTGACAAAGAAGTATAATTCAAAATTAGAGATGAAATCTTCAGCAACTTGGAAAATAGTCAGCGCATTCTCAGACTCTACTTCGTTCAACTCGATAAAATGAATCAGTAAGTTACAGAGTGCATTAGTAGTTGTGAGAGATTGAATATGATCACTCACAGACAGATGCAAGTCAGGCACATGGTAAGCGCAGCCTTTTTTCTTTTACACTAAATACAGAGTACCTGAGATTACCATACAAAATACACAATCGCGTCCCCTTACGGGGAGACAGCTGTTGTATCTTTGAGAATTAGCAATCCCAGGTGGAAAATGTGAGGCTTCGAGTGTAGAAATAATAGAATAAGGTAGCTATTTGTTTTGTATAGGACAATCTTGATTCCGATTTATTGCAGTCCTATTTTTCATCACCTTTGCCCTATTACTTTATTTTCAACATTTATTTTTGTTTCAAAAACTTTTTTCCTATTAGCTTTTATCCGCAGGAGATCTTGCGAGTGAGCACATCGCGTGCATAGCATTCCTGTCCTATTAACTCCTTCCTAAATAGTGTCTTCATCCTTCTTCTCTTTGTCTTTGTCTAGCACACCGTTGTCGCGGTGCAGAGCCTTGAACTAACTTTCTGAGCGAATATACACAGAAATAAAATACGATAGAAATGTGAAATATTGAAATAAGAAATGTGAAATATAAAATAGAAATAAGAAATGTGAAATGATCTGTCGAAAGTTTCAAGCCCCTTCTCAAAATGTGAAAGTGAAATGACAGCGAGTCTTAGAACTAAAAATAATCCTATAAATTTGAATCAAGTGAAACTGAAGCCAACATTCAATGCAACCTAAAAATACTGAATTTGAGCTCAATAAACTATTTAAGATAACTTGAATTTGACGGAGACAAAAATTGTTGCATTCTTGAGTATGAAACTAATTCGGTCATGCATCCGCCAAAAAATTCTTGTCAAATGAGGATTATCTCCGTGCGGCAAAGGTGATAAGCTCAGTAACAGCTATATTATAGCACATGGGCTAGAACGAGAATCTACGAGTACCCAGTACATGCACTTTGTCGGTAGTTAGGAATATCATAATGCAGAATTCGGAAACATTCATGCACAACAGGATTACAGGACTTGTTAATTCTTTTCAAGTATACTTTTAATAATGAAACGAAACGCTGAATCGAGATTGAGATCTATTTTTGAGATAATCTCTACTAAAATGGGAATTATTCACCGAGGGGTGATGCATATATTTCAACTTCTCCGGGGCTTTTATACCCGACCAAAAAAATTTCTTTGTCATTCGACCTTTGTCATTTGCGGGGAAACGTGTAATATAATATGGTTTCTCATGTTTTAAAAGAGATTTAAAATCATTTTAACTTGTCGTTTATTTGTGAATTTAAAAAATCTATCGTGCAGTTTCAAAATCATCGCCGTACTAGCTCTTCCCGTGTTCCTAGTAAACTATAGGAGTTGCATTCATCTCTTATTTCCCATTGATGGTTTATTTGTTTAGCTTTCACTTGATGGACATTTTTCCCTTCTGATGTTGCAGATGACAACCGGAAACTCGAAATGATTGGCTTTATGTTCACCTTAATCGCTCTTAAGATTTTAGGTCTCCCTCATTTTTTGAAATTAAAACCTATTCAAGTGCATCTATTGGATATCCTGTCAGAGTTCCTGAGGTCTCTACTTTGTCTCTAGGGTGTCTGAAAATTAGGTCCGAATGCTTCTGAAATAACTATAGGCGAATAGAACTTGCCAGTCATAGTGTAGGGAGCGATGGGGATGTCTGCAGTGTAAACGACGATTCCCTCAGCTGAGCATGAATCGGCCACTCGTTCGTTGGTGCCAAAGCACTGGCTCTGGTCGTCCATGTAGAAGGTGTTATACTCTGCACAAGGTACTGAGGGTCACTCCAGTCCAATGATGCACTTAATTATTTGAACACAAACTACAGGCACACAATGCGATGACGCACGATATTAGACGCAGGCTTTCACGGTACCAGAAAGAACTGACTTTTGAAATTTGTTAATAAAAAACTTTATGAACGCAGGGACATTAAATCTTTATTTATTCATCAGAAAAATATTTGTATAGTTCATCAATGCTGTGTTCTGAATACAATATACCGCAAATGATTATCACGGTGGTTTTTACAACTTAAGATTCTTTTTTAGTCGTGTCCTTGACGTATCAGTAGAGAGTGGACCTAGTTTATTTTATAAATGTGGTTTTAAAGTTCGTATGAATAGGTTTGTTTTTACCTACGCTCGTCACTGCAAATACCCCTAAAAAAACCATGGGGAGGTTTTTAAGTCGCAGAGTCAAATGAATTATGAAGCATGCCTTTTACAGTGTCAATATTTCGTTTACTGTGTGGGTTGTGGCTCCATCTAAGTATTGTTGTAACCGAGTATTGTGTAAGTCCTGGCACTCAAGTTCTGGAATAAGAAACCTTCTTATCATTGTTCGGTAAACTTCACCTGCAACTGATTCAGTTGTCCCACCATTTCCAGAAGAGCATGGACCAAGCACAGTTGAAGTTGTGACTCCTACCTACAAAGTCACACGATGGAGTGCAATGGTATTTGTGAATATCTCGCAGACCAAGATGTGCCTAAGCAAAAATTAATTTTTCTTTCAAAAATAATAAGGCTCAGAATCCTAGTTTTAATGAATTTGGTTTTATCAGCAATTTGAAGAGGTTAGGTTTTTTTACTGACCTGTACAAACGAGGGGCTACTCACCAGTGTGCATTTGATAGTTTTCTTAGGAGAAAAAATGCTGGCAGTTGTTTGAAATCAATGTTGTGAGCTAAATCAAAACATAACTTTCAAGTCTCTGAGTAGGGTTTCCATCAGAGAGACACTTGAATTTCAGCAGCATAACAAATACAAAAATGAACTACAGTTCGAAAATTTTTGATTTTAACTTCTACAAAAAACGGTTGTCTGGAAAAATTTTAAATTGGGCTCTTTACAGCTCTAGATTTGGATAGTAATGGATAGTCAGCACAAGACCAGAAGTGAGGAGTACATTGTGAAATACAACACAATCGCACGTGCCGTAATCTACCCGCATTACGTGTGCTTTGTTTCTTGTTGAGGCCATTGGGGCATTTTCTGAATAAGTTTAATTAATGAAGGCTCTTTTATGCTTCATTTTCTGCGAAAAAATATAAGTTTGAAAACTTCCACAACTTGTTTGTATTTTAAAACGTCCTTATGGGTTGAAAAAGAAACAATTTTATTCATGTTTAAACAAAATAGTGGCGATTTTGAAACTTTATTCAGATGCTGTTTTTTCTGTGTTCTACGTTGTCCAAGCTTGGGTCATTGTGCAGAGAAAGTTCTGATAAATAACATGTTCAACACATTTCTCCAGGATATTTCTAATAAAATAGCCGTAGGACGTGATTGTAATGGTTATTAAACCTCAATTAATTCGGTTAAATTCAAGGGCAGATTTTGATAAAATATTAATTGTCATTCGTCACATAACTAACTGCGTGAGAAATTAAAGTTGTTTATCAAGTGGTCAGCAGCTGCTCGAGTAAGCTTCAGTGATAATTGGTTTTTAACTTTTTAAGTCACCAAAAACCTTAAAAATGCAACCATTGCGACAACATGGCTTTGCTTTGGCTCACTAAGAACTGAGCAACTATAACCTTTAGCGAAGGCTTCCTTCACGCAGGCCAGCAGGTCATCAGCGTCAAGCAGCACCGCTCTTGTGGCCAAGCAGAGGTACTCATTCTCGCTCACAATTTTCCTGGTGTATCGAATGTCTCCTATTTTGATGGTCCTCATCTGGACGCTCATTGAGCTTGGTGTGCATCTGTGATGCATGAAGTCGCCGGTGGTTAACGGTGGGAGCGTGATCTGAGTGAGGCAGTTGAGTGCGCTTTGACCAATTACTCTCCATGGTAAATTCAAATTGAAATTTGTATTATAACTCGATTTGTTTTTAATATTACTGGAAAATCATATTTTAGATTGCCTGTTGGAAAGAAATTCATTAGTCGATGCATCTATCAGCGTCGCACAACGTGTTTCAATCATGGTGACCGAGTTCGGTCTCATCTTTTATGATAAATCCACGACTTACAAGGAAGAAAAAGAAATTGTGGCTACCTTGCGTAGATGTAGTCTGTAATTCAGAATATCTGTACATGATCGTTACTTCCAAGTTTGCTAAGAACTTCTCTGGTGTCTTTATGGAAGAAGCCAAAATTTTTAGTAGAAATATTATTGTCAACGTGAGGGAAACCAGGTAAACGTATTTGAGTAAGCCTGATAATTCGAAGACTTATATATTAGTGAGAACGCATGTGAGCGCTGCACAATGTTAGAAATTTTGTATTGAAGAGCAACTAAGGTCATCTCAAGACATGTCAGTACGAACATCTTAACTCCCTCGAGTTATGATGTCGGGTTAACATTGATGGGCATCGTGGGATTAACTCAATAACCAAGACACGTAAGTATTACTAACGTCGAAACAATGAGAAACCTGTCTTTTAACTAAAGCGTGTTTCAAAGAATGAAAAATTGTGTAATAAAATACGATTTCTTCAAAACATGAACAAACATACGCAATGGAAATGCCATGCACTTTCGTTGGCGCTTTACTCTGTACAGTCATTACGTCTCGCAAGTTGTTGAGATGCAAATATTCGCACCATATCTTCTTGTGTAGAGCACGTAATTGTTTATTGCTTTATATTATTGATTTATTTTTATGCTATCTAACGCCACCAACACAAGTTCCGCTCTCTAATCATAAGTATTTGCTATACTCAAACTTAAATCTACTCACTTTTGCCGCTTGGGGAGCAGAATACAAACTCTAATCTTTTCTGAACAAACTCCTCAGTACCTCGCGAATACACACGAAAATAAGCCAGCATATTCAGGTGAAGGTTCTTCAGTTTTTTCGTACCATGCGTTGAAAATATTATTTGTTAAAAGACTTCGCTATCGGAGGTAAATGCCTTGACTGGATACACTCTTACCGAGCACAAAAATTGCTGTTGCTGGCCAACATTGAGCTCAGTATTTTTTGTCCAAATTTGATACCTGGTCTGGGAATCTACCATCTATGGAGATGAGAAATGGGAGACGATATACAGTAATACTTAACGAGTCACTCAGTTTTTACTGAATGCTGGTGAAATATATTCACACCTGGACAAAGGTTCTCATGCTCCGCGAGAATACGAGCTAGCTATACAGAACACTAAAAGCATAATTCATTTCAAATAAGGAACCTCCTCTCGCTCACGCGCCTTTTTCTATTTAATAATCAGTGTAGGGATATCATTTATTTCAGAAAATTTCAAGAATTCTAAGCCTTTTATTTTGACAGCCAATACGTCAGTAAAATAATTACTTGAAACTATTAACGAGGGCAGGTTGAGATACAGATACTTTTGTGCAGTTCTAAATTCAGTAACATCTAGGGCATTGTTACCGTAGGCACCGCATTACGGTTTCACCTCAGCCTATCTTGAATTGGTTTGGATTGGCATTTGGTTGTTGTCAGTGATAGACTTATGAGTGTATATCTGCCGTGTTGGCCGCGGCGTAACCATGCTCATTTTTATTCTATCAACAAATCCCGGCGCTGCGCGGAGATTTTCTAAGTTACAGTAACGGGAAAACTCAAGCACAATACCCAACTCTACCCAGGTGTCTGAAATGGATACCGGCTTGACCGGGGGTAACCGTCATGGCGTCCTGGTGTTAGTTACATATAAGGCATTTGAAAAAACAATTAATGTTCAAAATGATGTGTATCAGGCTTGATTGATTGAAATAAGGCATCCTTATTTACTAAATCGCACGAAACTGAAGATGTTGTGTTATGGAGGAAATGACTGTGGTAAGTAATATGTATGTGCTCAGCCAAGTTCTGAATCCTGTTTTTATTAGTTGAGATTTTTATTGTTTCGTTACTTGTTTGTTCAGTTGGTAAAATAAATTTTATTATTTTTTCACCTAATTAATTTGTTTATTTTATTTTCCGTGGAAGCATTCTAGAGATGTTTAGTTTTTGGTTACCCGTTTTTGTGCACATCGGTATAGGTGGAGAATTCAACCAAATAACTATTTTCAGTGATGGCGCTTTGCATTTAATTTTTTTATTCTACTCTTTCATCCAATATTTCCATTAGCTAACTTGCATCGTCAGTCGATCGTTATTTTCGTTTATAAGTGTTCTTTCTCGTTTTTTATGGCCCACATTAAAAAGAAAATTTTTATTTCTTATACTTTTGCCTATTTGTCGGTTGCTTTTCAAATGACGTGTTCCCCGCTGCGCTCCATCTCTGGGGCTCTGCTAAGTTAGGTTACTTAAAGGCATCTTGATCTTTTTCAACCGTGACTCGATTCCTAGTTCAGATTTACATATTCCCCACCTATTTAATTTTTATTTAATTTGTTATAATTAACAGGAAGTTAATGAATGAACAAATGTGAACGTTTCTAGCTATATTCCTGCATTTTCTTGGATGTCCTCTAGTAACCGAAGTGGATTCATTTCTCTGACACCAACAAATGAGCAAAAAAAAATTAAATAAGAATTGAAGATCCAACAAGAGAAGATAATTAAAAAATTAAGTATTATGTTTTTTCTTAAGTGAGGCGTCCAAAACCGTACCTGATTTTGGAGCGGAGAAATCATCATAAAAGAGCGAAGAATTTGGAAGTATCATTAGTGGCATATAGAGCTAAATCCATAGCTAGCAGAGACGTGTCACTGTTATTGTTCCGCCAGAGCTCTGCAACGTGGATTAGCTGGGACAACAAAATTTTTTTAAAACTATCACGTTATTCTACGGGATAATGCGTTTTTAGATAAATATTTCACATTGATTGTCACTATACGGCAAAATTTACTGAATAACAGAGGCTGATAACTTTCAAAATTGCGCACCTCAACTGATGGTGTGAAGGTTGGTCCCTCACAGCTCGCCACCTGATGAAAGATATTAGAATGAAAATGGTAGTGAAAGTTCTTTGTGTGTGGAGTCTAATAATTAGTACTATGAGATATACAGGAACACGAAATTACCGCAAGGAACATAGCAGTGAAGGTGAATGACGAGAAATTGTGAACTACAAAAACGTGATAAGTGCTCTTATATTTTCCACCGAGTTAAGCTGCTGGATAATGACGAAATAGAAGTGTTGGCGAATATACATGCATCCAAAGTTTGCCTACAGTCTTCGTAGTTGTACAGAATTGTACGCAAATGAGTTTTTCGTATGACTATTAGTTTCATATATGAGTCACAGGGACTGAAGGTTTATGAATCTTAGAGATTTTTGGGGAACATGTCGGTCGCGCAAGCAATAAAATCAATAAATTCGATCGGCTAGCTTTAGCTGAAGTCAGAGTTACACACATCTGCGCATGTATTGAGTTCATTAAAAAGAGTATCGTATTGTGAATTTACGAGGATGATCGACCTCTATTTAAGATACAATAAAGTTGGGGCATGGTCTACGCTCAGTCTACTCCAAATTCCACCGTTTAACAGTCCAGTTCAACAGGTCCTCAGACAATGACATAATAATATGCGGTGACTTCAATTTTGATCTACTGAAACATGAAGGCTGTGAACCAATCTCCAAATTTCCTAAATGCCTTCCAGTCTAAATCTTTCCTTCCGATCATCACAAAGCCTACACGAATATCTTCAGAATCTGCTACGCTGCTTTTCAATATCTTTATGACATATGCGTGAACACAACTTCATTTTCTTTACGCCTACCAATTCTTCCAATGTAATTGCGCGCATAAACAACCTGAAAAATAAATCGAGTGGGTTACAAACGTTTTCGACTAAAGTACTTGATTTGTTGCTGATATTGTAGCCCCGCTCGTATTAACCAGTCTCTCTTCCTAGACACTTTCCCGAACTCCCTCAAAGTTGCTAGAGTAACCCCTATCTTTAAAAATAGTTAAACCTATGTGAACAATTATCGACCTATCTCCGTGCTACCAATTCGCTCTAAAAAATCAACAACACAGGCAATATTAAATAATCTACAATTCCTCTATTCTAATATAAATGAAGGAAAGCCTGTCTTCTCTGTATTTCTTGACTTTCTAAAAGCATTCGATCGTGTGGGCCATAACATATTACTCTCGAAACTACACTGTTATGGCATTCGAGGAGTTGCCCATGATTAGTTCAGATCATACCTAACAAATAGGAAGCAATACGCTATCATTGACAATGCGAAATCGGATCCACAGACAATTAGCCATGGAGTTCCACAAGGATCTGTCCTTGGGCCTTTCCCATTTCTAATTTTTATCAGTGATATTATTATCTCTACAAAATTTTTCAAATTCATAATTTTTGCCGTTGACAGCACGCTTTCTGCGGTCCTTCCGAACCAAAATCCCGCTCTGATTGCGGAGAGCATAAATAATGAACTCCATAAGGTTTCATTGTGGCTTAAAAGTTAATTAAATAAGCCTTAATATCGATAAACAAAATATATCACATTCTCATACAGGAAAAATCTATCTCTCCCACGCATTAAAATTGGCGAAGGTGAAACAGAAGATACCAACTCATTCAAGTTCCTGCGCATCATAATCGATAAATATCTGACGATCAAAGAGACCATCGCTTATATATATGTACTAATACTAAGTTACTAAAATCCATCAGAATCCTAAATAAAATTAAAATTTTCCTGCCTGAAACAGCTTTGCGAATTGCTCTATCGAACGCTCATTTCACCGTACTTTCAATACGGAATAGAAGCATGACACGAAACTGATAACAAAACCAATATATTTTTTACTCTGCAAAAAAAGCTATCAGAGCGGTAAAGAATCGAGAATACAATGCTCACACAAATGATTCATTCAAAATTTTACAAAACTTTAATTTTCGGATCTCTACCAACTCTCCATATGTATTTTCATTTATAAAACATTGACCATGAATGGCGACCATGTCCTAAAACACTTATTAACTGCACAAACTCGTCGTCACGACCATTTAACCCGGAATAGAAGTAAATTCATGCTTCCTTATTATTCGCAGGCACGGTCGCAACACAGTATCCTCTTCGTTGGAACTAAAACTTGGAACTCAATTTCTGCTGAGATCCGTGAAAGTAATTCATACAAGGGATTCAGAAGTAATCTTGAATCTCATTTCCTATCAGAATACTATTCGTCTAAGATTACCAAGTCAAATCTTGTCTCCTACATGACTGGTCCTGATTATGTAATTTGCCACTATTAATATCGCTGATCTTCAGTCTGCTCTTAATTCGTTCATAGAATATACTGTTACTGTATAGAATATACCGTTAACACTTATTCCTTATAAACTATTTTGCAAAATGATGCATCCAATATCGAATTAAATATTTCATCGATCAGTCTAATACGTAACTAGGTTAAGTGAATTAGGTTAAACATTATTGTACACCCTAGGATAACGTTGATGGTAGGGTGCCCTAAAAGTCGTTGAACTTATTCGGGCCCACAGGTAGCTATCCTCAAATCTGACCATTGTATTAGACTTAAGAAATCATCTACCTCTGTATCAACTGTGGTAAATAAATTGTTTAAATTCAATTAAATTCGATCATTGATGTTAGTAGAGTTGCAGAGATGCATCCCCATTGTGATGACGCTCACCTTCCACAGGGCGGTCAGAAGCAGAAGGTAAAACATCTCAAAGTGCAGCTTGCGTGACTACACTTGTCAATTATTCTGCTTTAAAGGCGGTAAACTCAAACACAAAATAACCTGAAAAAAAAGGCTTTGGAAATAATTCACCAAAGGTTCAAAATGCAGGCTTTGACTTCGGTCTAAAATCCCTACTGCATAAGAATTCTGAATCCTTTTACTTTCCTTTCCTCCTTCCTATCCTCTCTTCTCCCCTCTCCTCTTCTTTCCTCTCCGTAATTTCCTTTCATTTCGTCTCCACTCTCCCTATTTTTCCTCTCATTTCCTTTCCTTTTCATTTCTTTCCTCTCCCCTCCTTTCCTTTCCTCTTCTCCTACCTCATCTCCTCTCCTCCCCTTTTCTCTCCTTTCATTTACTTCATTTCGTTTTCTTTCATGTCTTTTCGTTTCCTTTCGTTTCATTTCGTTTCCATTCGTTTCATTCCCTTCCCTTTCCCTACATTTCGATTCCTTTCCTTTCGTTTCCTTTCATTTCGTTTCGTTTTCTTTTCTTTCATTGCGTTTACTTTCGTTTCCTTTCGTTTTATTCCGTTTTCTTTTCTTTCATTTCACTTCATGTCATTTCATTTCATTTCCTTTCGTGAACAAAATTTCCTATTCTTTCTTAATTTCACAAGAAAACTGACTTGCAGTTTTCATAATACATTACATCCAAATATTGGTGTTAAGGTGGTGGATAAGTTCAGTGTCATTGCAACGAATTCTTCTTGCTTAGTGTAGAATTACTAAGGTAAAGTCAAATCTAAAATGAGTGAAAATCATATACAAGGCAACATTTTATATTACATCAATCAGACAGAATATAAAAATTCTGACGGATAGAAACTTCAAAGCTGCTTAATAATTTAAAATTAGTATTTCCAAGAACGCTTTTTTGTAACTGGTCCGCAATGAAAGGAGGAGAATCTGCATTTATCTCGTAGTTTTCGAGATATTAATTTGCTCACCATAGCGCAAGTGGCTAGGGGTTCTGCCGCCGTGCGGGAGACCCGGGATCGATTCTCGGCGCTGGCGGTGGCGATTTTCTCTGTTGGGTATAGGAGAAAAATTCCAAGCACAATACCCCACTCTACCCAGGTGTCTGAAATGGGTACCGGTCTTGACCGGGGGAAAGCGTCATGGCGTCCTGGCGTTAGTTATAAGGCATTCGAAAATCCAATGTACAAGGTGATATGTATCAGGCTTGATTGGAAATAAAGCATCCGTAGATGCCTTCATTATTAAGTAAATAGACTACCCTCATGTCTACCCATAATTATTCCATGTGAACAATTTGGTGAAACTTCGAACAGTTCAAACTTGAGGCAATATTTAACACCGCACGACGTAAAGACAGAAATAGTGCAACACACAACACTCGAAATTTTCACAACGCGAGTCGGTTATCTTGAATCAAACTCTCGATAGTGAGACTACCAGAAACACCGCGCTGTTCGTACAGCGCCTGGATCACAAGTGTGATACCGTCAGGGCTGCTACGCTACTCATGGCGCCACTAAATTGATGGCAATCTTGTGTAGTTGGTGATAATCTGAGCTAGAGCATTCACTGCAACACCTGAAAGTTCTTCGTTTGAAAAAGAGATATCTGATTACCCACGCTTTATTCCCACCACGCTTTCTGAGACCAAAAAATGAACGTTCACGCACACACACACACACACACACACACATATTGACTGGTTCAGATTCAAGTAAATATAAAGTTTAAATCATAAATCTGATCTGACCTTCAAAACTGTTGTTAGGAGTTATTTATATGTTTTGAAGTTTGGGGAATGAAGAGAGGGCAGAAATTTCCAGAACCCAGTATATACGTATGCAGTATATGTTTATGTATAAATATGTGTATATATATTTGTGGATGTATGCACATTTATAAATGTATGTATGTATATGCATATATACCTACACATATACATACATGTACATTTTAATATTTATACATAGATTTGAAATGTCATCTCTTTGTAATTAAACGCTAGGTGTCTCCTTAAAGTTATACATTTTTATTTTTTGTGCGTAATAATAATAATTATATATATATATATATAGTTATACATATATATATATTTCATTAAAAAGTACGCCGTTTTTATTATTGATTAGTTTTTTATTAAGATTTTCTATTTTCCTGAATATATTCCTAGCATCATTGCTAAGGAGGTTAAAAAGGTCGCTAATAGTCGACGCGTTTCGGCGCTCCTGCGCCATTCTCAAGCTATGCGAATAAAATGCAGCTATGATTTCTGAGGTGCTTCTGTAATGGCTGCTCGGGATCAAATGAAAGGTAGGGTGGCAGAGTCGCCAATGTGGATTGGCTTTGTTGGCGGCTTATGTCGAATCGGTGGGGCGTACAGTACAGTCATAAGCCGCCAACAAAGCCAATCCACATTAGCGACTCTGCCACCCTATATACCTTTCATTTGATCCCGAGCAGCCATTACAGAAGCACCTCAGAAATCATAGCTGCATTTTATTCGCATAGCTTGAGAATGGCGCAGGAGCGCCGAAACGCGTCGACTATTAGCGACCTTTTTAACCTCCTTAGCAATGATGCTAGGAATATATTTAGGAAAATAGAAAATCTTAATAAAAAACTAATCAATAATAAAAACGGCGTACTTTTTAATGAAATATGTTTGAAAGAAAGACTGTTTCCAAAATATATATATATACGTATACGTAGTATAATGTATACTAAATCCCTACATTATAGCCAAAATAATAATATATAGGTTTTATAGTTGTACAAATTATTATTTGTATTTTCAATACTACAGTTTAAATATAGTTTATTTTATGATAAAAAAAATTTGCTTATGTAAAAATCCCAAAAATATTAATCAATTTATAAAATGGATTTAATATAAAGAAATATAATTTAAAACAAAAGTGGTAATCTTATGGTAATTATTTGTTAACAGAGAGTGGGGTTTTGGGAACATAATCGTTATTGATAAACGACGGTGATGCGCTTTACATCGATGTGGTGTAATAATATATTAAATTGTAAACTCAAAGACATTTCTTGGTTGTTTTATAATTTCAACAAAAAATTCTTCATGAGCTTATTTAACATGTGACATAAAGGCTTTCAAATGTGTTTGCAGTTCATAAGATTATACATAGATTTAATCGAGTTTTCGTTTAAATGATAAAACTGGTGCCAGTAGTTGCGGTTAGACTGAGATATATTTTGTTTACAGTTGGTATTTTTGTTTGGTGAAAAATAATAATGTTTGGTTTTCTTAGTTTAAGTTTAAGTTAAACTCAATAAAATAGGATTAGGCACCCTAGTATTTTTAGGGAAAGGCCTCAATAATTAGGTTAAATTGTAAAATTTAGGCTGCTTTAAATGATTAAGATAATCCGCGTTTTGTTTTACTGTTTTCATTTTTGTACATCGTTATGTAACTAAAATTTAAATATTTATTTGCTCTATTAAATTGAAGTGCAAAGAAATCATAGATTTTATTAGCCCCATTATGAAACAATAAATGAAAAACTGACATTATCAGGCGGATTTAACATTAATATTAACGATGTAAATTTTTTTTGAGCGTTCAGATCGCCTGTCATTCTCTGTGAGACAAGTCGTAACATAGTCAATGGAAATGAGGTCTGCAATATGAAAATGTTTCAGTTACCTAGAAGATCTTCCTTGTTTTAAGGCATTTTAAGAGGAGAAGTGTTGTAAATGAATTTGTTATGTTTAATAGCTTCCTCTCGGGAGCGGATATTTTTAAAAAAATTATCTTTAATCGTGAAATTCTATAGGCTGAATAAAACTTTGTTTAATGAAGTATTTTTTGTGTTAGTTATGAAATGTTTCGAACAAAGATAACTAGTTGATTTATCATTTTTATGAGAGTGAGCTTCGTTTTTCTAAACCTTAAAAATTTTAAATATAGTAATTAGTTTTTACATTGAATTTATTGCGAGTTTGCCATTTAATTATTTTTAAAATTTAATTTATAAAATTGAACATATTTTTAAAGTAATAGTTGCAGTAAATTATTAATGTTTTTTATGAATTCATGGTTTAAATTATTAACTCGGTTTGAGCTTGAATGTTTAAACAAAACCTTCTTTTAGGCACATAAAAGTATTTCTGCCTGGTAAGAAGTTCAAACGGCTACGGTATATTGACGTGCAAAGGTAACAACAAAGTTTGTTTTTTAATTAAAAACGTGAATGAAAAGTTTAACAAACAATTCTTTTTTTAATTTAAATAACTAAAAGTTTTATTTTGTCTAAAAATACATAAACAGTTGAAAGGAACGATAAGACCCTAAAAGCTTTATTATTTAAGTTTTTGTTATTACTTAAATCTGGAAATTTGACGCTGTTTTTATTTCGGCATTTGCTTTAATAACAAATCTTTTTCATTACCAATAGAATTTAAGGTTCATAAAATTAGGATAACTGATTTAAGTACGCTGATTTAAGTATGCTGAAGAGTGATTTAAGTATGCTGATAGGGACAACAGCATAATAATAATAATGATAATGAGACCTTTTTATATTATTGATTGTAACTTCGATATTGAATTAATAATATTTATATGAAGCATAAATTATTTATGAAAGTTTGTTCAACTTTTAAATATTTACATGATTTGAGTTCAAATCGGTTTAAAGTCAAAGTGGTTTCTATCTTTCTGACGAATTAAATGTTTTAGTAGGAAAGGATTGAGTGTTTTTAACTGTTTGGGCGGAGAAACGCTTAGAGTTTTAAGATGGTTTTTTAAATAAAATAGTAATTGAGATAATCGTCATTTATGTTAACTATGTATTTTTCTTCTATTTCGGTGAGAATCGATTTTATTTCTTTGTGTGGTTCAATGGGAACCTCATTGAAGACATTAAATTTGTTGGTCCGTCTCTTCTTCACACTCGAGGCGGTGGAATGAAGGCAGGATCAAAATACATTTTTCCGTTCCCTTTAATTATGGAGCTTCGCACGCAGAACTTGCTGACTTTGTGAAGTGTTTTTGAAATGCTTGTTTTTGTAATCTATTTTTGAGACTGCCTTCATTTTAGCGCAGTCTTAAGGAGAAGCGCGTCAAAAAATGGGGATCTACTCAACGGTTGAAAATTGCTTCTGAAAACTGCTTATCACGGAGGATATTTGTTGCTACATACAGGATATTTGGTGTTTAATTCAGGATACTTGCTGCTACGCACAGGATATTTGGTGTTTAAATTCAGGATATTTGTTGCTACATACAGGTTATTTGGTGTTTAAATTCAGGATATTTGCTGCTACGCACAGGATATTTGGTGTTTAAATTCAGGATATTTGCTGCTACACACAGGATATTTGGTGTTTAAATTCAGGATATTTGCTGCTACGCACAGGATATTTGGTGTTTAAATTCAGGATATTTGCTGCTACATACAGGATATTTGGTGTTTATGGCAACCTGGTTACTTGCGCTCTTCCACAGCTTTGGGGACAAGTTCGAGGTTTTTTTGACTGAATTCATGGATCTGTTCCAATGCGCTGATTACAGGAAAGAAACTTTCTTGGCTTTAAGTACTACTTATTTTAGTTTTTGTGTGTACCCTTTTGAACTGAGCAGCATTCGAACCCTCATCCATAGAGAGTTTGAAGTTTTTACTAACTTCCAATATTTGCATCAGGAATTTTATTTTTTGACACGGCTTTTCATTATGAATGGTTTTCCGTCATTTACTGTCGATAAACCAATCGGTACACATTTTTCAAAGATGTATGATCACGCGCCAGCAAGTTGATCATAGAATCACCAGAAATTTGTTCTCAAGCTTTCTCTTTTCAGACACCAGTCGGTTAAGTTGAATCAGGAAGTTCAACTCCTTATCAATAAATTTTTTCCAGAACTAAAAGCAAGGTTGCGGAGTCGTATTCGGAGTCGGGAGTAGGAGTCGGGAGTCGGAGTCGCATGTTTTAGGGTGGAGTCGGAGTTCGTTTTTCCGAATGTGGTGGAGTCTGAGTCGTTCATTCGAATGTGGTTGAGTCGAGGTCGCAGTCGCTATTTTTCCGTTGCCTTCGACTCTAATTTCAATAAAAATCAATTTATAATTGTTTAGAACCAAATTCGAACAAAACAAAGTTGAAAAACTTTACCACAAAGCTAAATAATATGCAATGTTTGTGTTGATTATTTTGTTCAAAGTACGAAACAGAGTATCTATACCTATTACCTAAAACTGTCATTGATATCTAGTCATTGTACGGGGGTTGATCTACACACAAGTTATCTCAAAAAATGTACTCACACTTCAATAAACTTGAAAACAATGTTTATGAACATAAAATGAAATGAAAGGATTCTGAATACAAAAAAAAAATTTGATTAAAGAATTGTGTTCGGTAATATTGAAATTGATAATCATTTTTGTCCAGACAACGCCGATAACGCGCAGAAAGGGATTTGCAAACGTCACGAAACAGGTCGGTAGGAATATCGCGACATTTTTGTTTAATTTCTAATATCAGCGCAAAGGTCTTTCCATAACATTTGACGACAAACTTCCTTTTTTCCAAGCTAAATTGATTTCCTGCATGTTGTGGTGAATGAAATATATCTGTAATTTAAAAAGACAGAATGTTAGCGACAGTTATAGTGTGGGTACATTTATTTGAGACACCCTGTATACTGTGAAAAAGTACATGAGGAAAAAATGTATTTTTCATACATGAGTGATATGGCATATTTTACTGTTAAAAAGCTGGAACTCGTCCTTGAATGTATTTTAAATCTATTCTTTTTTCATCTCGTTCATTTCCCCATCATTAAATGTATAGGAAGTAGAAACTAGTAATAAATGTGTTGCACGTTACTTGCAGAGCAGATCAGCTGATGTAATTGACTTTACTCACACACAGAGTGGCAACTCTGTTACGCTCTTAATGTACCTAAACTTTATTGCCACTGGTTCCCTATGACGGTATTTTTTGTCTTTAGGTTATGCTATGATGTAGTTATTGATTGGTAATGACTCGTTTTTGCAGAAACCTAAAGTTATGTTGTGATCATAAATATTTAGAGTCGTTAGGTTATGACCCTCCAGGGGGATACAACTATTGCATCTATGGGAATTGGCGCTCCCACGGGGAAAATGTGAGAGCCCGAGCTGAGTTAGGTAGGCCTTCTTTACGTTGAAATAAAATATTTTTTGCTATGCTAAGGACCACCTTTTTCGGTTAACTACTGTCCTGTTTTTCAGGACCTACTACTTTCTTCTTCAACTTTTATCTCGTTTAATGAACTTTTTTCTCACAACTTACTGTTTCTACGCCCCTTCTGCATAGATTCCACATTCCCTAATATCCATACTAAATGGTGCCTTCATGCTTCCTCTTTTAGATACGTTCTTTTTTATAGCGGTTAGGGAGGCTTAAATTAATCTATAATCTAATCTAATTTAATCGTTAGGTTACGATTCATTGATAATGACTAGTGTTTTTCAAAACCTAAAGTTATGTTCTGATTCATAAAGACTTGTCCTCAGGTTGTGTTATTACTATTGATAATGGAAATTTAATTCGCTTATTCTAATGTTAATAACTGGAATCTTAGTTTATTTTTTTTTAAATAATACGTAATATTTACGTACTACGTGTAGGTCTCTTTGTTTTGCTTACTTCCTGGTCTTTAATTAAGTCTAGTTAACATGTGATAACAAAAGAAATTTTTGCATATTTTTGATCTTATACTTTGAATGTTGTTTGGTTCTTTAAGAGTTATATTGTCTTTCACTATATCATTATCATGTTTTATTTTAATCTTGTGAACCCTCCTTAGGTTTTAAGTAAGCATATGAAGATTTTTATAATTGTTTTTGAAATTTTTAACACTGAAATAGCATCTGCTTTTCGGCATTATATAATTAATTACTGCTTAATAAGGAAGATTTGAAATCATTTTAAGATAATCAATATCGATATTGAGATATATGAACAAATGAAAATACAATGTAAACGAGCTGCAGTGAAAGAAATACCTCAACACTGGCAAAATCCGACTTAGTCCCACGCATGTTGTAACGTAAGGGCACGGTTCGTGTCAACTTCCGGATAATGGTTGGTTTTCGGTTAATAAACTCATCTTAGAAAGAGTTCTTTTTGCGTATCCAACGATATGATTGGCTCTCAAGTACGTTCATTGGTACCTACGTACATTGGTACGTTCATTATATACACGAGTACAAAAACAATAGATCAAACAGTACTTTATACAAGAGAATTAAAGAACATGAAAAAAATATCCGAAAAAAAATCACTGAAACAAAACAAACTTAATTCCACCAGGCACTATTAACGGCTAAATATAACCCGAAACGAACTTGGGAAATCATCAGTTACGTAGCCCAATATAAAAAATTTAGATCGCATTATTAATTTTGAATATCCCTTGGCAACCGCCACGGATTTCAACATATTCTTTTCAAAAGTAGGGGCTCAAGTTTTCAGTGAGGTGTGTACCAATCCAAATGAACCGTCAATTGAAAATTCATGCCCTAATGCATCCACGAGGGCTGATGTCAGGTGGAGACCACGTCCTGTCGATTTACCGGAGTTAAAAAATATCTTATACTCATCGAAAATCAAACAGGCGGTTGGACATGATGGTATCAGCCTTCAATATATCAAAGATAGTTTCTCAGATACAGCACCATGGATTCGTCTGATAATTAATAAATCAATAGCAACAAACAGGTATCCAAGCCAATGGAAACACTCCATTATTAGGCCGTTGCATAAAAGTGGTAACCTAAATACAGCATCAAACTACAGGCCCATCAGTCTTTTGCCTGTCATGTCCAAAATATTGGAGAAAGTGGTGACAAATCAACGGTCATCAGTTAAACTTATGTGATTTTCAAAACATTCCTAACAAGCCTCTAAGCCTCAGTTGTGCAGAATTTGAACAAAGGATTGGCAATGCCATGCAAGTGTCTACCTTCAGCATATCAAACACTCGCCGCCATTGGGCCAGTTTCAGTAAAAAAAATATTTTGAAGTAAAGTGCCAACCCTATGTCATTCGCAACTTCGAAAATATTTTTACCTTCCAGGAAATTTGATCATGAAATAAAATTTTGTGAAATCTTTTTAAAATTTAAGGGAAAGTTCCCCCAGAATGGTGAAATTTTTCAGAGATATTGATTTTAGCTGCTATAGGAAGAGTAAAATGTCAGGTACATCCCTGAAAAAAGAGGTTCGTACGTTCGCTCGTTCGCCCGCTACGGGGGTTTGAAGTGGGAGGGGAGAGAGGAGGTGGTATTTCATCGTGTTACAGCCCACCTCTGCTGTTTCTTCACGGCGCGACGTTGATTTGTCATCTCCTATGTTTCTTTATTTCTGTATAATGATTGCAAGGGTCCTAGGTGACCCCACAAATAATAATAATAAAACAAAAATGAGATTGTTTATGAGTGTTTATTTTGTCCTTTTTCAGAGGTTCGGATTATGAGTTTTCAAAATGCATCTCCTCCGTCAGTTTTTGAGCTACAGTAATGATATGGAAATCATTGGATGCGGAAAGACTTGGGCATTACCAGATGCTATATGGCGATTCAAAATTCATTCTCGATAAAAAGTTGTGACGTCCCAAATACGAATTTTTACAAAAAAATAATGCATTTGAATTTTTTTCTCATTTCGAAGTACCAATTTGGAGAATGCTATATAGCATCTTGTAATGCTCAAGTCTTTTCACATCTAATGACATCAAAATCATCACTGTAGCTTGAAAACTGTAGGAGGAGATGCATTTTGAAACCCCCCAAAATTCCGTTTTCTATGAACATCTCGTTTTCTATGAAAAAATCTCATTTTTTACACGAATAAAAAAGTTTTTAATTTATGTATTTTCTATCAGCATACCAAATTTCATTGCTCTAGGTCAAATAACAGAAAAAGTCTCCTTGTTGGGTACCCTTTCTTAAGCACATCAAATTTTGTAACGAGCAGATGGGAAACTTCGAAGATTTTAGGAAGCGTTCGACATCAACTATGAAATATCACGGTGTTCTATTAAAATGATCACTTAAATGTACTATTAGGACTTTTGTGTCTTATGGTTTGGAATCAAGTGAACACTAGGGCTGGAGGGGGGCTTCCACTATGTGTAATCACAAGGACGTGTGATGTGAGTAACCAAATTGTACCAGCTAATACCGAAAGTTAATACCGAAAGTACCGGAAGTAAACTAGGTCGACGGAAACGGCAACAATAGCAATTCTTCAGTATTCTTGGAACAGAGATTCCATCATGAAGAGATCCCTCTAACTAAATTAAAAGAAAGTCTACGATGACTCACATAATCTCCGCTTCTGATGAAGGTTGTGCTCAGTAGAAAGCATGATGAAAAAAAATGAATGGTATTCAAAACGATCCGTCTTGAAAAGATATTTATCTTTCCTATACGCATGCATGCCGAGCAAGACGAGTTTAGGCTACCAGAGCTTCATGCGTTTTACCTCTTTCCTAAAAACCAGATTTTTATTTGCATAAAATTCAGATTCTTCCTCACGGCTGAAGAGATCTTCATCATAGTTCCTCGGATTCATGGCCTGTCAAAATCGTTCTAAAGAAGTTTTAATCGCGGCTAGGTGATGTCATGAAAGCGTCCTAGAGCGGGCAAATTCGATACGTTTTGCCATTATTTCTCACTGAGCGAGTGACGCAAGTATCCAAAAAATTAACTCTTCGTAGGCCTACAGCGTAGACCGCACACGAATGCTTCTACCATAAAACCTCGGATTATCAGAAAATCGTCTCTTTTTCGCGAGCATTGATATGTTGATATGAGTCATCTCATAACATTTTCATTCATTGTTTAATATGCTGCTGTTGAAATAAATGTTACAATAACTTCATGAAAATACTAATTTAAGCAGATATTTCATGTCCTCGCTTGAGATGAGAAGCACCCTAATAAATTGTTCAAAATAAAACAAAATTTATTGCAGGGGAGTTTACTATTACAAGAGGAGAATACAATGCTTACAAGAAACGAAACTAACTTCAAAAGGAGGAGACCTAAATTTCATTTAAAGAATTACGTGAATAGATTCATAAGCTATAAGAACACGCGCTCTCACAGGATTATTACCATAGTGCTAGGCTATGAATTGCCTTAACGACCGACGGAGCCAAGTAAACCCCCAAGAACTTGATCAAGAACACCACCAACTTGTCCTAGCACTTGAGAGAGAATGCAGGTAACCAAATCGCTAAGCTGGCCGACAGCATCACCTACGCCGCCCCCAAGCAGACCAGCTCCTCCCAAGCCCCCGAGAAGTGGACCCAACAGACCACTGACGAGGCCGCCCACAGGTCCGCTAGGGCCTAGGAGACCTTCGAGAAGACCACCGCCGCCTTGACCACCGAGAATACCAGTGAGAAGACCACCTTGACCACCGAGAACACCACTGAGAAGACCACCTTGACCACCGAGAACACCATTGACGAGGCCACCAACAAGGTCAGTGACGCCACCCACTATGAGTTCAGGTTGAGGCTGGGCCATTACAGCCGCGGCCAGCAGGAGGACAGCAATCTGCAAGTTATAGTAAGATGCTTATTATTTCGGTATTAATTTATAGTAAAACTGAAATTTCCGGGCAAAAATATTTTTGGCCAGAATATACATTATCCACCATTAATAAGTGAAGAATTTTTTATGCATATCCAATGTTCACTTCTGAAATTAAGTATATATTCATACAAAATTGATAAAAATCATGAAACTTTACTTGCCTGTGAACGCATCGTTGTGAAAACAGGTATAGACTGATAGTTCGGACCAACGCTGGTCCCTTTTTATAGACGAATCAGATCGACTTGACCCTGAACTAAATTTGTTCAGTGCTCACGCAGGTTAGATAAGGAAGCCTTCGTCTCGAACCTGGGTTCGTTCAAGGAGGATCTCAAGCTAGAGTGCATTTGACGAAATCGATGCATTAAGATAAATTAGTGCAATATGAATTAAATTACATTTTTTATTATACATTACCTCATAAGGTTTTTGTGTAGTTATCCATTACGAGGGTTCTTGGTTTCCGTCATATCCGTTGAAGTGGTATACTCTCTCGAGACTATAAATGAACAATTTTAAGTGACGCATTGAATACCTGTCACCTTTCTATATTTAAATGACTTTAACATTTGTTATGGAGTTTACAATTATTGTCATGAATTTGCACAACATTAATATTGCGAATGAATGAGTTTAAGCATTAATCTAGCGCATATTTTACACGACTAGTTTTCCGAAGTTTTGTGAAGTTTATTGGAAAAATAAAATTTCTCCTGTGATCGAAAGGCAAAGATCACATAAAAAACTTTCATTTGTTGAAGTTCTGAAGCAGATTAATAATATTGCAAGCTTCAAATTTTCCCGGATGTCATTGCTCTTTTTTCAACTGTAAAAGGCAGAGGCGCATTTACTAATTTTTTTCTTTCCACGTCACCATTCTGAATACTTGGATATTTTTGTGATGCAGAAGTGGTCGCCTCATTGATCACCACCTCAACAAGCTCGCAACTTGTGGACTGGGACATTAGGGGCATGAAAACATGCGCTCTATTCCTAGGGTGAGTCTGTATGAGGCATATATACATCTGTTTTTTTTTAATTTTTTCCAGTTGTCATATCCTAGACCATATTTTCACAGATTTGAGTCGCATGTTTGAGTTCAGCATTCAGCAGATAATAACTTATTCATATTAATGCCTGTGTGATTTAGTTTCCGAAAATTGGTTTCCAGACAAGCTGAAGAATTCAAGTGACAACATTTTCAGAAATTCCTCGTGCGTGATAACCACTGTTACATTCGTAAACACAACTCATACACCCCGAACTTTCTTTTATTTACGTTTGCGAAACCACATCGCGTTCCCTCACAGTGCTTGCCCACTCTCCGGCGACAACAACAAACAATATATTTTGTGTGCAGGCGAGAGTTGATGTGTTCAATATCATGGAGACTTGATCAGCAATTATGAACGTTGTTTTAGCGTTTCAACTAACGTTACATGTACCTAGCGTTTTTAGATTAGAAAAAAAATGCGCATTGTCTACGACTGCTGAATTTTTCTCTTGTTTTCAATAGTTCACTTCTGGCATCTCAATCAAATAAATTTCTACAGAACATTGGCTAAATAGAAATTCATGTAACAAGATTTTCTGAGGTGCAATTGTTCTACTGGAGTTTGAGTATCGACTTCATGGCCCAAATATTTCTATTCTCTACTATTATTTTTGAGGATCATCATGTATTTTCATTTTTAATTTCCTAAGTTATATTTTCAAGACTTGTGATATTAAGATCCAAGTTAGTCTCTAAATTAAGGCAAATTATTGACTCAAGGAATGATTGACAGGCTGCCAATAATGATGTTAAACAAATGAAACTAAGTGGTCGTTAAAATGATGTCAGATCGAGAGCAAACGCGCTTCTGTGTGGCGTCTTGTCCATTTTGGCAGTCTGTAACATCTTTATTATTGAGAGCAAAGTTGCACTGTTCCTGTCTATATTTAAATAAGCCTGTATTGGTCTCAATGTATTCACACAACATCTTTTGCAATCAGAGATCAGAAACAGCAGTCAGAAACTGCAAGCATTTGCGACACCCGGATTACACATGCACGAATTACACTCCTGTTATGGACTTATTATCATTGTAAAGAGAATTTATGTCTGTTACTGAGCCACTCTCAAATAGTCTCCGTTAAGAAAGACCTCGTCATTAGGCAAGTTACATCAGACAATGAGTACATACGTCACTGCACGTATGTCCACCGTTCCGCGTTTTTTTGTTCATTCACTCGTTCTTATGAGTAATATTTTGACTGTCAACTAAATAATAATTTAGGCATTCAAACAAAAAACTAATACCCAAATTTACAAGATAATCAGGAATGCGATTGAATAGTTAAGAATATTTACTGTCACCATGATTGTACGTTCCGAACATTTTCAAGGATCATAACGTTACAGATTTATTTGAAAAAATTCTAGAGTTGCTTTGAAATTCTTTTTCTACTAAAGATGATCTAAAAATTTTTGTGTAGGAATGACTCTCTGTCCATTGTAACATTTATCGTACTTTGGCGCTGAGGAATACTTGAGTAAGGATGCAACCTTCAATTTGTTTGCATAACTACGAACTTAGAAACAATAAGCTCACCTTAAAATGAATATGAACATGGAAGGGCGCATTTTTCCAAAGGAAAATATATCATGGACACAAACGGTCGATAATTTCTATGCTTTTATCGAACTTCAATTTGAACTCTGAGGTCCCTCGCCGCTGCTATTAGAAACCATCCTAACGAACAGTCAAGCAGAAAATTATTCCTAAAAGATAAGGGTTGTCGTCATGGTTGAAACTACTGTAAATCGCTTTTGAATTGAAAAATAACTGATGCATATTTTCTGTACTCGTAATAAATATTGAAGATTCATGCTAAGTAAAAATCGTCTCAAAAAAGGTCATTATGTGGCTACATCTCGAAAGAATTAAGCTGTGTGTTATACCCGTTTTGGGCTTTCTTTCAAATTTCTATATTTTTCAACAGTGTAAGTTTTATTAAATTGAATTCAATCTGTAGGATTCAAATCAAGGTTCTTATCCGCATTTGAATATTCTTAGACCTTGAAGGTGGAGAATACATGTCATGGGAACGACGATAGTGCCTTGAAATCTCTCCCATTCACGGAATGGTATATTTTTATTAACGATTTTTTTTGGAAGTGCGATAGAATTGAATGAATTCTAAAGAAATTTAGCCTGATGATAATTTTTTCCGAACGAAAACTAATTTATGATCCATGGCAATGGAGAATCAAACAATGGAATTAAAAAAATATGATTTTATTTACCAGAATGGCGAACACAAAACGAACTGAAAAAATACAAAATTTAACGACGAATATTCCAAAAAAAAATATTATGAAACATGCGTCAGCAGTAGAACCAGCGTATTTCACCCAAAATAGAATAAACTTAACGCAAATCAGTATAGTAGATAACAGTCATTACGTTTCATCAGATTTTTAGCCACTCTCAACTACATGACTCTTCTCGATATTTATTTTTTTGCAATTGATGGCTTTAGTTAATAATAAGCAAAGCCAATGACTATCCAATTCAATTAGCATAATACCTCAAAAATGATGGGCGCAGTATACAATAAAACAATAAGAGAAACACCTCAATTTTAGGCTTGACAACTCTGAATTGAAATGATGAGCTCAATAAAAAAACAGTTCTTTAGCTTTACTTTCAGCAAGATCAAAGCACGCCCTGGAGGACTTCAGCTGAATAAAACATCGATAGTCACACGAAAACAATGATGTACACAGTTACTCGTGAACTAATCAAGCACCAATTGATAAAAAAAACTCCTTGATCATCCACACGAAAACCTTTTCACTGATGATCAAAGTCTGCATGGTCTTCCTAAATGAGATGAGCTTCAAGCGAGGTGAACTGAGCACGTTGTACGCCACCAACCCACCACAATTTGAACCAACCTGACAGCAAGCGATGAACGCTATTCGCTGCAATATTGATTCACGTCGTCTAAACGTTACATACAACGTACAAAATAACCAGGTTTGATTTGAAATTGAGTCATTAAAATTCATCTCAAATAGAAATTCAAGCAACATATTGAGTCTCTTGTAAAATTATGTTACGTAACGAAGATGCGAAGAGATTGCATAGAGGGAAATAAATGAACGAATATACAGGAGGATCACTGTGAAGTTAGTCATCATTAAAGCTCTTCATATCTTCTTGTTATGAAAGTATGGACATAAAAACTTTTGACAATATTCGATAATACATGGAGGTGATCTAAAGTGATCCACTGACCTTGAGAGTCAGTGGAAACTTCCCGGAAACGTACTGGCAATGCGACGTGCGTCATTGAATATTTGCAAAGCAGAGGAGCGGTTTACTCCTATATCTCAGAAGCTGATATGAATGTTATGGTAAACATTCGATCTGTGCAGTTACCATGATAAAGTTCTCTCTCAGGAGTCCTCGGCTAAACAGATGCTCCAAAACTTGGTAAACTTGCGAGAGCGAGCGAGGGCCAATAAAGCTGCATTTCAAATAGGTCCTGCGATAATGATGCTGCCGGCAGATTCAGGGTATATTTAAAATTTTAGATGAGAAAAATCATACTCTCAGAAAGCGAAAGAAAATCAAGGTCTCCAATATTTAAAAGAGATAGCCCTTGTTCTAGCAAAAACCAGTGGGACCATGGAGTAGAGGAAATACTCTAGAACTTTCCATAAAATGAAACTAAAAAAAGAATTATTGAAACCTTATTTCCATTATGAAAAAAATATTGTGAATTTTACAATAACTTCAAATTGAACGACAGATACGAAAATGTTAAAAAAAATAATAGTCTTATTAAAAAAAATTGGGAAAAAGCGAAATAAATATTGAGCCAATATACTCTGTTAAGATATTATCCATGAATTTTGAAATTCAAATGGTAATTAACTTGATGTGTCAAGGGGAAATTACTGTTTTTCGAGTGGAATGCAACTTATTTGCGCTAATCAACTTTTTTGAGGCTCAACTGATGTGTTGCATAACCCAATACATCAAGCAATATTTCCAAAACTTATAAATGCATTGAGAAAAGAATGTAACGTATTTTCTGAACACGTAAGCTTATTAAAGTTCTCACCCTGAAGCAAAGCAGCAATCAAGTTGCCTCAAGGCAAAGCCCGCTGAGTAATTTCATCCAAGAGTTTTGCAGCTAATCTCACATGTCACTGACACAACGGCTGATGTGCTTGGAGTTAAGCAGTGCCATGCCACGATATTGGTTGGTAATCTATCATGATATTGCCTTTTTGCTGGTTGTGTTCATTACGCACGGCATCTCCGTTGGAGGAACGAAAACACCTGAGTTGCCGTCATCCTTGAGTCGAAGTTCAGAAATGATCGATATGTTTGAAAGTATCATTGAAAGGAACTGTTAATTTTTTTGCATGGATGTTTTTTGCTAACAATATTGGAGGAATACTTTGTCCACAATAATTGATAATCCTAGTTTGCTCATCACTTATGTGTACTTGAATTTAATTTTGGATCGTTGGTCTAAAATTTTCCTGGTAAAACATTTTTACAGATTTTATGGCCAAAATTGCTTCTTAATACGCTGAGCGCGATGAGTTAAACTGAAGTCCAATATTCTACTCAATTCTTAAGCCAAGAGCTGTTAGGAATTTAATAATCATTAAATATTATCTGTGTTAATCATACACCATTAATTATAAAGAATTGTTAAAATTATTCAAAAGACCCATCGGTGGTCGTATCGTAAGCTACGTGGTAAGTTTGCCACTTCTTGTTCGTGTTAGCATTTCCAGACCACGCTATGGTAACTTCGAAACCTTTCTAGTCCACCCACCATATAGGCTGGCGTGCTTGTGACATCAAATTTCTGAGGAAATTTTTCTCTTTAAACAAATACAGTTTTTAGATATTTATCTCCTTAGTTTTTACTTGAAAAGAATTCAATTCGTACCCGAATTCAAATGACATATGTGTAAAATGATCTCAGCAGGAAAATAATTTCACAGAAATAAGCCTCAGGCTCTAACACATGACGAAAGAGTAATGGCATTCGGGTGTGTATGTGGGGCTTACAAAGTTATTAGTCTGCTACAGAACTTCAATAAAAGAAAGTTTTTCAAGACGCATTCTTTGGCTGTTGATAAAAGCGAAATTCAATTTTTCTATTAAACTTCACAATACTTCAGAATGCTAGTTCTGTAAAATCTTTGGAAGAATATGCACAACTTATTCATTCATCATATTTTACGTCGAGAAAATGCATGATATTTATTTTAAACTTCATGAAAAATGTTACCTTAACGTCTTTTAAATGTCGATGGGTGACTGACATCTAGTCCCTGTAACGACGCAGGTCTTGCTGTACTCAGCAAATTAGATGCTACTACACATCTATCGTTCGAGTGACCAGACGCGCAGCACCATTTCGTTTCGTTAGAGACAATGTCAGACTAAAACTTGACGACTAGGAGTAGAAATCTCTTTCCATCTTCTGTTTTCAGGAGAGGCTGTCAAGTCATTATTTTAGATTATAAACCTTTCGATTCAGTCAATTTCGACATCAGTCCTTGATTTGAACACTGGATGAGATTTGAACACTGGATGGATACTGGATGAAAATCGTGGAAAATTTTGAGTAGAGGAACTTATGCGAACAATTTTCTCAGCGAGTGACATTGAGCGAGTCATCGAGGCTGTGCTTCGAAAATTATAGTGCAAACTTGACAACATCACTATCTCCTAAATTGACTGAACGCATTATCAAAGGATTACCATTTGTTTGAAACCTATTATTTATTGCTAGAGACTAAAAAAATGTAAAGTTTATGTTTTCGATGGATTTCAATTTAGCTACTACTATGTCTTCTTCCTCTTTATGAATTTTTTGTTGAATCTCCTTTCAGAATTCATGACACGGAAAAAGTTCGTGTTTTTCGACGTTAAATGTTTACATTTTTGAAAGTTTGTTGCTTTCATCAACTAATGAAAACTAACTATCACATTGTTGCTCGGAAGGCAGCATCTTAAAGTAAAATAATATCGTATAATTGAAAATTCAGTTCATGAAAAGAGTTTTCGACCGCCATTGCAAATCGCGCATTGAGGGTGAGTCGCAGTGTCGATATCGGTGCTGCTGCAACACGTGCTCTACTGCAGCTCTGTGTCGCAAACTTGGTCTGGGCGTGCACTTCCGAGCAGGGTGACAAAGTGTTAAGCCCTCGAAAGAATTTTTTTTCTATTTGTGAATGCGATCTTGTGATCAAGTTTATTCACTTCTCTGAAACTTAAATGAAAAAGTGTGCAGAAACGTGAAGTGTTTGGCAATGGGTTATTTAGTGTGGTGTGCAGGTGGCGACATATATAAGTCAATTCATTTTGTGCGTCAAGAGCTTGAGTTTCAATGTATGACTTCAATGTATGACAAGAATGTAAGGAAAGTTAAATTTCAATGAACTTCATGGCGAAAGAATAGGCCACCTGACAGATCTCCCTAAATGTTCTATTTTCTGAAATGCTGAAGATTATGTACTAAGGTATGTGTCCAGCAGTTAGCAACAGAGATGAATGTATTTACCAGTACGAGTATTCTTTTTCCAACGTATAAGGGAATATACAACAAATCTGTGCTTTACATTCGCACGAATTGGCGCGCGTTGAAAACGTACTAACCTTTAAACATATTCGATGAGATGTAAACAACAGTTATTAATCATTAATCCGAACCCATGAAATGATCTCATTCACTTCTCTCCCAAGAAATCGCTGAAATCGGTTTTCTAGGAGTGAATGGGATGAAAAAGACAGATTCAGAACAGATATTCATTTCTATCGAAATCATTAGCCCTGCAAAGATTCCAGGAAATAATAGGTCCTGTATTCAGTTAATCACCGTAAACAGTTTATCTTAATTACGCAAATGTATTGCGATCAAATTTTCAGCCCACAATTTCAAATTAGCGCTCAAAGTTCACGTTTTAGTGCCAGAATAATATTGCTGTTAGGATTCTTTGGCGAAAATAAGGTAGTTTCAAAACACCTTTGACATCTCAAGGTAAATCCCTCGGTCTGTGTCACCTTAGTTTGTAGCCGAGCGGCGTGTGACGGTCACTCTGTTGTTCCTTTGTGTCTGTGACGTCCATGCTGCTGGTAAGCATTCCCATATGTGATTATTTCTTTATTTTTGTGCTTCTAGATAAGTTTGTGTAAATTTGTGTGATCAGTATATGAAGTGTCAACGTTTAATTTGTATTGATTGTGTTCAGTGCGAGAGTTAGCGTTCCGTTTGTAAATGTATTTCCTTTTTGTTCTAGGTATCGTTACTCGCGCGACTCCTCCTTACCTTTACCTGTAACCCTGTGCCCAAACGACCCAATTCCGTGTTACTTGTTTAATTTGTTAATCTCAAACGTTTCTGGAATTTCAATCCGTAGACCTAATAGGTCTAACTTTGCGCATTCTATTGGCGAACTATTTTGTAAGCCCAGCTTACTTTAATATTCAATTATTGTGTTTCTTTGCAATTTATTATCCTTACTAAGGCTAGAATCCTCCCAATGAACATAAGACGGGGAAAGTCTTAGCAATTGTATCGGCGGGAACCTATCATAATATAACGTTAAACTTTTAATTTCATTTAGTTTAGTTTTGTGGAATATTTGCCTTTATTTTTCATGCACGAAGCCATTAACTCGAAATATTGTATGTAAAAAATAACGTTTACGCTATTAAAGGTTTTAAGTTTTGCACTTTCAGGGATACGGTAAATTGCTCTTTAGTGACTTGCCTACTAAAATTTAATGACTTGCCTACTATATGCCGGCCATCGCTAAAGCAAGACATTTCAAATATAACTCCAATACACGAGTTTTCGATTTATTTACTTCACACTCTGGAAGTGTAATTTTACTTGAATGAAGATCGAGTTTAATTCGAGTACGTCTTGTGTCCGACGACGCTAAGAATATCTGGAGACCTGTTTGTAATTCTCCATGATTGACACTTTAACTCTAGTGCACGGAACGAGGTTTTTGGAACATTTGGACCAGGTGCCCGAATCAACAGCACTAGGCAGACAACTTTATCATGTTAGTTAAGCAGTTCGAATGTTTACAGCAGCATTCTAATCGATTTTTCAAATATGTCAGCAAACTGCTCAGTTTCCTTGTAAATACTCAATGACGTCAATCGTGTTGCCAGGGCGGCTTCTACTGAGTCACACGGACTGATCACTTCTGCGTATTAACAACTCACATCAAGTGTTCATAAGATTTTTACTTAGCAAAAAGTAATGTATACAATAATGCAACCTTAAACAATTGTGGACGTCGTGTATGTTATCTTCTGCATTTCAGTGCAGTGTTATCTCTCACTTTTTGGATACTTAACTTATAGTTACGTAAGACTTAATTTAACGAATGAAATTTCAATTCACTTTCAATTTCTACCTGGCTCAATTTTATTCACCTATATTTTCTAAATGTTCATATAAAATTTTACTAAGATGTCAATGTTTATTTTTAGCAAATGATGTCATCTAATTGCGTTCATCCAATTATATCTTTCTATAAACGCGGGAAAAGCCGGTAGTGTACATGGTTTTAAAATCCCTGCTCCTGAAAATCCTCCCAATTACAACAACCATACAAACTCAGATCAACAGTGAAAATGCTAGGGTTGGGATTGTTATGAGGTGTTCTAGCAAATGGTTACTCATTGTTTAGTCGGTTGTTGTTTTGAATCGTTTTCATGCCGCTAGCGACTCGGTGTTGCACCGATCTTCTAAACACATACATAGATATAAGAAAAAATTATTTTTGTGAACCCGAATCAGAAGTAAAAGTGCAACAAAAAACATGTATATAGTAAAATCAAAATCTTATTGAGGGAAATTAATGCAAGAAAATATATTTTTTGAACGTTTCGACACCTTTGGTCGTTACCAACTCAGAAACAAGGCGAGAAAACTAGTGACATGTCTGATGTAAATTGAAAAATATCAACTATATTGATAGAAAAGTTGAAAAAAACAGAAAATACCCACGCAGAGAGAAAAAACAATGTTCATTGTTGATATAACTTTAGTTGCAAAGGAAATGCTGATTGCCTGTTGTTTGAAAAATTTTATTTTTCAAAATGCACAACGATTCTGAAATGCGGAGGTTTATTTAACTAAATGCAGAGGATATTACAGTACTTTGAAATCATCTAACCACACTGGAAGGTCACACTTCCCTGCATGGCAGCGCATTGAGGAATGGAGGAATGTGAAGGTGCGGAGAGGAACTGGTTGGTCCTGAAACTCCTGCCGGCACGCTCAGCAACACGAATACCGAGAGCTCGAGTTGTCGAGCCCAGGTACTCAGATGCACGATGTGCGCAACTAGATTTGTAAATGACAGATGAGAGCGTGTCTTCAGGAGTTTTATGTTCAAAATTAAAATAGTATCCTATTCTATACGTATTAACTAGCACCATTTTAAAAATGATGTTAGTCAATATTTAATTGCTTGACTACTTGAGTAGTTTAATGTTCTACTGACATCATTTTAGGCATGGCATTGTAAGAAATAAATCAATATAATGACAAAGACGGAACGGTATAGGCGAACCACACTTGATGTATGTAGGTTCTCGACATCTGTTGAACAGCGGTACAGCTTAAGAATGCGGTGGTTCTCGTAGGTTCCCAGTAATTTCATGAGATCGTTTTTCAAAACGAGTACACTTATCACTATTTCTCACAAGCAAACTTAAAGCATATTTCGGAACAATAAACATACACGGAGTCTATTCTTTACACGATGAAGAAAAAAGAAAGTGTACTATTAGAATCGAAAGTTGACGTGTATTGTAAGCCAGCACGCTACCAAACTTTTAGTGTTTTCAATTTATCTTCATGTCTTCAATACCCATTTAATATGAAAACCAGAGATGTACGTTGTTGTTAGAAAATTTATTGCCACCGCACTGGCGTCATTACTGAGGTTTTCCACTCGCTCCTAAAGTCACCGTTGGCAGTGCGTTTAACGTCGTGCACTTAAATTTCGATCCACGTGGAGCAATAACTGCTGTGCGACACTCGTGATGATGCTGCACGTAAATTTTGCAGCTTTATATAGTAATTTTCAAATTAATCACGCTATCATTCTATATTTCAGACAACTACAAAAATACACTGCTACACATTGATATCTTCAGCTTTAATTTGTCAAAAAAGAAGAACAAACCATGGGAAACTACAGTAATGTATGCAGAAGCTTGTCACGACGAAATCTCGAAGACTTACTTTGAAAACTTTGTCGATCAAAACCACGAACTATCACTAACATCGACGTGGAGTATGCCAGAAGAAAGGCTGCAAGCAAATAATACCTCAAGTTTGGTCGCAAAAACCAAAATTCTTCCACAAGAAAGCTATGACGGTTTCGATTGATTTCTAGCCATGACGGCATCAATCCAAACAAAATATCCAAGTAAGAAGAATGAGTGCTCATTTGTCTGTGTTGCGACCCAAAATTAAGTCCTGGATTTACTCTTCAAAGATCCAGCGTCCTAACTGGTGTACATTGAACCTACGTTGTTCGATTTTGTTGTTATACTCTAAACCCAATTTCTCGACCTTACGATATTTTTCTAGTTCATCACGCGTTAAAAGACGAAGAAAATTACTGGTCATCTTTACTAAAACACTCCCTATAAAATTCGATAACACTGTCTAAAAAAGGCCTTTTTTAGACAGTGATATCTAATTTTGAGGTGAGTGTTTTAATAAAGATGATCAATAATTTTCTGCGTCTTGTAACGCGTGATGAACAAGAAAAATACACTCTAAATCCTTATGTTACTGCGTCATCCAGAGCTACGGTTTGCTGCACAAGAAACTAAGTTATTCGTAATATTCCGAATCAAAAATATTTAATGGAACCATTATCAGGACCCAAAATTCAAATTTTCACAAAAATTGCGATGTCAAAAAAGTTCTACTTTTAAGTTTTGCGAAAAATGTTCTCCTGGAGTAAAGTGAATGAATCACTGCATTCGTTATTGGTTGACAAGTAAATGTAAAAAATATTTCACAATTTCCCAACTTCATCATATTTTAATTTTAAAATTTTTTCTAGTAAGTTCTATGGGTATATTTCAGGTCTAAAGTGATCTGTCATGAGATAACTTTTTTTGAAACTGACCTTGTCACAATTGACGCGTGGTAATTGTTATGGTTTTATGGCTATTGTGTAATGATTTTGGGCCATGTTTCTGTCTCTAGCATGGCAAGAAACTAGCGAAATTGTTCACTTATGTGCTGAAGACGCATTGGGACTGTTATTTTACTCTTTTTAAACTTTTACTATTCAGTAAAATTATATCTCAAGGTCTGGCTTCTGACTCATCGATTCGTGCAAGTGCAGGTTATCTCTCTCCAACATACGAAACTTGTTCATTGTGCACACTCGGCCTGTTTTCTATCAAATAGGAGTTCAGCTCTTATGTTTAATTTGTATCTGATAGCTGGAAAATTATCTGGAAACTTGTTTGAAATCCATCTTGATTTGAGCCCTGTCTCTCGCAAAGTATACAAGTTTCGTGAACACTTGCAAAATCAAGGACGAGAAAACGACTGCTCTATCATCTAATTGCGCACATCCAAGGTTCACTCCATGACTCACGACAGCTTTTCAAATACGGCAGTGAACTGCTCCTCCCCTTAGTAAATATTCAATGACGTCAGCCAAGTACTTGCGCAGTTTGTTCTCACTCTTATTCTAAGAAGAACTTTCAGCTTTTGACAATAAATGTCAAAAATTTTGGTATGAAATGCTCATCTTAATGGGAATATGCACAATCACACCCAGAATTACAATTTGACCTTAGTTAAATTGACGCCACCGGACATTTACAGCCAATACTAAAAGAAGAGACGTACCGTTTTAAACTATGTATTATGGATACGATTCCCGGTGTGAGCGCAGAAATCTCGTAAGATGTTGCGATGCGAGTACGGAATCGGTTGTGACTTGTACCTAATATGTATCGATACTGAAGGTCACCCGCTTGAACATTCAATCTAAGCTTACGGACATCTAGTTCGTTCAAAAAGTTTGCGCATTCGTCTGCAGGGACTTGGATTTTCTTTCTTTTAAACCTAACCATGTAAGTTGGAAAATAAATTTTCCATGAAAGTTCAATGAGTGAATAAATTTTTTTCTGCTTCCGTCTAAAGCAAAGTAACTTTTCTTGAGCTACTCAGTGTCCTCCTTGAAAGTCTTCCCTTGGTTAAGAAATGAACATGCAAACAATCCTCTTTATAATTCCTTCAAAAAATATTCCCTGATAAAGAAAGAGCCGACCAGCACTTTAACACTGCCTCCGTTGCCACAGCATAGAACTCTCGAATTTGACTATGAAGCTTGTCCAGGTAATTCAAGCGCTGTGCATTTTATCCTACAAATTGAAAAATCAAATTGACCACAGTGGAGTTGATAATGGTCATTTCAAAAAAGGTTTCCTCGAGCTTGGCGACGGGTATCGAAAATCCCAGGCCCTCAGCGCTGCAGCCGCTTCGATCGAGGTCTGAGTAGCAGAGATCCCTCCTAAATCCACGAGTGTTCAACGATTGAAAAAGTTGGATGACAACCTTGTCGACCAGAAGCAAAAATTTTTGTGCCGTATTCTGTTCAGAGGAGAGGCAGTCAATTCATCATTTTCTAAAACTGAAAGCAATCCAATTCCACATCCCCGTCTTACGATATTAAGAGAAAAGTTATTAGTGAAATGAATTCTCTCGTCCTGGCGTTCTATTCCAGATGGAAATTTTCAGGTATAAAATTAGTAGGTCAGAAAATTAAATACATGAGAACCATCAGTGCATTTGGCACATTATAGGTCAAGGTTTTCATGCCTCAATAGAATATAGAGATTCCCAGGTGTTTGTGGGTCACTACTTAGTTGGACCCAAAGCTAGCTCATTAAATCACGGCCGCTTACTTAGGTAGAAATATAGTAATATTTCTGACGCTTGTTATAGAATCATTAATGAGTATGGTGCCTATTTTTTTCTCAGAACATTTCTTCAAGCGACATCTTGTGTCATATGCAAGGTGCATATTAAAATGAAATATAGTTGCTCATTCATCATTAGCGTGCAATTTTCTGACTTATTAATAAAAGAATCTTTAGCAATTGAACTCAAATTTTACATGACTGATTCGTTTTAATTAATATAGAATATTATTGAAAACAATATATGACGATTCGTTCGACGACATGTAAACATTTGAAAATCTTCCGATCGAATTATTCGAATATGATTGATTGTTGACGACAAATTTTGTACACCGCTCACACCACGATGCGCATATGAAACCGTTGCTCAAAAGCGCGATACATGGTTCACACTGTTTGAAAAATATATCATGCGAGATCGGAGGTATTTGCGTTAGAAAGATTAAAACTGGGGGAAAAATTCGTAAGAAATTATGTTTACTTTGCTCCTGGAACTATTTTTTCTCTGGAATTAATGAATACATTACGTGAAGGTAAAATAGTATTAAAAGCGAGATGAAAATAATGCCCCAGCAGCGAATCTAAATCAAATGACAGACTGGGGAAATGTGAGTAGCGAAAGCCAAAACGTCTGTTAGCATATGAGAAGCACGCGTTCTCAATCAAGCTCAAATAATGAACGTTGAGTAGTTACATTCTTTTCTCCCCGCACTTTATTCATTTTCCAATTCAACACGTCTGCATGCGCACGTATGCAACACGTATGCCAGATAAAAATACGCCTACTTTAGTACGTTGAATACCCTAAGACACTAGAAAAACGGGAGCGCATTAACGTCCCCCATGCTAGGAATATACATCATTCCGCTCGCAATATTATATCAATGATTAGAAATTCTTTCGAAATTATACTCGCGACGATTCTGAAGGACCCTTTGGGCACCACTGCTCGATGTCCAAGAAAATTCTTGGGAAGCTACCAGAGCCCCCGCATTCTTAATCTGCTCTGATGTTCAACAGATGTCAAGAACTTAAATCAAGGATGCTTCACCTTTTTCATTCCGTCTTTGTTATTACATTGATTTATTTTTTAGATAATCTTGCGTTAAATGAAGTCTGGAGGTTAGTAAATTGCTCGCGTAGTCAAGCAGTTTAATCTTAATTAACACATTTTAAAATGATGCTAGTTAATACGGATAGAATAGGATACTATTTTAATTTTGAACATAAAACTCCTGAAGACACGCTCTCATCTGTCATTTACAAATCTAGTTGCGCACATCGTGCATCTGAGTACCTGGGCTCGACAACTCGAGCTCTCGGTATTCGTGTTGCTGAGCGTGCCGGCAGGAGTTTCAGGACCAACCAGTTCCTCTCCGCACCTTCACATTCCTCAATGCGCTCGCATGTAGAAACGTGTAATTTTTCAGTAAGTTAAAATGCTTCCAAAGTAGTATCCTCTACATCTAGTCAAATTAACCTCCACATTTTAGAATCGGTGTACATTTTTAAAACTAAACCTGTCATCAGCGGCACGCAATCAGCATTTGCTTTACAGCTAAAATTACATTAATGCTGAACATTGTTCTTTACCTGAGCGTGTATATCTTTTATGCATTTCCATTAGTATGACTGATATCTTTTGACTTACATCTGATGTCTGAATAATTTTCTCTCATTGTTTCCGAGTTGATAACCACCAAAGTAGTCGAAACGTCAAATAAATTCATTTATACGCATCAACTTCCTTCAATAAGAAAATGACTTCACGACTTGCCTGTTTCTTTGCACTTTTATTTTTGATGCGGGTAAAAAAAGCAAAACATTCATATTCATATTTATGTCTTTATAACATCGGCAAAACAGAACGTCGCTTGTGGCATGCAAGCGCTTTAAAACAGTAATCGAATAAACAATGAGTAACCATTTTCCGGAACACCTCATAACAATCCCAACCCTAGCATTTTCGCTGTTGATCCAAGTCTGTATGGTTGTTGTAATTGGGAGGATTTTCAGGAGCAGGGATTTTAAAACCATGTACACTACCAGCTTTTCCCGCGTTTATAGAAAGATATAATAGGATGAACGCAATTAGATGACATCATTTGCTAAAAATAAACATTGACATCATAGTAAAATTTTCTATGAACATTTAGAATATGTAGGTGAATAAAATTGAGCCAGGTAGAAATTGAAAGTGAATTGAAATTTCATGCGTTAAATTAAGTCTTACGTAACTATATGTTAAGTATCCAAAAAGTGAGAGATAACACTGCACTGAAATGCAGAAGATAACATACACGACGTCCACAATTGTTTAAGGTTAAATTATTGTATACATTACTTTTTGCTAAGTAAAAATCTTATGAACACTTGATGTGAGTTGTTAATACGCAGGAGTGATCAGTTCGTGTGACTCAGTAGAAGCCACCCTGGCAACACGATTGACGTCATTGAGTATTTACAAGGAAACTGAGCAGTTAGGTGACGTATTTGAAAAGCTGATTAGAATGCTGATGTAAACATTCGAACTGCTTAACTAACATGATAACGTTGTCTGCCTTCTGCTGTTGACTCAGGCACCTGGACCAAATGTTCCAAAAACCTCTTTCCGTGCACGAGAGTTGGTGGGTGCCAATCATGGAGCAATACAAACAGGTCTCCAGATATTCCTTTCGTCGTCGGACACAAGATGTACTCGAATTAAACTCGATCTTCATTCAAGTAAAATTACACTTCCAGAGTGTGAAGTAAATAAATCGAAGACTCGTATATTGGAGTTATACTCGAAATGTCTTGCTCTAGCGAGGGCCTGCATATATGTAGTAGGCCAGTCCTTTTGACGTACGAAAGTGTAATTTGCTGATATGATTGTGAAAAACTTAAAACGATAAATAGCGTAAACGTTATTTTTTACACAAACCATTTTTCGAGTTGGTGGTCTCGTGCAAGAAAAACGATAGCAAACATTGCACCAAACTAAAGTAAAGAAAATTAAAAGTTTGATGATATAGTTTTATAGTTTAGTTTTATAGTTTAGCCACGTTCCCGCCAATGCAATATTATTCTGGCACTAAAACGGGAACTTTGAGCGTTAATTTGAATCTGTGGGGTGGAAATTTGAGTGATGAAAAAAATAATATAAACTGTTTACGGTGATTAACTGATTACAGGATCTCTTGTTTCTTGGAATATTTCCAGGGCTAATAATTTCGATGGAAATGAATATCTGTTTTGAATCTGTCTTTTTCATGCCATTCACTCCTGGTATAACGATTTCAACGATGTCGTGGGAGAAAAGTGAATGAGATAATTTCATAGGTTCGAGTTAATTACTAATGATTCTTGTTTACATCTCATCGAATATGTTAAAAGGTTAGCACGTTTTAAATGTAAAGCACAAATTTGTAGTTTAATCACTCGTAAGTTAGAAAAAATAATACTTTTACTGACGAATGCATTCTTCTCGGTTGCTAATTGCTGAATCATTGACTCAATAGCCATAGCCTTTAGTATTTCAGAAAATAGAACAATTTAGTGAGATCTGTTAGGTGGCCTATCCTTTCCCCATCAAGTTCAGTGAAATTTAGCTTTCCTTACCTTCTTAGCAAAGTCATACATTGAAACTTAAGCTCATGACGCACAAAATGAATTGACTTATTTAGGTCGCCACCTGCACACCACTCTATAATACTATTGCCAAACACTTCTCGTTTCTGCACACTTTTTCATTCAAGTTTCAGAGAATTGAATAAACTTGATCACAAGATCGCATTCACAAATAAAAAAAAATCTTTCGAGAGCTTAACACTTTATCACCCTGCTCGGAAGTGCACGCCCAGACCAAGTTTGCGACACAGAGCTGCAGTAGAGCACGTGTTGCAGCAGCACCGATATCGACACTGCGACTCACCCTCCATGCGTGATTTGCAATGGCGGTCGAAAATTCTTTTCATGAACTGAATTTTCAATTTTACGCTGTTATTTTATTTTAAGATGCTTCCTAGCAAGCAATAATGCGATATTTAGTTCCCAGTAGTTGAAGAAATCAAAAAACTTCAAAACATGTAAACATTCAGATTAATGTAAACAAACACGAACTTTTTCCGTATCACGAATTCTGAAAGTAATTTCAACAAAACACTTTATGAAGAGGAAGTAGGCATGGTATCCATCGAGGATACTTCTACCTTCTACCATCCCAATTTTTTACTCTATAGCAATAAATAATACGTTTCCTAGCAAATGGCAATTCTTTGTTAATGCGTTCAGTCAATTTAGGAGATGGTGATGCTGACAAGTTTGCATTGTAATTTTCGAAGCACAGCCTCAACGGCTCGCTCAATGTCACTCGCTAAAAAAATTGTTCGTAAAAGTGCCTCTCCTCGAAATTTTCAACGATTATGTATCATCTCATCCAGTGTTCAAATCGAGGACTGATGTCGAAATTGACTGAATCGAGAGATGTATTATCTAAAATAATGACTTGACAGCCTCTCCTGTGAACAGAACATGGAAAAGGATTTCTACTCCTGGCCGTCAAGTTTTAGCAATATCAGAGTTTGGTCTGACATTGTCTCTAACGAAATGGTGCTGCGCGTCTGGTCACTCGAACTATAGATGTGCAGTAGCATCTAATTTGCCGAGTAGAGCAAGACCTGCGTCGTTACAGGGACCAAATGCCTGTCACCAATCAACTTCTATTAGACGTTAATATTTTCCATGAAGTTTAAAAAAGATGTCATGCAATTGCTCGACGCAAAATCTGATGTATGAATTCTTTCAGAGATTTTGCAAAATACGCTTTCAAAGTATTGTGAAGTTTAATGGAAAAATAGAATTTCGCTATGATCGACCGTCAAAGATTGCACAAAAACTTTCATTTATTGAAGTTTTGAAGCAGACTAATAACTTTGCAAACTCCATATATGGACTCCGAATGTCATTGCTCTTTCATCATGTGTTAGAGCCTGAGGCTCATTTGTGTGAAATTATTTTCATGTTGAGAAAATTTTACACACATATCAATTGAATTCAGGTACGAATTGAATTCTTTTCAGGTATAAACTAGGGAGATAAATATTTAGGAGCTGTGTTTTTTGCCAAGAAAATTTTTCTGAGAAGTTTGACGTCACAAGCAAGCCAGCCTGTGGTGTATTGACTAGAAAGGTGTCGAGGTTACTATAGCATGATCTGGAAATGTTACACGAGCGAGAGGTGGCAAACTTAGCCCGTAGCTTACGATACGACTACCGATGGGTCTTTTGAATAATTTTAACAATCTTTTAAAATTAATGGTGTATGATTAACCCAAATGATATTTGGTACTCATAAAATTCCTAAGAACATTTTGGCTGAAATTTGAGTAGAATATTGAACTTCAGTTTAACTGATCGCGTTCAGCTTGTTCAGATGCAATTTTGGCCATAAAATCTGTAGGAATGTTTTAACAAGAAAATTTTAGACCAATGATCCAAAATTTAATTCAAGTACATACAAGTGATGAGCAAACTAGGATTATCAATTATTGTGGGGAAAGTATTCCTCCAATATTGTTAGCAAAAAACATCCATGCAAAAAGATGAGCAGTTCATTTCAAATAAACTTTCAAACACATCGTTCAGTTCTAGACTTCGACTCAAGGACGATGACAACTCAGGTGTCTTTGTTCCTCCAACGGAGATGCTGTGCGTAATGAACAACCAGCAAAAAAACAATATCATGATAGATTACCAACCAATATGGTGGCATGGCACTGCTTAACTCCAAGCACATCAGCCGTTGTGTCAGTGACATGTGAGATCAGCTGCAAAACACTTAGATGGAATTACTCAGCGTGCTTTGCCTTGAGGCAACTTGATTGCTGCTTGGCCACAGAGTTGGAATTTTAATAAGCTTACGATTCAGAATAGGCGTTACAATTTTTTTCAATACATTTATTATTATTGAACATATTTCTCGATGTATTGGGTTTGCAACACATCAGTTGCGACAAAAATTTGATTAGCTCAAATAAGTTGCATTCCAGTTGAAAAACTGCAATTTCCACTCGACACATCTAGTTAACTTTTGAATTTCAAAATTCATGGATGATATCGTAACAGAGTATATTGGCTCAATATTCATTTCGCCTTTTCGCCTGTTTTTATTAAAACTAATCTTATTTTCTTAAACCTCTTTGTTTCTGTCGTTCAATTTGAAGTTCTCGAATAATTGACAATATAATTCTCATAATTGAAATGATGCCTCAATAAATATTTTTGTGAGGCTCACTTTAGGGAAAGTTCTACAGTATTTCCTCTACTCCATCGTCCAACTGCTTTTTGCTAAAACTGGGCAGTCTCTCTAAGGTTTTGGAGACTCCGATTTTGTGTGGTCCACGTCCTGAGAGCATGATTTTTCTCGTGTAAAATTTTAAATGTACCCTGAGTCTGCCGGCCGCATTATTATCGCAGGACCTATTTGAAATGCAGTTTAATTGGCCCTCGCTCGCTCTCGCAAGTTTACCAAGTTTTGGAGCATCTGTTTAGCCGAGGACTCCTGAGAGAGAACTTTATCATGGTAACTGCACAGATCGAATGTTTACCATAACATTCATATCGGTTTCTGAGATATAGGAGTAGACCGCTCCGCTGCTTTGCAAATATTCAATGACGCACATCGCGCTGCCAGTACGTTTCCGGGAAGTTTCCACTGACTCTCAAGGTCAGTGGATCACTTTAGATCCCCTCCATGTATTATCGAATATTGTCAAAAGTTTTTATATCCACACTTTCATAGCAAGAAGATATGAAGAGCTTTAATGATGACTAACTTTACAGTGATCCTCCTGTATATTCGTTCATTTATTTCCCTCTATGCAATCTCTTCGCATCTTGGTTACGTAACATAACTTTACAAGAGACTCAATATGTTGCTTGAATTTCTATTTGAGATGAATTTTAATGACTCAATTTCAAATCAAACCTAGTTATTTCGTACCTTATGTGTAACGTTTAGACGACGTGAATCAATATTGGAGCGAATAGCGTTCATCGCTTGCTGTCAGGTTGGTTCAAATTGTGGTGGGTTGGTGGCGTACAACGTGCTCAGTTCACCTCGCTTGAAGCTCATCTCATTTACGAAGACCATGCAGACTTCGATCATCAGTGAAAAGGCTTTATGTTCCTGATCAAGGAGTTTTTTTTATCAAATGGGGCTTCATTGGTTAACGAGTAATTGTGTAAATAAATTTTTCATGTGACTGGAGATGTTTTATTTAACTAAAATTCTTTAGATTGGCGTTTTTTGATCTTGCTGTAGGAAAGCAAAAGAACTGTTTTGTGATTGCGCTCATCATTTCAAGTAAGAGTTGTTAAGCCTACAATTGAGGTGTTTCTCTTTTTTTATTGTGTGCTGAACTCATCATTTGTGAGAAATTGTGCTGGTTTATTTGGATATTTATTGGCTTTGCTAATTATTAACTAGAGCCATCAATTGCAATGAATTAATATCGAAAAAATCACGTAGTTGGGAGACGCCTAATTTTTGATGAAATGTAATGATTGTTATGTGCTCTACTGATTTGCATCAAGTGTATTCTATTTTGGGTGAAATAAGCTGATTCTACTGCTGACGCAATGTTTTATAACAGATTTGTTGGTAAATTCATTGCCAAATTTTGTATTTTTTCTTTTCTCTTTGTGTTCATCTTTCTGGTCACTAAAATCATATTTTTTAAATATCATGGTTTGAAATTATCCATTGTCATGGATCATAAACCAGTTTTCGTTAGTAACAAATTATCATCAAGGTAAATTTCTTTAGAATTAATTCAATTCTCACGCACGCTAAAAAAATTGTTAATAACAAATACATTATTCGGTCTATGGGAGTGATTTCAAGGCACTATCGTGGCTCCCGTGGCATAAATTCTACGTTAACTATGTAACGTGTGTGAGAACAGCCAATCAGCGGGTAGCTCTAAAGCTTAAGAATATTCAAATGCGGATAAGAACAGTGACTTGAATGCTACAGATTGAATTCAATTTTATACCGTATGGACCCTAAGAAAAGTAAACCCAACTTTAAATGTTACTAACTTTGGATATAAATATTTCAGTTTCGATTGTTGCATAACATAGATAGATATGTATTCTGACTACATAGCTTTAGATCTGAGAATAAATATGGTTCATGTTATCGGAAAATTGAACTCTAATTATAAATTTTCAATTGACTATACCCATACTTATGCAACTACCAAAGAAGCAACGCATTTTTATCAACATTATCTTCATTTACTGATCAGTTATTAAAATCTAACCTTGGATTTTCTTTTTTAATGTGCATGCTGTTTAACTCAAAATACTGAAAAAAGGGAAATTGGAAGGAAAGGCCAGACGGGCCGAACTTAAATTTTTTGAGATGTAGCTGCATAATTGCCTCCATTTGTGCGATTTATATTTGACTTGAATTTTCAATATTCATTACGTGTTCATAAAATACGCTTCAATTATTTTTGTAATTCAAAGCGATTCCGTAGTTTCAACAAAGACGATAACCCTTACTTCTTTGGAATAATTTTCTGCTTGGCTTTTTGTTTGTAAGGTTTCTGATAGCAGCGGTGTGAGAGCGTAAAAATTGAAGTACCGTTAAGCGTAGTTTTTCTCGGCCATTTGCGTCGCATCATGTATTTTCCTTTGGACAAATGCGCCCTTCTATGTTCATATTAATTTTAAGTTGCCGTTCATTCGTTCTAAGTTCGTATTTTTACGAGAAAATTGATTGTTGCTTTTTTACTCAAGTATTCCTCAGTGCCGAAGTACGAAAAATGTTACAATGGACAGTGAGTCATTCCTGCACAACAGTTTTTAGATCATCTTCGGTAGGAAATGAATTAAAAATTACCTCTGTGATTTTTTTCGAATAAATCTGTAACGTGAGTGTCTAGCACGTGATCTTTGATAAATGTTCAGAAAGTATCATCGTAGTGATAGTAAATATTCTTAACAAATCAATTGCAATTCTAATTATCGTGTAAATTTGGCTTTTAGTTCATTATTCGAAAGTTTAAATTAATATTTAGTTATTGTACAAAAAATTACTCCTGTGAGCAAGTGAATGAACCAAAAAAGCGCGGAACGGAGGACATACATGCAGTGACGCATGTACCCATTGTCTGAAGTAACTTGCTAGGAACGCGGATTTTGTGACGATAGAGTACAGACCTAAGACGAGGTCTTTCTTAACGGAAACTATTTCAGAGTGGCTCAGTAATAGGCATAAATTTACTTCACAATGATAATTATAATAAATCCATAACCTGAGTGTCGTTCGTGTCTTTTCCAGGTGTCTCAAATGCTTGCAGTTTCTGACTGCTGTTTCTGATCTCTGATTGCAAATGAAAGTTGTGTGAAGGCATGGAGACCATTACAGGCTTATTTAAATATTGACAGTGGACTCCACTTCTGGAACAGTGCAACTTTGCTCCCAATAATAAAATGTCGCCGACTGCCAAATAGACAAGACGCCACACAGAAGCACGTTTGCTCTCGATCTGACATAATTTCAACGACCAATTAGTTTCATTTGTTTAACATCATTATTGACAGCCTGTCCATCATTGGTCGAGTCAATCATTCGTGTTAAGATAATAACTTGGGTATCACAAGTCTTGAAAAACTAACTTGTGAATTCGGAAATGAAAAGATATGGTGATTCTTAAAAACATTATTAGAGAATAGAAATATTTGCGCTGTATAATCGATGCTCAAACTCTAGTAGAAGTATTGCACCCTAGAAAGCTTTATAAAATAAATTTTTATTTAACCAATGTTTCGTAGACATTCATTTGATTAAGATACCAGAAGTGAAATATTGAAAATAAAGGAAAAATTATGCAGTCGTAGACAATAAACACTTAATTTACATATCATTTAAAAACGCTAGGTACATGTAACATTAGTTGAAACGCTAAAACAACATTCATAATTGCTGATAAAGTCTCCATGATATTGAACACATCAACTCTCGCCTGCACACAAAATATATTGTTGGTTGTTGTCGCTGGAGGGTGGGCAAGCACTGTGAGGGAACGCGAAGTGGTTTCGCAAACGAAAATAAAAGAAAGTACGGGGATGTATGAATTGTGTTTACGAATGCAAAAGTGGTTATCCCGCACGAGGAATTTCTGTAAAAGTTGTCACTTGAATTCTTCAGCTTGTCTGGAAACCAATTTTGGGGAACTAAATCACACAGGCATTAATATGAATTAGTTATTATCTGCTGAATACTGAACTCAAACATGTGACTCAAATCTGTGAAAATATGGTCTAGGATATGACAACTGGAAAAAATTAAAAAAAAACAGATGTATACATGCCTCATACAGACTCACCTTAGGAATAGAGCGCAGGTTTTCATGCCCCTAATGTCCCAGTCCACAAGTTTCGAGCTTGTTGAGGTGGTGATCAATGAGGCGACCACCTCTGCATCACAAAAATATCTAAGTATTCAGAATGATGCCGTGGAATGAAAAAATTAGCAAATACGCCTCTGGCTTCTACACTTGAAAATAGGGCGATGACATCAGTTCAAACATGAGGTTGGCAATATTATTAATCTACTTCAAAACTTCAACAAATGGATATTTTTTATGTGTTCTTTGGCTTTCGATCTGAGCGAATTTTTTTTTTTCGAACAAACTTCACAGAAAAAACCTAGTCGTGTAAAATCTCTTTAGAATTATGCTCAAACTTATTCAAACATCATATTTATGTCATATAAATGCTTTAAAATAATTGCAAACTTCATAAAATTATCAACGTCATTTAAATGTAGAGAGGTGACAGGTATTCAATGCGTCACTTATTGATTAATAGTCTCGAGAAAGTAGATTACTTCAACGGATATGACGGATACCCAGAACCGTCGTTATGCATAACTACACAAAAACTTTATGAGGTAATGTATAATAAAAAATGTAATTTAATTCACATTGCACGAATTTAGCTTAATGCATCGATTTCATCAATAATTGTACTCCAGCTTGAGATCCTCCTCGAACGAACCCAGGTTCGGGACGAAGGCTTCCTTATCTAACCTGTGTGAGCACTGAACAAATTTAGTTCAGGGTCAAGTCGATCTGATTCGTCTATAAAAAGGGACCAGCGCTGGTCAGAAGTATCAGTTTCTACCTGTTTTCACAACGATGCGTTCACTGGTAAGTAAAATTTCTGTGTTTTTTATTAAGTTTGCAAGATTGTATACTTGATAATTTTATAAGTGAACATGGGATATGCATAAAAGAATTCTTTTCTTATTAGTGGTGGATAATGTATATTCTGACTAAAAATATTTTTGCGCGGAAATTTCAGTTTCACTATAAATTAATACCGAAATAATAAGCATCTTACTATAACTTGCAGATTGCTGTCCTCCTGCTGGCCGCGGCTGTAATGGCCCAGCCTCAACCTGAACCCATAGTGGGTGGCGTCACTGACCTTGTTGGTGGCCTCGTCAATGGTGTTCTCGGTGGTCAAGGTGGTCTTCTCAGTGGTGTTCTCGGTGGTCAAGGTGGTCTTCTCAGTGGTATTCTCGGTGGTCAAGGCGGCGGTGGTCTTCTCGAAGGTCTCCTAGGCCCTAGCGGACCTGTGGGCGGCCTCGTCAGCGGTCTGTTGGGTCCACTTCTCGGGGGCTTGGGAGGAGCTGGTCTGCTTGGGGGCGGCGTAGGTGATGCTGTCGGCCAGCTTAGCGATTTGGTTACCTGCATTCTCTCTCAAGTGCTAGGACAAGTTGGTGGTGTTCTTGATCAAGTTCTTGGGGGTGTACTTGGCTCCGTCGGTCGTTAAGGCAATTCATAGCCTAGCACTATGGTAATAATCCTGTGAGAGCGCGAGTTCTTATAGCTTATGAATCTATTCACGTAATTCTTAAAATGAAATTTAGGTCTCCTCCTTTTGCAGTTAGTTTCATTTCTTGTAAGCATTGTATTCTCCTCTTGTAATAGTAAACTCTCCTGCAATAAATTTTGTTTTATTTTGAACAATTTATTAGGGTGCTTCTCATCTCCAAGCATGGACATGAAATATCTACAAAAATTAGTATTTTCATGAAGTTATTGTAACATTTATTTCAACAGCAGCATATTAAACAATGAATGAAAATGTTATGAGATGACTCATATCAACATATCAATGCTCGCGAAAAAGAGACGATTTTCTGATAATCCGAGGTTTTATGGTAGAAGCATTCGTGTGCGGTCTACGCTGTAGGCCTACGAAGAGTTAATTTTTTGGATACTTGCGTCACTCGCTCAGTGAGAAATAATGGCAAAACGCATCGAATTTGCCCGCTCTAGGACGCTTTCATGACATCACCTAGCCGCGATTAAAACTTCTTGAATACGATTTGAACAGGCGATGAATCCGAGGAACTATGACGAAGGCTTCGTCAGCCGTGAGGAGGAATCTAAATTCATCCAATGAACTAAATATCTCGTTTTGAATAAAGACGCAGAACGTCTGAAACTCTGGTAGCTTTAACCCTTTTTGCTCGGCGTGCATGGTTATAGGAAAGATAAATATTAATGGTTTGCGCATAATAGAAATAGCAGTTAATGGTTTCAACAAAGGATCATTTTCCTGTTTCAAAGACATGCTCCCTATGGAGATGTAGGCCTCCCTATTATATAAATTTTATTGGGCTCGATGTTAATCTGATTACGTCGGATTGTCTACGCGTACTCTAGGGGGTAGGGTGGCTGAGCATCAATGTAGAAGTTACCAAATGGGAAATATTTTATTTAGCTCGCCTCATTCAGCTTTTTGGAATCATTCTGGGTAGTGTAATAACCTGTTTAACATCAGTTATTTCAAAATTTTTTCTAGATTCAAATTTTCTTACGATTCAAAGGTTTTAAAATTTCTATACATTTTAAGAAATAAGCTGATTTAATATAACAACCAATTTAGTTCTTTTCTGTTGTCCATAATTAAGAGGCAGTTTTTAAGGTTAGTTATTTCAATTTATCATCTTTCTAATTCATGTCATGTTTTTTCAGGTAAATTTCATTTGCAGAAGATGAGCGAATGCTCAATACGTTCAATTTTACTCTTCTACTAGCAATTTTTAATTCGAGTAAATGTTTCATGCGGTATTTTTTGTTCTCTCCTTTTTACGAAAGATTAGGAAGCCTTCCGAGAACGTTTTTGCCGATAAATATCTTCGCAAGTCTGTTCGTTTTGACTACCGTTCATTTTTCATAATGCTCCCGACGGAACATAACCTTCATCAGGCGCGTAGGTTATGTGAGTCATCGTAGATTTTCTTTTAATTCTGTTACGGGGATCTTTTCGTGCAGCTCCTCTCCTAGGACAATTCGGCTAGACCCCAATCTCAGACGTCGTCGCTCCACTCATCAGAGTTATGTAAGCAATGAAAAAAAATTTCCCCTAATATTCCGAACAAAAAATGAATCGGAGGAATCATGTCTTACTAAGTTACCGTTCAACTAATCTGGCAGTAAGAGCTATCACAGTTTGTGGAGCTCTATCGTAGAGTACGCATCCCCTGCGTATATAATACTTTCAAACTGTAAAATATTCCATGGAAAATGTGCCATGCTATTTTGAATCATTGTCATAAAGAATAACGTGCAGCAACATTTCGTTGTAAACCCGAACTAAATGATCGACCGTTTTCGTTAAATCTGCTTTCTACTACATTAGGGTCTGCATTTCAAACTCTGTGGAGCTGAAGTACCAATACTTGTTTTAGTAAATATTTATCAAATATAACTCATGAGCACTGCATGAGAACAATTAAATAAATGAGAAACTTTTAAACCACTTTGTGTCTACTCCAAAGTTCGAAGTTCTTATGCTCATCGTTGTTGAACGCTTTGAAGGGGCCAACCAGAAAAATGGGAGTAGCATTTTCGCGTCAATATCTTGGTATATTTTTTCTTTTATGTTAATAAGGAAATTATCGGGTTTCCTGGTGTTTTTTCCTGTTACCCAATTGATTTTGGTGAAGGAGGTATGATTTTCACATTTGAACCGATAGCTGATTTGTAATTTGCCTCAAATATGAAATTTCATACATAACAGGTAGAAGACTGATTGATCTATAATTTGATGCTTTATTGATTTCACCAAGTTGTGTAAATGTTAACCATGGAAAATTTCCACAGATTAGGAAACTTTTATTTGAGTTTAAATGAATATATTACGTCATTAATCATACAGATCAGTGGTGGTGGAACAGAGCAGATAAATTGAATAAATTGAAAACTAATACCAACAAATCAATCTGCATTCATATTTTAGAAATAGTTTTCATAATGCTTTTCTCCGCCATATAGGTCAATTTAATAAGAATCATCAGACCCGATAGTAAATCAAGTAAGAAACTTGAAAAAGACTTACAAGTCATTATAGACTTGTTAGAGACGCACGACGTCTCGTAACAATTCACTTCTCGTGGGTGGCGAATTGTGACGTTATATGTTACAATAAAATGTAGGATTGAATAATATAATGATTACCAGCATGTTATTGTTCCGCGTAGAAGAGTATATTCTTTATTATTTCTATGTACTTACAGTGTTGTCTGGAGCAATAAACTTCAAACGATCAAGAAAGCCTCCCGTATATTCTAAACACCATCTTCACAACCGAAATAAAGTACTTCAGGTTTGTTAATTAATTTGTCTGAAGAAAATAATTTTCTAACTAACACATTACATTTCTTTGCCACTCACAAAGAATGAATTTTCATTGCTTCAAATTTTAAATTCTTGTGACTCTTTTACGAAGTATTTTCGACGCATGGTAATTTAGTAAGAAGTGTTTATTTCATCGGTCCCAAACATGTGTTAAAGTTTGTTCGACGAAATGCCAATCACATGGTATATTCTTACACGATTTTGAAGGTTCATGTTCATTCATGTTACTATGTTCCTGAATATTTGTTTCGACCCATGCCAACACGTCCCAGGCACAGTATTATACATTATGGCACATTCCAATACATTTGCGATAGTAAACGCTGACGCATTTCAACACATTCCTCAACGCCTGCTCTCGCACCTTTAAAGCCAACTCGCAGCATTTCTAGTTGCCTATGTATCTATCTGTACCCACAAGAATAAATTCACAAACTGAACTTGATTTACTCGCAGATGCAGATACGACGTAGAGTCGTAGACGCATATGAGAGGGTAGAAACGATCTTCACCTGCGCTCTTTAGAGCAGCCCAGCTTGGTACCTGGTACCAACTCCATTCCAGACTGACAACACCTGCAGTCGATTTAAAAAAGCTCTCGAACGCCTGTGTTAGCTCGAATTTAAGTGCAAATACAGAAAGTTTGAATATAGTCAAATTCCAGTGTTTGCTGCAAAACAAAAATACTGAAAAAAAAGAAAAATAATTTTATTTCGATCAAAGTTTCCAAATAGTAACGTCATTAAAATAATTTACTCTGGCGTCATTCGTGATGTTCGATTGATATCTTTACTCATTAATATGGCAACACCTATTTTGTGCTTAAAACGAATCAACCAGGAATTCCATAACTTCTCTTGACAGATTGAGTCCCGCAATCTATTGAGCATTTTCCAATCCTTAGCGGAACACTACTTGAAGTTCCTGTCTGATAATACCGAGAGACAAATACTTGAAACCAGATACTACGAACTACACTTTCGTAACTACCGGGTGACTCAGCAACGTGAACATGCTGACTTCGATCTAATAGATATTAATTATCTTCTTACCGTTGGAACATGTTTGCAGCTCTTTCACTTCAGGTTTTTAACACGGACAAAGATCATGTACGATGTACATATATGATTTTCGTTTACATTTCAACATGAAAAAAGCGTTAAATTTTCTCTCATTTCATTGCGAAGCGATACTTGCGCAACTCTTTGTCAGTGTTACGAGACTACACAAAGACTCCTCTTTTTAGCCAAGGTTATCGCTTTTTATTTTGTTAATGATTTTCGTTTCTCATTCGACATGCATTCATCGTATCGGTTGGCGTTTATTCGGACAGCTTCCTAAAGTCATTGCGACAAAGGCTTGTGTTGCGAAGCATGATCATCAGTCAATATTCAAACGCATCCTCATATTCGGGGGAGCTTTCAGTTACAGAGCGCACGATCAGGATCCTGATATTTCAGGAAAATAATCAGTCAGCATTTATTTTGCGCTTAAATAAATTTACAGTAAATCATCACTTAATAATCGCTGAGCAGCTCGTGGCACGCATTATATGCTAGTAGACTGACATCCCATTGAAATTCCAGCCACTGATGAATATGTTCATTTTGTTGAGAACCATTTAGTTCTCTCATTTATGCAAATATTAAGAAAAATTTATTTAAATTGAATGTACATAAACATAAAAACATACAAAGCGTTAAACTCCCATTACAGTACATATATATATATATTTATGTGTACGTATAAATGTTTCTGAATATTATAAACACACACATATATATATATATATATATATATATATATATATATATGCACATACACATATAAGTGTACGTGTACATGTATGCATACATATGTAGATATATATGTGAATGTATGCATTTATATATACATACATATATATATATATATATATATATATATATATTTGTAGGCATAAGTAAGGAAACTGCAGAAAATAATTTTCAATAAAATGAGCATATTCTCAATGGCTGGAATATCACTGTGGTGTCAGTTGACAAGCACATAAAGCAAGCCACGAGCTGCTCAGCGGTTATTAAGGGATGATTCACTGTAAATTCATTTAGGCGCTAAATAAAGCTGACTAATTATTTTCCTGAAATAACTGGATCCTGATCGCACGCTCAGTCACCGAAAACGAACGCGAATATGAGGAGGCGTTTGAAGATTTGCGGATGATCAGGCATTGCTATACAAGCCTTGATCGTGATAACCTTAGGAAAAAATAGTAAATGCCGACCAATACATTGAATTCATGTCGAATTAGAAACGGAAATCATTTACAAGATAAAAAGCGGTAACCTTGGTTAAAGTGTTGAGTCTTGGTGTAGTCTCTAATACTGACAAAGAGCATCATGATTATCACCTCGCTATCAAATGCAAGTCCAACTCTTTTTTCATGATTTAACGAAAATCAGATACAGGATTAACGGTGTTGTCCGTTTTAAAATATGAAGTGAAAGAGTTGTACACATGTCGAGTTGATATCGATCAGATGGAAGTCAGCAAGGTCACGTTGCTGAACCACCCAGTAAATACGAAAGTGTAACACGCGGTTTTCGATTATGGTTTCAAATATTTGTCTCTTTGAATGATCTGACAGAAACTCCAAGCAGTGTTCCGCTGTGGCTCGGAAACGTATCGATCAACCATCACGAATGAAGCTTGAAGAATTTTTTTTAATGATTTTACTATCCACAAAGTTTGAATGAAATGGAACATTTTCATTTTTTTCAACATTTTTTTTTGCAGCAAACACTGGAATTCGCCTACAGTATATTTAAGCTCTCTTTAATTTCACCCAAATTCGAGCTAAAACAGGTGTTTGAAATCGACTACAGGTGTTGCCAGTCTGGAATGGAGTTGATACTTAGCTGGCGCGAACCTTGGTGGCTCAAAAGAGCTCAGGTGAAGATTATTTCTACCCGCTCCTTCACTGACGTCGTATTTGCATTTACGAGTAAATCAAGTTCAGTTTTTTAATTTATTCTACAGGATATAATCGGATGTGATAGTAATAATGCTGAGAGTTGTGTTTAATGGTGCGACAGCGGACGTGTCAGAATGTGTTGAAATTCGTCAGCGTTACCTATCGCAAATGCTTAATACTGTGCCATGATTTATATTAATGCGCCTGAGTCGTATTGGAAAATGTCGAAATAAACACTCAGCAATATAGCAACATGAATGTACAAGAACGTTCAAAAATACGAAGAATATACAATGTGACTGGCACTTCCCTTCGTTGAACGAACTTTAACATAAAGTTGGGACCTATGAAAAAATACTTTTTAATAAATTATGTTATATCCTCATGATATAACCTCCCTACATCTATATTCATAAAGGAATCGCTATGAGGAATACTGAAATGCTTCGTCTGGCCCACGACTTTCATCTCCTCGAAAAGAACCGCATTAAAGATAAGTTCTCGCGGATAAGCGCAACTTCGAATCAACTCCACAACATGTCTTTCATGCTATTTCCTTCAACAACATCGTCAGACGACGCTACGCCTTACCATCATCGTGCTACCCTCTTGACATCATCACCACGACGCAACCGGAGGACTACGAGATCAAGTTATCAGATACCTCTTTCTCTCTTCTCTACCACAATGTATTTCTTATCTTTCTAATCTTAATCATCTAGGATGTTATAGTATTCATTTATAAAGATTGAATGCACCTTAATTATTGTTAGTCAGTATTGTGGGTTTTTCATTTATTAATGAGTAGCTACTGTCGTAACGTGTTTGTTCTCAGAAGTAGAGAGACGCCCTCGTTCCTTCAAGCGAGCGGGCAACGGTGAGTCTTACGCAGAGTCTTGCGCGGGGAGGCAGTCAAGAAGGTTCTTTCATTTAAGTTCGATAGTGAAGAGTAACAGTACGAGATCATCTAACTTATTGGTGTCTTCACCTGCGGTTAATCGCCTTTGGCGATGAACCCGCTTCACTCTAAACGATTGTAAAAGTGACAGTTGTCTCTAAATTACCTGGAGATCCATCTTGCTCCAATCATTCATTATAAATGGATCGCAAAGGCACCAGCCTCCTCGCAAATACTTCGACAACGCCCAAACTGGATTCTGCAGATAAGTTAACATATTTACTATATGTCTAACCAGCTTCTCTCTCGACAGCATTGTGATATAATAGGTGTCTGCGTTAATAACGAACCTTTGTAATCTTTCGTGTCTTCAATTTCCTTTGTAAGTTAGAGAGAGATGATAAAGAGATGATAATGATGATGATATAAAATGATGCACATACGTAAATAATAGCCTTCCGCTCTTATACCAACGTTACCGAAGACTTTGAAAATATGTCTTATAAATATAAATATTGTTTGTCCGAATATCGGACTGGTGGCAGCATTGAAAAGCTATCGTGATTAATTAAGACTAGAAAATAAAAGATAGTGACAAATAATAACGAATGTCAAGAAATAACATGCATCCAATAACGAACGTCGGCAGCGATGTGGAATAGGATCAAGCGAACATTACAAAATGATGTGACAACGGCGGGATAAAATATAGGAAACCATTACATTATCTTATGTTGAAAATACTTCGTTAAAAAATAATTAGAGTTTGACGTTTGAAGCATTGAAAATTCATGTTTTAAGAGTGACAGGGAAATGAAATTTGGGAGCTGAAAAAGTATTTTTCGTAAGAAAAATTAATATGCAAAACTGAAATACTTCATTTCAGTTGGGAAAATGATGTTTGGAATTTACGGATGCTATTTTATCGTTTGAAGTTCATTGCTCCAGTTAGCACTGTATGTTCAAAAAATAATTATAAATATGTTCTTTATACTATGAATCATTATAAATCGCACAAATCCTTGTGCGAATTTCTTTATGGCTGCTTAAGTTGACCTCCATGTGAATACGAATGTCATGTCCGATTGCATTTTAGAATGTTGCTGCAATTCCTATTTTTGCTCGCTTGCACGTTCAACGAGCCTCAACACTTTTTGTTTAGCATCGCTCAGTGTCATGAAATTTTAGAACTCTTGAAAGAACAGTCTCTTCATTCCTGAATTTTTCCTCCATTCAGTAATTTACCTCAAATTCTTCCGAGTTCTAAGTTTCCCATAGCATTGTTTGTGTTTTATCCTGCACTTTGATGAACTATCAGATTATTTATTCGCCTTCAAAGAATCGGTTACTCGAGTATCTTACGCCCATAAACCACGATCGAATTGTGGGCTAAGCGTATGCCCTGACATTTTTTAAATGAAGTATTAAATAATAACGCAGATCTCTGCCGCGTATCCCTATTCGGGGCGCTGATCTCTGCCTTCTTGGCGCTGATCTCTGCCATCTTGGCGCGGATCTCCGTTCTAGGAGCGGATCTGTGCCGCGGATCCCTGTTGTGGGAGCTGATCTCTGCCTTCTTGGCGCTGATCTCTGCCTTCTTGGCGCTGATCTCTGCCTTCTTGGCGCGGATCTCTGCCTTCTTGGCGCGGATCTCTGTTCTAGAAGCGGATCTGTGCCGTCTTGGCACGGAAGAGTATTCTTATGAATTGTGGCTGATTTGTCAGACATGGGTAGGGCGTGAAATACTTGAAATCTGAGTTAAAGTTTTATCTCGGGAACATCATTGTTCTGTGCTTCAATATTAAACATGCATTAGTAACTTGATAGATATCAACTTTATGTTCTTTTCATCACGCTAATGTTAGTTAATTATGTTTGGCCACATTTTTGGCAACCATAATACTGAAGTTCTCAAAAACACTTTGTTTTCGACGAACTTCATTGTAATAATATCGGTAATATTGTAAAGTTTTTGTAAGGTAATATTGACAGAATTTCTACACGGGTCCACCTAGAAATTTCCAAGGGTCCTGGGAATTTCAACGGGTCCTGCTACTACCTAACAACACCCATGATTGATTTGTTTGGAGTCCGCTTCTTCCATTTCTCTGTCATGCCCATGAAGATAGCTATAGTGAGCGTATCTGTGATACGAGTTTCACCAGTGCACAAGTACAATAATATTTTTTATCACGGGTACTGATAAATATTTTTGTTTGTCATCCACGTCTGGAAAGTTTGTTCAAGAAAGGTATTGAATCCCGTCAACTTTGGCGGGTCGTGTATACTATATAGTATATAAATCAACACACAACGGGTATTATTAGGTTAGATAGATTGATATTTAGAGCATGTATCTTCTTTGCAGCCCTCAGTACTTCAGACCTCACAAATGTTTAACTTCATTAAAAAGAGGCTTCATAATATTGACATCTGACGAAAAATATTTTTGGAATGTTTGAGCCTGATTATGGTGTTTGCGTATCGGAACGATGGTTATTTTAAATTTGACTTTGTTTCAGTAAAAATTACAAACCACATCATGAAAATTCAAGTGGACTTTGAGCTCGAACAATTTAAAAAATTTTGAAATAAAAGATTTTTACTGCAGTAGCTAATTCCATTAATGAAGCAGACGATGCCGTTTTGCTGAGCAGTATTCAACCTTACGAGACGCTTTACTTGTTAAAGAACAGGAGAGAGTTTTTCCGCATTTCATAATCCTAGCCAAAATAAACCAGAGCAAGGGGAACCAAATACTGTAAGAAAAGAAGATATTGAACAGAGTTAAAAATGGCATTTAGGTGCCATTTAAATACATGTACAAATCAACACAATTTAACTCCGATATTTGTATTGTATAATAACACGAATTTTGTCATTAAACAGCATTTTTATCGCTGTACATTAACGATAGTGGATCTGTTTTATAACGGTATTAGTATACAGCAGTCTAGTGTCGTTTCGAATCATAGATTTAATTCATAAAAATGTATTTATGTTTCCTTATGAATCAAAGAATATTGAGTCATGGGGAAATCGGCATGTTGAGTTAGTCCCACATGAACATTTTTGCATCATGGGTGAAACATCCTCGGGATCTCAGTATATGGTCAACTCTCAACCTGTTCTGCTTACCATTCTTCTCTGCTCGACCCTATTGAAAATCGAGGACGGTGCACCGGTGGAATATGGTTGACAGGGCTTATTATCCGCGATTTATTGGTCATTCGGCCATCCGACCGATAAAACAACGGTACACCGCCCAATTTACGAGCATGTTATGATTGGCACTGCCATCCGTGGCCTCCCGTCCATACACCGTCTTTAATTCGCGGCATCTAGTAGCGATTCGAGGTTGACTTGGCCAAGGACGGCCATCTGGCTCAGAATCGCTGATACCGTGTTTTTCTGACACTTGTTTCTCATGCCCTCTCCCATTCAATAATTACTGCTCTGCATTTGTGGTTAATTCTCAATTGTATAAATTAATCCTTATCGCAGATCGTCAGTAGCTGCAGCAACTGGTTCTAAATGTGCACCCAAACCAAATACGGTAAATATGACTCATGCTAATAGTTAACTTCCCGTTTTAAAATATGAACAACTCTATGGTCGAGTGAAAGTGCATCAAATTGCTGAGGTGTATTGTGGAACGTTTCAATTATATTTAACTTGTTGGGATATAAATGCACAGGCGTAGCCAAATACATTTCAACAATATCATAAAATTATTATTTATGTAACGGAGGTGAATACTGTATTTCATGCTGTGATTATACATGATGGGGTTCAACAATACATGGAGAAATATTAATTCTAAACACTTCAACTGTTTGTCGTTTCATTTAAAATGATAAACATACCCAGGTAGCAAGAAATTATTAGGTCAATATTGGGTTGATAATTATTTATTGGCCTGATATTGGAATCTTGGATTACAATAATAGGCTAATAGTAAGACAATATCAAAAAAAGATATATTTATTTATTATATCAACTTATAATTGGGACAATGTAGTAAATAGTTTTATTTCTAATAATGAACTAACAGTGTATGTACGATATTCACATAAGTGGAAACTATCTCATATGAATTAAAATATCGTAATTTAATAAAATTTGTAAAAATATAAATTATCATTGCCCAAACATTGGGTTGATATCGTACGCCAAGAAAACGGAGTAATTTGCATAAAATGTACCAATTAAGGTAATGAATAGTAATTTCAGTCATTAATGAGTGCAGATATATATGACAGATATCAAGAAATATGAATACGTTACAATAATATGTATATTCAGAATTACTGTATTCGCAGGTTCACAGTTCTAGTTTTTTCAGTCGTTCAATGAGTTTCGAAGGGCTAGTTTTTACAAAAAAAAATGCTAACATCGTTTGTCATATGTTACTATAGCAATAAATGTCTATATGTATATTGAATTAAGAGGATATAAAGATATAAAGTTATTTATAAAGTTATTTATATAGATGATAGAAATGACTCAATTTCGTAATGACGGTATTGAGTAGGCCTATTCCTACCATATAATCCATTTGGCATGCATCATTCTTTGAGGAAAGCGCTTTCGTGCAATTTTTCAAGCACGCATATACAGTATCTGCTGCTCAGATGAACGTAGCGTATGTGGTTGTTTAGTCTGATACACAATCCGGTATTGACATCAATCAACTGAAAGAAATCACAAATTATAGTTTTATTCAGCAAAAATAATTCAGTTGTGTGAAAAACCTATTTAAATTGTCAAAAACACATATAAAACTATTTTTGAGGGGTAATTTTAACGACAAATCGATCTATTGCTGATGCAGGATGCAGCCCTTGAGTCGGACGTCTTGTGTGCGATACGTTAAGCTTGGCCGCCGCCACGGTGCAGCATGAGTCAGGCGTGCATCGCGGTAGTTTGAATTTTGTGACTGTCTGAAGTGAAGTAGTTGCTGTGCTCTTCATGTTTAGGACATTCATTGCTTAGCTATCAACAGCAAGAGGGCAGTTAATGTGAATTTGAATACATTTAAGTAACTGAAGCAAACGTGTTACTATTTTTTTGTTTCATTAGGTTTTGAACAACTATATTTTTGACACGAAAACGTTCCCTGCGTTTCAAATTTAACCGAACTACGCGATAAACAGCCTCCATACTCCTAACACACAGAGTAGTCATAATTTGTGGTACAACTCATTGTAATTCAGTTGTTCGTGAATTAATGTTCCATAGAAATCTATATTAAGCATTCGTCATATTCGAGTTACTTAGCAGTGAAGGGCATGAATAATAGACGTGACAAACCTTGTTCTAAACGTTTTGATGACAATGGTGACCTGACACGATTGGTACAATTATTGCAAGTGTGGGAAGCATTGAAGAATTTATTTTTTCCAATTATTGATGTAAATGAAGTAATAAATATCGTTTATCCAGCAAGACATGGAAAATATTTGTGAAACGATTTTTTTTCAACATGACAAAAGTCATGTTGAAGAGCCACAAAAGAAGCAGTGAAGTCTCAGCCGCAGCACCACAACCACCTGCTCCTCATCTGAACAAGCAAAACAGCGTGCCAGCTCCCCAGCTCTGCGTCAACAACAACGCTCCGAACTGTCCGCCAGTGGCGGGGATACAAACACCATTCTCATCAGTGGTACAAGAAAAAATAGTTTTTACTAATAAGGACATTTCAAGCGTGGTAGACTTTTCTCATTCTTCAGATAATATGTTCGATAATTTCCGCGCACAAACCGATACTGGCAGTAAATTACCCCAGAGCGCAAGCTGTGAAAACAAAATAAAATTTCCAGTACAGAGCAATAAAAATAACACTGTTGCTTCTTTTAATGGCTACTTGCACCCGCTTCAAATAACAACCTCTCAAAAAATTCATGAAATTATTCACAATTTGTCTCTAACAGCAGCGTTTTTCAATAAATCCCTAAGACAACGTGAGCCTCCTAGCCCGTCGTCGATTTTCTCTACAGTAACAAACATTCAGAACCTAACCGAACAGCTTTTTGCTTTAAATTCACATATAAGTTCTCAAGACCTTGCACCTGTGGTACCTGCTAGTATCTCTTGTGAAATCGACTCCAATTGTCGAGAACCTTACGACACTTTGCTGCTAGGTGATAATATCCTAAGCACGATCAGAAGAAAGGACATCGATCGCTCGTGCTGGATCAAAACTGTTCCATCAGGGCGCTTCGATGACCTTCTCCATACTGTAAATTGCATGCCTAGATTTAAAAATTATATACTAAGTTTTGATGGTCTGTGCCACTCGCCCTCAGACCTTGCTCGAATCAAACAACAAATTGTAAGAAAGTACGCACTTTCTCGTATTTATATTGCCGATGCTTGCAGTGCAAACGATTTCAACAAAGCGAGGCATTTTTGCAAAAACCTGGGTTTAAACTTGATTCAATTTCAAACTTACCGAGAAAATGAAAATGGTGACGCACTCAATAACTTTCAATGGCCTCGGACCCAGGAAGAGAACTTCTGTTTTCTTCAACAACTTGCAATGAAATCAACATTGCGAATCACCGTGCCATATTGTCCTCGTTTCAACAAATGTCAAGCAATACATGGAATTGTAGATCATTCCAATGAATCGAAAAATTTACGGAATGAGACAAATAGTCGCACATTAGACTTTCAAAAAGAATATAAGCCTATGCACATCACTGCCCATGGTACACCAAATCCTTCAAAATTGATTGCGTCATCAAGCAGAGGTCTGAGTAACTCACTCACCCACAGCATGAGGAACGTAAATAAGCCTGAGCCTTTCCCTGATTCGATCTCAGACAAATATAATGTCAGTACGAAAAATAAATTTGCGTTACTTGCAACAGACACAAATAGTGATTGCGACATGCCCTCCTTTTCAACCAATTCTCAACTTTCCAGTGAGTACGCAGGAACCAAGGAAAGTCAAGCGAATACCGATATTCAAAACTATTCCAAAGAAAATCAAATTATTCGAAAAAAATCTGATGCCTCTGCTGGGCCTCCGTCGAACGACCAAACTAATACTGCTACCGAAAAATCAACAGTGAATCAAATCTGCACACGCGTTGCACACACACTGGACGACTTGAAACGATCGCTCAAATTGGAGCCTGCTTACACTGTAGGTGACGGACACTGTCTCCTCCACGCCGTAACGACGCAGCTTGCTTCACAACAAAAATCGAAATGGAATTATATATCTCTGAAAAAAGCCATCAAAACTGAGAGCTCCAGAAACAAGGACCAGTATGCAAAATTCGTTGACAAGAACAGTGGCAGTTTCGAACAACTCATCGATAAATACATCGATAGAAAAGTCTTCGATCACGCAGTTGGAGACCTCATACCCCAAATACTTTCTAATGTAACGAGAACACCAATTCACGTATTTGATGAAAGAGACAATGGGATTTGGAAGACGACAATCTCCCCTACATCAAATGCTCTGATAAACTGTCCTCCGGTAAACATACACCGGAAACAGGACCACTATAGCGCCCTCTTGAAAATGCGTGATGAAAATCGTGTTGCTCCCTCCCCCATTTTGTGACTAAATAACAGTGATCAAATTGAATATGAAGCTGAAATCACAAACAATGAACGCGGCAATAAAAACCTAGAGACGAATACTAAATGCCCTGCTAGACCTAAAAAATGCAATAACTCCACTAAAGATCTGCCTATTGAGGTAAATAATATCAAAATATTGCACATAAATGCTCGCAGCCTCAATGGTAAAATGGATGACGTACGAGTAATGTTGATCACTAACGATATCGATATTTTATGCGTGTCTGAAACATGGTTCGATTCACGAGTCGAAAGCTCATATCTCAGCATTACCGGGTACAAATTGTACCGTTATGACGGGGTCAAGAGTAAGAGAGGTAGCGGTTCATGCATTTTCGTCAAAGATGTCTACTCTACATCCTTAGTTCCGATAAAAGAAAAATGCGAAGACATAGAAATGGTTTGGCTCAATGTTCAAGTAAAAAAACACAAGTCTTTCATTATCGGCAGTCTTTACAGACATCCGTCAGCATCTCTTCGTCCAACATTAGATTTCATTGAAAATACGCTTAGATCAATCTCTGCAGCCAAAAAGTCTTTCTATGTTTTCGGAGATTTTAACGTGGATCTGACAAATAAAAACAATCAGCTAAGCAAGATGCTGCACAGACTTAATCTTTCTCAAATGGTCCAAGAACCAACTCGAATTACCAACACTTCTAAAACACTTCTTGACCTAGCAATTACCAACAATCCCCAAGCAGTACTCAGCACAGAAATCTTACCGTCCTTTTCTGATCACCATTCTGTAGAATGCCAAATCAATATTGCAAAAGAGAAACAGAAATCTAGTTACATTACATATCGCATGAAAAACCACTACTCCCCTGAAATATTTCAAGAAAAGCTATCAGACAGATGGAGTGAATTTCAAGGCATGGAAAACACCGATGATGTCAATCTACAAGTTTCGCTTTTCAACGAAAATTTCGTATCAGCTCTTAACGAATGCGCACCTTTCACTACGAAGAAAGTGAAGCCAAGAATTTCTAAATGGATAACAGATGAGATAAAACATTTGAGCAGAGCTAAAAGAAATTTGCAGCGTGAGTACAAACTGAATAAATCAGACAGTACGCGTCGAAAATTATATAAAGATCATGAGAAGATCCTACGAAGAAAAGTTAAGGAAGCAAAACGGGACTACTTCCACAAAGAACTCTTGGCGGCAAAACAAAACCCTAAAAGAACTTGGGAAATCATTAGAGAAGCTGCTCAGTATAAAAATTCAGACTGCAAAAGCACTTTTGACAACCCCTCAGAAATGGCGAATGACTTTAACACTTTCTTCTCAAAAGTTGGCGAAGATGTTTTCAATGAAGTATCCAGGACAGTTTCAGACACATCTACAGAGGCAAATCTGAGCGATGTTTCATCCCCAAATAGTAGCAACAAGTGGAGACCAAAGCCAGTTAGCGTCATAGAGATACGAAACATCTTATACTCACTAAAGAATACTAAAGCGACTGGACATGATGGCATAAGCCTCCAACATATAAAAGACAGCTTCCCTGTCACAGCACCCTTTATTCGCTTGATAATAAATACATCTATAGTCACAAACAAGTTTCCCGATCAATGGAAACTATCCATAATTAAGCCATTACATAAATCTGGTGATATCGACATAGCGTCAAACTACAGACCAATCAGTCTCCTGCCTGTTATGTCCAAAATATTAGAAAAAGTAATAACAAACCAGCTCTCGTCTTACATAGACGAGTCACATCTACTACATCGCAATCAATATGCTTACAGGAGGAATACCAGTACTCAGGACGCCCTGTTAAACATAACAGAAAAAATTTACAATGATATTGACCAAAAAAAATTAACTCTCTTACTATTGCTTGATCTCTCCAAAGCTTTCGACAGTGTTGAGCATAAGAAACTTCTACAAAAAATTTCAAACCTCAGAATAGACACTCAGTGGTTTGAAAGCTACCTACGAAACCGTTCTCATGCAGTGTGCTTGAATAACAAAATGTCATCATTCATACCAAATAACTTTGGCGTTCCTCAAGGTTCAATCATCGGCCCACTCCTATTTTCAATTTTCATCAACGATTTCCCCACCATGCCGGCAAACACAAAAATCTCAATGTATGCTGATGACGTACAAATTGCCATGACAAGCTCAACAGCGGATTTAACAGAAACACAAGCCAACGCTGAAAACCTTCTGAGAAATCTGAAATTGTGGTATGACCATAATGGCCTCAAACTTAACGCAAGTAAAACGCAATGCATTATTTTTGGATCACAGAATGCGACTGAAAATTTACCACCATTCCAGCTAACATTTGGAGACGATACAATTAAACCAGTCGATAAGGTTAAAAATCTGGGTGTTTGGTTTGACAAAAATATGACTTTCAATTCACACGTCGAAACAATGTGCAACAAAATTAACGGAACCTTAATGTTCTTTCATCGTATAAAGAACACACTTGACGAAAAATCTAGATTATTAGTGATTCAGTCTCTAGTTTTATCGCGTCTGGACTACTGCAGTCTTGTGTGGGGAGACTTACCTAAATGTCGTCAGGAAGAGTTGCAAAAATGTGTAAACTTCGCCGCCAAAGTGGTATGCAAAGGAAATTTCAATAAATACGATCATGTCACCCCTCTTTTAAGAAAACTCGACTGGATCCCTATACCGAACAGATTCATGATCCAGAAAGCTCGACGAGTATTCTCCTCTCTGTACCTCCCCCAAAGTAATGCAGAGGTGGTAAAATTTTTTCCATCTAATATCCCAAACGAAAGACCAAACCGGAGGAACGATGTTTTAGTCAGTTACCGTTCATCTAACGTGGGACAAAAAGCTCTCTCAGTTTCTGGAGCTTTTTTGTGGAACAAGCTTCCCCAGCATATCAAAAACTCTAAAACTGGAAAAGAATTTAGAGTAAATGTGTCACATCATTTTGCATCTCTGTCATAGGGCCTGCAGCATCTCGGTGTGAACTTCCCATCTATCAGAAATTTTAATTTTTCCTGAAATTTATGTTAGAAATTTAGAAACTATTTCATTTTACGTTTGCTAAGCGATTCGTATATTCATCTTACTTATTTCTGTCGACAACAATGAGCACCACAGCCGTCAGTTCAGTGCAGCAGAACGAACGTTCTTTCCATAATATAATTAGGAGTATTTCCTCATCTTTATTTTGTTATTTCTTTCTCTTTATGTATTTAATATTCAAAGTCCGTATGACAAATATACCATGAAATACATTTTGTGTGTACACCAATAAACAGGTTTATAGATGTGAGGGTTGTGCAAAGTTTATAATGAATTAAATTTTTGGCTAACGTTGTCTCGCTATTTCAAAATCATTCTCGAAGATGTTTTCAATCGATTTTCGGCTGAGCTGGGGGGAAAGGGGTTATTTAAGCATTGCATTTAGTCTTTTTATTTATTTTTTTTTCGTGCGTTCAGCGCACACTAGCACTGAACTTTCAAATCGGAAAAACTCTAAATTTCTGTAATCAAAATTATTATTTTTGGATCAAGGCCTAATCTTCCTATATGTGCCAATTTTGCGAATATTCTCCAATCAGATGGGATATCCGGCCACAATGTTACTCCATTTTATCCCACGTACACATGTCCGTATAATGCTGAAGAGTTGTGTTGATTCTTGACTATAACCTGACTTTTCTTAAAAATTTCTGTGAAGAAATTAAAAAACAGCTCATTTTTATGTTTTTCGAAGTCTTCTCTTCCTTTTAGTTATTTTTTTGCGAAAATTTCTTAGGATTACAGTGAGCTCAGCTGTCATTTTCTGTGTAGTAGATGGTAGGTTGCTTCTTTCTTTTATCTTATATATGTATTTTTTTCTAATATTTTATTTTCAATAAGTATATATTAATATGTGTGTGTACGTGTGTAGGTATATATATGTATCTACATAAATAGATATACATGTTTCTATTTCATTTCTTTGCGCAAAAACCTTTCGGTTAATATATTTTATTGCAACAGCGAAATGATTCAAAAATAGATCTATCACTTCCCCAGAGGGCGTTTCTGTGAATCGTATTAATGTCATATATAATTAATGAAATAAAGTGCAATTTGAGCATATGAATCGTAGTAAAATTATCTTTCTGTCCGTATGTTGTACAAGCTATGAATTTTGATATTGAATATATGTTTGTTTACCCATTTCTACCAATATTTTGTAGATATTTGTCAATCATGAGTGGTAACCGGCTCACACTGTATCTCTATTTTATCCCATGTACCCATGTCCGCATGATGTGGTGAATATCCAGAAGACATGAAATATGTTTTTGGTGGTGATAGGGCTTTGCGTATTTTTAGTGCATAATTTTCATTTCTCATTCAACTACCCTTGACAGAGATAGACTATTGGCAAGCCACGTGTGGTTTGTCTATTAGTACGCCTCGTATATTTTGTCTATTAATATGCCTCGTATGGTCTATCTATTTTGTACACCTCTGATAGCTTGTCTATTAGTACACCTCGTATAGTTTGCCTATTATTATTATGCCTCGTATGGCTTATCTATTTGTACACCTCGGATGGTTTGTCAATTAGTACTCCTAGTATAGAACTTTTGTTAGACTACTAGCACACCACGAATGGTTTGTCTATTAGTACGCCTCGTATATTTTGTCAATTAATATGCCTCGTATGGTCTATCTACTTGTACACCTCTGACAGTTTGTCTAATAGTACACCTCGTATAGTTTGTCTATTATTATGCCTCGTATGGCTCATCTACTTGTACACCTCGGATGGTTTGTCAATTAGTACTCCTCGTATGGAATATTTGTTTTAGGATGTCCTATATTTAAGAAACTTTTAAAAGCCAATATGTTGGCATGTATCTCATGTGACAATTTGGAAATAAACATTTTTTCTTTCTTTTCTGTTTTTTTTTCTTTTACAAGGGTGACAAAAAAAGTAGTATTTGCTTGGAAGGGTTCTCATTTAAAGTGTATTTTATTGAAAGTTTTCAATTTTACAATGTGTGTAAATAACTGAAATAGTGATAGCTTTTTGAGTGATGCAGTGTGATCTCAGCGCACATATGTGAGTTCTGACTATTACGTTATTTTGAGAAAACATCAATATTATTTCTTTTATTTTCTTATTTCATTAGCTAATTGATACAAGTTTTTTCGATTCCTACAAATTTTTTGATATAATAGCTTTATGTATTATCCATATGTATTCTTAATTGTTGATGATAAGTGAAATTAATGTTTTTTCAACTATTATTCTCTATGTTTTTAACAGTACTTCTATTTTCTTTTTTATTGTCCAGAACAGGTGATTAACGGTTTATTAATTAAAATACTGCGCAAATGCTACAAAAATGAAAAATAATTAATATGTCTTTCACAAAATTGTGAAGGAAAGATATACATCCAAGCTAGCAGAAACACTATTCAATGACTCACAACATTGTCATCATTCCTCCCTTTGGAACGTTTTTGCTGTGTGGTTAGGGCTGCCTAGGCTCACTTATAATCTAATTTTTCCTTTCGGCATTTTGGTAAGCATCAATGTTAGTGCCTGTTAGTGAATGGCATGTATGGTACCATATTAAATTTGGAACCATAAGTTATTCATTAAGGAAGTCAGCCACAATGAGTGGGCCATGGCACCCATGATACCCTTCCGTAATACTCATTTGCAAGTGACAAAACTTTATTTGCTTACGTTCAATAAATTATATTTGCATGAACATATTGCTCTTTACAGCACTTTTCAATGTAAAAATTAAATTCTTGCAAATGGGGGGGACTGACATTCAGAAATCTACCCATTGGATGAGGTTGCGCAATTGATTCATATATCCAAAATAAGGGTATATGATATTTAATATTGGTGTGCGGTTAGCATGGTATGTTAATATTGTTGCTTCTTCACCCAATCAGAATCACAGGTGATCTCTGTACGATGGATAAGAAACGCTCCCAGCTGCCAGTGTATGACGCCACAACCATATGTATACTCGTATATGCTCGTGACGTCATACACTGGCAGCTGGGAGCGTTTTTTAAGCGATTGCGTAGAGGTGGCCACCCGTGATTTGGAGTTGATTAAGGTTGCGAAGCGAGCGAATCATTGGATGTAGAGTTGGGTTGAGGTTGATTTGAAGCTGTTCACCGACCAAAGTTGGTCGCAGTATGGGCGTATTGAGGGCGCGGTATGGTCGCGGAGACTGGACATTTGACCCTCAAATAGACGGTAAACCAACCTCAAATCGTCCATGTTTCCACTCATATTCCACCGGTGCACCGCCCTCGATTTTCAATAGGGTCCTGCTATGGTGGCATTGCGTGATCGCCGTCTGATGGCATGGGAATCAAATGAAACCCGGAAATGAGTCAGTCGACTCATACTAAGCTGCTGCTATCTTTTATTTACTGCTTTTCTAAAAAATATGGTTATTAAAGTTCTGTCAATTAACTACCGATAAATTTCGCTCTCGTATTTAATAAATTTTACTGTTATTACTTGTTAAACTGTTGCCAATGACTTAATAATAACACTAATAATAATTACTTTCTGACGTACTGCATTTTTTTTGAGGGTATTACTAGTAAACCTGTTACTTATAACCTAGGGCTAACTCGGATAATACTAATTATCCAGTATGTTTATTAGTATGTAGGTATTATCTCTCTGCGGGCTGTATTCCATTCAGTCCATCCATGCAATTTCTGCACTCGTTAGTGTATTCCTATGCAGAATATAAACTCGAAAATATTCTTATTTCCTCCTAAAATACCATTTATTTATTTTGGAACCCATGAATAATTACACCCAGAGCGTTTCCCTTATGAACCAGAAAAAGATACGATGAAGACCTTACCCTTAAATTAAAAATCAGTGAGGCAGTGTTTTTTGTTGACCAAATTGCGTCTCTCGCGTGTCTGATTCCTCATCTTTCTTAGGCTCAGTTACAGCTTCTGTCTAATGTTAGGCCTGCGGGTGACGGTAATTCCTTAGTATTCCTTTTTTATTCTGACGGACTACTGACCGTTTTAGACCGTTCAGCTTACGGAATATTTTTCTTCAATGAATAATTTAGAGATTACAGGGACAATCTGTGTGACGGTCCTCACATTGGTCTCTCACACAAACGGTCAATGAGTAAGAATAAGAGCTAATGACTGAAGGAAATTTAAGAGAATTATTGTTTGTGACACTACAGTTTTTCTTAACGTTTCCCTTGAGATTTAGTTATGCCTTTATACAAGAGATGCTTAGTTTGTTTGCTTGCTTGACCTGGTTTTTGAAATATTTAAATACATAACTTAGGATTTTAGATGTGAAATTTGGACGAGAAAGCAGAAAATTATTACTATTCACCTTTAAGTATTATTTCAGTAAGCTTTACGTTCACAAAATGAATTAATCTTTCTACTGATAGTATTTCATTGATAGTTTTCAGATTTGTTTCAGTATAATAAAAATATGAGTTTATTCGTACACCGCAATTATCAGCTTCATAGTTTTGCTAATTTTATCTTTATGGCGCCTCATGATAAAATTGTATGAGTGAAACAGCGATAAATTCTCCCATTTTATTCAAGCACGTGTTAGACACGTCAAGAACCTTAAACATTGATCAAGGATCTGACAATTTTGAGTAACTACATTACCAGGTATACGAGCGGACAAATTTGAGCAAATCGCGTCGTACTGTGTCCAGGCGTGCACTTGACGTGTCTGCGACGTGTTCAGTTGTACTCTAGGAGTCGCTTGACGATGTCGGTGTGATGATCGCATCACCACTTCTTATGGCCCTTCTTGTGTCCCTTCTTGCCCTTCTTGTGCCCCTTCTTGTGGCCCTTCTTGTGTCCCTTCTTCCAGCTTTTCTTCCAGCTCTTCTTGTGTCCCCCCGGGGCAGGGTAGGGCTCGGGGTCAGGCTCCGCAATGGACCCCACGACCAGCATCAGCACCAGCAGGCCGACGAGACTCAGTTTCTGCTCAGTCAACAATGAATTCAATTTCAATGGGAACACAACTGCGAACAACAGGTGTTCTTCACATCAATACCAATTCCATCAAAAGATAAATTTACAGGAAATTTTTAGGGAATGTTGGAAATCTTGATGTCTGTCTGCTGCGAAAAAATATCCCACATCTGTACCTTCGTACGGATTTCTAATTAAATCTCTTATTGACATGGAAAAATCAAGGGTTTCAGTTACGTACTTGACAGAAGAGTTCACTTTTTACCGTCTCCCAAACTTTAACCCAAATAGACGAATTTGTGAATGTGTTCAATTTCAACGATAGCAATGAAAAGAAAATTCATTGTATTCATTACCTGTTTTGATGTTAATATAAATAAATGCTGTGTGTTAGTTAACATTTCTTAGCCCTCTGTCGTCTGATAAATTTTTTGGTTTTAGTGCTGCTTTTCCCATTAGAACTTAATAGAATTGGCTACTGTTATTACTGGTTATTGTTTCATTATTATCGATCGTTGGTCCTTTATTAGAGTCATTAGTTCGTTATTATTGTACGTTATTTTTATTGTATTATTATGATCGTTGATTATCCCGTTATAACCAGTCGTCACACCGTTATTACCGTTGATTATTCCATCACAGTTATCAATTAGACTTGCACTGACATCAGAATGCGAAATGATCTTTGATTCGCCAGTAATCTTCAAAAAGTAAAATATGTGTACGAATCCAGTTGGCAATAACATACATTAGAGCTGTATATAAACGTGCATTTTTAAATCCAACTTCTCGGTGAAAGTTAAAAACAGATGGCAACCATGTCCTTGTGTATCAAATATCAAACACACTCTATAGATGGCCCATGAATTGCATCCATGAAAGCCGGTACTGTCCAAATTTTACGAACTGTGTGATACATATGAATCTATAGATTACCCAACATATACACTGCGTGGCAAATTTTACGAACTGTATGATACATATGAATCTATAGATTAACTAAACATATACACTGCGTGGCAAATTTACGAACTGTGTGATGCATATGAATCTATAGATTAACCAAACATATACACTGCGTGGCAAATTTACGAACTGTGTGATACATATGAATCTATAGATTAACTAAACATATACACTGCGTGGCAAATTTACGAACTGTGTGATGCATATGAATCTATAGATTAACTAAACATATACACTGCGTGGCAAATTTTACGAACTGTATGATACATATGAATCTATAGATTAACCAAACATATACACTGCGTGGCAATTTGGTAATGAGAAACAATTTTTTCAATAACGTTAAGAACAAAAATATGAATTTACGTGTAATTTTCAGGGAATATTGATACTCCGGGCAAGAGAATGCTGTAAAAAAATTGTAGTGGTACGCGCTATGCAAACAATCTGACGCCACATTTATTTAATTTACGTAGTTCCACGTGCGTCAATTTAAAAACGAGGCGCTGTAATTCAAGTTTAATGGATACCGTAAATATAGCTTGACCGATTCTGAAAAACGGGTTGCAACCTTTGAATAAGCGAGGCGAGAAGTAAACTACTCTTAAAAAAATCTATAATGATAGATAGATAGATATCACGAAACTGAAAAAATGACCATTGTTCTTAATGAGGTATATTTTGATGCTTGCTGATATAGGACGCCAGTATTTATTTTCCGTAGAATCAGAAATGAATAGAGGAAACTTAATTTTTCATTCGCATGTTTGACAGAAAACATATCACTGCTTATCTCACAGGATTTTTCAACGCCTAGTCAGTTTTGTTCAGAGGGATATCAGCGACAGTTTGAAGCTGACTTTAATTTACCCCTACGATTCAACACGAACACCGCGACTTCATAATAGAGATAGCAGGCTTAGAGATGTCGGAGCCATTAGCCGAACTCACCAGCAATGAAGCCATGGCGCAGTAGACGTTCGAAGCAAGTCGTCGTTCGAATGATGCAGTTGCCCGCTGGTTTACTTCTCTTATACTCAGCTGATCGCACTTGCTGCTTGCGTCAGCTCGCGTAGTTGCGTATTTTTCTATTGTTTCAAGTCGTTGTAGGCCTTGGACTACATCACGTAGGTACTTTTGGAAGCATCGTTGTAATCAGTGTTTCGAAGCGTCTCAGAACATTTCGAAAACAGTTGCAATGATGGCCGAGACAAAGATCTTCGGAAAAGAATAATAGCTGACTCGTTCTGTCACCTAATATATTTTTTGTGAAGTAAAAAATTTAAAACACATGTACGCTCATCAAACACTTTCTGTCTTTCAGGAAAAAATGTTCGAGTTCTCGAGCAAAAATACTCGTTTTCACTAAAATACCAAACGGAAGTGAATGTAATGTATCAGAATTAATGTGAGAGACGCTGTCCGGAAACTCTGAATTTAGTGGCGCATGGAAATCTGAAAAAATTGTTTGGAATGAAAATATAATAGCAATGTGTAAGATAACTTCTTACATGTTTGTTTTTGTTTATGAGCTTGAATATGCGTACAAATCAAGTTCACTATGAGGGTAATGTTTCAAAAGTTTTACCTGCAATATTGTTGGACGCAAATGCGAACTTAAAAATTCTTCGAACGCAGCACTTCACGGCAAAAACTTAAGAGTACGAGCTTAGTTTTCAAGTGGACCTCACGTCACGCCTCGAAATTTGAGAGCGGCAAATAAAAATATTCACTTCGTATGAACGTAAATATTTCTACTTTTGCTACCGAGAGTATCTTTCTGTTGTTGGATTAGAATTGAAAGACCATAGTTTGGCCCGATATCATTCACTATTGGTAAAGTCATTTCCAAAATTTAGACATATCTGAAGAAAATACACTAAAATTAATTTTTAGCTAATGTAATTTACGTCGCTTAAACTCAATAGCAATATGTGACCTCCTTAAATCTTTCAAATTTAAATATCAACCAAGAACTTGTGGTGCTGACCATTTATATGATTCTTCAATTATAAATAAAATAAAACAGAATAAAAAGACTGAGATGGCCGCGGCTACTCACACCCGAGCACCCTTCAGACTCCGACCTGCAGCAGAGCTCTCACCTGTTAGGCGCTCAGCCTAATTATTTTTATCGTCCTTAATTCTTTGCCGAGCCTATTTGGCGTGCTACCAAGTGTAAACAGTGGATAGCAACTGTTTGGACTTTGCTTTTCATTGATCATCCGTGTGCCATTTTCGACCTAGTTTGGACGATAATAGCGGTTGTAACACCTCGCTGCATGATGGAACTGCGAACCACAATGGCCGGCTAACTCCTCATCTTCCGCCTCCCCCACTGCGCTACTCCGTTCTGCTGATCTCGTCTCCTCGCCTCTGGACGTCTGCAACGCGCGACTGCAGTTCGACGGTGAGACATAATTATGATCGGCGCAATTTCATTCCATGTCTGGCGAGTAGCCTGTGCTAGTCCCGTCAATTAAAAAATACGAGAGAAAGTTTCTAAATTGCTTACATACTAAACTACTTACTCAAATACTGAATTGCTTGATTACGTGGTTCGCTAGGCGGCCACCGCCCATTCATAACTTAATTACTAAATTGCTTAAATTCTCGATTTTTTATTTACTCTATTATTCACTGTGTAGACCGCTAGGCTGCCGCCATCCCTCTTTACTTATATGGTTCTGAAGTATCAAAGTAATTGTTTTCTCTCCCGGCAGTGGCTCAGGCACTGGGACTTACGAGGGCGCTGATGGGGGTGTACCAGATCCCTTTCATTTATCCTCAGTTAGTTAAAGATCAGGTTTCGTCGAATGTTTTTATTTATGATAAAATCGTTCCAGCTCTTTTCGTTTCCGTCATTTGCTACAATGCCTGGTACTTTCTTTGTTAGGCCTGACATCCCAAAAAGTGGGTACCATAGAAAACTTACACTTAATGGAAGCGTATAGCCCCTTTAAATATTCATTTCTAGTTCACTACTTGTTGAAAAATTTTTAAGTTTATTTATTTTGCTACAAATATAAAATCAAATTTAACATTAAGCAACGTTCGGATGTAAGTTCTATACCTCTGTCAATCTATAAAGCATAACGTTTCGATGCAACTAGCATCGTCATCTTTAGGCTGAAAACACGAAGTAGAAAATTTTATAGACTCACATTGATGAAAACGTAAATAAATTGTTCAAGCATAATCAGACGCAGAAAAAATACAGACAATCACACTGTAGGACGACTGCATAGATAGGTGTAATAGGAGTAATTTTTTATGTTATAGGAATATCGATCACCAGCAGACTAGTTGATATTACACAACGGTTACATGTTCATGGCACCAGAGACAGAGAAAAATGGACGATCAAGCGTATGTTTCAAACTTCTAGGCTGCAATGCTATTGAACAATTTTAGAGCAACGAAATCATTAGTATTCCTGTCGAGGGTCGGCTTAAGCTTGTAAATATGCAATACTTCTATTACTTGAATGTATTTTTTTAACAACATGATATTGAATTTTTGTGTTTGAATAAAGATCTTCATTCGGGAGCTTACGACTATGATGAACATGGAAATGATTAAAAAAAGAGCCTCGACGTTTGTGGGCAATTAGTTTTTGTTTCAGGGTCATCGTAGTCATGCAAGTGTAACATTTATTAAAAGACTTACATTCTCTTTTTTCACACTTCAAATTGATATATCACACTGGTTTATCAAACTCAACCGACTTTATTACGGGAATTTAATGTTGCATGAGAAGTGTGATTGAAGTCTTGAGTTTAGGGTGGAAACATCAATCTAATGTAGATTGGATCCTATTAAAAAACAGCTGCAGTTAGAATTAGTCCATCAAATGATCTTCAACATAAGTCGTGAGGGACTAAATGATAGTTCAATTTGGTGATGAAGAATACGCAATAGAACGCTTTGAGAAAATTTCAGTATCGATGCAGCTATACTATTTTACGCTCGTGCAAGTTAAGTGTCCACCACTATTCAGCGTTTCACTTCGAATTGCTCTACCGGATTCACATTGTGTGTAAACTATTACATGCAAATTATTTTGTCTGGATAACATTGTATTGCGTGTTACGTAATTGGAAATTAACAATTTTTGTAAGTTTTTGTGTCTGCAAAATTAAGAATCAAGTACACTCGCAACCTCAATTACTGCTTCTAACTCGGTGCTCGTTACTTGAAGGTGGTGAATTTATTTTCATTTTCAAAATACGATAATTTATCCGCCAAAGGCCTCACCCAGACACCCCGGGAAACGAGTCAAACGCCACGGAAGAGGTGCCGGCACTGGAAAAAACTCCTAACATGAGTCTTGTGCAGAATTATGTGTGTATATTGGGACCTAAATTCCGACTAGGAGACGATGCAAATGATTTCATGCAAAGGCTAAAAACAGCATCCGATCACCTGTACAACCGAGATCGCATTAAGGTGTTTTACCTCAGTTTCTTGATAAAGAAGCAAGCGAGTATTTCAACAACACAATACACACTCTTACAAATTTTTAGGAAGCTGAGGAGAGGTTGCGCTCAATCTAAAACAAATGACAGAATCTGACTTCAGCTGTGCTCTGAGTTAGAAGTTTCTGAGTTTCTGACCTGTATGGAAAACACTTTTAAATCAAAATATTCTGGAGGCTAAGAATTGGTACCTGTAGACTTGATTTGGTAGGGATCGAACCCCAAATTTTGAAAAAATTCAGGAGTGATCTAAGAAGATCTCCTATTAGTCCGTTCAGGAATCAGTGCAAATAGCCGTAGAAATAGAAAAGCGACGGTTAATCTCCTTGCCACTATAGTGCTTCATTGCCCACTGGTACTTCTCATTGCCCACTAGTGCTTCTCAATACCCACTGGTGCTTCTCATTGCCCAATGGTGCTTCTCATTGCCCACTGGTGCTTCTCATTGCCCACTGGTGCTTCTCATGCCCACTGGTGCTTCTCATTGCCCACTGGTGCTTCTCATTGCCCACTGGTGCTTCTCATGTCCACTGGTGCTACTCATTGCCACTGGTGCTTTTCATTGCCCACTGGTGCTTCTCATGCCCACTGGTGCTTCTCTTTACCCACTGGTGCTCCTCATTGCCACTGGTGCTTTTCATTGCCCACTGGTGCTTTTCATTACCCACTGGTACTCCTCATTGCCCCAGGTGTTTCTCATTGCCACTTGTGTTTCATTGCTCACTAGTGCGTCAAAGAAAGAACCTGGGAAGAAAGAGCGACTCGAGCCAACACATCGTCATGAAACTGTTGGACACACGGTTGGAAGCTGTGGGGGTTGGACACACGGTGTGTAGTTCCCCTCACTCAAGAAGAAGATGCAATGAGACGCGTTTGTGGGAAGCAAGAGGAAATATCAAGTGCTAACACTGGCAGAATTACCGAACAAGCGCGCCTCAGCAGCCCAAAGAGGAATACCGTGTAATTAATGTGAACTTGTCTGCGTTTCAGAACTGTACCTCCTCCGTGTATATTTACTGCGGCAGACTAGGACATACACCAATTCTCGCGTGCAACATTTACCTGGGTCACAAAAAACTTACTAGGGAACTTTAAACCTCTGATCAATCTCAGCGTAGTAGTGCACGTAGATGAAAATCTCGTGACCGCTCTTTTGGATACAGGCCAACGTAAATGTTTTAAAAGAAGGCGCTGTTGCTCGTATTAAAAAGGCGAATGTTTAAGGATTATCCACAACATTGAAAACATTAGGAGATGAACCTGTACCAGTGCTGGAGTTGAAACTAATGGCAGAAATATAGAGAAGCAATGTTGGGTTGTAAATGTACTGGAGAATCTCTGCACGGGACAGAAGTTATGAAGAAAGTCAATGCAAATATTGATTTCTAATGGCTCTCTGCTTGGGATGCACACCAGTGCCAGACTCACACTACCCAAAATTTTATATGAGAACAGAAAAGAAAACTAAGTTTGCCTAGCAGGCAGAGACTGGAAAGTTATTGTCTAGAACCCAAACATTGATGACCTAAGACAAACTAATGGCGTGTATGAGTAGAAATGAAATTATGAGTGAACCTCACGGCCGCTCATACATTGGGATTCATAGGCAAATTTAGTTGTAGACAATGTGCCTCAGAGACTGCGAGAATGACATTCTTTACTTCAGGCTTTAAGGTAGTTGAACATCGTGGTGAAGTCATCGCACGGATACTGAGTCAACCAGTTCTCCAATTCTGACAATTGCAATAGCCCAATCAACTTGAATAGCAACAAATTTTAGTCAAAGTCAGGCTCAGTTCAGATCTAGCGATTTCAAAATTGTTATTCTCAAAACAAAGGTCTCTTTCTACAATCATTTCTATCGTTCCTGGTTACTCGTGTTGATAAACAAATTACTTTAAATTTTCCCCGGTGTTCGTGTTTTCACTTATTTTCCCCATCGCGTGTTTGCCATGCTTTATATTTTCCTCATATTTTGTGATAACTTTTTTCTTATTTGCTGATCCGCGAATACCGAAGCATTTTGTTTTTACTTTAGATGTTTGATGTGCTTTAAGGGAGTGAAATGTTTTTCACGGTTATTTTGGTTCTCTTTATTTTACTGCTGCCATGAATTTCAACAACTATATTATTTATACTCGATACAATGAAATCGCAAAGGCTGTTCATAATGACGTAAAATAGTGTTTGCATCGGGTTTCTGTGCTACGAACCTAATTTCATGTTTCGAATAGCCGTATTCTATACGGCTATGCTCAACAAAACGTGCAAATCATTTACTGTTTCAAAATAAAGTGTAAAAACGTACCTCAGACTATGTGTCTTGAGCGGGTGAGGAATAGTTGAACCATTTGTTCATGATATGGTATTGAATAAACTTAGTAGTTGATCATGTCATTTTTCAGAGTAGGACGCACAGAACGACAGAAAGACAGATATGGCTCTTATAATAGTGTGCATAATGATACTATCCGCAGGGCATATATGCAGGGTATCTGAAAAACGTATACCCAATTTCAAATTACTATATTTCAAAAACTACAAAAACTATTTGTTGAAAATTGCACATTGTTTACTAAATGTTTCGGCATCTTTATTGGAAATTCAGAGAGGATAACTGAAAGGGTACTTTTTCAATAATATTTTTGGTGACAGACACGAAAAGTATACTTGCACTTATAGTTAATATAAATAAAGGGATGCTCATTCTACACTTTTGGTGGTATGTAGTGGATTTAGAATGGCGCTCCTGCTCACAGAACTATAGAGTTGTAAAAGAAAAACTAATGAAGAATTTGACGATCGCATTATCTCATTGAATCATTGTATTGAGTGGCCACATAGACCACCCGACACGACACCCTGCAATTTTTTTACGAAGGGGGGACATCCAAAAAGTAGAGTTTATAATTTCCACCAAGAAACATTAATGATCTGAAGCAAAAAATTGTTTTTGCTTCAAAAATGATGCTCTCATTGGACGAATGATGACAGGAATGAGAGAGAGAATGCAATTGTGTGTTGAAAGAAACGGTGCCCACGTCGGAGGAAATTACATATTAGTTTTCTTCTTGAAATGATTATTTCTTTTTTTTTAAATGCTAGCGATATCTTATTACTAGTAAATAGTTGAAAGTAACTTTAGAGAATATGTTTAACACAAAGATATTTGCTTTTAAAGTAGCTTATGCAAGCATAATTTTCGTATCTGTCTCCAAAAGTATTGCTGAAAAAGTACTCTCTCATTTATTTTCATAACTGCAATAAATATTTATTTTAGAATTAAATTTCAGACTTACAGCTAAAAGCAGGTACTATGAATATTACATATAACCTTTGAGCTATGAACTTGAATGCCTCGCAGCGGATCTCTGTGTTCATATCCATAAAATTTGGTTCCGTAAGAGTCCCTACAAAATTCAAGAGCTTCTCGGCAAAAATAAAACTCATGGCCTCACTTGAATATATCAGGATATTGACAAGAAACTATACAAACTGACTTGATGTATCATGACATTATGAGGGAACATTAAAAGCGTACTGAATTTCAACTGGAACCTCACAAACTTACTGGAATATATATGATGATATCCAATGGTACTATGTAATCTTACTGGAAAATATATCAGAATATCAATTAGGAACTTTACAAACTTGCGGGAAAATATCAGAATAAGAACATGAAACTTCATGTACTTACTGAGATATCAAGAATAGAAACTTGGTTCATAGATGGAAGAAAACTAGAAAGAATCTCCCCCTCTTATAAGCACTTTGGCAAACCAATATTTCATTTCCTGCAGTAAATATAGCTTACACTTAGCCATACGCATAAAGTCTACAGTATTAATAGCTTATATAGTATACTCTCCAGCAAATAGCTTATAGCATACTCTTATACCATACTCTTTGGAGCAAGTGTTTGTGAAGAATAGGGCTCTTTTAAGTGTTCTTCCAGTTGTTTCCCACTACGTGATAGTGTTATTCAGCGATCTGAATTGTTTTCCAAATGGTCTCTCTTTAAAAATGCACTCGTTACCACCCCATCCCTACGCTCGTCTCACCATCGTGAGACTAGGTAAGTAAAATACATTTGGATTTTTATGAAAGTGTTTATTAGTGCCAATTAGGAAATAAATAATATTCTATTCTATTCGCCGCTCGTCGAGTTCGGTGCACAGTTGTTGCTTCAGTGCTTGCCCTTGCCACCACCGCCGCCTCCCTTGCCACCGCCTCCCTTGCCACCTCCTCCCTTGCCACCGGGCACAGGGAAAGGTTCCGGAGCAGGACTAGCGATGGCGCCCACCACCATCATCATCACCACCATGGCGATAAGGCTCAAGTTCTAGAGAGAAATGAAACAGTTTAATAATGAACATTCATCCATGTCTTTCCTGTGCAAATGACTATGCAGTTAAAATTTCCAGCCAAAACTTTGCTAATGTTTTGAAATATTTAGCTCAATTAACAATGAATAGAGTTTTGGTCACTTTAAATTCGAATTTTCAACACGAGATTCGTAAACTTTTTCTCGCAATTCAGAACGCCAACTCACACTTACTAAATGGCGTCTCTTACTTTCTCATACCAGATGCCGTCGAACACTCGAGTTGGTAAGAAACGCGCATGCTGCGGTTATTATGAATGGAGAGAACAGTTACCAGATTCTGGTGGACGTTTTTTTCCATAGAGCAATACTCAGTACAGAAATGTCACCTGTTTCCGAGCCCACTCTTTAGAAACTCAATCCAATATTCCAAAGGAGAGACAAAAATGTAGTTACAAGATGTACTGTTTGAAGTTACTACTCAACCGAACTAGGTATTCCTCGAAATATTACTCAACAGGTCTGCTGAATTAGAAAGCTTAATTAAACCTGATGATGCTCATATACAAATTTAAATCCTCAATGAAATTTATGCAGCAGATTTGAATAAATTTGCGCCCTACATTACAAGAATCTAAGCTTAAACGCGTTGTTTTAATAGGAACCGAAATTAAAGTGCTGAGCTAAACAAAGAAAACTTATTTGCGTGTGTAAAAAAAGATTAGATGAAATAGTACTCAACAAAACAAATATAACAGCGTGAAATGATAGTCCGGAAAATAATTACGAAAGTCACGATCGTGGGGAATCATCATTAAGGTAATCCAGCGTATAAATACAGGCTGCAGTAGTAATTTTGAAAACCTTTTGATGTGAGCTACCGATGAGAACATTATTTTAATATTGGGTACGCAAGTCCTCAATTAAGCACCTAAAATCAATTCAAATCAGTCTATACTGAGCCCATGCCTTATTTCATCTGCATGTGCCAGTGTTAGATGGAGACCAATTTGCTAAAACGATGAAAATTTTTTAAGCCCAATGAAAAATGCGTGGGCAGTATGGCATGGTAGCATTAGCTTTTTGTACATTAAGCAGTAAAAATAATTTCCCAAAGACAGCATTGATGATTCCTTCAATAATTGGTACATAAATAGCATCTGATGAGTTCCTCAAACATTGAAACCGCTCCATAATTAGACTGTTGCATGAAACCGGTTATATTTATAGATAAAAAAACACAGACTCATAAGTCTTTTAATGGGCATGTCTAAAATTTCAGAAGAAGTAATAACGCATCAAATCTTGCCACACTTGGATGAATCAAATTTGCTACATCAAAATCAACATGCCTATAGTAGGAATACTGGTATTTAGGATGCTCTGTTTACTATCGTAGAAGAAACATGCAGTAATATCGATAAAAAAAACACCTGTAACATTCTTACCGCTGCTCGATTTCTCCAAAGCGTACGACAGAGTCATGTACAAGCGACTTTTACTGAAAATGTTGAACCTAAGAACATACATGTTGTGGTCTGAAAGTTACCTCTCATACCAATTTCATTTGATCTGCCTAGACAACAAATTGTACCCATTCATACAAGACAATTTTGGTATTCCTCAGGGATCTATCCTCGGCCCGTCATTTCTTTTGTTTTCCTTTAATGACTTCCCTTGTTGCCTTCTAACACAAGAATATGTAACAGATGATGTTCAAATTGCTATAAATTCTGTGGTAGAATTACCGAGTAGGCTAACAGCAGCTAAAAGTCTGTTAAGTAAACTGAAATCATGGCATGACCAATCTGGTCTCAAACTTAATGTGAGCAAAATACAATGCAATATCTTTAGTAAAAAGAAGCAATTCAAAATATTAAATCTGGCTCAAACGGTAGGAAATGATAAAATTATACCATTCAAATTAGAAAAAATTTCAGCGTTTGGTTCGTCTCAAGTACGTCGTCAAAATTTCACGTGGAGTAAACTTGCAGTGGAAATAACGGCACCCTAATTTATTTAAAATTTTATGTAAATTATGCTCGACAAGAAATTTAGACTCCTAGCCACTGAATCTTCAGTGTAATCGCGTATTGACTATTGCAGCCCAACACGGGGGGCCCAAATACCTCAATATTTTCAAATTTAAGAGAGTTACAAAAATCTATTAATATGTCAGCCAAGGCCATATGCATACGTAGTGTATATTCATAAAAATAACATGCAACCTCTCTCCTAAATAAACTCGACAGACCTCTGTTCAAGAAAGATTTCTCTTTCGTAAAGCCCAACACGTATTCTGTACTTCACGCCATCCGCATAGCGAAAATGCTATTATAAATTTCCTTCCTTTCACTAACCATCACCCGAATCGAAAAAATGATATTTTATCGAACTACATACCGTTCATTTGATAGTGAGTAAAATGTTCCGTCTGTATCAGTATTAGTTCCGTCTGTATTACTGCTGTACAAACTACCACAGTATCAAAAACTCTCCATCAATGAAAGCATTTAAAACTAACAAGTACGTTATTTTAAAATGAAATAATAATTTTACGCTGCAGTACACACTGAAAAGTAGTTAGGAAATACTTTCGTTTACTACACTGCATTACTTCACTTCCGATCCAAATCCTTGATGGCATGCGTATGTGATGTGACCTTTTGTATGTTATTACACATTATTTCCATGCGCACAGCGCGTTGTGAGAAGCTGCTAAACCAGCGATTTTCATTTTAGTCCGAAATACTGCATTTTTTCTGGTAACCGTTAAGTAGTGACGTTTCTTTACGTAAAACTTGCTTTTACAGTTAATGTAAATTTCAAGCCTTATTGTGCACAAATATTTCTTAAATTATAAGTCAATCCTTAACATTAGAGTACATGAGGGATGCCTTGAGAATATAATTTCCATTCACTATGCTTCAACAACATTATGTCATTGTATGGTAGTCTATTTTTCCTAGGCGTTCTTATCAACGTTCACCGTTTTAATCTTTGTGAGCGTTTATTATCGTATAAGTTATAAGAAACCTAATCTAAACTAACCAAGGGAACACTTTTATGTTTTTCCCTCAAAGTATTTTTCAACCACGAGTATTTACACTCATTTTATATTACCTCTAAGGGTCTCAGTTGCAGCCCAAACTAAAGACCTTTAAATTAAGAAATTTTCAAAAACCAATGTTGATTTAAATTTAAAAATCTAACTCTGTTGGAAATAAACTTATCTTTCTTTTTTATGTCTTCATTATCTATGTTGGAATTATCATGAATATGTTGTGTGGTTTAAAGCATATTCTTTGAGGTAGTTACTCGCTACTAATATGATATGTATGCACGAAAAGATAGTTACGAATTTCTGCCATGTCAGACAACTAGTTTTAATATTTACATCCACTCAGTACACTTTCAATATTATTCTCTGAAATAGCGGAAGCTCAAACTTATATGTCTGTATAAGTGACGATTGATATAAGCGTTTGACATGACTGTGACACTGTCTTAACATTTTTATTATTACTTTTAGTTATAATTTTCGCAAAATAACCTGACCATGGAAATCAACTTTCAAGTTTTTTTTCAATCATTTATTCAAACATTGACAACCATGTACGTTTGAAACACTGACACCCATGTACTGCCATAACTGTTCAAACGTTGACACCCACGTACTGCTTTGACTGTTCAAACATTGACAACCATGTACGTTTGAAACACTGACACCCATGTACTGTCATAACTGTTCAAACATTGACACACACGTACTGCTTTGACTGTTCAAACATTGACAACCATGTACGTTTGAAACACTGACACCCATGTACTGTCATAACTGTTCAAACATTGACACACACGTACTGCTTTGACTGTTCAAACATTGACAACCATGTACGTTTGAAACACTGACACCCATGTACTGCCATAACTGTTCAAACATTGACACCCACGTACTGCTTTGACTGTTCAAACATTGACAACTATGTACGTTTGAAACACTGACACCCATGTACTGCCATAACTGTTCAAACATTGACACCCACGTACTGCTTTGACTGTTCAAACATTGACAACCATGTACGTTTGAAACACTGACACCCATGTACTGCCATAACTGTTCAAACATTGACACCCACGTACTGCTTTGACTGTTCAAACATTGACAACCATGTACGTTTGAAACACTGACACCCATGTACTGCCATAACTGTTCAAACATTGACACCCACGTACTGCTTTGACTGTTCAAACATTGACAACCATGTACGTTTGAAACACTGACACCCATGTACTGCCATAACTGTTCAAACATTGACACCCACGTACTGCTTTGACTGTTCAAACATTGACAACCATGTACGTTTGAAACACTGACACCCATGTACTGCCATAACTGTTCAAACATTGACACCCACGTACTGCTTTGACTGTTCAAACATTGACAACCATGTACGTTTGAAACACTGACACCCATGTACTGCCATAACTGTTCAAACATTGACACCCACGTACTGCTTTGACTGTTCAAACATTGACAACCATGTACGTTTGAAACACTGACACCCATGTACTGCCATAACTGTTCAAACATTGACACCCACGTACTGCTTTGACTGTTCAAACATTGACAACCATGTACGTTTGAAACACTGACACCCATGTACTGCCATAACTGTTCAAACATTGACACCCACGTACTGCTTTGACTGTTCAAACATTGACAACCATGTACGTTTGAAACACTGACACCCATGTACTGCCATAACTGTTCAAACATTGACACCCACGTACTGCTTTGACTGTTCAAACATTGACACCCACGTACTGCTTTGACTGTTCAAACATTGACAACCATGTACGTTTGAAACACTGACACCCATGTACTGCCATAACTGTTCAAACATTGACACACACGTACTGCTTTGACTGTTCAAACATTGACAGCCATGTACGTTTGAAACACTGACACCCATGTACTGTCATAACTGTTCAAACATTGACACACACGTACTGCTTTGACTGTTCAAACATTGACAGCCATGTACGTTTGAAACACTGACACCCATGTACTGTCATAACTGTTCAAACATTGACACACACGTACTGCTTTGACTGTTCAAACATTGACAACCATGTACGTTTGAAACACTGACACCCATGTACTGTCATAACTGTTCAAACATTGACACACACGTACTGCTTTGACTGTTCAAACATTGACAACCATGTACGTTTGAAACACTGACACCCATGTACTGTCATAACTGTTCAAACATTGACACACACGTACTGCTTTGACTGTTCAAACATTGACAACCATGTACGTTTGAAACACTGACACCCATGTACTGTCATAACTGTTCAAACATTGACACACACGTACTGCTTTGACTGTTCAAACATTGACAACCATGTACGTTTGAAACACTGACACCCATGTACTGCCATAACTGTTCAAACACTGACACCCACGTACTGCTTTGACTGTTCAAACATTGACAACCATGTACGTTTGAAACACTGACACCCATGTACTGCCATAACTGTTCAAACATTGACACCCACGTACTGCTTTGACTGTTCAAACATTGACAACCATGTACGTTTGAAACACTGACACCCATGTACTGCCATAACTGTTCAAACATTGACACCCACGTACTGCTTTGACTGTTCAAACATTGACAACCATGTACGTTTGAAACACTGACACCCATGTACTGCCATAACTGTTCAAACATTGACACCCACGTACTGCTTTGACTGTTCAAACATTGACAACCATGTACGTTTGAAACACTGACACCCATGTACTGCCATAACTGTTCAAACATTGACACACACGTACTGCTTTGACTGTTCAAACATTGACAGCCATGTACGTTTGAAACACTGACACCCATGTACTGTCATAACTGTTCAAACATTGACACACACGTACTGCTTTGACTGTTCAAACATTGACAACCATGTACGTTTGAAACACTGACACCCATGTACTGTCATAACTGTTCAAACATTGACACACACGTACTGCTTTGACTGTTCAAACATTGACAACCATGTACGTTTGAAACACTGACACCCATGTACTGTCATAACTGTTCAAACATTGACACACACGTACTGCTTTGACTGTTCAAACATTGACAACCATGTACGTTTGAAACACTGACACCCATGTACTGTCATAACTGTTCAAACATTGACACACACGTACTGCTTTGACTGTTCAAACATTGACAACCATGTACGTTTGAAACACTGACACCTATGTACTGCCATAACTGTTCAAACATTGACACACACGTACTGCTTTGACTGTTCAAACATTGACAGCCATGTATTATACTGTAATGACAACCATGCACGTTTACTAACTAAGGATATTGATATTAAGACAATTTAAAAACCACGACTAATTTTTGTACCAACTATATTGAAACAAAACTGTTTTTCCTCTTTTTACATAATTGAGAAAAATAAATTTGGCTAACTGAATTTACTTTGTATTATGACTACCTACTTCACAGTGCAAATCATATTTCATCACACTGGTAATTTCTAAGATCGTAGCTGAAACGTTCAAAGATATAATGATTGTTAAAGTCTTAAAAATTCTATCCTAGAAGGAAACCAGTCATTCTGGGCTACAAGCAAAGGTAAGGTACATGCGCTCTTCATTAGCAAGGCTCCACAAACAAGAAATAAATTGACCCGTATCTAGTGTCACTTACGAAGAAAGAAGCCATTGTGCTGGTGTTACTCGGAGCGTCGTCGTTCGAGTGATGCAGTCGACTCTAGCGCTCGACTTTTTAAGTCTGACGAGACTCGCTCGGTGCTTGCGCAACTGCGCCGACGCTCCGGCGACGCTGGCTGGCGCTGTGGTAACTCGTGATGAAGCTAATCCAATTGTGCGCGAAAAGCGGCATTGAAATTTTATATCTTTAGATGCATTGTTTTGAAACCGCCAAGTATTAGGTATATTTTTGGAATGGTCAAGTATTAGGTATATATATTTTTTGAATGGTCAAATATTAGGTATATTTTTGGAATGGTCAAATATTAGGTATATTTTTGGAATGGTCATGTATTAGATATATTTTTCGAAATTCAAGTATAAGGGATAAATATGGTCTAAATATGGTCAAGTATTAGGTATATCTTGGAAAGTAGTAAATTCTTATGTATATATCTGGAAATGGTGGGTCATTAGGTTTGGTTTGGGACATTGCTTATAAATAAGAAATGTTTTTTGGGAATGGTCGATTATAAAATAAAATTTTGTTATCGGTCATGTATTCGCTATATTTTTTTGGGAGCCAATATATATATATATATATATATATATATATATATTACATAAACTTTTTAAATGGTTAAATATTAGATTTGTTTTGGGAAACGGCCGTATACGATAGATTGTTAGAAATGGTCAAATGCTCTATGTATTTTTGGAAATGGATAAATTTTACGTATACTTTTGAAAATGAATAAGTATTAGATATATTTTGGAAAATGGTCCAATACTAGGTATATTTTTGGGAAGTTGTCGTATATTAGATGTATTTTTGGAAATGGTCATGAAATAGATATTTTTGGAAAAGGATAGGAACTAGTAATATTCTTGAAATAGTATGAATCAGATCCATATATAGTAATGATGAAAAATCAGACCTATATTTGGAAATGGTTGAGCATTAGACAAATTTTTGAAAATTTTCATTCTATAGACATAAGTCTAAAAATGGTTCAATTTTGGATGCACTATTGGCAATAATTCAATGTAGATTTGATTGAATATGATCTTGTTTTAACGGTTTTGTGAGTTCGGGAACACTTGAGCTGTACATGAAGGAGCACCAACTACAGAGGAGGGAACACAAATAACTTGCGTAAAAGGGAACACAATTTGTGCTCGTACGGTAAAAATTTCATAAAATTAGACACGGGTTTGACTTTATTCTGACTGACCATAAGGTTAATAAATCTAACAAAATATTTATATCCAAATGCAAGAATTTTATTTGTGATTGAAAAATATAGGAATTAAATTAAATTTTTCAAAACCTCCATATTTGATTAATCTAACAAACCATTTGCATGAACAACATCCTGATAGTTTATCTTTATTGCAATATATGTGGTAGAAACACATTTGGAAGTCCCCTCCATTTATGACCAGAATTGTGAACATCCTTCAACATTGAAAAAAAAGTTTTCACGCACGATGAATTCTACTTTGCTACGTGATGAATTTGTTTAACGTGTTTAAACCTATACCGAGAATTAAACCCGTACAACAAATTATACCTATACCAAGAATTACACCTGTACCGGGAACAATACCAATACTGGGAATTATACCTATACCGGGAATTATACCTATACCAGGAATTGTACCTACACCGGGAACCTTAACACATTCATTGCTTCACACGCTCGTTTAAATGAGCGTATAATAATTAATATTTCGTTGATATAGTAACTGTAATAAGGTATTATACAGTGGGGGCAAAATAATATAACACGTTGATTAAATCGCCAGATTCCACATTTCTAGACCACGTACAATTACGAAAATTAGACTATATATCAACTATAGTATAAAAGGTCAAATAATATATTTTAAACCCACAGATATTTAATAGAAAAAATATATAGGAACATGTATAATAAATACGTCTTTCAAAGTTTACAACACATCTCAAGATATACATACAATAATACTTCGTTGTATTGCCGTTATTATAAAGTATGGCTTCGAGACGTTTAGAGTAGTTCACTACCAGCCTTTGAAAAGTCTTGAGTGTAATCTTATTCCATTCTTCAGTGCAAATTTCTTTGAGTTCAGTGATGTTGTTGGGACCTCTCTTCTAAATTTTCAATTTCAATTCCCACGCAAGTTTTCGATCGGATTCACGTCCGGGGATTAACTTGGCCATTCAAAAATGTTATCTTCCTCATCCTCAACCACTCCTTGGTGTCGTTTGCAGTATGCTTTGGATCGTTGTCTTGTTGGAACGACTATCCACGATTCAATTTTAAGAAACGAGCTGTAAGTAGAAGTTGCTCGATCATTATTTTGCGATATTTCCTGTCATTCATGGTTCTTTCAATGATGTGATGTTTACCAACTCCTGATGAGCTGAGACATCCCCACATCATGATTGAGCCACCTTTAGACTTGACAGTGGGTGTGGTGCACTTTGGTTTATACTTTTCGTTTTATTGTCTCCAAACACGGTTAGTGCTGTTTCTTCCAAATAGTTTGATTTTGGTGTCAACTGACCATAATACTGAGTTCCAAAACGCTGCTGGCTTGTTCAAATGGGCCTTCAAATTCGAAGGCCCATAGCGGTGTCCAGACGTGCCTGACATCTCTAAGTGATTGAGCGTGCCGCTAGCTGGGCACGCTCGTTTAGTTAGACGTCCGGAAATCTCTATGGGTCTCCAAATTTGAATACAAAATAATCAATCTGAAATGAAAATCACGAGCAATTACATTTTCTAATATTAAGAACATACATTAAAAATTTGAACTAAAACTGCTTATAAATATTATGAGATTTTTATAATAGGGAGCAACGTTTCAATCACCCTGCATAAACAAAGTATTTGTATTATGATTTGATATAATTATAAACCCCCTCATGTAACAAGTGTAGTAGGTTAACAGACCAATAAACAAGACACTCATACAATAAGTAAATAAGGCTGAAATACCTACAACCATTAAGGTACTCGATCATACAATAGATATAATATACATGCCTCTAGACAACTGCATGCGACAGTCCAATGCTCTCACGTGAAGCCTGGCTAATCTGTATAGGCTTAATATAGGTATTATTTACGGTATAGGTTTAATTTTCAGTATACGTGTAAGTCTCGCTATAGGTTTAAATATGTTAAACCAATCACGCTGCAAATCAGTTAGGAAACCGTTGGCCGCATTTTGAGCTTCTAACAGGCAATCTCTCAGAGTTAAGGACTCGAATAATAAATTGAAACAGTGAAAAATTGATGGGAGGTCTAAATTAAAGTTATTATTAGTGAACAGGGTATAGTCAGGTTCAATTTGTTTTTAAAGCGCAAGGATGCAATCATTTTTCGAAAAAAAAACAGAAAATGGTTAAAAAAGCAGGTCAGGACGAGAGCCTCCACAATAAAAATGGTTAAAATCACTGGTCGAAACTATTTCGCTATATATGAAAACTTCAATTCTGATGATTGACTCGAAAAACGTCATCACGTTAATACTCGAAGAAACGCAAAGCAATAAAACATTTTTTTGCCTGCACTGGATTCATTTCTCAACCAAATTTTGATAGGAAATAAATGAGGGCAGCGTAAATTCTTTATTCTATTTCAATTTCTTCGTGGCATTCTAGAATATTTCCAATTATTATTAGTCTTTGAAACATACAAATCAAATTACTAAGTTTGGGAACAATTTGAAAATGAAGAAATCATTATTTTTCACAAACATAACCGAGAAAATTTTCATGAACGCCAATGTATTCAAAATTCATTCTCTTCTTTTACACAGTGTATGAAGAGCAATAAAATTAAAACTCTCGTACTTTACGTTGACAAGAGTTTCAAATTCAGAATTTCCGAGCCACTCTCAGCAGCGGGAGAAATATGCGGCCACACAATATCATCACGAACTTGAACATGATCCCAACATACACGACGAATAAGCAAAGGGAAGCGAACATTGTCAAAAACGAACTTTCATGAGAATCGCGAATAAATTAGCTATTTTTAACTAATACGCTTAGTTTAACCCTGTGACTGTGACGTGCGCCACCGGTGGTACACGGAGGTAATTTTTATACTGCTGCTGACCGGCGAGTAGTCGCAAATTCAATTTTCATAGTTATTTAATCACAGCTAAATAATCGCAAGATCCAGTTCATGTTTAGTATTTCCAAAATAGCTTATTACAATTGGCATTAAATTTGAGTTTGGTGTTGAACTTAATATTTAGGAGTCGCAGTCAAAGTGTTAAAGTTTTACAGTCTCAGCCGTCATCATTTAGAACGATACCAGCTGCATGGCAACCAACTGTCACTCAGCTGAATTAATTTTATTTCATTATTTGGCTTGTATTCGTTTAATTAACTTTCATTTAAGCCACTAGGATTAAAAAAAATCAATATCTTTTCTTTTTTTACTCAACTGTTGTGGATGTTTTACACTGAATGTGACTTGACATTTGATGTACGATGAGACCCATCACCTGCTGGGGTAGTCATTTTACAGATTCAAATTTTTTGCTTAAATCGCTGCATTTCTACCTCATTGTGCGGTCGAAAAACTCGGGAGATTTTTATGCCCGTTGGTGACTTGATGTTCAAAACTTACAAATAGACATATGTAAATGTAATTGCTTGCCTTCAAGAGTTTCAAGGAACGGATATGTACGCTAAATACGATGTAGACTTTCAGAATATTCACTAACATAAGGGAGCTAAAAGTACTACATAAATCTTTTCATAGATAATTTCCATTTTCGCACGAAAGCAGAGAAAATTGAAACCTGTTGCTTCAAGCTCTAACTCTCTCACATATGTAGTCTTCGCTCGGTAAGTATTAAGCGCATATCTTTCATCCGTAACCTTTTTCCATTTGATTCCTGAATTTTTTGCATTAGCAAAACTTCCGCATGGAAATATCAATCAATGTAATCAAATTACCATTGTTGAAAGAAAATATGTTGCCGTTAAGAGATCTTGTGTCCATTTTATGCGATGCTACTTGGGATGGAAAAGAAAAGCCATCAAATGACAAACCATAATATTATTTATTTAAATTGTACTTTAATGCAAACGAAAATTTTTGCACTAATGCGGAGCTAGAATGTACTCGGTTCATACACTATACATCTCTGCAGTAACTTTGATACTAATGACTATCTCATGTGTGAAAGTCTTTACTTGTAAGCTGCAACAGTGCTTGCCTGAAAAACCGAACGAACCTTTTTTTCTGTCGTGGCCAGTTTAGCGAGATTGCAAGTATTGCATCGCTGCAACAGAGTTTTTCTCTTCTTTTTCGGAACCGCAGAGCATTTTTTTAGCGTGGAACGGCTGTGGCTCATCGCGTTAGGAGTATATGAAGAGCTACTCGAGATCCTTCTCATCAGAACACGACCGACTCTTGCTTGGTGCGCTTCAACATGGCTTCCTATCTGGTAAATGAATATATTTAGATTCTTGTTATATATCTTTTACATAATTTAGTTTCATTTATTTATAAAAGTTAAATTTACCATGTTCATTTCTAAATGATAGCTCTAAGATAATGGTTGTTACAGAATTGTTCTGTAGCTGAAAATGATTCTGATTCATATTACTGTTATTGACCAGGTTACTTCAACCGAATTAATCGAACGAATTTTCTCTAATTAACGAGTACTCGAGAAAATGTTTTGAAAAAAATAGGGTATTGTTAATTGGACCTCAAACTAGCATAATAAATTAAGCTTGCATCTTACCATCATAGGTCATTTTGAGTGTGTACTTCACTAGCATAAGTTATCCAGCGAGTGAACTCAAATTAGCATAAGTCATTCAGGGCGCAGAATAAAGTTGCTCTGGTTACAGCACATTCGTCACACTATGTAACCTGCTAAGTTGAGCCGCTGAAACGAGCACTTTGCTATCAGATTGTGCACCTCACTTGCATTGATGAGTCGTTGAAGCTTTTATCTTCAGTTTTGTATTTATAAAAACAAATGATTGATAAATTCTGGATTTTATACATAAAAACTAGCATTCACACACGCATGTCACCAAGTTGACAGGGATGCCTCACCCATTAAGGTCCACGACCTGTATGGAACACATGTACATGCTGACACTTAACTAAAAAGAATCATTGTACACCAACCTACACACGTGTTAGTGTACATGTTAGTGCGTAGACAAGAACTGTGGTCGCAGGTTTAAAATGATAATTTTGCCAAAATTACTTCAACTTGAAAATATATTCCATGCTCTATAGCTCAGTTTACAGTATTTCAAACTACAGGGTCCTGTATAACTGATTATGAATGCGTTCCCTATATGCACGCCGTATTGTATCAGCGCTCCCTCAATATGACATAACTGGGGTAAATACTTAATTTTTCCTCATTAAATGCTGTAATGAAAATAAACAACCCGAAGTGTGGAACAAAAGATATTGCTGGTAACTGTGAGGCTGGCCTTTGTTATTCAGAGAAAAATCTCATTTGTCATTTTCCCATCAAAACTGAGCTTCAGCTAGCACAGTGGAGTAAATAATAAGTCGTAACGTACCTAGAAGTGTTGAAATATTCGCCTCAACACTAAATGATCATGTAAAATTTACAAGATTTTTATTATTGAATATATTAAAAATAGGAATCCCCGAAGAAATTTCTCATCAAAAAAGAAAGAAAAGAGATATTTCCGACACTTCAAAGTTTTTTTGTTAAAAACTGTTAAAAGTTTCATCGCACAACAGACATAGAGTATATTGAATAAGAATGTGTAGATAAACTTTCTGCATTGCCAAAACTTTAAATGAAAATATCACCGCTCTCTTTCACAGAAACTGAGCCTCTTTGCCGTGGTGGTGATGATGCTGATGGTGAACTGCGTGACTGGTGATCCAGACCCTCTCCCGGTCCCTGGAGGCCACTGGAAACACTGGAAGGGAAAAGGAGGTGGTGGAGGTGGTAAGGGAGGCGGAGGAGGCAAAGGAGGCGGCGGCGGCGGTAAGGGACACTGGAAAGGAGGTGGAGGCGGTGGTGGCGGAAAGGGACACTGGAAAGGAGGCGGAGGCGGTGGTGGCGGAAAGGGTCACTGGAAAGGAGGCGGAGGCGGTGGTGGCGGAAAGGGACACTGGAAAGGAGGCGGAGGCGGTGGTGGCGGTAAAGGACACTGGAAAGGAGGTGGAGGTGGTGGTGGCGGCAAGGGACACTGGAAGGGAGGCGGAGGCGGAGGCGGCGGAAAAGGACACGGCGGAGGCGGAGGCGGCAAGTGGTAAAGCGTAACAACATTTCAGTACGATGCGACCAAACGACTCCAGTTTACAACTTCGAATATCGAATAAACGGGAATGAGCGAACGAGTGTGATCATTAATTTATCCTTCACGTTCATCCATTTGACTTTACTACATCGACCTTACAATCGCTGTGGGGAGTTAAGTCACCTTCACGTTGTTGAATAATGTGTTTTCTGAATGAATTACGACTTGATTAAAAAGATTTACCCTTAAACATGGCAACAGCTTGTGAAATTCATATACTTCACAGCTTACGTTATCATTGAAGTAAGAGGAGTTTAAGGTTTGTTAGCTCTGCAAAAACTTGAAAATCAGAATTATATGAACACATTGTTGCATTCATGTGCTTTTGTTCATCAGGCAGATAATTGAAAAATAAAAAGATTATCTAATTGAAAAAGACGGAGAGTAGCTTTTGCATCTAGCAAGTCTGTCGGTGAACAGCAATAGAAAATATGTTGAAAAACATTTTCTTGTCGCCAAATACTTTTCGCACAAATTCTAGTTGAGGTTTCGGGGAGACGAACACAGAAGCAGTCATTTAAATTTGGTTACTTTAGTTTCTCTGCAGACACTTCAGAAATTAAGGAATAGTTTTGAATATTATAAGATAACATTTTATTCATCAGGTCTTGCCCGGGCCTGGGCTTGTTGACATTACCCGCTTCAGTTGAGCTCAATGTCAAAAAAACATTCGTTTCAGTTCTCCAGAAACGCGATTTTATTTCATCTTACTGGCTACAGATTTCACCTACGTGTAAGTCAATAGAAGTTCTTGAAATCAAGGGGAAAATTTGATTCAACGTAAAGATTGATGAGATTGAGAAGCATTTTTTAAGTGATCAATGTGCGTCATTCAAACGAAGAAAAGGAAGACATGAATTACTTCTAAGCCTCGCGGAGACGCTGCATACAAATAGAACAATCAGGACTAAAACCTCGCGAATTCTTGACACAATTGAAATTATTTGCTGTGGTGACAAAAACGTTTTACATATAAATGTTGTGAGGCATTAATTTTAAGAACACGTTTCTACTGAAAAAAACATTTAGCGATGCAAACTAGGCAATTGCGCTCGGAAGAAAAAGTGTCCTCGAAGAGAATATTTCCGCTCGTGGAAGAAAAATTCTTGTTAGTTGAGATGTTAAGAGAAATCATGACTTATGTAGCACTGACCGATGTTTCCAACTTTAAGGTTTTATGAACTGAAACTTTTCAATGTACGTTTATTCTTCATTTCGTTTCGGTGCATTACAGTCGTAGTTATCCGCATTTCCGCATAGATTTGCACTCACCTCAGGCATTAAAAGACACACAGAATATATGCAGTATAGATACAGCATTATCATGAAATGGCACGTCACGTTATTTTAGTAAAATACATATTGCATATGCTAATCTTATTTAGAAAATATGCAAATTATTTCTTAATAAGACAAAAATTTCAGGAATGCCACTCGCGCAACTTGATGGTCTTAAATCTGACGTCCATCTCGGATTATGCCACAGTCCAGTAAAATTGATGATAGTTTGTGCAAAAATATACCTTTATTCGATGAAGAAGTAAAAAGAGCAGTGAGAAAATTCTGTTTTTAATAGTAATATTCCATTGAAAAGATAATCGATTAACATTCGACGTTCATATGACTTAAAAAAATATAAAAAATCATTTGAACTGGAAAGTGTATGAAATCTGTTATGTACTGCCATTAACCGATGACCATCAAGGAATTTGAACATTTTTCGATTTCAGACCCAAAAAATTCGAAATCAAAACGAAACTTCTAATTTGACTCATTAATGAATGTCAGAGTGTATGCGACTTGATAAATGTGCGGTATACATACTATAAAAAATAACCTTGCCACACACTTGGTATGGATACGAGTATACCCTCTACCTACATTACATACATGTACTGTTTACAATAACTGCAGGAGGTCCTTATCATCTTATACGAACCTACACTCATCAGTCGATAAATGAGTTCCTGCAGAGAAATTTATACAAGTTTGTTTTAAGTTATGAGACTAAGTTAGTTCCGGCAGATAAACTTATACAAAATTATTTCAAGTTATGAGATAGTGGGAACGATTGAAACTAATTTTAAAACTCAGCGAGAACAACTGGACCTGATTTTTAAACTTATTTTGAAACTAAGCGGGATGAGCCAGGATCCCCCTCCTAGGGGGGGATGAGCCTCCGCAGTAAAGCCTAATTTTTCCCAGTTATTTTTCCGAAAAAGAGTGACATTTTACTGTTGAATATGTTCAAGACCTATCTCCAATATTGTTTGTTGGGAGATCCTATTTACCAGCCCATGCACCTCCACACAATTCCCAGTGATAATTCTTGAGAGGGGCGTGGGAGTAAAAAGATTTAGAACCACTGGCTTAAACTTTGCTACTATGCCCATACTTTGTTTCTGATGAGCCATAACTGAAATACGATCAAATGGTTGAAAATTTTTCCTATACGTGTTTTTTGTGCATGCGAGGATGGAGAAAATTTTACAGAGTAAAATCTGTTTGCGTTTCATTCTGAAACTCTTCATTTTGAGATGCAAGTAAGTATCATGACTACAAAAACAAGTTGTAGAATTTGAGATTCGGAAGATCCGTATGAATGAAAAGACCTTCCAGTAAAAATGTCCTGCATTTGTGAAAAATCCTATTTTCAGCATGTTGTGAGTTAGACAAAAGCAAAATGGAATTCATTTCATTAATAATGAAACTTGCTTCAGTAAATTTAAATGACGTATATGTTTGAACATTCAAATACATTTCATTTCATTGTTCATCATTCAAGTGATACCAGTAACAAAATCAGAACCAGTTGAAAGAAATGCACATCAATGGTGCATTAATTTAATTATTCTCCATTTCATGCTTTGGAAAAAGGAGGGACATTCTGTTACATAGAACTGCTTCAAAAGATAAGGTCAACGAAGAAGCTCAGAGAGATACAGCTCAGGTATATATGTGACGGGAACATAAGCTAGTGTAAAATATTTGTAGGTAATAGTGTCTCTACGTAAGCCGCTTATTACTAAACAATTATTGGAGATCAAGCGTTAAAAGATAAAGGAAATTGCTAGTCATATTTACTTAAACACTCGTTACATAATTTGATATCACTGTCTATTTATAAAAAACAACATTTCGACGTGCGAAACGTTGTACCCTCAATGAAAATACTACCGACTTTTTTGCTCTAAAACTATTCAATAGGACTGTAGCTTAGAAATTTGAAACACCAAAGTGATCGTTCATATTGCCCTTGCCGCTCGTGCCGTAAACATCTAACTCTTGTTCAATATCAACTAGTCATCTAGTAATCAGTATTCCTATTGTACAAATTTGTCGCCTCTAGTCATCTTGCAACGTGATCAGTGCTAATTTTTTTGTATCGTCTGAGTCTGTTTTGCATTTGATTTATAATTTTTATTATTGTGACAGTAAAATTTACTCCTTATTTTTCAGTCTGAAGATGATGTTCGTACATGGAAACGATGCTTTTTATAAATAATAGTGGTATCAAATTGTGTTGCGAGTATTTCAGTAAATATGATGAGCAATTTTCTTCGTCTTTCAACTCGTGATGAACTGGAAAAATTCCGTAAGGTTGAGAAATTAGCGAAGAAACAATTACCGGAGAATTACTTCCCAAAAAAAACCTCCAAAATACTACTGACAAAAAATTCGAGTGACATCGTAATAAACAACAAAAACACTAAAGGTTGACAAGTTTATGAAAATGAAATATAAGTCTTAAATGCATATTCTATTCAATAACTAAATGTCTGTGGCATGTTTCAAGTTACTTAAAAGGCGCACTCGCAAGCGTATGTTGGTTAAAACCCGATTTGTTTTAGGCCAACGTGGTTAAAGATGATCTACAACAAAAGAGATAATCATGTGAGAAACATATCGAGTATTTGTAAGGCATTCAATCAAATTCCAAGATTTTTGGCGTTGCATGGTTTGCATTAGCAAAAATTAATTACATCAGGGAAAACATAATTCAAAAAAACTAGAGACAGCTATTGGCTTGAAACAATAAAAACAAAAACGTTCGTGTGTTTCGTAGCTATGCTACATACTGAAGCTACGAATGAACATTGTCATAAGTTCCATTTGATTGTAATAATTATTCATGTATTCGACTTTGAGTTCAGTGTCGATAATTTTTCAGATCAAAAAAAGAACTTTTTTTGCATTGTAATTAAAGTGAGATTACCGAAATTCTACACATTTGTCAAAAAAATTGGCTGGAATAACAAAATAATTCAAATTTAGATAAAAAATAAAACAAATAAAAAACTAATTTTACAAAACATTCATTTTTTCTCTAGAAATTGAGAGTTATTGCTGTGATGATGACGATGATGATGGTGATAATGATGATGGTGATGATAATGATGATGGTGATGATGATGATGGTGGTGATGATAATAATGGTGATAATAATGATGATGATGATGATGATTATGATGATGATGATGGTGATGATGATAATAATGGTGATAATAATGATGATGATGATGATGGTGATGATGATGATGATGGTGATGATGATAATAATGGTGATAATAATGCTGATGATGATGATGATGGTGATGATGATGATGATGGTGATGATGATAATAATGGTGATAATAATGATGATGATGATGATGATGATTATGATGATGATGATGGTGATGATGATAATAATGATGATAATGATGATGATGATGATGATGATGATGATGATGGTTATGATGATAATGGTGATTATGGTGATTAGTATCTTCGCTGAGCCATCCCCCATCTTGGAGGAACGCGAGCACCACAAAAGGAGCACAAGAAGGGCTTGAAGGAAAAAATAAAAAGGGCCACAAGATGTGATAAACACGATACGAAAATTATCAACTTGCGAAACGAATAAAATAATCTCGTTATGTATCTCTTTCAATTTTTCATGCGTATTGGGAATTTAAAATGAAACCAAACATTTATGTGCATTGTACCACGTAAATTACAAGATTGCAGTTTCCATTTGTCCTGAAAAATGATTGACTTAAATACCACAATTATTTTTTACAGTCCCGATAAAAAATACTTGTCAATTGTACCTCCGTGAGCCAAATAAGCAACAAGCTATATTTCATATCCTCTATTATGAGTTGAACAATATTTCAGGTAAAGCATAGAAATGAACTTAAGAGACTTGGGCGTCTATGGTACAATTAGCTAGGCTTTTTCCGCAGGTACGGTGCATTTTTACATTGCTTAAAAGTATGTTGATCCAATTCCCATGTACGAAAAGTGACTACAATGCAGAAAAGGTGAGGAAATGCTTAGTTTACATGAGAAAGATATAAAAAAGCGACGATACCGTGAGAAAAATAGTATTAATACCAATTTCTCCTGCCCCTAATGAAAAATGTTTTTTTTCAAAAATTAAGACACTCAGCAGGTATACACTTTTTTTCTATCGATTACTCCTATTAATAAGTACAACTGGTTAAGCGCAACAACCTGTTACAACAAGAATATAATAGAACTCATTGGACGATTTCGAGTAAATCTCACTCCCAATCTGACCTAATGATACCCGTTGTGTGTTTATTTATATATTTATTTATATATTTGTTTAGTGTCCGCTTCTTAAGAAACATGGGATGTCTGGGTTTGCGGTATCATGGATACCGAATTCCTCAGTGTAACATTAAGAGATGGCCTTTACATGCATTGACATGTTTGAATTTTACCAGGATGTATTCGTTTAGGATAGGTTTTGTTAGATTAGGATAGGATAGGTTAGCGTGGGTTAGGTAATATTGAGAGAATTATTTTACGGGTCCGCCTAGGAATTTTCACGGGTCCGATCGAGGAATTTCCACGGGTCCTTCTACTATCTAAAAATACCCTGGGTTTATTTGTTTTAAGCCTGCTTCTTCCATTTCTCTGTCATGATCATGCAGATAGCCATAATGACCGTATCTGTAATGCGAGTTCACCAGTGCGCAAGTAAAATGATATTTTTTATAACGGGTACAGTTAGGATAGATATATTTGTTAGTCCTCCGCTTGTGGAAAGTTTGTTCAAGAAAGGTATTGAATACCATCATTTTTGGCGGGCCGTGCACAACAGTATTAAAATAAGTGCATACCTATAAGGAATATACTTGCCAGCTAACATTTAAGACCGTGAAAGTTACATCATCGGTACTGAAACGACAAAACTGAAACTCCGAGATTGCATAAATTTCAGAAACAAAAACAAGGAAACGTTTTCTATTAAATTTACTTATTTTCACGATGTCTCTCCTTCATTATAATAACAAGAATAATTGTGCGCTGGTCTTTGAAAAGGTAATAATTGAGTCGGCGTTTCCCTAGTTTGAGCTACATAATTTAAAGTACAAATAACTAATTTAAGCTACATAATTTAAAGTAGAAATAACTAAGAAGGTAATGACAAAGATAAACGTTAATATCATTTTAATGAATCCTTCCAAGCCTTAGCTCATAATCATGTCATAATAAGTAAAAACAAATACATGCATGCATTGAATAAAAAACTCGGCAAGTTCATAATATTGTACTTCAAGTATTCAAATTGGTGTCTAAATGATACAATGATATGACGTAAAAAAATTAATCCAAATATCAGAACTTCACTATCCAGTGTCGTAAATGCGAGTTAAAACGAAAACGATTAACCTTCACAATGAATATGAGTTCATTAAGTCGTACTTCTCTTACAAGGGTTTTCCTGCGGTTGCTTTGTTGCAATCGATTATCACTTTTCTTTCAAATGTGGATTGCCCTAGATTGCCTGGACAAATTTCACCTATTATATATTGCGTAGTACCATATTTTGGCTACCAGTCTGAAAAATATAAAAATGAACCATCTAATATCCTTGGTAAATTAATTCCTATGACTAACTTTTGCATAATTCTATTGAAAAAAAATTATAAGTATATCGATCTTTCGCTGAAAAGATGAGCTTCTGAAGGGCTTGCGCTCATCTCTCATTTATGAATTTAGTTGCGCACATTGCGCATCGCTGTATGTGGGATCAACCCACCGAACACTATTTACGAGAACCGCAGAGCATGCGAGTCGGAGTCATCGTAAGGGACGCCCGTTTAAGAGCACCTTCCTAGTCCAACATAAGGCAACACTGTAAATGTCCTGGTAAACAGGTGAACGCTGTATCCGTTCTTTGATACTAATGACTATCACATGTGCGAAAGTTTTCACTTGTAAGCTGCAACACTGCTTGCGTGAACAACTGCACGAATCTATTTTTTGTCTTCACAAGTTTAGCGAGATTGCAAGTATTGCATCGTTGCAACAGAGTTTTTCTCTTCTTTTTCAAACCCGCAGAACATTTTTTTAGCGTGGGGCGGCTGTGGCTCATCGCTTTAGGAGTATATGAAGAGCTTCTCGAGATCTTTCACATCAGAACACGACCGACTCTTGGTTGGTGCGCTTCAACATGGCTTCCTACCTGGTAAATGAACAAATTTAGATTTCTGTTATATATATTTTACTTTTCATAGTTTTATATATTTATAAAAGTTAGATTTGCCATATTCTTTCATAAATGAAAGTTCTCAGATAATTTTTGTTACAGAATTGTTCTGTAGGCTGAAAAAGACGAATCTGATTCATATTGCTATTACTGACCAGGTTACTTAGGCCAAATTAATCGAACAAATTTTCTCCGATTAACGAGTGCTCAAGAATAAACTCGTACGTAATTTTGACGAAAATTAGGGTAATGTTAATCGAACCTCAAACTAGTACACGCTTGTCTCTTACTATCATGGGTAATTTTGAGTGTGTACTTTACTAGCATAGGTCATTCAGAGTGTGAACTTTACTAGCATAGGTCATTTGAGTGAGTACTTTACTAGCATAGGTCATTTTGAGTGTGATCTTTACTAGCATAGGTCATTTGAGTGTGTACTTCACTAACATAGGTCATTCAGAGTGTGTACTTTACTAGCATAGGGCATTTTGAGTGAGTACTTTACTAGCATAGGTCATTCAGAGGGTGAACTTTACTAGCATAGGTTACTTGAGTGTGTACTTTACTAGCATAGGTCATTCAGAGTGTGAACTTTACTAGCATAGGTTATTTTGAGTGTGAACTTTACTAGCATAGGCCATTTGAGTGTGCACTTTACTAACATAGGTCATTTTGAGGGTGTACTTTGCTAGCATAGGTCATTCAGAGTGTGAACTTTACAAGCATAGGTCGTTCAGAGTGTGTACTTTACTAACATAGGTCATTTTGAGGGTGTACTTTATTAGCATAGGTCTTTCAGAGTGTGAACTTTACTAGCATAGGTCATTTGAGTGTGAACTTTACTAGCATAGGTCATTTGAGTATGTACTTCACCAGCATCAGTCATCCTGAGAGTGAAATTTATTGTGATAAGTAATTCAGAGCGTAGAATATACATGCAAAGGTTCCAGCACATTCGTCACATAGAGTAACCTGCATAGTTAAGCTGTTGAAACGCGCACTTTGCTATCAGATTGTGCACTTCACATGCATTGGTGTTTCGTTGAAGCCTATATCTTCAGTCTGGTATTTATAAAACCAAAGTATTAATTAATGTTGTATATTCTATATGAAAACTAGCCTTCACACACGCATGTCACCATGTTGAAAAGGATGCCGCACACACTGAGGTCCTTGTCCTGTATGGAACGCCTATACATGCTGACACTTAACTAAAAAGAAGCCTTTTGTTTACCAACCTACATACATGTTAGTGTACATTTTAATGCGTAGACAAAAACTGTGGTTGCAGGTTTAAAATGATAATTTTGCCTTTAATGCTTCAACTTGAAAATCTCTTCCATGCGCTATACCCTTGGTTTATTTGTTTTGAGCCAGCTTCTTCCATTTCTCTGTCATGATATAATATTTTAAACTTCAGAGTCCTGTATAACTGATTATGAAAGCGTTCCCTACATGCACATGATACTGTATCAGCGCTCCCTCAATACGATATAACTGGAATAAATGCTTCCTTTCTCTCTTTAAATGTTGGAATAAAAAAACCAGAAGTGTAAAACGAAAAAATATTGCTGGTAACTGTGAGGTCGGGCTTTGATGTTCAGAGTAAAATCTCGTTTTTCATTTTCCCCTCAAAAACTGAGCTTCAGCTAGCACAGTGAAGTAAATAATAAGTCGTAACGTACCTAGAACTGTTGAAATATTCGCCTCAACACTAAATGATCATGTAAAATTTACATGATTTTTATTATTCAGTATATTAAAAATAGGAATACCCGAAGAAATTTCTGCTCAAAAAAGAAAGAGAAGAGATATTTCCGACACTTCAAAGTTTTTTTGTTAAAAACTGTTAAAAGTTTCATCGCACAACAGGCATAGAATACATTGAAAAAGAATGTGTAGATAAACTTTCTGCATTGCCAAAACTTTAAATGAAAATATCACAGCTCTCTTTCACAGAAACTGAGCCTCTTTGCCGTGGTGGTGATGATGCTGATGGTGAACTGCGTCACTGGTGATCCAGACCCTCTCCCGGTCCCTGGAGGTCACTGGAAACACTGGAAGGGAAAAGGAGGTGGTGGAGGTGGTAAGGGAGGCGGAGGAGGAAAAGGAGGCGGCGGCGGCGGTAAGGGACACTGGAAAGGAGGCGGAGGCGGCGGTGGCGGAAAGGGACACTGGAAAGGAGGCGGAGGCGGTGGTGGCGGAAAGGGACACTGGAAAGGAGGCGGAGGCGGTGGTGGCGGAAAGGGTCACTGGAAAGGAGGCGGAGGTGGTGGTGGCGGCAAGGGACACTGGAAGGGAGGCGGAGGCGGAGGCGGCGGAAAAGGACACGGCGGAGGCGGAGGCGGCAAGTGGTAAATCATAACGACATTTCAGTACGATGCGACAACACGACTCCAGTTTACAACTTCGAATATCGAATAAACGAGAATGAGCGAACGACTGCATCAGTATTTTTATTCTTCACGTTCATTCGTTCGTGTCAATTTCATCGAACTCAAATTCGTTTTGGGGAGTTAAGTCACCTTCACGTTGTTGAATAATGTGTTTTCTGGAAGAATTACGACTTGATTTAAAAGAATTACCCGCAAACATGGCAACATTTTGTGAAATTCATATACTTCACCGCTTACGTTCTCATTGAAGTAAGAGGAGTTTAAGGTTTGTTGCCTAATCAAAAACTTGAAAATCAGAATCATATGGACATATTGTTGCATTCATGCGCTTTCGTTTCTCAGGCAGATAAATGAAAAATAAAAAGATTATCTAAGTGTGAAAGACGGAGAGTAACTTTTGCATCTAACAAGTGTGTTGGTGAAAAACAGTGTAAAAAGTATCCCGAAACATTTTTTGTCGCCAAATAGTTTTCGTACAAATTCATGTTGAGGCATCGGGGAGACGAACACTGAAAAAGCCATCGAAATTTGTTTAATTTAGTTTCACTGCAGACACTTCAGAAATTGAGGAATAGATTTGGATATTGTAAGATAACATTTCATTTGAGAGGTCTTGACAGGGCATCGGTTTGATGATATTACTCGCTTCAGTTGAGCTCATTAACAAAAAAAAAGGTTTTTACTGTTCTCCAGAAACTCGATTTTACTTCTTCTTACTGCCTACTGATTTCACGAATGGATAAATAGTTAGAAATGGTTGAATTTAAGAAGAAAATCTTATCCAACATAAGAATTGATGAGAATGAGAAACATTTTTAAGCGATCAGTTGTGCGTCATTCAAACGAAGGAAAGGAAGACATGAAGTACTGCAAAGCCTTGCGAAGACGCTGTCCACAAATAGAACTAAGAACAAAAACCTGTCTAATTCTGATATACCATGAAAATTATTGGCAGTTGCGACAAACACACTATACATGTAAATGTTGTAAGGCGTTAATTTGAAGGACGCGTATCTGCTGAAAAATATATTAAGCGATGCAAACTTGGGAACTGCGGACTGAAGAAAAAGTGATCTCGAAGAGTGCATTTCCGCTCGTGGAAAAAATGGGAAATACTTATCGGTTAAGAGGTTAAGAGATATCACGACTAATTTAGCATTGATAAATGTTACCTAGTTTAAGGTTTTATGATTTTGAACTTTTCCCCATACGTTAACTCTGCATTTCGTCTCCGTACATTTCACTCGTACATTACATTTCACATTTCTGCATAAATTTGCACTTATATCGTGTAGTGAAAACACACAGAGCAAATGATGAATAGATTCTGCATTAACATCTAATAGCATGTCAGGAATGCCATTACCGTAATTTTATGGTCGTAAATCAGTTAGGCAAAACTGATGTTAGTTTCGGCGAAAATACACCTTTATTCGATGAAGAAGGGAAACTGGCAGTGAGACAATTCTGCTTTAAATAATGATACTTCATCGCAAGGATAATCGTTTAACATGCGACATTCATATAACTTAGTAAAATAAAAGGAATAATTTGAGCCGGAAAATGTATGAAATCTGTTATGTATCGCTGTTAACTAAAGACCACGAAGGAATTTGAATAGTTGTTTTAACATCCGGGGCAGAAAATTCGAAACCAAAACAAAACTTTCAATTTGACGCCTTTCAAGGACTTGAGTATATTTCAATGTTTATGCAGCTCCCTACATGCGTCTGCTGAATGCACACTATAAACGACAACATTGTCAAACACTTCGTATATACTCTGTACTTGCATTACATACATTCACTATTTACAACAACTACAGGTGATTCTTATCATCGCATACGAACCTCAACTCATGCGTCAAAAAGTAAGTTCTAATAGATAAACTTTTACAAGCTGGTTTCAATTTATGAGGAAGTGGAAACAACTGGAACTAATTTTGAAACTAAGTGGGAACAGCTGAACTAATTTCAATCCCTGTAAGACGAGCGTCGCATAAGATGATGCAGAATTCGAGGAGCGACTGCACATACATTCAGCGAGTCGGTGTTGCAGTCAACGTGTGCATGCATTGTTTCACGAGCGAGTTGCCCCACAGACTCGTAACAATGTAGTAACAAGTTCACGTATAGCTGAGCATGTTTCGATTTGTTTAAACGATAGCCACACACGCGGTAGAGACAATAATAATTCTGTAATTAAGAGTGGCTTCAGCGCATGAAAGTAAGGAGAGTATTTTGTTCAGCATCATAGGAACATCACTCCACTCTTTTGTGCCCAGCAACGCTTATATCTAGGTGAGTGTCGATGAAAACTTTATGGAACAGTCTAAACTTTACTTCTGTGCCCAGACTCAGGTTTTCATAAGCCATAACTGAAATATGATGAAATGGCAGCAACTTTTTTCTGCGCGTGTTTTTTCTCGTTCACATGGGCAAAATTTTAAACAATAAAAGCTGTTTGCATGTCATTCTGAAATTTTCCACTTTAAAATTTAAGTAGAGATCATGAAGAGATGAAAGTGATGTAGAATTTGAGACTGAGAAGAACTGTTAGAATAAAAAGAAGTACAAGTATTGGTTAAAACTCATATTTTCAGCCAACTGTGAGGTAAAAAAAAATAATTAATTTAGATAATAATAAATGTTGCTTCCGTGGACTAATGTGTTTTTTTTGGAACGCTCAAATATATACTTTTACTTTGTTCATCATTTAAGTGATACCAATAAAAGAATCGGAACAGGTTGAACGATACGCACGGTAATCTTAAATTTATTCATTTATCCTTTACTTCATAGGTTGGAAACAAACAGAGATATTGTATTAGAACTGCTTCAGAAAAGTACAATGAACAAAACAGCTCAGAAATATGCAGCTCGAGCTACAAGTGAGACGGGAACGTAAATTCTTGTAAAGTAGTTACATGTGATAGTGTCTCTACACAAGGCACTTATTATCAAAGACCTATTAGAGAATTACCTGAGCAAAAAGCTCAGAAATACAACTGATAAAAGATTCGAGTGATATCGTCATAAAGGACAAAACACGCAGGGTTTTACAAGTTGATGAGAATTAAATAAAAGACTTGAAAAGTCCATTATAGTCTATAACTAGACGACTGTGGCATGGTTCAAGTAATTCAAATCGCGCACTGGCATGCGTATGATAATCAAACCCCGACTTGTTTTAGGCCCACGTAATTACGGACGTACGAGACCCGCTGTAAAGGAGATAATCACGTAAGAAACATGTCGAATACTCGTTAGGTATTCAATAAATTCTTTGATTTTGGGTGCAATATGTGTTACTTTCTCAAAAATGAATTTCATCATGGAAAATTAATGCAAAGTTAACTAATTGGCGTGACTGAACATCCTGACTGAAAAAAATGTTCTTGTGTTCCTGAGTTGTGATACACATTGAAATTATCAATGTACATTATTGTAAATTCCAGATGATTATAATAATTATACAAATTATTCGGTTTTCAGCTCCACGTCGATAATTTTTCCGATTGAAAAAGAACTCTTTTCTCATTTTAATACATGTGAAATGATCAAAAATTCACAAATTAGCTCAAAAATTGGGCTAAAATAAAAAATTAAATGAAATTTTAATTAGAAACATAAACAGATATGAAACATAATTTCGTAAAACATTTATGTATTCATAAAATTCATCAGGGAGCCGTAGCAATCGTAGTAAAAATGAAAGAGCAAGACAAGCTACTTGAATCATTTAAGGTATATATTCGAATAAAACCTAATTTCAAACGTTTCGGCCACAGGCCATCATCAGTGATTAGAAATCTGAAAAGTACAAAGTAAAGAGTAAGAATAGACAAAAAGACAAATCAAATCTAAGAATGACCATTCTAAAAACAAGCTATAAAATTGCGTTAATTGTGATTATCTATTTACAATGGCTAAAGGAAAAGAACTCAGAGTGTTATTTAAAGCCGGCCTAAGTTTAAAAATGTACAAGGACTCTAAAATGCGCATATCTGTATATAACTGGGGTTTTGCTAAAATTGAAAATTGATTAATGGAAATTGCACTATCGCACTCGTTCGAATGCTCTCGAACGGCGGAAAAAGGGGGTTTTGCCAAAATTGAGCCTGTTCTAAAGCTCCTACCAGAATGCTCGCTGACTCGAGTGCGAAGACTACGGGATGTGCATCCAACGTACTCTGATGCACAGCGTGCACAACTAAACTTTTATGTATTCCCCAGAGACTGAGTGTTGTTGCCGTGATGATGAAGATGATGATAGTGACAATGATGATGATGGTGATGATGATGGTGGTTTGCATCTTCGCTGAGCCTTGCCCCATCACAGGGGACGCGAACACGAAAAAAGATGCTCAAGAAGGACGTGGAGGGAAGAAAAGGAAAGAAGTTCCACTAGACGTTATATATGTAAACGTGATACAGAAATAATCCACTTGCGAAACGAATAAAAGTATCTTATTATATCTCATTTTTAATTTTCCATACTTATTGTATAAAATATTAATATTCTGTACAGATGGCTCATAAAAAACAAATATATTTGGGTATCTGAATACGTCCTACTCGTGGCATACTTATTGCAGACTATTATGTTAATTCCGACGCATAATCAGCCCGTGCTGTTTAAGCATCGACAGACACCACTCTGACCCAACCACGCACACCTCATTTGTGTTTAGACGCTCGCCGTCACCTTAACCATCAGCCTCTGCCGTGGAACAATGGAGTACGGTCTAGCCATGCACTGCTAGCTTCCCTGGGTGTTTCGTCGGCCGAGAGGTGCGTTCGCTGGAGGGTGCTGGAGCCGGTCGTCGGTCTCTTGCCACGTCTTTGTGTCGCTGCATCTGGAGGCACTGGACTGGCATCTGGGAGGTCGAGGTCGACTCTCTGCTGCTCTACTTGTGAGCACATTTTATTGGGATGTGACGCGGTGAGTATGCTGACGATTTGGACGCTTTGTCAGACACCCTTGTCCGTGGACCTAAGGAATTCTTTTCTTGGCAAACATCTTATTACTCGGTCTTATTATCACAAATTACCGAAGCCTAACTGAATTTCTAATATTTTAACGATATATCTCAAACTTTGAACTTTATAATTTAAACTTTATACGTGCACTTTATACCTGAACTTTAAATTTTATCCTGGAACGTTGAATTTAAACGTAAAAGAAAGCGTCCCACTATTTGAACTTGAACAAGTTGTGTGTTCTATACTCTGCTGCCTGTCAGTTTTTTTACGGGAGCATTGATAAATCGTTTTTATATTATACTGATGCTCTCGTTATCTTCAGATGGCTGCTATTGGGGAGGCCGTAAGTGGGCTGCCGCCGGAAGCGCCGCGCCCTGCGTGTTGTATCACCGCAGACCCAACCAGCCGGCTTTTACCTTCGAACCCGGAATTTCCCAGCGTAGAAATAATCTGCAAACTTCACTTACTGCCCTTACTATAGTGATTTAAATTATCGCTTAAAATTAAAATTTATAATTAACGAAATAATTTTTATTATTCTGATCAAAGAATACATTTAAAGAAATTAAATTTTACTGTTTTCCCAGCCGTTTTTTCAATACTTATTGTTAAATAAACATGAATACACCACATTTGTGTACATCGTACCACGTAAATTACCAGATTGCGTTTTCCATCCGTTCTGGGAAATGATTAATTGATATACCATACCCATTGCTTCAAGAAATAATAAAAAAGAAACAATATCTGCCAATTGTGCTAGGTGTGTGAGCCAAATAAGCTACGAGATTTATTACATATCCTCTATTATGAGTTGAACAACATTTTAGGGAAAGTACATAATAAGTTTACCACACTTGTGTTTCTATGTTATAATTAGTTAGGCTTTTTGCAGAAATACATACGCTGCCTTTTTTCATCGCGTAAAAGTATATCAATTTTCATGGTACCAAAATCGACTACAATGCGGACAAGGTGAGGAAATACCTGATACAAGAGAAAGATTCAAATTAAAGCGTCGATACTATGAAAAAACAGGATTAATATGAATTGCACTTGCCCCTAATGAAATAGAATTTCTTTAGAAATTAGGAAAATAGACAAGTGTGTACCATTTTTCCAACGATTACTTTTATCAATAAGTACAACGGTTAGATGCAACCACCTGTTGCAACATGAATATTTTAAAACTCATTAGACGATTTCGAGTAAATTTCACTCCAAATATAAAAATAAGCGCCAACGTATCGAAAAACATTCTTGGCAGCTAACATTTTAGACCATGAAAGTTACATCCTCGAAGCTAAAACGATAAAAATTATCCAGGAAAGGCATTAGAAATCATTTGAATTTTAGAAAAAGCAAGGAAACGTTTTCCATGAAATATTTTTATTTTCACAGAGTGTATAATTTATTACAAAAACCAGAGTAATTGTGAGCTAGTCTTTAAAAAGGTTATAATTTAGTTAACGTTTATCTAGTTTAAGCTATGAAATTTATAATGCAAATAGTTAACATAGACACTGATTTGTAAGAATCATTTGAAATTCAACGAAAATGCCATCAAATTATTTTCATTACGACGGAGGTGTAATGTAAAATTTGTTGAAAAACTAAATATTTAAAAGCGTACAAAATACTGATATAATTGATCATTTTATACTGAAAAAAAAAAAAAATCAAAAACATTTTCATGACCTCCTTAATCATTAGTTCTACAAACTACAAAGTATAGTCAATATACTGCGCAAGCATAAAGGTACAATTTTAATAAATTCTAAACTGTGCATAAAAAAGACAACTATGCATTAACAGAGCATTTTCCAGAAGCGAGTTTACGTGTCATACTGGTGAGCAAAGTAAATGTCAGCTCATTTCTTCGGCACAAGGACTCAATTCCTGAGCTTATACGCTCTTCTGTGGTGTATAAATATAGTTAGTTGTAAGCAGTGTGCATCGGCATACGTCAGAATGACGTCACGCAACATTCACGCATGAGTGGCAGATCACCACAGAGTTTTCGTACCGCTAATTTGCAGGCTCATCCTCCTCATTCAGTTAGCTATACGCAGTCATGCCGAGAAGTGCGGTACAATTATTTTCGATGTTGATTTTAAAGTAATTGACAGTTCTTGCCATGATTTAGACCTTAGAATTTAAGAATCGTTGTATATTTTTAAGGAGAAACCAATTTTAAACCACATGCTCAGCTCGTATCATTTTCAGATAGTCAATAAAGAGTTGTCATTTTTATATATATGGTCTGGAATTTATCATCGGTCGTACATTTATGTTTTCGCAGTATTGATCGTATTTTATATTTTACAGGACTGATATTGAAGCTCGTCTCCAAAACGTTTTCAATTTTTTTAATAAAATGACTAATTTCACCAGAATATTCTGCGCTTTCAAATTTTTCATGAATATTCGATTTAAGCAAAACGAACATTTGTTTAGACTCGTTGAACAACAATTTACCTCGAGATTTATTTTTCTGGAAATATTTTGAGTGCTATTATCTCACGTGATGGAGGCATAATGTCAAACTTCGCAATATTGAAAAAAGTTGAAGCAATATGGTCGGAAAAAGAAGAAATATTGAAGAAAATATAAGCAATATTGAAGCAAATGGAAGCAATATTGCAGCAAATAGTACAAGTGGTCCAATCAACGATCAACGATTTACGACAACGAATCATCCAAATGTCTTCACATCACCGAAATTGGCAACGCAAAGACTTAGACTTTAAAACTTTTAACTACGGGGATAAATATTTTAAATTCTAACAAACGATTCCGTCGTGGAAAACGTGAGAGAAATTTTCCATGGAGGTTAAATTGATCAACAAGGAGCAAAGTTGGGGTGCATAGGTCATATGTTTTTGGTCATGGGTTTTTCACCATCATAAACTACTCTTCTGATCAGATTTTCTAGGTTTCACAACAGATGAAAAAAAGCTCGATCGTTGAAAAATCAAATTTAACTTCTCAAGCGTTTCGAGAGTGTTTCAAATGGTCACATTATTTCTTTGATTTATGATTCATTATGTCATCATAGTTTAGCAGTATGAAAGATGCCTCAGCTGTTCAATTATTTATTATATTATCTACTTAATGAAAATAAATTAATAGACATTTTCCGCAGCAAATATTGTAACATTCAGATGGCCAGGGAGAAAAACCTATCTAGAGAGTATTATTTACTATATCATCAGAGTAATTTTTTACACACTGTGAGTAACAGTTGCCAGGCACAAGCGGAGTTGCCATGCAACAAGTGCAGCTTTTTGGCTATCGATTTGGATAACAACGTCTGAAAAAGTAATTGCTGAACGTGAGCGTGCTCTGCCACAGCTGATCAACCTGAGACAATGAAGCGGTGGCTTGCGCTGTTCCAGTCGCTCTGTGTGCAACGTACGCACGCCGCAGCTCGTATTTCGATAGAACCTTGAAGCCACCGAACCAATGTTTCTCAACATGAGGCATCTCTGAACTCGACAGCGCGTATATTATCGAACGTTTCAATGAAAAATATTATATCACTGATTGTTTTCAGTATTGTTGTAGTATATTGAACGAAGAGAGGAATCGCGAACTTTGTGTCTTTTTGAACTTTGGTTCTACTTCACTGAAATTTCACAGGTATCAATATAATAACGTAAAATAGACTCCGCAAGAAGTAGACTCCCGTGATTCAATTAGATGGGGGTAACGATGACTTTCAACCTCGGCAGAATGAAACTGAAGATATTGCAAGATTCAGTGGTCACTCAATCAATCCTGCTACCTCGTGATGTAATGACCCTGAGATACACGCGTTGTGCAATACGCGCTGCCGCCTGCTGCAGCGCCTCCGTCAGGTATATGAGGGGCGGCACAGCGACCACCCGCATCACTCGAACGACATCGCTCCGAGTAACTCCTGCACAATGGCCTCTTTCTTCGTGAGTGTAACGCATAGACCTTTTGCAGGAGATTTTATTGGAAGCGCTTATATTTACAAGAAAGATATATTTTAATCTGTAACTTAGCACACTTGAAACGTGACATTTGAACATAAAAGGGTTAGGAAAATGAATTGATAGTTATCCTATAGTAAATGAATAATTTAATAAAAATTGTGTGATATCTTCTCAGAACTTGAGCCTCATCGCCATGGTGGTGATGATGATGGTGGTGGGCGCCATCGCTAGTCCTGCTCCGGAACCTTTCCCTGTGCCCGGTGGCAAGGGAGGAGGTGGCAAGGGAGGCGGTGGCAAGGGAGGCGGCGGTGGTGGCAAGGGCAAGCACTGAAAGACGAGCTGTGTATCGGACTCCACGAGCGATGATTAGCTTAGAACCTTATTTATTTTCACCTAATTGGCAAAATTAAAATTTCAAAAGGAAATACTTTGATGTTTTTATTTCGATCCCTTTTTCTGACAGTGTTCGTTCATAATCCCTCACTTTGAAAACCCACTTAATTATTATTTTTGAAGAAAAATACCATCGGTTCTTTCGGAGTCCTAATGATTCCACACATCAAGAACCTCATTTGTGAAAAATGATTCGACTTCTCTCGACTACCTGTCCAATTTACTTCAAATATTGTTAAGGCTTTTCCTATAAATTCTGAGTACTATGAAAACAAAATAAAACTTTAGAACTATTTGATTTGCTACAAAATACTTTACCGCTGTGTTTCTGATTAGTTACGCTTTTCACTCAGATACACTATCTATTTTCATCGCGTAAAAGTTTTTATATCGATCAGCAGTGTATGAATATCGGCTACAGTGCGGACACGGTGAGGAAACGACATGATTAGTTGACATGAGATTCATTGGAATTAAAACGTCAATGCTTCGGAAAAAAAGTACTCCCTCAGGTCTTCAATAGTTGTTTCATATCATTGTTGAAGTTGATCGGAAATACCTACTCTAACACAATTGTAAACAAAATATATTTTTTTTTCGATTTTCCACTCTTTTTGAAAATTTGTTGAAAAATAAGTATACCACATTTATATCAAATAAATAACAAGATTATATTTTTCATTCGTCTTGAGAACTTAATTCGAATCGAAAAAAGAAACTATATATTTTTGTCAATTGAGTCAATTGAATCAATTGTGTCAATTGTGTCATTTGTGTAAATTGCGTTAATTATGTCAATCGAATCAATTGTATCAATTTTGTTAATTGTGCCAATTGCATCAATTGTGTCAATTACAGAGTAATTGCATAGGCAGCCTAGAAAAGCTGCAAACTTTCTTATTTTTGAATGCCTAAATGCCATCGAATATCCATGGAGATAGTCCCGGGTATCATATTTGCGTGCTCTTTTCCACCAAATGAAAATATCGTAACGTTACAGATTTATGATTGTCTCCTGGGCGGCTAAAATCATAGGTGCTCTAACGAAAGAGTTAGACTGAGATTATTGTTACCATTAGTGTAATATCCTGTGCAAATACAAATAACAGTAGTACTATCGAAGTGTGATATTGGGTAAATAGAAAAATTAGCGGTACTATCGTTCTGTTTTACTGGATAATCACGAACACTAGTTGTCTGTTGTCTCACTAAACTAAAGGCATGCAGAAACATTGGTAATATTGCCATTGCTCTGCACTACGCGAACATAAACATTAGTAGTACTGTCGATGTCCTGTACTGGGCAAGTACTAAGATCAGTAGTCATATCGTTGTATGGTATTGGGTATATACGTAAATTGTTGATTCTACAATTACTTGGTATTATACAACACTATATTTATTTCTCCCTCTCTACCCATAAGAGAACTCGGCAGGCACTGAAGTGAACATAGCAATGAACACTTGTACACACTTTTAGGTTTAAAAATAAGTAACCTCAATCTGGTGTTGCAATGCTCAATGTTATGTTCGCGCATTTTAAAGAGTTACTGCGGAAAATTAAAAAACATACTGCACTTTTGAATGATCAGCGAACTTCCCTATTCATTAAGGCTGCAATTTACGAATATTTTAATTCACTGATAAATTAAACGACTTGAAATTTACTTTGAATTTTGCGCTTTCCGCAATAAAAAGAAAACTCCAACATGAGGAGGAACTTATTTTCATACATTACTCCGGTACTCTCATTATTCTGTGAAAATTATCGAACGGAATTCAATTGCCTCACGGCTTCCTCAGCTCACGCCTGCTCAATGTAGGCGCAGATTTTGAGCTATGTCTCAGATTTTTAAACAATTTAAACAATATTAACAATGTATTTACCACAAGCGATAAAAAAGTAGATCGTTTCATGAGTCTAGTACAATTGACACATTTTAGTATAGCTATTTGTGGGCCCAATCATCTGAAGACACGTTACACTGTTGAGATAGAGTGCGGTTTCACCTGCGTTTTACGTGTTTTTTATGACACAGAGTGTGCGTTTCATGACACACGTTACTCTGAGGTAGAGCTTCATGTCGCCAAGATACCGAGGCTTCCAAACTGAGTTCACTATATGCTGCATACCAAGTTAAAACCTACGTGCATTGTCCGTAGAGTTAAACAATTCTGCGCATGAACTTCGCGTTTCTCAAATAAAATTTTTCTGAGAAGTAAGTGAAAAGCGATCATTTTATACGAAGAACATCTTTAAGTATAAAGTTGAAATTGCGTTATTTGTTCAAATTCATTTTGAATGTTCGGGTGAAGGCAGCTGTGTAGAAATAAAAGATATATATCGAAATATAGTATACGCAAAGATGTTTTATTTTCGTCTGTTTTGTTTTTCAACTGTAGCCTATCTAAGATAACAAAAGTTACATACAGTTATTATTCCACGGGATGTTAGGACAGTGGAGGAACCTTTAAAAGGAGGGAAACATGAAAGGAACAAAAAATGGGCACAAAAGGTGCACAAGAAGGGGCACAGAAAAGAATTACAAGAAGAGGAACAAGATTGGAATAAAACAACATGCACAAGAAGGACAAAAAAGGGGCGTAAGAAGGGAAACAGGAAGGGATACAAGAAGGGGCACAAAAAGAGACACAAGAAGGGATACAAATAGTATTCCACAATAAAGCCAAAAAGGGAAAGCTAGGCGGCTTAATACGGCAACGGTGTAACGAGAGCAAATCGTCAACATATTAACAAACAAGAACGAGAAGAACTTGATTTTTAGCCATGGATATTTGTTGATGATTTCCCTCCACTTGAGTGAAATTTACTCCAGTGGCAGCGTTGCGTACGGCTGAAATCGGTATGCTAAGTAACTTAGAAATTCACAACTGGAAGCATTAATTTGGCTTATTAAAAAATTTCATTTCGTGAGCATTCTGAGAAACAAGTTCTAAAAATGATCATTAAATAAAATAAAATTTCAATGTTTAGGATAGGTAGTGCTTTTAAAAGCAGAGTATTAAATTTTAGTAATTAATCTACTAATAGGAATACTTTCGATGAAAGTCCAAAATCTAAACAAATCATTTAGCTCACAAAGCCCAGTGAAAATTTCACCTCACATTACGACAAAAAATTCTTCATTGATGTAAAAGAAATAGGATATATCGCACTTCCCATGCATGTAGGAGTACTTTGCCCATTTTGAGAAAATCGAGAAAAATAATATTCATGTGAACTGGAGAAGCGATAAACCAAGTTCACGCGACTATTTTAGATCAAGGCCATAACTCCAGATTACTTTATTTGTATCACTTCTTTTTGTCCGATTAAAACATTTTGAAAAGCAATGGATTATGACTTAAAATCAACATGAGGCGATGGATGAATCCATTTATCATTACTGATACACATCCTCTCTCACGTCAACTTGGCGGCTTCTTTCGATATTACAAAAACGCGCCAAATGCTGAACTGCAGCAACCTGTCCAGAAAACTAAATCGAAAATTGGTGAACCAAGGAAATCTGAACAAAGAGTCATTTGCGAAGATAAGTAAGCACTTAAGGTCTTGCATCTTAGCTGCCTTGATAACAACAAGGTTTGCTGTTCACAATGATGAAACTACTTATAGGATACAATTATGCGCTCATGCAAGAGGAAGAACATGAGTAGCGATGGATCATTTGTTTGCTCTCACACATAGGTGCATTTTCTGAAATTTTCCGTTGATATGTTACAAAAATTCAAAAGTGGTAACATTTTTATCGAGTTTTCATAGAGCAAAGGTTGCGATATTTTGCTGATATGTGACAGGCTTGTGTAGGAGAGTATACGGTGGTTAATGATAGTAGGGGTGGCTTGGTGGTAAGTTTATTAGTAATCAGATGTCACCGGCACAGGAGGGCGAGTAAATCGAAGAGCACCGCAAGCTAAACGCTCATGGCTTTTATAGGGTGTGATGTCAAGAATACACCATCCAGATACAGACATTTACGGCAACGCTCGTACATAGCACCCCCCCGTAATGCTGGAGTGAGTAATAACCCAAAATTAAAACGGTTAAACTAAACTCAATCATTCGAAGAATTAACGGAGATTGTGGGACAATGTTACACGCAATCAAAAAGTTAAACACCTGATTTTGAAAAAAAATAGTTAGACGATAAGTTTACGTGAAAGTTAACGCTATTAATTATTTGCAACCGCCTCGTTCTAAAACGTATTTATGTTAAATTACTTTAAATGTCCCGCAACTCATGCCATTGAAAAACTAAAAGTTATTAAACAATTCCACTACTTTACCAACCAAACATTATCTTATGTATCGCAAAAAACAAGCAATAAACAGGGTAGCTAAAGCAAGAACACACTGATATGTAACCCTGTTTGTTAAAAACTCGATATATTATGCTTAATAAATCTTAACTAAAGAACGCACAGTTGAAAAAAAAATTTAATGAAGAACCGTCTATCTTACCAAAAATGATTAAAAGAATACAAGAACCGCAGCCAAAAAGAGTAATCATGCTAGAGATCAAAAGTAAATTCAAGTCACAGAAAACATTTCTAAAAAAAAACATTCGCCATTACCATTAGAACATTAATGATTTATTATTTATATCAAAAACGCCAATAAAAGGAACCCGATAAATAAATGTTTTAGAAATACACAAAAAATATGAATTTACACAACGCAACACGTCAAAAATACTAAACACTTCATAAACGTTTTACACCCCCTTTTTTTAAAGAAAAAACCGTTAATTTGTTAACATCTTGTTACCGCAATCCGAATCATAGAGAGTAGAGCAAATTTTAACACGCATGGGATTATACGATAGGATTATAGGATAACATAGGATTATACGGAATATAGGAAAGAACAAAAATTAGAACGCCTTAATCATTAATAGCAAAATAGCATAAGCAAAAACACAACCAAGCAAGGCAAAGCAACTGACTTACCGTGCATCAAAAAAAAATCTCAGCACGACGACAGCCACGTGGAACGATGGTAAGAATAAAAAAATAACGACGCAACAGTCATTTTTTTTTCAACATAACCGAAAAAACTCAATTCGAATTAAAAAACTCATTCCGCAAATACCCATCAATTATAGGAAATTTTATAGGAAATTTTATTATAGGAAATTATAGGAAATACCGCAATTCAAAATACATATTGAAAACATTGAAAATATTCGCAAGGAATTCGAAAACGCAACACAAAAAAAATGTTCGAACCCAAAACAGCCTTTAAATAAAAATAATTTAAACAATTTACTTGAACGAAATAATTAAGAAATTATATGAATTTTACGCGTCGATACTTAAAAAAACATACAGCAAGCTTAAACTTAAGATTACATGGCAAAAAGGGTTATATAGAAACACTGAACGCACTTATTATCGCGTTTTTCTTGCGATTCCGCATTTCACAAATTACACTTCGCGCTAAATTTTCAACAGCGCGGATATTTCACCGACCTAATATCTTTCCTACTTTTCAACCATTTCGTAATTAATTCCCCAATTTTCATTCCAATTAAATTCAAGTTTTCAACCATTCTTAAATTTCACCCATTATCAATTTTCTAATTTTCACGCTAGGCAAGTTCATGGCTACAGTTCATTAGTGTTCCTGATTGCGAAGATTGTATAAGATTGTAGGTTGACGGCGTAGATTGTATAGGATTGTCTCCAATCCCACGGTGATTAGTAACATCACCACGATTTCTGTTATGGCATCAGGCGGCAGGTTTGCCTTAGCCACGTCTGTGCAGATGATGACAAAGTCGTCATGTGTAGAAAATGCCGTCGACACCCATGTGCCGCCATCGATGAAACTATCCACCTCGCCCATCGATGGTACTCTCCGATCCTTTGCCCCTGAAAGGAAGGATACAGAACCGATTAGCATGACCTTGCATAAAATAAAAGAAATAAACTACAAACATAAAATTTGGTATCAGAGCACGGTGGTCTGACAATAGTGTCTGTTTACAAGAAATTATAGGAAATTTTATAGGAAATTATATTATAAGAAATTATAGGAAATACCGCAATTCAAAATACATATTGAAAACAAATACCGCAATATGTAAACAAATACCGCAAACAAATACCCATGATAAATCTCGAATAAAAAAACTCTGTTCGCATCGAAACCATCAGACGACTAGACACCTGTCTATGAATTTAAATTAAATTATGCTGATCGCCGAACATTCCGGCTCGATAAAAATAGCACTGAGGTACACGGCCGCAGCGTCAAAACAACCCATCTCGCAAGGTGAACAGCAAGCTCAGCGATTGCATTTCGCAGTCGGCGCATCCGTTCACGATTAAAACTGTCAATTCAGCGACACAAGCGTCTTGAGCGAATTGAGAAAAATAAATGAAACGTCTTAGAGACAAGATTTAAATAGACAGGACGCATTCCATTTACCCCTCAGGTTAATGTCAAACATTACCCCAATTAATTTAAAACAACGCAGCTCAAAAGCTTTAAACATAACACATAAAATAAAATATACAGATTTCTGTGAATATTGTGAATATAGCGCATCGTACACAAGAAAACTCCTTAAACTATGATTATTAACCTTAACTTAACTGTTTACTGTTAAACAAGGTAAATCGTAACTCCTCGAATCGTTGTGTCGTCAAACGTTAATGATATGAACGTAGAAGAAGGAATTCGTCGTTTTAACTCACAGTTTAACCTTCCTCAAGGGTAATAAATGATTAAGATTGCTCTTGTAAATTTTTGACCCAATTTTGATCTCAGCCCAATTCCTCTTCACCTTCTGAACGATAGCAGGCCCAATCCAAGTAAGCTCGAGCTTATGTTTTTTCTCGTGATTCTTTAAAAGAACACGATCGCCCACCTGTATGTCCTTATTACGTCGCTTCATATTTCTGTATAAATTTCTCTCTGTCGTGTTATTTATGATTAAATTTCTAATATTTTCCACCGTCCGGGCGGCCTCCCTTGCCCGAAAGTTCACCAAATCCAATTCTTCATCGTTGTTATAAGTTACAGATTCAAAATTCTCGGATTGGTAGTACGCACACGTATCACGATTAAACATTACGAAACTATGTGTTTCGCCCAAAGTAGAATCCAATGCGTTGTTCAATGCATTCTCTACAACTTCCACCAATTGATCCCACTCTGCATTAGGAAGTGTGTTCACATATAATTTTAACAAGTTTGTTATTTTTTTGTTGTTACGATCAACTATAGCGTTAGAGTGCGGACTGTAAGCTAATACTTCTTTTTTCGCAATGGCGTGCACTTTAGCGAATTGCTTGACCGCCAATGATTTAAATTCTAGAGCATTATCAGAGATGAGAGTTTTGGGGAAACCTAACAACGAAAAACAATTACTCAAACATGAAATTATCGTCTCCGTACGACGATTAGATATTGCATACAACCTACAAAACCTGGAAAAGAGATCGATTATGACCAATATGTGTTTATTTTCATTATCGGTAGTTTTAAGGGGTCCAAGGAGGTCCATTGATACAACTTCAAACGGTTCTTTGGCGATCGGAGCGGTCAAAATTTTAATTGGGACAGAAGGTCTGGCTTTAATTAGTTCACAAACTTCACAATCTTTTACAAATTTTCGCACAATTGTTTTTTCCAAATGATTGTAATACTTTAGCTTAAAGTTGAGCAAAGTGTGGGTATCGTCTGTATGGTACATGCTGTGGATCGCTAAAATAGCTTTACCCATCAAAGAGTTAGGTACGACTGCTGTCAAAATGGTGCTAGGTCTATAGTCAATTTGTTTACGTCGATATAGAATGTCATTTAAAATCAAAAATTTCTGCAAGTCTGGAATATTCGAAATACTACCATGCAGCAAAACGTTTTTTACTTCTATATAGAAAGGGTCTTTATTCTGTTCTTCAATAAATTCTTTTATAGTCCAAGAAATCTCTTCTTCCTTAGGAACATAGTCTAGCAGCGCGGGTCGCGCGTCTTTGTCTGCTGCACCGTCAGCATTCGCTCTAGGCGGGTCAACTACCTCATGTCTAGACATGCCTTTGTGTCGTGATCGAGTCTCCACAATACAGACTTCTGATTCAAATGCGGATTCCAGAGCATTACAACGATCTAGTTCTTTAAGATTTAATTTCTCATTATTTACAGGTAATCTGCTTAAATAATCTGCTACAACGTTTTCCTTGCCGGGTAAATATTTAACAACGGGTTCAAATGAATGAACGCTAATACACCAACGCGCCATATTGGTGTCGTCAGCAAGTTTTTTTTGCAAAAAGTGGCGCCAAGGGCCTATGGTCGGTGTAAACCCGGACAGGGTATCCAGTAATTAAATATTTAAAGTACTTTAAGGCTGAAAAAATTGCGAAAAACTCTTTTTTGGTAGTAGAATATCTTCGCTGGCTCGAATTAAGATTCTTACTGTAATAAGCCACAGGTCTTAGAATATTACCGCTTGAATCATCTGCCTGCATTAGTACTGCTCCAATTCCCGAGTTTGAAGCGTCTGTAAAAACATGAAAGTCCTTAGTATAGTCAGGATGTCTTAGGACTGTGTCAGAAATTAGAGACGATTTGATAAAGTCAAAACTCTTTTGGCATTCGTCTGTCCACGTATAGTCAACGTTTTTCCTTAAAAGATTGTACAAAGGATGCGCTACCTCAGCAAAATTTGGTAAGAAATTACGGAAATAATTCGCTAAACCTAAAAACTGTTGTAATTCCTTAACATTGACCGGCGCTCGGCAGTCTTGCAATTTTTGCGAGTATTTACATTTAATACCATCGGCTGCAACGATGTGACCCAAGTACTCGATTTCCTTTTTGAATAAGTTACATTTCTCAAGCTTTAATGACAAATTTCCGGATCGCAGCATCTTAAGAACGATTTCTATATCAGCTAAATGCTGACTTTTATTTTTTGGAAACACCAATATATCGTCTAGGAAAACGAAAGCTAGTTTACCCAAAATGGGTGCAAGGGCAGAGGTCATTACCCTTTGAAATACTCCCGGTGAAGTACTCAATCCAAAAGGGACTCGACAAAAATGGAATTTCCGATAATTAATGCTGAAGGCAGTGAATTTCCTACTCTCTTGTTCTAATTCGACCTGATGAAAGGCCGAGCGGAGGTCTAAATTCGTAAACCAAGCGTTACCGCCCAAGGTCGATAAAATGTCGTCAATCCTAGGTATGGGATAAGAATGTTTTATCAACACCTTGTTAAGTGCACGGAAATCAATCACGGGGCGAAGATCCCCGCCTTTCTTTTTAACTACGATAACAGGAAAATTGAAGTCTGAACTGGACTCTTCGATTATTCCCTGCGCGAGCATGGCATATGTTATTTTCATTACCTCTTCCTGATACTTGTGGGGAATGCGATAAGGAGCTAAATTTAGTACCGGAGCATCCGGTTTCAACTGAATTTGGTGCTTCATAATATTTGTAACACCTATAGTCTCTCCTCCAAGAGTAACTACATCTCGGAACTTATTCAATAAATTAATTAACGGTAACTGTATGTCTTCTTCATTACATGAAACGTCATCTTTCGTTAAAACACGTCGTACCTCTTGCTCTCCACCTTTTGACACACCTACTCCTTCACCTACTTGTGCATTAACTCCCAACTCCTCGTCACAAACGAGAATTTCACGTCTACCGCGAGCGTTAGCATCCAATTCAAGTTTTCTTTCAGCTATGACTTTCTTTCCACCACCAGCCGAGACAACCTGAATCGTATTCAACACCGCGTTAGAATTTACCTCATCATTATGAGCGTCTCTGAGTGCTGTTTCCACACTTGTTAAATACATCTCGCTCTCAATATCATCTGCTGCAATTAATTCGATGTTGCATAACATCATATTTTCACTTAGATGAACAGTCTCTTCATTTGAATTCAAAACCATTACCGGCACCACGCCATCTCCATTAACTCGAACAATTGAATCCGCTATAAGAGCACCACTATCAAGGCATCTTTTTAAAATCATATACTCTCCTGGAGTTGCCTTCTTAAGGAAGCCATACACTATTTTCATCGAATTACCAGGCACTTCTACTTGAGTGCAATGCACTACCAACTGCCTCGGACTCTGTGACGCCTCAGCCACAGCTGGAATTTTTTTCTTCTCTCTGCAGTCATTTCTTTCTGACAGGTGACTGACCCTGTCGCTCTTTCTCGCGACAGCAACCTCAGACATTAGACAGGCGCTGTTTACAATTCTTTTCATTACTGCTTCTCTGGATAAAACCGGCTCCATTTTTAATTCACAAAACGGGATAGAAATGTCATCCCAACGAAGAGTTTTATTTTTAAAATCAATAGTAGCATTGTTTAGAACATCGCGGCCGAGAATCAAATCATAGTTAAATTTAGCCTCTTTTACAACAAGAGCATTGGTTTTTAGTACTTTTTTAGTGCCTGGAATCGTGATAGACAATTCTACTTCACCGCTTACTTTACTTTTGCCGTTAATTCCCTTCACTATTAAACGACTAGGCTTAACTTCTTCGTTCAAATTCTTAACCTGCCTGTAACTTATCAGGCATTTTTCTGATCCGCTGTCAAGCAAGGCACTCAAATACTGCTCATTACTTTGTAATATTATCGTTGGTTTATTGCTTCCTTTAAACGCGACCAAACCAGCGTCTTCTTTATTGCAATTACTTTTCACTACACTAGCAGAGAAATAGGCCTCGACTGCTTTGCTATCTGCGAGTTCTTCGTCTTGCAATAATTTATACCTATTCTCGCAGTTAAACAAGGGATCAATGAAAGATTGGGTTGTCTCGGTGGTATCTGGACTTTCGGTCACGGCTGCAAGATTAACGAGGACGCTGCCAACCTCGGGCTCTGTCAAATTCAACCCATCCTTCCTGTTACCTCTATCCGTTCCTAATTTTCTCGTAAAAAATCGCCTGACTCGGCTTCCGCCCAATGAACTTCACTCTTACCGCGCGTTGAGCCACCCCTATTTACATTGCCACCGCGTAAATAAGATTTATAGTTACGTATTTCAGTTCCTGTTGCTAGACAATTTTTTACCACGTTGGTTCCACCACATGCAAAACACCCTCTCGGAAACTGATCTCTCTTGGGTCTGCACTCGAAATGTCCAACCATCGAACAACTATTACAAAATGGGAACCCGCGTTTTTTTGTTGCTTCATACTTGGGAAAATGACCTGAAGCCTGACCAGAACCATTAGAACTAATGTTGTCTGTTCTCATCATGTTACACTCCAAAGATCCATTTGCTCGGTCACCCACGTAACTATTAAATTCTCTTGTCCTACCACGAGGATTTTTTAACCAAGGCCTAGGAGTGATCCTACGTACTCCTGAACGGTAGTTCCTACGATAATTTCCTACACTCCCGTAGAACACCTCATTTTCCGAAAAATGATCTGGCGCATCAATGCCTTCGTCAAACTCACTGGCTATATCACCTACATAGCTCTCACTTTCGTTTCTGATTGGAAATTGTGACACAAGAATCTTTTTGGTCTCCGTCTGACCTCTGACAGTTGAAATTAACCTTGCCAACAATTCCTCAGCTGTGCTGAATTGGTGTTCAAAAAATTTTCTAGCGAACGACTCGTCTAATAACGGGCCAAGAACTGTTAATGCTAGGCTGTATGACATGCTGTCACCTACAAATCGTTTCAGCTCTGCTTGCGTCGTGCAAGCTTGATAATAAGGGTGCCTTTGCCAACCCAATGTGGTTGACGTCAAAATGTTTTCAGTGAGTTTAATTATCTTTGAAAACGCTGTTACTAATTGTGCTGCTAAAGCATTGTTCCTATTCAATTGCAATTCATTTAAATCACATGCCAAGGCGTGTATGCTCTTCTCCCCACGACACACGTATATGTCATCGAGAATTTTAACTACTTGATCAAATGTATAATTTAAATCTGCGTTGACTAGTTTGGTCACAACTGCGTTGAAGTCTCCTACGTTCTTATTTGCAGATCTCACAAGGAATTCTTTTTTGCGTTCGTCGCTTGTCGCGTCTGGAAGCAGGGCCATATAGGCTTTCAAATTTTGTATATGAGTCGTCCAGGACTTATTCTCCAGGAACTCAGCATCATTCTGTCGACGTCTCCCTCTAAACGTCGGCAATTCAGCATTGGTCATTATCGTTCCAACGCTAGGAATATTAATATTTGCGGCGATGTCACGCGCAAGTTGCGTCCTATCATTATTACCGCTCACACCTGCACCTCCACTTGTCGTCGGGGTCGTCATTGTGGTAGATTGTTTCACACTACTAACCCTAGGCTTACTGACCCTACCACTTTTTGTTACTGTAGGTTCTGTGCGAATGAATTCCGGCTCGCTTTCCGAGGAATATGACATGAATCCTATCCCAGAACTATTCTCAAGGAACTTTCCTCTTCAAAATCAGAGATATGCAAAAATAATGTCACACCTCGCAACAACAATAAAAAAAAAAACAAAATACACCTTAATTTCAATCAAAATACACAAAAATTAAATAATAGCACGCGCAATAATAACTCAATAATAGCAATAATAGCCTCACTGCTCTCCAAAAATTAAAACTACAAGAACACAATCTCCAGAGAAATTCTTGACTCTCTAGGCGAGCTCGGTAACAATCTAGGTAACACTCTAGTACTTTTATGCAGAACTTTTACGTTAAACAACAAAAACGAGACTTCCTTCGAATTTTTAACACTCAATAAACCAAAGTTACTGCCTCGGTGCTTCTATTAAACCTGCTACTACTTACTCTAGTTATTGAAGGTAATCCGGCGATTAAACTGCTAATCCACAGGTTTTATTGACGCTACTGACGCACTGCGTCTCTCACAATGATCAATATGCAACTGAAGCTACTTGCAGTTGCAGAGCCAGCGCGTGAGCTGCCCAGTCGGCATTTGCAGAGACAAGGTCTCAGAGCATTAAGTGCATACAAAAAACAGCCTGCCTAGCGACAGAGCAAAGAGGCTTGTGCGAGTACATGCTCACTGAGTTTGAGAGAAAAAAAAATTTCCAATAAAACTTAACTGCGACAAGAATGTAGTCTGCTGCGCACGTCGCTTGCGGACCGCTGCTGGGATATGATGCCGCTGGTGCTTGTTGTTGAAGTGCAGGGTATCGAGGGCAGCGTACCACGTTGCTGACGGTACACGATGATAATGATTTCAAAAGTGGTACCACGTTGATTTTTCGATGATTTTTAGTTGGTACCTTGTTTCACTCAGTTTTTGTTTTGCTGCAACAGTTTTTTGGCACTATTTATAACACCATTAGGACGTAGTAATATCTCAACCAAGTCAAAACAAGTTCTTGTTCTCTCAATTGTTTGTAGCACTTGAAGTTATTATTTAAAACAAATTGTTCTTACTGATCACTTGTCGCTGGGAATGCACTCACAGTGCACTCGAAGACGATTTCGATATTTTCTCCAGATTCATACACAAGGATTCTGGTGCGAAACGGAGATCCAATATTCAAATAAACTGTGAATTGGCTATAAACCTCAACCAAGTCTTCTGCCGGTATTACAATTCCGAACACGAATACCGAGGGTCGTGGCTGCCACAATTGGTTATGTTCTTCGTTACACATCTGAGAGTGTATAATGTTCCACGACTCTATAATTACTTAAGTAATTAATTCTCTGAATTTATTTCACACATGCACGTGAGTTCAAACCAGACTGGTCCACCAATATACGGTGGTTAATGATAGTAGGGGTGGCTTGGTGGTAAGTTTATTAGTAATCAGATGTCACCGGCACAGGAGGGCGAGTAAATCGAAGAGCCCCGCAAGCTAAACGCTCATGGCTTTTATAGGGTGTGATGTCAAGAATACACCATCCAGATACAGACATTTACGGCAACGCTCGTACAAGAGGAAAGTACTGGGTGAGTGTTTTATTAAAATAATGTATCTCTTTCAAAAAATTTAGGGCAAGCGTGGGGCTGTTGACAGTTGCTTCAAGTATATGAAAGCTCAGAAACTGATTGCATTTACTACAAAGTTATTGTGTATAAATTATTTACACTGTATTTGAGCATGTCAATATGATGGATGTTCCTATCAGGGAATGAATTCTATTAAAATAAACCATAAGCTTGTGATTCGTTGGTAGAATAGTGTTATTCAAATCGGATATATAACTTCTGTCTAGCAACTATACTGGAGCAAGAATTTAGCTACGCATTTAGAACAGAACTTGAATGTATGAAACACATACGGAATGAATGGGGCAAACCGCTTTTTAACAGAACTACGTATCCTTCCAGAAGATTGTCACGAATTTCCAGCCCGTTTGCTGCAGCTCTGTCCACTAATGAATGTTTTGTAAAAACTCCATCGATTTTGTTTACTCATTTTGTTCATTCTTAAATGCTGTTTCAGTTGTTTATCTTCAATACTAATCTAAAAACTGGGCTCTTAATTACTTCTTAAGGCGGCTTAAATCAAAACTAGCCATGCAAGGCTAAGAATGAATGCCCAATTTTATATTTTTCAGTTTATTTTTAGCCCGATTCCTAAAATCGAAAGCGTAATAATTCCTACGGCATTCGTTTTCTTAAACAAGAACCGGAAATGAAGTCCGTGTGTAGAATAGGGTTTGCATCCCGGGATTCTAAATAATATGTATTTATTTCAAGATATAAATGAGAAAATAACAAAAAATCATGCTGTTTAATATGGTTAATGAATTAGAGAGCTCAAGAAAAAACTTTAGAGTTTTAGTATTATTGAAATTTACATCACTACGCAGCGTAGTCTACATTATCTCATAATATTGTTCAGCTATTGCATTAGAATATATTTTGTGGTCTGGTTTTACAGGTAATAAAGAATAAACTACAGTAAATACGATGGCAACGCCCGATGTTATAGAAACTAAAGCCTTTGTGTGGCGATACTATGTTAAAGATGCAACTGGAGAAAGTCTGAAGTGCATAAAATGCGGCTAGAGATTACATTACAAAGGCTGATCTGCAAGTGGTTTGTTACACCACCTAAAGAGCAAACGTAACATAGTGAGGCCTGAAACTCTTGGGAAGACGACAAAGAACGCGATTTTACCCAGTTGCGTCAACTAGAAGCTCAGAGGTTGGAATTCGTATTGGAATAAAGCGCCCTCATGCAAGGGAGAGCAGTAGTGAAAGTACTAAACCTAAACAAAGAAAATTAAAAAGTTTCTTAAAGGTGCATCAAAGAACAAGTGAACATGCTTGTAGCAGTTGATGACTTGTCAGTAAATACAGTTACAAAGAGTGAATTCATTAGAGAATCCTCGGATAAAGGTTTTTCGCTCCCTAAATCGCCAAATACGGTGATGGCATGGGCGAAGAATCACAATAGCATAAATGTAAAATATGAAGGAATCCTGGGATCCCGGGAATTCCCGTGATTGTCTTCCTGAAATTTCGGGATTCAGGGATTTTCATTCTGTCCCGGGATTGCCAACCCTAATGTAGAATAAACAAATTTATTTAGCGAAGTTTCGAAAAGGCATTTTTTTGGTACAAGCAAATAGAACAGAAGAAATTCAGCAAATAATATTAAATAAATGGAGTACAAATTTACCTCCGAACTATTCTGAACACATTTTATGAGGGTTTTGAAGGTTTTCTAGTTTTATATAACTTGAGAAATTATGAAAATAATGGACAGATAATAGAAGTATTTTGCAACGTTTTGAAGACGGAGTTTTTATTGTAACTTCTGTGAAATGAGAGCTGTGTTTGACGCGATGGAGGAAAAAAAACACGCTCAAATGCTGGCCCGGTTCAAACTTTCTGTTGAAGTAAAATTTACTGTTCTGGTGGGTTACTGAAACTAATATTCCGATACTTTCAAATTTATTGATCTCTTTAAGAATTAATTAAATAAATTTTGATTCTAATCATAGATCGTCAAGTTTAATGCACAGCTGTTCTTCAGTGCTTGCCCTTGCCACCGCCGCCTCCCTTGCCACCGCCTCCCTTGCCACCTCCTCCCTTGCCACCGGGCACAGGGAAAGGTTCCGGAGCAGGACTAGCGATGGCGCCCACCACCATCATCATCACCACCATGGCGATGAGGCTCAAGTTCTGTGAAGTAATGAAAAGTTGAAAAATAAATTAAAGTAATTTTACACGATATTATGGAGGAAGTTCCTCCGACAACACTCAAATTACTCTAGGCGTTATTTTAGCATGCATGAGTACAAACGACGTGTCTTTTTTCAGTAGTGTCGAAAGTTTTTAAATACAGTCACTTTGATACGTTGCTGCAAATTTTAAAATATTCGAGTTAATACCCAAACTCTAAATGTTACCCTAAATTTCTTTTCATTACTTACGAAGAAAGAGGCCATTGTGCAGGAGTTACTCGGAGCGATGTCGTTCGAGTGATGTGGGTGGTCGCTGGGCCGCCCCTCATATACCTGACGGAGGTGCTGCAGCAGGCGACGACGAGCTTCGCGTAAGCTTCAAGGACAGAGAACTCTTTTGGAAGTTCCGAACGCCTGCCTTGAAGGCAGGCGTTCGGTTTCGGGAACCTTTCGTAGCGAACGGGAACTGGAGTGATTGATTTCAAACGCCTATCAGGAGCTTGGCTCAGACAGCACGGGGATTGTGAAACTCGTTCGACGAAAATTAAATGACTGAAAAGATTGGAAGCGAGTCATGAGGTAGTGGTAAATGAAAAACTGGAAAAACATTCATGCTAAAAATGTTCTAGTTTTGACTGTTTTATTGTTGTCTGAATTACACATTTCAATTCAGTAGATCTACCAGACACCATGGCGTAAGTTTTCTAAATGGCTTCATGAATATATTGCCGATATCTCGACGAATATACAACAAATACTGCGATACAAAAAATTCAGATACGCTGACAAACTCACTTTAGAAGTACTATTAGAAATGCTACAGGTACTCTTACACTGATTCTCCAGACACTCAGAAGCAGTTATGCCACAAGTCCTGTGAAGATTGACGCACGAGTGTACTCAAGACACTCTGATATTCTTGTCTCAGATACTGTGAAGCAGTGACACCTGATGCTTTTATTCAGATATTTCAGAAACTCTAATTAATTTATTCCAGAGGCTCCAATTCCGATGATGAAAGTGCTCAATACAACTGAACTAGGACCTTCATAACTATTCTCCAAATGTTCGATTTCGAAGCTCCAGATGCGCTGATACAAATACATCAGATCCTTGATACGAATGCTGCTGATCCCGTGACGTATTTGATGTGATACACTGATACTCCAGATACCCTGACCTATCTTTTTTATACATCATAAGTACTCACCCAGCACTATAAAACTAGCTATGAACACAAAACTTGTTTACTTTTTGTTACTGTTTTCCATGGATTGTGAAAAAAATTGCACCCATGAACTTGAAGTCCAGTTAGGTACAATACATTGCTCGCGCTGTTCAGTGCATAGTTGTTGATTCAGGGCTAGCTCTTGCCCCTGCCTCTTTTGCCCGCGCCTCCCTGGCCACCGTTTCCCTTGCCACCGCCTCCCTGGCCACCGTTTCCCTTGTCACCGCCTCCCTGGCCACCGTTTCCCTTGCCACCGCCTCCCTGGCCACCGTTTCCCTTGTCACCGCCTCCCTGGCCCCCGTTTCCCTTGTCACCGCCTCCCTGGCCCCCGTTTCCCTTGTCACCGCCTCCCTGGCCACCGTTTCCCTTGCCACCGCCTCCCTGGCCCCCGTTTCCCTTGTCACCGCCTCCCTGGCCACCGTTTCCCTTGTCACCGCCTCCCTGGCCCCCGTTTCCCTTGTCACCGCCTCCCTGGCCCCCGTTTCCCTTGTCACCGCCTCCCTGGCCACCGTTTCCCTTGCCACCGCCTCCCTGGCCCCCGTTTCCCTTGTCACCGCCTCCCTGGCCACCGTTTCCCTTGCCACCACCTCCCTGGCCACCGTTTCCCTTGCCACCGCCTCCCTGGCCACCATTTCCCTTGCTACCGCCTCCCTGGCCACCGTTTTCTTGCCACCGCCTCCCTGGCCACGGTTTCCCTTGCTACCGCCTCCCTGGCCACCGTTTCCCTTGCCTCCGCCTCCCTGGCCACCATTTCCCTCGTCACCTTCTCCATTGCCATTGAGCGCAGGGAAAGGTTCCGTAGTAGGACCTCTACTTTTTTTATTGAGTTCATATCTAGTGTCTTAGCTGGTCTTAGTAAATGTTTGACACATCCTGGATGACTGTCATGCCAATTAATGTCGGCTGTAGCCCGAGAACACTGCCCGAAATATAGGCAAACCAAAATGACTTCCACACATATGACATATGTATTGTGCTTAAGTATCGAGAGTTCAAAGTCAAGTCACCCCCCAGAGTGCGTTCCTGCTTTCACTGTGCCAAGATTGCTTTCATTGTGCTTCGATCACCTTTAAGGGTGGTCGGTAGCGCGATCGATAGCGTTCTGGAGCGGTGAATTTATGTCCTGAGTTCGAATCTCGTGAGCTCCTCGTACATTTATATGTATTGTGTAAATAACATAACTTGGTTATTTGGCGAAACTTTGTGATCTAATAGCTCAACGTATCAATGTTGGTTAATTTTTACGAATATCTCAACTAAAACTTTTTCTTCTTTGTAGTTATAACAACCCCAGAACATGACAGACCCATTTTCTTTTTGTATCACCCCTGGTCCACAGGTTTCGTGTAACGCTCCATGAGGTCTCCCATGAACGCGACGGTGGACATTATTGCCATAAATCAAAATCGTGATTTATTATACAACCACATAACACTTTTCGGCTCCTCTACAGTCTAAGTCCAACGTGCCAGTGCACATAGGACGCGATGTGCACACTTGTGAGCAAGCGGTTAGCCACAACCCAGTGAGGCCCAGTTTAATAGAGTGGTCGTGAAGACAGGATTTGGCATCTGCTTTTTGTGAGCCACTCTGCTCCATGTATCCATAGTATGGAGTTCCTTACGAAGAGCTCATTCAGGAACACTAGAAGAGTCATTATTTGTTTCTCACTAGAGTTCTGTACTTGATGCCAAGCAATTTGTGTCAACAATTCAGGACACTCGCGGGAGTTTCTATTGGATTGAATTTTCTTCCGACTGTTACGTTACCAGATTGATTCCGTTGTTGGTAGACCGCCATAACCGCGCAGCATGAAACATCAGCGAATTGTGCTAAATCATTCAGTATGTGTCCTTTAGTCCTACTTAACACCCTTGCTGCCATTACTAGTTATCTTCCTATTGTCCCATTATAATAAGATCAATAAGAAATAAGTCATACCTCTGCAGCTAGGAATGAATACTGATGCCGATTTTTTACAGCGTGCAGCAGTCAATCCATCATTTTCGGAGAGGATGTGGAACTATGAAAGTGCAGGATTGACTACTGTATGTGCATACAACATAAACATCAGTTACAACTTTGAACAGCGATTGATGAATGAAGTAAAGAGCTTGACCTCGAAAAATATCAGCTAAATAATTTTAAATGGAGGGGGGAGCCTTATTGGGTTTAATGCATACTGTATACCTCAGTTAATAATGCTGTATACGATACACACCGTATGTGTATAATTACTTTACAGTTCGTGTGGGATTTGAATTCTTTTGACACATTCTACTGAAGCAAAGAATATAATATAGCGCATCAGCCAAGTTTATTTTGGAATAAAAAGCTGAAAAAGTGTAGATGTTTCCAAAAGAAAGAATTAACCTTGAAACTTCAAATCTCATTACTCTTAAAAAAACTCATCCTAGCAATTTATAAGAATATTTAGGCAATGAAATCCTCTCGGTACACATTGTCATTCTCTTCCCTTCGTTCCGTGGTAATTTACTGAAACATAAAGAAACATTGAGTAAAATTGTGGAATGAATTAACGAAAAAATCTAGATGGGGTTTCATGAAACTGAAGGTCAGCCACATCGTCTAGCGTGCAGCTAGGCAATGCGCCGCCTGCTGCATCGCCTCCATCAGGTATATGAGGGGTGGCCCAGCGACCACCCGCATCACTCGAACGACATCGCTCCGAGTAACTCCTGCACAATGGCCTCTTTCTTTGTGAGTAAATGCAAACACTTTTGAACGAATATGAAATCTCAAAATTCAATCATCTAAAACTTGCAACATTGTATCAGGATAACTGCAGTATGAAAATTACACTCCGCCCAAAAAAGCTTACGGAGCAATAACAAACGTTTTAGAATTCAAATCTTAAGTAATTTAGTTCTTTTTAAAATGGGTCTCATAATTTTTTCTATAAACCTTAATAAATTTTCAATTTTTCATTACTCCGCAGAACTTGAGCCTCATCGCCATGGTGGTGATGATGATGGTGGTGGGCGCCATCGCTAGTCCTGCTCCGGAACCTTTCCCTGTGCCTGGTGGCAAGGGAGGAGGTGGCAAGGGAGGCGGCGGCAAGGGAGGCGGCGGCGGCAAGGGCAATCACTGAAGCAGCAGATGTGCATCGGGCTTGACGAGCGAAGATTAGGTTAGGGCTGTTTTAGAATTGGGCTGATTAGGAAACGTTTGCTCACAACACGAACGTTCCCTTATAAATTCTCAAACTCAGGCAAAAGCATATAATGTCGTTCGCTTTTGTATACTCCCATTAAGTAGTAACTGTACAACTGAGGCTGGAATTACAACCCATAATTTTTAAACTTCACATGGATATAAAATTTATTCTCTGATATTCTTGCTTGTATTCGAGCATTACGGGAATAACACGGATATTGCAATCTGCAGACGGCAATTCTACTAGGTTTCAATAAATGTTTTCACCTAAATTAACCTACTGTTTATCCAAATCCTGATTGAGCGTCCAGTGTTTTATAGTTTAAAAGTCGGCTCCCCGGCACTGTAACATGCAGGTAACCATCGAAAAGAACTTCCGTGCCACTTGAGGAAAAAATGCGTGTCCCTCAACGAAAAAGCTTAGAAATAGGCAAATTAAAATGGGTAGAGCTAGGTCGAAATTAAACTATGTAGTTTTTCTCTTACTTGCACCAAATGAAGAATTAATAACTATTTACACCTACAACGCAGCTAATAGGGCTCACAAGTGCAATGCTGGTGGTGGGATAGATAAAAACACGATTTGTCCGCTCGAGAAACGGACTGCGGATTCACGATGGTTCGAGAATCGTACTGTCATTGAGTTTCTTTCCAGAGCCATGTGCCCTCGTTTTTTAGTCCCATTCTCTTTAATTAAGGGAAAGCTCATTCTCGGTTGTGAAGCTGGTCCTGGCCATGTATGTTGAGCACCTGAAGTACGGTAGAATGACAGTCCCCGGTGTTAGGCACAGATGCATTCAGCACTTCATCACTGGGAACGTGGGTCCCAGGGCGCAAAAATTGTCACTATCCGAGACAAATTGCGTAGTCACAGATATCGGCAAAAAGATGATGTCAGAAGGGATTTCTGTTTGTGACAGCTCCTGAATACAGCCTTTCAAGTTTCCGATGTTCCTGATACTTGCTTTTTCTCGTAGTAGGACGGGAAGAAGTCTAAAAGAAGCTTCATAAAAATTCGGTATAAAGAGAATTAATGTAATGAAAGTGGTTATGAATGCCAGTGACTCGGCTTGCTCTTAAACCATTTTTCAGACCGATCTGTTATGAGAGATTTTCGTAACACCACTTGACCAATGTTAGGAATTCGATCAGGTCGTACCGTACGTTATGTCCGTTTTTTTACTGGTATGATGAAAGTACAAACATTCAGGTAACATTTATGCATTCAACAACATATTCTACATTGTTAGCAACAACTTCTGACTACCAGCTAACCAAATTTTTAAACCCTCATTCATAGAAAACTCTGGTCTAAAGAAGCAATATCAGGAGAAAAGGGCGGATGCATCAATGTTCCCCATTTCAGCGTTTCAATTGTGTCCAAAGTCATTCGTCCTGTATGCGGACGCGCATTTTCCCGCAGAAAGATCGCGCCCGTTCGATTGACCAAGGCTGGGCGCTTCATTTTTAGAGCGGTATTAAGTTTTCACCTCTATTGACAATAAAGTTCTGTAGTGATCGTTTGGTTATTTTCAAGCAGGTCGTGGTGACTAATTCCTCATAAATCCCACCAAACACACAACAATATTTTTTTCGGATGGAGTCCTGATTTAGGTTATGATAGTGATTTTACATGTATATCTATAGCCATTGATTTGACGTTCAACATTGCTGTACATAATCCACCTTTCATCTCCGGTAAGAACTTCATCCAGATAAGGTATTTGAAATTGGTGGGAATGCAAAGATGCTCAGACATTCATGGGCTGCTGACGATCAACAGCGGAGAGGTCATAAGGAACCCACATTCCAAGTTTTTTTTTCCAGCTTCTTTAATAACGTTGAATTATCGCTGCACTCACAACATGAAGTTTAGCGCTGACTTACTTAATAGATACTGCAGGATCAGTTTCAAGGGTTGCCTCCAATAAAGCTGGATCAAACTGAACAGGACGACCTTCTCAAGGGCTATCTTCAAGGCTGGAATCCCTATCGCGAAACTTTTCAAACCATCTTCTGCATGTCCGTTCAGTAACTGCTTCTGGACCATAAATTTCTTGAAGTATTTTGGCACCTATTGGCGCATTACATCCTTTGTGAATTAAAACAGCATTATGTGTCATATGAGTTCTTTTAACGGCTCCATGTTAATTGAAGGGCTTAAGATAAAAATGTGCTAAATATTTAAATGAATTTCACCACAACGTGTATGCATGGAAGACCGCAATAGAGGGATTTCCATTCAGAATAGACCACAACTTTATACCTTCTTTTGAAATACAAGGACTTATCTCTGTAATACAAGGACAAGACTTAAGATATGAATTGATACGTAATTCATCGAAGTAACAGTGGTTTCGTAATAAGCTCTGAGGAGTGCTGAAATATTATGTTAAGATTTGTTGTAAAAGTTTTTCGACTTTTTTACGACTCAGGAAAAAGTTAGCATTTGTTGTATGACCATTGTCAGTCCAACTTAACGTTTGAGTAAGCTTAGTGAATAATCCTTACTTATATTATGGGCAAAACTGGAACAATTTGTTATTTGTATCAGACCTCATATTCAAGTTATTTCAAGCTTCTTCGTTTCGTGTCGTATACCAGCAGTAACGGCGTAGGTCTACATGTAAACTCAATTTAATTCCAAGTACATAAAAAAACGGTGCATAAGTATGGAATAAATAGAATAAATTCTAGCACTATTTGTTTCAAAGATAAAAAGACATAGTTGACATAAATTTAAGAGAGCAGCTAATATTTTTCGGTCGTTTGTTCTTTAGAGTCTCAGCTAGGAGCAGCATGCTGACTGACCGACCAAGTGTTTGGTTCCATCCCAGGCGCGCTGCGTGGTTTATATCATCACATATGTAGTCCAAGCGAAATTTTTGTCTATTGAGGGACAAGATATCGAGGGCTAGACGCTGAGAAGCCTCTTTTGCTTGAGTAGTTACTCGTATTTCAACGATCGCCTTTTGGTAAATAGTAGACATATTGAAACCGGACCAAGACCACAACATCAAAAATTTCAGTGGGAAATTTCTTTTTTAACATAATTTTCGTTTTAACTCTCAAATTTCAGCTTAAAATGAATCAGTATTTCTAATTGATGTGATATCTCATGTATCTTAGTAAGATGAATAGATCTGTGCTCAACTATGGGAGTCGGAAATCCTGTGTTGACCCCAACATCCATGAAAACCACCTTCAAGTTTAATATAGGTGTGGGAAAAAAGAGGTACATGAGAGCTTCTTTGTGAGAGCTTCTTTTCCTAAATGAACGTTTTATCTAACTTCATAGTTGAAAGTGAAATAAAGAAAACTGAAATTATTCTCTGCAGAAAGTTACAAGTATTCTCAGTTTATTGTCTTCTTTCATGACATTTTTAAATTGCTGCACTTTACTAGCGTATCATGACTTAGCAACTGAACTAGGAGAACGCTAAATTTTATTAAGGCATGAGAACGTAATAGTCCGCAGGCCATCTCCTAAAACCGATAAAATCAATATTTTCTAAACTAACTTATTCTTCTGATGACACGAACCTACTTTGCAATCTCGATATGCGCATGGATTTTATAAGGTCAGGAAACAAAACAAAACCCTTACTCAGATGTTATTTTCATTCTTTCCAATTTTTCACTATCAAAGCCCAGAAGATGAAACACAAGTGGTCTAAAACTGCATCATTCTAGCGCTACCGTAACTGACGTTGGATGAGCAGTAGAGTAGAACGCATCGAAATTGAATATTCAAAGCGAACAGAAAAATGCTATGGGTAAACCAGTTTTTATTTTCGGTATGGTTACTTGAACACTAACCGTTTTGTGTCATTTGACGAATTTTTAAAATGAGTTGTTGAACGGTTAAACGATGATGTTGCAATGAATACTTTTCAAATTATCAAAACCTCTTCAAAAAAATTTCGGCAGACCTCTTGTAAAGTCTGAAAGGCGGCTGTTTTCTTTAGTGCTTGCCCTTGCCACCGCCACCTCCCTTGCCACCGCCTCCCTTGCCACCTCCTCCCTTGCCACCGGGCACAGGGAATGGTTCCGGAGCAGGACTAGCGATGGCGCCCGCCACCATCATCATCACCACCATGGCGATGAGGCTCAAGTTCTGCGAAAAAATGAAACATTTAAATTTATAATTGAATTACAGAGCTAATAATGTGAGATCACTCCTAAGAAAAGCTGAAAGCTAAAACCATTGTGTTAATGCAGTTAAAATTTGCAAATATAATGTCAAGATAGCTCATAAAAAATAAAAATTGCATCTGCACAACTATAACTCTCAAAATAACATTGTAAATCCCAACCTAGCTATGTCTACGTAATAGCCAATATAACATCAATATTTACCATAAAATTGCACTGCATATCGATTGATCATTATGCTTGAAAATCTGCACATTGTCATGATTGTCTAAGCTTGTAACAAAGTTCCTGCGCTATTATCGTAGAGGATAAGTTCTAAACACTCACGAAGAAAGAGGCCATTGTGCAGGAGTTACTCGGAGCGATGTCGTTCGAGTGATGAGGGTGGCTGCTGGGCCGTCCCTCATATACCTGACGGAGGCGCTGCAGCAGGCGGCGCATTGACCGCAAGCCGGCTTGTGTCGAGTGACCTTCACTTTGAGTTATTTATTTATGTTTTTTGCAAGCGCCGGTTTCAGAGCATTATTCAGTTTTCCTTTACTCACCAGAAAAACGGTTCTTGTGTCCTTAATAAATTGATTCCTTCCTCCAGTACAGAATGTGTATTTTCAGGTTCACAAAAATGCTAAAGGATGACAAAAAACATTGAAAAGTAAATTATTGGGTTCACCTTACCTGCCGTGAAAATGATCTCGTTGTATATTATTTTCTTGGTGTAATTACTTTTGAGGATTATGAAACAGGGTGTGTGAGTGTAGGTACGGCATGTGTCGTCGGTGTTCTCACTACATCACGCCTGTGATGACACACGGGTAACACTAACACGATAATTATAAATAGCACACGTAAGAACATACATTTTACTTCACATGCTATCCGCATTATCGAATGATCAAACGAGCTCGAGCCAATCTGATAAAGTATAGTTGCATCTCGGAATTAATTTATAAACAAATAAGTTTACTTGTCGTGTGTCATTTACTGGAGAAGCAGTGACTTTTACGGATTATGCTTTGATGGTACGGATTATGCAACTGCACGACTGTCGTGCAACTGCCCCTGCACAATATTACGAAAATCAAGTAAAGCTACCTAACCAAATAAGAACAATCTAAAATTGGCCCCCGTAAATCTTATCTTATGCTCCAGGAGTTCTAGATTAGATAAATCCAAGTAAACTCTAACGAGTTCTGATAAATAGTAGACCTATTGAAACCGGACCAAGAACACAACATCAAAAATTTCAGTGGGAGTTTACTTTAAAAAAATACCGGTTAATGCCCCTCTCATTCGCACACAAGTCGTCACACTGAGCGCATCAAGCGCCTGGCCGCCACGTTAAATCTTGTTTTTGCGCCGTTGCATCTATAATTTTCGCCCTCTATACAGCGGCTATACAGATTAGGCGTTAGTTCAAGACAGAAGCTATACATGTACGGCTAAAATCATAGAAGCCCTGGCAAAAAATTAAAACTGGGTTGTTACTGCTGCTATAAAGTTTGAAGTAACAATGAATTGAAGGTACGGACTCATATTCCAACCTTACAATTTTCATCTTATCAGAATCATTTTGCCCTCAAGAACTATTTGCCGAGGCTAAGCAGCCGAGCATACAAGACCTGATTATGGTTTCAGGAACTATGAAGGGTCACTGCTAAACCTTCTCGCCAGCTTGGGGTAGCTCGGAGGAACGACGTTCGGGAGAGCAAGGGCGGAGGATATGATTCTTCCTTAACGTCCTGAATAAAATAGGAACGTCTTCGGGCAATTAGTGCCTTTTTTCAATTTTGTTCCGCACAATATTTTAAAATGTTTTTGAACCTGAAGGAAGGGACTCTAAAGGCTAAGTTTTCATTTGGGCCATCAAGAGAAAGGACGACCGACATTTTTAAGCCGCTCCTTCGAAGTTATCCTAGCGCATTTTCAGATCTGATTCCCTGTGTTTTCTGGTTCATATTTTTACCTAAACATACTCTTTTTTTATCGTTTTGAGGAAGTTTCTCCAAGGAAAAGGAGCGGAAAAAACGAGAAGAAGTTTTTTTCTCATAAAATGAAATTTTTGAGTTTACAATTCTTCTCCACATCTCAATCACAATTCAAGCACACATCTTTAAGAAATTTTTGTAAATCCCATTAGTCGTAAAATTATTCCTTTCAGTCATTCAAGTACTCCCATTAGTCATGCAAGTACTTCCATTAGACGTGTAAGTACTCCCATTAACCTTGTAAGTACTCCCATTAGCAGTGTAAGTACTCCCATTAGTCGTTTAAGTACTCGTTGTTAGTACTCCCATTAGTCATGTAATTCCTACCATTAGTAGTGTAATTGCTCCCATTAGTCGTGCAATTGCTCCCATTAGTCGTGTAATTGCTCCCATTAGCAGGGTAACTGCCCACATCTGTTGCGCAATTTATACCATTAGCCAAGAAACTTTTCCGTACTAACACATTAGAGAGCTCCAGATATCCATGCCTACTTGTGAGTACATCAGGACCATTTCTTTCGTCAATTTCATATAAGCAGTCAAGTTACTTGAAAATTCGTTGCACTTCCTCAGAAATATTTAATTTTGTTCAAAACAATTTCACTTTTTTCATATTGTCTTTTAATGCTTCATTTATAGTAGTAATTCCTGCCAACTCCTGTACGTCTGTTAAACTCCAGTATTTAACGCGTTGCCCTCCAAGTGTACTCTGAACCAAGCGCAGCGAGCGGCGACCCCTCGCAAACGCGCGCTACGTTAGGCCTTCGAAGAGTCAAAACTCTTTGTTTTGCTCGTGGGTTATGTAATCGAGGTTTGGGTCCGGAAAATAGAGGAAAATTATTCTGAAAATTCTGTAAGAAATGACACGAACCGCAAGAAACAAAAATCCTTGAATCTATGCGCAGTCCTGCCTGGCAACTACGCATGTTGTTCCACAGCGTGTGTTGCGAGACGCCTGGTGCAGCGCCTCCGTCAGGTATATGAGGGGCGGCCCGGCGACCACCCGCATCACTCGAACGACATCGCTCCGAGTAACTCCTGCACAATGGCCTCTTTCTTCGTGAGTAATTGAAAATAATTTAGGAATTAAATTAGGAGTTTTTGTAGTAAATCAAATGGTCTAAAATTTGCAACCTAGCATCCGACTGCCTAGAGTTAAAAAAATTGATATCTCTCAAGAAAATTTCCGTTATATACACTAATGAATTGGAGAAATATTACCTAAAGTAATTCGAGTGTTGTTTGAGATCCCTGTATAATATTATAGCATGAAATTTCTTAAATATTTTTTTTCACTTTTCCATTCCCAACAGAACTTGAGCCTCATCGCCATGGTGGTGATGATGATGGTGGTGGGCGCCATCGCTAGTCCTGCTCCGGAACCTTTCCCTGTGCCCGGTGGCAAGGGAGGAGGTGGCAAGGGAGGCGGTGGCAAGGGAGGTGGCGGTGGCAAGGGCAAACACTGAAGTAACAGCTATGCATCGGACTCGACATATATCAGTAAAATATAATTCTTTTCAATATTTGGCTTTGATTTTGGCGTCAATAAAGAACTGAAAAATTCAAAATGATTTTTTCATGTACACCTTTACCCATGACATAAATATTACGGTTCAACAAACTTTACAGTAGAACTATTGAAGACGTAACTTCCAAATACGAGAAGTTTTTCGTGAGCAAGGGTGTAGAATGAAAAAAATTTGAACTAAGATACACAAATGGTACCTTCTAATGAGCTGCGGCATAAATAATCAGCAAATGCGATGGCTGATCTTTCTCTTTCTGAAGTACATAAGTTTTACCAAGTTAATGTATTTGAAAACAAATATAAATTAATTGACGATTGTGCAATCAAATGAACAAAATTTGATGGCGCTAAACAAAACTATTTGTAACCTTTCTTATTATGTCGGAACGTCGAACAGGGTAAGCTAGTTAGAGAGGTGCTGAAAGTATACAAAATCGTCAACATCTAGCTTTAATCTGAACATATACAGAAGTTACTGTCACAGTGATATGAATGCTAATACACTGTACAAGCTAAATCAATGGGGCCATGAACATGTTGTGCAACACTAACAAATCGCCTGATGGTCAATATTAATGCCGCTCAAAATGATTTCCATCGAGTCATCTTGCAGTTTGATTTTGTACATGTTTTTATTGGGTTTGATTTTGCTTGCAGATTGAACTTACATTTATACCAAGGTGACTAATAAAATTTTCTGTCTACTTTGAGACCGACGGTAATGTTCGTAATATCGGAACGCTCCTTATTAGAAACGTACAGTAATATATGATTCTATATATATGGAGTGAGTGTTTTACTAAATATGATGCGAATTTTCCTTCGTCTATTAAAGCATGGTGAACTGGAAAAATTCCTCAAGGTTGAAAAGCTAGAAATGAAATCATCCCATCATTGTTGAAGTCACGAATATTTAACAGCTATTTCATTTCAGTGATCAATTTTTCTCACCTAAGTTTGTACAGGGGGGCGCAAAAGTCACTTCTCATTTTAAACAATTATAACACGTCATCTAATACAGCTAATAAAATTACGAGTTCATACAGATGAAATAAATGAGATAATCTTCAAGTATTATCATTATTAAATATGAAATACTTAAAATATTCTCTTTATTATTTTGGCGCGAGCGTGTTTCACGCACAGTATTTTTCATGACATTTTTCAAAATATCTGGAGTAATTCGGTTGATTTCTTCGAGAACGTTTTTTTTTTGACCCAAGGAGAGTATTAGGCATCTTGATCTGCTGCAACAGTCAATGAAACATGCTGAACTGCACACGCATATGATATTGATTACAATTTGCCAGAGCGTTCTTTATCTGCTGTTGAGCCGAAATATATGAATCTTGAAATCATTACAATAATGTAATATTTAGGAAGCCTCCCTTGATTAAATCATCCAACGAAGTCTCTTTGTTCTGCAACTAACGGTCCATTTTGAGAGAAATAACTTTTCACTATCTTTGCTCGTTGGGCCTTGCTGTATTTAGACATTTTTGAATGTGATGATTGTGTAAATTTTGTTTACAAAACATGCTTAAAATCCGTACCGTCGACACGAAAAGAAATTTGAAAATTTTCTCTAGATTTTTATAGCTGCGCTAGTTGCCGTGTAATAAATGTTCAGAATGGTCAACTGACTTGTGCACTACCTTAGGTCATTAGGAGCTGTCTTCTTTCTCTCAATCGACATTATGTGCTCGCTGGACAGAAAGAAATTATAAAATTTCGAATAAATTGAAAATTTGAACAAACGACTTTTAGTACGAGCTAAAATATTTAATTGAATATTAACTATAGTTGAGTGAATTTTTGCAAATGTGAATACATACATACATAGATATGCACTTACCCACATTTATAAAGTTACTACTTTGTACATCTGTGTGCAAAAGAAGTTAATGTGACACAACAAAATCTGTTACCTTAGTTTATACAGTTTACGCATAATTTTTCGAGTCAAATTGCTCTGATAAAAATCCCAGAGTGTTTCAATGCAACCATAAATTCTATTTGTCAATGTTTGCAAACATTGTAGGAACTAAGAATGTGTAGGATATCTAGAGCGTAACACAGGAAGTGACTCATGGAGAAACTTAATACCTTTTAACATTTTAAACCTTATTTAACATTACAAACTGTCAACGATACACTCCTAATTCTATAGGAGATTTCCAGAGAATAATTAAATAGTCTTCATTAGAGTCTTCATAGTGCCAGAAGATCCATCAAATTATTCGGGTGTATTTTCTCATGCCGTGAAGTTAACAAAGTGAACTGGAGCTGGAGGCATATACATAGAGTTCTGGTCTCTCTCAGCCCTACACGAAAGTCGAAACTGCAATTTAGTAAGAAGGAGGAATTAATTAGTGATTAAATGTGGCACCACCGCGTCAGATCACACAACACTCTAGATCTCACTCGAGAAACTTCCATTAACACTCAACATCTCACTCAAGAAACTTCCATTAACACTCAACATCTCACTCGAGAAACTTCCATTAACACTCAACATCTCACTCGAGAAACTTCCATTAACACTCAACATCTCACTCGAGAAACTTCCATTAACACTCAACATCTCACTCGAGAAACTTCCATTAACACTCAACATCTCACTCGAGAAACTTTCATTAATGACGAGGTGCAAACCTAGGTAATACCAAGAGTCCAAATCAAAATTAAAGTCTGAGATGAATCCCACGCTGGAGAAGAAAGTTAGGCCTGGTAGACTGAACAAAGTGGCATCTTAAAGGAGCATCCCATCCAGATCACGCTCGGCAAAGGATTCTGAGGGAAGACGAAAGGCCGCAACAGAAAATAAAATCGCCTCTCACTTCTCGCACCTATTCCAAATTTCATTCTGCACAGCCTCACCTTGAAATTGTGCATAATCACTTCATATTTCGAGAGGGCACCGTAGAGCCACGAGTAGTATGATGGTGAAAATGGTAAGAGGAGCCCAAACTCATAGTTTGGACGAGTCACAAGGACCTCATAGTTTGGACGAGTCACATGGACCTCATAGTTTGGACGAGTCACAAGGACCTCATAGTTTGGACGAGTCACATGGACCTCATAGTTTGGACGATTCACAAGGCCCTCATAGTTTTGACGAGTCACATGGACCTCATAGTTTGGACGAGTCACAAGGACCTCATAGTTTGGACGAGTCACATGGACCTCATAGTTTGGACGATTCACAAGGCCCTCATAGTTTTGACGAGTCACATGGACCTCATAGTTTTGACGAGTCACATGGACCTCATAGTTTGGACGAGTCACATGGACCTCATAGTTTGGACGAGTCACGAGGACCTCATAGTTTTGACGAGTCACAAGGACCTCATGGTTTGGATGAGTCACATGGACCTCATAGTTTGGGCGAGTCACAAGGACCTCATGGTTTGGATGAGTCACATGGGCCTCATAGTTTGGACGAGTCACATGGACCTCATAGTTTGGACGAGTCACAAGGACCACATAGTTTGGACGAGTCACATGGACCTCATAGTTTGGACGAGTCACATATGGACACATGGACCTCATAGTTTGGACGAGTCACAAGGACCTCATAGTTTGGACGAGTCACAAGGACCTCATAGTTTGGACGAGTCACAAGGACCTCATAGTTTGGACGAGTCACATGGACCTCATAGTTTGGACGAGTCACATGGACCTCATAGTTTGGACGCGTCACATGGACCTCATAGTTTGGACGAGTCACAAGGACCTCATAGTTTGGACGAGTCACAAGGACCTCATAGTTTGGATGAGTCACATGGACCTCATAGTTTGGACGAGTTACAAGGACCTCATAGTTTGGACGAGTCACAAAGACCTCATAGTTTGGACGAATCACATGGACCTCATAGTTTGGACGAGTCACAAGGACCTCATAGTTTGGACGAGTCACATGGGCCTCATAGTTTGGACGAATCACATGGGCCTCATAGTTTGGACGAGTCACATGGACCTCATAGTTTGGACGAATCACATGGACCTCATAGTTTGGACGAATCACATGGACCTCATAGTTTGGACGAGTCACATGGACCTCATAGTTTGGACGAATCACATGGACCTCATAGTTTGGACGAATCACATGGACCTCATACTTTGGACGAGTCACATGGACCTCATAGTTTGGACGAATCACATGGACCTCATAGTTTGGACGAATCACATGGACCTCATAGTTTGGACGAGTCACATGGACCTCATAGTTTGGACGAATCACATGGACCTCATAGTTTGGACGAGTCACATGGACCTCATAGTTTGGACGAATCACATGGACCTCATAGTTTGGACGAATCACATGGACCTCATAGTTTGGACGAGTCACATGGACCTCATAGTTTGGACGAATCACATGGACCTCATAGTTTGGACGAGTCACATGGACCTCATAGTTTGGACGAATCACATGGACCTCATAGTTTGGACGAGTCACAAGGACCTCATAGTTTGGACGAATCACATGGACCTCATAGTTTGGACGAGTCACATGGACCTCATAGTTTGGACGAGTCACAAGGACCTCATAGTTTGGACGAATCACATGGACCTCATAGTTTGGACGAGTCACATGGACCTCATAGTTTGGACGAGTCACATGGACCTCATAGTTTGGACGAGTCACAAGGACCTCATAGTTTGGACGAGTCACAAGGACCTCAAAGTTTGGACGAGTCACATGGACCTCATAGTTTGGACGAGTCACAAGGACCTCATAGTTTGGACGAGTCACAAGGACCTCATAGTTTGGACGAGTCACATGGACCTCATAGTTTGGACGAGTCACAAGGACCTCATAGTTTGGACGAGTCACAAGGACCTCATAGTTTGGACGAGTCACAAGGACCTCATAGTTTGGACGAGTCACAAGGACCTCATAGTTTGGACGAGTCACAAGGACCTCATAGTATGGACGAGTCACAAGGACCTCATAGTATGGACGAGTCACAAGGACCTCATAGTTTGGACGAGTTACAAGGACCTCATAGTTTGGACGAGTCACAAGGACCTCATAGTTTGGACGAGTCACAAGGACCAAAATAGATTGACGGGCAGAAAAGAGGTTGCAAACATGCAAGGTATATAACTAAACATAATGAACAGAAAAGGTGATTGCAATCACAAATTAAAATAGTTAAGAAAAGGCGATCACATGCTCCCTGACAGGTGCTACGAACAAAAAACCCAGCCACCTCCTCACAGCGCGGTACAATTCAATGTCCTTTGTCACACACACAAGACACCTGTCGAGCTAATTGCTGCCACAAGTCGCCACTTTAGCGAGATTTCGCTTGATGAAAAATAGCGACTTTCAAAACTATTTTTTAACTTCAAATTTCTTACAAATGAATGAGAAACTTTAAAGTTTTCCATGTGCTACAATTTCTTACAAAATTGCTCAAGTGTCTACTCTAAAAGGCTATCTAAAATTATTACAGTTTACGATTTGCCTTTCAAGCCCACGAACATTCATCGATTTTACGAATCAAAATGACGATAAAAGTCGACTGGATAATAAAAGTGCATTTTAACTATTCCATTCACTTGATGTGCAACAAACTAGTTCTAGAGAACATATCGAACTACCCATCAGCTTATGGCTTAGTAAATGTAAATACCATCTAACCTTGCCAACCAATTTACTGCTCTGCCTGAGAATGCCTCAGCCTAATAGTACTTCACTGCCCACATACTAGGAGGATCTTGTGATATTCCATAACATAAGCTTTCTTTTTCCTCATTGTTCGAATTAGGCGAGTGCTTTTATTTACATAGGAAAAAATGTCTTAATTCACTTTCTTTGTAGATGTGCACGAGTGGAATATTCAAGTTACTTTTATCAGACGAACCGTATTTATATGCCATAATTCATGAAGAATTCATGGAATTTAAAAGAAAAAGTTCAACCTGCCAAGTGGCACACATGTTCTTTTTGAGCGGTACACACAAGTAACGGTCCTCGAGAGTCCACTTTTAGATCAGAAACTCGCATCCAAAGGAAGCTCACACAAGATTTAAAAATAAACAACAAAATAATTTTGATGAAATAATTTACTGAAGACTGTTACAACATCCAGCCGCCAAATGCAATATCTATGATATTACTTCAAAGCTGGCTGACACGTAATAATATCAACGTGTAACATTAAAAAATAACATTATATTCTGCATTTATAAGAGCTCTTCTACGAGTGATAGTTATTCAGTTGATACAAAATGGGAGTTCACAGAGTCTAAAAGTATAAGTTTTTGTTGAAGTTGAGGAATTTATAAAGAAACGTTTGCGCTGTCGGCCATGAATGAGAATACAGTCTTATTCTAATCATCGTTCATCGAGTACGATACACCACTGCTACTTCAGTGTTTGCCCTTGCCACCGCCGCCTCCCTTGCCACCGCCTCCCTTGCCACCTCCTCCCTTACCACCGGGCACAGGGAATGGTTTTGGAGCAGGACTAGCGATGGCGCCCACCACCATCATCATCACCACCATGGCGATGAGGCTCAAGTTCTGTGGATAAAATAAAATAATAACATACTGGTCTAATAGACTAATGTATGTATAATACGATCTCTGTGTTTAAAGAGTTAATCATTCAAGGAAATATCTAATTAGGGTTTGGGGATCTCGGCGCAACCCGAGTTATTTTCTCATTAAAATATTTAATGAGGTTAAACCCCCTGAATAGATTTGGATTTCAGCGGGATTCAAAAGTTATAGTTCTCGCTTGATTTATTTTGATTAACTGCTTTGTCTAAATTGCTATTTGATTAAAAATTTCTTAAATCATAATAAGCAATAGTTAACATAAGTACATATCCAAGTTACCAAACATAGAGCGTTTTATTGTTTGAAAGCTTTGGTAATTACAGTTCTATGCAAACCATACGAGATGACTTTGCTAAATTCTACTACGAGGTAGTGAGAAAAACTCACAAAGAAAGAGGCCATTGTTCAGGAGTTACTCAGAGCGATTTCGTTCGAGTGATGCGGGTGGTCGCTGGGCCGCACCTCATATACCTGACGCAGGCGCAGTTTGAGACACATTTTTCTCAACTCCTGACCTGCTGACAGACACCATCCCTTCCCCCCTCGCTGCACCGGTCCGCACTGCCCCGCCAATGCTCTGCCAGACCGCAGCCAGGCGTTAGCGCATTCCAGCTGGTACAAGGTTGCAAAAATCTAGCAATAGCGGAGCTAGAGAACAATAATTCCAGAAGCGGTGCGAGACGTTCGAGTTCACATGCGGGTTTAATTCGTTGTTATGGTGAAATTGTTACTTCGTTGATGGAAATAGCAGATAAGTTTTGATCTTCCAAAATTGTGTTTACTCGATGAGTTGGTTTGGTATCGGGTGTGTTCCGAAACGCCATAAATTGTTGGAAATTAAGGTAATCGCGTGACAGCTTATTGCTAACAGAGAAAATATTCATAAAACGAACATAACAATTTGTCTCTCGCTTATTGTTGGCGACGGAGCTCTGTTCGTATAGTCCAAGGGAGAAATGAAAAATTGACACAATCATCTTTTTGCAATCCGCTTGTGGGATTATTTCACGACCAGTGAACACGGCCTGTAAAAAAGGGATTCAATATTTTCTTTAAATATATCATCCATATGTGGATAACAACCAAATATATCCATGCCCATGGTCGCTGCGATTAAAATTTTCTTGTAGTTGTGCACTAGTGCAACTCGCATCACAGATATGGTTATTAAGCATCCTCTAGAGTGCGTCAGAGTGACGGACCAATCAACCAACCACAGTTACTGTGTATTATCTACATTATAATTCTGCCCGTCTAAGGCCTCCGTTAATTATTTTATTGGTTAGCTAGTTATAACGACCGTGACGCTTGATAACTCCATGACAAGGATCGTAGTAATGCTACGAGACTGGAACTTTAACTATACAAATAAGATGTCCCCTAAAAATGTACTCACACTTTCACTGTCGCTAACATGCTGCCTTTTTGAATTGCGGGTATTTTTAGTTCATCACAGTATGGCAGGAAATCAACTTAGCTCGCAAAAGAAGAAATTTGTCCTGAAATGTTATTGAAAGACCGAAAATGCTGTTGAAGTGCTTAGACAATTCAGAACTGAATTTTCAAAACCGCAACCAACGTGCTGGACCATAGATTGCATCGGAGACAAATTTGAAGCTCATGGAACCGTCAAGATCGTCAACAAGAAACGTTCTGGACGACAACGGACGTCCACGAGCTCTGGAAAAGAAGAGCAGGAGCAGGAATCACTCCTTCGATTACCATAGAAATCTCTTCGACAAACTGCTTGCGAAACCCACGTCTCAAGAGATATCGTCTATCGCATCATGAAGCGTCTGCACTGGAAATGCTACATTCCAACATTAATCCATGCTCTCAACAAAGCGTCAAAGACGATCCCGACCGGTGAGTTCAATGCTGGGAATGGTACCTATGTAAATGTGCAGAAGATGCAGGGTTTCTACACAAGATTGAGTGGAGCGATGAAGCATCCTTTAAATTAAATGCCTCCATTAATCGCCATAATTGCACGTACTGAAGTCCTGTTAATCCGCATGTAAAACTTGAACACCTTGCAAACTTACCGGGAGTATAACAGTGTGGTGCACATGTGGGATATCTGCAATGGACGTCATAGGACTATTTTTTTAAACGGAACTGTCACTGGTGAGAGTTACCTCTACTTGCTTCAGGAGTTTGTCGGTCCAAAAATGTTTTAAAGATGTTTGGTGACGACGACGAGATTTACTCTCAGCAAAATAAAGCACCTCCCCACTACCATCGCAATGTATGAGCTCACCTCGCTGCAGCTTTTCCAGACACATGGATTGGACGAAGGGGTACCATTGAATACCCTGCGCGTTCCCCAGACCTCATGCCCATAGACTTCTTTTCGTGGGGATATCTCAAAGACAAAGATTATTCTGACTAAACTAAGAACAACTGATGCATTGAAATTGGAAATTGAAAGTCAATATCACGATATTTTTAATGACCTGTTTAGTGACGTTTACGAATCCCTTGGTGGGCGTTATCAGCGTTGTCTGTACAAGTATGGTCATCAATTTGAACATTTGCGGACATGATTCTTCGATTTCATTTATCTTCTGTATTCAAAGTCATTCCATTCCACTCTATTTCCATAAATAATATTTTCTCGCCATTCGAAATATGAGCATATTATTTTGAGACACCCTGAATTTTCAGACGAAGATTCAAGCTATAAAAGCAAGAACAAATTCATTTGCATTTTGTGTCATTTATAGTGTACGCGAATGACTGCAGCTCATATAATCATAGACTACACTTCTTCATTCAGCGGTCAAATTGTCTTGAGACTAAAAGTTTTTCAACCACTGTGAATTCAGATGTTCCTTAAGGAGAAAAGGGCAAATTTTTAAATGAAGAAAAACTGTTTAATTCAATGCAAAATAAATAAATTCTTCTCAATATTGTTCAACCATAAAATTGTTTCAAAGTTATTTTCCCGCAGGTGATGCTTAAAGGCAAAAGTTACTTTCATCTACTGTAAGTGCCTCAGTAGATATAGCGTTTTCCTCATGCTATATCCAAATATGATCCAAAATATTTTGCGTAAAGAAGCTTTAGAGTGTAGTTAACTGTAATTTGTTATTGTATTAATACAGTGTCCGTACAAGTTTAGTTCGCCCATGGTTTGCATGCACAATTTAATGGGAAATAAAGCCAGATTATCTTTTGTATTTATTCCCCTAAAACTTGAAATTTTTGCAATACCATGACCCGTTTCATTACCTCAATGCACTAAGCCGTGGACGGCTTTGTTATTTGTTACTAGTGCGATGCCCGTTAGTATACGGTTAATAATATAATTATAGAAAATTAAGGAAGTTTCGCTATTATATGGAAAAAATGTTTTTTCTGTAGTTTCAAGGTCTCATATATCTGATCATACAGGAATTAGGTATCACTTATTTAGTTTTCCATAGATATATAAATATCGATTACTATTAGTATCATTAACATTTTCTAACTAATTGATGTGTTCAACATTGGTTTGCAAACTGATGAAGTGATTTTATGGAATGAATCATATACTATGCAATCAGTTTCATTTTGAGAAAACCCTCATTTTTTCCGTAGAATTTATTTTCCTTTGATTTTGTCGGCTATACAATATTATAAAGAGTTCCTTGCGGCCAGAAACTGAAACTTTTTCTCTTGTTTCTGAAAAATTGCCTATTTGTAACTCATTTGTTTCTTCCTCCCTCCCCTCATCCACCGGTAACTTGAATAGCCGATCCGGCTTGGGGAAAGAGAAAGACAAAGAAGTGAGTGAGCCGTGAGCCCAATGAACACTTGTATTATAATGTGCACAAACAAATTTGTAATAATACGCACAACATATCCAGAATCTCTATATACATTTCTCGTCAGTCTTTGGTTGTTGTTTCAATGTCTTCCTCTTGGTAAATTTGCGAGGAATTAATTTTGACTGATAAATATTTTTCGATTGTTTGGATCACCAGCCCTAACAGCAACGTACAGTTGGCCATGGGTAAAGACAGGACTGGGTAAATACATGCCACACTTTGCCAGACTCTGTCCTTGGCTCTTGTTGATTGACATAGTAAATGCCGGTCTTATGGGGAATTGCCGTCTTTGTAGTGTGAATGGCAAATCAGAGTCTGAAGGTATTAGACACATTCGAGGAATTAGTATGGGTTGGCTAGCATTAAGTCCAGTTAGATTTTGGGTAGCTATCAAATAGTTTTTATTTACACAACCTTGTGCCTGGTGCCATTACAATGCCCATTTCTGTGATCCAGGTTTCTAAGTAGCATTATTGGAGCTCCAATTTTCAGCTTCAGGTCATGTAAGGCAAACCACTGAAGTTTAGTGAATTTAGAATTTCTGGCGGGTACAATGCTGCTTGGTCATCACCAGAAAGAGAATAAATGCTCTACAGGAAAACCAAATCTCCCGGGAGTTTATCCATAAGAATGTTATTTAGATGGTCCACGTCCTCATTTTTAGCTGTCAGAATTGCTCTTGAAGAAATCCATTGGTTATTTCCAAAGTTGTTGTCAATATTTCCATAGACAAAAACAATCAATTTCTGCTTTAAAATCACTGTCAAATTTGGAGGCAGTTCAATGGTATCTGCAAATGGTTCATTTTCAACAGTTACCACTTTTCCTTCTCATAGTCGAAGCCTTCTCCTTCTAGTAGAAGGTGATTTAGAGTTTGATGCGGGATCATTATTGTTTACTCACTTCAACACTCTTATATCCCTTCTCACGTAAAAAAATTAACAGCTTTGCCACAGAACAAATTTTTTTATGCAGGCCTTGACCAAAATAGGACGCTGAGCTCTCCTGACAACTGGCTAAATTTGGCGGCAATTGCTATTAAGTACCAGGAGCTTTCCTCCAAAAAGGAGACCATCATGATATCCTTGAGGGTACGATCAAGAAATTCTAACAGGTGACGATGACTCATTGGAGTTTTATCCCACATTATCAAATGGGCATCTAACAATAATCGTCCAGTTGAATCATGGGGAGATTTTGCAAGAAGTGGCATTTATTGGAATTGGAAATTCAAAACGGGAATGTGAAGTTCGTCCCAATTCATGAAGAGTTGTAGCTATTCCTCAAAAAGCTGTAGCAATTGCCAAGTGCCGGTTTTGCCGGACGTATGACAATGCAACATTTAGCAGAAAAGTTTTACCAGCTCCACCAGGAGCATCAATGAAAATGAAACCAGCTTCACCATCATTAACTTTCTGCCGCATTCAACTGAAAATAGCTCTCTGATGTCCAGACATGTTCTTGGAAATAGTTTTCGGCAGTAGGATCATTTTCTTTATGAATAGCCTTGTTGTTACCAACGTGATCGGCTTGTGGCAGTCCAGAATTTTGAGTTGTTCATTCATATTGAGTAAGTTCATTGTCCAAGGCACTAAGAAGGTCATTGGTGGCGGCTTCTAATGCATCATTTTCATTTAGTGATTCTCGTCTTGTGTTGAAGAAATCCTCCATAATTACATTTTGAAAATTTCTGAATAAAGTTAGTGGTTCTAAAGGAGCAGTGGAGCACAAATTGAATGATGTACACGACCTAAACCTTGGGCGACTTCCAGTATGGTTGTTCGAGGCGTCAGTATGACAATTATGATATTCTAGGTCGTCTTGCAATAGGTTTAGGATTTGTCCCGCTCGCTGAAAAGTTTCACATGTACAGCAGATAAGAAAATTACATGTACAGTAAGTATTTTCGTGGTTATATTTATGACTACTTTTCCATAGAACTTTAAAAATACGTCCAGAATAGGGTTTGCAATCACGGGATAAAATAAAAATCCCGGAATTCCGCGATTTCAGGAAGACAATCCCAGGAATTCTCGGGATCCCAGAATTATTTTATTTATGAAATTTATGCTATTATAATTTGTTGCCCGTGCCCATCTCAGTATTTGACAATTTAGGCAACAATAAACCTTCTGTGAGAAAGGTTCTCGAATGAATTCGCTCTTTGTAACTGCATTCACTAACACGCCATCAACTGCAACAAGCTTAGTCACTTGTTCTTCCGGAGAACTATGATGAACCTTTACAAAAGTTATTATTTGTGTTCGTTTAGGTTTAGTGCTTTCACTACTGCTCTCCCTTGCATGAGAGCGGTTTATTCCAATACGAATTCTTTTTTCTCAGCTACTAGTTGACGCAACTGGGTCTACAGTTTCAGGCTTCACTATGTTGTGTTCACTCTTTAGGTGACGTAACAAACCACTGGGTAGACCTGCCTATGCAAAGTACACGCTTGCTGCACTTTATACACTTCGCACTTTCTTCAGTTGCATCTTTAACATAGTATCGCCACACAAGGCTTTAATTTCTACGACATCGGCTGTTGCCATCATATCTATTACAGTCTATTCTTTATTACCTGCAAAAACAAACCAGAAATATAGTCTGTTGAAATAGTTGAACAATATTATGAGATAGTGTAGACTACTCTGTGTAGTGATATAAATTGAAATAATATTAAAACACTAAAGTCCTATCATGAGCTCTCTAACTGATTAATCATATTAAACAACATGATTTCAAGTTATTATCTCACTAATATCTTGAAATATGTATACTATTTAGAATCCCGGCAATTGCCAGGAAACAGCATGATTTTAAGTTATTTTCTCATGTTGTGATAAGAGATCATGTTTTCTTAGTTACTTATATTTATTTACATTTTAAAAATCAAATTAATTAACACAAAGAAAGGAAGGATGTAAATGTGAAGGCATTTTATTACTTTTTTCGATTTTATTAAGACATTTTAAACGGCCACGGATTCGACGTATATAACAACTTTATAGAACGTCATTGTTTCATTTTCTTACTTTAGTCTTAAATTGTTCTTGTAAGTCTTGTGTGACAATTTTTACTATCTTACGCTCGTGAGTACATTATGACAACACTATTTTTGGCAATTGACTTCTTGTACAGTTTCAGCTATATTATGTATGTTGAAAATGTAACTGCTAGCATTGTATGTACAACAATCCTTTTCATGTCTTTGACTCCGGTGAACTCTTTTGTGCCAGTACTATGGTGAATATTATATTTTCTCCGAGCTCATCATTTGGCATACTAGTCGATGCGTTAGAGTGAAAAGTGTCCCAAGTCCCGAATGTAGATCTCATAGTTTTAGTTGCAAAATAAATTAAATCTACGCATTTTTACTTTTAACATCAATCCCTAATGCTCGTATCATTAGTTCCTATGTTCGTAGGCTCATATTTCAATATAAGTACGCACTAACGAGAGGGTTTTCCGAAATGCGTCACTTGGGTTTTGTTTACTTGGTCACTTATATCTGAATGCATAACCGAAACCAGACTACCGCATCGAAGGAAACGCATTTTTTTCGTGATTTTCTTCTAATCATTTGTTTCGACAATTAACTTGTGTATGACGGTCCCCATGCATGAATAACAACTAAGGAATCTTATGTTCAGGTATTTGAATGCATTTTTCGCTTTTATTTTAATACAAGTACGCACTTACTGAAGTGTTTTTCAACTATGTGTTACGAGGATTATGTTCTCTTAGTTACTTTTATTTAAACGCACTATCATAATCAGATTACGCAAAAAAGGGAACTCATTTTTCTTGCGCTTTTCTGTCAATCAGTTATTTTTTCGTCATTTTACATGGGTATAATGATATCGATGTGTAATTATCAATTAAGGATGTTAATGAAAAGATATTTCAAAAACCAATGTTAAGATATTTCAAGAAACAATGTTAAACATTTCATGTTTCAACTCTATTGGAAAAAAACTGTTCTTCTTTCTTTATTTTTTTTCTGTAATATCTTGAAATATGCATACTATTTAGAATCCCTGGAATTCTCGGGAAACAGCATGAATTTAAGTTATTTTCTCACTAATATCTTGAAATATGTATGCTATTAAGAATCCTGGAAATTCCCAAGAAAAAAGGAATTCCCGGGACGGGAAATTTCAGCCCCAAATCATCCCTGATCCCAGGATGCAAACTCTAATACAGAAAGGCCCGATTCGGCCATGATTGATTTGTTGCTAAGCCTTTTGACAGCTTAAAGCTAATATTATCTCTATTTCACATCATCATCATCAAGAGTTGCTGTCAGTGTAGAGGAGTCTAAACCCTCCAAAGAGTGGCAAGAAAAGCTCACCAAGCTTAGACAAGTCTCACACTTCACCTTCGTTCCAACTGCAGGAGAATGCAGGAGGAATAAATGAGTTTCTATTGACATTACTTTTGCTGGCTATTCAAGATTTTGCAAAACCAAAGGCAGCTCAGTTTGTATCTCAAAAATTCTTACCGGGAGAAAACGGAAAAATCTGACAACTGATCGCATATTTTTAGAACTTGAAAACCTATCGCAAGTTCTTCAAAAAGAAGGGCTGAATCATTGCAATGGAGAACAAAATATGACTATACAACTGACAGGAAATGTATGGTAAATTTTCAATTTTTGAAAGGAAAGATACTACAGTTTGAGTGGGCGTTTGAAACTAGCGATTGGAGTTTTCATGAGTTTTATTGTGCCAATTGATTTTCGAGGAAATAAGTAAGGCGTTACGCTAATTATCGCTCGTCGAGTCTGATGCACATCTGCTGCTTCAGTGCTTGCCCTTGCCGCCGCCGCCTCCCTTGCCGCCGCCTCCCTTGCCACCTCCTCCCTTGCCACCGGGCACAGGGAAAGGTTCCGGAGCAGGACTAGCGATGGCGCCCACCACCATCATCATCACCACCATGGCGATAAGGCTTAAGTTCTGTAATAAAAATATTTTTCAAAAATTATTGCAATTTTCTACTTAACTCATAGTGTAAAAATTGGCCTGTTTCTTATGCAAAATACAATAAAATTATTTCAACAATTCAAAGGACAGTGACTTCATTAGTGTAATAGTTTCCCACTTGGATGATATTTATTCAAAATGACAGAATCCATTCTCAAACTGATTTCTTAAGTCGCTCATCATCAAATTCTAGTAAATCTTTAATCTGCTGGGTAAACTATACGTTTACTCACGAAGAAAGAGGCCATTGTGCAGGAGTTACTCTGAGCGATGTCGTTCGAGTGATGCGGGTGGTCGCTGGGCCGCCCCTCATATACCTGACGGAGGCGCTGCAGCAGGCGGGGCAAGTTGCGCAAGACACCGCAATGTCCAGGTCGAGGCGGTGTCGATAGAAATTGTGTTTTGAGAAAAAACTTTTCTGAAAACAATATCTTGAATACGAGGGATCAGAAATGTAGCATATGAAGCATTTCTTGAAATTAACATTTTTTTTAAAACACGGTAGCATTGTTTAAGTCTCTGGTTTCTATGTGTGAATATATCTATATGGAGGTAAATAAAAATCATTAAGTAACCTTTTGATCACAATACACCAGGTTTTTCAATCATACGGAGAAAATTAGTCCCATACATGATGTTAAGGAAAACCAATGCATGAGTGACTGTTGTTATAACTAATACTGATGAGATATTCTTTTATTCATTGGGTCTCTCTTCCACCATTTTAGAGTTGGCCGAATGACTTTGAGTTCACATGACATTGATATATTAGTACTGTTTTAGTCTCAGCCATTACCAGTTTTTCAAAACTTAAATCAAGTCTCGTATGATAGCTGTTCAATTTACAGGTGTTGCCGATGACTTTGGGAAATGTGAGTTTTTCTATTTTCTCGTTAAAATATGGTGTAGTCTTGCGTAGTTTTTGATTGGTTGCTTCCGAGAAACATGATAAAGTATAAATAAAAACACAAAATTCCCACAAACAACTTTTAATATTCTGCAAAACTAAAAAGTAATTATTGTCAATATTTGGAAAGTTGACCACGCTTCTTCAAAACTGTTCTGATTCGCTTTGACGTGCTTTTTTCTAATTTTTCAATTATATTATGATCAAAGGGCCTCCACTCTTCTTCAATCAAGGCTTTAAGTTTCCCTTAATTAGTTGGGTTCTTCTTGTTCACTCGAATTTTGATGATCGACCATAAATTTTTGATCGAATTCAGACCAGCCAAATTTCCAGGCGAAGAACCCAAAATCTCCCCTCCATTATCATCCAGGAACTTTTCAACCACTCATGCATTATGACAGAGAGAGTCATCATGTTGGTAGACCACTTTTTTGTCAGGAAACTGACCAGCCGTCTTTGGAAGGAGATAATTTTTTAAGGCTTTCAAGTACCATGCCAAATTCATCGCTGTGTTTTTGTGTAAAATCGTCCGTGCTCCAGTTCCCTTCCCTGGAAAGCCACCCCAGGCATGAAGAGTGGCAAGATGCTGGACCGTTGAAACGACACACTCCTTGTTAAATCTCTCGCCTTTTCTCCGTCGCTCGAGGCTTTTCCCGAAGGTGGCAAAAAGGAAGAACGGAAAATCATCGGAGAAAATGACTTTGCCCCACTGTTCAGCAGCTCAATGCTGGTACTTCTTGAAAAAATTGAGCAGGTCTTAAATGTTTTTTGTCGTCAAAAGAGGTTTCTTCGCAGCTCTCTTTGAAGGAAGTTCGTTGTCGAAGAGTCTACGGCGAACAGTTTGCGCCAAGGAGTGTACGCCATCCCTATCCCATTCCAGCTCAAGGTCTGAATAGCTGGCTGTCAGTTCCCGTAACGAGTAGCGCACTAAAGCCGAATCTTGACGAACCGACAACAATCTTTTCGTATCAGGGGCCGTCTTCGCCATTATGAATTTAGTCTCATTGAATTGTTTTATCAATCTGTAGGCAAGTGACGATGATGCAAACTGTTTGGCAACGATTTTCTATTATGATAGACCACTCTGATGGAGAAGATAGATGGTTTTCCTAATTTCTATCGAAATCACCATGATTTTGAATCTGGTAAAGATAACATTGCTTAAAAATCTAAAAAAATAATACAAGAAAATAATTGAAAATAAAGATGCCACTCACATTGCAAACGATTTTTCCATCAGTTCCAATGCCCGTTCCAGCTTTTAAACCAGCAAAAATAGGTTTTCCACACATTAGGAAAAATAAAATTGGTCAACTTTTAAGAAAATCAATGTAATTTTTTTTAAACTCACTTTTGACACTTTGACTGCGACTAATAAATATTAAGTTCAACACCAAACTCAAATTTAATGTCATTTGTAGTAAGCTATTTAGAAAATACCAAGCATGAACTGGATAGTGCCTTCATTTAGTTTTGATTAAATATTTATGAAAATTGAGTTTGCGACTACTGGCCGGTCAGCAGGATTATGAAAATAACCTCCGCGTACCACCGGTGGCGAACGTCGCAGTCAAAGTGTTAAGTAATTTTGTAACATTAGAGTACTGTTAACGATTAGGCGTAAGTATATTCTGAAATAAAGTTGGAAATAAAATTTTTTTTTCTCAAAATCATTGGCCACACCTGTAGTCTAATATTAACTTGAGCATGCTGAGTTCGCATGCAAGGATGGAAAGGAAATTGATTGAAACTGAACATACAGTAGCATAAAGCTATAATTGAATAAAAAAAATAAAGAAATAAAGTGACTAAAACGTAGAAATAAAGTTACCTCCACTTAGAAAAGAATCAAGGCTATCCGTAGTGTAATGGTGTAATCTAAATTTCTTTTATTAGTTTCAATAAAAATTGATCGGCAAAATTAAACAAGACACTGGTTCGTCCTCATGCTGCGCGCACAGCTGTACGAGCACACGGATCATTTATGTGCATGTGCATGTGTGCATGTGGCTGTACGAACACTTGCATTCTTCATGTCCTTGAGTGCACTTCTACGAATATTTGCCTTTCAATAAGCAAGCTAACTTGAATAAACAGTGGTATCTTCGTTGAGGAAATAATTCTAGCCTCCACTACGAGCTCAGTCCACATTTATCGACGCATTTCAGCAGCATTATTGAATGGAATCCACACACATCGACATGTATGGAGGAGTATTCGATTATTTTTTTGTGTTCTGAAGTTATAGTCACGAAGAAAACATTCACAATCAGGGGATTTGCTTTGCTACTACTTCCCGTGTTGTATTGTGGTCTAATTATTGTTTTTATTATTGTCGTATCGTTGCATTGTAATTTAGTAAAACTTTGTAATGTAGTTTATGTATACTTCTTTCTATTGTACTCTTGTAACGTCTCTTTACAATTAAGTGTGCTGTGCATCGTAGCACTATGCCTGAAACGTTTTTGCAATCATTGGCTTAATGGTATATATCATCAATGGTATACATCATCAGTGATATGCATGAATTGGACAAAATATTTAACTATGCGCTAAAATGTATTTTATTTACCAAGATAAAATAACCTCAAAGAGATCACGAAGGCTAGACTGGTAAAGATAGGTTGTGTTTTGTAAAGTTTTTCATCTTGTTCATAGAAGCTGGCACAGACACTCGATTAATGTAAAAAAACAGCCGGCAAAAATCATATAATTGAAAAATTTAATTGTTAGAATAATTTTTTTGTTTCTAAACGCAAAAATAATGTCCATTGATGGCAAACATCTCTTCATTCGTCGTTAAAATTACTTCAACCGATGAAAATGGCAATTTGTGAGATTGTCTTAAAAATTCGATAACAAACTATTTAAAGAAAGTCTGAAGCTACTTGGAGTAACTTAGAGTCCAGTTCAGCATCAAGGAAAGATTTGAGAACGGATAGGGTGTCTGCCAAATGCTGGCCTCGAAATTTAACTATTGTGGCAACGTTGGAGGGGCTGTCAAACATCAAAAGATGTAAGTTTATTATATGTTCTGGGCAATGGGAAAGAAGCTCCTTGCCATAAGCGAGTATTTTGAAGGGGATTGAACTTTTTTATAAGGTAAAAATAGAAATTTATTAGACATTATTTCGGTTGCTTTGAATTAACCCTTAGTGTTAGTGCTCTCCGTGGTACAGTGGTTAAGGGATCGGGTTCGTATGTTGGAGTCGCGGGTTCGTATCCCGGCGCTGGCGCGATTTTCGCCGTTGGGTATAAGGGAAAGCTCAAGCACAATACCCCACTCAACCCAGGTGTCGGAAATGGGTACCGGCTTTACGGGGGAACTGTCATGGTGTCCTATATAGAGTGTTAGTTATAAGACATTTGAAAAACCAATGCTAAGATCATATGTATCAGGCTTGATTGGAAATAAAGCATCCCAAAGATGCCGATGTTAACCTTAACCTTAGTACGCATCGAGTCTCTGTCAAAGTAAATGCAGTCGTAGGAAAACTGCAGGGTTCATGCGACAGCCATAACGTGACAGGTAATTAATTGGCTCTCCATGCAGCAGCACAGGCATCATGTCATTTTTTAAAGCGTATCCTCGCACCGTTTCTGTGAGCTCTACTGTAGTAATTCAGTCAGTGAACTATACACTGAATGGCATCGGCTGCAATTGTTGAGTAGCGACTACAACGTTTGTCAAATACATGTATACTTGCATATAAGTGCGAATAAGGACTTAAGGTAGTGTATAAGCCAGTAGCGCACGTATAGTTTTACTGCATTGAACCACTCCTGGCCCACGATAGCTCTGCAACCACCGGAACTTTTACCGCAGTGTGCTGCTCTGCACCGGCCCTAAACTGCGCTGGCTGCACTCAATTGGAGTCGTTGCTCTGCCAAAAACCATAGAATGGACTACTAAAAATCATTGCATTTGCTGTTCTGATATATAATCCACCACAGGAAAATTTAATTTCCATAGTAGTATAACATATTGTTTTGTCTTGCGTAATACCCCCATGAAATTCAATTGCTGCTACAAGCTTGAACTTGTGAACAGGGAGTTAATAAAATTAAAACGTTCACACTTAAAATAATTTTTGTATGGTATTTGGTAAAATATACTTCTCATAGTCTTCCAATGTACATAGAGAAAACTTTAATAAAATAGGCATTGTTGCAATGCATTCAGTTCGTCTCGAACTTGCAGAATTTTTGGAATGGGTTTTGTTTTCTTAGTTTTCTTACGTGATTTTTCAAAATTTACTGTATATTGCGCTTGCATAATATTGTAAATCCAAATTGAATAAACTATATGCCATTTTTATCGCATGTTCGCTGGGTATACGATTTGTTCATAAGAAGCTCTTGCTCACACTCTGTTTTCATATTCAAAAAATTATATATCTATCCCGGAATAATTTCAACACACCCCCGATAGGTATTTCTGCAACGAAGATGACAAAAATTCTTGAAATAACAGCCAGAAATAACTATTAGAACAATTCGAAACTCCCAAACTTTTACTCTTTCTAATACCGATCTCGTTCTGTTCAGCATCGATAGAGTGGGTAGCAGTAGTGTTCCTATAGAGTAACTGTTGTCACAGGCCACGAGAAGTGGCAATACCCGAAAGCCTCAGCATATCTTTGACCTGCTCTAAGTACTCTAATTCTACTTCGTTTCCTGTGTGTGATTGGTGTTGGGGGTAATGAGACTTGTATATCAATTTAGTAATTAACTTCTCCAATTATAGTTAGAGTGACTCATTCTTGACAAACTATACATAATTCGTTTCTGTATACTTGATACTGTTTTTATAACAAAATAACATCATATTTCGCTTCTGGTAACGTGATTCTTATCCTCCAGTTTGAACTACAAAACATTTAAGGTAAGTTCACCTAAGAGAGCCAGTGATTTCTTCTTGGTGTCGTTTTTTCCTGCGCCTGAGCTCTACAACAATTCAGAATACGAGTTTAGGATATGTTTCTTTTCAATTTCTTGGTAAAAAATGTCAGAGTTCTCCAGACAGGTAATTACTGAATTGTCTACAATATACTCTTTTTTGCTGATGCACTGGTTGACTGAACGACGAAATTCATTTCGTCTTACTTAGCTCTATCAAAGGGAAGGGGACGAAATATTGTGAAACACTCTTAACGACTTTGCTTCGGTCACTTGAAAGTTCCACAGTCATCTATTTTCGAAACTGGAGTTGCGTACAGAAATTCAAGAGTAATTTCCTAGAGATAAATATTCGTGTTTGTAGAAACTAGTACTAGATACTCAAAATATGGGTAGTGCAGTTATCTGAACGGATGCAGATGAAGTGGGTTCTCTGTGTTCAGTATCCCTTTAAGGAGCGTTAACAGCTTTCACAATTGTGTATTCCGATCACGTAAGCGTCAGAATTTCTCGCTTACATCGCTACTACACTAAACGTTGTCATAGTGAAAATTCTATATTCGCACTGACGTTATTCACACTAGTATTTCCAACCCCACTTTTCGCCAGAGTGAACTTAGTTTTTTCACTCAAGCATGTCGGTCTATTTTACAGAAAATTTTTTTCACAATTATGACCCAATTCTATATTGCTTCGCTATTTTGCACACTAGGCACACTATCAAATGATAGGCGCACATTTTGACCATAAGCGCCATCGTAATACATGATCACAGTCATTAACCCCCTTTTAATTCAAAACAATTAGCCATGAGCGGTGCTAAAGTGGATGATTTCATTTGAAAACTCAGAGTTTTTATGGTTTAATTCGCTTCATCGTTACGAGTTACTTTAGGTACAGAATCTTCGAAATCTTCAAAAGGGTTGCAAAGAAAGCTACCAAGGCTTATAAAATTTTTCTGTTTTCCATTCGTGTCAATGATAAAAAATAGAGTTCTATAGGTATCATTGTTGTTCTGCTCAAACTTACCTCAAAACTGAGGACAGCATAACTTGTATCTTTAGCATTTATAGAATGGAGAAAACGGCAAAATCTTTCTGCTTCATCAGATAATTTTGATATCTTGCAATTTATTACAAATCCTTCAAAGAGAATGACAAGATCAGTGCAATGGGAATCAGAAACATGACTACACGACTAACTTAAAATGCAAAATAAATTTCAAAATTTGTGGAAGTAAGATACTGCAGTTTAAGTTGGTGATTGAAACAAGCGTTTGGAGATTTTATGAGTTTTATTGTGCCAATCAATTGTCAAGAAATAAATAAGGATCTATGCTAATCATCGTTCATCGAGTCTGATGCACAGCTGTTACTTCAGTGCTTGCCCTTGCCACCGCCGCCTCCCTTGCCACCGCCTCCCTTGCCACCTCCTCCCTTGCCACCGGGCACAGGGAAAGGTTCCGGAGCAGGACTAGCGATGGCGCCCACCACCATCATCATCACCACCATGGCGATGAGGCTCAAGTTCTGTAAAATAAATAAATTATTAATATTTTCATTATAACTTGATTCGGTTTGATAAGTTTGATAAAAAACTGTTAAGTTTTAATCATTTTTGCGTTAATATCATACCATCATTTAATTATCAGTTGGGTATATACCATCAGAGAATCAACTGCAGCATGCGCAGTATGCGCGCACACTGTCTGGATTGTCTCAGCTCCGAATCACGTTCTTAAGTTAGTATCGTAATGAACAAATTCTGAACACTCACGAAGAAAGAGGCCATTGTGCAGGAGTTACTCGGAGCGATGTCGTTCGAGTGATGCTGGTGATCGCTGGGCCGCTCCTTATATACCTGAAGGAGGCGCAGCAGCAGGCTGCGTGTGTTACGCAATTCGACCACAACTTGTATCACTGGTACGATTGTGCAAAAACTGGCGCTACGTTTGCATTGAGAAACCCTCTATCGTGAAAAAAAGTCACGCGAGATTTTTTTAGGCTTTGTTTTAAAAGTTCTGAGCTAATTTTATTCAGCAAGCTTGCCAATGAAATAGGCAATAAATTCTTTTCAATTACTTCGATATACAGAACGAATCCTAAAAATTTAAAACCTCCCCCCAATCATGTACAGTACATATAGGAAATTCAGCCTGTTATTTTAATTTCGAATATGAACTTTTAACAGAAATCTTAACAGGTCTGAATGTAAAATTCAAGTGATATGATAATTTCGATATGGAATATTCATTTGTTCAAACACATGTTTACGCGACCTCGAGCCGATATCATTCAAGACTAATGATGAAAAAAATTTGAAAACAAAAATAAATCATACGTTGACTATAATACCGTTATGACCCTTACAAGCAGAAATTGTATTGGTTTTACTGGTTTTTCTAAGTGTTGAAGTTATTCCTGATGCTCATCTAGTGTTCTACATACAAGTGTTTTACTGGTGTTCTGCTGGTGCTCAACTGGTGTTTAATTCCGTTCTATTGGTGTTTAGCTGATGTGCCGCTGGAGTTAATTTGGTTTTCTACAGGTATTCAACCGGTGTTCAACAGGTGTTCAGCTTGTGTTCAACTTGTGTTTAAATGGTGGTCTAAATGGTGGTGATGTTTAAATAGTGGTGGTGTTCAACTCGTGTTCAATGGTGGTCATGTTGGTTACATGTCCCTAACATGACCCTCTGAATAATGAAGGAAGAAAAAATACTTTTTCTTGCGAGCTTTCGAGTTTTTATTGGTTGTGATAACCGCTATCGCCAGCGATTACTGGAAACGCGGGTATGAACTATGAAGTATGCAACTAAGTTGCCACGATTTGCAAAATTCTATAATTTGTTGCGGGTTTGAATTAGGGAATTGTTTGTTCAAAAATAAGTTTCCTGAATATTTTTAGAAAATAAATATTTTTTTCGAGTAAAGTTTAGATAATTTTTGTTTATTTTCAGATCACTAAAATGGTATGTCAAGTTGAAAAAAATGAGCATTCAAGACGCCTCCTTCTTTTATCTTTTATTCATTGCTCTAAACTGGTGACTCCTTCTGATTACTTTTAATCAAGGTTCTACGACGCAAAAGCTGCTCGCGACATTTGTACTGAATATGGAGAGGGTTACATAACTGAAAGAACCGCTCCTGATTGCCATACTAAAATAAAAAATGAAAATATAACCTCTAAGAGCGACGGTTCCGAAAGAACCGTCCAGTTGAGTTCGATGAAGAGCGATTGAACCAGCTTATGCACGAAAATTCTAGTCAAACGACAAGGGAACTGACAAAGAAAATGAATTCCTCCCACACTACTATAAAGGAGTATCTTCACTCGATGCGAAAGGCTCAGAAGTATGGAACATGAGTTCCGTATAGCTCTAAGCGACACCGACATAAAATACCACGCCACAGTCTTCGCTGGTTGGCTTGCTAGCCACTGCTCAACTCATGGACACGAGCCGAGATTTCAAATTTTAGACGTGGGATTTTGTTCAAGATGCAGAATTGAGAGCATGGTTTGATCAAAAAACTTAATTATATAACTCCATTTACTGCCATGTGGATACATCCACTCAAATGAACCAGGTTCATAAACAATGATATGCAGTTTTCCGTTTCAGCTTACTTTCAAGAAATGATTTCTCATGAATAAATAATGATTTTCCACGAGACCACCTCGGCCGCCCTCCTGCACATTGCGGTGTCTTGCGCAACTCGCCCCGCCTGCTGCAGCGCCTCCGTCAGGTATATGAGGGGCGGCCCAGCGACCACCCGCATCACTCGAACGACATCGCTCCGAGTAACTCCTGCACAATGGCCTCTTTCTTCGTGAGTATACGTATAGTTTACTATGAAGAAAAAAGAGTTACTATGAGTTGTCGAGTGACATATGAAGAGGCAAAAACCAGTATCAGAATTGTTTCTGTCGATGTAAATATGTATAAATCATCCGAGGGGAAAACTGTTTGAAAAATATAATTACTGTCTATACAACTGTCGAAATTATTGTAATTGTCTTCTGTATTGGAAGAAAATGCGACGTTTTATATTTTACATTTAGAGTTAAATGTATGTTTTAATAATTATATTTAATAAAAAAAAAACTTTCTACCTCAGAACTTGAGCCTCATCGCCATGGTTGTGATGATGATGGTGGTGGGCGCCATCGCTAGTCCTGCTCCGGAACCTTTCCCTGTGCCCGGTGGCAAGGGAGGAGGTGGCAAGGGAGGCGGTGGCAAGGGAGGCGGCGGTGGCAAGGGCAAGCACTGAAGCAGCAGATGTGCATCGTACTCGATGAGCGATGATTAGCATCGAGCCTATTTATTTTCTTCATAATCCATTGGCACAATAAAACTCATGAAAACTCCAAACGCTTGTTTTGAACATCCACTTAACTGCAGTAATTAAATTCTATAAAAATTCTATATTTATCAATCATTTCAGGTCAGTCGCGTAGTCATGTTTCCAATTCCCTTTGTACTCATCTTGCACCTCTCTCTGAAGAACTTGAAATAAGTTACCAAGTTTCAAAAAGATCCCATAAATTAGAGAACTTTTTCGTTTTCTTAATTTTTGACCTAAATTCAGCTGATCCTGGTGTAAGGAAAACAATCATTGTGGTTAATAGAAGACTGATTAAATTTTTCGTAATTGGTATCGAGCAAAATCTGAGACTTCTACCTTGGTAGATTCCCTTTCCACCATTCCGAGGATTCTGAAGCGCCTGTACCGAAAGTGACTCATAATGATGTTGAGAAATAGAAATTAAATGTGCTTTGGGTTATTGAAAGAACCAACACCCTGCGGTGCCTCTGATGACTTATATTTTTCAATTGCGAGGGCTTAGTGAGTGTGTTCTTGCGTTTTAACGGTTCGCCATTAGGTTAAAATAACTTTTATTGAGCGAAAATTAAGTTCACTTAGAACACGGGCACCTATCATTCGAAACTGCGGCTATTGTACAAAAGAGCAGAGGAACAATGAACTGAATTAAACTGTGAAAAAACTGCTACCAAAAGGGCTGATGTGCGTGCACGAATACAAAAACGAAGCTTACGATAAAATTACAGAAAGTTGGGTTGTAAAGCTATTCGCAGCGAACAATGCCTACAGTAGTAAAGTATTTCCATCGAAAACATTCAATACAACTGAGCTGTAAACGAGAACTTCTGAGTCGGACGTGGGTAAAAGAAGCAATAATGAAGTACACATGCGAAGAAACAATTCAGAATTGCGAGTGTATGTAATATCTTAAATCGTATCCAAAATTATCGCTACGGTACAATACTATGGAGCAACAGTAAAAAAGATAATAATTTAATGTTGATGCGATACTGCTAGGTATTTCAGAGCCGGTTCTCCTGATCATGGATAGATTTGTCTCGATGGTGACTTGTGACCGCAAAAAGCGAACAAACCACCATACATGTCATCTTGCGACCATTCCGTTCTATCATACAACTGAAATGCGCCGATAAATGTGTAATGAACTGATTGTGGACGTTGATTGACCTAATATTATTAGTTAGTTACAGTCTCCCTTACCAAAGCAAATATGTTCTGAGAGAGGAAGTATAAAGACATCATTTAGCGGGGAGTGGGTAAGGAAGCGCAGAATCTATGTACAAGGTGTGTTCCCGCTCAGGATCCCGGGCGCATAGTAACAGTAAATTGCAAAGGAAGGTTAGGAAACAAGATAAAAGTTGGAAAAGTTCGAAGTGCTGAGAAAGAGAATAGTAGTGAACCGAAAAATATGGTCCTTAACAAAACAAAAAAGATTTTATTTCTACTAATCAAACTCCTAACTACTCTCAGCACGGGGCCTCACATTTTTCCCATGAGAGCGCTAATTCCCATAGAAACATTAGTTGCATCCCCTGAGGAGGACAGTGTTGGTTAGAATTATTTGTGGACTGATAATGCTACTAATTTTTGAAGTTAGCGTATTTCTCGCAGTAAAAATATTTTCAGAGGAGGATGAATTAAACGTGTGTTCGTACATCTTTGTGCACACGTGCACACGCATATTAATGACTGTATGCTTATACAGCCATGCGCATGCGCACATGGGGTGCAGCATCATTTAATTTCGGCAATTACTTGTCTTAAAAGAGCGATAAGCCGCTGGATTCTACCGAGGACGGCATGAATCCTATTTTCATACGTTCCATATATGAAAGTCTGTTCACATTCAAAGTTTAAATATGTACCTTGCAAACAACACTTTCTTGAGATGCGACGTACTTAATTACACTGCTTAACTTCCACATCTTCACAGTACATCAGTCATCGCGACCCTCTGTTGTGATCGCTCTATGCTCATCGAGCACTTTCATTGGCATGACATATGACAAAAAAAAAACACTTGACAAAATCTGTTTTTATCGTTACGATAAATTTAGCAAGTTTATTCCACATTTTGGATCACTTTCAGTGCCAGTCACTCTTCATTTGATCACAAAAAATGAAACAAAACACACAAGCATGTAAATCTGTGTCATTCCTAAGAAAAATCACTATCGTTTGTTACTGAGACCTCCCTACGACATTGACGGCTACAGTGTCTGACCTATTGAAAAAAAAACATGTGCATTCACTGAATTTACTATACACACCCGAAAATATTTGAAGCAGATAAAGCACACTTCGTATTTGCTGAGTATTCCACCTCAGCGAACTCATATCCTAGTTACAAAAAGAACCGTTAAAATGACTTGAAGGTGGTGAGTGCTGAATTAGAACTTGCAGTCAATCTTTGCAATCATGACTAAATTTGATCAATCATTCCACAGCTAATTTTTTTTTCAATTTTACGTAGAAAATTTTTCTAACTTAGTCAAAGCTAACCGTGTTTTTCAAAGTTAAGCGTCCAATTTATTTGTAAATATTCCTAAAATTTGCTAGTTTTCAGCAAACAATATTTCAGATGATTAACGCGCGTCAATTGATTTTTTGAAGCATGATTAGGAAATTGGGAAGGACATATGGTATCCTGAACAACAATGATCTCGAAAAAGATTAATTTCAATGATAAATAAAATGAAATTACTTGATTTTTATCAGGCATTAGTAAATTATTGTATTAAAAAAACGTGAGAATAATGACGACGAAAGTATCACATCCCGTACGAGAGAAAGAAAAGAGATGTATTACTCAGCCCAGAAATATCACAAATTCTCTAGCAAATATTCTAGATAATAAACAATATGAGTTGGATACAGAATGAGGTAAATTTCAATTATAAGACACAGACACAACAGCTAAAAACCACGTCGAAATCACGCGAAAACATACACACGAATGACGGGGAACTTGAGGGAAGCTTCTTGGCATTCTACCATATAAGAAGGTCGCGGAATATACTCATAGAGCCTCAAACATCTGCGGTGACGCTGATGTGAGTGTCGTACGAGGACGCGTGTGCCTGTGAGCTGGGCTCCAACGTTCTTAGCAATGGATTTATCACATTGTATATTACACAAAGGAAGTTATGTAATGTAGTTATCACGTAGCACAAGTGAAAAGGGAGTTATGCAATTAGTTATCACGTAGCATATGTAAAATGAGAGTTATCTTATGTAGTTGTCAAGCAGCATATATGACATGGGAGTGTTGTAATAAGGTGCAATTTTCTGCTTCAATATGCTGGACTGAACTTGCAGCACTATGGCACATGATTTGTATGCATACACTTACTTTACGCTCGCATCTAAAAAAAAACGCTGCATTGAGTCCAACCGTTGGGCATAGTGATGCCATCTTGGATTGAATTCAATCGTCAGGACTTTTATCTAAAGCTTTCAGTTTTGATTTCAGTTTTTTGCGTAAGTAACGAGACATTTTCAATCGAGGATGATTCGCTCATCCTCATTTATCCTGAATTTATTTCCCAAAATGCAAAGAGTGTGTTAAAATATTAAAAGGTAGTCATGTACACTGAGTGATCAATTTATTTATTTATTTATTTCCCTTTATAAATTTATTATTTCCCTGTTAAGTTTATTTCCCTCGAACAAGTTATAGAGGAAAGAATGAAAATAAACAGTTCTTGACTATATACCTTTTGGTCCAGGGGGCCGGAAGATAGAGCAAGGCATCCGCTCTAACGCACGAGGAAACGCCGTATAAAGCAAGTTGACAGCCAGTTCGGAAGGATGGGGGAAATTTACTCTAGATTTCCTTCGTTGCGATTCTTGCTCAAACGCACACTGCGTTCAGCCAGATTTCGAACCATGCAAAATTTGAATTATCGTTATGTACAGTGCCCTGTATAAATATCACACACGCACTTCAATGAATGCCTAACGACTATTGTAGTTTAAACATCAGCAAATACCCTCTCGTTGGAGAGCATAAGAAGAAGTTCTTAGAAAGTTATTGATACGGTCAATAGAGAGGGTATCGCCTGAATTGTTGGCTGCCTTGAAGTTTACACAACGACAGTCCCATCAGTACGATTACTCGGTCCTATTCATAAAAGTCAACTGAAAGAAACGGTGTTCAAAAACAATGCAACAAATATGAAGTATTAGTTCCAGGTGAGCCGAACAAGACAAACTAAGTGGGAATTACCTGGCTCAGAATAAAATGGAAAAAGACACATAAAAAACAAGAACGAGCGTTAAAATCCGGTTGAGTAATGCCCTTGAGATGCCCTCCATATGATTTCATCACGCAAACGCGAAGACAAGACATCACGTAGAAGTATACCTTAGTTCAAATAAAAAACAATAAAAATATTTAGTTTTTCATTATATTCCTGGTGTTGTTCTAAATTATGCCGTATTTCACATTTACTCAACCTCTTGTTTTCATCTTTCTGTAAATCTTCGTTCTCTAACCTTCTTTTCCCAATGTTCTCTATTCATTGAGGGTTTAAATCACCTCTCCGACACGTGATTCTCATAATCCATTATAAATGGCAGCTCTATTAACAAAGTGCCGTGACAGTAAAAAGAGAAACTTACTTCCATTCGATTCTCCACTTGTACGCTGCTGAACATCGAAATGAATTTTATTCAATGAAGTATTTTAATCATTGCTTAGCAGTCAAGAAATAACAATTAACCAAAAGGATGAACTAGTAATGAGTAGTGCTCAGGTCTCCAGCTTATATAAAGGGTAGAGGTAAGGACGAACACACCAACTAGACTTTTAAAAACCTAACAGTTCCAGCAAGCTCTTAACAGTGCAATAATTACGGAAGAGGTGGAGGTTACATGAAAATGATTGCGTAAAAGTTTCATTTTTTATGGATTATCCAAACTGAGCAACGTCGCTGCACTGTAAGCGAAAAAAAATCAGATGCTCATTTCAAAATGCTTTCTTCTGATAGCATAAAAAGGTGCGCGATTGACTTAATTAATTTATCGCATATCCAATCACAAACGCTACTAAAACAACTCACTGAACGAACAACACTAGTCCAGAACCCCCAAAACTCATTTGCTATTATCACGAACGAGGAAACAATTTTAAAACTCAAAACGAATAAAGCACCGGGTCTGAATTCTATTGCAGCGCTCCACTCCTGGAATTGTTCTCTCTCCCCGCCGCTGTCGGATTTTTGCAACCTTGTACCAACTGGAGTGCGCTTGCGCCTGGCTGCAGTTCGACCAAGAGGTGGCGGGGCAATGCGGACCGGTGCAGCAAGAGGGGAAGGGATGGTGTCTGTCAGCAGGGCGTGAATTGAAGAATATGCGTCACACGCAGCGCCTCCGTCAGGTATATGAGGGGCGGCCCAGCGACCACCTGCATCACTCGAACGACATCGCTCCGAGTAACTCCTGCACAATGGCCTCTTTCTTCGTGAGTGTATGAAAACCTATTCATTTTTTGAACGAATTTGATAGCTCAAAATGAAATAATCCGAAACATGCGACAGTTTATCACAGTAACTGCAAGGACGAAAGCTACACACCGCTCGATTAAGCTTACGAGGCACCTACTAATGTTTTAGAATAAAAATCTTAAGTAATTTGGTTCCTGTTAAATTAGTCTAGTTATATGTCTCAAAATACCCTTAACAAATTTTCTACTTTTCACTACTTCGCAGAACTTGAGCCTCATCGCCATGGTGGTGATGATGATGGTGATGGGCGCCATCGCTGGTCCTGCTCCGGAACCTTTCCCTGTGCCCGGTGGCAAGGGAGGAGGTGGCAAGGGAGGCGGTGGCAGGGGAGGCGGCGGTGGCAAGGGCAAGCACTGAAGCAGGAGATGTGCATCCCCCTCGACGAGCGAAGATTAAATTAGGACTGCATTTACAATCCTGGCCGACATCACTAACGCTTTCTTATTAATTTTCAACCTTGTGCAAAAACCCATAATGCCGTACGCTTCTTGGGTGTATTCACTTTTAAAAGTAACTGAACTACTTGCGCTGTAATTATTGCTTATAATTACCAATCTTCATCCGGATTTTGCAATTATTTACATATTTATGTATAATTGATTTTATATTTTGATTTGCATTAGAGCATTACGGGAATAACACGGATATTGTAATCTGCAAACGGAAACTGTACCAGTTTTTCATAAAACATTTCACATAAATTACCCTTTATGTTTACCTAAGCCCTGATTGAGCGTTTAATGTTTTGTAATTTACAGTTTACAAGTTTGCTCCTCAGCACTGCAACATGCAAGCAACTATCGAAAAGAACATGCGTACCATTTATCGAAAAAAGCGTGCCCATTAACGAAAAGCCTACAAATAGACAGGGTGGAAATTAAACTGTGTAGGTTTCCTTTTATGTTGACCAAATGGAAAATTACCTATTTGCACCAACGAGACAGCTTTTAGGGTACGTCAGTTCAATGCTGGTGTTGGGACAGATAAAAACCCGATCTGTCCGCTCGAGAGACGGACTGCAGCTCCACGATGGTCCAAAAGTCGTGCCTTGCGTTCATGAGTCTCTTTCTCGAGTCATGTGTTCTCCTCGAGTCTCATTCTCGAGTCATATATCCTCGTCCTCGAGTCTCATTCTCGATTTATATCCTCGTCCTCGAGTCTTATTCTCGAGTCATATATCCTCGTCCTCGAGTCTCATTCTCGTTAAGAGAAAGCTGTTCCTCGGTAGAGAAGCCAATCTTAGCCATGGATAGCTAGTGCCTGAAGTACGACATAATGGTAGTCCCTGGTGTAAGGCTAAGAAGTATTCAGCACGTCGCCGCTAGGTACGTGTGTCCCAGGGCGCAACATTATTGATAGAATCCGATCCAGCTTGCGTAGCCACAGATATCGGCAAAAAGATGGGGACAGGAGGGATTTATGTTCGTGTCAGCCCCTGAGTACAGCCTTTCAAGTGCTTTGCGTTCCCAGTATTCGCTTCTTTCTTGTAGTTGAACGGAAAGAAGTCTGGTAAAAGCTACGTAAATATTCGACAAAAAACGTCAGGTCAAGGAATAAAACTGGAATGTAAATGCCAGTGACTTTTTCTGCTGATTTACTCGTAAACTATAATTCAGCCTAATCGTCTATGAGGGATTATCCTAACACCACTTGACCAATTTTAGGAATTTTTACTAAAATGATATTATGGCGCACTATATTGAGGATCGGCAACTGAAAAATGATCATCATACACATAACTAAGATGAAAATGTTCCCATGTAAATTTACGAACTGGAAAAAAACGTATCCAATTACGCTGACATGGTTGTAAGCTCTCGTATGATTCAAAGAATGTGAGTGAGCAAAACACATACTGAAGAATTTAAAGCTAAAGATCTCGTTGGTTTAGGGAGTAATGAAATATTAATAGCATGAGACACTCCCATGCTTTGGGGAAATTTATTTTAACGGTAATAAAAGTACGTTGTATCAATATTTGCAACACAAAATAATGGTGTGCTCTTTTTTCGTAACACACTTCTGGAAACACATTAAGAGAACGTTATTAACAAAATCCATACTCATTTTGTTGTGTACTAAAAGCCTGATTCTGCTCGTAAAACGCATGGTTGCTGTGCATTTGAAAGATAGAAAGTAAACCTTGCTCGATGAATTGAACCAGGCTTTTAACCTCAGGGTAGAAACCATGAAGTTGAGTTTGAATTCGCAGCTTATTGAAAGTTTAAAGGTTTCCCATTGAATCACAGTTTTCAAAGGACAAACATACAGACTTTGACGCATAAAATGAAAGATTGTTCTGTAACAATATTGCATTTCAGAAAATTTTTTTTTCGAAACTAGGACGCATGAGATGCACAATTGAAAGGAACAGTCTTTGTTATCTTACGCAAACTTTTTTGCACACATTTGTTCAGACTGAAATAGATGTAAAAGTGTGTTATTGCAAATCCATATATGTATCAATATCTACACTTGCAGATAATTCAGCCCACTGTGATTAATATTATATCACGAGAGCTCGAATATACGTTTAATTGTTCCAGCATTCAATTCAGCGTTTTAGACCAAAAATTTTATAACTTCCCTCTTTTCAGAGAACACATTTTGTCGGTTAGAAGAGGGGAAACAGCTCTTAATGATACTATAACTTAGATACAGAAAGGGACCTCTGAGAAGTAATTGCCATGAAATGGTCACGCCTTCATCATTCATTTATCCTACTTAAAATCATTGCTGACGGCTATACATGCACAACGACAGTTTTTATAACGAAGATGTTACGAGGATTAGGCTCATTCTCTAGTAGCATAATTTAGATCGTGGATAACATTATGGTTCAATGCGTCTCGTGTGTTGAATTCTGAGCTGCTCTCCAGTGTAAACTTCAATGCCTGATTAGGCAACGTTCCGTGCTGCTGCAGTTTGCAGAACCTGTCGCTGGTCTTTAATAGTTGTAAAGTTTAAATTTCCGTCTATTACAATTAGCAAGTTTGGAACATGGTCTGTAATAGTTAGCAATACCAGCGATACGGGAATGAGGGTGTGGCAATGCGGAGAAAGAAACGCTTTTAATTACTGATAATTTAGGCAAAATTTTATTTTAGTTCCACGGGAATAAAATAATTTTCTTAAAGGAATATTGAGAGGTATTTATGCACACAAGTGATGCTCATTATCGACAATACAAGGATACCCACATTGAGATAAAGATAAACTTAGTGATAAGTTTCGTAGCATAATCTTTTAATTTTGGAACGAATATGTCTTGACACTAGAGAAGTGTGGAAATTTTATTTTTGTGTCTACACGTGTCTGAAATTGAACGTGCTTTAACGATATGTTAAAAAACAAAAGATTGCATGAATGGCATGTGACGTCTAAGGAAACTATGGAAAAATAGTCCGAACAAATTCAAATTTTAACTTGCAAAAATCAAATCAAATACGAACAGCAAAATCTTAAAATCTTACGAGACGAAGGCAGTAGGTTTTCCAGATCGTTTCCCACCCTTCAGAGCCGTTCAGCGGGCAAAACTCCCTGGTGCCTCACTCTGACGCTCCACAGTTTAGTGAGCAAGAAGCCTTGAGTGCCTAGCAACCTGTTCCTCTGTCATAAAACTCTTGTGTTTTCGTAAACAGCATTATACCGGTACTGATCTAATTTTTTCTTTGGATTATCGACAATTGTAACAGCCCATGTATAGGCATTTGTACTGGGCTTGTAAAATCACAGACGTTTTAAAGAAGTCAGTGTGGAAAAAGAGCCTCTACCGTATGAAGTATTTTGTATTTCACGGTGTTTATCATTTATTTCATACGATAATAATTGTATCATTCTGTGCCTCAGTTTCAAATATATTGTGTGATGCTCAGAGTATTAGTGATGGAATTCATGCGTATGTTGGGTACACGGTCAACACTTTTCACTTCCGTGTACTCAAATACTGCACGTGCCCACAAAATATATATCTGATGGTAATTTTACGCTCTGCAGTAGATCATCTAGCTATTTTGTGAGAAAAACTCTTCTTTAAATCAGGCATCAGTGCCAGTAAGAACTTCACTGTGTTCGAACAACTAGTGCAATCAGAACAGAAAATTCTTCTCTAACGGTCCTAATATGTGCTTGCTTCCTCTTATGGACGTTCTGATGTGTGTAATCGAATATCTGTTACAAATGGTAACACTCAGTGCCAATTGTGCGAAGATAATTTAATAACACATTTATTATCAGAAAAATCAGGCATCGTCTATGCCAACAGCTGGGCATTTCTGTTAATTTGTACATCCTGGTTCAAGTATTGCTTATTTAGCAGTCCAGCTTTAAAAAAACTTCCGTACATGAGGATCCCTTGGAAAATGATTCAGATCTTAAGTTTTTAGAATTAAGCGTTCGTCTTCCTGGTGCACATTTTAGTTCGAATCTTTTGAACTTGTTTGTAATGTTTCTAACTCCCTATATACTGTGTTTTCATTTCTCATTTGATTTTTTAGTTGAATCTCATATTTAAAAGTGAAAGCTGAATCTAGAACTTCACACAACTTTTCATGCAAGCATTCACAAAACAACAGTGAAGTTTTGTTTAAGATAAAGTACATTTTTAGTAATTAATAATAAAGAGATCGTTCGTACAATTACCTTCTGTTATTGCATACATCGGTTCGTATCAGTGTTCGGTCTTCAATGTAATACTACACAACTTTATTGCAAGTTCATTCTTTTGTCCTCACAATGAGCTTACAGTATATGAAATTGACAAAATTGTGTCAGATTTTCGGAAGTTTTTTACGAGGATTTTGAGTGATCTACGCTTGAACAGCGCAAGTTGTGAGTGGTATGTTGTTCAGGCGTTAAGTTTACACAATTTTTTTACGATTCCTTATGCCTCCATGTGGAGAATTCGTAAATCATGCATTGCATTAACTGGTATTACGGAGGTACGATTGAGATTACGGAGTACTTTTTCAGTTTATTATTGAAGCCAATTGTGGGAAATTATCCCAAAACATACAATCTAGGTTACGTTACTGGTGAGTTCTCTGTTCAGTGCTTGCCCTTGCCACCGCCGCCTCCCTTGCCACCACCTCCCTTGCCACCTCCTCCCTTGCCACCGGGCACGGGGAAAGGTTCCGGAGCAGGACTAGCGATGGCGCCCACCACCATCATCATCACCACCATGGCGATGAGGCTCAAGTTCTGTGGAGAAATCAACAGTTAAAAAGATATTTTAATGCAATTTTACGAAATATTACGGGACCGATTCTAACAGAAACTAAATTAGTTTGAAAGTTTTCTGAGGCAATAAGACACGTCAAGCAATTTTTTCAGAAGTAATTAATTTCCGTACTTGCACTAACTCTAATAATCAGCCGCACGATTATTTAGTTTAAAGTTTCAAATCATTTCGAAAAATTTTAACGTTTTCATTTACTTACGAAGAAAGAGGCCATTGTGGAGGAGTTACTCGGAGCGACGTCGTTCGAGTGATGTGGGTGGTCGCTGGGCCGCCCCTCATATACCTGACGGAGGCGCTGCAGCAGGCGGCTAGCAACACACGCTGCGGTTCAATATGCGACGTCGCCAAGCAGCACCGCGTGTTTTCAATGACTTTGCTTTTTTTTGCAGGCTTTCAGCGATTGTTTCTCCTATTTTCCAGACCCAAAGCTCGATAACGTGACACGAAAGCGAGTATAAAGTGCTGATTTTTCGCAGACAGTACATAGCGCGCAGTTTTCGAAGTCTCGGCGCCCGGTGCACTTGGTTCAGAGGACATTTGAAGGGCAGCGTGTTAGACGTCGGATTTTGATTGTCGTCAGGCGCTTGGCAAAAACATCATAAATCATAACCTTAAAATGCTATCTGTGATGAACGGGAAGTATTTTATGCAAAATTTAAACTTTTCGAGAAAGTGTCACAAATTTTCACGGTTTTGTATTGAAGAAAAAGCACTCACAACTAGGCAGGGATTTTGGGAGTACCCTAATGTAATGGTATGGAGCATTTGTATTAATGATGGGGCAATTAAACGAACGGTGGGGGCAGTAACCTAACTTATAGGGTAGTTATACACGCCACGACTGAGGGGGGCATAGCCCAAACTGATGTGGCAGTTACACGACTGATGGGGCAGTTACCCAACTGATGTGGCAGTTACCCAACTTATGGGGCAGTTCCGCGACTGATGGGACAGTAGCCCAACTGCTGTGGCAGTTGCGCGACTGATGGGGCAGTTGCGCGACTGATGGGGCAGTAGCCCAACTGATGCGGCAGTTACCCAACTGATGGGGCAGTTGCGCGATTGATGGGGCAGTAGCCCAACTGATGTGGCAGTTACACGACTGATGCGGCAGTTACGCAACTGATGAAGCAGTTACACGACTGGCTTTGTAAGTTACATGACTAATGGAAACAGTTACCCATCTGATGCGGCTTCTAGATGACTGATGGTGCACTAACACACGATTGATTGGATAGTTATACGTCTAATGGGGGTAGTTCTTCGGCTGCTGGAAGCAGTTTTAAAACTGATGGACCCTTAAATTACTCAAGGGACATTTATACGTATGTACCATGGGTTAGGTACTCGAGATAATTGCAGTAATGACTCTAAACAAATACGAGACTTAACTAAGAATACTTCCTTAAGATAGAATTTATTCATTAATACATTATCTCGAGCTTATTCAACTTGCTCGGAAATTTCTGTAATCTGCAGTTAACGAGAAAATTTTGATTTCGATTTAGTAGTTTGTATTGATATTAATTTTACTCGTGCGTCGTAGCAGGCACGGTTTAGTAAAGAGAGCGTTGGTAAATGCTGTAACTCCTCATCGGCGATAGATAACGTACCTGTACTCCTACACTATAGTAATCGTTTCTTTGTCGCAAACATTTCTCTTTATCGAAGTGTTTTCACCCACATTAGTTTCTTTATTTTTTCTAAGCTGGCGAGAGAAAGATCAGTTGTCGTTTCGCTGCTTGTTCATGCCGCAGCTCAGTAGAACGGGCAGTTTGTACATCCTTGCTCAAATAATTCTTCATTTAGAATCCCGCTTTCAAAAAGCTTCACTACCCGAGGGTCCCTTCGTTAGGGGTGATATTATACAATTGGCGTTTCAGAATTCAGTTGCGGTGTTTTTTACAAGGTGTTATAGAGTATATTAGGTGTTCCAGAATTCGTTGAACTAATTTCAACCTGAGGCTCGTGGATGTTAGCGGGTATAGTTCACTCTATTGAAGGGGTTGGGAAAGCAGTACCTATAAATGCTGCAAAGACTTCGCGCATAATCTCTTGGTCACCCAGGTCTCTTGATGTGACGCCCACAGACAGAGAACATTTGAAGCAGACGCAGAGATCACCTAAAGAATTTTTTGTGTATTTAACTCCTAGAATCTTCGCCCGGGTTCGACAGTCATTTTGTCGTCAAACAAGGCATGCATATGAGTGGAATTCGGAATTCCTATTGTAAGCAAGCCTACATGATTTTAGATTTGTATTTTGAAAATGTAAACCTTTTCTGAATTTCATTTTCACCCGACAACACGCTCTCACTTAAAAGTCTTTATCATTTTTAATCGAAATATTTTGGGTACCTTTCCTATTGGCAAATTATGTTGACTAAAATATAATCATACATAATTCGTATTTTATTGTGAATCAAGTGTAGTTCAAAATTTTCAATCTAAGAGAAATGTCTTAACCCAAAAATGTGGCGAATTTGAACCAGCTTCGAGCTGCATAAAAAATCAGTGAATATGATAGCTGCTTGGAAAAAAATTCGCACGGATCAAAAAGTTTCTCAACAATACTATATAACACTAGCTTTTTTGATAGGGCTGCTTTATTAAATGCTATATTTAACTCGATTAAAAACACGTTGTAGATAATCTCGTTTAAAGAACTACTTTAAGTTGACAAGATGGCAAGGTGATTTGCGAAATTTTCGCAGGCAGAAAACTTCTGATCCACTGTCGCATCTAGCTGGGTGCAAAAGATGTAGAAGGAGCAGTGCTGTGAACACGCCTACAAGCGTCCGACTACGGTGGAGGGCGCGTCACGTTAGCCGTGCAGCGGCTGTGCGCGGCAGGCAGGGCAAGCTGTAAGTATGATCGTTGAACACTATATGGTACATATTTACGATAGTGCATTAGGATACATTAGGGTACATTTACGATAGTGCATTAGGGTACATTTACGATAGTGCATTAGGGTACATTTACGATAGTGCATTAGGGTACATTAGGGTACATTTACGATCGTGCATTAGGGTACATTTACGATAGTGCATTAGGGTACATTTACGATAGTGCATTAGGGTACATTAGGGTACATTTACGATAGTGCATTAGGGTACATTAGGGTACATTTACGATAGTGCATTAGGGTACATTTACGATAGTGCATTAGGGTACATTTACGATAGTGCATTAGGGTACATTAGGGTACATTTACGATCGTGCATTAGGGTACATTTACGATAGAGCATTAGGGTACATTTACGATAGTGCATTAGGGTACATTAGGGTACATTTACGATAGTGCATTAGGGTACATTTACGATAGTGCATTAGGGTACATTTACGATAGTGCATTAGGGTACATTTACGATCGTGCATTAGGGTACATTAGGGTACATTTACGATAGTGCATTAGGGTACATTTACGATAGTGCATTAGGGTACATTTACGATAGTGCATTAGGGTACATTAGGGTACATTTACGATAGTGCATTAGGGTACATTTACGATAGTGCATTAGGGTACATTTACGATAGTGCATTAGGGTACATTAGGGTACATTTACGATAGTGCATTAGGGTACATTTACGATAGTGCATTAGGGTACATTTACGATAGTGCATTAGGGTACATTTACGATCGTGCATTAGGGTACATTTACGATAGTGCATTAGGGTACATTTACGATAGTGCATTAGGGTACATTAGGGTACATTTACGATCGTGCATTAGGGTACATTTACGATCGTGCATTAGGGTACATTTACGATAGTGCATTAGGGTACATTAGGGTACATTTACGATCGTGCATTAGGGCACTTTAGGGTACATTTACGATAGTGCATTAGGGTACATTTACGATAGTGCATTAGGGTACATTTACGATCGTACATCATAGGTACATTTACGATAGTGCATTAGGGTACATTTACGATCGTGCATCATAGATACATTTACGATAGTGCATTAGGGCACATTTACGATAGTGCATTAGGGTACATTTACGATCGTGCATTAGGGTACATTTACGATAGTGCATTAGGGTACATTTACGATAGTGCATTAGGGTACATTTACGATCGTGCATCATAGGTACATTTACGATAGTGCATTAGGGTACAATAGGGTACATTTACAATAGTGTATTAGGGTACATTAGGGTACATTTACAATCGCGCATTAGGGTACATTAGGGTACATTTACGATAGTGTATTAGGGTACATTAGGGTACATTTGCGATCGTGTATTAGGGTACATTAGGGTACATTTACGATAGTGTATTAGGGTACATAAGGGTAGATTTACGATCGTGCGTTAGGATACATGTACGGTTGTGCATTAGGGTATAATTACGATCATGCAGTAGGGCACATTAGGGTACATCAAATGAAGGTACATTTACGGAGCTACAGAGGGTATTTTCATGAGCATATTATTGTGAGCAAGTGAACGTCGATTGATACATCTTAAGCCTGCTAAGTCATTAAGTGAGGCCGAGCAAGTTCGGAACTGGAATTTAATTGAAAATCGCAAGCCGCAAGCTGTCTCACTGAAAAATCATCACGGACGTTCGGAAACAATCGGACTTATTAAGAATAGATAAATTGTGCTCACGCCGAGGGTTTTAACATTGCATGCTGATGGTGCTAAAGAATAATTATGTACCTTTCTGTGAGTTTGAAATTCTTTAAATCAAGTTATTCTGAGTGAACAACACCCCTACCATACATAAGAATATTTTCAGATTTTCAGATGTTTGCATCGACTAGCTTTGCATCTCTTGTTATTGAGGCATTGTTATTGAGGCGTTGTTATTGAGATATTGTTATTGAGGCATTGTTATTGAGATATTGTTATTGAGGCGTTGTTATTGAGATATTGTTATTGAGGCGTTGTTATTGAGATATTGTTATTGAGGCGTTGTTATTTATCCCATGCAGCGTGTCATTGGAACTTTGAGTTTCCCAATATTTCTGTCTTTAGGCAAATTCCTATTTTTATTTATACGTTGCAATTTTATTTGGTCCTTTCAGTATAACACTTTCAAACTTTTAATACCTTGTCATAATTTTTCCTTGTCGGTCGCCCCTATTACGGTGTCTGTTTGTGTTCCCTTGCGTATCTCTATCTCTCTCGTGGAGGCTTGAATCGCTCCTCGATCGTGGCCGGTCTCTCTTAGCCCCTAGCTGTAAGAGAGACTTCAGGCCACAGATATTTGCTTTCTCACAATAGATACCGTACCTGCACACCCACGCTAGATACCGTACCTGCACACCCACGCTAGATACCGTATCTGCACACCCACACAAGATACCGTACCTGCACACCCACGCTAGATACCGTACCTGCACACCCACACTAGATACCGTACCTGCACACCCCCAATAGATACCGTACCTGCACACCCACACTAGATACCGCATCTGGACACCCATACTATACACTGCTCTTCATAGTTCATGGAAATTATTTTTTTAATACAATAATAATTAAGCTGATAATTTAATTCTTAATTTGACGCTCCTACAATATCAATTGTGAATTTCTTAGTATGGAAGTACTCTTCCGATGCTGAATGAATAAATCAATTTTTAAATATGGTATTATTTTTCATATGAGGAGTGTATTAGCGGATAATTCTCTTGAATAAGCCTAAAGTTTTGCCGATAAAATCGCAAACTAAATGAAGTGAAGGTCACTCGACACCGTCTGGTTTACTGCTCCCGCTTGCAGCAGCGCCTCCGTCAAGTATATAAAGGGGCGGCCCAGCGACCACCCGCATCACTCGAACGACATCGCTCCGAGTAACTCCTGCACAATGGCCTCTTTCTTCGTGAGTGTTCAGAGCGTGAACATTGTTTACAATATTAAATTTAGAACTTGGTTCGGAACTTGATAATTTAGATATGTGTAGATATAGTGCGCAATAGATAAACTAATTAATTTTAATGTGAATAATGGTGATAATTGAAATTTAGTAATTTTAAATTGAAATCAGCAATTAGACTCCCATTAACGATTATGGTATTACTTACGAAATAATGATGTTACATTCACAAGTATTGAATGCAATCACTGAATAGCTCTTAGCTCTCTGATTTCCTAACGAATTGTCTCTCAATTTTGAGCTCTCTGTTATGAAATAACGAAATTTTAACGTCCGATTCCCTCCGTAGAACTTGAGCCTCATCGTTATGGTGGTGATGATGATGGTGGTCGGTGCCATTGCTGATCCTGCTCCGGAACCCTTCCCTGTGCCCGGTGGCAAGGGAGGCGGTGGCAAGGGGGGTGGCGGTGGCGGCAAGGGCAAGCACTGAAGGAACAGCTGAGCATCGTGCTACAAGCGATGATTGGAATAGGACAGTACCCATATTCTTGGATTTCTACAATTTCCTTTTTCTATACTTACAAAACCTTTCATGTCATTTGTTAACATGAACTCTCATTTAGTGGCAACCGAGCAACATATACTATAATTCTAACCTCTAACTTCAAAATATCATACGGGTTTTCAAGTTTCACATTGATATCGCAATTACCACGTGCATATTACGGTAAAAATGCATGTATCGCAGTGAGCAGGTGGATATTGTACCAGTCTTCAATACATAACCTAACCATTAGTACTCTTTTATTTTCCTGAATTTTGTGCGAGTGTTTAATGGATGTGAGTTTTTGTCGTGATCGTAGCTTTGTGTCTTTCTTTTCATGTCTTTCGTCATTTTTACGACAGCAATCTTTATGAATTATTTTCTTTCTAGTGATACAGGATCAAAGGGAGATTTACCACGGAGTAATATTCAAGACTGTATAAAATGCAGTTCGCTTTGTTCGTATCTCCATCGTCATTGTTTTACATATGTCATCGTGACATTTTCCTTGCTACTTCAAAATTCCACGATTCACAAAATGAATAGATCATGTTGTTCTCCAAAAAATTATTCTATGATAGATTCATCATATGTACAAAGTTCCGGATTTCAAGGTTTAGGTATCGTTTAAATGTAATGTTGAAAAGCAATTTTAACGCTTACTTTAAACTTTCAGTGACAATTCGCAATAGTAATCTTCAACTGAGAAGTAAGACAACCTGAAAAACATTATGAATTTAATGCCTGAAAGGAAAGAATTCCGAAATCATTCATTGAATTCGAGATTGCTTACCACATCAAAGATGAGCTGACTGCAAGTAAATCGTTCGTGTCAAAGAAAATCCTATACGTCAAAGGTAATCCTACGAGTGCATGAGAGGCATGAATAAGGCTCATATGAACACATGTGAGTAATGACACCTACCTACCTCGACGTGGGTTCCTGGTTAGCGATTGGAATGAGAATTTTAAGCTTGGTAACAATTGTCACTTGAATTTCGATATTGAATGAGAATGAGGGGCTTTTAGGTCATGATGGATTCTCTCCGTGCCCTAAGGGCAGGTGGAGCGGTAGTAACAACTTCTGTGACTCACGAAGTGATTAGGAATGCCGGGTTCAGCCATCTGAGGGCAGCACTTTCTCAATAGTAACCGAACCATAACATCGTCGTTGTATGATTATGTCCTAAGTCATATTCCTAATTGTAACATTGATAACCATTTAAATGAGCTATTAATGACAATTTGTGTGATTTTCCTAAGGAATAGAACCAAATGATGACAGAAGAAGAATATTACAAAACGAGCTGCTCTTGGCGTCGACATCTGACATTTTCTTTGGGTAGGGGTTCTTCATTTTGGAGTCGTTTGGTCCATGGCCTAGAATTCGGTGCCTGTGTAAACCCTGTGGCGATGCAGAACGTCAGTACATCGGTTAGAGTCAGTGTATATATAGGAGCGTTCTCCACTGCCTCATTTGAGCATGATGTTTTTAATTCTAGGATATATAGAGTGTTATGAGATGGCTCATAACATTTACAATCTTAATGTCGACTCCTCGGCAATGTAACATGCATTCACCAATCATAGAGAATATGCGTGCCACATGACCAATTTAAAAATTTTCCTCTTTAATCATACACTTATATAGAATTTATGAGTATTGGTGGGTAAAAAATCATTTAGATCAAAGGCCCAAAAAGATGTTCTCATTTATATCTTCTGTACTAAGATAAAAACGAAATAACCGTTTTTGCTTCAACAAGTATGAACTTTCACATTATCCAAACAATGTGAATGTTAAAGAAATTCGGGCACAAAATCCTTTAGTGTGTGATCAGAGAAGCAATAGCTTGAGGGACTCTCAGGGAGCGCAGTAAATCTGTTTACAAGGTGATAAAGTTACGTGTTATTAATGTTTGGTGTGCAGTAGACTGATGAGCAGTTCAATTTGAACTTTAATAAAAGTTTGTTCGTCGCACAACATCTAGAGAATGGAATCATCAAAACGCACATTAATTTTATTGTTAGCTAAAAGCATCATCCTGTAATGTAAGAGCAATGCTTGCTCGCGCACGTAAAATCTAGATCGTAGAATGAGAATGATAACATGAGTCAGTTTCGAATTCGCAGGGTGGACACTACTAAAGTTTTTTTCGAGATCGTTGCCCTTCGAATTTCTTATAGTTTTTCTCTGAATATCAGTTCCTGAAATACAAACAGACATTGACATACAAGTTTAAAGGTTGCACGGTAAACAACATTGAAGTTTAAAGATAAAAAATCGATACGAGAGATTTGGTTTGAACAGTAGAAGTAAAGCTAACTGGCTAAGTTATACTACCTTAATTTTTCAAGCACACGCGTTTACAAAGTTATGTATTATATAGTACACAAAAATATATTATAGCCAATAAATGGTCACTGGTAGATCGATAGCTTCATCACTGATAGATCGACTTGAAGATCATTACTGACAGTGGCATTTCCAAAATAAGAATGTTTTACAGAAGAGAAAAACTGAAAATTAGGCTAAATATTTTACAGCATGACTGAGGACGTTCAAAACTTCACGGTGAAATTCGTTATCCGAGTTTGTAACACAGTCTTCAAAGTACATATTTATTTATAACAGCGATATAGAAATTAGGTATGAATTAGGTAGGTTTGGCCAATTTGAGAACAGCTGATTATTTATGTTGTCATTTTGGCATCTCATAAAATAGAATAATGACTTTCAGGGAACATTGAATTGTATTTAGGCATACGAATATTGCTTATAAATGGCAATCATTATATAATGGAATGAGATGAGGAATTCCAAATCTAGATAATGAGAACCATAGTGTAAATTTCCTAGGTTTTGAATTTAATATGACGTTACCAGTCAGATTTTGCAATGCTTATACATTTACACTTATCACGTTTTTAAACGTTTCTTCACGCAGTTGAATGCAAATTCCACCCGTATCTGTATTAATTCTATAAAACGAGATATACCTCAACGGTATCCTAGGAAGTAAAGGATGGCTGAAACGATGCATGTGCAAAGAAACAATAGCCAAACGCTTCAGAACAAACTCAAATATCAATCAACAAAAATTCCTCCGACTGAGTATTCCAAAAACTTGAAATCTTACAAGAAAAAGGCAGCACGTTTGTTGGTTCGTGTCCCAACCTTCAGAGCTGTTCAATGAGGACAACGTTTTGGCTCCTCTCTGACGTGTCACAGCTTAGTGAGCAAGAAGCGGTTGAGTGCTCGATAACCTATTCTTCTGTAATAAAAACTCCCATCTCCTCGGAGGCAGCATTTTACCTGCTACCAGTCTAAATTTGCTATTGAGCAGGCCCAGGTATAGCATCTGTACTTTGCGGGTAAAAGCAAAAGTTCTGCCAAAAATGTTCGCGTAGGTACACAATCTGCGTTCACAGCGAAGAATATATTCTTGTATTCTACACTATGTATCGTACATTTCATTCAAAATATCTGTGATATATTTACATCATGTGATGATATGAGGAACCATTTCATAATTATCGTTGCATGTGCTCATTATTACATAGGAAATTAATAAAACGCACATATGTTGGGTGCACAGCCGACATTTTTGACCGCCGCGTACACAAGCAATGCAAGCGTTAATAAAGTATTTTTCTGACCACAAATTTTGGTTCTTTACTGGATCAACTAGTTTTCATCGTATTGAGGGCACTTCCTGAATGCACTCATCAAAACCTACAATAATTTTTCTCAATTAGAAAGGCTGAAACCGAATTTTTATCTATATATTAACGGTTTTAATAATTGTAATTGTAATTAACGGTTTTAATAATTGTCTCTCATTGCTAGCTTATTCTATTCTACGTTAAAATATAAATAAAAATTTGTAAAAATTGTAGCGTTCAACGTCATCACGTATATCTACATCTGAAGACATTATTTTTCCATTTATATTTAGTTTCGAGAGAGAAGTGTCTGCCATCGCTTTGCTGATAAGTTGTGCAACAGCCGGAAAATGGAGCCATTTGTACAACCTAGTTCAGATATTTCTTAATTTAGCTGTCCCGCTTTCGAAAAAACATTGGTACATGAGAGTCACGGCTTTTGGGGCTTAGTTGTAAAGTTTTTGAATCGGAAGTATTAAATGAGAGCTCAAATTCTTCAGCTGTGTTTTTAGTTTTAATTCATTTTTATATTTAATCTGCTTCTGAATTTTCGGAAGCTCCTATCATCGATTGATTTAATAGTTAAATTTCAAATTCAAACATACAATATCACATAACTTTTCATTAGAATATTTACATAAATACAGGGAAGTTTTAATCAAACTGGAAAATGTTGTCAATATTAACTCTTTGACTAAAACGTGCGCCCCCGGTGGCCACCGAGGGGATTTTCGTAATGATGCTGACCCAACAGTAGTCACAAATCCAATTTTCGAAAAAACCTAATTACAGCTAAATGAAGGTACGATCCAAATTATGTTTGCTATTTCGAAATTGCTAACTATATACAATTGACTTTAAATTCGAGCAGAATATTGAACTTCAGTTTAACCAAGTACAGTCAAAGTGTTAAACGATACATAGATCGGTACTGGGGTTAACGTCTGTTATTACTTATATAAGTTCGTATTTTTTTTAACCCTAATACAATATAACTCTATTGCGAGTTTATGTTTTCGTCCCCACACCGATCTTGTTGTATACAAAAATGACATGGCTAGTATGAAATTTTTCGTTGTTATTACCGAGCCTAGCTATTTGAGTGGTACGCTACGCGGACGTTGAGTGTCTTGTCTTTGTTCACCTGAAGAACTTGCAAATGATGCTGTAATAACCAGTAGTACGAGGGAACAATTGAAATTACGTGGTACATTTTTAGGTTTTATTGAAGCCAATTGGATCGAATTATCACAAAATATTCAATCTAGGTTACGTTATGGTTGGGTTCTCTTTTCAGTGCTTGCCCTTGCCACCGCCACCTCCCTTGCCACCGCCTCCCTTGCCACCTCCTCCCTTGCCACCGGGCACAGGGAAAGGTTCCGGAGCAGGACTAGCGATGGCGCCCACCACCATCATCATCACCACCATGGCGATGAGGCTCAAGTTCTGTAGAGTAATGAAAAATTGAGAATTAATTGAGGTAATTTTAGAAAATATTACTAGGCCAATTTTAACACGAACTAGATTACTTAAGAATTTTATTCCACAATTTTTGTATATGCCCCGTAAGCTTTTTTGAGCGGTATGTATCAGATTATAAAATTTTAAGCACTTCAAGTCAATCAAAAAATGATTAAGTTTTCATTCACTCACGAAGAAAGAGGCCATTATGCAGGAGTTACTCGGGGCGATGTCGTTCGAGTGATGCTGGTGGTCGCTGGGCCGCCTCTTAAATACCTGACGGAGGCGCTGCAGCAGGCGGCTAGCAACACACGCTGCGGTTCTACGTGCGTAATCGCCTAGCGGGACTGCGTATATTTTCAAGGACTTTGGTTCCTGGTGTCTTGAGTCTATTCTTACCGGGCTTTGGGAGTATTTTCCTGCATTTGCGGACCCAAACTTCGATTGCACAACACGAAAGCGAAACCCTGAGAGCTGATTTTTGCAGGCAGAACATAGTGGGGGTTTTCAAACGCATGCCACTTGTTACACTTTCTTCAGCGGACACTTGAAGAACAGCTTGTTTGAAAATAGAGTTCGCTCAGCGTTCAGGAGCTTGTTAGGAAAGACCATAAAATGTAGCTCTAAAGACCATTTGAGAAAAGCGTAAATTATAAAAAAAAATTAAATAGTCATGAATTTTCAAGAGATATGAAAGCAATGATGATATCGAGGAAGGATTAGATAACAATTATAACTAAGCTTGGATTTCGTAAGATATTTGATGTGTTAGTGTGGATCAGTTATACAATTGATGGTGCAGTTAGTTACTGGGTTGTGAGGCGAAATTTGGTAAATACTGTTCATGCACACCCGCATGAAGTTCATATCGTACATGTTTCCCAAATATTTTCCTGCATTGAAAAATGCAGGGTGTTTTAGAATTATTTCCGCAAACTTTAAATAAAGTTCGTCCAGGGTCAATAATCATCATTTACTCTACGTAAGGTATCCTAAAATGTTTACTTTAAAAGTTACAAAGAGTGGATATGTCCAACCAAATGTCTAACCTCTTGGCCACCCTGGTCTCGTCCCATCATCACATGCCTTTCTTAGGCTACTACTTTTGAGCACACCTTACGACTTTAGCATACGAAACACCACCCTAAGCAGAACATATCAGCAGGAGAACTGATGCATGTGCAAAGATTACTGAAACTCCAGGTGACTTCGTACGGGTGCAACAATTATTACGCCGACGTACATGGCTGCAGATGGGCGAAATTTCGAGCACCTATCGCAACTACTCTCCTAACTTTGAACTTTGCAATCGTCGAGAGAAAATCTTTCAGGATTTAATTTTTTACTCACTAGATGACATGCTCTCACATATGTACATATCTCCGTAACTTTGAAAATATAAGTTTCTGGGTATCCCTCTGTAGAATAAGTTTTACCGGTTTAACCTAGAAAAACTTTAGGTCGTAGTCGAAAACCCCCTCTAAATACGCACTAGCAAGAAAACTATTAGTTCGATGGGATATGTGTCACAAAAATAAATTTAATTGTGAAAATTTATTAAGAATATGGATAATTTAATATCAGTCGTGAATTAAGTTTGAAAAACACCATAACAATTGAAGGTTAACGACGAGAGTGACAGTAGGTAAAGGTGTGGCTCTCTGATTCACGCAAGCAGGCGTCACTTAAGTGCAGCTATGTAAACGATTCATCAAAAGGCTCCATAAAACCCTACTGTGTACTGCGTCAGCAGCTTCACTTATTGTTACATAAGTAATTCCTAAATTTAGGCAGCACAATGGGACAGAGTTGAACATTTGAGACGCAAAAATGTAGTGGAGTGTATTGGAACCTTCGGGCGGGAGGGTTCGTGAATTTATCAAAAGTCTTATGATGCAAATGTTTATATCAGCAAACTAAAGAAGTTGCAGCAAAGTAAAAATTTCATCAGTTAATTTTTACTTTGCTATTCCGTCACCAGTTGCGCATATTTTCTGCATAATTCTTTCGCAGCTTTTTTCTTGCATATTTCTTTTGTAACCAATAACAATTTTTTCTTTAAATTACCAAGAAGCTGGTTGCGTAAACATTTTTCACAACGCATAAGTTGAACCCGAAAATATTGAACAAAATAATTGGTTTCAATAATATTACGTTTCGCACTCTAAATATGAAAAGATTATTTGATGCTGAGTGGACAAATTAATTTAAAAATCTTGTATTATTGCGATACTTGCGGAGAGCAACACAGTATTTATTTAAAATACGTCCAAAGCATTGCCGATAAAATATAAAGCCCAGTAGTGGAAAGTGAAGGTCACTCAACCTACTGCCGGCTTGCAGTTACTGCGCCGCCTGCTGCAGCGCCTCCGCCAGGTATATGAGGGGCGGCCCAGCGACCGCCCGCATCACTCGAACGACATCGCTCCGAGTAACTTCTGCACAATGGCCTCTTTCTTCGTGAGTGTTCAGAACGTACATATTCTTTACAATATTGACTTTAGAACTTTGTTCGGAACTTGATAATATGGATATGTGTCAATAAAATGCGTAATAGACAAACGAATTAATTTTAAGATGGATAATGGTGTTATACTTGCAATTTTATATTTAAATCAGCAATTAGACTCACATTGGCAGTTCTGGTATTACTTACGAAATCATGATGTTACATTCACAAGTATTGAATGCAGTCACTGAATAGCTCTTAGCTCTCTGATTTCCTAACGAATTGTCTCTCAATTTTGAGCTCTCTGTTATGAAATAACGAAATTTTAACGTCCGATTCCCTCCGTAGAACTTGAGCCTCATCGTTATGGTGGTGATGATGATGGTGGTCGGTGCCATTGCTGATCCTGCTCCGGAACCCTTCCCTGTGCCCGGTGGCAAGGGAGGCGGTGGCAAGGGGGGTGGCGGTGGCGGCAAGGGCAAGCACTGAAGGAACAGCTGAGCATCGTGCTACAAGCGATGATTGGAATAGGACAGTACCCATATTCTTGGATTTCTACAATTTCCTTTTTCTATACTTACAAAACCTTTCATGCATGTCATTTGTTAACATGAACTCTCATTTAGTGGCAACCGAGCAACATATACTATAATTCTAACCTCTAACTTCAAAATATCATACGGGTTTTCAAGTTTCACATTGATATTGCAATTACCACGCGCATATTACGGTAAAAATGCAAGTATCGCAGTGAGCAGGTGGATATTGTACCAGTCTTCAATACATAACCTAACCATAAGTACTCTTTTTATTTTCCTGAGTTTTGTGCGAGCGTTTAATGGATATGAGTTTTTGTCGGGATCGCAGCTCGGTGTCTTTCTTTTCATGTCTTTCGTCATTATTTACGACAGCAATCTTTACGAATAATTTTCTTTCTAGTGATGCAGAATCAAAGGGAGATTTACCACGGAGTATTATTCAAGACTGTATAAAATGCAGTTCGCTTTGTTCGTATCTCAATCGTCATTGTTTTATATTTTTCATTGTGACCTTTTTCTTGCTACTTCAAAACGCCACGATTCACAAAATGAATAAATAGATCATGTTGTTCTGCACAAAATTATTCTATGATACGATTCCTCATATGTTCAAGGTTCCAGATTTCAAGGATTAGGTATCGTTTAAATATAGTGTTGGGAAGCAATTTTAACGCTTACTTTAAACTTTAAGTGACAATTCGCAATAGTAATCTTCAACCGAGAAGTAAAACAACCTGAACAACATTATGAATTTAATGCCTAAAAGGAAAGAATTCCGGAATCATCCAGGGAATTTGGGATATGCTTACTACATCAAAGATGAGCTTACTGCAAGTAAATCGTTCGTGTCTAAGAAAATCCTATATGTCGAAGATAATCTTACTAGTGCATGAGAGGCATGAATAAGGCTCATGTGTACACATGTGAATAATGACACCTACCTACCTCGACGTGGGTTCCTGATTAGCGATTGGAATGAGAAATTTAAGCTTGTTAACAAGTCACTTGAATTTTCGTTATTGAATGAAAACGAGGGGTTTGAGTCAGGACGGATTTTCGCCGTGCCTTAAAGGGCAGGTGGAGCGGTAGTAACAACTTATGTGACTCTCATAGTGGTTAGGAATGCCGGGCTCACCCATCTGAGGGCAGCACGTTCTCAAGAGTAACCGAACTATGGCAACGTCGTTGTATGATTATGTCCTAAGTCATATTCCTAATTGTATCATTGATAACTATTTAAATGAGTTATCAATAACAATTTGTTTGATTTTCCTAATGAATTGAATCAAATAATGACCAAAAAAAGAATATTACAAAACGAGATACTCTTGCCGAGACATCTGGCATATTCTTCGTGTAGGGGTTTTTCATTTTGAAGTCGTTTGGTCCGTAGCCTAGAATTCGATGCTTGTGTAAACCCTGTAGCGGTGCAGAACGTCAGCACTCCGGTTAGAGTCAGTAGTAGCGTTCTCCACTGCCTCATTTGAGCATGATGTTTTTAATTCTAGGATATTTAGAGTGTTATGAGATGGCTCATAACATTTCAAGATAAAAACGAAATAACCATTTTTACTTGAACAAGTATGAACTTTCACATTATCTGAACAATGGGAATAGGGAAGGTGATTGTTATAGAAATTCGGGCGCAAAATCCATGTTGAGTGTGATCAGAGAAGCACTAGCATGAGGGACTCTCAGGGAGCGCACTTAATCTGTTTATAACCCTTTTAAAAATTAAGGGAGTAGCATGGTTGATTAAAGGAGAAAGCGGTGAATTAAAGGCGTATTAAGCGAACCGAGGCCTCTTCCCTTCTGAGACTTCCAGGGCGCGACTCTTAAGTGCGATGCGAGCACGTTCTCCCATGTTGCTACCAGAGTCCACCTGGGCAGATGGCCTCTAGGTGAGACGCCTGCCATCTTTCTCGAGAGAAATGCCGGTTGCCATCTTTCGCGCCAGTTTTGAAGTTGGCGTTGTGCGTGACAGATGTCTGAATCGTGTCTCTATTATTTAAAACTTTTCAAGAAATGTTAGAGTGTAAATCAGTGCGAGTGTATATTACGTGAGGGTGCAGAGTACGTGAGGGTGTCAGAAGAAACAAGAGATGGAAGAGACGTAGAATGCTGGTCTGTAGAGGCACTATTTCAAGAGCATGAACGGAGCTAGGGCCCAACTGTTAGTTTCACCACCTCGGTCAATTGATATTTATGACGATTCATCGTTGTGGTGGGGCTGCTAGTGAAGGCAAAACCTCAATGTGACCAATGTAAAAACAACAAAATGTGGAAACCAAACCTAAATTTTCCCTCGTCAGTCTTCAGCAACCTTTGAATTGAAGGACGTTCTTGAAGGTGATCAACGATGTGTTCAGATACATATTTGTGTGTGTGTGTGTGTAAGGGGGGGGGGGGGTTGTGTGTGGGTGTGGGGGTAGGTGTGTGGGAGGGGGGGTGTGGGGAGGGTTTGTGTGTGGGGGTAGGTGGGGGAGGGTGTGTATATGAATAGCCGGTGTAATTAAGCTCGGGCAAGGTAAAGTCATTTTATTTTCCTTTCTAATTTTAGGAATGAAAGATGAAAAATCTGCTGGACGATAGTTGTTTTTATTATATATATATCGCTACGAGTATATTCTTTCAACGACCCTAGGGTATTGTTGCTATATTCTTTTCAAGGTACATTTAAATTGTTCCCTGTAGGCTTTCGCCTCCAAGGCTGCGTACAGCTGATTTCCCATTATTGCATATTCAACCGTTGACGATTCTCAATCAAATATAGCCAGTTGCCCATTAACTACCTTAGTTATTGCGTTGCGAAAATTTCAAGCATGAGTTATACGTCACAAATATGTCCCATTAATGTCAGCTTAATAATGAACACGCGCCGTCGAAATTTTCCGCACATTAGTAGGAGTGTATTTACTTTACATACTCTGGTACATTTTTATTGTGCTATCAACCGTGTTTGCTCATGGTGAATTGATAAATCGCGCAAGAATTAAGGTAATTCAAGGGCAAACTGGTTATAATCGGTTTGAGAAGTGTGACGGTTGGAAAGTGTAACTAATGGGACATCAGCTGCGCGAAGCCGTTTTTAAATTAAATTAAGAGGTGGCCATCCTGGGCCTCTCATGATTCTCCGATGGTGAATAGGAGAAACTGGTCGCGCCTTAGGAGCGCGACGGTACTGCTCCATGCTGAGCCATGCGTGGCCACCGGTTGGGACAGAGGTGCAGGGGCGCCTATAAAGTGGACACTTCGAATTCGAATCAAAGGAGAAACATGGATGCAACAACCAAGTAGTAATGCGAGCGCTCCTAGGAACCACCGATGCCACTCATATAATTTTTAATAGGGAAGGTGATAAAGTTCCGTGTTATTATTTTTTGGTGTTCAGTAGACTTGTGAGCTGTTCAATTTGTACTTTGAACTTGAACTACTTTGCTGGTTCGTCGCACAACATTTAGAGAATGGAATCATGAAAATGCACAATTATTTTAATGGTAGCTAAAAGCATCATTCTGTAATGAAAAAGCAATGATTATTCGCGCACGTAAAATCTAGATCGTAGAATGAGAATGATAACGTGAGTCAGTTTTGAATTAGCAGGGTAGACACAACTAAAGTTCCTTTCGAGGTCGTTGCCCTCCTAAATTTTAATAGTTTTTTCTGAATATCAGTTCCTGAAATACAAACAGACAATAACATACAAGTTCAAAGATTGCAAGGTAAACAACATTGAATTTTAAGGATTACAAATCGATACGAAAGATTTTATTTGAAAAGAACACAAGTAAAATTAACTAGCTAAGGTACACTACCTAAATTTTCCAGTCATACATGTTTATAAAGTTATGTATTATATATCACACAAAAATATATTATAGCCAATAAATGGTAACTGATAGATCGATAGCTTCATCACTGATAGATCGACTTGAAGATCATTACTGACAGTGGCATTTCCAGAATAATTATTTTTACAGAAGAGAAAACTGAGTATTAGGCTCAATCTATTGCAGCATGATTGAGGACGTTCATGATTTTATGGTGAAATTCGTTATCCGAGTTCGTTACACAGTCTTCGAAGTAAATAGTTATTAATATGCCGCGGTATAGAAATGTAGGTTTGGGCAATTTGAGAACAACTGATAATTTATGTTGTCATTTGGCATCTCAAAAGTCGAATAATAACTTTCAGGGAACATTGAACTGTATCTAGGCATACAAACATTGCTTATAACTGGCAATCATTAAATTACGGAATGAGATGAGGAATTTCAAAACTAGATGAGCACCACAGTGTAAATATTCTAGGTTTTGAATTTAATAAGACGTTACTTGTCATATTTTGCTGTGTTTATATACTTACACTTATCACGTTCTTGAACGTTTCGTCACGCAGTTGCATGCAAATTCCATCCGTTTCTGTATTAAGTCTATGAAACGAGATACACCACAACAGCATCCTAGGAAGTAAAGGATGGCTGAAACGCTGCATGTGCAAAGAAACAATAGCAAAACGCTTCCGAACAAACTCAAAAATAAATCAACGAAAATCCCGTCAACTGGGTATTGCAAAAAAAAACTTGAAATCTTAAAAGAAAAAGGCAGCACGTTTGTTGGTTCGTGTCCCAACCTTTAGAGCTGTTCAATGAGGACAACTTTTTGGCTCCCCTCTCTGACCTGTCACAGCATAGTGAGCAATTGCGGTTGGGTGCTCGATAACCTATTCTTCTGTAATTAAAACTCACATCTTCTCAGAGGCAGCATTATACCTGCGCGTGGTCTAACTTTTCTATTGAGCAGGCCCAGGTATAGCATCTGTACTTGGCGGGTAAAATCAAAAGTTTTGCCAAAAATGTTCGCGTAAGTACACAGTTCGCTGTGACAGTGAAGAACATATTCTTGTATCTTACACTATGTATCGTGCATTCCATTCAAAATATCTGTGATATATTTACATCACGTGATGAGATGAGGAAGCATTTCATACATATCGTTGCATGTGCTCATTATTAGATAGGAAATTAATAATACGCACATATGTTGGGTGCACAGCCGACATTTTTGACCGCCGCGTACACAAGCAATGCAAGCGTTAATGGAGTATATTTCTGATCACAAATTTTTGTTCTTTACTTGATCAACTAGTTTTCATCGTTTTGAGGGCACTTCCTGAATGCACTCATCAAAACCTACAATAATTTTTCTCAATTAGAAAGGCTGACACCGAATTTTCATCTTTATATCAACGATTTTAACAATTGTCTCTCATTGCTAGCTTACTCTATTCTACGTTAAAATATAAATAAAAATATGTAAAAATTGTAGCGTTCAACGTCAACACGTATATCTACGTCTGAAGACATTATTTTTCCATTTATATTTAGTTTCGAGAGAGAAGTGTCAGCCATCGCTTTGCGGATAAGTTGTGCAACAGCAGGAAAATGGAGCCATTTGTACAACCTAGTTCAGATATTTCTTAATTTAGGTGTCCCGCTTTCGAAAAAATATTGGTTCATGAGAGTCACGGCTTTTGGGGCTTTGTTGTAAAGTTTTTTAATCGGAAGTATTAAGTGAGAGCTCAAATTCTTCAGCTGTGTTTTTAGTTTTAATTCATTTTTTATATTTAATCTGCTTCTGAATTTTCGGAAGCACCTAATATCGATTGATTTAATGGTTAAATTTCAAATTCGAACATGACAGCTCTATCTACAAAATCACATAACTTTTCATTAGAATATTTACATAAATATAGGGAAGTTTTAATCAAACTGGAAAATGTTGTCAACATTAACACTTGACTAAAACGTGCGCCCCCGGTGGCCACCGAGGGGATTTTCGTAATGATGCTGACCGAACAGTAGTCACAAATCCAATTTTCGAAAATACCTAATTACAGCTAAATGAAGGTACGATCCAAATTATGTTTGCTATTTCGAAATTGCTAACTATATACAATTGACTTCAAATTCGAGTAGAATATTGAACTTCAGTTTAGGCAAGTACAGTCAAAGTGTTAATAATACATAGATCGGTACTGTGGTTACCGTCTGTTTTTACTCATTTATGTTCGTATTTTTTATACCCTAATACAATATAATTCTACTGCGAGTTTATGTTTTCGTCACCACACCGATCTTGTTGTGTATAAAAATGACAAGGCTGGTGTGAAATTTTTCGTTGTTTTTACAAAGCCTAGCTACTTGAGTGGTACGCCCCGCGGACGTTGAGTGTCTTGTCTTTGTTCACCTGAAGAACTTGCAAATGATGCTGCAATAACCAGTGGTACGAAGGAACAATTGAAATTGCGTGGTACATTTTTAGGTTTTATTGAAGCCAATTGGATCGAATTATCTCAAAATATTCAATCTAGGTTACGTTATGGTTGGGTTCTCTTTTCAATGCTTGCCCTTGCCACCGCCACCTCCCTTGCCACCTCCTCCCTTGCCACCTACTCCCTTGCCACCGGGCACAGGGAAAGGTTCCGGAGCAGGACTAGCGATGGCGCCCACCACCATCATCATCACCACCATGGCGATGAGGCTTAAGTTCTGTAGAGTAATGAAAAGTTGAGAATTATTTGAGTTAATTTTAGAAAATATTACTAGGCCAATTTTAACACGAACTAGATTACTTAAGAACTTTATTCTACAATTTTTGTTTATGCCCGGTAAGCTTTTTTGAGCGGTATGTATCAGGTTATAAAATTTTAAGCACTTCAAGTCAATCAAAAAATGATTAAGTTTTCATTTACTCACGAAGAAAGAGGCCATTATGCAGGTGTTACTCGGGGCGATGTCGTTCGAGTGATGCTGGTGGTCGCTGGGCCGCCTCTTAAATACCTGACGGAGGCGCTGCAGCAGGCGGCTAGCAACACACGCTGCGGTTCTACGTGCGTAATCGCCAAGCGGGACTGCGTATATTTTCAAGGACTTTTGTTCCTGGTGTCTTGAGTCTATTCTTACCGGGCCTTGGGAGTATTTTCCTGCATTTGCGGACCCAAACTTTGATTGCACAACACGAAAGCGAAACCCTGAGAGCTGATTTTTGCAGGCAGAACATAGTGGGGGTTTTCAAACGCATGCCACTTGTTACACTTTCTTCAGCGGACACTTGAAGAACGGCTTGTTTGAAAACAGAGTTCGATCAGCGTTCAGGAGCTTGTTAGGAAAGACCATAAAATGTTGCTCTGAAGACCATTTGAGAAAAGCGTAAATTATTAAAAAAAATTTAAATAGTCATGAATTTTCGAGAGGTATGAAAGCAATGACGACTTCGAGGAAGGATTAGATAACAATTATAACTAAGCTTGGATTTTGTAAGATCTTAGATGTGTTAGTGTGGATCAGTTATACAATTGATGGTGCAGTTAGTTACTGGGTTGTGAGGCGAAAGTTGGTAAAAACTGTTCATTCACACCCGCATGAAGTTCATATCGTACATGTTTCCCAAATATTTTCCTGCATTGAAAAATGCAGGGTGTTTTAGAATTATTTCCGCAAACTTCAAATTAAAGTTTCTCCAGGGTCAATAATCATTATTTACTCTACGCAAAGTATCCTAAAATGTTTACTTTAAAAGTTATAATGAGTGGATATGTCCAACCAAATGTCTAACCTCTTGGCCACCCTGGTCTCGTCCCATCATCACATGCCTTTCTTAGGCTACTACTTTTGAGCACACCTTACGACTTTAGCATACGAAACTGCACCCTAAGCAGAACATATCAGCAGGAGAACTGATGCAAGTGCAAGGATTACTGAAACTCCAGGTGACTTCGTACGGGTGCAACAATTATTACGCCGACGCACATGGCTGCAGATGGGCGGAATTTCGAGCACCTGTCGCAACTACTCTCCAAACTTTGAATTTTGCATTCGCCGAGAGAAAATCTTTCAGGATTTAATTTTTTACTCACTAGATGACATGCTCTCACTTATGTACATACCTTCGTAACTCTGAAAATATAAGTTTTTGGGTATCCCTCTGTAGAATAAGTTTTACCGGTTTAACCTAGAAAATCTTTAGGTCGTAGTCGAAAAACCCCACTAAATACGCACTAGCAAGAAAACTATTAGTTCGAAGGGATATGTGTCACAAAAATCAATTTAATTGTGAAAATTAATTAAGAATATGTATAATTTAATATCAGTCATGAATTAAGTTTGAAAAACACCATAACAAGTGAAGGTTAACGAAGAGAGTGACAGTAGATATAGGTGTGGCTCTCTGATTCACGCAAGCAGGCGACACTCAAGTGCAGCTATGTAAACGATTCATCAAAAGACTCCATAAAACCCTACTGTGTACTGCGTCAGCAGCTTCATTTATTGTTACATAAGTAACTTCCAAAATTGAGGCAGCACAATGGGACAGATTTGGACATTTGAGACGCAAAAATGTAGTGGTGTGTATAGGAACCTTCGGGCGGGAGGGTTCGTGAATTTATCAAAAGTCTTATGATGTATATGTTTATATCAGCAAACTAAAGAAGTTGCAGTAAAATAAAGATTTCATCAGTTAATCTTTACTCTCCTATTCCGTCACCAGTTGCGCATATTTTCTGCATATTTCTTTTGCAACTTTTTTCTTGAATATTTCTTTCGCAACTAATAACAATTTTTCCATTAAAATACCAAGAAGCTGGTTGCGAAAACATTTTTCACAACGCATAAGTTGAACACGCAAATATATAAAAAAATAATTCGTTTCAATAATAGTACGTTTCGCACTCTAAATATGAAAAGATTATTTGATGCTGAGTGGACAAATTAATTTAAAATTCTTGTATTATTGCGATACGTGCGGAGAGCAACACAGTATTTATTTAAAATACGTCCAAAGCATTGCCGATAAAATATAAGGCCCAGTAGTGGAAAGTGAAGGTCACTCAACCTACTGCCGGCTTGCAGTTACTGCGCCGCCTGCTGCAGCGCCTCTGTCAGGTGTATGAGGGGCGGCCCAGCGACCGCCCGCATCACTCGAACGACATCGCTCCGAGTAACTCCTGCATAATGGCCTCTTTCTTCGTGAGTGTTCAGAACGTACATAGTCTTTACAATATTGACTTTAGAACTTTGTTCGGAACTTGATAATATGGATATCTGTCAATAAAATGCGTAATCGACAAACGAATTAATTTTAAGATGGATAATGGTGTTATACTTGCAATTTTATATTTAAATCAGCAATTAGACTCACATTGGCAGTTCTGGTATTACTTACGAAATCATGATGTTACATTCACAAGTATTGAATGCAATCACTGAATAGCTCTTAGCTCTCTGATTTCCTAACGAATTGTCTCTCAATTTTGAGCTCTCTGTTATGAAATAACGAAATTTTAACGTCCGATTCCCTCCGTAGAACTTGAGCCTTATCGTTATGGTGGTGATGATGATGGTGGTCGGTGCCATTGCTGATCCTGCTCCGGAACCCTTCCCTGTGCCCGGTGGCAAGGGAGGAGGCGGCAAGGGAGGCGGTGGCAAGGGAGGTGGCGGTGGCGGCAAGGGCAAGCACTGAAGGAACAGCTGAGCATCGTGCTACAAGCGATGATTGGAATAGGACAGTACCCATATTCTTGGATTTCTACAATTTCCTTTTTCTATACTTACAAAACCTTTCTTGTCATTTGTTAACATGAACTCTCATTTAGTGGCAACTGAGCAACATATACTATAATTCTAACCTCTAACTTCAAAATATCATACGGGTTTTCAAGTTTCACATTGATATCGCAATTACCACGCGCATATTACGGTAAAAATGCAAGTATCGCAGTGAGCAGGTGGATATTGTACCAGTCTTCAATACATAACCTAACCATAAGTACTCTTTTTATTTTCCTGAGTTTTGTGCGAGCGTTTAATGGATATGAGTTTTTGTCGGGATCGCAGCTCGGTGTCTTTCTTTTCATGTCTTTCGTCATTATTTACGACAGCAATCTTTACGAATAATTTTCTATCTAGTGATGCAGGATCAAAGGGAGATTTACCACGGAGTATTATTCAAGACTGTATAAAATGCAGTTCGCTTTGTTCGTATCTCAATCGTCATTGTTTTATATTTTTCATTGTGACCTTTTTCTTGCTACTTCAAAACGCCACGATTCACAAAATGAATAAATAGATCATGTTGTTCTGCACAAAATTATTCTATGATACGATTCCTCATATGTTCAAGGTTCCAGATTTCAAGGATTAGGTATCATTTAAATATAGTGTTGGGAAGCAATTTTAACGCTTACTTTAAACTTTAAGTGACAATTCGCAATAGTAATCTTCAACCGAGAAGTAAAACAACCTGAACAACATTATGAATTTAATGCCTAAAAGGAAAGAATTCCGGAATCATCCAGGGAATTTGAGATATGCTTGCTACATCAAAGATGAGCTTACTGCAAGTAAATCGTTCGTGTCTAAGAAAATCCTATATGTCGAGGATAATCTTACGAGTGCATGAGAGGCATGAATAAGGCTCATGTGTACACATGTGAATAATGACACCTACCTACCTCGACGTGGGTTCCTGGTTAGCGATTGAAATGAGAAATTTAAGTTTGTTAACAAGTCACTTGAATTTTCGTTATTGAATGAAAACGAGGGGTTTGAGTCAGGACGGATTTTCGCCGTGCCTTAAAGGGCAGGTGGAGCGGTAGTAACAACTTATGTGACTCTCATAGTGGTTAGGAATGCCTGGCTCACCCATCTGAGGGCAGCACGTTCTCAAGAGTAACCGAACTATGGCAACGTCGTTGTATGATTATGTAATAAGTCATATTCCTAATTGTAACATTGATAACCATTTAAATGAGTTATCAATAACAATTTGTTTGATTTTCCTAATGAATAGAATCAAATAATGACCAAAAAAAGAATATTACATAACGAGATACTCTTGCCGAGACATCTGGCATATTCTTCGTGTAGGGGTTTTTCATTTTGAAGTCGTTTGGTCCGTAGCCTAGAATTCGATGCTTGTGTAAACCCTGTAGCGGTGCAGAACGTCAGCACTCCGGTTAGAGTCAGTAGTAGCGTTCTCCACTGCTTCATTTGAGCATGATGTTTTTAATTCTAGGATATTTAGAGTGTTATGAGATGGCTCACAACATTTCAAGATAAAAACGAAATAGCCTTTTTACTTGAACAAGTATGAACTTTCACATTATCTGAACAATGGGAATAGGGAAGGTGATTGTTATAGAAATTCGGGCGCAAAATCCTTGTAGTGTGTGATCAGAGAAGCACTAGCATGAGGGACTCTCAGGGAGCGCACTTAATCTGTTCACAACCCCATTAAAAATTAAGGGAGTAGCATGGTTGATTAAAGGAGACAGCGGTGAATTAAAGGAGTATTAAGCGAACTGAGGCCTCTTCCCTTCTGAGACTTCCAGGGCGCGACTCTTAAGCGCGATGCGAGCACGTTCTCCCATGTTGCTACCAGAGTCCACCTGGGCAGATGGCCTCTAGGTGAGACGCCTGCCATCTTTCTCGAGAAAAATGCCGGTTGCCATCTTTCGCGCCAGTTTTGAAGTTGGCGTTGTGCGTGACAGATGTCTGAATCGTTTCTCTATAATTTAAAACGTTTCAAGTAATGTTAGAGTGTAAATCAGTGCGAGTGTATATTACGTGAGGGTGCATAGTACGTGAGGGTGTCAGAAGAAACAAGAGATGGAATAGACGTAGAATGCTGGTCTGTAGAGGCACTATTTCAAGAGCATGAACGAAGCTAGGGCCCAACTGTTAGTTTCACCACCTCGGTCTATTGATATTTATGAAGATTCATCGTTGTGGTGGGGCTGCTAGTGAAGGCAAAACCTCAATGTGAGTAATGTAAAAACAACAAAATGTGGAAACCAAACCTAAATTTTCCCTCGTCAGTCTTCAGCAACCTTTGAATTGAAGGACGTTCTTGAAGGTGATCAACGATGTGTTCAGATAAATATTTGTGTGTGTGTGTAAGGGGGGGGGGGGGTTGTGTGTGGGTGTGGGGGTAGGTGTGTGGGAGGGGGGGTGTGGGGAGGGTTTGTGTGTGGGGGTAGGTGGGGGAGTGTGTGTATATGAATAGCCGGTGTAATTAAGCTCGGGCAAGGTAAAGTCATTTTATTTTCCTTTCTAATTTTAGGAATGAAAGATGAAAAATCTGCTGGACGATAGTTGTTTTTATTAAATATATAGCTACGAGTATATTCTTTCAACGACCCTCGGGTATTGTTGCTATATTCTTTTCAAGGTACATTTATATTGTTCCCTGTAGGCTTTCGCCTCCAAGGTTGCGTACAGCTGATTTCCCATTATTGCATATTCAACCGTTGACGATTCTCAATCAAATATAGCCAGTTGCCCATTAACTACCTTAGTTATTGCGTTGCGAAAATTTCAAGCATGAGTTATACGTCACAAATATGTCCCATTAATGTCAGCTTAATAATGAACACGCGCCGTCGAAATTTTCCGCACATTAGTAGGAGTGTATTTACTTTACATACTCTGGTACATTTTTATTGTGCTATCAACCGTGTTTGCTCATGGTGAATTGATAAATTTCGCAAAAATTAAGGTAATTCAAGGGCAACCTGGTTATAATCGGTTTGAGAAGTGTGACGGTTGGAAAGTGTAACTAATGGGACATCAGCTGCGCGCAGCCGTTTTTTAAAATTAAATTAAGAGGTGGCCATCCTGGGCCTCTCAAGATTCTCCGATGGTGAATTGGATAAACTGGTCGCGCCTTGGGAGCGCGACGGTAGTGCTCCGTGCTGAGCCATGCGTGGCCACCGGTTGGGACAGAGGTGCAGGGGCGCCTATAAAGTGGACACTTCGAATCCGAATCAAAGGAGAAACATGGATGCAACAACCAAGTAGTAATGCGAGCGCTCCAAAGAATCACCGATGCCACTCCTATAATTTTTAATAGGGAAGGTGATAAAGTTCCGTGTTATTATTTTTTGGTGTTCAGTAGACTTGTGAGCTGTTCAATTTGTACTTTAAAGCTGGTTCGTCGCACAACATTTAGAGAATGGAATCATGAAAATGCACAATTATTTTAATGGTTGCTAAAAGCATCATTCTGTAATGTAAAAGCAATGATTATTCGCGCACGTAAAATCTAGATCGTAGAATGAGAATGATAACGTGAGTCAGTTTTGAATTAGCAGGGTAGACACAACTAAAGTTCCTTTCGAGGTCGTTGCCCTCCTAAATTTTAATAGTTTTTTTCTGAATATCAGTTCCTGAATTACAAAAAGACATTGACATACAAGTTCAAAGATTGCACGGTAAACAACATTGAAGTTTAAGGATTACAAATCGAAACGAAAGATTTGGTTTGAACAGAACACAAGTAAAATTAACTGGCTAAGTTACACTACCTAAATTTTCCAGTCATACATGTTTATAAAGTTATGTATTATATATCACACAAAAATATATTATAGTCAATAAATGGTCACTGATAGATCGATAGCTTCATCACTGATAGATCGACTTGAAGATCATTACTGACAGTGGCATTTCCAGAATAATAATTTTTACAGAAGAGAAAACTGAGTATTAGGCTCAATCTATTGCAGCATGATTGAGGACGTTTATGATTTTATGGTGATATTCGTTATCCGAGTTTGTTACACAGTCTTCGAAGTAAATAGTTATTAATATGCAGCGGTATAGAAATGTTGGTTTGGCCAATTTGAGAACAACTGATAATTTATGTTGTCATTTGGCATCTCAAAAGTCGAATAATAACTTTCAGGGAACATTGAACTGTATCTAGGCATACAAACATTGCTTATAACTGGCAATCATTAAATTACGGAATGAGATGAGAAATTTCAAAACTAGATGAGCACCATAGTGTAAATATTCTAGGTTTTGAATTTAATAAGACGTTACTTGTCATATTTTGCTATGTTTATATACTTACACTTATCTCGTTCTTGAACGTTTCGTCACGCAGTTGCATGCAAATTCCATCCGTTTCTGTATTGAGTCTATGAAACGAGATACACCACAACAGCATCCTAGGAAGTAAAGGATGGCTGAAACGCTGCATGTGCAAAGAAACAATAGCAAAACGCTTCCGAACAAACTCAAAAATCAGTCAACGAAAATCCCGTCAACTGGGTACTGCAAAAAAAACTTGAAATCTTAAAAGAAAAAGGCAGCACGTTTGTTGGTTCGTGTCCCAACCTTTAGAGCTGTTCAATGAGGACAACTTTTTGGCTCCCCTCTCTGACCTGTCACAGCATAGTGAGCAAGAAGCGGTTGGGTGCTCGATAACCTATTCTTCTGTAATTAAAACTCACATCTTTTCAGAGGCAGCATTTAACCTGCGCCTGGTCTAACTTTTCTATTGAGCAGGCCCAGGTATAGCATCTGTACTTGGCGGGTAAAATGAAAAGTTTTGCCAAAAATGTTCGCGCAAGTACACAGTTCGCTGTGACAGTGAAGAACATATTCTTGTATCTTACACTATGTATCGTGCATTCCATTCAAAATATCTGTGATATATTTACATCATGTGATGAGATGAGGAAGCATTTCATACATATCGTTGCATGTGCTCATTATTACATAGGAAATTAATAATACGCACATATGTTGGGTGAACAGCCGACATTTTTGACCGCCGCGTACACAAGTAATGCAAGCGTAAATGGAGTATATTTCTGATCACAAATTTTTGTTCTTTACTTGATCAACTAGTTTTCATCGAATTGAGGGCACTTCCTAAATGCACTCATCAAAACCTACAATCATTTTTTTCAATTAGGAAGGCTGAAACCGAATTTTCATCTCTATATTAACGATTTTAACAATTGTCTCTCATTGCTAGCTTACTCTATTCTACGTTAAAATATAAATAAAAATCTGTAAAAATTGAAGCGTTCAACGTCAACACGTATATCTACATCTGAAGACATTATTTTTCCATTTATATTTAGTTTCGAGAGAGAAGTGTCTGCCATCGCTTTGCCGATAAGTTGTGCAACAGCCGGAAAATGGAGCCATTTGTACAACCTAGTTCAGATATTTCTTAATTTAGCTATCCCGCTTTCGAAAAAACATTGGTACATGAGAGTCACGGCTTTTGGGGCTTTGTTGTGAGGTTTTTGAATCGGAAGTGTTAAGTGAGAGCTCAAATTCTTCAGTTGTGTTTTTAGTTTTAATTCATTTTCTATTTTTAATCTGCTTCTGAATTTTCGGAAGCTCCTATCATCGATTGATTTAATAGTTAAATTTCAAATTCGAACATACAATATCACATAACTTTTCATTAGAATATTTACATAAATACAGGGAAGTTTTAATCAAACTGGAAAATGTTGTCAACATTAACACTTGACTAAAACGTGCGCCCCCGGGTGCCACCGAGGGGATTTTCGTAATGATGCTGACCGAACAGTAGTCACAAATCCAATTTTCGAAAATACCTAATTACAGCTACATGAAGGTACGATCCAATATATGTTTGCTATTTCAAAATTGCTAACTATATACAATTGACTTTAAATTTGAGTAGAATATTGAACTTCAGTTTAACCAAGTACAGTCAAAGTGTTAAACGATACATAGATCGGTACTGTGGTTAACGTCTGTTATTACTTATATAAGTTCGTATTTTTTATACCCTAATACAACATAATTCAACTGCGAGTTTATGCTTTCGTCCCTACACCGATCTTGTACATATATAAAAATGACATGGCTGGTATGAAATTTTTCGTCGTTTTTAACTAGCCTAGCTATTTGAGTGGTACGCCACGCGGACGTTGAGTGTCTTGTCTTTGTTCACCTGAAGAACTTGCAAATGATGCTGTAATAACCAGTGGTACGAAGGAAAAATTGAAATTACGTGGTACATTTTCAGGTTTTATTGAAGCCAATTGGATCGAATTATCTTAAAATATTCAATGTAGGTTACGTTATGGTTGGGTTCTCTTTTCAGTGCTTGCCCTTGCCACCGCCACCTCCCTTGCCACCTCCTCCTTTGCCACCTCCTCCCTTGCCACCGGGCACAGGGAAAGGTTCCGGGGCAGGACTAGCGATGGCGCCCACCACCATCATCATCACCACCATGGCGATGAGGCTCAAGTTCTGTAGAGTAATGAAAAGTTGAGAATTAATTGAGGTAATTTTAGAAAATATTACTAGGCCAATTTTAACACGAACTAGATTACTTAAGAATTTTATTCTACAATTTTTGCATATGCCCCGTAAGCTTTTTTGAGCGGTATGTATCAGATTATAAAATTTTAAGCACTTCAAGTCAATCAAAAAATGATTAAGTTTTCATTTACTCACGAAGAAAGAGGCCATTATGCAGGAGTTACTCGGGGCGATGTCGTTCGAGTGATGCGGGTGGTCGATGGGCCGCCTCTTAAATACCTGACGGAGGCGTTGCAGCAGGCGGCTAGCAACACACGCTGCGGTTCTACGTGCGTAATCGCCTAGCGGGACTGCGTATATTTTCAAGGACTTTGGTTCCTGGTGTCTTGAGTCTAGTCTTACCGGGCCTTGGGAGTATTTTCCTGCATTTGCGGACCCAAACTTCGATTGCACAACACGAAAGCGAAACCCTGAGAGCTGATTTTTGCAGGCAGAACATAGTGGGGGTTTTCAAACGCATGCCACTTGCTACACTTTGTTCAGCGGACACTTGAAGGACAGCTTGTTTGAAAACAGAGTTCGCTCAGCGTTCAGGAGCTTGTTAGGAAAGACCATAAAATGTAGCTCTAAAGACCATTTGAGAAAAGCGTAAATTATAAAAAAAATTAAATAGTCATGAATTTTCGAGAGATATGAAAGCAATGACGACATCGAGGAAGGATTAGATAAAAATTATGGCTAAGCTTGGATTTTGTAAGATCTTTGATGTGTTAGTGTGGATCAGTTATACAATTGATGGTGCAGTTAGTTACTGGGTTGTGAGGCGAAAGTTGGTAAATACTGTTCATTCACACCCGCATGAAGTTCAAATCGTACATGTTTCCCAAATATTTTCCTGCATTGAAAAATGCAGGGTGTTTTAGAATTATTTCCGCAAAATTTAAATTAAAGTTCGTCCAGGGTCAATAACCATCATTTACTCCACGTAAGGTATCCTAAAATGTTTACTTTAAAAGTTACAAAGAGTGGATATGTCCAACCAAATGTCTAACCTCTTGGCCACCCTGGTCTCGTCCCATCATCACATGTTTTTCTTATGCTACTACTTTTGAGCACACCTTACGACTTTAGCATACGAAACACCACCCTAAGCAGAACATATCAGCAGGAGAACTGATACATGTGCAAGGATTACTGAAACTCCAGGTGACTTCGTACGGGTGCAACAATTATTAAGCCGACGCACATGGCGTCGGAATGGCGGAATTTCGAGCACCTATCGCAACTACTCTCCTAACTTTGATCTTTGCAATCGTCGAGAGAAAATCTTTCAGGATTTAATTTTTTTACTCACTAGATGACATGCTCTCACTTATGTACATATCTCCGTAACTCTGAAAATATACGTTTTTGGGTTCCCCTCTGTAGAATAAGTTTTACCGGTTAACTTAGAAAAACTTTAGGTCGTAGTCTAAAAACCCCTCTAAATACGCACAAGCAAGAAAACTATTAGTTCGATGGGATATGTGTCACAAAAATAAATTTAATTGTGAAAATTTAGTAAGAATTTGGATAATTTAATATCAGTCATGAATTAAGTTTGAAAAACACCATAGCAAGTGAAGGTTAACGAAGAGAGTGACAGTAGATAAAGGTGTGGCTGTCTGATTCACGCAAGCAGGCGTCACTCAAGTCCAGCTATGTAAACGATTCATCAAAAGGCTCCATAAAACCCTACTGTGTACTGCATCAGCAGCTTCATTTATTGTTACATAAGTAACCTCCTAACTTTAGGCAGCACATTGGAACAGAGTTGAACATATGAGACGCAAAAATGAAGTGGTGTGTATAGGAACCTTCGGGCGGGAGGGTTCGTGTATTTTTCAAAAGTCTTATGATGCAAATGTTTTTATCAGCAAACTAAAGAAATTGCACCAAAATAAAGATTTCATCAGTTAATCTTTACTTTGCTATTCCGTCACCAGTTGCGCATATTTTCTGCATATTTCTTTTGCAACTTTTTCTTGCATTTTTCTTTTGTAACTAATAACAATTGTTTCATTGAAATACCAAGAAGCTGGTTGCGTAAACATTTTTCACAACGCAAAAGTTGAACCCGGAAATATTAAACAAAATAATTCGTATCAATAATAGTACGTTTCGCACTCTTAATAGATTATTTGATGCTGAGTGGACAAATGAATTTAAAATTCTTGTATTATTGCGATACTTGCGGAGAGCAGCACAGTATTTATTTAAAATACGTCCAAAGCATTGCCGATAAAATATCAAGCCCAGTAGTGGAAAGTGAAGGTCACTCAACCTACTGCCGGCTTGCCGTCAGGTATATGAGGGGCGGCCCAGCGACCACCCGCATCACTCGAACGACATCGCTCCGAGTAACTCCTGCACAATGGCCTCTTTCTTCGTGAGTGTTGAGAACTTGTTCATTACGATAATAACGTTGGAAATTTTTATGAGCTTTGAAGCAATTGACTATGTGAATTTGTACGAGCTTTAAATACAGTTGATATACCGATAAATTTTAAGATAAATAGTGTAGTTATATTGACAATTTTAAAGATATTTTTGCAATTTTAATGTCATACCGAGAATTATAATATTAGATTAAAAATTATGTTGTTCTGTAGGCAAGTTTTGATGGTTTTAACTGAAAAGCTCCTAAATTTATAATATTTTATTACGAATAATATCTCAATTTTCAGCTCTTTCTATTCAACTTATAAGATTCTAATATTAGATTTCTTTCACAGAACTTGAGCCTTATCGCCATGGTGGTTATGATGGTGGTGGGCGCCCTCGCTAGTCCTGCTCCGGAACCTTTCCCCGTTCCCGGTGGCAAGGGAGGAGGTGGCAAGGGAGGCGGTGGCAAGGGAGGCGGTGGTGGCAAGGGCAAGCACTGAAGTAGCAGATGTGCATCGGACAGTACGAGAGATGATTGGCGTGAAACCTATTTTATTTTTTGAAGAGATTTTTCAATTAAATGAATTTTTTCTCTTTTCTGTAAATCATTCCGACTCAATAAATTCTTACCATATAACCTTGTTTTACTTTAGTACGGCGGTCCGTCGACATGAAGCATATTATTTATTAAAATCAACGCGCGTGTAGCATTATCCTGTACCAGCGTCACCAATACTCAAACCATAACCCGTTACAGTTTATTTTTATTATAGGTACAATCAGAGAGGAAAATTAAAATCATTGAATTTTATGAATGATTATCTTACGTGATTTACGCTGACATTTCATGAAAACCATCGTTGGCTCAATAGACTTTCAGGCAAAGTTATGGAACTCATCGTAAATCCTAAAGTAAAAATATAAGAGTGCTGCAATTGCAATGGTTGAGGATAAATTTCGAAAGAATTTACGTCGTCGTAGTTGAATACCTGTCAACGTAAGTTCTTTCCGTGATCAGGTCATTTATTTGGCACAGGTACCGAGTGCATCAATAAAGCCGTAATTTTAAGGCAGTCATTTATCCGGGCATGTTCAAAGTCGTCAATAATATTTCAGTACTATCCTCTGTAATATTTTGTAATCTTTACCACTCCATGTTTTCTTTCTTTTTCTCTCTTTCGAACTCACATAGTAAAACTAAAAACGTCTGTAAAGAGAAATTATTTCAATTATAGAAATAGGAAAAAATTGTGCATTGTAAGTGCTGTCGAGAGAGAAGCATAATAAACACCATGGTAATTAGAATGACGTGTCTCACGGTCGTCCTTAGGTCTTCGGTGGTGTGAAGATAGATAGGCTGATCGTATTATTATTTGTATTTTCCATAACGCCTATTCAAAACGAAATGAAAATTTCCTCCGCGAAACCGTCATGAAAAATTCCACTATATAATAGTTTTCAGCCAAACACATTCAATTTCACCGGTTTCCCCGTCGAAAAAAGCGCAGGAGTATCACTAAAGCTATGATGGCTTTTGGAAGGGATTCCTTAAGTCTTAGCTCCTCTCCTGCAATGAATACCGTCACCAGGGTATGACCGTCCAGGGCAGGCCATTTGTAGGTTAAGACTAGATCGGCTGGGGTAAATACGAGGGGCATTCAAAAAATACGCGAAATTTTGTAATTCTTTAATTATTTTCCTATACAATGAATTTATTATTCAACATAACCTCCGTCAAGGTCAATGCACTACTCCAGGGGGGGCTTCCATCCTTTTAGACGATTTCTGAAAAAATCTGCAGACTCATTTATGAGCCATGTTTTTGCTGCATGTTTTGCCTCCTCAGTGCTGATAAAATGGAAGCCTTGTAACTGTTCTTTGAATTTAGGGAATAAATGAAAGTCCGATGGGGCTAGATCTGGGCTATTTGTTGGATGTGGCAGCATTTCCCACCAAAATTATTTCAGTACTTCTTTTCTAACGCTTTAAGAATGCGCTGAGGCGTTGTCATGATAGAAGAGGTTTCCTCGATGGAACCTTGGACACTTTTTAGCCAATTCCCCTCTCAGTTTCCTCAAAAATTTCACATGATGGGCACCTGTGACAGTTTTTCGACTTTCTAAAAAGTCTACGAGCACAACTCATTCAGAGCCCTAGAAAAAGGTAGCCATTGCCTTGCTGACAGTCCCCTCAGATTTGAATATGATTGGACCAGATGATCCGCGTGGAAACCATTGTTTTGGCTGCTGTTTTGTTTCAAGATCCTACTGGTTAACCCATGTTTCATCATCAGTCGTGATTCTACTGAAAAAGTTGTTTTCATTCGCTTTAATTTTGTTAAAATTGCCGTTGACAATTCACTTCCAAAATTTAGCTGATTTGGGCGCATCATTTTGGGACCCATCGCATCGAAAGCTTACTGAGGCCTAAATCGTCTGGCAGAATCGAATGATGTTGTCCAACTGAAATGCATATAGTCTGAACTATCTGATGAACTGTAATATTATATTTTTTTTCGACTAGACTCCTAACAGCATCAACGTTTCCAAAAGTTTTCGAGGTTGTTGGTCTTCCAAGACCCTTATCATCTAATCAATTTTCACGTATATTAATAGGCGGGTTTGGAAAAGACGGTTAACAGTTAGACACCGAAAGTCGGGCCAGTACAAAAATTACAATAAAACAGTTATACTAGAGCGGTTCTGAATTTGCGATATGGGTAAAGCTAGGCGCAGTCGCAACGATTTGGCCTGTTGGACAGATAAACAGGAACCATTCTTAAAAGAGTTCAAATACGGCTATCGAAAAAGTGAAACGACGCAAAAAATTCATCAACTAGAACATAATACACTTTCACAGAGTATTTAACTACAGATAGATCACAATGGTACACAATAAACTGTACAATTTCATTTAATATTCACGTGGAGTGCGGAGCGGCAAGCGTATGCGGCACAACGCTACGAGCTCCGAGGTAGAGATAGAGAAGTAGAATTTTATTACAGGAATATCGGACCGATGTCCTTACTGCTGGTGTTTTTATTATTATAAATTCATGACGTCGCATATCATTCTAATGATTTTAGAGGAGATTTTATGGATGAATTCTAATTTGACGAGAACATATCTCCGACGAGCCAATATTTCAATTGGTTCTTTTCGAAGTATGTTGGGAGATCCGTGGCCCAGACACATTACTTCCCCGTGTTTTTCGTGTAGTTCGAAGATAACCAAAAAACGTGGGTGTGGGAACCACAATACGTCACCGAGGTCCACATCAGTGTTAGATACAGTTGTGTATGCTCTACCTTAAAAAGTTCTTAAAAAATCTTGCAAAATTTCCCTTTTAAGGATAAAAGTCGCTAACATTTCAAAGAGAAATGGTAAATAATTGTTCCAATTCAGCATCGAGCAATGGGCCATCAAGAGTAAGGCAACGGGATAAACTCCTCTAAAAAAATAAAAAAGCTTCATGATGTCGAACAATCATCATTTAGGTTTAAAAAAAAGAACATAGAGTGAACTCTTTTAAGCATTCACGGAGTAATCACTCGTTTGATCTTTGTTGAACAATTAGAAAGAATTCTGGGGTTGTCATCAGAAACTCGTACCTCTAACTTGATACGATGGTCACGAATGATACCATGGCCATATATGAAATAATTACTACACACTCACTTCGGTAGGTTTATTGACGTAATTGGCACTTTAATTGTCAAGCAGCTAAACGACTAAGGTTAGGTCTAAAGAACCAATGAAACAGCTTGCTCTTCTCAGCTCAAAGGCTTAAAAACAGAAAGTGGCACGTCATTCGGGATAATAGATGCACAACGAGCACAAGAGCATTTATTTTTCAGAAAATCCTGTTGAAGGAAAATAGTACCATTAGATAAGGCATGGGAATTTAATTGTGATCTCAAGATAATACTGAGTATTTTCCATGTCTTCTATGTTCAGGAATGTCAAAACCCTTGGTGAAAGTAATTTCGAACAGATGTTACTATAGAAGATAACATTATTTCCTTAGAATGAAGATGCTCCCGAAATTTGGTTAATAGATCAATGAAATATTGTTGTTCTAATTGATATTCAACACTCACTAAGTAGTAACGCCATAAGCAGGCCAAATAATATATAACTCTAGAAACTAAATAAAATTTCACTTAAAACTTGCTGGCTTGCGACTCCCTTGCCACTTCAAACAAAATTCTTCATCGAGCTCAAATGATATTGAATTCTCCCTTCAGTTGTTCAAATATTCAATCTTCCTCAATAAATGAATAAATTAATAGAAATCCACCCCAAAACAACTCCTTAAGCTTAAATCTTATATCAGAGCACCAATACTCATCGACTATATTTTGAATCATATAAGATACACTCATATTTCTTTACTCAATCAAAAATGCTTGAACTTTCAAAGTGCGTGTCACTCCAATTGCACAGACGCTGGCTGTAGGGCTACCTTTATTGGATACACAGCAAATACGCACAAAAAAAGATGTAAACAGCATTCATAACCAGCTTTATAGCAAGGATCATTTTAAGAAATGCTTCAACTTTTGATGCTGTCAAGAAACAATTTAACGTCATTCTTTAAGTTTGAAAAAAATATACATTGTATATATTAAAAACCGCGTGCAATTTTTTATCACGAATAGTACTAAACAAATTTCAAGTAATTTTCCCTATAGATACCGTTCACATGGGATATTAAAGCATTATTTTTGTCATTTTCACGCGTTTTTCACGTAATTTTCATTATTTTCATTACTAAGCGTAGGACATTTGCTACTCGCTAAAATCTCCGTAGAAGTTGCAGAGCAAACTTGAACTGATGAAAGATAAAAGAAGATAAAAAGTTCTTGGTTCGATGCAAAATTGAAATTAGAATATGCTAAAGATGGAGTGGAAGCGGAGATACATAAATCACACAAGGGCAGGTCTTCAACAGGTTACGCCGTAGCAGCAGTACTGCGCAAGTTCTTCTGAGTCAATTAGCGCATGGCTCCATGCTTCTTCGCCACGACGTTGTTTTACTTAAAAACGCTCAAACAATTCGTAAGCCCCAAACATATTGCAATGTTCCATTTGCCTTGTCTCGTCACTTTCCTTCGAAGAAAAGATTCAATCTAATTTTCAAGAGATATCCAATCCAGTTTTGATTTTAATAATCCTATGAAGAAATGAGTATAATTTTTTACGAGTACTAAAGGAATGTTAGGTGAGGAGAAGGAAGCCCACTTTCATCAGAACCCATTTATCACCGCCTCGACCGTTGGTGCTCTTTAATTGAAATGGAGAATAATTCCTATATATAGGATTAGTTTTAAAATTCTTGCTATTAGTTTCAATGAAGTTCTTATTTAATTAAAGAGGGAAATTCAGGTTTAAATTGTTCTTGAAACGGTGTTGAAGAATTCGTTTCTCGCCAAGACGTCTCATGTACTGACAACATTTTGAAAGTCAATGCAATGTGATGGTGATGTGTCCACCTTAATTACAACATTGATTTTTCAATGACATATATATTCATTAATGTATCAAAGCATATTTTTTGCTGTATTCCTGTCGAAAATTAAGTTATGTTCAAGGGAAAATCTACGCCTCAGACTGAAATGAAGACGAAAATAAGCAGAAAATATTGACCTAAACCAGGCCTCTCAATGTTTCACGTCAGGACCCTTCAGCTGTCATGGCAAGCAAGAAATCATATATCCAAGGCAAAATCCATTTGTTTGAAATGTTCAAGTCGATTTGGAATTTCAGAATTAAATCGAGATCTGTTGATTCTGAGATCCTGAAAGTTTACGAAATATTAAAAAATTAATGTTGTATATAAAGGTATGCATAAAAACATCATTTTGAATTTTTCAGTTTTTTAATTTCACCGATAATCGGAGCCAAATATTGATGAAGATTATGATCTAATGATACACGTCGAGTCCGATGCACATCTGCTGCTTCAGTGCTTGCCCTTGCCACCACCGCCGCCTCCCTTGCCACCGCCTCCCTTGCCACCTCCTCCCTGGCCACCGGGCACAGGGAAAGGTTCCGGAGCAGGACTAGCGATGGCGCCCACCACCATCATCATCACCACCATGGCGATAAGGCTCAAGTTCTGGGAAGGAAAAAGGTTTCATAGCATTAAAGTGTGTATAGAAAGTCTTACTGGAATTATTAGTAGTTTTAAAAATATCGCCGTTATTTCCTCTAAAATAAAAGTGAATATAAACGATTAATGAGCAAAATAAATTATTAAAAAAATCAAACTGATAATTTTTAAAATTTTTCACAGGAAAATCCTACGTTGTGTTATTTTTTCATATCTAATAAAGAAAATATTTTTAAAGTGGGTTTTACTGTCTCTAACGAAATTTATCAATTGCAGGCAAGCTTTTGAGCTGATGTTTGGCCTATAATAGCATATTCGCATTCGCTAATACTCACGAAGAATGAGGCCATTGTGCAGGAGTTACTCGGAGCGATGTCGTTCGAGTGATGCGGGTGGTCGCTGGGCTGCCCCTCATATACCTGACGGAGGCGCTGCAGCAGGCGGCGCATTGACTGCAAGCGACAGGTGTCGAGTGACCTTCACTTGCATAAAACTCCAACTTGAATTTTTCGCTAATTCATTTAATGATTTGATGCAATGTATTTGTATTGCTCATTTAATTTACCTCTGAAGGAAAGGTAGAGAATGACAACATATGTATTTTGAGAGAATTTCATTGCCTATATATTGATATAAATTGCAAGCATCAGTATTGTAACAGCAATAACATTTGAAGTTTCACGCTCTACATATTTGAAGCGTAGACACTTTATCAGATCCTTGTTTAAAATGAACTTGGATGAAGCATAATTGTACTCGAATTTTACTCAACTAAAAACGTTGTCACCTGCAGAGGAAGGTCATGAAGCATGCCGTCGTTTGTCTAGTAAATTGGGGAGAGATTTCCAAGCAACTAACTAACATCGTTGTAGTGCAATAGCTACGACAAGCCATAGCTACGTCGTAGTAGTACCATGAGTGCGGTAAGTTTTTTGCGTTGACTTGGCTGTTTACCATACGTACTGCAGCTCATCATTGAATGTATCATCAAATGTAGATTGAGCAACATCAGGAATACATTGCCCTAAATCATTTCTTTTCGACTAGTGAAATGGGTATTACAATACTGATGTGTGTGTATCATCTAAGTGCATTAACTTTAATATAATATAAAAACCAATGATGGTACTACCTTTTATACCATCTATACTGTAAATAAACTGTTTTTTTTCTAACGAGAGTGTTTTTCAATTAAGCATTAAGAGGATTATGTTTTCTTAGTTACTTTTATTTGAATGCACTGTCTAAATCAGATTACTTAACGAAAGGAACTCTTTTTGGTTGTGCTTTTCTGTCAATCACTTTTTGTTTCAACATTTTACACGGGTATTACGATACCGATGAGTAATTACCAACTAAGATGTTAATTTTAAGATATTTTAAAAACCAATGTTAAACATTTCATGTTTCAGCTCTATTGGAAACAAACTTTTTTTCTTTTTTTTGCTCAGGCTCGTATAACTAGTTCCTATGTTCGTATGCTCATATTTCAATACATGTACGCACTAAAGAAAGGGTTTTCAGATATATATGTTTTTTTTTTAAATGCACGACCAAAATCCGACTACCACTTCGAAAAGGAACGCAATTTATTCGTGCTTTGCTCCGAGTCATGTTTCAACAATTAACATGGGTACTACGATAACCATGTATGAATAGCAATTAAGGATCTCTCAGTTAAGGTATTTGAACGCGATTTGTGTTTTTATTTCAATTAAAATGCTCACAAACGAATACATTTTTAAATTAAGCGTTACGAGGATTGTGTTCTCTTAGTTACTTATATTTAAATGCACAGTCAAAATCAGATTAGGCAAGGAAGGAAACTCATTTTTGACGCGCTATTAGGTCAATCAGTTTTTGATTCAACATTTTACACGGGTATTACGATACCAATGTGTTATTATCAGTTAAGGATGTTAATGTTAAGGTGCTTTAAAAACCGATGTATCAACATTTCATGTTATACTTCATTGTAAATAAAATGTTTTATTTTTATTTTCATGCAGTAGATAAGAATCTAATCTAATAATACCAGCTGTGTGTTTATTTATATATTTATTTATACATATGTTCCTATGTTTATTTATATATATTTTTATATATTTATTTATCTATTTGTTCATATATTTATTTATACATTTGTTTGGTGTCCGCTTTGTAAGGAACATAGGATGTATGAGTTTGCGGTATCATGGAGACTGAATTCTTCAGTGTAACATTGGAAGATGGCATTAATAAGTTAAAAATTTTGTCAGGATAGGTTTGGTTAGGCTAGGATAGGGAAGGTTAGGATATTTTATGATAGGTTAGGTTAGCATAGGTTAGGTAATGTTGAGGGAATTTTTCACGGGCTAGCTTAACGATGATATTGTCAGTGAAATTTCAACGGGTCCTGGCACTATCAATAATACCCTTGGCTTATTTGTTTATGGTCCTCTTCTTCCATTTCTCTGTCACGCTCATAAGGATAGTTACAATGACCGTATCTGTGATACGAGTTTCACCAGTGCATAAGTACAAGAATATTTTTTATCACGGGTACTGTTAGGATGGATATATATGTTTGTCATCCCCATCCGGAAAATTTGTTCAAGAAAGGTATTGAATCCCGTTATTTTTGGCGGACCGTGCACACTAGTACGAATGATAATTCCCGCTGCTAGCTAGCCTACTGCTTCTGAAGGATAAGTTAATTGTTTGAAAATTCTGTCCCCAAAAATTTGAAAGGAGACGTAACCTACTGTACCTTGGCTTCAAGTGTGTAAGAGATAACCATTTAACCGCTCATGGAAAACAGTAAGAAAATAATCGAGAATCTATTTTCAAAAGCTAACTTTAAAGCTCCGCGAGAGTTCTTCGGTGAACATACAAGGAACGTCAAAGTATCTTGAGCGTCTGTGTCACACATCAGGTACGTCAGATGATATGCAGTATTCGTATCAGACCATCTTGTGCTCGCCATAGCCGTGTGTCTATAGGCCCTGCCCGCCGTGCGGGAAACGCGGGTTCGAGCCCCCCCGCTGAATGGCGATTTTCTCTGTTGGGTATAGGAGAAAAATTCCAAGCACAATACCTCACTCTACCCAGGTGTCTAAAATGGGTACCGGTCTTGACCGGGGGAAAGCGTCATGGCGTCCTGGCGTTAATTATAAGGCATTTGAAAATCCAATGTACAAGGTGATATGTATCAGGCTTGAAATTGGAAATAAAGCATCCGTAGATGCCTTCATTATTCATTATTATTATTGTGTACCTGTATCAGCGCATCTGAAGCGTCTTTATGAGTATCTAAAGAATATTTATTAGGTATCTATATATAGTTAGTGGTATAGGGCATCTTAAGCAAAGAAGTGAGAACGTCTTAACTGAATGATAGTACCTTGACAATCTTAAATTAGGCATCTATAGTGTAACTGTTTCGCAGTATCCGAGGCAAGCGTATCAGAGCATCTGGGTTATCTGCATCAGAGAATCTGGAGTAAATACACCACAACATCATTACCAGACTCAAATGTGGTTGAATTGTATTAGGGTATCTGTATCAGAGTATCTGATGAAACTTCGTTAGTATATCTAAAGTGAATTTGTCAGTGTATCTGGATTGTTTTTAGCATTGAATTTGTTGAATCTGCATAGGAATATACGTTGTATAAGCTCAAGTCTATTGAGAATACCCATATCATGTATCAGAAGAGTCTGTTGTCATGAAACGTGTTATCTCGATAACAATAAAATAGTTCCCAAATGCAACTCTGTCATTTTGATTACAAATGTTATTCTTTCAGTCTTTCTTTCATCCCCACCTCACGATTCCTGAACAATAGCTCATTTAGCTTTCGCTGCCTGAGTTACGCAACTGCCAACCGATCTGAGTGTAGCTCCAGAGAAGGCGGAGAGAACATTCCCTATTATTCCCAAAGGTTTCCAAAGCGGACGCCTGCCCCCCAAAAACGCTAAGAAAATTCAAAGTAACGCGAACCTCGCCCCGCCTGCTGCAGCGCCTCCGTCAGGTATATGAGGGGCGGCCCAGCGACCACCCGCATCACTCGAACGACATCGCTCTGAGTAACTCCTGCACAATGGCCTCTTTCTTCGTGAGTCAATGAAAACTCAATAATTTTTTTATTATGAAAACTCAAAATGGAATAAATCTAAACTTCTAACAAAGTATAGGACTAACTGCAGTTACAAAAATTACATTCACAGAATAAAATTCTTGAGTAAAATTTTTTAGTCATATAGTTCTCATTAAAATTATTCTCGTAATATCTTCTGTCTCAATAAATTTTAAACTTTTCGTTACTCCGCAGAACTTGAGCCTTATCGCCATGGTGGTGATGATGGTGGTGGCGGGCGCCATCGCTAGTCCTGCTCCGGAACCTTTCCCTGTGCCCGGTGGCAAGGGAGGAGGTGGCAAGGGAGGCGGTGGCAAGGGAGGTGGCGGTGGCAAGGGCAAGCACTAAAGAAAACAGCCGCTTGCCAGACTGGACAAGAGATCTGCCGAGCACATTTTTGAAGAGATTTTGATAATTTGAAAAGGATTCATCGAAACATCATCGGTCAACCGTTCAACAACTCATGTCAGAAATTCAAATTGTACAAAACGGTTGGTGTTCAAGTAACCATACCGAAAACAAAAACTGGCTTACACATTTTTCTGTTCGCTTTGAATATTCATTTTCGATGCATTCTACTCTACTGCTCATCCAATATCAGTTACAGTAGCGCTAGAATAATGCAGTTATAGACCACTTGTGTTCCATCTTCTGTACTTTGATCGTGCAAAATTGGAAATAATGAAGATAACATTTTAGCAAGGATTTTGTTTTGTTTCCTGTCCTTATAAAATCCATGCGCATATCGAGATTGCAAAGCAGGTTCGTGTCATCAGAAGAATGAGTTAGTTTAGAAATTTTGATTTTATCGGTTTTAGAAGACGGCCTGCGGACTATCACGATCTCATATGTTAGAAAATTTTAGCGTCCTCCCAGTTTAGTCGCTAAGTCATGATATACAAGTGGAGTGCAGCAATTCAAAAATGACATGAAAGAAGACAATATTCTGCAGAGAATAATTTTATTTTTCTTTGTTTAACTTTCACCTATGAAGTTGGATAAAACGCTTATTTAGGAAAAGAAGCTCTCGCCAAGAAGCTCTCATGTACCTCTTTTTTCCACGCCTATATTAAAATTGAAGGGGTTTTTTATAAATGTTGACGTCAACAACGGATTCCAGACTCCGAGAGTTGAGCATGGATCTATTCATCTTACTAAGATACATGAGATATCACATTATAAAAAATACTGATTCATTTTGAACTAAAATTTGAGAGCTAAGACGAAAATTATGTTAATGAAAAATTTCCCATTGGAATTTTTGATGTTGATCTTGGTCTGGTTTCAATAGGTCTACTATTTACCAAAAGATGATCGTTGAAATATGAGAAGCTACTGAAGCAAAAGAGGCTTCTCGGATCTCTAGCTCTCGATATCTTGCCCTTTAATAGACAAAAATATCGTTTGGACTACATGTGATGATAAACCACGCAGCGCGCCTGGGATGGAACGCTACTCTTACACTTGTTGGTCGATCAGTCAGCATTCTGCTCCTAGCTGAGACCCAAAAACTATCGACCGAAAAATATTAGTTGCTCTAATATATTTATGCTAACTAAGTCTTCTTATTTTTGAAACAAATAGTGCAATAACATCTTCCGCTTTATTCCATACATATTCACTGATTCGTCAATGTACTTAGAATTAAATTGAGTTTACATGTACATAGGCCTAGGACATTACTGCTGGTATACAACACCAAACGATGAAGCTTGAAATAACCAGAATGTGAGGTCTGCTCATAAATAACAAATTGTTCCAGTTTAGCTCATAACGTTGGTGTAGATTATTCACTCACCTCACTCAAATATTAAGTTGGATTGCCAATATTCATACGACAAACGTTAAAACTGTCTAACTTTTTAATGATTTCCTAAGTTGGAGAAAAACTGAACAACTTTTAGGACGAAATTGAACATTACACCTCAGTACTCCTCCGCAATTATTATAAAATTACCGTTACTGTGATGAATTATGCAGTTTGATCACAACTGTGACATTGCAGCAGTTATTCTATTGAAAATAGGTACTTGAGTTTCTCCAAAGCAGGTTTTATCAATTATTTTTCCAAAATCATATCACAAAACTTGCTGGTAATTTAGCGTTCGACATTAGAGTTGTATATAGATATATATTTATATTTTTTTTTAATTTGTAGTTAGAGCTTCGTTTCGCGATTGAATGCATTTTAGAAATTAATAGTAACAATTAAGTTTTGGAGTTCAATTTTTCGGAAATTTATTGTCTGAGGGCATTTTTAAATTTATGCTTTGATTCAGAGTACCGTAATCAGAATCGTTTTTCGTGCCTGGAATCGCATCATCGTTTTTGATGAAATTCGGGAAGTTCTTAATTTGCAACATTGAATCAATTGAGGGAAAGAATTATTGGCTTCCTTGCCGGCCGTTATATTTTTATGAAATGGGGTGAACTTCACTGGAGAGAATTTCAATGCTATAATAATTCTTATTCGCTTACATGGCAGATATTGAAGCTAAGAATAAAATTCAGGTTTTATGGCTAGGTTTTGCATAAAATTATATCAGGTAAAGTTCCGGTTCTATGTTAGCGATGATTAATGGAAAAATATTAATGCTTAAATATGATCTGGTAATCCTGTTGGACACATTTCTATCCCTGGTGGCCTCTTTTTCCGGAATTTTATTCTGAAATGTCGTCTATTATCTCTTCGAAGCTTTTCAAGAAAATCACAATTTTGAAAACAATTAATAACTCAAGTTCCAAAATCTTGGGCCTTATACCAAGTGGTAGCCATGTTACTGGTAAAATGAATTTAAAACATTTCTTTTCGCATTATCAATTAAATATATCAAAGCGACATGATGAATTTCCACAGAAAAAGCTCAATAAAAAATTTCTATTTGTAAAAATAAGCCGATTGCGTATTCTGGATACCATAATCAAGGGGCCGGGTCACACAGACGGACTGACGCGGCTCCTTTTATAATAGTGATGTTCGAAAAATCACATGACACACGTTCCTATTTCCTAAGAATTCACGTTATATTCATTCTTACTCGAATCTTATGGATTAATACACTGGAAATTGTGGAGTTCATGAAGCTTGTATCACAGATCCGCTCATCACACACTTTCGGCTGGCTTTGCCAGACAGACGGATGCGGGTCTTATTATCGTACAGATTTTAAATATTTTATTTGTATTTAATGATCTATTTTAGATTTAATGTTTATTATTATATATAAATATATGTGAAGTCCGCCGAGCCCGCGAAGTGGTGAAACCGCGAAAGAGGATCCGCGAAGTGGCGAGGGAACACTTTAAAGCCAAGTTTATCACTAATGAATTTCAGTAGAAAATCTTGTATCTATGTAGATCTAGCACGGCCAAATTTTGAATCCGTTTACGTCGTCGTACAGGTAAAGTTGTGCCGTAAGTGCACATGGAAGAACGTACGCCCCTGCCTTACTGTTGCGTCACCGTGAATCAATACTATGTAATGAAATGCTAGGTGTCTTTTTAAGTTTATGTATAAATAGATAAATTTATATTTGTACGCATAATTTATCCTTTGTTATTTCCATGTGAATCTCATTGAATTCATTAAATTGATAGGTGCGTTTCTCTTTCTCGCTCCTAAAAGAATGCTTCATGACCGTATCTCAGATAAGAGTGTCACCATGCAGTGCACAAGTGCGAGAATATTTCAACCGCGGGTGCTATTGGGAGGGATATATTTGTTTGTCATCCACATCTGGAATATTTGTCTAAAGAAAATATCGAATCATGTCATTTTTGACGGGTCGTGTATACTATAGTGGTGTATATATTTGAACTTTAGACATTTTTGACTAGGGGAAACATCCGTAGGGGAAAATAACAGTTTGGAAAAGTAATCGTAGCGGACCCCACACATCAGTCTGCAGCAGAGAGGGCACTGCTTGCGGCAATGCATCCATTTTTCCAAAATAGTAATAAGGAGATAAAACTATAGCTGGAATATAATTCTACCCTTAAACCATATAGATTTAAAGGTAGAGTAGATTTCTATGGCTATGGTAATATAGTTCTATTGTTAGAATGTATTTCTGTAGCTAAAGTAGAATATTCTATCGTTCGAAAGTAGTTCTATAGTTTGAATATAATTCTAATGCTAAAATATAGTCTTATAGTTAAAATATAGTTCTATTGTTAGAGTATAGTTGACAATTTTAGGACGAAGTTTTTAGAATGCACACAATTATCATTTTAGGGGTATACTTTATATCAACTATACTTACATCTATGCATTAATCAGGTAACATAATACCATTCAACTTGAGTATACTTATTATTTATAACTAGTCCACCTCCACTTTATTTGAAATAAGAATGAAGGTGAAATGAAAGAAAAGCCGTAAAAAATATGAAAAATCAATCTCTCAAGAGTTGATGAGGCCGCTTGAACACGGCCCGTCAAAATATTAGGACTGGAGCTTGTATCACAGATACGCTAATCGCACTCTTTCGGCTGGCTTCGGACAGACCGACCGACGGACGGACGCGGCTCCTATTATAGTATTGATTGACTAGTGTTCACGGCCCGCCAAAAATGTTGGGATTCCATACTTTTCTTGAAGGAATTTTTCAGATTTGGATGACAAACAGATATATCCATCCTAACAGTACCCATGGTAAAAAGTATTTTTGTACTTATGCACTGGTGAAATCGTATCACTGAGACAGTCGTTATAACTACCCTTATGAGCGTGATATAAAAATGGAAGGAGCGGACTCCAAACAAATAAACCAAGGGTATTATTAGGTAATCAGTATGTAATCAGCCATATGACGGATAGTCATTCTTGTGCAGTATTTCAACAGGGTAAAGTTAACGATCGATAGCCCGTGGCAGACTTTCTCCGTGTTACGAATGAACCTATGCAGTTAAAATTAGTTGTTTTTAGAGAGTACTGTACTTAATACCGTAAAGGACGCGCTCGAAATGCTATAGCTATCGTAGTAAGGCTGTACTTCATTTATTATCCTTTTTTATTTCAATTCATTTTGATGGATTTTTCTCCAAAAAGTTATTAAATATATATAAATATGCCCGTATAAGGAGGTAGTGAATGATGTATTCCATAAATACATTTGATTACAGTATCTTTAATCGTCAAATTGTTAATTCAACTTTTTATTAAGAATATGAACTGACTCAGACTTTTTATCAACTCCAAAAAGGCATTTGGCCGCAGTCTCTGGACTGGCCGCAATGTTAGCAATGTTGAGACTTATCTACCTCCTACAACTCTAGTTCTTCTCAGGGGCCTGTGCGAGATTGGCGTTTAGCAGCGTGTGAATTGGGCAGTAACGCAGAAGTGAACCATTCGGCTGGGTTCGGCAGCTCTGTTTAACTCTTATATTTTATGCATCATCGCCGTCAAATCGAGCATTTATAGGTGTTTGTATGTGAATGGTAATTGTCATGGTGCATTTCAGTACGTCTGCTCGACCTACCACGCTCTGTACACTGGAGCCTCTGAATACTCAAGGTCAGGGTCTCTCAACCTTTCTCAGACCTTTTGCTTATTCAGTATTTCGACAGGTTGGCATGCACCCTATTTGAAAAAAAATATATTCAGTGTTACATGAACGTAAGTGAAACATAATAAATATCATACCAACATGTATTTCATTTTTCCTGTTAACATTAAATATACATCCTGGTGTACTCGCGGCTGGGAACCTCAGCTCTAGATGGAACAGGTTGATAAGCAGGGGTGATACTGACCAGCCCTCATGCAGATAATTGCATAGAGAGCAACAGCCAATGACCAATGTTATTTATACTGAAATTTAAAATTCCATTATTTGACAGTCATATTTTTGCTATCACTATCCAATACCCCTTCAAAAATCATACGGAACAATCTTTTGTTGATCTAAAGAACAACACATGTCCTTCGCGCATGAAGCCGGATCTCATAGGAATTTTCAGTAATAGCATGCCTTGCTTTAGTATGTATACGAGTATAAAAGAGTGTCTTTGTGTCTAACTTAGATGCGGCATTGTGTACATTTTGCTACTCTGGATATTTTACGCGCAAATATGAGATATCATTTGTTCACCAAACGTCAAACGTGTACCAAGAACACGTTTGACGTTTGGTGAACAAATAAAGTTATATTTCAAAAGTTATAAAGTTATATTTCAAAAAAGCTCTTCTTAACGTGTGAGAATTCCTTTACGTAGGCTTAATATATTAATATACCAATTGTTTCAATAAATGCCATGTGCTCATTTCAGTGTCATAGAACAAATGAATCTTCGAGTCATGTTTGCCAACGCAGAATAAACAAATAAATATTATAAATAGAGTAGAAATCAGTCGTGGTAAATATTTCGCGTGAAGAAACGCAGTTTCAAATAATGATGTCGAGCCGCTGAGATCAAGCATAGTCTTACCGGAAAAAAATTAAGCTAAAAACATTGAGTCGCTGGAAAAAAAAACACACGCTAGCCAATGCTCAACCCACCAGCGTAGAACAATACAATGGAAACTTTTCACGTTTTTGCCGCCCGACGTTGGCTTAGTGTCGCCACTCTGTATCCAAGCTACGCAACGCAACTACAAGCGAAGGTCACCGCCTCCGCAACTGACCGATCGCCGCTTTTGACTTGAGGAAAGAGTCAAAATCCTTCCTCGCTTTTGAGGACAGTGGTCACAATCGTGCTGCTCAGCACCGCTTAGAGGGGGTTGCGCAACCGAAAAAAGGTGGAAAATGAGCTTGCCGCCTCCGTCAGGTATATGAGGGACGGCCCAGCGACCACTTGCATCACTCGAACGACATCGCTCAGAGTAACTCCTGTACAATGGCCTCTTTCTTCGTGAGTGTTTATTTATGATGAATTCTGATAAACATATTTATATTGACTCTATTATTGAACGTGGAAATATTGTTTGAACACATTCTGTTCCGATGAACTGTTTAGATTTGCTACACTTCCTTTAACAATAGCTTGAACACGAAACCTTAAATTGAAATAATTAGATTTAATATCATTTTATTTTTTTTACAGAACTTGAGCCTCATCGCCATGGTGGTGATGATGATGGTGATGGGCGCCATCGCTAGTCCTGCTCCGGAACCTTTCCCTGTGCCCGGTGGCAAGGGAGGAGGTGGCAAGGGAGGCGGTGGCAAGGGAGGTGGCGGTGGCAAGGGCAAGCACTGATGTAACAGATGTGCATGAGACTCGACGAGCAATAATTGCAATAGTATTTTTTCTAAATTAATTTACAATGACAGCAATAAAACCCTTAATTTCCCCAACAATTGGTTTTAATAAACAATGAGAAAATCGAATTACTTGTTTTGAATTCCACCTTAAAAATTACACACGGCTTCGTGCCAAGCGCTTCAATTTGACTGAATTTGGTCCCTTTGAAAACTTTCCAAATTCATCAGAACATGCGGTGTCTTTGATACGAGCCTATAATGCTGCATCTGGGTGGCCCTGAAACTTTGCGGAGCCTTTGTTGCGGTATTGGCGCGTCTCTGTGTTACTGTTGCTTATTTCATAGAGCACACTTTCTCCAGCGAGCGATTCTTTAACCATGTCTCACAAGGTAGCGATTTCACACAAACCTGTCTCACAGGCTAGTCTTACAATAATTTAATTAAGTCCCACAGGCTAATCTCACAATTTTGTGAAGTCTCTCGAGCCAGTCTCGCAATATTCATGTTTCTTCATAAGCTAGCAATGCGTCAAGAGCTAGTCTCTAAATCTAGGCTTGTTCCACATGCTAATTTCAATTAGTTTAATTCTAACATCTCACAATCAAGTCATGTCGCATAATCTAATTATATCTCACAACCTAGCCACGTCTGTCGATCTAATCCTGTCTCATGAGTTATTCATTTCACACAATCGAGTCACGGATCCCAATCTAGTCATATTTCACAATCGAGTAATTTCTCACAAGCCAGTCGCAAACCCAACCTAGTAATGTCTCGTGATCTGGTCATATCTCACAATCTCCAGCCACAAATCCTGATCTAGTTATATCTTGAGTTAAGTCATGTCTTGCAAGGTAGTCAGGTCTTACTAAGCTAGTCATGTCTTAGAATCTCTTACTGTCTCACCAGTCACTGTCGCAATCTAGCCATGTCTCCCGAGTTATTCTCCCGACTTGTCTTGCTCACAATCTGGTCGTGTCCTCAAAGCCAGCATTGCCTCATAAGCTAGTCTCGGAATCAAGCCATGTCTCACCAGCTAGCCATGTCTCATGAGCTACCATGTCTCACTAGCAAGCCATGTCTCACTAGCTAGCCATGTCTCACTAGCTAGCCATGTCTCACGAGCTAGCCATGTCTCACGAGCTAGCCATGTCTCACGAGCTAGCCATGTCTCACGAGCTAGCCATGTCTCACGAGCTAGCCATGTCTCATGAGCTAGCCATGTCTCACGAGCTAGCCATGTCTCACCAGCTAGCCATGTCTCAAAAGCTAGCCATGTCTCACGAGCTAGCCATGTCTCACGAGCCAGCCGTGTCTCTCAAGCCAGCCAATCAAGTTTCACGAGCTAGCCATGTCTTTCGAGCTAGCCATGTCTCACGAGTCAATCATGCTTCACGAGCTAGCCATGTCTCACGAGCTACCATGTCTCACTAGCAAGCCATGTCTCACGAGATAGCTATGTCTCACGAGCTAGCCATGTCTCATGAGCTACCATGTCTCACTAGCAAGCCATGTCTCACGAGATAGCTATGTCTCACGAGATAGCTATGTCTCACGAGCTAGCCATGTCTCACAAGCTAGCCATGTCTCACGAGCTAGCCATGTCTCACGAGCTAGCCATGTCTCACGAGCTAGCCATGTCTCACGAGCTAGCCATGTCTCACGAGCTAGCCATGTCTCATGAGCTAGCCATGTCTCACGAGCTAGCCATGTCTCACCAGCTAGCCATGTCTCAAAAGCTAGCCATGTCTCACGAGCTAGCCATGTCTCACGAGCCAGCCGTGTCTCTCAAGCCAGCCAATCAAGTTTCACGAGCTAGCCATGTCTTTCGAGCTAGCCATGTCTCACGAGTCAATCATGCTTCACGAGCTAGCCATGTCTCACGAGCTACCATGTCTCACTAGCAAGCCATGTCTCACGAGATAGCTATGTCTCACGAGCTAGCCATGTCTCATGAGCTACCATGTCTCACTAGCAAGCCATGTCTCACGAGATAGCTATGTCTCACGAGATAGCTATGTCTCACGAGCTAGCCATGTCTCACAAGCTAGCCATGTCTCACGAGCTAGCCATGTCTCACGAGCTAGCCATGTCTCACGAGCTAGCCATGTCTCATGAGTTAGCCATGTCTCACGAGCTAGCCATGTCTCACGAGCTAGCCATGTCTCACGAGCTAGCCATGTCTCATGAGCTAGCCATGTCTCACGAGCTAGCCATGTCTCATGAGCTAGCCATGTCTCACGAGCCAGCCATGTCTCTCAAGCCAGCCAATCAAGTTTCACGAGCTAGCCATGTCTTTCGAGCTAGCCATGTCTCACGAGCCAATCATGCTTCACGAGCTAACTATGTCTCACGAGCTAGCCATGTCTCACGAGCTAGCCCTCTCTTACGAGCCAGCCATGTCTCTCAAGCCAATCAAGTTTCACGAGCTAGCTATGTCTTACGAGCTAGCCATGTCTCACGAGCTAGCCATGTCTCACGAGCTAGCCATGTCTCACGAGCTAGCAATGTCTCATGAGCTAGCCATGTCTCACGAGCTAGCCATGTCTCACGAGCTAGCCATGTCTCACGAGCTAGCCATGTCTCACGAGCTAGCCATGTCTTACGAGCTAGCCATGTCTCACGAGCTAGCCATGTCTCACGAGCTAGCCATGTCTCACGAGCTAGCCATGTCTCACGAGCTAGCCATGTCTCATGAGCTAGCCATGTCTCACGAGCTAGCCATGTCTCACCAGCTAGCCATGTCTCACAAGCTAGCCATGTCTCACGAGCTAGCCATGTCTCACGAGCCAGCCGTGTCTCTCAAGCCAGCCAATCAAGTTTCACGAGCTAGCCATGTCTTTCGAGCTAGCCATGTCTCACGAGTCAATCATGCTTCACGAGCTAGCCATGTCTCACGAGCTACCATGTCTCACTAGCAAGCCATGTCTCACGAGATAGCTATGTCTCACGAGCTAGCCATGTCTCATGAGCTACCATGTCTCACTAGCAAGCCATGTCTCACGAGATAGCTATGTCTCACGAGATAGCTATGTCTCACGAGCTAGCCATGTCTCACAAGCTAGCCATGTCTCACGAGCTAGCCATGTCTCACAAGCTAGCCATGTCTCACGAGCTAGCCATGTCTCACGAGCTAGCCATGTCTCACGAGCTAGCCATGTCTCACGAGCTAGCCATGTCTCACGAGCTAGCCATGTCTCATGAGTTAGCCATGTCTCACGAGCTAGCCATGTCTCACGAGCTAGCCATGTCTCACGAGCTAGCCATGTCTCATGAGCTAGCCATGTCTCACGAGCTAGCCATGTCTCACGAGCTAGCCATGTCTCACGAGCTAGCCATGTCTCATGAGCTAGCCATGTCTCACGAGCCAGCCATGTCTCTCAAGCCAGCCAATCAAGTTTCACGAGCTAGCCATGTCTTTCGAGCTAGCCATGTCTCACGAGCCAATCATGCTTCACGAGCTAACTATGTCTCACGAGCTAGCCATGTCTCACGAGCTAGCCCTCTCTTACGAGCCAGCCATGTCTCTCAAGCCAATCAAGTTTCACGAGCTAGCCATGTCTTACGAGCTAGCCATGTCTCACGAGCTAGCCATGTCTCACGAGCTAGCCATGTCTCACGAGCTAGCCATGTCTCACGAGCTAGCAATGTCTCATGAGCTAGCCATGTCTCACGAGCTAGCCATGTCTCACGAGCTAGCCATGTCTCACGAGCTAGCCATGTCTCACGAGCTAGCCATGTCTCACGAGCTAGCCATGTCTCACGAGCTAGCCATGTCTCACGAGCTAGCCATGTCTCACGAGCTAGCCATGTCTCACGAGCTAGCCATGTCTCACGAGCTAGCCATGTCTCACGAGCTAGCCATGTCTCATGAGCTAGCCATGTCTCACGAGCCAGCCATGTCTCTCAAGCCAGCCAATCAAGTTTCACGAGCTAGCCATGTCTTTCGAGCTAGCCATGTCTCACGAGCCAATCATGCTTCACGAGCTAACTATGTCTCACGAGCTAGCCATGTCTCACGAGCTAGCCTTGTCTTACGAGCCAGCCATGTCTCTCAAGCCAATCAAGTTTCACGAGCTAGCCATGTCTTACGAGCTAGCCATGTCTCACGAGCTAGCCATGTCTCACGAGCTAGCCATGTCTCACGAGCTAGCCATGTCTCACGAGCTAGCAATGTCTCATGAGCTAGCCATGTCTCACTAGCTAGCCATGTCTCACGAGCTAGCCATGTCTCACGAGCTAGCCATGTCTCACGAGCTAGCCATGTCTCACGAGCTAGCCATGTCTCACGAGCTAGCCATGTCTCACGAGCTAGCCATGTCTCACGAGCTAGCCATGTCTCACGAGCTAGCCATGTCTCATGAGCTAGCCATGTCTCTCATGCTAGCGATGTCGCATCATACAAAAATTAACAGCGCTGCTTGATCGGCTGTAACTTACAAATCAGGTTTTATTTTTAGAGTTGTCCTCCATTACTCGTATGAGATACAGTTCAACATGGAGGTTCCTCATTCTGCACTGAGGTAACAACATCGTGATTCAGAGACTAAGAAACCAAAACGTGCACGCAAATACCTACGCAGGAGCCAATAATTTTCAAAATTATATTAGTTTTACTGGAAAAATCATTAGTTTATCTAGATGTCTGTATAATATTGCGCATGAAGGGATAAAAAATTGCAAAATATTCGAACGTCATGTAATCTTTGTGGATTTTTGTTTAATTTACGTGAACTCACATGAGTTCATTAATTCAGATCTTCATCAAAATTTGAGTTTCGATGCTTCTTTAGAACTGTTACTCATTAAGGTAATTGACAGATGCTTTCATCTCGAAATAAGATTCTTAAAGTGACATTAACATCTTTAATAAAAACGGAAATTAAATAATATGTGAGCTTTCATTCTCGGATAGCATAGACACTCGGTTCTGTAAATTTGATTGTTACAGTAAGTCTTATTTTCCTGGCAATATTGTCTATTCAATTTTAATAAAGACTCTTTAGCCGCAAAAAAAGTGATCTGAAGAAAGTGAAGAGAATGGTACACTTGTGTGGATTGCAAAAAATGAAGAATTTATGCACAAAGCGTTTCCCCACACATGATGCCTCGCGTTTATATACTTGCTCGGTATGAAGAGTAAAAAAACAAAAAAAACAAAAGAAATAGGGAAGAAGGTATGAAAAATGCCATAAGTGAAGTGGGCTAAAAAAAGTAGAACTTCTGAGGTAACCTAACTCTATTCCCTTGGGGACGCCAGTTCTCAGAGCATGACGTACACAAACCTTACAAACTTAATCCTATAGCTTATCCAATTTTAGATAATGATAACGCAACTTTCAAGAGCGTCACAATTTACACCACAGCATTATCAACAGCTAAGCTTGCAACTTGTAGCAGATATTACCAAAATTTACTAAAAAATATGTCGTTTTATAAAACTTGAGCTTTTAGATTAGACTATCAAATTTTCACGCTTTTGTGCATTGCGTTATATTGTTTAGTACCAATGACAGTAGCTATCGAGTCCTTGTCGACATTTGCATGAGATAATGTACATTTGCCCATTTCCTCACTTTTTTGACATTCTCCCTGCACTTCACATCATTTAAAATATGGGAATACATTTAACGACAAGTGTACGTATGAAATTGACGTTAAAACTGAAGGCTAGCGGCAATTTTCGGTCGTCAAATCACGTTATTTAATCGGTTTTTAGTTTAATACAGCGATATTTTCTGGTTACTTGGGCAGCTGAGGGTGTTCTATGAGCGTAAATATGATGCAGACTAAGCCACCTTTTGATTTTTCTCTGCATTAACCCTTCAGATGAGGATAGCGAACAAATAAATCTATCCTGATAATAGTTGTGATATAAATATTATTTTGCACCAGTGCAGTGGTGCAATTCGTATCACACATACGCTCGTCAATCACTTCTAGCTTCCTCAGATGGCTACAGGCCCGGGAAAACAATCAAACACGAATACGTGATTCTTGTTGTAATTTTGAACCATCATAACTTTTCTGTCGAAGGATATAAATGAATCAAACCTGATTTTCATGTTAAAATTTATTCGTGTGAGTCGTCCTGAAGATAAAAAATTTTTCCATCTAATCATCACTCCTTGAGATTCTCGAGATGATCAGCCAATTCGTCAGTGCTTCTTTCCTTTGCCTTTTCCCTTGCCTTTGCCTTTGCCTTTGCCGGGCTCTGGGAAAGGCTCGGGATGCGGGTCAGCGATGGCCCCAATCACCATCATCATCACAACCACGGCAACGATGCTCAAGTTCTGGAAAAAATACGAAATGTTGACTTCGACGTACACAACTAAAATGGAAGGGAATAAAATGGAACATAATGGAATGCAGCGTCAAAAACTAGCCAAGCGGCCCATTCTCGGCTTAATTGTCCCCAGTCCCGTATCGCATGCCAAGCACTAATCACGCACAGGCACCAAGAAATACATATATTTACAGTCATCAATTTCCACGCGCAGGCTTCAGTAGTCATATTAACGTAAAATCTCTAATCGCAGCTAATATTGCTAAGGGTAGCTAATTTCTCGATCATGTCCTGTCACTACGCGGGCGTAGAACAATAGAGTCGTTCGCAGTCTAAACTTTCACAAGATGTATATTTGAGTCCTTTGAAAATAGAGAATCATTGTTTTCATGTATTGTACGATAATGTTCGAGCAGTTATGAGAAAAAATACCAGGATGAACTCTATGATGTATCTGAGATTGATGCACTATTCGCAAAACACACAAAAAGTTCATTGTTATTCGCATATGAGCGTCACGGACGAGAAATAAATTATTTCATGCGAAGTAAACTTTTCTCGACGCCCAATTGTTCCGCTCAAGCTGTATACTGCATCTCAATCTCAAGTAACGCCTGCCAATAAAAAACATTTTATGTTCAACTTTATTTCATCAAATATATATGACGCAAACACAACGGAGAGAAAATTTAAAATTGGGTTATTTAATGAAAGTAGTTCCTTAGCTAAACATAGGCGCATTCGACCCGTAGGTTGGGCTAGACTATTTCCGAAGCAGAGTCTAATGAGTGAGGTGGACATGAACTCAGTCATCAAATCGAAAGACTTCTCAAACAATTCGCTGTTACACTTAGAGAAACATTTGAATAAGAGTTCAATATCTTTTAAAGAATAGTACTATAATGAAATAAATAATGTTGAAGGAGTAACTCACGAAGAAAGAGGCCATTGTGCAGGAGTTACTCGGAGCGATGTCGTTCGAGTGATGCGGGTGGTCGCTGGGCCGCCCCTCATATACCTGACGGAGGCGCTGCAGCAGGCGTTGCGCAGTAGTTCACGTGACAAAGCTTCCATGCGACGTAAGGTCGAGGGCTGCAAGATAAAAACTTACTCAAGCGTTGCGAGGTGCTGTTGCTGGGATCATTTGCATTACACAACTACCAGGTGCTGCGATACAATTGGGTTTGTCACCAGTGATTTACAACACGCTTTGCTCTAACAGCTCTAATTTTATACGGAGGTTTAGCGATGCTGAAAATTTCAAAGCCTTTTTGGTCTAAGCAAGTATTTCAATTGCACATTTTTTAATACGAGCTTTAATAATACTATACGGGGAGAAATTCTTTTATAATTGTCACGTATTTCCATTATTGATTACCAATTCATAAATTACTAATTTTTTCCTATAATAAGAATTTTAAATGCACTTTTCTCATGAATGAGATTATCATTTGAAGAGGGATCCCTGCAGTACAGTAATATTGCAGGCACAAAGGGCAAAGGCGACGATCGTTCAATTCTTTAACAGACTCGACCTAATCATTTTTTGTGCTTTGAAAATACGTCATACCGTCATATGTGCAATTGAATCAGAGCCTAAATTTATCCCATTCGCTATTATTCCGTATGAAACTTTATACCTAGAATCTACCATCGTTATCGCTTACCATTTTTCGATATAAATTTATATTTTTTATCAACTGCCAGAATTTTAAATAAATTTAATTTTTTTAGTTAGTCATTATTTCCTACGAATTTGTATCGTCTCATTTGCTATTTTAACATCGGCACCTGGTTTTAAAAAACGTACCATAATTCCATCTGAATTTAGATTTATTTTTTACGTCATTATATCATGGAAATCGATGTTTCCTATTTACCATTATTGATCATGAATTGGATTTTTCTCCATTCGCCATTCTATGAATATGTAATTACTGCAATTTACCAGAATAAGTTCAGTTTATTTTTCAGAACAGTGTATCAGAACAATAAAACAGAACAGTTTTTCAGACCATTTTTTCAAAACAGTTTATCAAAACAGTCTCCTCGTAAAGTCTATCAGGAACGTTTATCAGGATAGTAGAACAGTACAATGTAAAAAAATAGTCTATCCAAAGAGAATATCAGAAAAGTATGCAGATCAGTCAATCAGAATTGTCAATAAGAACCGTTCATAAAAACAGTCTATCAGAAGAGCTTATCGGATCAATCTATCCGGAATTTCGATCAGAATAGCGTTTCAGAACAGATAATAAAAACCTTTTATCGAAACAGTCAATGGAAAGAAGCATAAAAACAGTTTGTCAGAGCAGTCTGTCAGCACAATCCATGAGCATAGACTGCCAGTGCAGTAGATGAAAAACTTTGAGAACAGCGTACCACCCCAATCTATTACAACAGCCAGAACAGTCTAACAGTCTGAGGTATTTCAGAACACTTTCACAGAACAGTATATCAGAGCAGCTAATCAGAACAGTCTGTCAGAACCATGTATAATTACAGTCCATCGAAAGAGTGCTTCATGCTGCCGAACAGAACAGGTTATGAGGACATTTTACAAAAACAGTCTATCGCTACTTTCTATCTTACCACTCAATCAGATTTGAGAACCAAAGCAGTCTGGCTGAGCAGCCTATCAAAAAAGTTGGTCCAGAACATTAAATTTTTGTGAAAACAGTCCACCAGAACAGTGCGGAGAACGGTCTCGTACAGACTGTTCCATCAGATAAGTCAATAAGGAATCTGTCACAATTGCCTGCCATAAAATGGATCACGAGAGTCTACCTTAACAGTTTATTAGGAAAGGTAAACAAAACAAAAGAATAGTTTCTCAAAAAAGCCCACCGGGAGAGACAACGAAAAAAGATTACTGAGCAGTTTACCTTATCAGTCTATCAGAAGTGTTTATAGAAGTAGTTTATCGAAATGGTCCATAAGAACAATTTATTGAAATAGTCTTTCAAAACTATGTACCAGAAGTCTATCAGAACTGTCGATCTGAATTGACTCTTAATACAGACTCAAGCAATAGTCTCCCGGAATCGTCTTTGCAAACAGTCTCCAAGAACAGTGTGAAAGAACTTCACCCAGAATAGTGTTCTGGCATTTGTTTTTGTGAGGCTGTTTGAGAAATTAATCTTGGAGGCTCTCTAGGAAAATTGTTCGGGAAGATTGCCATGGAAGACTGTTCAGGGGCTGGTTCTGTGAACTGTTCTGAAATACTGTTCACGCAGACTGTTATTAGAAACTGTCCTGGGAGACAGTCAAGGGAGGCAGTTTTTGGAGACTGTTCAGGGAGACTTCCCTGAGAGACTGTTTTGAAACAATTTTAGAAGATTGTTCTGGGAGACTTTTTTGAGAGACTGATAAAGAGACGGCTTGGAGACTTTTTTGCGAGATGAGAGATTATTTTGTGAGACCTTTCGTGGAGGGGTTGTACTGACACACTGTTCTTGGAAACTGTTTTGAAAGGCTGTTAATCGAGGATGTCCTGGGATACTGTTGGGGAAGACTTCTGGGAGACCGTTCTGGGAGACCGTTCTGGGAGACCGTTCTGGGAGACTATAATAAGAGACTGTTCTGGGAGATTGTACTTGGCTACTGTTTAGAGTTTTGTCTGGGAGAATTATCAAGGGAACTGTTACCTAAGGCTCAATTGTGACTGTTCTAATCTTTTAATATTCAGTTTCGATAAACTGTTCCTTTCAGATGTCTGGGCGATTGTCCTATAAGACTTCTCTGATTTGTTATTCTCCTAAACCACTCCGATAGACCGCTATTATAAAATGTGCCGAGATAATGATATACACTATTATGATCGATATTTTTGATCGAATGTTTCGATAGATTACTCTGATAGATAGATTTAATTGCTAATTGTGAGAGACTGTCCTGATAAACTGTCTTAATAAACTGTTGTTGGAGAACTTTAACGGAGTCAGCAAATGGTGTTTTATAAAGCGAATTGAGTTTACTGAAATTTCCACAAAATAACCACTCAAAACTTTGCCGTACACTACAATACTGCAACGTTTAATAATATGCTATCACATTTTCCTCACGTCTAAAAAGCCAATCACATGGGTAAATATTTATTTTAATGGAATTGGTGGTCAATAATCGCCTGCACTGGTCACGCCAATTCTGGCTTTTTACGTCATCATGCCTGCAAGCTCAAACAAAAGAGCGCTCACGTGAGATTTTTTGGAAGCGAGAACAGAAGACAATGAAGTTCTGCAGGCAGGGACCGTCGATTTTTAAACTAAGATTACTTCTCACCCACGCGAGCAGTTTTTCTTGTAATGTCTCATGCCAACGACGTAACGTTGTGCTAGTGTTAGTTTACTTAAAAATACATTCTAGATAAGCACGGAGTGGCTGATTTACCACTAACTGCTAATTTTATAGCACTGTAGGTTACTGACTCATCATCTGCGTCACCTCTCATATGGTTACGTGGTCTCCTGCATTTACATCGTCTCATACATTCACATCGTCTCATGTATTTACGTCGTCTCATACATTTACGTCGCCTCATGTATTTACGTCGTCTCATACATTCACATCGTCTCATGTATTTACGTCGTCTCATACATTTACGTCGTCTCATGTATTTACGTCGTCTCATACATTCACATCGTCTCATGTATTTACGTCGTCTCATACATTTACGTCGCCTCATGTATTTACGTCGTCTCATGTATTTACGTCGTCTCATACATTTACGTCGTCTCATGTATTTACGTCGTCTCATACATTTACGTCGTCTCATGTATTTACGTCGTCTCATACATTTACGTCGTCTCATGTATTTACGTCGTCTCATACATTCACATCGTCTCATGTATTTACGTCGTCTCATACATTTACGTCGCCTCATGTATTTACGTCGTCTCATGTATTTACGTCGTCTCATACATTTACGTCGTCTCATGTATTTACGTCGTCTCATACATTTACGTCGTCTCATGTATTTACGTCGTCTCATACATTTACGTCGTCGCATGTATTTACGTCGTTTCATACATTCACATCATCTCATGTACTTACGTCGTCTCATACATTTACGTCGTCTCATGTATTTACGTCGTCTCATACATTTACGTCGTCTCATACATTTACGTCGTCTCATGTATTTACGTCGTTTCATACATTTACGTCGTCTCATGTATTTACGTCGTCTCATACATTTACGTCGTCTCATGTATTTACGTCGTCTCATACATTTACGTCGTCTCATGTATTTACGTCGTCTCATACATTTACGTCGTCTCATACATTTACGTCGTCTCATGTATTTACGTCGTTTCATACATTTACGTCGTCTCATGTATTTACGTCGTCTCATACATTTACGTCGTCTCATGTATTTACGTCGTTTCATACATTTACGTCGTCTCATGTATTTACGTCGTCTCATACATTTACGTCGTCTCATGTATTTACGTCGTCTCATGTATTTACGTCGTCTCATGTATTTACGTCGTTTCATACATTTACGTCGTCTCATGTATTTACGTCGTTTCATACATTTACGTCGTCTCATGTATTTACGTCGTTTCATACATTTACGTCGTCTCATGTATTTACGTCGTCTCATACATTTAAGTCGTCTCATGTATTTACGCCGTCTCATACATTTACGTCGTCTCATGTATTTACGTCGTCTCATGTATTTACGTCGTTTCATACATTTACGTCGTCTCATGTATTTACGTCGTCTCATACATTTACGTCGTCTCATGTATTTACGTCGTCTCATACATTTAAGTCGCCTCACATGTTTACGCTGTCTTATTTTTCTTCTAATCCCGTAGTTGTAGTACACAAATGATCCATTGCTTAATTATTTAAAATAACAACGTCATGAGAAATTACTCATTTGTAGTATGTGTTTGCTATTATGTTCTCCAGTATACCCATATTTATATGTATGCTTCAATAATTGTCATAATTTTAAAATAATTCTAGAGTGATTGAAAGTAATCAAGATGGTTTTCAGGTAACAATATGCCTATAGATGCACCCAAACCATCCTAAATTATGGGCTTCTCCATGCAGTATACTACAGACAAGTTATCTGCGTGAACTTCAAGATGCTTCATTTTGGAGAACTAAGTGGGATACCCATACTTAAATTTGGGTAATTTTATTGAGGTTGCGATAAACACTTAATATTTTCTCGTTAATTTCGCGAAATATTAGTGTCTGATATTTGGATGTAAGAATTTTTTCAAATTTTCTGTGGAACACTTTACTCCCGAAATGCAAGTTGATTTAGCTCGCATAGTTGTTTCATTTCATGACACACCGCAACGATCTTCTCTCATTGACATGTGCAGTTCACATTCACCAGAGAAGTTTTCCCTGCTCTTCAAATTTTTTACATAAAGTTTTTTAGAATTCCTCACGTCCCTCGCATGCTTGGTTGGTCACTGACTTCATCTATTTCGTGTGAGCCAATCACTAGCCTTTCTTCCTACTCCTTATTACGCCCATCGTAATTGGAGTGCTTTACCATCGGGATAACTCAACCTATGAAAAATATGGCTCAGATAATCCCCCACTCTTATTCTAGTATTTTATCACTTAATTACTTTCCAAATCCCAAGCTTGTGTTCCCGTACAAACACCAACCCGGTTAACTCAGTGACTTTCGTCTCTAAATGAGAGGAGCTCTCGAGTGTACATGGCTATTTCTGGTTACCTAAACACACAAATGATAATGTTTCACATTTTCCCCGCGACTCGCTTCTTCTACATCTCATTTCATTAAGAAGCTTGTTTATCCTCCACCCAATTCTGCTTGTTTGCGGGAGGCTGTTCTGGTAAAATGTTCTGGTAGACTTATATCTGAGACTGTTCTGGGGGATTGTTCTTTAGAGACTGTTCTGCTTAGAGATCTGTTGTGGGAGAATTTTCAAGAGAACTGTTGCTGAAGACTCTATATTATTGTATCCATACTAAACTTGGTTCAAAATTCACTTCTAATAGGCGTGTTTACAAAATTCCTGTGTCATTGCGAATCGAATTATGCTTCACTTGGTCTCTTTATTAGTACCCTCATGAAGAAAAATTTCTACGTCCCACCAAAAGTTTTTTCATCTCAAACTAATACTAAAGACATTCATATTGAGAGTTCTGATGCAATGTTCCGATGGACTGCAATAATAGATTAGTCTGTCAAAACATTCAATAAGAAAATGATTTTTTAAAGAAAATTTTGAAGGATAAGCTATACTATAGTTTGGCGTATGCAGATTTGACGCGTCAAAAATTACTAAAAACCTGTGTGTGAGCGAACATTTTTACTGTATATGAGAACACGAGAATTTTTTAGCTATAAAAGAAATCTAAATGCAACTTAATTTGTTAAAAGAGTGCGTCAATTGTAAAGCGCTCAAAATTTAGTAAAGCGCGCAAGATTTAGGGTTGAAATTTTGTGTTGGACCTGAAATTTCTTGTGTTGCAATTAAAACATGTGGCTTAATGAGATTCTTCATCGAGCAGCTTTTTATGAAGATGCATCACAACATGCTTCTCAGGAAAATTCACATGATTTGCAGGAGGTAGCCACAAGGGAATCTAGGGGTTGCGAATTTTTTCCCATATTCACAATTGATACTTCAAAATTGCTCTAAAATCTGCATGTTATTACAATTCATACTTTGATTACGAAAACAGTACGAATTTTTGAAGGCATATTTTTGAGATGGGACCTTCAAAATATTTACCTTGCCCAAACTATGTTCTAGGCTTAATATTTAAACTTCGCCTTTCATTTGGAATCTCTTGTGTTGCAGCATAAATTTTGGTGTTTTAATGAGCTTCTCGATTGAGCACCACGTAATTTATACGTAAAAATTCAAATTAAATGAAGTTATTTTTCCATACATTGTAGAAGCAAAATGTGGGAATTTGATAATATTTCCCATTTATCACTTGATGCTACGGAAATCAGTGTAACTCTACATAAGCACAATATTCTTTTGTAGGATAAAAAATATATATCAGCTTTTGCAGAAATCCTTATGAATTTTGACATGCGGTTCAGTAGAGGTTATGCTTGTATAATTTACAAAATCATGGATTGAAATTTTGTATCCCGGTTCCCACATTAGAAATCCAACTAAAAACTGCGGTTCAAGAGATTCAGTGCTACTTAATTTAAAAGCATTGAAATGAAGTTTTACGAAAAACATTCAACCTTTTGTATACTGGAGTATTAGGACGATATTTTTGCACATTTTCATTTTGTGAAAATCTGTGAAAATCTGCGCATGCAAGCTAGTTTCTCAGACTCGAGTGTAGAATACGAAAAATTGATTAATTTTGTGGTATTCGTCTTGGATATTGATTTGTATAATAATGCATGTCAATTATCTGCCGCTGAAGAATCTGTGTTCAGCCTTTTAGTTGCATATGAAATTTTCGGTGATGCGAGTGAAATCTTTCGTTTAACTAGCATCTGGACAGAGTACCACTAATGTGAACAAATAACAACGAAATTTACAAAGCTTTTTCCGTGATTTACGAATAAGAGAAAAATACATTTTCACTTGACGCTTCGGAATTCTACGACACTCTTTACCTAGGGAAATATCCTTACGATGAATACGAATGCATGAGATTTCTTTTTTTTGCCGAAGTCATAAATTTCATCTTATACACTCTTGACATTTCTACGATCATCTTCAACGCTCAAAGTTCTGGATTAAAATAGGTTTAAGCCTGAGCTCCGATCTTCTTACTTCCATTTGACGCTTCGAAATTCAGTCAGAGTTTGGATGGGAAAAAATTTTCATTTCGAATTGGAAAAATCCATGGGGTTTTATTAGAAAGTTCCTCTGAATATCGAGCGTGCAATAAAGTATACGTTTCATGCCCGACGTTCATGATTCATGACTCCTGTCTTGCATGTCGCTCGTAATCGCTCGTGTTGCCATTAAAATGTGTGATATAAATAAGCGTTTATTCATTCTCAATTGAAATAAACAATTAAGCAAAACCTGGTCTGGGCTGGCCGTTCTGGAAACGGAGCAGTTGCTATAGATTTAAGCCTAACATATTTTAAACGCATCAATTAGTACGATTTTCTGCATTTCAATCGTTTAAGCCTGTTGGAATTAATTGATAAAATTGGAAAAATTAAATTTCGATATTTGTGCGTTTTCATTTCCATTGGCCTCGTGTCAGTTGCATCAAGTGCGTTTTCATTTCCATTGGCCTCGTGTCAGTTGCATCAAGTGCGTTTTCATTTCCATTGGCCTCGTGTCAGTTGCATCAAGTGCGTTTTCATTTCCATTGGCCTCGTGTCAGTTGCGTCAAGTACGTTTTCATTTCCATTGGCCTCGTGTCAGTTGCGTCAAGTACGTTTTCATTTCCATTGGCTTCGTGTCAGTTGCATCAAGTACGGTTTCATTTCCATTGGCCTCGTGTCAGTTGCATCAAGTACGTTTTCATTTCCATTGGCCTCGTGTCAGTTGCATCAAGTGCGAGGACGATATGAGCTCTGAATGCGATTACACTAGCATCGATTTCTAATTAATTAAAACGAGTTCATAAGCTAAATTTTATGTTTTTTCCCCAGATTTTAACCTAGCTACCTTTGTGATTCGTTAAAATCTAAACCGCGTTGAGTAGTCGATGTAAATATCGCTTTGTAAATTAGAACATTTTATTTCAAAGTAAAATCACCAACCTAGCCATCATGCAAATACCGCTTATAGGACTGATCTGAAAACCGGTATTTAGACAGCGAGGGTAAACTCTTGAAGTCAGTGCACAAAGAAACATTTCTCATTCGTGGAAATGCGATTTTGAATTTGAATGAAGAAATATTGTCCTCACCAAGCTAATATAAATATTCATTAATGTGTGTATTCACATAGGTGAATGTTTACCCTTTTGATTTTCGCTACAACATTCACTTAAGCATTATCCAATGTTCATAGCTTGACCAGTAATGAATTTTTTTGTCATAATTCTAGATCATTCCATAGTCAGTAGATTTAAAATTAAGCTTTAGCAGGCAGAGTAAAATCAATATTCACCTACAGAAAAAAATTAATTTAAATCAATTTGGCCGCAAAAATATGCAACTTAATTATGGCTCACTTAACTTACTGCAGTTTAAATGTGACATGTTTCTTGTCAATAAACATCCATGCAAAGCATTTCCACGTTCCCCAAACATCAATGACCGCGCAGTCTAATCGCTTACTCCATGTTCTGATGGTGTAATTCTGCATGATTCCGTTTTTTACACTTCGGTAAACGTGAAAATTTATCTCTGCAGCGAGCATAAATTATAGCCGCTTTACAGTAATGAAACTCTAAGGTATAATGCTAAACATTCATTTACTCGGAGTTTCAGCTGACGTTCAAAACTATAGTGCTGGCTGCACGACAGATCTCGCGAGCTGTGTTGTATCATAATAGATACTGAATACATAAACTTGACAAAAAATTGTACTTCTGATACCCCTACAAAAGTAAGCGTGCATGATTTCGGCTCTTTGTCCCACAGTGTTGGGTTATGTTTTCATGACATAGACTTTCTTTCAAGTTCTCGATTGTTTTTATTTGCAGTTGCCCTTCCCGATTCGATATACGAAGTGAATTAGTCAAGTTCCTAATACTTCAGTGGCAGATCCCATATTTCAATGAGATATTTATTATTTAGAACTTCCTAAAATATACAAGATTAGGAAACTGTTCTTTTCCAAATTAAATTAAAATTGCTGGGTAGATTTGGTGGAGCATTCTGCAGCTTCAAAACAAATAAAAGGGCAAGAACGATAGAGTGGAATATCATTGTAATAGAATGAAACGTTTCACGTATCAGCGAAACATACATACGTTGTAACAAATCGCACATCATTTAAGCTGCAGGAGAAGGAAAGAAAATTAAATGAGGATCAAATAAAATTTAAAAAAAGGCAAAACGTGAAATGAGGATTAGAATATTCAACGGAAATGAACTTAGGTGGTTGCTTATGCGCAGTTTTGCTTTAAAATTGAAGAAAGATTCCAAAATTTTAGGATATAAGAGACTTGAAGCGCCTGCTTAAGGATTTAGCTAATGAGCTAATAATTTTAACGAACCCAAACGATATTTTTCCGAGTATGGGCCAAAATTAGGCGCTGACTGATAAACCTTGTCAATTTGGTGATGACGATGACAAAACCACAAACGAAAGTTTCCGAATTAAAAAATTTTTCTATAACGTGTCTCTCAAATATCGATGAACAATTTATAACTATTTTTCTTGAAAACTGTTTCGTCTCAGGTTAAATTGCGTGAAGACTGCACTTCTATATATACACGGGCTCCCAGATCGATTCTGTTAATTCAAAGTATAATTGATGCTTCACGTACGTTAAACTCTCCTTTCTGAAATGGCATATCTTGAATAATGGTTTTTATTCGTCATTAAATTACGGTTTCATTTGTGTATATTATTCAGCCTAAAGAATATTGTTCAGAGATCGTATTTTGTTAGTTTTTGTAATTTGCTACGCCTTTTCTTCAATCTTTATCATGTAACTGACAAGTTATTTGAGATCATACAAGATTCAAGCCTCTTCTTGATTGTTGAATATATGGAGCAAATGGCAAGCATCGTAAAATACAGAATTCCAGAATTTAATACCCGGGTAATACAAAATTAAAAATTGATTGCAATTCGTTATTCAGGGTGGTCATTCTGAACATTAATATCCTGTCGGAGTTCAGAGCTTTAACTTTGTTAGGTATATTTAAATTAAACTTTCACGGGAAAATCGGAAAAGTCGGAAATTTTCTGAATTTCTAAGTCCTTGCTGGTGCTGCCGTTATATTTTAATTGTGAGATCGCGTTAATGTAATGGCCTTTTGCGTGACGTGAATGCTTTGGCAGTTTTATTGTGGTGTATGTAATATAATTCTTACAGCCTTTACGCTAATGAGGTTATTTTCTTCCCAAAATGTATAACAGTAAATGATACAGCGTACTCAGACCAAAAAGCTGACAAAATATCATACATGTTACAGTTTCCATCAACATGAAAGACCTCACCTTCTGAACAAAAAACTTCAGATGTTTAAAATCGCCGAAGTGGAAAGAATTCCTATTGCGACTCTCTCCGCGATCATCCTGGTTCCAAACTACGCGAAAGACTGCATTTCTAGAACAAAAACTTCAGAAGTACACGAATAATTAAGAAAAGGGTAAAAAATTCCTAATTAAGCTATATACACTGCCATTCGGCAATTCCGACGCTGGAAAGAACTTCCTAAAACTACAGCAATTTAAAGCAATTTAGCTACCCCAAAACTTTGAGTAAATTCTTCATGTGTTTATGGTATTTTCCATACCGAACGTAAAAAAGTACGGGATAAGACTGAAACATTACTCACGTACTTGACGTAGACAATTGAGAACATCGCTCGAAATTACATTTCACCAATATCTTGAAAATCATTTTAACAACCGGACACTAATTTGGTCACTATATACAAGCTGCACAAATCGAACTCAACGCAAAAATAATAATTGTTCCATGCAATACAGGTTTCCCTTGAATTTCTCAATATTGTCGAGTCATATACGGAATTTTATCACACACTAAATATTTTCATCAGTGTGTATTTTTCTGTATCAGTCACATCATAATCAGCTGGCATCATTGACCCGATAAACGATGCTTAATGCTTCGTACGAGTATGCTCTGATTAATTTTGATTCCCATAGCAACCAAAAACTTCTTCACCCAGCACATGTGCAGTCAATGCGCTTGATGCTTTCCAACAACAGCAAACGATTCCATTTTTTCCTTCGCACGCTCCTACTATCGCCACTTCGCTTAAGGAACACAAATTTAACAAGCATTATTATTTGAGCCACATTGTGTCACTGTTAACACTATGACTGCGACGTGAGCCGCCAGTGGTACACGGAGGGAATTTTCATAATGTTGCAGACCGACCAGTAGTCACAAACTCAACTTTCATAAATACTGAATCAAAAGTAAATGATGGCCTAATCCAGCTAATGTTTGCTATTTTCAACATTACTTACTACAATTAACGCTAAATTTGAGTTGAACATTAAGTTCAGTTTCACCTGCCGGAGTCCAAGTGTTCAGAGCACATCATGATGGCGCCGGACACATGACACCATCAGAGGCGGTGCCAGACGTGAAGGCCTTCAGCGCGCCGCTTTAACAGGCGTGACGAGGGCCAATGGCGGCCCAGCATCTCCCTTAACACGCGTGACGGCCACCAATAACCAGTCGTCTTACATGGCTTCCCATACAAACACCTGTCCGCAATCATCCAATAGCCCCACGGCATCTCCGTTAATACGCGTGACGGCCACCAATAACCAGCCGTCTTACATTACATTCAAAACAAACAGGTGTCTACATTCACCCAATAGCCCCACGGCATCTCCGTTAATACGCGTGACGACCACCAATAACCATCCGTCTTACATTACATTCAAAACAAACTTCTGTCTACATTCACCCAATAGCCCCACGCCTTCCTATGTCTTAGGGTATCCACAGAATGGGGATGCCGTTGATTAAGAACCCTCATGCATAGAGTGCAAATAGTACATGAAATACATGTGGAGTTGGAGCTTCTCGAGGGCTAGAAGTAGTGATGTAGGCTTAAAAAGATTGCGTTTTCCTTGATTTAGGTTCCAGAGTGTCGAAAAGATTACAAGTGGTGTTTGTTGCAGTCGAAGATTTTTCATGGAAGCGAAAGTTAACTTCAGCAGGGAATTAAGCTGGTAAATAAAATTTCAAAATGAGGTAAGTTAGAAAACTGTTGCATATGCCTTATCCTTGTCTACGATAACATTGGGATAAGAGTTTAAGTAAAAATGAAAAACACTTTCACGGCGCGTACTTAAATCCAGGCCACATTATTCAAGATCCAACACTTTATTAACACTGTTTTTTTCCAACATTTGTATCTTTTGTCCCACTCCTTTCATTTTATGTCTGCTCAATTCATACTTCACAATTTCGGAGTGCTGCACTGTTCATTTTGACGGTATTACAAATTTCGTAATCCGCCGTGACTTTTCTCTCACTCTTACACTTGCAATTGTAAATCTATTCCAAATACCAAAAGACAATGTATGTTACGTGATGCTCATTGTAGCTTTGTTTAGAAATATTAATACAATACCATCATCATAGCTGCATCTGAATGAGTGTATCAATTCCAACACACACGCTATAACATAGATGTAATATGGTGTGTAACCGGTTTTTTAAACGCACCACGTACGGTGAATCGATTCATTTTTCTGTTAAAATTCACTGTTTGAACTCACGAAAAATTGTACTGTGGCGGACAAAGCGTGCGCATGCACTCGCTAAAATGCGCTAAAATTGAATTGCAGGGCTCAAATGTATATAAGAAGGACCTAATTTTTACAGGGATTGAGATGTGTTTGCTGCTTCAAATACAGTGTTCAATTAATTACAGTAAAGAGGTTTGGCTTGAAGCTATGTAACGTGTTCCCTTTCATCCGCTATATATATTTATACCTGACGCTTAGTAAATTATTTTTAAGCGTGATTGTGTGTCAAATCTTGTATTTGATTTGATATTATATCTGATCGCAATTCAATTCTTCATCCAAATTTACACTCGAATAAAATAAAAATAAAAGCAATGACAGTATGTCCAGTCATTTAGAACGATATAATGTCGAAAAAGTAATTAAATTAAAAAAGAAGTTTTAGTGCGAATACCCATATCATGACGCGGGTTTTTTTTAAGCGGCAATTAACGGAAGGCAAATATCACAAACATGCGTCGATGTGTGTGATACCAATGGTATAACATACAGTAGCGCTGGCTTAAGTAATTTTTTCAACGAATCAGTTACTGAATTTTAAATGATCGGTTTCATATTGAATTACGCATACAGTTACTATTGGTTTCACATTGAATTACGCATACAGTTACCATTGGTTTCACATTGAGTTACGCATACATTTACCATTGGTTTCACATTGAATTACGCATACAGTTACCATTGGTTTCACATCGAGTTACGCATACAGTTACCATTGGTTTCACATTGAGTTACGCATACAGTTACCAATTTGGTTTCACATCGAGTTACGCATACAGTTACCATTGGTTTCACATCGAGTTACGCATACAGTTGCCATTGGTTTCACATCGCGTTACGCGCATAGTTACCATTGGTTTCACATCGAGTTACGCATACAGTTACCATTGGTTTCGCATCGAGTTACGCATACAGTTACCATTGGTTTCACAACGAGTTGCGCATAGTTACCATTGGTTTCGCATCGAGTTACGCATACAGTTACCATTGGTTTCACATCGAGTTACGCGCATAGTTACCACTGGTTTCACATCGAGTTACGCATACAGTTACCATTGGTTTCGCATCGAGTTACGCATACAGTTACCATTGGTTTCACATCGAGTTACGCATACAGTTACCATTGGTTTCACATCGAGTTACGCATACAGTTACCATTGGTTTCACATCGAGTTACGCGCATAGTTACCATTGGTTTCACATCGAGTTAAGCATACAGTTATCATTGGTTTCACATCGAGTTACGCGCATAGTTACCATTGGTTTCACATCGAGTTACGCGCATAGTTACCATTGGTTTCACATCGAGTTACGCATACAGTTATCATTGGTTTCATATCGAGTTACGCATACAGTTACCATTGGTTTCACATCGAGTTACGCTTGCAGTTATCATTGGTTTCACATCGAGTTACGCGCATAGTTACCATTGGTTTCACATCGAGTTACGCGCATAGTTACCATTGGTTTCACATCGAGTTACGCATACAGTTACCATTGGTTTCACATCGAGTTACGCATACAGTTATCATTGGTTTCACATCGAGTTACGCGAATATTTACCATTGGTTTCACATCGAGTTACGCATGCAGTTATCATTGGTTTCACATCGAGTTACGCATACAGTTACCATTGGTTTCACATCGAGTTACGCATACAGTTATCATTGGTTTCACATCGAGTTACGCGCATAGTTACCATTGGTTTCACATCGAGTTACGCATACAGTTATCATTGGTTTCACATCGAGTTACGCGCGTAGTTACCATTGGTTTCACATCGAGTTACGCATACAGTTACCATTGGTTTCACATCGAGTTACGCATACAGTTACCATTGGTTTCACATCGAGTTACGCATACAGTTATCATTGGTTTCACATCGAGTTACGCATGCAGTTATCATTGGTTTCACATCGAGTTACGCGCATATAGTTACCATTGGCTTCACATCGAGTTACGCATACAGTTACCATTGGTTTCACATCGAGTTACGCATGCAGTTATCATTGGTTTCACATCGAGTTACGCGCATATAGTTACCATTGGCTTCACATCGAGTTACGCATACAGTTACCATTGGTTTCACATCGAGTTACGCACACAGTTATCATTGCAACCCATGGTTTCACATCGAGTTACGCGCATGCTCTGCAGACAAACTCAAACACGCTGCAAAACACTCATTTAATAAACACATTGAATGAGTTTATCAAAGTCTATGACAAATACTGTACACTCCGCTCGCTTAAACCTATAAGCTGTCAATAAGCGAGACATGTCGGCGTAGCGCATTATCGATAAATTTCAAGCCACATCGGAGAAAAGAAAAAACATAGCGCTCTCCAATTTTAAGGAAAGTACACTTCGTTTTATTTGTTTTTCAAGTATCGATGAGTTTATTGAGCGCAAAAAAAGGAAGCGTTAGGTTTTACTTGGAGAAACGAAGCGAGGAGCTGGTCGAAGCGTTGCGGCAGTCCATCATGCGGCCCCGCTCTGCCCTCTAATTTGCGTCTCCTAAAAGCTGGACGCGGACGCGAGGCCTGTGCAGTTATGGATCTGCGCTCCTTGACCATCCGTGTCTTATGGCCAGAAAATGGTGGATAAATCCATCCTGTCCAGATGGATCATTCATAATGAAGAGGACCTGTTATTCGTGAGTGTGCACAGCGCGGATATCTTTCAAATTCGGCCAATCTATAACACATACTTCATTCAAATGTACATCTCACGCCTATTTATTTTCGCCCTCCGCTTATTGCAATTCAATAATGACGGTACATGTAATGAATCAGTATGATGCTTTTATTTCGCCGTACGTTTCTTGCGCGTGCAATAATATTAAATTTGAAAAAACGTGTATTCCTTACTATCTCAGCTTCTCATTTTACTCACATATATATAGTTCTAGAATTTACAGAATTTGCAAATATCTTCACTGCTGACGAAATACATGTTGTTATATCATGTACAAATACAACAAAGACAACATAATATTTTTACAAGGTTGGAAATATTTATCGTGGCAAAAATTAGCACACACGCCTTCGATAGAATTTGTAGTTTGAGAAATGATGAATCTCTTTTTGGTATCAACTCCTTTTTTACAGTCAATGCAGAAGGGGGCTACTGAATATGATTGGTGGCTTCTGCACATTTTGTTTGAATTTTAGAAGTTTGAGACCGCTGTGCACGTCGCCAAAAACTTTTGGGCGTGCGAGGTTCGCACGTACGTGAATGAGGATAAACTGACAGCACTGCCTCATATTTTCTCACAAAAACCTTCACTATACAGTACATGTATTGATTAAATTATATAAAATCAATCCAGTGCGTGATCTCACATCAGTAGTGCTTGAAACCACCTGTGCCGTTACTAATCCCGATTGCTTTACCCTGCGAAATAATATTTCTTATAGGAATAGCTGGAGAGCTATGCAATAGCTGGAGAGCTATGCAATAGCTGGAGAGCTATGCAATAGCTGGAGAGCTATGCAATAGCTGGAGAGCTATGCAATAGCTGGAGAGCTATGCAATAGCTGGAGAGCTATGCAATAGCTGGAGAGCTATGCAATAGCTGGAGAGCTATGCAATAGCTGGAGAGCTATGCAATAGCTGGAGAGCTATGCAATAGCTGGAGAGCTATGCAATAGCTGGAGAGCTATGCAATAGCTGGAGAGCTATGCAATAGCTGGAGAGCTATGCAATAGCTGGAGAGCTATGCAATAGCTGGAGAGCTATGCGATAGCTGGAGAGCTATGCAATAGCTGGAGAGCTATGCAATAGCTGGAGAGCTATGCAATAGCTGGAGAGCTATGCAATAGCTGGAGAGCTATGCAATAGCTGGAGAGCTATGCAATAGCTGGAGAGCTATGCGATAGCTGGAGAGCTATGCAATAGCTGGAGAGCTATACAATAGCATCAGAGCTATGCAATAGCTGGAGAGCTATGCAATAGCTGGAGAGCCATGCAAGAGCTGGAGAGCTATGCAATAGCTGGAGAGCCATGCAAGAGCTGGAGAGCAATGCAATAGCATCAGAGCTATGCAATAGCTGGAGAGCTATGCAATAGCTGGAGAGCTATGCAATAGCTGGAGAGCTATGCAATAGCTGGAAAGCTATGCAATAGCTGGAGAGCTATGCAATAGCTGGAGAGCTATGCAATAGCTTCAGAGCTATGCAATAGCTGGAGAGCTATGCAATAGCTGGAGAGCTATGCAATAGCTGGAGAGCTATGCAAGAGCTGGAGAGCTATGCAATAGCTGGAGAGCTATGCAATAGCTGGAGAGCAATGCAATAGCATCAGAGCTATGCAATAGCTGGAGAGCTATGCAATAGCTGGAGAGCTATGCAATAGCTGGAGAGCTATGCAATAGCTGGAGAGCTATGCAATAGCTGGAGAGCTATGCAATAGCTGGAGAGCTATGCAATAGCTGGAGAGCTATGCAATAGCTGGAGAGCTATGCAATAGCTTCAGAGCTATGCAATAGCTGGAGAGCTATGCAATAGCTGGAGAGCTATGCAATAGCTGGAGAGCTATGCAATAGCTGGAGAGCTATGCAATAGCTGGAGAGCTATGCAATAGCTGGAGAGCTATGCAATAGCTGGAGAGCTATGCAATAGCTGGAAAGCTATGCAATAGCTGGAGAGCTATGCAATAGCTGGAGAGCTATGCAATAGCTTCAGAGCTATGCAATAGCTGGAGAGCTATGCAATAGCTTCAGAGCTATGCAATAGCTGGAGAGCTATGCAATAGCAGGAGAGCTATGCAATAGCTGGAGAGCTATGCAATAGCTTGAGAGCTATGCAATAGCTGGAGAGCTATGCAATAGCTGGAGAGCTATGCAATAGCTGGAGAGCTATGCAATAGCTGGAGAGCTATGCAATAGCTGGAGAGCTATGCAATAGCTGGAGAGCTATGCAATAGCTGGAGAGCTATGCAATAGCTGGAGAGCTATGCAATAGCTGGAGAGCTATGCAATAGCTGGAGAGCTATGCAATAGCTGGAGAGCTATGCAATAGCTGGAGAGCTATGCAATAGCTGGAGAGCTATGCAATAGCTGGAGAGCTATGCAATAGCTGGAGAGCTATGCAATAGCTGGAGAGCTATGCAATAGCTGGAGAGCTATGCAATAGCTGGAGAGCTATGCAATAGCTGGAGAGCTATGCAATAGCTGGAGAGCTATGCAATAGCTTCAGAGCTATGCAATAGTTGGAGAGCTATGCAATAGCTGGAGAGCTATGCAATAGCTGGAGAGCTATGCAATAGCTGGAGAGCTATGCAATAGCTGGAGAGCCATGCAATAGCTGGAGAGCCATGCAATAGCTGGAGAGCCATGCAATAGCTGGAGAGCTATGCAATAGCTGGAGAGCTATGCAATAGCTGGAGAGCTATGCAATAGCTGGAGAGCTATGCAATAGCTGGAGAGCTATGCAATAGCTGGAGAGCTATGCAATAGCTGGAGAGCTATGCAATAGCTGGAGAGCTATGCAATAGCTGGAGAGCTATGCAATAGCTGGAGAGCTATGCAATAGCTGGAGAGCTATGCAATAGCTGGAGAGCTATGCAATAGCTGGAGAGCTATGCAATAGCTGGAGAGCTATGCAATAGCTTCAGAGCTATGCAATAGCTGGAGAGCTATGCAATAGCTGGAGAGCTATGCAATAGCTGGAGAGCTATGCAATAGCTGGAGAGCTATGCAATAGCTGGAGAGCTATGCAATAGCTGGAGAGCTATGCAATAGCTGGAGAGCTATGCAATAGCTGGAGAGCTATGCAATAGCTGAGCTGGAGAGCTATGCAATAGCTGGAGAGCTATGCAATAGCTGGAGAGCTATGCAATAGCTGGAGAGCTATGCAATAGCTGGAGAGCTATGCAATAGCTGGAGAGCTATGCAATAGCTGGAGAGCTATGCAATAGCTGGAGAGCTATGCAATAGCTGGAGAGCTATGCAATAGCTGGAGAGCTATGCAATAGCTGGAGAGCTATGCAATAGCTGGAGAGCTATGCAATAGCTGGAGAGCTATGCAATAGCTGGAGAGCTATGCAATAGCTGGAGAGCTATGCAATAGCTGGAGAGCTATGCAATAGCTGGAGAGCTATGCAATAGCTGGAGAGCTATGAAATAGCTTCAGAGCTATGCAATAGCTGGAGAGCTATGCAATAGCTGGAGAGCTATGCAATAGCTGGAGAGCTATGCAATAGCTGGAGAGCTATGCAATAGCTGGAGAGCTATGCAATAGCTGGAGAGCTATGCAATAGCTTCAGAGCTATGCAATAGCTGGAGAGCTATGCAATAGCTGGAGAGCTATGCAATAGCTGGAGAGCTATGCAATAGCTGGAGAGCTATGCAATAGCTGGAGAGCTATGCAATAGCTGGAGAGCTATGCAATAGCTGGAGAGCTATGCAATAGCTGGAGAGCTATGCAATAGCTGGAGAGCTATGCAATAGCTGGAGAGCTATGCAATAGCTGGAGAGCTATGCAATAGCTCGAGACCTTTGCAATAGCTGGAGAGCTATGCAATAGCTGGAGAGCTATGCAATAGCTGGAGAGCTATGCAATAGCTTCAGAGCTATGCAATAGCTGGAGAGCTATGCAATAGCTGGAGAGCTATGCAATAGCTTCAGAGCTATGCAATAGCTGGAGAGCTATGCAATAGCTGGAGAGCTATGCAATAGCTGGAGAGCTATGCAATAGCTGGAGAACTATGCATTAGCTGGAGAGCTATGCAATAGCTGGAGAGCTATGCAATAGCTGGAGAGCTATGCAATAGCTTCAGAGTTATGCAATAGCTGGAGAGCTATGCAATAGCTTCAGAGCTATGCAATAGCTGGAGAGCTATGCAATAGCTTCAGAGCTATGCAATAGCTGGAGAGCTATGCAATAGCTGGAGAGCTATGCAATAGCTGGAGAGCTATGCAATAGCTGGAGAGCTATGCAATAGCGGGAGAGCTATGCAATAGCTGGAGAGCTATGCAATAGCTGGAGAGCTATGCAATAGCATCAGAGCTATGCAATAGGGAGAGCTATGCAATAGCATCAGAGCTATGCAATAGTTTCAGAGCTATGTAATAGCATCAGAGCTATGCAATAGCTTCAGAGCTATGTAATAGCATCAGAGCTATGTAATAGCATCAGAGCTATGCAATAGCTTCAGAGCTATGTAATAGCATCAGAGCTTTGCAAGAGCTTCAGAGCTATGCAATAGCTTCAGAGCTATGTAATAGCATCAGAGCTAAGCAATAGCTTCAGAGCTAAGCAATAGCTTCAGAGCTATGCAATAGCTGCAGAGCTATGCAATAGCATCAGAGCTATGCAAGAGCTTCAGAGCTATGCAATAGCTTCAGAGCAAAGCAATGGCTTCAGAGCTAAGCAATAGCTTCAGAGCTGTGCAAGAGCTTCAGAGCTATGCAATAGCTTCAGAGCTATGCAAGAGCTTCAGAGCTATGCAATAGCTTCAGAGCTAAGCAATAGCTTCAGAGCTAAGCAATAGCTTCTGAGCTATGCAATATAGCTTCAGAGCTAAGCAATAGCTTCAGAGCTAAGCAATAGCTTCAGAGCTATGCAATAGCTTCAGAGCTAAGCAATAGCTTCAGAGCTATGCAATAGCTTCAGAGCTATGCAATATAGCTTCAGAGCTATGCAATAGCTTCAGAGCAAAGCAATTGCTTCAGAGCTAAGCAATAGCTTCAGAGCTAAGGAATAGTTTCAGAGCTAAGCAATAGCTTCAGAGCTAAGCAATAGCTTCAGAGCTATGCAATAGCTTCAGAGCTAAGAAACAGCGTCAGAGCTGAGCAATACCTTCAGAGCTAAGCAATAGCTTCAGAGCTAAGCAATAGCTTTAAAGCTATGCAATAGCTTCAGAGCTAAGCAATAGCTTCAAAGCTATGCAATAGCTTCAGAGCTATGCAATAGCTTCAGAGCTATGCAAAAGCTTCAGAGCTAAGCAATAGCTTCAGAGCTAAACAATAGCTTCAGAGGTAAGCAATAGCTTCACAGCTAAGCAATAGCTTCAGAGCTAAGCAATAGCTTCAGAGCTATGCAATAGCTTCAGAGCTATGCAATAGTTTCAGAGCTATGCAATAGCTTCAGAGCTAAGCAATAGCTTCAGAGCTAAGCAATAGCTTCAGTCAGAGGTAAGCAATAGCTTCAGAGCTAAGCAATAGCTTCAGAGCTATGCAATATAGAAGTTGTGCAATAGATCAGGAGCTGTGCTGCGGGAGCTTTTAAGTAGCATAAGAACTATGTTAAAGGGTCTGTACAATTGCATAGGAGCCACGCTATATGGAGCTGTCAGTCGTTCTAGAGGTGCTACGTTAAAGGAGCTCTGTATATATATTATAGGACCTTACAGCTATAGGCTACGGGAGCAGTTCAGCAGCTTACGAGCTATGCAATAAGAGCTATGCAAGAGCTATGATTCAAAAGCTCTGCGATATTAAATCTGTAGGAGTTCTGCAATATCTTAGGAGTTCTGTAATATCTTAGGAGCTAGGATATGATTTAGGAGCCATGCTAAAAAACTAAAAGTAGCTCAAGGATCGAGCTATGCAATATCCTATGAGTCCTAATATATATCTTGCGATCGGTGCTATGCTATAAGGACTAAGCAGAAGCTCAAGGAGCTATGCAATATCCTATGAGCCCTGACATATATCTCATGAGCTATGCTATAAGGACTAAGCAGTAGCTCGAGGAGCTATGCTTTAGTATTTCAAGAATAATTTAGGAGCTTTGCTGCATGTAGGTGCTGTGCATAGATATAAAAAAAAATGCTGAAGGAGCTATGGATCAGCTTAGAAACATATATAGTTACACCTCAAGAGCTGTTAAATTGTGACTTGAAAGATAAAATACGGAAAACGCAACAACTGAGATCGTGATCTGACAGCGCAGGGCACATTTACACTAAAGTTGAAATTTTAAACTCAGAACAAAGTAATGCAAACTTTTGGAATATGTACCACTTCTGTAACGATGAGTTGATATGCTAAGTAATATAAAGAAATATTAACTATAAATATTATGTCTTTCACTTAAATGTGTACTTGCATTGGCTATAATGCAAAGTTCAATGAGCTCTACATCAGAAAAAATCTAATTCAGTTCTCAATTGTTGGTATGCTACGTTAAAGGAGCTCTGTATATATATTATAGGACCTTACAGCTATAGGCTACGGGAGCAGTTCAGCAGCTTACGAGCTATGCAATAAGAGCTATGCAAGTCATTCGATGCGTAAATTTTAACCATATACAGAAAATCGCTAAATAAAATGGTTTTCATGAGTGACAAAACCTGAAAACTAATTTTTCGAGCAATGACGACCTAGAATAATTTTAGATTCTAGTAGAAATAGGCTCACAATGCAGCCAAAGAGTAAAATCTAACTTCTTGGGCAGGCTGTTGGCGCGCGTTTCATAGCTTATTCCTACGCTACGATAATCAAACATTATTTCAGGGTGTCAGTTCTCGAAAGCGAAAGAGCTTTGAGGATTTTGTCACCAATGAAAATCGTTTGATTTACAGTTTTCTTTATATGGTTAAAATATACGTTTCGAATAACACAACACCCTGTATATAGATACGCTCTTAAAAGTTAAAAATATTTCGAACGTTTTACTTAGATGAATTCGGATATTATATTGAAGTAAAGCAGTCTCTATTATTAGCTACAATTACTTATGTCACTTTCGCAGATATATTCAACATAACGCTCTTAAAATGTGTTATTGTATTTATAAACCGGCAATATTTATCGAAATTTTACCATTTCCTTTTACATTCAAGGAAAGCTATTTATTTTAACGCAGTATATCTTCTTCTATTTCAGCAATAAGTTAAAATGCCGAACAAGTTAAATTAATATCTACACATAACAAAACTTTTGCCAAACCTCTACCTTCATAGCGGTGGAATATCATTTAGAAATACTTTCCAACGCAACACTGTCGCCCAGCCGACGCCTGGGGCTGTAGATCCAAGCCACGATTGCGGCGCGACGCAGATTGAAACCTGTGATTTTTGTTGTATTCAAGCGATCATCAAAGTGTGACAATGCCAGCATCAAGGACATCCTTTGGTTTTATCTGGCAATTATTTCAGGCGGTCCGTCAACACCTTCACCCGAGTCGCCTGTCATCACTGTCACAAGGAAGGCCAGTGTCCACAATCAAAGAAGTGCGAGCGTGTTATTTTCAAGCCACTCTTCTTGATGACTCCATTAGGAACGGATACTGTATAATGGGAGAACGAGTGTTTCTACGGTAAAATGGAACAAATAATGGAACCTTCACCGCTGAGTTTCTCGATAATTGCTTGTCACGGACAGTAGAAAATAATTGGTTGATGTCACAACTCTGTGTTTGAATTTAAAATCCATTGCACTTCCTTAAGAATAATTCAAGTATTTACATTAGAACTCATGCCAATGAAGCATGTGAGTTACGTAGAACACAGCTGAAGGCTAAAATAATATTACTACACGCGTTCGGCTGGTCGAGAAGCTCTGACACCTTGCAGTGATTGTTTTTCTCCGAAGCAATAATAATGACGAGATATTTGGCAATGATCGCATCGTGGGACATTCATGTGATGATAACAATTTAGGGACTTCCTTTCTCCTTGACTTTTTTTGAATGATAACAAAAATAAATTTGTGTGTTATCACTAGACACTTGCGCGAGGTGCGAAGCCTTCGGCCTTGCAGCCGATCTGCTGCTTAGCACAGGTAATGAGCTGTTAAGGAGCGCCTCATTAACTACTTCTTGGCTCAGAAATCGTTTCGAGGACACAATGCCCCTCTGAAGGAAGTGATTTAATCAAACCTTGTTCGAGCGAAAAACTAAGAAAATATACCTTCAATTAAATCCAGCCTACTCGGGATATACCAAGCTTTACGACCCTATAACTACGGAAGGGTTAATTTGTATATAGAAACACACCTTGATCGTTGTCACTTGTTGTACCTACAAATTTCAACGTTGAACAGGCGCACTGAGCCTACATGGGACTAAATTTTAATATTTTTTTCGAACAAATTTGCATTTCATTATGAAACACCCCAATTCATTTTATTTTTCTTAGCAGAATTTTTCAACTCGGCTGTGATTGAAAAAAATTAGGAGCAAGATCGCGTTCATTGTGTAATAACACACATAAAGACGCTGGTCACAAAATGTTGGTGTCATATGATTGCAAAAGCATAGCGAGACCAATACTTTTCAGTTATGCTATACAGTAGCTCCTGTATTTCTTCATATTGAACCCAACAAACACTTTCATAATTTCAACCTGTTAAATAATAGTTTAAATTCTTACTATGGTATTCTGAACTAATTCCTAAGCTAGCAATCACGTGAAATATTTTAGCACTCATTGTCGCGATATTATAATTTCGTTTCGTATGCTAGATCTTCATAATCAAGAGAAAGAGATTTGAATACCTATTGAGGAACTGGTTGCACAATTTTGTTCATCGGTTAGTTACTCAGGAAAAAAAAGGAAGTTGTGAAAGTCATTTAAACACTTTGTCTAGCGTTGCTATTATTTTTTTTGCTTGTGAGTAGGAGACTCGAAAGATCTCTTTAGTGTCATGTGCAGCTTCTCAATTCTAGAAATCCCATGATTTCGAGTTATTCAGGTAATTTCAATGAACTTCATCTTTACTCGCTTCTTTTTCAGCAAGCTAAAAAAAGATTAACTATTTAAAAATCAAATGTTTCGAAATATATTGTTTAAAAATTAAACATTAATGCAACGAATATTTTACCAAGCGTATAACAATTGACTTTCACTATTTAATTCTAAGAGTACGACGGTGCAACTCACATTGTCGACTGGTTAACGCTATATATGTATATATCTATGTCGAGGTACTTTGAGCGACCTACAGCGATAAGAATTTCCGCGTGCGCCACTCATGGAGGTACTTCTTAGTTTGAACTTCAAGGGAGTCGTACAGCTGACCGGGGGCGGAGGAGGATGCGATGTCGGTGAGACTTTTTATTCATGTAAGAAGATTTATGTTTACCGACATCACGCGACTCACTTTGCTTGACTCTCAACTCGCCGAGTATTACCCACATCGATTTACTGTGCGTTAAAACAACGAAGTGCATCACAACGCATGTGCATTCTTTCAAACTTCTTTCGAAATCTTTTTCATTTCTTTAACCGTGCTCCTAAATTTTTTTTTGTGAAAATGTATGCTTCATGTTTAGTTTGTTTAACTAAGACATTCAGAGCAATATTATTTACGTTCCGGCTCCGTTGAGTCGCATTACTGCTTACTTACTGGTTCAGTCGAGCCGCATTACTGCTTACTTACTGGTTCAGTCGAGCCGCATTAGTGCTTACTTACTGGTTCAGTCGAGCCGCATTACTATTAAGCTGTCAAGCTACCTAACTGGTTAAGAGTCCATCTGGCCATCGTTAAGGCGTTCATCGCTCCTGATATTAGCTCTGAGTAGCATTCTTCTCCTATCATCTTTTCATAATTTTTCTATCCGCAAAAATCTACCCTCTCTCTCTCTCCCTCTGAAAGAGGCCTCAAGGGCTTCACTCGGGAAGTAATTCCTTTGGTGAGGTTTGAGGACTGGGCGGTTTTTCCCACAACTGGTGCTTGAATCCTTTTGATTTTATTAAAGTAACTGTGGGTAACTTGCTCGTTTCGTGTATTCCGCAAGTTAAAATAGTTTTCTTGCCGCGCAGTATACCGCAACTACAGCCGAGTCCGAACTGCTTCACAACCCGAAAGCAGATATAAGGGCGTCTTTCGGCTCCGGTCTTATATTGTGTGCCCATCTAAATTGTTGTCAGAGGTTCGTTCCTTCCCTTCTGGAAGAACTATTTAACAATTGGAGTACGTTCATATTGTATTACTTGTTATTTCCAATGTAATTTGGAGTTAAATTTTAGATAGCAGCTGCTAAACTTTTTAGCGTTCTTTGGTCTCCATAGTCTCTGTTGGTGCGAGGAATCTCACCCAATTTTTTCCTATTTATTTTAAGCTGCGTTGTTCCATATGAAGGCCCAGCTGAACACTTTCGCGAACTAGGAGGAAGTTAAGGGCAGCTCTTCCGTTTCTCTTCAATGGAATACAGTTCCGTTGCTGCCCCAATTGTTGTTGAACTTCTAGTATTTCGTCATCAGTTTATTGAAAAACAAAAACTTCAAAAACTTTGATGTGAGTGATTATCTTAATTACGACAGAACACTTTGGCACATTGACAGACAACTGCAGCAAGATCATTCCCAACAATACACGTGGTGTATTTGTGCGAGAGGTTGACTCTAGGCGTTGTGGAAACGAGATGGTATAAGAATGATCCGTCCGCATTACATGTATACGCTATACAGTCGGCGCAATACAGTTGGTGCAATACAGTCGGCGCAATGCAGTTGGTGCAATACAGTCGGCGCAATACAGTTGGTGCAATACAGTTGGCGCAATACAGTTGGTGCAATACAGTCGGCGCAAAACAGTTGGTGCAATACAGTCGGCGCAATGCAGTTGGTGCAATACAGTCGGCGCAATACAGTTGGTGCAATACAGTTGGCGCAATACAGTTGGTGCAATACAGTTGGTGCAATACAGTTGGCGCAATACAGTTGGTGCAATACAGTCGGCGCAAAAAGTTGGTGCAATACAGTCGGCGCAATGCAGTTGGTGCAATACAGTCGGCGCAATACAGTTGGTGCAATACAGTTGGCGCAATACAGTTGGTGCAAGACAGTCGGCGCAAAACAGTTGGTGCAATACAGTTGGCGCAATACAGTTGGTGCAATACAGTCGGCGCAATACAGTTGGTGCAATACAGTCGGCGCAATACAGTTGGTGCAATACAGTCGGTGCAACAAAGTTGGTGCAATACAGTCGGCGCAACACAGTTGGCGCAATACAGTTGGCGCAATACAGTTGGCGCTATACAGTTGGCGCTATACAGTTGGCGCAACACAGTTGGCGCAATACAGTTGGCGCAATACAATTGTGCAATACAGTTGGCGCAACACAGTTGGCGCAATACAGTTGGCGCAATACAATTGGTGCAATACAGTTGGTGCAACACAGTTGGCACAATACAGTTAGCGCAATACAGTTGGCGCAATACAGTTGGCACAATACAGTTAGTGCAATACAGTTGGCACAATACAGTTAGCGCAATACAGTTGGGGCAATACAGTTGGCACAATACAGTTGGCGCAATACAGTTGGCACAATACAGTTAGCGCAATACAGTTGGCGCAATACAGTTGGCACAATACAGTTAGTGCAATACAGTTGGCACAATACAGTTGGCGCAATACAGTTGGCACAATACAGTTGGCGCAATATAGTGTGCACAATTCAGTTAGCGCAATACAGTTGGTGCAATGCAGTTGGCACAATACAGTTAGTGCAATACAGTTGGCACAATACAGTTAGCGCAATACAGTTGGCACAATACAGTCGGCGCAATACAGTTGGCGCAATACAGTTGGCACAATACAGTTAGTGCAATACAGTTGGTGTTCATGAAAAACTGAAAATTTCAAGAGATTACCGTTTTAGTGTACAAGTTAGTCAATTAATGAGTTGGATCTTGGATGCTATTATAATATTACTCAATTTATGAATAATATCATCGAAGGTTTTTTATAACTATTTGTAAATATTAAAGCTTAGGCTTAATCAATCGCAAACTGAAAACTGTGTTTTTTCTTAATGAATAATTCCAATAGAAATTAATTTAAGAGCCTAGAATTCTTGTCCTGCTTGAAGGACAATCTTCTGGCCGGTGGTTTTGACCGCTTACCGAAATATGAATTTTCAGGCTGGATTTAACTCTCCTGGTATTTTCTTATTAAAAAGCCTTCTCTTGATTTACACCCAGTACTTGAAATTCATTTTTTGACTCTGCTCAACATAATTTTATAAGATTAAATTTTGTTACTCCTAATAATAGATTTTTCTCATTCATTTGGTGCATTACACAAGTCATTAAAACTCGATCCATCCCTATCAACACATTTCACATTCAATTATGTACTTGTTGGTTCACTAACGTTTAAAATATCAAGACTACCTTTATATGTACTCATTTCCTGGCCTATATTCATTTTCTAGAAATATCTCTGACGCTTCAGGCCAAACTATCAATCGACCAGTACTTAACATCAGGTAACACATCTTGTGGTATCTGTACCACCTCTGTACGCTCCTGTACAAAGGCTCGACGTAAAATTTATCCGCTAACGTTAAATATTAATACTATTATAAAAGGACTAAAAAAATGCAAAAAATATCTCTGAAGTGAAATATGGTATGGTGATACATATACATAATGTTATTAATATCTTATATCAGTCCATAGTTTTTTCGAAGACACCCCAGCTGTTGTGCGTGTGGTGGTGAGTGATCAGGTGACCTAAGTTCCACCGCTTCATGAAAACTGCGTCTTCACACTAGATAATCTGCCTAATTTGCGGAGCTCGTTCATGTGCCGTGCCTAAGCCGGGCCCAAGCGCCTGCAATTCTCCTCCAGGCAGCGTTGCGAGTGATAATCTTCGATTGTAACTCCCAACGTTCTTTATATAGTGCTTGCTTTTCAACTTTTTCACCGAATAAAGGTATATTTTTGTTCTCATGGATACATTAATTTATGCAGTCTAAACACTTACTTCACAGCGGTATTAAATCCCTAACCCGAGCGATGAACGAAATGTGATGACGAGATTTTAATTAAAGTGATTGGGATGGTGAAGAAGATAAGAGTTTAATGCAACTTTGCAGTCGATGGTTTTCTCATCAGAGGTGGTTTGCGAAATTACTTATTTTATCACTGGCTTTCAATGCGTTCAAGTGAGCAATCGAACTTTTCTGAGTCTTACATCTGTGTTCGCTGGTGTGGAATCAGAATCGCTGCTATACCGGTAAGAAAACTTTTCTTCCAACATACTGCAGCGAATAACTGAAATATTGCAGAGATTCTTACAAAAAAGTTAGTATCGACCAATTACGGTCGACTCGCTTATAAATGGAATAAATTTTAGAAAAAGTGAGGAACGTTTGAACACCGGACGGTCATGTTAGGAAACAGATCTGGTTTCGAGCCGAAGCTGAAACATAAATGCGTGGGATCTGAGTTTTAATGTCAAAAGAAGAAGTTTTTAAATACACTGATCGCTATGCAATTTCCACGTAAAATGTAATCCCGGACATTAAATCCGATTAAAAATGAAGGATGACAATTTTTATTCTTTCCATTACACCTTTCAAATTACATAAAGTATGCGTATGTATTTATGTACTCAGCATCAGCATTAGCGGGTGGGTTAGTTCAAGCGTTTGAGTCAGTGCTAGTTTACATAGGCTTTCAATACGTCACAAATGCTGATGGAACTAATTCAACTTCGATAACATCAAATGAGGTTATAAGTTTCTGGCCAGGCCTAAGGAGGATGAATGTTTAACAATTATGGTCGATAGCACGGTTTTTGTGGAGGCAGGAATGTGAACGGAGAAATAAGAACAGGAAGAAAATAACTGAAAGGCTTTCCCTTCACTTTTTATTTCTTTAACTTTCTTATCGAGGCTGCCTTAAACTCAATAATATTTTCCGGGATCATATCAATCATATCAAACTTTATTTTAGTACAGACTTCTTTTATAATAATATTTGCTTATAAATGCATTTTAATTAAATTTTTTATTGAATTTTCAAAATTTCTTTATAAAAAATGTATGTACATATGCAATCCTGGAGCAGTTACATGTACAGAGCGTGCATGAAAAATACATCGACTGATTTCAAATTTCGATGAGACAATAATATTCTACCATGTGTATTTAACTGTATTTTATAGGGATCGAAGCTCAGAAACATATCGGAATTGAATAGAGAGCAATTTTACCCAATGCTGTTAAATCAAGTCATATAGACGGCGTAAGGTTAAAGGTCCCTCTACTGAATAGGGATCGCTTAGAAAAAACGTTCGTAATTTGGCGAGTGAAACACGATCTGTTTGACGATAAAAGAGGTGATGAATCACGATTACGAAACAGTGTCGCGGAAATGTAGAAATTATTATTAATGTGTACAATCTGTGGATCCTTTTTTTCGCACACACCCTGTTTAGGCTCGTTCACACGAGTGTAAGAATCAGTGTACCAGTTTTTCGAAGCAAATCTCCTCGTCATTTCACTGATAAGCCAGTTTCTGAATTTATTTGATCATTTAAAAGACCTTAATGTCCTGCTTGTAATGCCATCTATAAAGCATACCTCGGGTCCTCGTTTTTCGATTTCTTGGTTTTTGAAGTACACGATATGTTGCTTTACATTCTCACTCACGATTGCTTTTGGACAGAAGCATTTCAGTATGAAAGTTTTAAATACTCTTCATACAGTTTGAAATGGTTTAATTTCTGACTTGAGTGCCTCAGTTTAGAAGCATCAAATACTCTTCATGCAGCTCGCCGAAGTTTTCGCTGTGATTTATCAAAGTTCAGCTCGTGCAAACACATGGCGATTTAGAGAACATGACGCCTCATGAAGCTGCCATCGGCTGCTCCATCTGGGGGTCAGTGCACGGATGAACGTAATTTATGCGACCAAATCGTGTTCAAACAGGCGAAGTTCCCGTTGCGATCGGCTCAATCCATCGTGGGCTTGATCCTTAAATTAACGACAATATTGAGCAAATTAGCCAGCATGCAGGCGAGCACGAGCAAAACGAACGTAAGGAGAATTTGAGGATTTGAGAAGTTGCTCAAGTTTGCGTTGAGTGTAAATCCGACGGCCAATTTTAAGTGTAATTATGCTGTATTTCATCTGATATGAATCTTAGCTTCTGGTTGGATGAAAATTGTGACCGAAGGTTCATTATTATTAAATTTCCCTTTTGTTTGATGTTCATGGGAAAAAATCTTGAGGAAATATTGCCTTGGTTATAAAACTGGAATGCATTCATTTCAGTGTAAGATCGCCTGTTGGCATAGAAGCTAAATTTTTTACTAAATGTCTTGCCGTCAAAGAAAGACCATTATCAATAAATTCTCTATAATTTAAATGTAGCGTGTTCTGTACCAGCAATGGGAAAATTCCTGACGAGGAGTATGATTATTAAGTAGTTTCTTTGTATCGTTTATTTTTTAATTGAACAATTAGTTCTGTAAGTGTTCACCTTAGCAAACTCTCGCAAGCAAACATAAATTATCTGTTGAAAGTTCACCAAAGTCGAGTATAGTTGTTATAAATAATTTCTTTTAAGTTAAGTTATCTCGGAAATAACATCTGTGTGCATAGATATTTTGTTCAATGCTGTTAACTCAAGTCAAAGACGGCGCAAGGCTTACTGCCCCTCTACTGAATAGAGATTGCTCAGAAAAATGACTTTGTAAATTGTTCGTTGAAACACGATCGTAAATTAAGTTGAAACACGATCTGTTCAACAATTAAACAGGCGATGAAACTCGTTTGAAAAACAGATAATTCCATGTAAGTTCTCCTAAAGTTTTTTTTTTGACACATCATTGTCTTTCCATATAATTCAAATTATTTGGAGAACACCCGAACTTGATCCCACGTAGTATATTAACTTTTTTCTTTACCCTAGCAGGCCAATCTAACTCTTCAAAAAAATTCGGTGCAGGACTCATGATAGGACTTCATCTGATCTACAGAACAAGGTAAAAGTTTTGCTACTTTAACATTGATTTGTCGTGGAGTCATCGTGTACTTTTTCGCAGGTTCAAGGAATAGTCCAGACATACACACACATATATCTTTACGATTTATTACTGATTGCAGTCATGCCAAACTAATCCTGTCGCAAAGATCATATGTAATTTGCTATATAAAGGGGTTCACAAAACCGCTTTTCTAAATGCATTATCCTTTATTAGTGGCACTGTAAGAGGGACAGTATATTGGTGTGAATTTAGGCACGAATAGTATTTTATGATGTTATTTGTGATATTGGTAGTAAACCTTAACAATTAATGACAGCTCCTTCAAAGAGAACGTTCGCTTTTTTTATGCTAAATATAGTCCTGCATATGTTGAGATAGAGAGTCCTAATATATTTTGAATGTTTTTCAGAGTTTTAGCTTTGCCTATAATGCGGTTTGGTTCATTCCTGAGTTCTGCAGCGTTATCTCACTATTAAAATACATTACTTATTGAACTGGGCGTACAGACAAGCCGATTTATTAACTTAAAAATTAAAATCAGCCGCGTAACTTTAAATCGAAATTGCAATTTTGACTTCCGAGCAGTATAAGAGCTTCCAAAGCTCTACTGAATAGTAGAACTAGAGAAGTTTCATTTCAAGTTTCATTTCTTCCTCTGTCACCCATCAATTAGTTTGCTTTAAGCCGTACAATTTTCAGAGCCATTTCCCCTGTCACACAATGCACATGGACCTTACATGTCTGTGTTGTTTCCTTACGATGCAGACATTTTTCATCGCTTCTTTTTATTAGTTATCCAGTACTTATTACTTATTTCAAGGAATTCTGTAAATAATTTTTGTTCTTAAAATGGAAAGCCGATATTCGACGCATCACGTTAAAATTCCAACATTTGCTTGCCTCACGTCGTACTGCTGGTTTGAATATCCTTTATTTACCGGATCGTACGAATACACTTACAGAACATCACGTGATTTTATTCCAAAAGTGAAAAACTATTCCCAACTAAGTCCTTCATCGCAAAAGAATCGTTGCGGTTACAACAAAAGCGAATCATTCAATAAAGTGATTGATTCTAAATCACCAGTCGGAGCAAGTGATTGGTCAGGTAAGTGACAATCACTCATTGTCCGGTGAACGATGATTATTTAAGAGAGTAATTTGGCTAAGAAAGCGCGACCAAGCGGCTACTGATTGCTCTTCACGTACAACAGCTGTTGAAATACGCCTGCGATTCACAGCTGCCGCTGTGCAGGAACCACCTGCGCAGGTACAACGTTCAGTGACGTCTGCAACAAATTGCTACCGACTGCCGCTTCCGCCGACTCGGACCACCGAACTTTGTTCAGCCACACTGGAGCTCTGCCGGAAAACACTTCGCCGATCTTGAGTCGAAGTGACGTTGCCGAAAGGTTTGTGTGCATTAATTCAAACTCTCTCTCTGAAATTTTCAGTTTTTGGGTATGGTTTTGAAATTTTGAAGTTATTGACAAAATTTTACTACTGCTCAGCATGTCAAGGTAACAATCAGTTTTAATTCTTGAATCACAGACATACAGGAATGTATCTGAATTTGTAGCTGCAAGCAATATCCGTGAACGAATCATTTTCCAGAATATGTGATTTTACTTAGCCTAGCTGTAAACATGAAATTCCCAAGCATTATGAGACTATGAATTGACCCACCTTTAAATAAGAGTCCTCTACGAAATACTATTGAGTCAAATTGTTCAATATAAACGCCTAATTCAAAAATTTCAACTTAACGGAACCAATTTTTATTTTAAGGCATGGAATGTTCTGTGCGGATAAAAATAAACAAATTCGATTCATATTTATCATGTTGTCTTGATACCGCACATCTCTGTCATCAATTGTACGTACGACGGAGGTATTTCTCGAGTGAGATTTCGATGCTGTCTAGAGACTTGACGCATTTTTGAAGTTTAAACAACCACGACTTGATGCAGATGACGTTACGGGTTGGTTATATCGAGTGAATTAAATCACAAACAACTTAACAATGAAAAAAGCGGTCTCTTTGAAGGAAACAATTAACATAACATGAAAAAAGTATCAGCTCCCTTTATTTCTGAAATTCTTTCGTACATTCCTCCCAAATATGGCATTGTTTCACTCGCAAATCCTTCCTACATTGAATATTTTTTAGTTATGTGCGTACATCATTCCTAATATGGATGTCTGTCCTCTTGCAAAACCCTCCTACTCAGCCTAACTTTTTTGCAGCCTGCATGCATGTTTTTCGCAGCTTCAGCGATTTAATCACTTTAATCGGCGGCGAAAAACATGCATGAAAGCGGCGAAAAGTTAGACTTGGTACCATAAGGGCATGATTCCTGTCGCAATACTTTCCTAACTGTTACGTTATGCATCTCGATGTATCTCGAAAGCTAAACGCTTTTGTGGTTGTAAATCATACGTGAGTAAATAAGGCATCTTTCCTCTGCGAAAATCTTTCTAGCCAAGGACTTTTTTCTTGTAAATATATTTTCATATATGAGCATCAGGAAAATAACTCACATAATTAACCACCATATACATTAGATATGAATGTTGTAAACTTGGCACACGATTTCTCCATAATAATTCAAGGATAATAAGGTAGCCTTTTCAAATATAAGCCATCGCGAGAAATTTCAGCAATGAAGCTCATGCAGCGGTATCTCAAAAAATATCTAAAATTCATATTATTGCTATCAACTGCAAGGCAGGATAATATGAAACGACAGTTTTCAGTTCACATTATACATCAATGCCATCAACTCCAGGACACACATATGTTTAGAAAAACAAACAATGCATTTAACTGTAACATTTAAATATTCGTACATGATGAAGTTTCCAATAATCACCGAAAGTACAAAACATGACATCAATTATATTAGCCTTTACAAAAATGGTTCAAGTGATTTACGCCAGGCTAATAATGGATCGGCTTGTACTAGCTATACGTAATGATTTAGAAGAAATTAAGTCAAGCTATGCTATCGAAAATGACTGCATTTATATATATACATGCTATGTACATGCACTTGATGAAAGACGCTTTCTCTGAAAGCTTGCACTACTGATGAGTAATTTTAAACACGCTACTAACATTAAATATTTATCAAGTAATCCGCGCAACTGCTGATGCGATAACATTAAGTGATCAGTGCAGCTTTGATCAAATTATTTCAACTGTTTACCATGTGATCAAAGCATCTGTTGCAGCTGTGGGGTAAATTTTATTAACTCTCCACCGAGGGATCAAAACGGTTGGTTAGAATTACGCCCTGCAGCTTTTCCCTAAATGAGTACAGAATAATGCTGAAAAGCTTGCTCACTTACGCTGTATGACCTGTTCATCTGATATATGTCTTGTGGAATATAAACCTGTGAGTATTGCAGTATGCGCTGCGGAATCCATCATCTTTGTCCACGACGCAAAATGAATTGTGGAGTTTGATTCTGTGCCTCATCCAATGTGTTATGTAAAGTGTAGAATGGTACTTTACTTACAGTATGTACAGCTTACAAATAATATGTCGAACAGGTTTTGATAGATGAAACCCAGAGCACAAAACTAAAACGGCGTTTGTAATTAATACCCGTACATCCACTTCTTTGTTGCGGGGTAATATTGGAATCGCTACAACGAAGTCAATTGCGACGATCACAAAGGTTAGTCCCAAATCTCGCTGGTAACCATAGTTGGTGCTAATGTAGCCATAGTTGGTGCAGCGACCACCTGAGAAACTGCGACCTCCAGCGCTGGCAGCCATAGTTGGCCTATAGCACACCAGAGTAACTGCGTCCTTGTCAAAGCCATGTTCATCATAAAGTGTTCATAGTCGTTGCTCGAGAAAGATAGAACGCTCTCACGCTGGAGACAACGTTAATTAAAATTAAGGGCTGCGCTCAGATTTTGCTTCATTAATAAATTCTGCCCTCAGATACAGCATTTGTCAATGAAATCGTGGTGAGAAATAAAAATTGATTACCAGTGTCTCCGGTCATTTATTGCAAAAAACTTTGCGTGACTGAAGTATGAACTAAACTGGAAAACGAAACCTGTAAAATAATTAATCTATAAATTAATGCATTCATTATTATCTCTTCACAGATAATAATCAATTCAAAAATTAAATAGTTAGATTGAAAAGCCAAGACAAGTAATTATATTAGACGTAAGTGATTCTTGATGTACCGCTTTTACTTTTATTTTCTTACTCTAGTAGGAACTAGCACGTACTCTGGGAGGGATTTCGGCATATAAGTGCGTAAAACTATTATTCGGGGAAGATTTTGTGCATCTATAGGCACGCTTCCCTTGTCCAGAAGTGCAAGCAATTAAATGGTTAAATCACAAATTCAAGCTTCAACCGGCAAAATTTCTTCAGTTTATAAATGGACCCACTCGGATATTTTTAAATAAAATCAGACTAACTTCAAAAAATTTGAGACGTCGAATCTTTACGTTCCCTCACTAAATCTGCTTCATCATCAGGTTGACTGGAAAAAGAGTAATTTTCCTAAAAAATTCAGTAAATTTGCATCGAGTGAGTGACGGTTGACACGCTGAAGTTTGACAGAAAATTGTGTCATATTGAGTTTAAGGGCAACGCTCGTGTTTTTCTTCAGGGACAAGCAATTGACGTACAGAAGTGTGGATGAATTGCGCACTATTGTTCACAGCACAAACTATCCTGATCACACAATAGTTAACTAGAGCCTACACGGCCTAACTGACTGAAAATACCAATTTATTTCATTTAAATACCATCAATAACACATGACTCCAGCATAATTTTTAATTTAAATAAGTTACTATGCAATGATCTTCGCTTATCACAACGCATTTTGTGTTTCTACTTCAGAAAGCCAGTGACTGCAACGAAGACGTCTGTGATCGGGTGACATGGAATCCTGTGTACAATTGTGTGGAGCAGTGCGTGCTGTTATCTTACAAAGTTGCAAGGGTTTGTGTTAAATTATGATTTACGTGACAAAACGTAACAGTGATAGTATGGAATTAACAAAACATTAGATGAGGAATTTACATATGCGGCAAGGCTATAGCGAAGTAATTGACAGAAATTACTTGACTTAGCAACGCCTTTTAGGCTGGAAGAGTAAACTTTCTACTCGGATGTGCGCTGAACGATCTCGAGGAGGTGTAGCACATGAACTATGTAGAAAAAGAGCTCCAAGGGCCAGGTTCTTCAAGCAGAACTAACACACGTAACACATTTGACACTCGGAACAGGACGAGGTCCACCCATGTGACGGATGTCTGAAGCGTGTTGATTCCGATGATTGTCGCTAGTAAACTCCATGAGTATACGTCTAAACTGAATACATATTATAATTATCGTAGGTTGAGTTTACAATATATACATTTGTCTCCACAACAAAAGTATCTTAGAATAGACTAAAGGCATGCGTATATTTTCAACTGTACAAAGAAAGTGCAGATGTTTTCTAATTTATTTTATGCATGTCATATATGACGCGCTGCATTGATTTTATATGAATCTATCCAAATTTAATATATTATTTAAGCACAAGAGTCACATAATGCTTGTTTATTATTGGAGATTTTTACTGACCAGATGTAAACTCGATTATGACGCAAAGTTGTAAAACAGTCGAGCTTCAATCAATTGGTTTCCTGAAGATCAAAGGATTTATTGAAACATTTTGATGCAACTACCGGAGTTGCGTGAATGTGGTGGTGTTTTGAAAATTTCTTATAATAACCATTAGATTAAATCACACAAAATAAAGTAAACCTACATAGAATGATAGTAATTCACGACGGAATTTTTGATAAGGCAGTAGACTGAAAGACAAGTAAGACAGAACAATAGGGATATTTTTGAACATATTGTAGTATGAGAGGGCCAAATGCTGGCAACGAATCGTAAAGGGGTAATTTTGGTGTCGTGTATAGGATGATACTGTACGATGATGATGATGACGATGATGATGATGATGATGATGATGATGGTGTAAGATGGTACTGTAAGATAATGATGATGATGATGATGCTGTAGGATGACGATGATGATGATGGTGTAGGATGATACTGATTAGATACCGTAAGGCCACAAGTGAGTAAGGCATTAAATGGCGGCTGTGCACCATGCAGAGGCTATCGTGAGGTAGGCACTGTAGCAGGCACACCAAAATGTTGAATACTGACGGCGAAGATTATAGAGTCTGAAGTCTATATTTAACTCAAAGACTGGAGCTTGTGATTTCTGTTACGCAGGGCAATATTAAATGAGTTACTGGCCAAAATAAGACTGTACAGATGAGTAGAGGGATAACGTTACATCCCCGCGCCCTCTACCTTTATTTTTTTTACGTACCCGGTGCCCATGTCCGGGTACGTCTAGGATATGTGTCTTCCAAGAATGATGTGCGAAAAATAAAGGCTCGCGGTTACCAAAGCAATTGAAGCACAAAGTATGAAGAGATGAAGAAAAGTCTTAAGAATTGCGACCAGGTGCATGGGAAAGTCTACACATGTTGAGCAGATGAATTTATTCCAAGTTAAAAATTTCACGTCAAGTAGCACCCGGGCACGCGAGACTACTGCCCGTAGTAGAATGGGTACATCGGGTGGGAGGCAAAGTGCTGCATGGGGGAGCGCGTGTGGGGGAGGCTTGCATTGAAGGAAGACGAAGTCGTCAGCGCCGCCACCGCCGCTGCGGCCGCCGCTGACGGCGCGGCTGACGCGGCTGCGCTGACGCCCCTCAGGTCAGCAGCGGCCGAGCTGCAGCGGAGGTCGGCGGACACGCCAGCGCAGGACGGCACGGTGGACGACACCCGGCGGTCAGGGGTGTCCCTGATGGGGGGTGGCGCCCCCCACGAGCCCCCCACTCCCGCCCCCTGGCCGCTGTTGCTCAGGTGGGCGCCCGCGCTCTGAGGGTGAAGGAGTAATTTGATGCTTGAAATGGGCGTAAATTATTGAATTGGTGTCATTAACCCTACAATGACTATGACTTTCAAAATTCAATGGTGAAAATACCTATAATATATATATATATATATATTATATTGTGTCAAATTTGTCTTCATACATTTTATTAGGCGTGCACTGCAAAGTATCAGCACTTTTCACCTTCTGATGTCGGCGACAACGTGACGCTATTGCCAGCCTATACTGGCGGTGGTTGTGATTACGGTGCAATGGTGGAGAAATTCGGTTGATGAAAATTTTATTAGAGTAAGAGACTTTTGGGGAATGAGAACTTTGAAGTCTCCTGAAACAATTAATTATTCCACCACTGTATAAAATTTGTGTTCAACACAGGAGCAATGAAGAAAATAAAAAATTCTAAGTCATTTAACAAAGCAGCAAATGAAAATTTTTCTCCCAGTTTTGTCTTTCTTGTGTGTAAAACTTCCTTCTAATGGATGATTATTTTTTCAACATGATTTTGATCCTCCTGCCAACCGAGATGTTGCTTATAATGAGTGTTTCAAGAGTTTTTTATTTCCTGATTTTTTGTTGAACCAAAATGTCGCTCACCCAATCTGAAAGTATACGGTGAGATGCAGTCTTTATGTAGTGAAAAAAGATATATTATAAACCAATCGGTTCCGGTAGTTGTTAATAAACTCAATTTCCATCTAAATTTCCATTCATTTTTTTATAGTGAAATTTAATTGTCCTGATTAAGATACTTCTAACGCAAAAACCTTCATGCACACCCACGCACACGCGAGATAGAAGCTGCGACGTACTGTATTCTGGTAAAATAGAGACACCAAAATATCAGATATTCTGAGCAACATACAGTTTTTCTATTATATATATGAGCTGTCACACTGAAAGTAATTCAGATGAAATTCTTCTGTATTTTTAGTCCTCACAAAAATTTTCATCAGTAAAGTAGCTCGCAATAGACGAAGTTCAAGTTTCAACGTCATGCAATCGCGCTGTGGTTCTTGGCCTCTGATTTTCGATTTGCCATTCTTCGGGGCATCAGAATTTCAATTTGCTAAATCATTGTATTGATCAATACCCGAAGTCTAATCAGTTTCACGGGTGCCTGGACGCTAATTCGCTAAGCAGGAGTGCGCATACCGGGGAAAATCTCCTGTTGTATTTCCGATCGAGGACAAGAACGACTGCTTCGAAACCTCGAAGCCATGTGTCGTAAAGTCTATTTGCCTTAATTTGTAGCGTGTAATTTCAATCGAAATGGACTCTTCGGCCATGCGCGTGAAATCAAATATAGGATTTCCGTGAGCGTGCAAATTTTAAGCGAACTGGCATGGCGTCGCACATGAATGAGCGATTCCATCCAATGATTCAGCTGCTGCACGAATTTCGGCCGTATGTTTAAATTGAGCGTGTTATTATAATCATCGAGTTGAAGGTGAGCGCTACCGTGCGAGAAATTAGACAAGCAAATGTCGATTTCTTCAATTTCACGCTGTTTCATATGAAAAAATTGACTTAATTTTGGGAAATTTTGTTTAGCTTCGGAATAGTTTCGTTACCTGTCATTTCGAAATAGCTCCATTAATGTAATGAGAATAACAAGGAGTGAAGGAATTTTGAAAATAATTTTAATTTTCTTTTCATCTAATTTGTATATGAACAGATTTTAAAACGAAGAAAAATTTCACAACGTCGAGTCTTCCAATTTTTCTTTCTCAGTCGAGGAAAAATTCATTCGTGAAGGTGAAAGCCTAATGCATGCTTTGGAGTGATTAATTAAGGAGAAATATTGCTCCTCAACAGAAAAGCAATGCAATTTCTGCAAAATGGTGCGCACTATCACGCATCCCATTCGATGCAAAAATAGTGCGAAGAATTCCGGTGCAATTGGGGGCAAGAAAGCATGACTTCCACTGAAACCAGACATTATCATGGTGGTCTTGCAGTCTGACCAATCTTGGGAAATGATGTATTGGCTAAGTTCTATGTAAGTTCAGGTGCTTAATTCGTTCGGAGGAGGCCGTTTTTGCCTCATGAACGAGTTTTCTTAAAACATGGGCCTTTTCCTACAGCTCAGTTGTGTACCTTCCTTGGTATACTCGGGACTGCTTAATTGACCGGAATTTGATATGCTTTGAGTAGAACGGTGAGCGATGCGAAAAATGGAGCACGACTATCATTATTTGCAAGTGTTTTCAAATATGTGAGTATAGCATCACTCAGTGAATGTGACATTTTGGCTCCCCAACAGTTGAGTTCGAAAAACTCATGATTATAAAGCAGTGTTTGTGGTACTCTGAATTGAAGCTTTCACGTGATATCTGTTCAAGTCATGATGGAGCAGACAATTAGACAGCTTGCTAAAAGGACAAGCTTCTAATTTTTTACTGCCAGAATATAAATAAGATTACCGCAAAAATTTAGCCTTGGAACTACAGACTCCCTCAATGAAACATACCGTACAACTAATTATACTTCAAAAGTACCATAACATAAACGGAAAGCACACATTTCGTAAGTAAATATTTTGATACGTAATTGAAGAGGTAAACACCAATTAAACTTTAAAACAATATGTTCAGGTCGAGTGACCCCCTAGAATATAGATTCTCATACTCCTCTTGGATTTAGATGTGAATATTACCCATAGATGTCTTTAACAATGTTGCGCACTCAAAAGACTGAACTAAACTTTCAGAAAGCCTTTTTAAGGACTTTATTTCCCCCCGAGGAAAGTTATGCAGGAATGAATTCTGTTATTTTAGAAATGGTTTCGAAAATCCTGTAATGAAATGCTCAAGAAAATATATAGAGTTAAAATTTACTACAAGAGCGTGAAGTAACGTTAAGTAATGTTTGGAATTAAATTCGGCTGGATTTCCAAATAACTTTGGGCGCGAGTCTAGCCTGAGTAGTAGACAAGTGGGTGAAAGAAGGGCCGTACCATTTGTTTGTTAAGTAACGTTTATACTAATCATATATTAGAAATATGCCACGGAATGGTCTCTGCGGTTAAATTACGAATTTCAAGCTAGGTATCATATCTCATAAATCAAGTGAACATTTAAAAAATTAATTTACTCGCCCATTTCATAGCGTAAGTAATTGGCAGAACTAGTAATAAAGCAATGACATTCGAATTCTCTCTCGATTGAATTTAGAAGTCATTCTAGGTGTAGTGAAGTGTAGGATAAAATAAAAAACTCTACGTATTGGGAAGACTCTCTCATGATCAATTGCAATTTTCTACTGCTCTAATCATGAACGAAAACATTTTCTGGCTGAACTTGTTCCAATTCAAGCAATTCGACGCGCTATTAAATGGAGATGAAAGCATGAAGTCATTCCTTCAATCAAACACAATCAAACAATCAACCAAAAAGGGGAGAGTCCTGACCTGCGACGCAAGGAACTGCGAATTGTGCGCTGTGAGGGAAGGATAGGCAGCAGCTGCAGCTGCGGCCGCCGCCATGTTGGATCTGGTGACGTCGCCGCCAGCAGCGGCAGCCACGGCGGCCTGGTGCGTGGCCGCCCCCCCGCCGCCGTACAGCGACACGCAACTCTCTGAACAAAAATTGTTGGACACTTTTGAAAAATGTGTATTGGTTCTGAACACTTTTGAATAATACACTATTTTTTAACACTGATGAAAAATGTATGATTAATTTGAACACTTATGAAAAATGTAGAATTCTTTTGAACACTTTTGAAAATGTGTAATAGTTTTGAAGACATTCGTGAAAACAAGTTTTCATGTTTCGTAAAAATTGTACCGTTTTTCAAAGGATAAAGTAATCTGGATGATTCCTTGTTCAAACCAAAAATGAGGTGAAATTTCTACATCTAAGAACGGAATTCAGTTCGCTCCTTTGATGGTAAAAATGTTGCAAGTTTAAAAATTTGTACTGAATTTGTTAACAATAGCTTTAAATTATTCATGGAGCACTGTATATACACATAAATACCAGCGTTTATTACCAAACGGAATTGAATTCTAACTTAAAAAAAAAGGCTGGAGAAACGAACTAAAATTACCACCTAAATGTCTTCTCTACTGCAAGGAAAATCTATTATACAGAAAATACATTGATGTTTATTTCAAAATCATTTCCATGTATTAAATCAAAAATCTAATTTCAATTGAGGTGTCAGCACTAGGCCAAAAACAAAATTTTCCTTTTCAATTTCTCATTCATTTGCTCGTTCACTCTGAAAAAATATGTCTGCTAGAACCCTAGTATTGTACGACCAAATTGTGGTTATACAATAGTTAAACGTCGCTTCAAATTATTGTACTCGTAAGCTATTGCCTAACAATTCCTTTACTTTTTTTCTCAGTTAAATTATTTCGTGACTTTCTAAGAGCGAAATTATTCATATGCCGCCGATAGACGACAAATTCTCGTCGTATAAAAAATCAGGACTTATCACAGATGATGTAGCGGGTTGGATTTAGAGAGAAAACTCAATCACTTGAAACCTTTTTATGAAAGAAATAGTTTCATTCAAGGAAAAAATTAATTTTACAGGAGCAAAAAAGTAAAAAAAATTACTCATCGAATTTGCTTCCATAAAACTGAAATTCTGACTAAGTTGAAAACTAATTGTTTACTGTGAATTTTTGACAGACGTTTCTCAAGTTCTTGAATTTGAAGTCTCACCCGCTGACTGGGGAGGAAAAGCTGCAGTCGGGTCGCCGAATCCCTGAGTGGCGAACATGTATGGGGATGGGGAGTGTCCGTAGCCCATGGACAGCCCCATGCCACTCATGCCACTCATGCCCATGCTGCCCATGGCCGACATGGGGGGCATCGCAGGAGCGCTTGAGGACATCTGCTTCCGCAGCCGCGCTCTTCTGTTGCTGAACCAAACCTGGCGGCGAGAGTGGCCTCGACGTTAAGTTAAGTATGAATGAAAAATGGAACATGAATAAAATATAAATGAAACTTTCAACGAAATGCGAAGGAAATATGAATGATATATGATTGAAATATGAATGATATATGATTGAAATAGGAATGACATATGATTAAAATATGAATGATATATGAATGAAACTTTCAATAGAGTGTGAATGAGTTATGAATGAAAATTAAACTTTCATTCATGTTTATACATGAATGATGAAACTAAATTTCAAGTTCATTCATATGTATCCATAGCAAAACAGAGTTTAAGAAAATGAAAACGCCACTCATTTATGAGTCCAAGAAGAGTTTGATGAGTGTGTACAATACAAGAGATGTTTCAATACCTTTTGGGCATAGCTTATTGTGTTTGGAAGTTTTTAATGTTTAGAAAGGCCTGTTAAAAAACAGTACATGGTCGAGGAAAAATTTTTCCAAAGATGACCTCAGATTAATATTAACTTAGTAATGGTGTATTGGTAGCTAAGAAATATATGGCGAACGTTTTACTGATGCACAATACGGCTATTTCGAGAAAATTGGCCTATTCTCAATTATTGGAATAATGATTCAAGAAATGAAGAAGATGCGCAAGTTGTTTCTAGTCTTCGAGTAAAATTTAAGGCTTGTGAAGGACCTTGATATTTCTAGTGGTAAAAGACAAATATCATGAAAGTAAGTCCAACTTGACTCCCGATAAAAGGTCAAAAATGCTACGCAAATACTTCTATAAAAGTTTTTATAGCCCGTCACCAATAACTAGGACCTCCCGTTGAAAATTGTGGACTTTTTTTCGAAATTGAAGTAAAAAAAAGAGTTACTTCTTAAAATGAAACTGAATTTTAAATGTTTTAGGTACGTAAATTCAGCAAATGTATGAATGAAGTTTATGTTCTCATGAACAGTATAAGTATTGTATGCAAGTACACGCACTGTCCAGGAAAAGCTGAGCAAAAATCAGGTGGCACATAATTTGGGCTTGAATTTCTAGCTCGACACATTTTTCATTTTACCTTTCGATCTTTGCATTAACAATTCAACTATTGAAAAACATTAGGAACAAGACATGAGCGTCAAAAAATGTTTCTCTTGCAGACATGTTATTCGTTCATGCACACATGTTTTTCTTTCGTTCATGGACATTAGATTTAAACAATCCACTCATTTTTACTCATGAGTACCTAAATTTTGAGTATTGAATAAAAGAAATTAGCGAATTTAAAATCTCATTGGAGGTTGACTTGAGGCAAGCATGAGAATATTATTTTAAGGCACCGGACGTCATTACGGTAATCCTCTTCTTGATGTTGGCAAATTTAAACAAAACGGTCAATGAGCTGTAAGCCAATGCTACAATGAAGATATGATCTGATGTGAGTATCACTCAGAGTTTAAGTGATGAACTTGGGTTTCCGGGTAGGAATTGGGACAATTAATGGTATCGCTCCGCAATTTATTTTTAATCTTATATACCAACATTGTTCCTATTACGGCACATGTACATTCCCTTCTCAGTGCATCGTATGTTGCGCAGAGAAGAGTTGCACTCGAACGAAACTGTCACATCAAAATCACTCTTTCATTTGAATGTCCCATCAGTACTGTCAAACTTGCATTGATGAATGATTTTCCTGTTTTTGTTACAAAATGCACGTAAATTTTTATCTTGTACGTTTCTCAAGAATTTATGAGTATAATTCTAAAACTGGTGCAAAGTTTTCAAGAGTCAGTAGTCGTGCTTTTGCACTTTTATTTAGCGCTTGGTTTACACATGATAAATAAAATGATAATATCTATGAGGACGATTTCTTAAATGGAATTCATTGTGAGTGTATGAAATAAATGGTGATTTTTAATTTTGCATTCCACTCGAAATCATGCTCACGGCCTGTGATGATATTCCTAGCGTTCATTTCCCCGCAGTCGTTTCGAGATCTTGAGTCCAGATCTAGATTTAAATTTACCACATTGTTCGGGAATGAAATACTACAGTTCATTTAACATTTGCAACGGGTATCATTAGCCCAATATTGGCTGCAAGGTAAAGAAATTTCTAAGGCAATGCAAGCTTCGTCTACTTTTTGCAGTACACATTTATATATGGAAGCTTCCATTTTCATTTGTAAATTGGGTTAACGCAGCATAGCAGGGAAATTGACTCCGACACACCGCGTTCTGCAAATGACCGCATGAGAATGATTGAATGAAAGTTTTGTTCGTCGACACCACCTAATTGCAGCTTCGGTCATGACTACCCATTTTTGCAGTGTTGTAGGTTTATTTTCCGGCATTGATTCGGTGCATTAGGCCGATTGTTGGACCAACATCGATGATTCCATTAAAACATCATTAAGGGAGTGCTCGCGATCACGTGTGGAAGTGTTGCATTACCGCTATCAAGTTTAGAAATCACGTATAGCGTTCAAACCGTGAAACCTACACAAAACCCGATTTATGTTCATTTTTAGGTTGATCGGTGAGAACTATCGATCTGCATTTGCAAATCAACTTTGACCCAGAGGCAGTATCAAGTAGTGAAGCTTCAATCAGTATATAAGTGAGATAGCTGTTCAAGTTACAATTATTTCATTCGTAACTATATTTGTTGTACCAGTATGGAGCGTGAACTTTTGTCTCATGAAAGCTGCATACAACCAAAAGTAATTAAGAACAAAATAAGTTCAGGTAAAAAAACTCTTTATTTTACCATCATAGTTCAATACGAATTAAATTTTTAGTTGCTAAAAGGACTTGATATCAGTCTTACAGATAATTCTTACTTTCAAATAGAAAATTTTATTCACTTTGCGGTTAGATCATGGAAAAATGGCCTGCAGTATTCTTCCAGTTTGCTAACACGAAATTGAACATTGATGTTCCAAGTCTGGAGTCATTCATCATCACATTAACGTATCACATTCTCAATACTCCACATCAGAGACCCTGGCTCAAATTTTTAGAAGCCGAATATAAATTACACGATTTTATCATTACATACGTATTATTCCTCGTCAATTTTTGTTTAGAGCTGTCCAAATTTTTTTAGCCATTTTCAGCTTCCTATTTCAATACAGAATAAGCCCAAACCCTATTCTCACCATCGTCCCAAATTCCGGGAGGTGTGAAAGATAGCGTTTCTCCCGCATCCGATATCGATCAGAAAACCACCACGTACTTGTATCCGTGCTTCCGAGAGACTGGTCCTGGCAGCGAGCTCCTCCCTCGTGTAAATATCAGGGTATTGCGTTCGCTCGAAGGCCTTCTCGAGCTCGTCGAGCTGGTAGGCGGTGAAGGTGGTGCGGCTGCGGCGCTGCTTTCTGTTGCCCTGCGAGTCGCTCTGCTCTTCGTCCCCATCGTCGTCGTCGTACCCGCTGCCATCGTCACCGTCGCTTGAGAGGCTCTTGGGACCTCCTGACGATGGTGTACTTGACTGGGACTTCACACCTGTGACATTATAAAATTGGAATTTTACGATCTGTTTCCAATGATGATAATTATTCTTAACGAATTAAGATATATCGCGTGAACGTTAGAGGAGACGCGGTAGTCTGCTGTAGCTGGAAAGTAATGCAGAGACATTTAGGCAACGTATTTTTTTTAAAGGTGTCGTTTATAACCAGAGACTAAATGTAAACTTTTTCGAGCGTTTACATCGAAAGTTTTTATTAAAACCTTATAGACCAAACATTACGAGATCGTTAAAAGATAATCGCAGGTGTTCAGCAATGTGTCTGCAAAAGCTGTAAGTTTGATAATTTCCTCACAATATTATAGTAACATTCACTCTTGGCTAAGTGAAAAATTAGGTTCTCGTAAAAATAATTTGACAAGATCAGTGAGCTATGCAAGTAACGTTCTTGTAAACATTTTTTGTGTTCAGTCATATCTAATCAACGACCATAAAGTATCAGAAAATACTAACCGTTTCATTGCACAGTTTGACAATTGCAATGTAATCACAACTTGCAGTGGCTTCTATGACGTTTTCATTAGAGAGACACGAAAACATTGCGACCAGAATCCCTTTCGGAATAACATAGCGGTGATATAGTTTACGAACCTTAGATGTATTCATTAAAAAATTAACTGGTACCAAAATGTGGATTTGAAAGACTCGTACGACTTGCAACCCGAGACCAACTGCTGCGGCATTCAAATGGAGAGCCAAGAGGATCGCTGCCACATGAGACAGGAAGCATTGATTCTCCATTATAGGAAGCAAATGACTTTGGGTGAGCAATCGCTCGGAAATGAGGTTTCGATGCGATCAGTCGTATACGCGCAGGGAGCTTCCTCCTGATTCATGGGGATAATAGACGCGCCTAGCTGCGACGGGCACCATGTGTCAGTGTTGTAGCTCTGGTTAGACGACTTGGTCGTACCAAAACGCATGTTTTGAGTTACTACGATTCCAGCATCGTCCGTCAATGTATCTTCGGTCGACAGCTTAGCGGTACAAAATTACTCGTTTGAATCTGAATAATTTTTTCACATTTTAAAGTTAAATGTTCTTTTGACTTCCAGCGTAAGTGACTTGCACATAGTTAAAGTTTAAAAATTTTCGTGTCCACAGCAGTAACATAAGTCTTACAAATGTGCAGAAAGAACCATCAATATCTATATTTGAACTAATCACCTATCAGTGTTTCCCTGTTGTTTTTATGATCCCAAAAACATCTACTGTAGATTAGAACCTCATAAATCATTTTAGGTACTCTAAACAATGTATGTATTTCAGTTGTATTGGACGAATTTTTGCAGCATAGCCACCACCTTCTTCAAAATAGCCATTCCATGAAGTTGAATGATAGAAAAATACAATAAATGAAGTCATAACTCTGAGCCCGGAAAAGAAAGATGTTGAAAATAATTTCCAACATATTTCCAACAAAAGGCCTTCGATTTAAGGAAACCGTTCAAATTAAATCGAATAACTGAGTATTTTTACAATGGCGCTGCATTTCAAAGACGTGAGAAGGGTTTGAATGGTGCTTCATATTTATGTATCGAATACATTTCTTAATACTCGTATCTTACAGAAGAACGTACTAACTTGAACTGCCCCAGTGATATGTGTTTAATTTCACTTAAAATTTCGTACAGTGTTACAACTAGGTTCAAAAATTAATAGTTCACATCAACGCTGGACAAACTTCAGGTACCGTATCTTCAAATGTTTTATTTGTTGGTTGTGAGGAGTGGATCCCTCAATGAAATGTACAAGCGATGAGACATTCCGCCTCTAGGCGAGCTGGGGGACGAAATGGACGAACTGTGAGACAACTGCGTCACATTTTATCACGTATGAACGACTGAAAAAATCGTTGGCAAACATACCAATGAAGTGTTAATTGTAATTTTTAAATTACTCTCCAAAATAAAATTTTATAGGAGAAATTCAAGGGAAAGCTTTTTTCTTGAAATAGTCTCTTTCATCCCTTATTAGGGATCTTTCACGGGCTAAATTTTATTTTAGTAACAATGATCGAAAATATTTTTATTGACATTATTTCTGTTTAGACTACATTCAGAATCAATTTTTAATAAAAAACTACTTAAAAACATTCTGTAAAATTCTGAAACTCGTTTTTCGAGGCTAAGTCGATTACACACAATTACAAATTCCAACATAGACGAAGTTCGAAAAGCATAAACAATCGCAAAATTCCTCATTTTTTCGGAGCTAATCTGATGACATGAAAAGTCCCTCGTGGTCCCGAACTCGGAACACTGACGTTGTGCAACATTATCTCTATCATACAGTACTAAAACCTGTGTTAACAAATTAGGTAAGCAATTTTCCAATCTGCTCGCTCTTGCTTATTTTTACTGAGGAACGCCCCCTCGCTACACCGCAAGTCACTATAAAATCAAGTTACCATTAGCGGCGCTATAATTTTTTCACATGAGTGACTCGGGTTGCGCTTAAACAACATATGCTTTAGCATAAAAATACCGTCCGAGTTGGACGGCGAATTGGAGAATTTTCGGATCAATGTCGGGAGTTGGGTGTGCCCGAGAGGGGACGGACTGGTCATCTTTCGCTGTCCGGATAATTAGAGGCTGGAGGCCGGCGTTACGTCACGCGTACCCTCGCTCCTGCAACCCTACTCTGCTGAGACGGATAGGCGGTCTTTATGGGCGGATGAACGCCTTTATGGACGTGCGAGCGCCTTTACAGAGGCACGGGCGCCTTTTGTGGTGACCCTGGGCTTGTTTTCTTGCCCTGTAATCTTAGGATGGAAACCCTGCCCGTGTTACATGCCTCACCTGGCCGCAACTCGAGCGAAAAATACCTGTAGCAAGCGTTGTAAACAAATATCGTGGAGCTTTCAATGCGCAGCAACAACTTCCGCGAATTTCCTCGCGCTTAACTTGAGCAAAGCTTTTTCTGTGAAGTTAAATTGTTGTTGAAAATGATAAGTCACGCAACTCCTCATTTCCTTATTTTTCCTAATCACAGTAATGAAATAATGATTGATTTAGCTTTAAATTCGAATTATTTGTGCAAAAAAGGAACTCAATATTGAAAAATCGTTAATCTTTCTAAGCTACCAAAAATAGGTAAACGCATTCGATTTCTTGTTTTATCGATGCCCAACTTTGACAAAATTCATATTTAATTCATATGCTGGATACAGGAATACATGATAAGAACCCCATTTTTGTAACTGGAAAAACAGTATTGATGTTTCATTGTCCATTAGACTCTAAAATATTCAGCGCCTGAAATGAATGTAAGCCGGGATAAAGTACAATTTAAAACAAGCATTTAGAACCCATTTACTCGACGTCATACATCTCCTACTCAAGATAAAAAATGAACTTACCTAGTAATAAACATATAAAGGTAAACGTTTTAGAATTAGTAAATTCTACCGTCAATGCCGGAAAAATGAATCGGATTAAATGTAAAGTAATGCATAAAATATGGAAGTTATCGATGAGAAATTCGAGGATGGGAATTTTGAAAATACCTAACTTTATTTCAAAAACTTGCGTACGTTAAAAAGCTTACAACTTATGAACCAACTCAAACCCAGCGCAAAAAACACAAGCCGCCATACACCAACATACTCAGAACCAGCATATCGAAAGTAAGAATTAAAGACGATAAGTAATCTGGTCTCATTTAATTGAATCACTGACTGTTTACTTGAGATTTGGTAGTGAATATATCCAAAAACTATAAAATACAGAGAACTTCTTGCTATTTCCTTTGTAGAGTAGAATAAATTATAAATTTGGGTGAGGGGATAGAAACTATTACTGCAGTCTTTATTAGCGAATTTGGAGTGATATGCAACGAGATAATCTGCGTTTTGCCTAAATACTGCATACTGACTAAGACTGGTTCATGGATTGAGATAATACTCCCAACATACGGCAGGTGCCAACGATCGCACACACACACGCACACACACACACACATAAACACTGTTACTTTCGAGGCATTCGTCCTGTTTCTCTATCTTGTAAGATAAAACTACCTTGTGGATAAGATAAACTCGAAAGCAGTTCTTTGTATGTGTGGGAGTGTGAGTGCGATCGCTGTCAGCAAAAGTATGTTGGGAGTTTTGCTTTCATTTTACAAGTCACAGTCACCATTCAGGGTTTTCTTGTATTTACAAAAGGTCACCTGTTTACGTGTTCCTCTAAAGCCAAATTAGAAGTTGTTGAAATAGTTTCAATCCCTCCAATAAATTCAATTTTTTAATACTATATAAATCAAATTGGAAATGGTATTTTCGCATTTTAAAATCATCGTTTTTATTCATTAAAAAAATCGTTTGAAAAGCAATTCAAACGAAACCCAAGTTGTTCATTTTACCTTCTTCCTAACTTTCGATGTGCCGATCTCTGTGTGTTTAAATATCGGTGCACTGCGTGAGCGTGCTTGAATGTTTATTTTTTTTGACTGATTATATAATTATGAGTAAGATAATAAGTTATGATTTTTGTGAACGTGAGTTTATGAAATGAGGTGACGCTTTTCATGAGGTGAATTCTGAGCACCTTTAATTTCTGATTTTATCATTTTATGCATTGCTAAATATAATTATATTGCTGTTTGTTTTTACCGGTATGATGATGGAGTCTAAAAATTTCGAAACGTTTGACAGTGCAGATTTTTATTACTGAGTTGGTTCTTCTTTAATTTTGAAAAGGAGATTTCTTAAGAACTGTCTGTTCAGTAATATTTTTTATCCCATCAGAGAGAAAGAGAAACTGGACGTCGATGTGAGTCAAAGCAAATTTAAACCCTAGATTTTCTAATTCTACCAAGCAGTACTTTCAATTATGCTTTCAGATGAATACCGATAAGAGCTAATGTAAAAAGTGTAATTGGAATCATATATTCTAATGAACGCTATCTGACACTTTTATACGCGCCGAGATACAATAAAGCCTTTTGTACACAACACCAATAACAAGAGTTTCACCAGCTCAAATAATCCACGGATATTAAGACTAAGATTTAACTAGCAAAGTCACTGAAAGAGCAGACTTCCATAGAATTATGGAGGGGTTGGGGTTGTGTTTACTAAACTAGGAATGTCGGTATGGGATAGTTGAATACCTTTTTTTCCATAGTTTAAATTTGATAAGAATATAATTCGTGAAAGGATTTCTTCAAAAAAACTGTCAAGATAAATCAACGAAGGAACTGACGAATTGTTTATTTTGCGGAAAAATAGTTCACTACACAGGCACTTTCATCTCGAGTGATTTCTAAATTTCCATATGAGGGTTAGTTCATTTTATGCGAAAAAATTCACACTGAAAATTAAATTGATTTTTAGTTAAGTGTACAACTTTCTCTCTCATTTATCGTAATAAATGCCATGGAGTTATGAAATTGATGCAGAAAAATCTGTATATAAATAAAATGAAGAGCGTAGCTCACACTGTATTACGATATGGTAGTTATTAGCTGAAGATCAAGTATTTTCGTACGAAAGAAATATCCTGTGATAAAACTGCGTCACAGATTTGGCTTATGCTAGAGTCGATAAATCCAAGTTAAACTATCAATTATATATGTGTGCCAATAATGATGTAATAAATGGCATTCGAAATATTTTCCTTACAGTAAAACATATTTGCATCTTTCTTTTGGTTATATATAGTGAGGCTCAAAACACACGAAACATGAGCAAGTTTTTTCCTTACTTCTGTGATGTTTTCGTTAGAATAAAGCTCGCCTGTAATCTTTCTTTAGGTTAGAGTGACACTCAAAACACGAGACACGGAACATGTTCAAGTCTTTTCTTTACTTTTGTGATGTTTTCTTTAGAATAAAACTCGCTTATAATCTTTCTTTAGGTCATAGTGACACTCAAAACACGAGACACGGAACATGTTCAAGTCTTTTCTTTACTTCTATGTTCCCGAGGGGCCCTCACGCATCCATTACATACAATCGAGAGCCAGTTTAGCTGTTATCGACTGCCTGTAAAATAGCGTCCAATGGCAGCGTTCGTTTTCGACCGTTCCGTTCTCCTGACCAATAGGGATCGAGTTTCTAGCAGTTCAAGCCTAACAGTTATAGCTCCGATAATAACCAAGGTATTATGTTCGACGTCATCGGTTGGAGCCATCGATCCCTGGGTGGTTAGCGAGCCACCGCTCATATTTGAAGAGCCTTTGCTCGGTGATTTATTCAAGGAAAAGCGCACGTAAAGTGAGATCGGGCCCGGCTACGGCGCGAGTGCACCTTGCTCGAGGAATAATTCTGGTGCATTCACTTAACGAAATTCGATGTTCACTGCCAGATTCACGAGGATGTGGTGGAAAAACGCGATACGCTTTAAGGCCCTAACCTACGGTAAAAACTGACACGGGTTACCGGCGAAAGTTGTTCAGGGAGCTTACATGAGGTAGCAATATATTTCTTAGCTTTCTCATTAATTACTGGTGACACTAATTGTCTATTTGTACTTTCCTCGACAGACAGATAACTTGTGTCTCGTTTTAAAAAAATCTAGAAACTATATTTATTGAATAATATCACTGTTAAGCATCTGTGGTAAATGGCAGAAGGTTTTGATTTCTCCTGCATAACTAGCTCGTGATCATAAATATGAAGTTAGGCAACAAAAACAGCAATGATAAATCCATTAAAATGAAGTGTATATCATCTAAGAAGGTTTTATTTTCTTTAAATATTATGAAATGAGGGCTGAATGTATTTTATTATAATGGATGCATTTATTAAAATTATAGGAATGTGTTATGATGCTCGCTCTGGCCACATACAGTTTGATTATGGAGTCAACTGCAATTTGTGGGAAATGTGCGAAGCACACGTCAGACAACTATAGCCAACAGCTTTAGAGAATTGGTTAGATTTCAGTAAATAATTCCAGCTTAGCATGTTCTACCTTTATTTAGAAGCCCAAGAGACAGGTGAAAATATTTACCCTGAAGGTCTGATGGCTGCACCCAGTCATCATTAAGCACTTTAAAAAAATATTGCGAATTGAAATGATCAAAATAAAGGTGTGGGTTACTTAAGAAATCACAGAGGCGAAATTGTACACTGATGTTCGGCATTTTTAGGCTTTTATTTTTGAAAATTGTACAAGATGATCAGCAGTTGTGAAAATATTATCAGATGATGATTTATGAGAACTTTAGTTACTCACTATTTAGTTAATTTGATACGGAATGTTTCACTTTTAATGAACATTTTACGTTAAAAAACGAATTACAAATAGGCTTTAATTTTATCCGAAGTTCCTTTTGTGGTTGCATTAAAAACTTTAGTTCAAGTCATTCTATTTCATTTATTAACATCTTTCGCTCATTCTATGGCTAGTTTCCTTTCTCTATGACTGTTCGGAGAGTTCGGAGTCGATGCTTTAAGTTTTAACATTGCATCCGTATTTTTACCGCAATTCCTATAATGTCAAGTAAACATTACTGTAGATTCATCTTGCTATTACAGGACTAATGTCGCTTAACTGATATCAAGTAGAATCGGTAACACCAACGTATTAAAATAAATTTTTCGAGATGAAGAACATAAGAAACAAAAAAGCTTCGAGGAATCGAATAAGAGTTATTGAGAATTAAAGTTATAGGCTCCCTCAAACTCATCAGGAGATGCTCTGCAGCTGCATTTGAACGGGCACTCTACATTCTATCCAGTCTAACTTTTCGACTCGGCATCTATGATTTTAGCCGCCCAGTGCTGTGGCTATACTTGGGCGGCTTAAACCACAGATGAGCGGGCGAAAAAGTTAAACTGGGTCACAAGGTATGACGCTGAAACTCATTTGGAAAGTTCTGTAATTCCATACGGGATGTTTCCTGAAGCTCCAAATTAAAATTTTATTGACACATCTATAATAGAAAACAGTTACAGTGCAACGTAGAGCTGTCAGTCTTCCACTACCTATTCAGCACCCCCTTATGCAACGCTAACCAAGAATATACTCCTAATAAATATAACAATTGTATAATGACTTATAAGTATAAAAATTTATATTTGTCACACGTTGAGTAGCAGGCGCTTCAAGTACACTTCATCCTCATATCTGTGTGGTTATACGCGCCTGGTTCGTAAAGCCACAGCTTCTGTGCCCGTTTATTTTCATGTAATTGGACAGAAAGCCCCAGAGAGATAAATGAAGTTTCTTGATTGGACGGTGAGGGCAGGTGAGAAACACTGCCGCCTGCTTCCGTGGCTTCTATTTATTAAGGAGCCGCAGAATTGGGAGCGAGTCATCACAGAGGCGTTAGGAGGGCGCTCAAGTGTGCCTGTCATAATTGGAAACTCGCTCGCTGTGACGGCCCATACTTAGCGTCCGTAGAAACAACGGTTTGTGAAGCGCTGTAACCAGAGCAGCCGCTGCAATGCTTACTTCGTTTGATATGAGCAAGGCTTTTCCATTATGAATAAAAGTATTAAATCCTTTCCATGATCCATGAGCTGCAACTCAAAGTATTTTGAAATCGAATACATGAAGAAAGAAAGGAGAAAAGGTGCGTAGTACAATTATGGCTTGAATTTGTGCAGTGGTCATTGCAATGAAACGGATCACCAGGAAAATCACGCGCACTCAAAACGTGTCTCACAACAACTTTCAGAATATATTGTTATTTAATTGATTTTCGATGTTTAATAATACGATTCATCTCACCAATCGATGTATGTGTGTCGGTTTGATTATCATAGATTTATCTTAAGCACGCAGGCGACAATTATAATCTAGAAATAATTACATATCCATATAAATTGATCAAACGCACGTAGTGGAAATGTTTGGAAGGTGAAAAAATTTGAGTCACTGGTACATATAATGACCCGAAACATATCCTTCATTATCATAGGCACACTTATGTGCGAGAGAATATAACACTCTGATAACACGTTGGCTAATTTTGCATAGCGATTATATGTCTGAGCTAGAGATATTATGTTCCAAGAGTACCTTAGCATTATTCAGTGAATGTTGAGACTCGAAATAAAAATAACTTTGTGCAAATAGTTTCGTAAATTGAGTCAAAATGAGAAGAAACTTCTCATACCACGCAGAATATGTAGAGACTTCTAAACGATAGCATTGGATAAAAATGTAACTTATTAACTCATGCTGTGAATTTTGGTTTGGGATGACAGCTTAAAAAAAAATAATTGGCACTTTGACGATGAAAAATATTGAAGAAGACACTGTGCATATAAGGTGCGGCGGGCAAATCAATGTATCTACTGAAATTAAATATCAGTATTATTATGCATTTATGATACCTTATAACAGTTTCTAACCAAGATCCGTTAGTATTAACTTAGCAGCATTTTCAAGGGAATTACAGCTAAGTTGAAATAAAATACATTGTCCTAAATACAGGGTGCGCCAGAGAAACTTACTTATTTGAAAGGTCAATAAAAGCAAAAGTACTGCAGTTATTGTTTTATTGTCTTTTTTATTTGAGAATACAATATCCCAATTTTGTTTTACACTGTTTTGAAAATGACATCGGCTAAATGGCGACCCCCATTGCGCATACACTGATTAAGTCGATTTTTGAAGTAAACTATCCATCACATGGAATCCCATCACCGTTCAAACTTTGAGATTTGGCTCCACGCAATTTCTTTTTATGGGGTTATTTGAAATCGCTGGTTTATGTCGATCGACCACGGACAATAGCTCACCTCAAAAACAACATTCGCGATGCCATTGCCAACATACCGATTGATATGCTGCAAAGAGTGGACACGCACTTCAAAAATCGACTTAATCAGTGTATGCGCAATGGGGGTCGCCATTTAGCCGATGTCATTTTCAAAACAGTGTAAAACAAAATTGGAATATTGTATTCTCAAATAAAAAAGACAATAAAACAATAACTGCAGTACTTTTGCTTTTATTGACCTTTCAAATAAGTAAGTTTCTCAGGCGCACCCTTTACATAACGTTATTACTATATATAATAGGAAAACACATTTTTCATAGACTCCATGTACGTAAATCATAATATGAGGTAAAAATGTTTCATGGCGTTTACAACCGTGAAAAAATCCTGTTTATATCTGAAATGAAAATCTAGATCAAGTTTCATGAAATGAGAAGGTGTAAAAATATTTTACTTTACTATTTTTCACGAAAATTCACGTAAAAATCCTTGCAAGATGTAGAATACTTTACTTGATCTATTGAAGTTGTTCCATGGAACTCCACGCACGGGCTTTAGAAGAGGATAAAATCGAAAGCAAGCTTGAATAGAAAAAGCTATCTCTCTGCCTCACACGCGTACGAGCAATAATAAATAATGGCCAGCTGACAAGACGAGAGGGTCTTGTTTTGGCGACGAGTTCACCCTTCTGCGCGCGAGGCGGTTTGTTTCCAGCCCCTGGTACTAATTCATCGCGACCGCCGACCGCCCGCAGTTCCATAAACTACCTTTAGAGGCAATTGATTCAACAGTTAGCACTTCCCTAACACCTCGCCCGCCTCTTTACCTCAAGCGAATTATCTTTACCCTAACTGAATTAGGGCTCATACACCGGAGGTAAAAGGCCGCCCTTCTTGTATCGTGGTTACCAAAAATTAATTGGTCCTTCGCGGCAGGAGCGCCAACCGAGAGCGCAATTTGTTTCCTGCCTACCGCTTGCTGGAGTGACATACACGTGTACCTGGGCGATCACTGTTGCGTGAGGATGGGACACGAGCTCACCAGCTTAGTGCTTAAAGTTTCAATATATTATTAGTCTTGGGGTGTTCTAATATTAGTTTATTTGTGTCAATTTTCATCTCTTTATCCTTCATAATCCGACATAGCCTGAAATTGTGAGCTTGAGGTCGTTGTGAAAAGTTTTCTTCTCATCATGTTTTCCGGTAGAAAAATCGTCAAAAATGTGATAACTCTACCATTATTCGTTCGTAAAATGAATTCTATGTAAGTATAATTAGTGAAAGGAGTGGTTATAAAACGAGGCAAGAAGGAAAAACAAAAAATCGAGTGCGACTGAGATAACACGTATACAATCGAAACTCGAGTAGTGTGACGTTATCGTACGTGGATATCAATTTATATGGAAAGAAATTAGTCTTAGTCGCTTAATTAATTTGGAAATAATTCATGTTTTGAACAATAGGAAATTACGGAGAATAATTTTAATCCAAATGAACTGAGGTTCGGACTAGATGTTGAATAATTTTAGAACTACAGTATCTTTTGTTGAACATTTTTAAACGTTGTGAAATGTTCATCATAGCAGAACTTTTAGTGATATGACTATTGCGAATCGAGTGTAAAAAACGTAAAAATTTAAACGCAAAATTCAAGCCTGAAAACGTAAAGTATGAGATTTCAATAGAAATTATGATCTAGAAAACGATTAAACAAGGAGTTGAAAATACTGAAGTGGTTGCTATGGAGCGTAATGAGCTTCAAGGAAATGCTCACAACCATTATCAATTTGGAAATAAGCTTGGTGTTTGAACGGTTTTTACTCTTTACAATATAAATTGCTCGAATATATTTAGCAGAGCTTGTCCACTAAAAAGTCAAATGATAATACATGATTAGTGAAAGCTAAGGGGACAAAGGTAATCAGGGCACGGAGTTTTAAACGGTAGAAACTATTGTGAATAGCTAAACAAGGATGCGTCGGCTCAGAGTTGTGTCACGAGGCGTAGACAATCAAGACATGACTGCAATGAACAAAACAATGACACGCGCGTAAGTTACTAAGAAGATACGTCAAAAAACTAAGGGTGCGAAATCAGAGCTGCATGAAAGTTAGCCATAAACGGATGATTATTTTCTCGTTGCAGTACATATCACGAGGCTGGGGAGAACAGGGCTTATTATTGATGAAAATACCCAAAAATCTGCAAAATGTCCGATAGAGTTTTTTTAATGTAAATAGAGAAGACTTTTCTATCGAAAGTACGTAGTTTCCCTCAATAGGCACAACGTACATCCTTATCTGAACGTCACGATTTGCTCACAATTCAGCGAATGGGCGAGGATCATTCCACATCTGTAAACATCCGTTTGAAAAGTTGAATTCATCGTACAGCAATTAAAGCACCCAGAAGCATAAACCAGAACCTAATAGTTACAATAAAATTTAATAAACAGAGCCGTAGGAGCCAACCAAGTAGGTAAGAAAGGTAGCTTAAATTGAGCCGAAGAAAACATCGTCTGCAGAACGGGTTGAAATTATCTCCAGAGCAGACCCGGGTGTCTGCAGTCAGGCAGGACACAGCTCATTTGTTCTGCAGGGGCGGACCACCAGCGCGATTGTGAACAATGCCCGAACATTTGTTGTCTCTCCTTCCACGGAATATCCGAACGCCTTACGCAGCTTGACCACACCTCTAGCCAAAAAGCTACTGATGCTTCAGGATTGGCGAACGCAGATTGCTTGCGGTTATGGAAAATTGAATCCTAAATAATATCAGAAGATAACACAACTACGCGGCAGTAAATGATGAATTTAATGGTAGTCGTAAAAGATCACATTGGTGGTACATTCCAGCATATGTTGAATTTAATCAATTGTTTTGTGCTTAAGCTATGACTAATTCTCGGTGTTGTGCACAGTAAATATAATGTATTACCGTGAAAGGAAAATGAAGCGTACACGGATGAATTATTCTTGTTGATGCAATAGGCGAAAAGCCACTCAATAAAAAAACTGTTGTGCAACAAGAAAATTGCATAATTTTTTATTCGATACCGTTGTGGACTAAAATAATTATTTTTCGTGCCTATTAAAAAAAAATAAAAAATTTTTCGAGATTGGTGACGCCTTTGTTTTATTGTTCTTCAATTCTAAATAAATTGAGAAACCAACATCAGAAAGAAGTAAATTATCTAATTAGAAATTTCATTTTCACAGATTCCGACGTTTCTTCGTGATCAGAACGAATAGATGGTCTCACACGAATCGTTTTTCCTTTAATTCGTTGGTTGGTGTAATTGAAATATTAAGTATCAAGTGTAATCGATGGGGAATTAAACAGGTATTAAATATTAAGCGTAACCGATGGAAAAGTGAAACATTCACCCATCGCATTATAAAAAAGAAGAGATCGCTACGTACGTCGAACACACTTGCAGGTATCAAAACCGAGCACCCGGCTGGAACATAACATTATCTGGGGACCTTGAATCGAAAATTAATGCTCACATTATAAACGCATTCTCAAACCCAATTTTCATCGAACGTTCGCATACTGGGAGCTATGTAATCAATACCGACCCAGGTGGTGGGTACTCTGGTCCCGCAGCAGCCCTATCTGACGGCCTCGTTAATTCAGAGCTCGAATTTCGGCAGTTGGGACCCCACTGTGTGGCACGCAAGGTCGCCCGGCACACGTGCCACACTTAACCCTCGGCACAATGGAGGGACCGTCCCGTGCCATTTAATGCCAGGTCTGTCCTGCACGTTGACCGTGACATGAGGTGTTGTGTGTCAAAGTGACCGCTGCATCCTAGAATTGATCCCAGCAGCCGAATGCCAGCGTTCCGTCATTTAACTTTATTTCTGGTTATGGTGTCGAGTTGTACACATGCTCACTACGCGTCTAGCGCAGAGCTTGTGCTCCTGCCAATAACGGATAACATCGTTCGTGAGCTTGACGTTTTTGAACCCTATTGGTATTATCGTCGTATTTAATTGCCTCACGCTTAGCTCTGGGGAATAGCTATCCCATGTTATCTTCGAATGATAATTTTTGCGCTTTAGATGTTGTCATTATCTCGCGCGTCCATAATTTCTGCAACCACACAGATAATTTTTAATGCTATAAAATTTTCAAATCAAATCCTTTCACTAAACCTAAAGTCGTCGCTCCAAAATGATCGATTACGATTTAGACAATTATAAAAAAAATCCTTTAGAATCTTGTATAAGAGGACGATAGTTGCTCGACAATGTACAAAGAACACAATAACGAATGGAGTTTTTGAGGAGTTTCAAGGGCATACATTAAAAAATAACAAAACAATGATGATATCTTGACTGGATATTCGTGAGTAACGTATGACCTGTAACGAGCGCTAAATGGTGAGCTACACAAAAAAGTCGACAATATCAGGCGAGCTAGTGGCCTAATATAATATCTTCTGATCGAACAAGAGTCTGGTACAGAAAATTACATCAATTTCGATGATCAGCGTTGGTTCGTTTAACTTCACCTTGTATTTGAAAAAAGCTTTCCTGGTGAATCTTTTTGCTATTATTTCACTAAATTTTCCATTTCGTGATTATTGTCCATCACGCACAATTAATCTAATTATAGGCCAAAATGATGAGAAAAAGTTATTCAGGAGTTTAGTGGAACTATTCTTAATAAATAATGAACACGTGGGTGCTAGACTAATTGGCTTTTATTTATTGAAGAAGCTGAAACCATATTTATTTTCTTGCAATTCACGTAATTGTGTACTGATAAATCACCTAATAACTGCAAAGTAGAGGTCCGAGTCAACAAAGATTTATTCGGTGCAGTAACATGTATTCTAAAGTAATGGGTATTTCGTAGAGGGACGCAGTGGGTCATTTGATACAACAAAAACATTATATTCAAAGTACTGAATTATTCAGTGCAAACAGCACTCATTATGAGGTAGCATGAGTTATTTTGTGCAACACACAACGAGTGTAGCAGTCACGGAGTCGCATAGCAACTTCCTGAATTTTGCCTTGCTGTCTTTCCTCGCAAGCCATCGGGCAAGGGGAAATCTTTGTCTTCAACAATGCTCAAGCTAATTTAGGCTGAAGTTTCTACTCAAATGATAATTACAGAATAAAATATCAAGTTGTAGTGTGGATCTAATCAAGAACGATCGACCGTCCCTAGAGGACAGAAATCAAAGCTTGGACGCGGATAGTCATCCACATATCAAGATTGTCATGATAGTAAAAATCACAGTGTGTAAGTAAGCAACGATTGGTGTTAGTAGCGACCAGATTGTATTGGCTGATCATAGGTTAACGATACACTGCACAACCGCACTAGAACGTGCAAATGAAACTTGTGACTTGTGTGAGTTTGGCGTGTAATCTGAAAGTGTCGGTGTCGATGCTCCTCAATTGGCTACCTTCAAACTTTATCGAGGGAAAAATGCGTACTCATACAGGGGCGTGTAGTATAGCACACGCGAGTCATTTGTGTTCAAATGACTCATATAGCTGTAATAGTTGTACAATGCATATAGCTGTAATGCGTTGTACAACTTAACATTTGAAAAATGAGATTTAAATTTGAAGCCTGAGTGTTTGATGTAGCAAAGTATAAATTGCCGTTATTCCCAGTCAAAATACCTGTGCAATCTTGCATAAAATAGAGAGCCGTGTGTGACAGAAAGTTACAATTGACACTATTAAAAACTAAATTGTGCTTAAACAGATTTAATTTTTTTTGACAATTCCTAATCCAATTCAATTATGAGACAGTTTTCATAGGCTTTTCAGTTTCAAAATCAGCGACCAGAACCTTCTTCATCCTTGCTCCAGACATGTTTACGTCCCTTAATTAAAGCTTCAGTTATAGCAAATGAACGAGGCAGCTAAGAGCAAAGGTTTTGTTCCTTACCTAGCACACCTGAAGTTGATTTTTTTCATGACTGTGCTATGGTTAAACGGGGAAAAAATGACTTAGCTGGTATCGGGAATGACTTTTTTCATATTACAACCGTTGGAAAATATAAAATACAGAGATAAAGCTTTCATTATCATGTAATTCCAAGCAGTCACGAAACACCTGCTTCTAAAAAAAGGCTATGATTGTAATCCACTCTTTTGAAGAGAATCAACATGAATCTCATATTCCGCTCAGCTGAACTTATATTCCAAACAACGAAGACTTGTGACTTTCTTTAAAGCCCCAGACCCTTTCTTAACACAGCATTGAATTACACACGATCGAAAACCTGTTTTATTGTGATTTCATGCTCTTATTTTGTGGACGTTGAAGAGTTTTGCAGTCATACAAATTCAAGATTTTGCTGCAAAGATTTAAGGAAGAATTGAGTCATCACGTACATGCCAGACGCAGCTCATGAAGACACAGACTGCGTTTTCCCGTAAAGTTGCTTCCCTTCTAGGAATAAGCCGCTCGTTTCTCGGATAAATTAGCCAAGTGTTGTCATAGTTTGCTGTGACTTCAAGGAGGCAAACTTCTACTCTCTGGAACAATAGCGAGAGTGTGGAGCATGAAAGAGAAGCGGCACCACTGGTGTGGGAAGGATGCGGAAGTCGCTATGGTTGTATAGGGGCACCCTAGAGGGCGTCTTCACGCCTCCTAAACACGCCTCACAAGACTGGCCCAGATGCCGCACAAAAGACCTAAGTACGGCAAGCAGAGCCTGATAATGGGCCCGACACGCTCCATGATCTCCTTGTGGGTTACGCAAGTCATCTTCTCGCGCACTCTTACGCACGCTACGCGGCTCGTACTTACTCTTGTAATATTTTCTAAATGAACTTCTCGGTTTTGGTGCTGAAATGTGATGGTGTTAGTGGCTATGAAGTTTTTATTATTTGGATTGACGGGTCTATTGATCTCTCGTAGATTTATTCGTTAAAATGATTATCTGGTGTCAGTCGAAAATGTCGTGACTGAAAGTAAAATTGTTGTGCGTTGGATTTGCCTGATTTGAACGCGTCGAAAATAACCTTAGCCAAAAATTATGTATCCAGCATCATGCATTTAACGACCATGAAAACTCGAGATTTAGGAATCAGGACGGGAAAAAATGAGGCTTTAGAGATTATTCCTACCGAAGCATAAGCTCGGAAAACAAATATGTTATGAAATCATACGCCCATCGAATAGAATCTTGAATGCACCTCATAAGGGACAATCACTGTTTTTTCTCTTACCAATAATTATCTTTTTAACTTTCATTTTACTGGGCAGCACCCGATGTGTATGTTATCCTTGAAACAAAATAATCACGAAGCAAACAATGCCGGGAAACCTCTCAGTTATGTTATGCTGCAGGTGACAGCGGCAAATATGCGCCAACAGGTAGAGCCTTGTGTGTTTACATTAAGTTAGAGAAGCAAGCCAAATCGTATTCTTTACGCTGCAATGTGGAGTCTAGTTAACCCCGTAAAAAAGCTTAAATCAACGGTCTCTAGGGATATAATTCAGTAAATAATTTTCAAGAATTCTACGAAATTCCGTAGGCGAACAAATATCATCACCGTTAGTTTTAAAACGGTCATTGATAATATAATTGTCACTAGTCTAAGTTTAAATTCACCGGGAGAATTTTATAACTTCGATCAGATAAAGTTTGTATTACTAAGTATAAATTTATGTAATGTAATTTATGGACATCATTTTGCTTCATTATGCAGCTGTAATTTTTTCTAAAGTTAAATGTGGAAATCAAATTCAGTAAATTCAATAAAATATCAAACCGAGAAAGGTTTGGGCGGTGCAGCTTATTATGCAGGAATTAGATGCAGCTACCAATTTCCAAAGATTTCAGAGCATGAGAGCAGAGCACAGTTAATGCTGCGAAATTTCCGTTCACGCGGTGGATGGATTAACGAGCTTAACTTGACTTGGGCCTGGGTTGTTATCACCAACATAATTATTACAGCCTGCGTGTCTAATTTGTGTTGAATATTTCAAGCAACCGCTCTTGCTATTTTCTATAAACACTATTTTCTTACAAACACTATTTTCACAGTTCTATGCATTTTGAACTCAGCCAATTGGGACAAGGCAGGCCTTTTCCATTCTCAATTAATTTTTGTGGGATAGCTCGTACAGCATTTTTGATGCAAACTTAGATTATAATATCTCTGTAAATCCCTTATAGGCTGTATTCAATTTCCAAAGGCATAAATATCAAACAGTGACAGAGATTTTGAATTCAAAATGAGGTTATCGATGAAGGCGTTAAATACAGAAGTGGTCATCGCTATTTATGCATGTAAAATCTTGGTCTGAATACATTATGAAACTAGGTATGATATCAACCAATAAAAATGTATATCACCAAAATTATCATAACTTTATGAAAAACTGGCTTTAACTGTCTACCTGGCATTCCAGTAAGTCATGCCACAAAGTGCTGGTCCCATCCGAATTCATATTTTTCTGCTAGGCTTTAATTGCTCCTTGGAAATTCAGAAGAAAATTCAGTTGTCAAAAGTTTTATGGCGAATTTTGAGAAATAGAAGTCTGTAAAACTTTTCGGTTCTGAAATTTTGGAATACTCGTTCTTTGATGTAGAATGAGTTGATTTCATTCAATACTGCCGTGAACTGGCTTTTGATTCTAAAGAAATATGTGAACATCAGCGAACTAAATTTAGTTCAGCCCGCTTGTCCATGCCACTTGCCAATAATTATTACTAAAATAGAAAGATGTATGCTTGTTTCCCTACTTGTTTTTAAATTTTCAACGGCTTAGAATTATTAAATTTTGTCATGTGTTTAACACTGCATCAACGCTTAAAGAATTCCTTTGAGATTTTCCTATGATGCAACCACGTGCTTAAGGTTATTTTTTAATGGAAATTAAGATTGTGAACTTCGACTTACCTTCCTTTTTTCTAACGACGTCTTCTTCGTCGTCTCTACCTCGCAGCAGCCGCGATATGGCGGACACGGACGGCGCGCTGTTGCGGTCACACAGGCCTTCCTTCATCAGCCTGCCGTCAAAGAACACAAGCTCATTGAGTAGGTAATAAAAACTGTACACAGGTAAATTGAGCCCAAAATTACTAGCTTTTACGTACGGATGATTTTCCGAGACTCGAAATTCGATTCATTGCGATCTAGAATCAACATTGTTCTGCTGAGCAACGAATATGTCAAGTTCTTGTGAGAGGAAAAGTTTAAAGATAAAAAATAGCGGCCATCACTTGCTATCTGTAACGATTTTTAAAATTAGTGTATACTGACACTTAATTACAATCATAACAAAACAGAGAAAATCCAATTCACGTTGTTCAAATGTGGTTTACCAAAATGAAAGTGTTTATGCTTTGAAAAAAACTTTATTCGTAATGGCTTTGAACTAAGCGCGCGTAACTACTTCACAATATCACAAGTAGAATGATGACTTGCAAAGCAGTTGAAGTTGAAGAAAAACGTTAAGGAGACACCGAGTCCGAAGATAGTTTGTGTTGAATTCCATGGAAATATTGTGCATGTTAGAGTATAGGTTAGAAATTTTCTTAAAATTGGGATTTTCGGTCATCATTGTTGTTTAAAAGTGTACTATGTCTTGCAATTAATTATTTATAAATCATAATTTTATAAGTAAAAACTTTGATAAGTTCTTTCTCAATGGATAGTCGATGCTACATGATCTACCATCATTCAAAATTGAAATGACCTCTGATACAAATGAATAATATACGTCATCTGTGCCAGTACTTAATGTTCAAAATTTAATTTCAACTGGAAACTTGAATTTTTATAAGTTTGCACTTGAATTTTCATCCACAAGTAAAAAAGAGTTAAATGAAATTTTCAAGCCTTCTTATGACTATTTAAAATCCTCCTATTATATTGTAAACGAAATGAATTTACTCAGAAAACAAATACTTCTGAACTTTCACCCTTTCCAATTAAATAGTTAACATCGAGATTGGTTTTTATTCGGCACATTAGTTAAATTATTTCATAATAAATGAGTGTCCGATATTGGAGAAAAGTTTTCTGAAATAGTACAAAGACTCAGATCGGTGCTTTTTTCCTCCCTTGTACTGATCACTTTTCTCAGAAAGAAGCCCAACTTTTTCGACGAGCCAGTGATAGACTCAGGCGATTACTGAACGTTCTACGATAATTGCTGTACGAAGTTTAACTTGGAGATTTGCTTGAAATATTAACGAGATGACCAAAAGAAGTACTAATGGCAGTCCTCCAACGCAGCAATGACTTGTTGAAGGGTTTCACTGTCACTACCATGAATACTCTTATAAATTGTGTCGGACTTTCAGTGAAATACCCCATAGATATGTTCTCTGCCTGTCACGCAGAAGAAAACAATAAAAAAGCATATTCTAATGAACTTCACGTACTTGATATTTATATTTTTGTTCAAGATAATCAAAATAATTTCAACGTTTTAACCACGCTTGAATTTGCTGACAAACAATCGTGCAGCATCATGAAAGTGCATCAGCTGCGACCCTATGGAAGTTGTCGGCGGCTCTGTTGTCCTTGGTGGTCTTTGTGGCTAGTGTCGGTGGTTAACGCTTTCAATTAATAAAGGACCGTCCTTTGCCACCGAACACGCCATTAGGGAAGGAACCATTCCTGTCCGATGAAGCAGGCAATTTTTCGAGGCATCTTCTTACCTCAGAAACAATGCAAGCCGCTAATGCTCACACAACCCAAAATTCGGGCTTTACACCTCATGCCTAGGTAAACATGATACACCAATTTGCAGCAGGTATAAATTGCTGACATTGCAACCTAGGTGGGCTGCGGCGGCGGCTGTGATGGTTAACGCTATCAATTAATAAAGGACCTTCCATTGCCACCAAGCACGCCATTAGCAAGACGTCTTCCTGCCCCATGAAGGGCGTTATTTCTCAAAGCGACAGCTGATCGCTTCCTCGGTACTGCGGGCTCGTGATGGTTTGTTACAAAAAATGACTTTCATGAAAGAAACGAAGTTATTATTGTGCATGATTATCCTATGCGACCTATACAATCTGTTAGAATATGAGGACAATTAGTCTATGAGATCAATTAGCTTGTGCCATCTAAGCACTCTATAATTTTCGGATGAATTTAAACTGGGTTGCTGAAACGATACCTAGGAAAGGTAAGTTGAGGCATTTTGACTCCATGGGCTTACTTAATGTTAGACTTGAACAGAGCTCATGGATAGATGAGAAAGTTCATTTTATGAATGAACGTCGAATTTGACTTGTACGTCGAATTGAGAAACAAGTCAAAAACCTAAAATTTCTTGCATGGTATCCAAATGGTTTCAAACTCATGATGATTTATATTTTTTTTCATGCAAGAATTAGAAATGGAACATCATAGAAGAAATAAGTCAAGTAAATTCGATTGTGGCTGCCGTTTAGATTCAGTGAAAAGAAGTTCTACATATCTAGATGAGAAGATGGGTAACAATTAAACATTTTCCCAAGCGATGACACTGAATAACGATGACATAAATCAACATCTATGTAGTTCTTCAGAAACGACTTCTTTTCTCATTCAAATAAAGAATAGCGCTGGTTGGTTAACGTAAACTTCGAGGTGAAATAACGATGCGTTTAATGGAGTTCACACACAAGAACGTGCTATAACAGCCTGTTTCAACGCTTGGGACATCGATGGCTTAATTTAAACTGTGTATGAGAACGGTTTGTTCAATATTTTGTGACATATGTTGTAATTTTGTTTTTGTTTTGTGATTTTGTTTTGTGTGCAAATTTTAGTTACACATTAACCACAAATAAAATAGTTGCGTGTCAGAAAGCAAAAAAAAAAAAAGAAATTCGTAAGATCTAATCTGAGTCTGTCAAACGAATGACTTTATATGTTGGTGATTTGATCACGTGAGCTCTCTGAATGGTTCCTCAAGTATTACATTTAAACAAGCGTCTTGTAAAATGAGGTGTTCGACCAACAATAATTGGAGGCTTCATTTGAAGGATATAATAATTTTTAGTTAACAGTACAGTTTTTTCCAAATTTGGTTGCGAATGAATATCCAATAACTGCTTGGTGATCGATTATTTCTTGACAACGTATCGATTCGTTAATTTTTGACAAGTAGAAAAAAAATTGTGTCAGAAAGAAATAACCTAAAATATGAATATACAAACAAAACTAATTCTTGAGTGTTTTTAGAAAACGATAAACATTTCTTACTCAAAGCATACATGAGCTTGTTTGGTTTGGACGAAGAAATTTAATTATTTTCTTACATCTTGAACACTCTCAATGGTTTGAAGTCAAGAAGGATGCATGCAGTGCGGGAGTGCAAGTTGCAAGGCAAAGCGGTTTCCTGCTGAGGCAGAGTAGTACAATACAGACACGACCATCCCCTGTGCTCAACCCTGTGATTCTGAACGAACGAAAGCTCAATCGTGAGACGGAAATAAGATAGAATTTCGGACAAAAACTATAATCTTGAATAAAAAGAACTAACGTCTAATGTTCCAATGATAGTTATTAAAATGTATTAGTTAATCCCCATAAATAGCGGATTAATAGAAATAATAACTTTTTTCAAAGGAAGCAGAAAGTATATGACACGATTTTTGATAGCCTAATTTGATATAATACGAAAGGGATATGTTGAAACCAAATAAATTTATTCGAAACATGATAATTTCCTAACAATTGAAGCACTCATACTTTGACTGAGCAGTATCGAACACCCGTCCGCGTAGTTTCATAAATCACGAAATTAAATGAATAAGAATTTTGCCATATTTCATATTTTTAAGTAGGAATCCCAATTTACAGGGTCTTAGACGATCAGACCGCCATATAAGCATCAAATCACCACTAAGGGGAGTAAAATGCCCTTCTTCAAACCCAAAATATTTTTAAGGAGAGATAAATGCTTTGACGCCTTACATTTTTCTTATGCCTAGCATACACCTCAGAGATACATGCTATAGTTAAAGCAAATGCAAGTTGTTCAGGAAGTTTGCGAGGAAGTTTGAGAGTGTCCACAAGATTGGTCAACAATTCTGCTCACACTTTAAATGCTTACGCAATTGTTAGCTAACTCTCACATTCTTTACAAAATGAATCATTTCCCTACAAAACACCAGCAAATTTATGACGAGAAATCACTCGCAACTTTCAGCGTTGGACGGGACGCACGCAAGTTCGCTCGACAAGGACCTGTCGCCCTGCGCACAGCTCTACGCCGCTCCGACACGACGAGCACACGGAGCAGGATTTACGAGCGGTGTAAGTGTCCACAGCGAATCCCGAACGTCGGAAATCATCCTTCAAGTTGGCCACCAATCCTAACATCACACTATCGACTGGTGTGCAATTAGAGCCTCATAAAGCACTCACAGTCTCGCCTTAATGGTCTCTTTACACTTTAACAAATCTAGCAAAGTCGTTTGTCATCGGCGAGGGACGCGCGCGCGTTGAAGAGAGTCTCGGCGTGGTCATGTCAACTAGATCATTATGACGACCGAGTTAAATATGAGCTGTTTACCTGAGCATAGGGGCCATTGAGATGCCATGAGGAGCCCATTATGCGCACAATGCACCCAGCTGTGCATGCTAGTCACAAAATCTATTCTGGCGCAGTGGAAAGCGTGCTTCATGAGCTTACAATCTTAGCTCGCTGTACGCATAGAATAAGCTACCGGCTCTTCTTTTCATTTTTACCGAGTAGAAGTGTACATGAGAGAATACTATTTAAAATTTTTGATGAAAGTGAATTGTTTTGTGACACATGGGTGAACTTATTGGTTTTTACGAACAAGTTTCTAAAAATACTTTATTTCAAGGTTTTCAATACATTAAAAGATGTATTCAATACTCTTATACTTCCCTATTCCGTCATCAATAAAAATACCGAAGGTTGTTATCTTCTCGTTCAGACTAAGTCTGTTTTTCTTCTTCTAAATTAATTTCAATTCTTTAAGTGAATATTCGAATTCTTCACTTCTCTCGTTATTCGATACCAAAAAATAAGCTAGTTAAAATGTATTCATGGCGTTATTTGGTGCAGATATTTTAATTTCAATTAAATGTTACTTCATCAACAAAATAATTCCACTGTACTTTACTACACGCTGTGATACGCTAAAAATGAATTACCTTGTGGTAACTTTGAGTTAGCAATTATGTTTTCATCGTAAGGACTTGATGCAGCGACTTAAAATAAACCAATGCATGTATACCAGAGAAACACAACAAAGTCGGCATGCCCTATAGTGTCATCAAGTGGTGCCGGAAGAAAGCCATCCGAGATTCAGTGCCTTCTGCCGCTGAAAATAAGATTCCTCCTCAACTTCGCCACGCATGACACTGCCGTGGAGACACAACTGTCAACCGCTCCTCTGGGGCTGCGCTGACGCGCCTGAGTGGTCGATGTGAGCAACATTCTATGAGAAGAGCCAATGTTTGGCCACTGAAGACCAGTTATTATTATCTTTTCAAAAAGGTTGATGCCGTGAAATGATTCTTTCGCTCAGCGGGGATTTGAATTTCCATGCAAACATCCCTGATGGTCTTTGTTTGGGAAAACTGAACATTGCGCTGATTTAAATGTTGATTTCAACACAAAGCCTTACGAAAAAATTTAACTGTGTGAATGAATGAGTTACTGTCGTAAAGAGGTCAATTTTGTTTTCAAAAATTATCAAAAACTTGCAGTTTCCTCCTCTCGTCTAAAATCATGCGGGAAATTTTTCGTATTTTCTATTTTTTCTTTGCAGACTCTGAAGACTCTAATTCATTTGAGTATTTGCTTTTATCAAGCTCATTAATTCATTCGACTAATGATACTACCAGGCCAAATATGACCCGTCCGTTCTACCATTTTACAAAACTCGGCAAGTTAAAAGGTAACTTCTGTTTTTGAATTCTCATCCTAACCCAGTGCGATGTTTGCGATGAAATGACATACTCAGTTTTTCAGTATAATTAGAGTATTTTATTTATTTTTTATATCTTACATCAATGCAGGTGACTTCGTTAGTTCAATAACTTGACACGCCAATCAGTTGTTAGTTTATTCATGAAATCATATAATACATACGAACACTTAACTAAAGCCGAAAAGTTTTATATTATTGACGTTATCGGGAACTGGGGTTAAATGAATAAGTCAATTCCTGAAATGGAATTGAAAAGAATCACTAATTAAAAGCGGAAATTATTTGAGTGCATTCATGCTCAAAATAACGAACAGACTTTTTAAGACTAGAAATTTCAGCAAGAGCGAACGCAATACTACGTCATCAAGAATGGAATGGAATGAGTTAGCACTTTACGTACATGATTACAAGCTATTCAAGCTTTAAAACACGAATAGAGCGCAATCAAATTTAGGGCTGGTCTGCTAGGTATACTTCATAGGCTATTAAAAGAAATACAGCTTGCATCTAAAGCGTACTTTCACAGATTGTACTACTTCGGAGACAATCTATCGATACAATGTGTTTGACGGAAAAGATAGACTGTGCGAAATTCCGCATCTTGCGTCATGCAGACGCACTCATCCTTCAGCTGTACGTTGTACCTTGCGTCATATAGATGCTCCCACACACCCATCCTTCAGCTGTACGTTGCATCTTGCGTCATGCAGATGTTCCCACGCACCCATCCTTCAGCTGTACGTTGTACCTTGCGCCATGCAGATGCTCCCACGCACCCATCCTTCAGCTGTACGTTGTACCTTGCGTCATATAGATGCTCCCACGCACCCATTCTTCAGCTGTACGTTGCATCTTGCGTCATGCTGATGCTCCCACGCACCCATCCTTCAGCTGTACGTTGTACCTTGCGTCATGCAGATGTTCCCACGCACCCATCCTTCAGCTGTACGCTACTTCAAGCCGTATACGGGGAAAGCTTTGGCGTAACCGCATCGTCCTCTTCGCGAATACTCCAAAGCTTTCTCGATAAAAAGAGAGGGCATCGGGCTTAGAGCGGTTACGTTTAACTTGAGCAAAAAATGTTATACAAACACTTTAAACTATAAACGAAAACGTCTAAACGTATCTCAACAAAACACTTTCCGTGGGATAATATACATCTCATCGCTGAGTTATGCTTGATTATCAACAAGATATTCACGTTTCTTTCATTATTGTTTAAGAGATCAAAAACGAACAAAATCTCATCTCAATGTTTGAACTATTGAACAACATAATACACTTAAAAGTTTTGATCCCTATCTATTCCGTTCTCGATCATAAGTGTTTGTCAAATTTGCCAAACATCTCAATTCGAAGAGCAATCTTCTTCATTTTAAATAATTTTCCTTACAATTTAAATTTTTACTTCACATGCCACTCATTCTTTGCTCAACTTGCACTTTTGCTCGCAGCCGTCTTCGTTTCCCATGCAGAGCTCCCGCGAGCAGGCAGGCGGCGGTGCGCCACGGCAATTAGCGCGACAAAGCGGCTCTGTGGCGCTGCTAGCACTTCTACAGCGCCCGTTTTATCATGAGAATGCTAAGCAAATACTGCCGAGCTCTGGTCGCAGTCGCATGACTTACTGACGCTCACGCGGTTGCGCTTCGAAGCCCAAAAACTTAGCCGCTTTGTCGAAAACGGTGGTTTTTGTGAGGCGCATTTGAGGACCCCTGAATTTGCGCCTTTTCGTGTTTCTTTGTGACACTCCCTCAGATTTGTGCTCTCACGGTCAAACACTGTCTTTCTTGATGACTGTCATTATTGCATGTTGGGTACTGACGAGATGTGCATCGAAAAAACTCATCGTTCATTGATAATTATACTTCCGGGGCATGACTTCTGTGACAGTGAATACTTGGAAGCACCTGTAGAGCATGGGGTACTGACAATATTAGGTCGTATGAAATTATGGATGAAGAAGCATAGCGGCACAATATCTCTAGTCTGTATGTGCATGAAAAGACATACGAGGCTACATGCAGCTACATTCAATAAAAATTCTCTCTAGCAAAGAATATTACATAATTTCTTTATTTTGGAAGGTATATCTCACTTGATTTAATACGCGTCTCGCCGACAGTTATAGGGTTTTGAATTTTTAACTGAGTGAGAATCAGGAGATATTTTAGGCGATAACAGGTACGCATGCAATGCAAGCTGCAATATGAGCAAATGGTTCTCTATAACGGGTCCCACATGTGAAAAAGCACGCTAATTATATGTAATTAGCCAGCTATTCAGCTCATCTCTTCGTAGGATTGAAGCTAAATGATACACCCAGAACCTCAGTTCAGCATGACGAAGAGAGCCTACACTTATAAATTTAAGATTAAACCAGCAAATTGTTTAGTCAATTCCAAAGCATCAAGAGGTCGTTAGAAATCTGCAAAATACTATTAGAAAAGCGCCAAAAAATAATAATTTGGATACAGCATATATAATGCATAAATCTAATCAAATATAATGTAATAATTGAATTATACAAAAACACAAATCTTGAATGCAGCGCGTATGGTTCTGCTTCTGAAAAGAAATATTTCGCAAGAATGTCTGAGGGATAATCTACTACACTGGCCTCAGCGACTTCTTCTTTTTCGACACCGTCAGAGCGCTTCAGTTTCATGATTTCCCATGAGCTTCCTCCGCACACAAGAAATTTGGACCGTGACGTTCTTTTCCGCCCGGCTGTGGCATTGTAACGTCAAACTTGGTCTAACGCAGCGCTAATTTTCCGGTACTTAAAGCGATGAAAAACTAAACCGGAGTATTTGGAAGAGGCGGAAAGGCCGTGACCTTAAACTGCTGCCGCTCCTGTGGGCGCTGCCGCTGATCTTTGGAGCAGCGTTTGTCAATCCTGAAAATTGCCGCCGAATTGGGAAATCTGTTTTGATCTACATCTGATAACTAATGTGAATATATTTGCATTTTAGATGTCTTGAACAAATTTAGACACGAAACGTGCAGTATATTTTAATTAAGATAGAATTGCAAGTTGAAAAAACGCAAAATTAGTAAATAAATTTCACATATAATTTCTTGTTTAAAGCAATTGTGCAGTTTTGCATTTAGAATCGTGAAGAAAAGTAAGTGTTGTGAAGTCTATTGGCCAGCTGAGAGTGTTGGTATAGAAAAGACCAACTTTGCCGCTGCATGCAGAAGTCAATTCGTTGAAATATATAGTTCGTTAATGCATGATCATAATTAGTCATAAATTGCTTATTCTGTGCAATGCATTCGTATATCATTTGGGATCCCCCGTTTCAAATGCCTCTTATTAAATCAAGTGAGATATACCTTCTAAAACAAAGCAATTATGTAAGGTTCTTAGCTTGAGAGAAGTTACATTGAATGTAGCTGCATATAGCCTCGTATGCCTTTTCCTGCACACACAGGCTAGAGAAATAGTGCCGATATGCGTCTTCATCCATAATTTTATAGGACCTAATTTTGTGATTTTAATTTATTTAATTCGATTAGTTTGAAATGTAAAATTTCTTCTCAGTTTACTACAGCTCCGTGAAGATAGCGGGCATGAATAAATCACTAAAAATCATTCACTTTTTGTGCGGTTGACTCGCTTCGTAGATCGATCTCCTGATGTTCACCCTCATGTGAACAAACGCTCAGAATTATTGAGCTCACAGCGTGTATGAGCTAGGAACGGAAATATAAAGTGTGAATATGCTGCATTATTACGTACCGTAGAATATTATGTAAGCTGAGTTCTTCATTCTTTTATATTCGTTTCTGAGCGTATTAATGAGAGAACATTGATATAATTTTTCAATGGCATTACTTCACATGTCATTGGAAAACATGTGCTCAACTTAGACAAATAATAGGATTTAAGTAAATGGTCTTTGTGTTTACTATACTGACGTTACAAATTCGGTCTCAAATTCACAAGCATCTCTAAAAATTTTCGCGAGAATTTTTCAAAGTCTAAAACAAATTTGCATATAAACTATTTGTAATACACTGAAAAGATGCCGTGACTGCAGTTGAAATCAGCAAGTCAATTCCTTAGAGCGAGCGAATGAGGATGTCATCTTCTCTCGCGTTTAGCGGGCAAATTTGTACTCGGGCTGCTGTGGTAACTGCGGCCACCCACGGCGTCTGTAGCTGATCCATCATCTGCCGCGCCCGCTACCCTCGCACCGAGGGAGCGATGGATGGCCAGTTCCCTCACGTAACGCCTCGCCGACAACCCTCGTTTTCCCACCTTTATCTTGCCTCTCAAATTGATTTCGGGCGATACGTGCTTCTAACATATCATGTATACTTCAAAAATAATGCTCAATCGATGAGAACTTGAATAGATCATGCAGGATAATGATCTCGTTAGGCTCGTGAATGGAGCTGGGTGCTTCACACTCGCCTCGATACGCATCAAACGAACGATCCCAATTTACCTACCACGTCTGAGCGTAAAAACTTGTGTGCGGTAAAAACCTTAATTTTGTTTGCTTAGCTCAGCGGGCGGAACACAACACACAGCCACCTCGTTGTGATGCCCCTGATCAGGCAGATGACGGCACGCCGTGAAAAAGAGAACTTCAAACCCAAACATACTTTTTCGTGTAGGCACTCAAACATTCACACCGATACGTGAACAGTAGAGCAAAGAATAAATAAACCGACACCAGGTTTTTTAAATTCTGGGATTTGGTGTTAAGTTCTTAATTTTAAGGAACACTCTCTTGTTCGCTCAATACTACCTAACTTTTTCCTTAGACGTGTTTTTGCATGGCTCCAGGAGAGTCCGCATAAGTTTAAACCCTTCTGGTATAAACGATACGTCGGCGACTGCTATCTCATATTCCAACCCTAATCTGACTGTGAACCCTTTTTTAAAAGAACTCAGTGTGAAACATTCTATAATTTAATTCACTACCGATTATCAATCAATCAACTGGCCAACATTTTCTGATTGTATGCAAGGAATCGTTTTCAACAATAGAAAAATTACTTCTGCAATGAAAAGTATGCCATGTCGTTTTGAAGTTGAGTTGAATCACGTTAAAATTCCAGACCATCTCCAACTCGCAAATGGACTTCAACAAAATAGCAATCCACTGGAATATTTAGACAACTCTACTGACTCTGTAATCACTTACAGGTTTTAATTTTACATTTTAGTTGAAAGAGACAACTAAAACTTTAAAACTTCTTTCCGAGAACAATTGTGCTTTCTGTATAAGGACTCTTTCAAAAAAATTATGCGTTCAACTAAGCATGTGAGCACGAGAAGCTCGCGGGAAATTTTTTTTGTAAAGACGCACATCTTTCCTTTTGGGCAGCACACGTGCATTGTCTTAATTATTGAAGTCATGAATGAAACATACACATTTGAACTTCATCTCTAGATAAGGAAGCTCAGGGAGTTATAGCGAAATGTTGAGTAGTTAACCTATCGGCGTGACATCCGTAGATAAACCTAAATATTTAGATGTCTACATCTGCGACCTACTAAAGATTCCAATTAAAGACTACTCTATAATTGCAAACTCAAGTTTATTGGAAATGAATGAATGCATTCACCATCGAACAATGGCATCAGTTTTTGGCCGTATAACCTATTCGTTGTCGGAAGTAAGATTCAGTTTTGTCAAGGAATATGAACAGTATTGGCTCACTGCTGTTTGTAGATGGCGAACTTATTTGTACCAATTGGTTGTCACGTGGCTTGGACTAAAGCAAAGATCTACGAACATATAGCAGAAGGAGCACTAAATGTTTTAACCTTATTTTGCTCAGTTTTTTAGTCTAATAGTTCTTGCACTCATTAGTTTTTCGTTGCCTCTAACCCAAACCTCATTTATTACTCGCGTCTATAGTTCGAGCAAATTTAGCATGTGTTACACTACCTTCTTGAGTTTCACAATGGATAAGTAAGTGAGCCTTTCGTGTAACACTCTTAAAATTACCCTCGACCTGCTGGAGATCTTCCTAAACTCTTTGTTTGTTAACCTTATGAGTTACTACTTTAAGTCAATGTCTCTGTTTAAAAACCTCTCTTTTTAAATGCTAATCTTAAGCTATAGCTTCTATTTAATCCAGGTAGGCCTTCTATAACTACAATTAATTTTAAAGGCGAACTGAAAGCCACTTCCCTATTAAAAATTAAGGGAGTAGCATGGTTGGTTAAAGGAGACAGCGGTGAATTAAAGGAGTATTAAGCGAACCGAGGCCTCTTCCCTTCTGACACTTCCAGGGCGCGACTCATAAGCGCGATGCGAGCAAGTTCTCCCATGTTGCTACCAGAGGCCACCTGGGCAGATGGCCTCTAGGTGAGACGCCTGTCATCTTTCTCGAGAGAAATGACGGTTGCCATCTTTCGCGTCAGTTTTGAAGTTGGTTTTGTGCGTGACAGATGTCTGGATCGTGTCTCTATTATTTAAAACGTTTCAAGTAGTGTTAGAGTGCATATCAGTGCGAGTGTGTATTACGTGAGGGTGTAAAGTACGTGAGGGTGTCAGAAGAAACAAGAGATGGGAGAGACGTAGAATGCTGGTCTGTAGAATCAATATTTCAAGAGCATGAACGGAGCAAGGACCCCACTGCTAGTTTCACCACCTCGGTCAATTGATATTTATGACGATTCATCGTTGTGGTGGGGCTGGTAGTGAAGGCAAAACCTAAATGTGAGCAATGTAAAAACAACAAAATGTGGGAACCAAACCTGAATTTTCCCTCGTCAGTCTTCAGCAACGTTTGAATTGAAGGACGTTCTTGAAGGTGATCAACGATGTGTTCAGATACATATTTGTGTGTGTGTGTGTGTAGGGGGGGGGGTGGTTGTGTGTGGGTGTGGGGGTAGGTGTGTGGAGGGTTTGTGTGTGGGGATAGATGGGGGAGTGTGTGTATATGAATAGCCGGTATAATTAAGCTCGGGCAAGGTAAAGTCATTTTATTTTCCTTTCTAATTTTAGGAATGAAAGATGAAAAATCTACTGGACGATAATTGTTTTTGTTATATATATAGCTACGAGTATATTCTTTCAACGACCCTAGGGTATTGTTGCTATATTCTTTTCAAGGTACATTTATATTGTTCCCTGCAGGCTTTCGCCTCCAAGGCTGCGTACAGCTGATTTCCCATTATTGCACATTCAACCGTTGACGCTTCTCATCCAAATATAGCCAGTTGCCTATTAATTATCTTAGTTATTGCGTTGCGAAAACTTCAAGCATAAGTTATACGTCACAAACATGTCCCATTAATGTCAACCTAAAAATGAACACGCACCCTTGAAATTTTCTGCACGTTAGTAGGAATGTATTTAATTCACATACACCGGTACATTTTTATTGTGCTATCAACCGTTTTTGCTTATGATGAATTGATTAATCGCGCAAGAACTAAGGTAATTCCAGGGCAAACTTGTTATAATCGGTTTGAGCAGTGTGACGGTTGGAAAGTGTGACTAATGGGAAGTCAGCTGTGCGCAGCCGTTTTTTTAAATTAAATTAAGAGGTGGCCATCCTGGGCCTCTCATGATTCTCCGATGGTGAATAGGAGAAACTGGTCGCGCCTTGGGAGCGCGACGGTAGTGCTCCATGCTGAGCCAGCGTGGCCACCGGTTGGGACAGAGGTGCAGGGGCGCCTATAAAGTGGACACTTCGAATCCGAATCAAAGGAGAAACATGGATGCAACAACCAAGTAGTAATGCGAGCGCTCCCAGGAATCACCGATGCCACTCCTATAATTTTTAATAGGGTTGTGGCATAAAAACAAAAAGTAGGTAAGTGTGGTACTTGAAAATAATTGGTCAAAGTAGTAGGCATATGTTTAGAGTCATGAAAAGGACGGTATCAAGTAACTTTTCGTCTCTTCTTATTATTGACCGAGATGTGGCGCTGAGCGTTTTCATATAGCGGTTTTCATCATTTTCCACGTTCTCTAATTCAAAGATCATCATATAGCTGTTCAGAAAGAATTTTATTAACATTTGTGTCTCAAGCTTACGACAAGGGCATCTTCATGCTGTTTTTGTAAAAAAAATCGTATCTGGTATGATAAATCTGAAACCTCCGCGTGTGATGGCTCTTACCTTTTATTCTTTTAGCTGCAAGTTGACGGTTTTTCCGAGGAAAGAAAGTTTTCCTCATAATCTTACGGAGTCAGCGATTTTCATTTTCATCAAATTTCAACGTTTATTGCTTTAAGCTTTCATTTTTTAAAATGAGTGATCAATTTCAATCTACAACATTGAATGAGCCCGACCACTATTCGACGAATTAACTATGTAAAATATAGCAGTATAGTACGAGCAGTTTGTAAATAAATGCCTGTTATTTTGTGCATGATTAATTACTTGATTTTGTTAATTTTATTCATAATAAAAGGAATTCATTTCTGAAATGATCAAGTACTTCGGGAGATTCATTATCGTTGACTCCTTCGTTAAATATTTTCAACTTTTTTAGTGCGAAGTCACTGAGTGATTTGCAAAATAATAATGCGTATCTTGCCGCAGATGAATTCACGACGCAATGCTGTCCGCTGTAGACTACAAATAGTCTCACGCACGTGTATGAATTTTTTTATTGAGCATGCAAAACAGTAGACCCTCAGATAACTACGTTGATTTTTTTACATCCGACTCATTGCTGCATTCTAAAATAATAAATAAATCTCATACATGAAAACACACATCGACGTGCAGAGTACATTTAAGCGCTCATGCACGAAAACTAACAGCAAAAATCACAGTAGAATAAATACTCACTTATCTCTAATCTCCCACGAAAACACTCCTGGGTTTTCTTTTTTGTACTCTGAAACTTTTTTCTCAATTTCCGGTGTCGCCATTCGAGGTTTGGAGCCGCCGATCACGCCTGGTCTGATGGAACCCGTCTCCTGCGAGGCAGAGACAGCATTGCGTTATGGTCGTGTATTGATCATCGGGACTGGTTTTCCTGAAGTTGTATGGTTGAAGTTAAGGTCGTAAGTTGATAGTCTTAATTAAGTTGAAGGCCTCACTTCGAAGTTAAGGTCTTATTTTAAAGTTAAGGTTTTGAATTGATCAACGGGACTTGTGTTCCTGAAGTTGAATGGTTGAAGTTATGGTCGTTATTTGAAAGTCGTAAGACGAAGGTCGTAAGTTACGATGAAGTCTTACGATGAAGTTCAGGTCTTAAGTTGAAGTTAAGGTTTTGAATTAATCATCGGGACTTGTGTTCCTGAAGATTGATCGGCGTAAAATAAACATGATTGTGATTAGAATTAAGCATCTGGGGCAGACGTGTATCTACTAACCTCACTAACTACGTTTTGTTAAGTTTAGCGTATGTTGAAAAAATTATTTTATTCGAAAATGAACAAATCTTATTTACTCTAGTCTAAGCTTAAAATGTCAAAAAACATACTACTTCCTACTTGTTAGCAATTCATGAGAAGTAAACAGTCTTCCTTGTAATTTTGAATTCATTTTCATCAGACTTTGTTTCAAGTCATTTTTAAACGGTCGAATAGTAAAAAATTTATCCATTTTATTTGAAATTTTCCTGCGCTCTTGTCCAGTTCTTTCGTTAGGCATTCGCAAAATCCCTCTTCCTGTGCGAAGAACACGAGGGTAAAAGTTACTGGCCGCACCTCAGTAGGCAAGAATCTAGAACTTCATTTCAATTCCAACGAAGAAGTCGTTAACAATTTCTGGAGCAAATACAGTAGATAGAAGCTACTCGTATGCTGAATTTCTTCACCATCTGAACTTGAACATGAGTTAAGTGAGGAACAATTTGTATCGGACTGGAGATTGAAGTACGGGAGTTGTGAGGCTCTACGGGTAATTATTTCATGTACCCTGTGAGGGAACAATAATATCAGCCCTTCAGCTTCGAGATAACACCATGGTCTAGTTGATTCAAAGAAATAGGTCTCGGCTCTATTACTTCAAGATAAAATCGTGACCTTGTACCAGCTGAAGGAATAAATATTAGCCCAACGGTTTTCTTCAAGATAACACTACGACACGACCTTGCCTTCTGAGGGAATAATCGTCAGCCCAAAAGCTTTAAGATACAAACACGGCCTTAACTTCTAAGGGAGAAGGTATCAGCCCTACGGCTTCAAGATAACACCCTGGCCTTGCCTTATGAATGAACAAGCCTCAGCCCTAACAGCTTCAAGGTAACACCAGGGCCTTGTTCTATGAATGAACAAGCATCAGCCCTACGGCTTCAAGATAAAACCAGGGCTTTGCCTTATGAATGAACAAGCATCAGCCCTACGGCTTCAAGATAACACCAGGGCTTTGCCTTATGAATGAACAAGCATCAGCCCTACGGCTTCATGATAACTCCAGGGCTTTGCCTTATGAGGGAAAAGGTATCAGCCCTACGGCTTCAAGATAACAACACAGCCTTGCCGTATGAGCGAACAAGCAACAGTCCTACGGTTTCAAGATAGCATGATGGTTCTGTCTTTCTGAAGGAACACGGATCTGTATCGACTTTTTAGCTTCAAATATTAGTTGAACATTTGCCTATGAAATATTTACCTGGTATCTGTTAAGTATTTTGGATACGCATCCGTGTGAAACCCTGAGTTGGCGTGAGATGACGCATGGTCGCACGCCTGCTGACGCCATCTCGACGATTTTGACCCGGATGTGGTTGGGGAGAGGTCGTCCGTTGATGTACACCCCGCCTAGCTGGTTCACGCGGCCCTGGCCGGCTGAAGACATGCCTGCAAGTAGAGATAAAAGGAATGGATATGTTATATATGCCAATTAAGTTTGAAGCTGCGGATACTAAGCTGTGTAAAACCCATCTGCGTATTTTCCTCTGCATGGAATTATGAGACTGTGAATCAATGTGATAGAATGGGGTTATACGAACGAGAGATGCTGAGCCCCGCCGTCTGTAATTTACAGAATCCCTGATGGAAAGGGGCTAAGGAGCTCACTGAAGGCTATAGTAAGGTGTTTAACAGGAGGCATGCATTGACCCATTCGTAATCCTTCTTCTTGTCACTGTAACATTACCATATAGTGATAACATAGGTTAGAAATTCTTCAGAGTTAGATCATGAAACTTGAGGTGTCCCATCTCCCTCCCACTCATTACGTTAAGTACACTGACATGTGCTGTTAAAAGTCCTGAAAATGAACCTTCCGAGCAACATGCATGAAGTTATTTAAACTGTACAGGCTTAACTCTTTTGGAGTGAGTGAACTGCACGTTTTAATTTCATTTTACACATTTTTACTCTTTCATTAAAGATGTAACTTCAAAATAATTAAGGGCATTTTTTAGAATCTAGCTATGCTGATATGAGCAGTGTATTAAAAGCGCTTTGGCAGCAAATACAGTTCTAGATATGTTTTTGTATACAGTACGTAAATTATTCACATTACGATAAACGGACAAAGAGCAATACCGACCAAAAACAGTCAAATGAGCTACGATCATCGTAGTACAGAGTGACGGCATTACTGAATACTTCGTAGAGCAGACCTAAATGAAACGTCAGGGTGCGACGTAAGACAAACGCCGTTTCAAACGTAGTTTGAGACAAACGTCAGGGTGCGACGTAAGACAAACGACGTTTCAAACGTAGTTTGAGACAAACGTCAGGGTGCAACGCAAGACAAATGACGTTTCAAACGTAGTTTGAGACAAACGTCAGGGTGCGACGTAAGATAAACGACGTTTCAAACGTAGTTTGAGACAAACGTCAGGGTGCAACGTAAGACAAACGACGTTTCAAACGTAGTTTGAGACAAACGTCAGGGTGCGACGTAAGACAAACGCCGTTTCAAACGTCGTTTGAGACAAACGTCAGGGTGCAACGTAAGACAAACAACGATTCAAACGTCGTTTAAGACAAACGTCTGGGTGCGACGTGAGGTGAGGGGTAATAAGCACATTTTTGTGTTGACACTTTCAACTCGGCCGTGTAGTAAATACCGCCTTAGCAGAACACAAATTGTAGTTGCTCATAAATTTTTAGTGTTTCTATTCATAGCGCCAAAACATTCATAGAGTTTTTGGTTGGTTTTGAATTAGTTTAAGACGAAGGAAGCAGAAGAAACGATACCTAAAGATAATCTCTCGGCACGGTTGCCATATCATAATTTTTTCCTCATTTTTCATTATGTTATCTAGCACTAAGTTTCGTTCATTCGTGCAATAGATTAGTTTGAATATAATAATCAAATGCTCTCTGTTATTATATTGGGCAGTATACAAATAAAAGGATAAGATGAATATATTATTCATAGCTGTAGAGGACTCTTCTTTTTTGTATACTTGCAGTTAAGTTGGCCTCTGTAGTGACACAATCTACTACTCGTACATACCAGTCTATTACTAAGTTATTTCGAAGAAATGAAGCAGGATCTGCTTAATATTTGATAAAAAATGAAATAGACTACTGTTCGAAATTTTATAAAAAATTAACAGAAAAATTAAAAAATTTCTGGAAAAATTTAAACAGAATTCATTTAGGTTTAAAATGCGACTGATTGACTCAATTACTTTTAGTTGAAAGATGGACCGACCATAGCTCCTTCAAACTTTGCTTATGAAAGCGTTACCTTACCTAATAATGCACTTGTTTTGTCTTTAATTTATATATTTGTTTGGAGTCCGCTTCTTTCGTCTCTCTGTCACGTTCATAGGGATGCTTAATGACAGTATATTTGTGATACGAGTTTCACTAGAGCTCGAGTACAAGAAAATTTTTGTCACAGGGACTGTTAAGATCGCTATATTTGTTTGTGATCCTCATCTGAAAAAATTATTCAAGGAATATATTGCCACCCATCCCATCATTTTCGACGGGCCGTATACGCTTGCATTGAATAATAACTCAGAATTTTCCAGGAGGTAAATATTCCAAAAAACAGGAAAAAGAACCAAGAAGAGAGCAACTACGCCATTGGGAATTTCATGCTAAACTCAAAGCACAAAAATCGCTGCTGACTCTGCTATAAAGGAAATTTATTCTACCTCCTTTAACGACTAGGAGTTCTTTGGTAGCAGTTGGCCTCATAGAATTATATTGATGAATGAATTACTTATACATTTTTCAATTTTTGAGCTTTAAGCAACTTATTTGTATATTGGATGCTCTAGTCTTGTCATCACATCACGGTGTTAAAACACTCTCAGTTGCACTTTGTTCTCTAGCACGGTGGCCAATCACGATGAGAAAATTAGGGACCCGCAACTCCTCCGCCCTCATCCCCTGTTCCCCCACAGGATATAGCCCAGGAACAGAACAGCGCGAGCGTTCAGCATTTTGTCTTGTGTATAGCTGAACTTGTACACTCTGTGTACTGTTCCACAGCTCGCATTCCATGCCTGCTCTTAGTGTTTCTATAGGTTTCGTGAACGTTGTAAAACATTTTGTATTTTTCTCGTGAAAATAGGTATATCCTGGGTAAAGCCCGTGATTAAGAATCGATCTTTTTTCAGCGAATTATCGAAAGTATCCCCGCCACACGTTTGTCTCACCAGTAAAATGATAGCTCACAAGCATGAGATGTCACTTCCTTAATCATTGACTTTTACATGCGCGCAAAATATCACACCGGAGCGCCCTCGCAGCAGCCTTCAATGCACACAACCCACCACAGCCCTGACAAAAAATGCGTCTTGTGTAGGAAGTTCGTTATTAGTTTTCACTGAGAACAAAAGTATCGTTGTCATTGGCCACAAATGAGACAATGGAGCGTAACTCGGCCAAATTAACTCATTATCCGAGGACAAAAGCTTTGGCGCTTTGATAGAGGCGCCGTGCTACCGCTTCTAGGAATCGGCCTCTCTTTCGCGCCGCCATTTGTCAAGCAACCAAACTCCGTTCGTACGGTGCTCGAGAATTGAGAACCTGCGGCAAAAAGCTTACGGAAGGAGTCATCCATCAAGAGTGTACGTGTTGGACTCCTCGTGCAGCGACCTTAACCACATCCAGCAGCTTGAGTTACTTTCTCAACTTCATATACGTAAAGAAGACAAACAACCCGGCGATGGCGGCAGTGGATAAGCGAGGTGGACGAAGAAGGACGAGCGTCAATGCTCCCCTGAAACCGACCCTGTGATACTCTAGGTGAGCGGCGCAAGTTTCCTGCGGGTAGAAAGACCTTCAAGCCGATCACGTCCTTCACTTGCAACAAAAGTAAAAGCGTTCAAGGGCCGAAATTCCAGGAATCGCTAACCATTGAGCCATAGATTGTGTTGCCTACCTCGAGGCTTGCAATCTGTCATGGTAGAGCTGATGGATGGTGCTTATAATGCGACGAATAATTACATTCTTATGCAGCAACTCCCGTGCAACGCCTGCGTGGATTTAAAAATCTTCTTTCAATGAAAAAATCGTCTCGACTCAGTAAATAAGCACATTGCTTCGTGAAATCAGATTAACTGTACATAAAAATACGCGAATATTCTGAAACTTGATTGAAAAATGCGACGCACGTATTTTTGATGGATTTACCGCAGAGTTTTTCATGCGATGCTTGTGCATTGTTATTTATATGCATGCTAAATTATTAAAGAAAATTTCGTCAATTACCCACCTTCAACCGCAAATTTATAGCATTAGTCATCAGCAGTTAACAACAGCCATCTCTGTTAAGTAGTGCTTGGCTAAAATTTGTTGACAAGGTAATCCTCTACCTCCCCTAAAAACACATATAGAAGACCCTTATCATACGCATCAGTGTGAGTTTCCGGCGCAAAACTTTTTGAAATATTTACATTTTTTCTTCACTGTCGTTTAAATTAATGACGTGCTACTTTAGCTCGTGGTTTGGTGAAGTCAGCAAGTGAACAAATCCCATGGAAGTTATAGACAGTTCGTCAGTATAAGGCTTGGTTCAAATTCTTTTTTCTTTTTATGCCTTCAATTTATTCACCAAAAAATATTCTTTTCCTTGCATGTAACTTGAGCCCTTCGACGCATTTCTGATAACAGAATAATTCATTCTCAGGTACTTGAAGTTCTGATTTGATCAAAGGCTTTGAAGTGCCTTCTTGTTAGTGTAAGAAATTTTTTCAAGATTTCTTATCAATTCAAAATTTGCATTTCGGCTTTTATCTTCTTGTAACTCGTATAATTAGAAAATGTAACTTGTAACTATTTATCAGGAAATATAACTTGATTGAAGACATTCGGGCCACTTGAACTGCAGTTAATTTTAGATTTCATTAATTAAATGACAATATTACTATTACGAAATTTGCAGGAAGATTAAATTATTTAATCTATTCTTTACGGAACTGTAAAACTGTACAGAAAATCGGCGCTGGCACCTCCAATCAGAAAACACAGATGTAATTTGCTGTATCGTCGACTGCACACTCAAGATTCTTTCACTTCATGTATTTTTTAATCACCAAAACTACACACTAATTAAAATTGGCGAATTGGAGTGTTCCAGAAACGTAATTAATAGGGCAAAGGAAATGAATGGGACGTGAAAATAAACTGAGCTTCATCCCCTTATGTAATGAAACGCAGTACCTTGGTTGATCTCCGTACAAACATTACAAACCAGAAAATTACATGTTCGAAAAAAAATAATAGAATAATGAAATATATATGCACCACAGAGCGCATCCTGACATAGCTGCGTGATACACTGTATAGCGAATACCTGAAAGTGACAGAATGACTAATTTTTTGTATTTGAATGATAATTTGCTTAGATTGAGTTGCTGATTTTGTGTTCCCATCTGAATCTGAATTTATTTAGAATGAATTGTTGATTTTGTGTCCCTATTTGGATGATACTTTATTTAAAGTGAGTTGTTTTCGGGTCTACGTCTGAAAATCAGTATAAGCAATTTTGAAGAGGTTGTCCAGCCTTTACCTCAAATACGCTTATTACACACCTTCAGCCGTAATCCGAAGCTAATTTATAATGTTTTATATTTACCTAATCAGTTGAATGTTTTTCGTTTCAAACAATGGAATGAAACTAGAGGAGAAAGTGATCCATTTATCATTTAGGCAGATCTGGTATGGTAAGATAGTGGTCATGTGATCATCAGTACAAATTCGTAAACTAATAGATTTTAAGTTTTAATTCTCATAAATTATTAATTTAAATTAGTGGGAACATGCAGAAATTTTCCCTAGCCTTGTAATCTTTTCTCAAATGGTCGAGCTTACATTTTTTTAAAACTAAACCTACGTTCAAGCGTTTTGTCTCGGAGAAGCAAATAGATCGAAGCAACATGCTTTACTCTCCCTTTTCAGAACTTTTCCAGCGTTGAACAATCCGACACCCGAAATATGGCTTTGACCGAAGGTCAACCCCAATATAACTGGCTCAGCAGAATGCGGAACTCAGCTTGCGAATTTTCTGAACTGCTCTGCATGTAAATATTAAATTATAATTATTCAATCAAACCATAGAATTTATGAAAATATAGCAGCAGGTGCAAGCAGAGTAGATCTTTCTTGAGTTGCTACCCAACTACCCGCACTCAGATACCAATCACCCACAGATATCAAATTACTGTGAGAAATAATGAATGGCTCATGTTTAACAAGGCAGTACGTGACGTCTAAGGCGCACATTGAAGCGGAACATTATCACACCGAAATGTTTTTTCTGGCGACCCCTCAATCTTTTTTTCCCTTAAAGCATATGCATAAATTCGTCATATTTTACAATTCACATGTTCTGCGACAGATCTGTTCTGGCTACTGATCGTGTATGTTCATCTTCACTTGGGATGAAATCTACGAGTCAAAAATAGCAAAACAAACGCTTCACAGACTAACAAAAATAAGCGAATTACAAACCTCCTTTTACACAGTGGTTTGAGCTCACGTTATGCATCGGTTGCAAAGTGCAGTGAGTAGCAGTCGTTGATTTTATGCTTGAAAATTCAGTTGTGCTTAGAAACTTAACATAACTCTATTCTCGCTAGCAATCACACGTACACTAATTTCTTTCCGTTTCAAAATCCGAGAATCCATTGCAAACAACATGGTTAATCTTGTTCTTTTGTTTCAATAATAATTTGATTCTTAAAATATTAGCACTAAAGAATACACATTCTTGACGCAATGAGCCAAGTGGGCCTACGTTCCATGGATGCTATCTGTTGCGCAATTTGGGCTTCTCAACAGTCACATTCTGAAATAAAATTCCTTCTTCCCTTTACAAGCTACCAAACGCTCTCTTTTCTGCATCGTTCTATTGGTCATTCATTTTTTTGCTTTAAGCATTTGTAATCAAAATAGGTAGGGCACATTTTTTTGAGTCGGGATAATGAAGGAAAGTGTGATATATACAGGGATATATTTTCACTTTCCGTTTAGTCTTTGGGCTCAAATAGTTTTGTAAATTGTATTCATAGTTACCGAGTGTACGTCGGCTATATACAAGAGTTCGAATTTGAAATTCACTTTTCCTTGTCTTATAATTCATCTTAAAAACCCGTTCTGCCTATCCCAACATGAACAATGCGTTGGAAAATTTTATCCTATTTATTTTCTCCCCATACTTAATTTGTTTCTACTTTTCAAGGACATAAATGAAAATTTAAATTTCCAGCTCCAATTCATCACTTGGCGATGTGATGTCATAAATGCACTTGACTTTTATACAGTGATTGCAAGCGGTTGTATCATTTTGCACTGCATTCGTAAGGAGTCAGCCAAAGCAGATCCAAGTACATTAATTTCTGCGACAAAACTTTTTTCAAATTAATTTCTATGGCATGTGAAATGATAGACCTATCAAACAAACTTCCATCCACAGTTGTTAGCTCTGATATTATACGACATAAAAGAACGAGAAACATTTTTACAAGCCCCCGAAATACCTGTAAATTTTTCGGCACACGTGATACTGCATTCAACTTCACGGAATTGAACAGCGTTCAAATTCGCATGATTTCCGGCAAGTCCTGTAACCTTCACTGACAGATACTTCCCCATTCTGCAGCAACGAGTAATATTTCCTTAACTCCCTGAGCGCTGAATTTATAATTAGCCAAATGTAACAATCCGTGGAGAGGTCCTTCATTTACCCTTAAACCCTTAAGCACATTTCATAGACTAATATTCATAAAAGGTCATTCTAATCGTTAATATCCACGGTTCTCTAATAACGCATCTTGCCTCAATTATCTCGAATAACTAAAGGCTTCAGTGTTGTCACACTCAATTACTGAAATTTCTGTTCCCACGTTACGTAATCCCCACACAAATCGTATAACCATGGACAGGCTTCCCATCAAAGACACAATCCTTTAAAGTAAATGCAAGGAACATCGCATTGCGCAGGAAATCAAATGCGGCGACTCCATGAATGAAAGAGGGTGTAGGAATTTAGCCGTGTTCCGCACCAATGCTTGACACACCGGGAAATCAGGCATGATTTTCCGGTGTGTGACCCTGCTGGCTGTCCCTGGTGTGAGGGGCGGAGGTTGCCCTCACCTTTTTCCATTGTTCCAGTCCGGACTTTGATGAAGTGAGCGCTTTGACAAGCTTTGGTGTACTACATCCTGCACCTCATAATTTGAATACCCGAGCTCACGGATAGGTGTGTTATTCATGGGCAGGGCGTCATTGCCTTTAGTCTTAGAGTTAGGCTGCAATGATGAAGAGGCCAATCCTTGAAAGAAATGCTGAACGCTGTCGCCATCTCCAGTTGACGTTCTTAGCCTTTAATTTTGTCTTCGCATTGAAGATCGGTTGAAGTTGGGTGAAAGAAAATTAATATTCTTCCGGAAAGATTGATTAGTTTCAGGATCTTTAAAGAAAATTCGCTCAAGAAAATGAAGAAAAAAATAGCCGGGGAAATATCATAATTTTGATATGAAATGAGCTAGCTTGCCAGCGTATCGTTGAATTACAATAAGGTATCAGAGTGGGATTTGAACTCCTTCAATAATACTATGGATCTATTTGGAAAGAAAATGAATGATATTGCAGTAAGGTCATTTATGATATGGTTGTGGAATTAATAATCAATAAAGAGGACTGGTATCGACGTTAGAGATTTGAAGCGGAGGTGGGCCTTCCATAATATTTATGCGTCTTTAAGCGGGTCAGCCGAGGCCTCTTTCGGCCCGATAGGCCTTTTTTTTTTGTTGGAAAGGGATCCCTTGGTGATGGGCTATTGTGCCCTAAAATTTTATGGGGCTACGGACATGAGATCCCCCCCCCCCCCCAGGGAGGGTGTAAGGGGACCAAAAATCATAAATTTTTGACCCCAAATAAAAAACAAAACGGAAAATGAAAATTCTTGAACTATCAGTTTGTTTGCAATCTTACGAGGATTGCAAAACATTCTTTGAATTTGCTCCAGCATGAAAACTCAATGACTTCTATTCTTTTGAAATATCCATATAAATGAATCAAACAATTAGCATTTCCCATTTTTCAAAAAAACTAAGGCCTAAATCGAAAAAAGTTACTCGAGTAAAATATCTTTTTATTTCAAACAGACATATACTGGCCAAATTTCAGACCAATCGGATCAAAATTTAACAGTCGCTGGGTGACCCCCTCAAATGAAGACGAATAAACTCAGGAGGTTTTCAATAATTACTTGAGTAATTCGCAAAGAACATATCAAAAATTTTACAATGAAAGAAACGTTCCAAGCTACAGTAAAGATTATCAAAGCTCGGGAGAACCTATGAGGATTCGAAATTCGGGGCGAATATAATGGAACAGGATTTAGGTTCCAAGTACTTCATTACATCAATATTTATGTTTTGTTTCCTTTCATTTGACTCGAAGAAAAATGTAGCGTAATTCATTCTGTACTTTGACTTCTGCGGGTTCATATAGGATCCGTCTAAAATAATATTGTCCCTATTTTTAGAAAACCTAAAGAACACTTAATTTAATTCACGGAATTCGCAACTGTTAACAAAGACTACGATATTTATATCACGCAGTTCGAAGCTCGAAGTGCCTCCACCCAATGGGTCATTCAATCAATTTATGAGCGAACAGTATGTAATGACCAGTATGGAGACATAGTAGGTTTTATATTTCAATAAAGTAATTTCGTTGGAATATTATTAGCTCACTAGCCCTATATGTGATGGAGGGTCACCTTCATGGTGAGCAATGCTTTTAATGAAAGGGACAAGGACCGTTGTAGAGTTAGGTAGTCGCAGCAAACGTGCAATTTTGAGAAGTATCGATAAAGTAATATTGGACCCTAAGTTTGGACAAATCTACAGTTCGTAGAACCTGTCGTGACGGAGCGGCAGTTCACATTTCTCAATTAAGACGTAGAGGAAGTAATGATTGTTTTAGACAGCAGAGTCAGGGGCGGATTGTGCTCTCTGTCACTCAAAAGTCAAGCGACGGCGAAGGAGCATATGTTATTTGAGAAGAAGCCGACTTCGACGAAAGCGCTTTCGACGCTCGCTGCATGCGAAGTTCGCTCGCTCAACTAGCAAGAACTAATTGTTCACTTTTGTAGTCTTTTCGTTCGTGTAGCAGTCCTCTAATATTGAACATATAACTGGCAGGTCCATGCACTAATGGATACAGAAGCGCTTCGCTGTCGCAGCCTCTAATTGATATAGAGCGCGTTGCGTGCGAGGCGTTGCAGTATAGCGCAGTGGGTGGGCGCTCCAGCGTGATGCATGGCTTTTAATTCATACACATCGGCGGTTTCACAATTTCTTAATAATTCCCTTATGTCTTCGAGTTCTACGTCCCCCAGCACTCGTTAGGGAGCTCATTTTTCCGCTCCTCCTCACGGGTTTTGAAATTATCTCAGAGCGTCGTGCGTAAATGAGTACACGCTTGTAATTGAGGATTAAACGTCAGTTCCGAGCAGTGAGTCCTCCAAATTTTTGGATTTTCGCATCAGTGCAGCGTTTCAGCTACAGTAACTGAGAAAATTTGTGCAAAAACAAAGACGATATCTGAGAACTTATAAATTTAACATAATTGTTGAAAACAGCTTATTTATATTTGTTGACTGCGAGATCTTGATGAACTCTGAAATCTACATGTCCTAGGCTGCGACTTTACAATTGAATCTTAAATTTCTCTATAATAATTAATTGAATCCTAAATAAATTCATTGCTTAAAATAATAAAATCATAGTAATTCTGACTGTCACACTGCTTCGCCTTTGTACGCTGGAGTTGTCAAATAATTTCTCAGAAGCGTTGCGAAATCTCATACATGCTGATGTGACTATTCAAATTCTACAAATTATTTATCACTGCACTCAAATTATTGTGAATTTTATCCTGAATTAGGTTTATAGTAAAGAAATATGTCCCATAGGTAGCATGCTTTGCAATGTTTGCATTGGATTGTGTTGCTTTAGGAGTAACGCGCTTCATCCCACATGCTATTCATTGAATTCATTATATGCTTTTATTTACTGTACTCCTTTCAATAATTATACTGTCCAGGGTGTATAGAAGGACAATGAGTTCTACTTCGTATAATTTCATTTTAAATGAAAGTTTCGTATTTTCTTACTAATAATCCTTAAAAATGGCCTTCTGATTCAAACGTGAAAGAACACGTAGCCAAAGGAGCTTTTTGTGCAAATCGCAATGAGTTATTGAGCTACTTTTTAATTCAAATTTAGTGAGGTTTTCCGTACGCATTCAACAGAATCGAACATTTAGCAGGAAAAAATAAATGGTGGTTTTGAGCATATCTTTTGATATCCTTTAATTGATGCATATCAAATTTCTAGCAAAAGTGAAGGTTTTATGTAAGTCGTGAGGAGAGAAGGTCATATGCACATGAAATACCTACCCCCCAAATTTTTCACAGGGTCGTGCGAAAGATTCATTGTGTTTCTGGAAAGAGTTATTAAGTTTTGGGTTGACACAGTCAGTTCCTAATTGAAAGCCTCACGTAGTTCGACAAAACTCAACAGCTTTCAATAGGAAGACCATATTTTACGACAATGTAGCATCCGAAATGTGACTTCGAAACCCTCCCTGCTTGAATTGCAGGGACTACTACGTGTAAAATGTGAGTAAAAAAATTTCCAATCGTTACCTTCATAATACCGGTACCATACCTTCACTCATTATCGCCATTGTCCAGGTGGTATCCGAAATGTACAAGGACCAAACAACGTACGCATGCCAGCGGTTACGGTCCCTAGTTGAACAGTTGTCATTTACTGACACAGACCACCATTCCCGGGAATAATTTGCTAAAAAAATCGTGAATGCAACTCTTTTCCCACAAACGTTTTTGAAATATTCGTAGTTGTGCTAAAGTGTAACTCCTCAATTACATGTATTAACAGTCTTCAAAAATTTCTAGCACCTACTGTATATAAGCATGTATGTACATCTATATTGTACATACTGTATATACTATTTTTAATTAATAACATTTACAAGGACTTAAACGTTGACTCTCTGAAGATGGTTTGATTATCTATTGCGATTTAGCGCCTTGATAGAGCCAGGCTGTAGATGCGAGTAGGTCATTGATTTCTATTTTTGTAACTTCGAAACAAATCACTTTAAAGCTTCTTCTGGAGTTAAAATGTACTCTTATAAACGGTTATTCTTGATATGACCTAGGAAGAAAACGTCGGGCCTTTCATACTTTAGGATAATGACACGAAGTTGATGCGACGCACGTGTTCAGTTGTGGGCAATTACGTACATGTTAGCTGCGATTAAACTTTTGATGATCAACAAATTTCACCGAACTTTACCAGTCGCTTTTGATTTCATATTTTCTTTTGTTCAGTTACCAATTTGAAAACGTTAAAAATGTAAACTATGTTCTGATCTCTTATGTGTCACGTCCCATGAAAGCTAAAAATTGCCAGTCACTCTGCCTTGAACTTGATATTTTGCAGGTGAGAAGAGTGAAGTATAGTGCCTTTCTTCTTTAATGTCCTGAGTGTCTCCAGCCTCTCTGTACACATCGCACAAGGCTTGATCACGCAGCTCCTCAAGTGTCGCGAAAAGTCAGAACGCTACTCCCGCTGTCCACTTCCTAAACATCATAAAAACTAAAAGACGCAAATTTTAAAAGATCTTCCTTAGCTCAATGTATGACACGCGTAATTTTCAACGCTTCATATTACACTCCATAATAACCGTGTCTCAGTCTCAAGTTTCAGAAATGTAATGTGTGAAAAACAGTTGAGTACGAGCAAGGAAGCATTCATGCCAATCAGGCTGCCTAGGAGACATTAATGTTAACAAACTCTTTGATAATTAGGCTCTTTCCGGCAGTTTGTGCTGCTCCTGAAGAGCGCAGACGTGAACTGCAGGGTGTGTCGTCCCAAAATTGGCGACTCGTCAAGTCTTACTCCGGACAACTGTTCCTTCTAGCTTGAGAAATAGTTTTATCTGACGTATCGTTAAATTAAACTTGAAAAATAATTTTTGCAGCATGCGTTGTGCACCAAATTTGTGCGAAGTCAAAGAAAGTTTCATTAAATTACTTTGATTCTGTGTCAGTAAATTTTAGAATGTCAGTGGCACTTGGAGAAAAAATTGTGCAATGGTATACGACTAATATCGTATTAATACCCTGTTGAGAAAGCTCAGACCGACTAGAAACAGCTTTTGAAAATCAATTCGTTTATTTGGTTCTTAAAGCTTCGACTTGCTCCGAAATTCTCGGTCAAACTGCAGATATGATAATTCGTGGGCGAGCCTAGTTCACTTCAACATGAGAAAGAGAAAACTAGTCAAACTACCATAAGTTTTATTCGAAAATTTGGGAGAAAAATTGGCGCCGGATATCAGAGTTAATGACGCGTTGGACAATATTTTTCGCTGCTGACAATGCTTCGAATAACTAAGCAAATTTCTACGAGTATTCTTTTAGTGAATCGAAAAAGTTTATTTTAAGCCTTCCAGGCTGTTGTCATGTACGTATGAGCTGGCCCTGGACGAGTACAAATTATAATTTTATTCTTTTGGATATTTTAGCAGCGTTAGCCTACATAAACAAAACGAATCGGAATGCTCCCAGAATAAGATTTTGTCGACTATTTTGAAAGGAATGTGATATTTTGAATGAAATCGAGACAGTTAAATTGACCGCAATTTATGATCTCTCCACGTTGTGGTGAAACCCTTGAAACCTTGACCACGATTATTTTAGGAGAAAAGAACATTCCAACTCTGAAAATTTGAGCCAAAAAATTCATGCCGAATATTAGAACTTACTGTAGAAACGTCTGTGATCATTTTGCGATTTTGCGAGTAGACAATTATTCAGGAGCCCAATAATATATATATATATTTTGTAGAATAATTTAGCTCAATGAACGTACTAATCTCTGTCAAATCAAGCTCACATTAGCTTGTCAAGAAAGATGAATTAAACACTTCCTAAGCTTAGAGCATGTCGCAAAACCCTCACCAGACACTAACCTGCCATTACAACCGCGGCACGTGTGCGAGACTTGAGCTGGTCGGCGCACGCCACCAATCGGCCGGCGATCTTCGAATTATAGATCACATGCAATAAAACCTTATGCGAACGATATTCACTCTCTTGTAGTTTGGTAATTACACCCGCATTGTATTAGTTGAATGACTGGGACTAATATTTGTCCATATAAGATGGGCTTCTCAAAAAAAAAATTAATTCAAGAATTCAAAGAATTGATTCAAGGATCGCCAGTCTGTCAGCCCAATAAAGAAGACGACGCCCACAACACTCGCTCTCAATTCTGTCATCCCAGACACATTTTCTGGAGGAGCGCGCGGGAACTTCAGCGGCTGTTGCTCTGTCAGCGCCGCTGCTGGCTTCAGATGCCTGAATAAATCATGAGCGCCGCTGAAGCGATCACATGCGACAAATTACATGCGAAGATGATCAATCAGCGGTCATCGCTCAGGTGCGGCCAGAGCCCATCTGGAGCGGCGTGCGGTGTGCGGCTCTCAAGGGTACGGCTAAATCTAAGTCTTAATAGCGCCACAGACCGTATTTTTCATCATTATTGGGTCAGGATTGGGTCAGGGGATGTATGATGGAAATAGGCAGTTGATAAGGAAAGGAAGGTGCTGCAGAAGAGTTCATGATGCAGGAAAAGATTGGATAATAAAACAAAATGATGTTGAATAAAGGAGCTAAAAATGATGTAGAAGAGTTCAAGGAGCAGTAAAAAATTGGACAGTAAAACGAAATTATGTTGAAGTAAAGGAACTAAATATCAGAAAAGGGATTTCAGATGAAAGGAAGATGAATGTTACAGAAGTGAGGGCATTTATGATATGGTAGTGTAATTTATAATCAAGACAGAGGTGAATGGTAACCACGTTAAGATTTGAAGCGAGGTTGTCCTTTCATGATCTTTACGCATTTTTCATTAAAAAAATCAATAAGTTCTGAGTAATTCGCAACGTAACCTATCGAAAATTTGGCAATCGTTATTCAAATATATTGAAAGACCGGAAGCATTTATTTACTCATGCAACATGCAGTAGCAAACAATTGAGATTCAAAATTAAAAAGAATTTATGGAATTCGTCGGAAATTCCACCAGAAAACGGATCTCCGAACTTCTCATTTGCGTTAAGGTTCAGTCACACTACTTTATAATTTTTTTTAAGATTAAGACAACTGAGCAAATCATAATTTATTCGTAACATTTTCTCCCGAAACTTTTCTGCGAAGATAATTTGTTCAAACCGCAATCGTTGTTACATTTTCCGTTTTAAAATTTTTTAATATTTTATGAGCGAAGGTGGATCCGGCGTTTGATGAAAAAGGAAATGGGAAGTTCAAACCAACGCTGGAAGACTCCTGCGGAGCCGACCACAAAAACTGTGCCTTCCTCACCGAATAAATTTTTGGGGCACTACGTGTGCGGAAGTTTTCAAATGGCAAGGAGTTAATTCACACATTTTTGTTGGTTTAAAGTCTCGGATTCAGGCGGCTAGTGTCTCCCTCTCGCATCCGTGATACGGAATTAAGTAATGACTCATGAGAGGCAGGAGTTTCTAGCATAGTGTTAAAGAAAAGCAGGTCTATTGTACACGTTCATTCTCCACTCGTTATGGTCTCATGCTCACACTTCTTTTTCTCTATACTTCTGTTTGAGTTTTTGTCCGGTTCTTTTTTAATTCTATGCTTTTAATCACTAGTGTACTTATGAGTAAAAAAGCGATGATATTTTTAAGATAAAGTTATGATACATTTAAAGTAATGATACAACCTCAGATCACTGTAGAATATCTACCATAAAAGAATGCTTTCCTATAGCTATTTGAGCTCAAAATACAACACAATAAATACTTTTAGATAACCAAAATATTGATCTTATGGAAAGGTTTATAATTATTCGTAGAGATTTCAAATACAGGCCTATATCCCATGTTAGAATTTTAATGGACTGACATTCGAATGGTGAAGTGTTAGACTGACATGTGAGGATGAATGGTGAAGTGTTAGAGGAGGTAGAGCATTTTAGGTACATCGGGTCGGATGTGACTGTTAAGGATAGTATGGAAGTAGAAGTGAGGCATCGAGTGAGTGAAGGCTGTAGGACATTGGGTGCAATGAGGAAAGTGTTTGAATGCAGGAGTTTGAGTATGAATGCTAAGAGGGGACTGTATGAAAGCTTGATCGTGCCAGTTTTGTTGTATGGAGCAGAGTCCTGGGGGTTGAGAGCAGCTGAGAGGAGGAAGTTGGATGTATTTGAGATGAAGTGTTTGAGGAGCATGTATGGAGTAAGAAGAAGAGATAGGATCAGGAATGAGTTGGTTAGAGGGCAGACGGGTGTTATCAAACAGTTGAGCAGGCGAGTGGAAGAAAGAGTGCTTGGATGGTTTGGGCATGTTGAAAGAATGAATTTTGAGCGGCTGGTGAAAAAGATTTATACGTCGGAAGTGAGTGGTGTTAGAGCGCGAGGTAGACCACGGATGAGTTGGATGGATGGGGTGAAACGTGTTTTGTATGAGAGGGGTCTGACTGTGGATGTGGCGAGAGGGATGACTGCTGACAGAAATGAGGGGGGGCAGTGCGTAAGAAGGTAATTTTATTTATGACGCGGTACTGGAAGTTGCCCGCGTGTGATGGGGTTGACCTATCCTGTGTGGGGGGAGGGGCTGCAGTCAATGAAGCGGTCGGGGTAAGCCAGCTACGGCTGTCGGGCCTGACTGTGGAAGGTGGTTGTGCTGGGCTGCTGCTGGGCTGGTGCGGCCAGTGCTGCCTCTCTCGCCTCCTATAGTGCTAATAGTGATGATTGTGGCCTGCTGTCGGCTGCCCTCTCATAGGGAGGAGAAGCCTGGTATATGTATATGTATGTATGACATTCGAATAAATGACCCTGTCTTTTGTTCAAAAATATTTTTTATAAAAGAAAAACGCTTCGTCAACCCCAGAATTATTTCCAGTCCAATAATTCGCAATTTTTTGGCTACGTGTTTGCATGGTTCATTCCTCCATTCTTGCTACCAGTATTTCAAAATATGAAATTTGCGGCCAAAGTAAAAAGTTTTGATTAACCATAAAGCGATATATAGAAGTCTGAGCCCATTCTTAACGGCAAATTTTAAACTGAAAAACTTTTATTCCATATTTTGACAAAGTTTTTCGCTTGCTTGGTCACTTGCTTACTCCCACTTGTTCACTAGAAACCTGAACACTGCATAATGACCGTGAATTGTTGGCTATTTTTTCAAATACAATCCGTCTTCATAAAACACACATGTGAGACATGCTTGCTGCTCATGGTCTATCCGTCCCTCTTCTTAATTACTTTTTATACCTGAGCACTGCACATGTTTTTTATATTTGAGTTACAATTTATTCAATAAATTATCCTTGCGCAAAAATAGAAGAATAAAAATAGGTAACAACCGTATTTACCTTATTTATTCAACCTTACCTTATCCACTCTTAATTTTAATGGTCAAATTTTTCGAAAGTTATTTATGTTATTACGTATTCAAAAAATAAATTACAAGATTTACGTCTCATCAAATCAAATGAGAGTTGAGACACAGCTGTCTTCACTGATTATTTTTAACGACTGACGCGCACTAGTTTTTATACAATTAATACACAACGGATGGTTATGAATTTTTGGTTCGCACGGAGTTTTGATTCAGCTCAAGTGATCTCAATGTTACATCGACCAAATTAGTACCTATTATATATTATGATACCATACAAGATATTTCTAGAAGAAGTTGCCTGAAAAATACATTATTACACAAAATGATCAATCGCTTCTATCATTTTCTGAAAATAGAGACACCTTGTTTACCACGGCACCGCGCAACAAAATAGCGTTAACTGTAATTCAATCTGTCAAATGAAACAAAGAGCTGTTCGAATTCTATAACAGCAGATAGTCAAGCAAAAATTCAATTTCAATCCAGCAAATTAGCTTTATAAACGTAGCTTTCTGAGACTGGATTGCGTTTTGCCATTGTAGGCGAGGCCCCAAATACCTCTCTTGCGAGCGAGGAACGTTCAGCTTGCAAGAGTCTAAATAGTGTTTGTGCGTGCACTTGTCCCTTTGAATAATTTTCAATGGTAAATAAATAAGTGATGAAAGTTTTAAAATGTATCTTTTTTAAGTGTTCATTGGTTTTACTGTGTTTCTTTATTTTGCCGTGTTTTTGTGATTGTGATTGAATAATTTCTCTAACGCACTGTCTTTTTTCGACTTTCAGTCAGTATCGCTTACAGTAGAACTCACGTGGTCTTTCTTGGCAGAGCTTATCTTAAACATGAAATATCCAAGTGTTGATCTGGTGAATGTTACTTTACAGTCCAGTTCTACTTTTTATGTATATGTTTTCGTTGCTCTACGCTAAGATATACTTTATGTTGAGCATGATGTTTTCTCTTGGCACATTGGTTATTTATTTTACTTTTTGTGTGTTAGAAGATTATGTTCATATTTTTGTCAACTTTGCTAGATCTAAAGGCCATTTTTCCAATAAAATTTTCCTAGTTTGCCTCATGGATTTATTACTTAATGATCTTATTTGAGTTTGAATTTCATTCATACACATTTCATACAGTTCATTTTTAATATTTTTTCATTTTCATTCCATACATTTACTTCGTTTAGCATGAATTCATTCAGAACATGATTAGGTTTTTACTTCTTACTTTACTTTGAAGTTCAATTTTATGGAACCCAGATGGACTGGTATGGCTTACTTTATTGTCTTCCTCATTTTGATTTTGCGTTATTTATTTGTAGTTGTCTTCTGATTAAAGTCTTCATTGATTTCAAGCCCTGTCGCTTGTCTTCGCATCAAAAGCCAACTGTTCCACGATAAACCTTCATCAGTCTCCAAAACAAATTTTATTGGTCTCCTGCTGTGTGGCTACAAATAGCAACGTGTACATAATGGGCTAATGCTGGTGCCTCATCCTTTTATGCCGTGAAGAACGTAAATTCCTAAAGTGAGTCGGAATTTGTGACTGATCAAAAAATTAGTTTATTAATCGCTGTGCACACTACATACGTGCTCTGGTTCCGTGTTTTCCGTGTTCGAGACGCGTGTCATTAGCAATAAATGAAGCTTTGAGTCTTGATTGTCGTCAATCGGACTTTGAGATTACAGGGTCCTGTGCGGCGGTGTCATTAGGGCAACTGAGTCGTCAGCGCCGTGCACGCGGCGGCGTAAGGCGGCGCTCTGGGGTAATCGGAGACCTCCTGCGATTTGTCTTATTCAATAATTGCGGCTAGTGTCGCTCAAGTTCCTGTCGATCTGCAGGAAGGAATACCAAAGAAAATATTGGGTCTTCGTACATATCAATTGTTTTCATGTTTTTATTAAATATCATTTCCACTATGTCCTGTAACAAAATTGTCGAAGTACTGCAGTGTTAATATTTATTATTGTGAAAGTACACTGCTCCATTTTGAGCCCCATATCATAATGACAAAACAAGCGCTTCCTGTCCTTGTCAGAAGTAAATACTTCCCACGGCTAGAATTATTTCCAGGTCACACATTTCCTCTGATTCTCACATCAGGAAATGTACAATCCGATCAATGCACGCACCCTCGTGTGATGTGTGGAGCAGCCGAGTAAATAATTTCATGCTCAAGCCAATAAAGCGCAGAACTTTCCAACAGACACATGCACACATCAGTCCTTTAATTAAATTATGAGATTTAATTGTGTTTCATGCCTCTGCGGCTTTGGCAAAGCGAAGTAAAACTGAACTTATAAGTTCCATGAAGTTGAGCTATTTATTCCGTGCACTTTTGACCTGGAGCGAATGAATGAACGAGTCTCGCTTTCTGCGCTTGAACAAAGGTACACTAGTTTAAAACTTCAATGGCGTCATTTTGCTGCAATGCCTCACAAATGAAGTGATATGAATTTCACAAAAGTACTGCACAAGAAATGAGTGACCTTTTACCCTGCGTTTGCCTAACTGTTGTAACTTCTTTTCGCAAATCTAAACAGCGTAAAAACATGAGCTTTCAATGGCACAATATTTTCAAGAACCTCTTGAACAAGATGTGTTGACTTGTTTGCTTGGAATGCGTATTTACCTACCATTTCTCTGCCTCGACACTTATTTAAGTTGTATTTCTCCCACTGAGCTCATCGTTAAAACTTTTAATGAGTGCGCTGAAATGTTTGTGCGTAAATTAATCGTCGAGCTTGTATGGAGAAATAATGATGGATTACAAAAAATTTTCAAGCTGTTACAAACTATGACTCTTGTAGGGGAAATGCACAATTTCATAGAAAGCAAATGAAAACCGCTCAATTAGAAGCCACATGAATGGCTTTGCAGATCTTTGAAATTTCTGAACTGCAGGTAAACTCTTAATTCGAAAAAAGTGAAGTGGAATAACGATTTGCAAAAAATTCCTCAAATTTGTGTCCTTGGCCGTTTTTTGAGAAAAATTGATATCTGTTATGATATGTGTATTCCAAAGTATTCAGAGCTCAACTGCTCCAAATAATTAAAGAAACTGTTACCAGTTTAATGGCATTCCTTACCACCAAGCCAAGCTTCCAAACTTTCAATCAATGAAAGCTAGATTATCTTTTGATACTGTGGGTACAGTTCGCTACTGGGTGAGAACAAGTAATAAACGGTGGAGTAATTTTACAACATTTCATGAAATAATTTCCTTGAACAACATTTCACGAACCGTGTGAGCTTCGTTTGTTCCACCTGGAAGTGGCCTGATTATTGCTCAAACTATAGGCTGGACAGCAATATTTCGGTCGGACGGCCTCGCATTGTGAATTTTTCATTTCCTCGGGTTGTTCCACCGCTAGGCCCGCCTCCAGACCTCATGCAGTAATTAGATAATATATTATTTTAGGATAATAGGAGCGGTGGGAAAATACGAGATTCATTCGACTTCGTATACGAGCACAGCGAGATTCTTCCTGATTCTTCAAAATTCAATCAAATCAATCAACCTTAGGTGTTACAAAGCGCCTGGCTTGATCCACGTTCTGAGCGACTATGACCGACATACCGTGCAAAATATGTTTATTTATTCTTCTTAGATGAAGTCTTGTGGCCGTAAAAGCTGAGGTAACAAATAGCATTTTTCTATCTAGGATATCTCCATCGGAAATAATATAATAAAATATAGAGTTTACTCTTATGTGGCTGTTTTGTGAAGATCTGAAGTTAAACTTAGACAACGCATGACCAGTCAGTTGTATTTGTTGGTGTATAATTGAAGTTGAATGTGTTGAGAAAATTAGAATTTCCGCAGATCATTTTTTTTGGTTTAAGGAATACAGTGCTTGCTAATTTTATTTTGGAACAGCGATACTGGAATTTCGAATCATTTTGGGAACAATTTCCAATCAATTATACATTTTGTGTTTTTCCTGTTCCCTGGTTAGGCACGAGTATTCTTATGGCATACTTTGAACGCACGCACATGATGTTTATATTAAGACAGTAATTTCGCCGTAGATGGATAAAAAAAGAGATGTTCAACAGAAAAAGCCTCCAAGTTTTCTGAAGTTCAGAGAGTAAAGTTGTGGCGTTACGAGTAGAACTTCAAACTTGAGGGATTGCCTTTTTAACATTTTATAATGTATAGAAGCGCTGCACAGCTGGCAGCCTATATGTTGATCGAGTTAACATCTGTTGTCTTCAAAGCCAGGTCATCTTCAAAGAACTTATGTTGCACGCAACTGCGAAGTAAATTGCTTGAAAATCGTATCCCTGGTCTTCAATTGCTTGAAAATCGTATCCCTGGTCTTCAATTGCTTGAAAATCATTTCCTTTGTCTTCAATTGCTTGAAAATCGTATCCCTGGTCTTCAATTGCTTGAAAATCGTATCCCTGGTCTTCAATTGCTTGAAAATCGTATCCCTGGTCTTCAATTGCTTGAAAATCATTTCCCTTGCCTTCAATTGCTTGAAAATCGTATCCCTGGTCTTCAATTGCTTGAAAATCGTATCCCAGGTCTTCAGTTGCTTGAAAACCGTATCCCTGGTCTTCAATTGCTTGAAAATCGTATCCCTGGTCTTCAATTGCTTGAAAATCGTATCCCTGGTATTCAGTTGCTTGAAAATCGTATCCCTGGCCTTCAATTGCTTGAAAATCGAATCCCTGGTCTTCAGTTGCTTGAAAATCGTATCTCTGGTCTTCAGTTCCTTGAAAATCGAATCCCTGGTCTACAATTGCTTCAAAATCTTATCCCTGGTCTTTAATTGTCTGAAAATTGTTTCCCTGTTTTTAATCGTTTCAATTCCTTTGTTAACAAGAAAAGAGGACTTTCCATGAAAAATTATAAGTAGCCCTTGCTAATCATGAGGCATAACATAAACATAGGCTTCTTGCATGCAAAGAGTTTTTTTATTTTTCGAGGAATTTTATTTTTCTCTCAGTTAGATAACTGAGTGGTTGATATTTGCGTTACGCATTTTATTCCTCCAGACAAGTGTACGAGTAAATTTTACATTTTTTTCGGATGAAGGTTTCTGATTCTTCCAGGCGATTATATTTTTAGTTTTAAATTTTAAAGAATAAGGTGGATGACGTTGCTAAAACACGAGGTAGCAATTTCATCAAAAGGTCATTAGTTGAAACTAAACATGAGCAAGGCATCATGCGTCTCACATCCTCATGCGATTCTTCGCGGGAATTCTTCATTTCTGAAAACTCCAAGCTGCAATTATGCGCTTTTCTGGCCTCTATAGGATTATTGAAACCAAGATTTCATGGCGTCTTCCTGGTAAACAGAGAAATACCTAAAGCTCATAAGCATGTTGGAATGTATGTAGTTTTAGAAGGAATGGATCTATTTTGCGATACTTCGTATTGAACATAATTAAATAATTTCCAGCACTTTCAATGTGCGTTTACATTTGTTAAGGCTGACGTGATCAATGTACTAAACCTCTCAACATCTACTGTAAAAGTTCCACCAAAACCCTTTGCACACAAGGGAAAACTATTCCTCGAGATTTTGTCCTGAATATAAATTTTCACAAGCTAAAAATGAGAAAAATGTCAATGTACAAATAGCGGAATGCAGTTATTTCACTTCATGTTGTCAATGTTGGGAAATTTTAGTTGTCTCAACCTATTTCATACCAGTACAAGTGCACTCGAACTCAGCAAATGCGGTCTCCTCTATACGTTCAAAGATCACGTACCCAATGAGTAATGAAAAACTTATGAGCTTTCTTGTAGTGATTTCCTCTCATTTTAAAATTTTCAAATAATGGCTGCCCATGTTCCAGCTTTTGATTAAACTGTTACGGTCAAACATCAAGCATTACGAGAAAAAGTCATGATTAAAGAAAATCTAAAGGAACAGATCGCTTTTCATAAAATTGACATTTTCAAACGAGTCGTTCGTCGATGCGCTTCTCCTTTGAGGTTTAAAACATGTCAATCCGTCGCATGATCGCCGATAAATCGCGGCAGCGTCTAGGCGGCCACGCGTACGCCTGCGCGCTAATTATCTCTGATTCTGAGGCGCAGGTCGCGCACGCTCTCTGGCACATGAGACACAACTGTCGAGCGCACCTGCATGCTTGCCAGACGCATCTGATGACACTGAAAATTACACTTGTATACTAATGCACAGCATTGCTACTATGAATAATAGAACACCGAGAAAATGATTGAGCTCAACTTCCTTGGTGCGATGTAGTTCATCGTCGTGCAGAAAGCTGTCTCTCGGACTGTCTGAATAGAGGTTTATTTTCAGTAGCAGCGTAGGTGTGCAAATTTGCATGAATGAAATGAAGTTTAGATATTTAGCGGTAGGAGAAGAATAACTTTTCACTAAAAATTTACGTAATGTCAATGATCTCAGGGGTCTTATGGTGCTGACTAATAAAAACAGAAAAGAGTGGGTTCAAGTCAGCATAACAATACTTAATACAAATAATTAATGATCCATAAATCCACGGGGTATAGTTCTACGAGCGTCTCTCTCCTTGATGGATTTGTACTGCAAGAAATTCAATTTATTTCAAATGCTGACATTCCGGGGAACTGAATACCAATACGTAAGATACAGCGAGCATGCGTAACATACGTAACCTTTTTACCATTTATGAAAATACTATAATCAAAATTCAAAAACAGTATACATGTTCTCACTCAAAGTTATAAATAAGTATCTGAGCTTGTCTTTAACCTGCGAAATCAATTGACGAGGTTACTTAGATACCGTTTGGTCCCCTCACCTCAAAGATTTCAGGTATATATAGGACACAGCAAGAAAGAGACATCAATGGACTTTTCGCTGTCGAAAACATTACAAACTCACATGCTTGCTAGAGAGAAGGAAAAATATCATTGAAAGACAGAGTTGATAATTAATGACGGATTTTTATAGGACAAGAAAGGGAAGTCCTTCGTTCCTTCACGTGAACTGTGCGATACATTGGCTCGCTTTCCCCCGTATTTAGCGGTTATGAGAGCTGTCTGGTCTGGGGTGAACTCTAGATTGAGAGGATATTTTTTCTTCATCTCTATTGCGGTGGACGTTCCCAATTTTTTTTAAATGGAGATTTCAGAGTAAATCAGATACAATTCGACTAAGAAAACCTTAGCAAACAAATTTTTCCTAAATTTTTCGCTTTCAAAATTTTCTCGGAAAATTTCCTGGAATGAGATATTAATTTACCAAATTCAGAATGCTAAGAAATTTTTTTAAACATGCTGCCTGCATTTCTAGAATCATGGTTTCCGTATGAACATTTTGATGATGATCAAACATTAATAATGTGAGTGAGCGAACGAAACCCGATATTGTCTACCTTCTTGGAAGGACCTCGAAACATGTCACGCTATCTTCCATGGACCTGTTGAGCTCGTAAAAGCCCCACACACGACTTTGGTTTTATCCACGAAAACATGTTCAAATTTGTTCTACTTTGTTTTGCTCAGTTCTACTTTCCGCACCCTGCACGGACGTTGGTTAATATTGTTAACTCGATCACCACGCTGAAAGCGCAATGGCTGTTAACTCTTTTAGATGTGACGGAGAAAAGTTCGCACGTCTTTTACATCTATCGTTTGTGAAAGCAATCTAATATTGCTGAAATATGGTTACATATTTGAGACCAAACTGATTTTAGAAATACACGAAAGGAATTGAATTTGTGATTAAAATTAAAACTCTTTTAAGGTTGATGAAAAATCTAGGTTATTTTCTATAACCTGGTTTTCGAAACTCAATGATGCAATTAATTATAAAACCTAAAACAAAACATTCTAGTATAAGATGTTATGACCTCATTTCCTTCTCTATAAAACACAGAGCGATGCAGTTTTGAAAATACGACTGTAATATATTAAGTCGATTATCTAATTTGTGATGTTTTTTGCTTTGAGAACATATTTTCAGCCAATAACAATACTCATTTCATGCAACGGCAGTTATTTAAGAACAAGAAAGTCTAGTTAAGCGAACTTTGAATCATTTCGTGGAAGATCATTTATCCGACTTTATTGTGCCATGCAAAACAGATGCTGGAGCTGCACATAGCGCATGTTAAGCTGTCCTGAGTTAAGCGTCCCACTGAACAAATTATCTGAGAAAGGCTGGTCAGTAAGGTAGGAGTGAAGCTAATTTTCTCTGCGTGCGACAGACATTTATTTGATACCGGATATGTTATACGGCTTTGCCTGCGGCGGTCTTTGCAAGTAATGACTGTTTTTCCTCTGCGCTGGACACACCTGCAGCACAAGCTCGAAAAGACAAAGTCTTCTGAAATGCGTTTCGGTGGGTGGTCCAACTTAGGCGTCTGTCTTGCAAATAGTTCAGCAACTGGAAAATTGCACTTTTCTCCTCGTAATTCGAATTACCAGCAGACTACTCTGAATTCAGGTTGGATTGAAGATAATTGTACTTCCGATTATTAAATAACATAGGTACAGGCCAGACGTCATTGGTATTTTGGTATTCAATATCCAAATAAATAATTCGTAGGCGCTTTTCATTATTTAACACGTCGGACTTCATAGGGGTACAAATATGTGTCACTAGGTATATCGCTCATTTGCGTAGCGTTATTGATGTTCAGCATTTCACCAACTTCACTATCTCTTCCAAAAATAGATTTTGGCACACAAGGTATCATATTATCACGCAATCATATTTTGCAAACTTCTTAGAGACGATAGAATTGTATTCAAGTAGTAAAGTTGGTTTCTCAATTCTCTTACTTTCAACCTAACCTAACCAACAGTAGCAGCCGCGGAAATGTATTCAATGTATTGAAAATTTGGTTTAAAAGAGGGACAGAATACTGGAGCCGCAGAACTGGAAGTCATCTTTGAGTAAATTTTCTTCATAAAATGATTCTGACATGAGCAGTTGGAACGTATCGTTTTCTACTATGCCATATTTCGTCTTACTTGATCGAAATGAGTTTGCGCTACGTTTGTTCGATGCAGTTCAATTGAAGCCATTGATTGTTGCGGTAAAATTCCATGTAAACACTAATCTGAATCACCTTCGGGCAAAATCAAATCATTCCTGTCTACAATAAACACAAAAATGTTTTTATAACTACTTTTTTTGCCCTCACATGGTACTGAAACTCCTTGTTGTTTATTCATGAAATCACTGAAAACATCAGCTAAGATAAATCATTTTTTCATGTTCGGTCTACATTTGAAAACTAGGAGATGACTGATAGGGTTTAAAAAACAGCAATTGATGACTTTTTCCAGACATCATGTGAAAATTCCCTTTGGATTCAACTAGATGCCTCACCACGCAACTATTGGATCCATGAGAATTAGGGCTTCAAGGAAGGGAAAGATGTGAGGTCCTGCGCTGAAGGCTTAGTAAGCCTTCCTTATGTTGAAATTGGAACTTTTTGCTTTGTTACGGACCATTTCTTTTCGGTTCACTGCTGTCTTTTTCCAGCACCGTTTTATTTTCGATTAACTTTTCATAAACTTTTTTCCAATCTTGCTGCTTCTATGAGCAAGATGGGAAGGGTGTCGAGAGGGGGGGGTTTAGGGTGCATAGATTCCTCATTCGATTTATTCTACACTAAATGGTACTTTCCTCCCTCCTCTCTGGCAGCCCTTCTGTGGTGATTAAGAAAGCTAAGGCTTACTTATTTTTTAACCAAAATTAACTGGATCAAAACTGCATGCTCTTTTTTCCAGCGTTCATTGCCAAGTAATCAAAAATGCACGACCAGAAAAAGTCAACGTGATTACACAATATGAAGCCTTCGCTCTGGGTGCGATATTGAGAAAAGAAAGTGATCAAATTTATCTTTTTGAAGTTGGTTCACGTTTGAGCTAATTATGAAAGTTGGTACCGTACTTACATCAGGGATTAACTATTTCCTCACAAAAACGAATACACTCACCCAATGGCTTCTTTTTCAACTGTCAACAAGAGCATTTGTCAAAATCCCCTCAAAAGCTATAGCTACGAACGTATTTAATTGTCAGAAATTTAATCTTTACTTTATGGCGAAAATACGTGGTTTGTAGGAAGATGTGTTGTCTCTTTTTGCATACAGAGATGTTTTGAAATTAAAAAGTTGACTGCAAAACTGGGCAAAAATTATACATAAGTTGTTTAGCATAATTGAAGTGAAATTCTTATTTGAAATCAAAATAAGACAAGATATCTGAGGATGGAAAGTTTTTAATGAAATATAATCCTTAAAGAAGTTATTGCTTACTAATTCATAAGAAAAGATTTATTCAGTTCAAACCATTGTATTAAAAAAATTGGGTATTAATTGTTATTAAGTCTCCTTCTCTGCATGATTTCATTGTTTAAATAGATAGTGATTCTGAAGTTCTGAGAGAGTTAGCCTATATCACGATCCTGAATTACTAACTAAAAGAATTATTGAGCACATGACACAAATAGAGTAGTGAAAAATGGAATAGACTTTCAGAACAATCTTGAGGCACTCAAAATGCTAAACGTTGATTTTTATGTCGTATGTAGTACATCTTTTGCCTTATTGAGCACGACGTGAAATCAGAACTGAATCGTAATTGTTATTGGCTGTGACGAGTTACTAATATTGACAGATATAGTGCAGATGAGTATACATTTGTTCAGGCCCTAACACAGCTGATATTTGTCAGGCCTATAGCACAGGACGAATTCCGAAGGACCTGATGTTAAGGAAACCCATCACAAGAGATATATTCTGAGACCACTTATTCAGACCCTAGAAGAGCTGATATTTTTCCAACACCAAACCAACTGATATTTTTCTGACCTTATGAATAAAAAATTTTTAAATCATTTCCAAGTAGAGATGATATTTAGTATAAACAAAAAAAATTATTTTTTGTGCTCAGACCCCATCACAGCAGATATTTGCTCAGTCACGAGCACAATGGTGATCAGACTTCAGCGGAGCTCATGTGTGTTGACAAAGCCAACACAGACAATATTCGTACAGGATGCAGGACAGTCGAATTCACTGTTTTCAGCACAACTGATATATCCAACTGTTCAGACACCACCTCATACTATGGCAAAAAAAGGCATGTTGTCAAAGCAGTTTCGAGGCTCGTGTTCGCGTGTTCAATTGGACCCTGAGCAGCTTCTTCAGCCTTGGGAGATGTCCAATTTTCTACGGATGTCGCAAATTACGAACAAAAACTGACAGATGGGAAATGTGTTAGCTTACCCATATCATTTTGTAGGCTTGATTAGAAAATTGTTTGCGCAGTTATACCGCTGATGACACAGCAGTTTATTCACAGCAATTCACTTACCTCCTTTGATCGGCCAAGTTGAGGGAACAACAATAATCGATCATAATTGTTCAACAATAATCGTTCATGAGTTCATGATCAATCTAAAACGTGAGATTATTATTATGTGATAATTGCGAATTAGGTGAAAATTGTAACTTTAGAATTGCTACAAGACCCTAGTCGATCTAGTTACGAGATCTATGCATGTTAATTAATGAAGCCTCAACCAAAGTTAAAAAGTTAATCTAACGTAGAAAAAATGAATGTATACACTCCGTCATTTTCGACAATTATGGGGGAGGCAAGAATGCCTTGAAAAATTATGCATAGCTTTCAAATAAATAAGCCTAAGTTCATTGATTCAGGCACATTTCTTCATATATAGCAACAGCGGAGATTAAGGTTATGTTGCCAACCTATGCGGTTGATCTACTTTGACAATTCGTGTTTTATACCATTAACGCTTTACAAGAATCTCACCTTCAGCTTCTCCATGTGGTAACCTTCTAATTCACAGGCGGGTCACGACCGCAGTGATATTGCAAATCTAAATCGAGTTTATTTTTCAAAATAAAAATGTAATTTCAAAGAAACTTTAATCTATTTTAACTTATCATGCAAGCATATGCCAAATCAAATTTCTGCTCTTCATAACAAATGAATGGGATTTAGACTAAAATTTGACTTATTGCTAATGACGCGGTGAATAACATAACCAAAATACTGAATACTCGGGTACCGGCGTTATAGTATGCTCACAATGCAGCGCTATACGAAAAAGAATGGACTTCATAGTCATCGACCACTGCGAACGCCCCTTCAGACGCATTTCATGTTGCTGTTCCATCGAAATTTGCTAAGAACTCACTTGTATAAAGAGCAAGCTTTGTTTGGAAACGTGAACTATCGACTAATGAAATAAAATCGAACTTCCTGATCAAAAATGAGGTTTTAAAAAGATTTGACACAAAAATATGAAACTCTTTTTCTATGGAACACACTAAAGTTGAGCAAGCTGGTAGATCTATAATAATCTGGGGGGCTTTGTTTTCGATTTGCACTCAAAAATTAATTCCAATCGAAGAAAAATAAAATTTAATAACTGTAGCAAAATTTGGGATGAAGAGTAAAAACTACTGACCCAAGTCTCAGCCTGGGCTGACGATGCTCCATATGTACAGCAAGAAAAACATGCATACATGCCTGTATAAACTGGCATCTGCGTGATATTAAAGAAAACAACAGCTCCAGCAAGGCGCACTATGAGTTTTGCCTTGGATCCTACTGAAAGTCTGCGGCGTGAACTTAAAGGCCGATCTAAAAACCTTTGTTCCTTGACCCTTTATCGACCAACGGCTTTTCTAAAGGACGCTAGGAAATCACTCCGATCATTCTTATGTTCTAAATGTTTCGATAAAAAAATTCTCATTTACTGAGTTTCTTGTATTATAATTTAAGAGAAATTATCGTTATATTTCGTTCAAGAGTCAAAAAAATTTGGTCGTTGTAAGGTCCAATCTAAAAACCTTAAAAATCTTAAAACCTTAAAAACTTCGCTTAAGATCTTCAAAAATTACTACTGTAATCATAAAAGAAAAGAACGATACCGCAGTAAAATCTATTTTCGAGTTGTATAAAAAAATATGTGAATGGGTGGATAGAAGTTATTGAAATAAAAAGCCATACATCTAACAATTAATACCATCATTGCCCTAGATTTTTCCTACCATTCGAATAATGTTGTCATCTAATTTTCCAAACATTATTTCTGTGGCATTATCTAACTTGAATATAACTCTATTAAATTGAATCCTTCATTTATTACATTTTCGTATGAACTAACGAAAACAGTTGGTGTCATTCGAAAATTTAATTTGAAGGAATTAATATCTTTTGGCGGACATACGAATAATCTCGTTTCAAACTGCACCAGACGTATACGTTGCTCGGTAGAGCTACATTTTACTTAGTAACTTGCAAGGGCCGAAAATCAGCTCCTGGACGAACGAATGAATTACTTTAATCACTTTAGCATTTTTACCACTATACTGCAGTACTTAGAATTATTCTGACGATACTGTCCTCAAGCCGACGGTATAGGAACAGGTGCAAGCGATATATATGTACGTGCGCGTTGCTGCAGTGTGCGCGTTCCCTTAATTCGTTAGCGCTCGATGACCACTCCTCTCCCGCTACCGTGTGCGAAATGACGTATAGTAGATATGAGAGGCGGCGAAACGAAGTACATTTTTCAAGGCGTTTTTAATTCAACGTGTTCTGCATTCATTTAACCGGAATAGTTCGCTCGTTATCAGTTTGTTATGTGTGTGCAAAAGAAATACTTTTCTGCAATTTGTCCCGTTGCGCAGCTGGGCTCATGGGGGACGAAAATAATGCTTCATATTTATATTTGTTTTCAAAAAGCCTCCACTATAAAAAAAACGGGTTAAAAAATCGCAAAAATATCTATCAAAGGTATCTGTGGACAAGTTTACCTTCAGATCTTAAAAAGAGATCAAGCGTGTCAAAGAACGTCGTTCGATATCGAATGTACGTATATATATAAATGCATGTGATGTGCTTAAGATGAATTATGCAAGGCGTCACATGAGACTAGCTATTGTTTGCTTTCCACCACGAAAACCTTTTGAACTCTTTCTTGCACACTTGAAAAATAAACCGTAAATATATTCCATTCCTAATTTTATCAGTGGTATCTGTAATTTCATAACATTAAATAACAATTTAATGAATATCTTTTTTCAAAAATTGTTGTGCACAATCGGTACTGACCATATACATGTACTAGAATATTTTAATATTTACATTGTTACTGACCCTTGCTAGTCTACCAAATGTGGTAACTCTTTGGGTTATTTGTGGTTACCCTGTCTGTACCATGGTATCCGTGCCCCAATGCCACTATATATAGAGACGCGGATACCACTATACAGTAATGGATATCACTACACAGACCCGGATACCACTATACAGCAACGGATACCCCTACACAGACCCGGATACCGCTATACAGCAATGGATATCTCTATACAGATTCGGATACCACTGTACAGCAATGGATATCTCTACACAGACCCGGATACCAATATACAGCAATGGATACCCCTACACAGACCCGGATGCCGCTATACAGCAATGGATATCTCTACACAGACCCATATACCACTATACAGCAATGGATATCTCTACACAGATCCGGATACCACTATACAGCAATGGATACCTCTACAAAGACCCGGATACCACTATACAGCAATGGATACCCCTACGTACACAGACCCGGATACCACTATACAGCAATGGATACCCCTACACAGAACCGGATACCACTATACAGCAATGGATACCCCTACACAGACCCGGATACCACTATACAGCAATGGATACACCTACACATACCCGGATAGCACCTACAAAGAACGATACTCACTGTCAGTGAAGAAGGCGGCCGATGAATGGTACTGCCCCTGAAAAGGGTACCCTAACAGAGCTGGCTGCATGGTCTGCATCATGGTGCAGTACCACACCCGCACCACCAAGTACCACACCTGTACCACCAGGTAGGGCCGTTAGCGCACCTCACACTTCGAACGTACTCACACAGCTTTTCAAATCTGCCGAAATGTAAACTTGGAGCCACACTTTTTAACAACTAGTTACTGAATGAATTAATTTCGTTTCAATCCTAGGTTGTCGTAGTGTTTGTCTATGTCCCTTTTAAAAAATTTAGCCTAATTATCTTCACAGTCGATGTTGAAAAAGTGTCTGTTAAGGTAATTGTAAATAGCCGTTCTTGTTATGATTTTCAGGCTTTCTTGACACAGTCGCAGGGGTGGTAAATTATTTGGTTGGACATGGCGATCTTCAAAGATTTATTCCAGCATCAAAATCTCTCAAGAGCCGTCTATATGAGACCATAACTAATATTTTTAAGGTTTCCTAACAAATGTGATAGCCAACATAGTCTTTTAGTTTCATTCACTGATTATACTCTCATAATCTGTAAAACAACCATAGTTAGCACCATCACTATCGTCCATGAACGTGAATACTAAAATATTTCACGATCAACACACATGCCAATACCGAGTTATTGCCCTACGGAAATCTAGGTAGTAAGAAGTGCTAAGAAATTAGGTTTCGAAATTCAAATAATGACCATATAATGTAAGTGAATTTCACCCTTGCTTTTCTTTAATTTCTAAAATTTTTTTTATATTATGCTCTAATAAAACTACGTCGAAAACGATCTTTCAAAATTGCGTGTCCGTTCATTAAAGCATCAATAAATTTACCTGATCAGCTATAGCTTTGTGTATTACACGGAGGTCGCGTCAGTAATGGTATTTATAGGAATTTGATAGAAATAAATGCAATTTTCCTGTCAAGCTGAAGAGACATGGATATCCTTAGTGTCTTTGGTCATTGAGAAATGAAGTGTAGAGCGTTGGTGCAACGAAAATTAATCGAAGCATATGTGTGAATTCAAAAATTTCACTATGTATGAACCCAGAGAGAATAAATATGATTTATCTTAGAGACTATTTCAGCAGATTTGATTTTAGAAATTATGAAATTACACGAATCTAGAAGAAAAAAGTTGATGTGAATACATGATATCTCAACTTATTCGAATTAAAAATGTCAGCGCAAGTATTTTTGAATGCGTTTCAGCGGTCAGGGAAGATGACGTGCAGCCTGCGCGATTTAATCTACGAATTTAAATACTTGAATAGTGAGCATTCAACGTCCGGTAAAGTCTCGGAAATAAATCACCCTTCCTCTTAATTATTGCCCACCGTCGGCGATGCAATAATACTTGGCACCCCCTCAGGAGATACAAATATTGTATCTATGGGTATTAGCACTCCCTGGGGGAAAATGTGAGGTCCTGAGCTGAGTTTTAACTATAGGCCTTCTTTTTGTTGAAATAAAATGTTTTGTTTTGAGAAGGGGCCATCTTTTTCCAGTTCACTGCTGTCATCTTTTTCAGCAACTCTGACTATCTTCTTCAACTTTTATCTTGTTTCATAACCTTCATTCATATCTTACTGTTTCTATGCGCACGATCGAGATCACTTGTCGGAACACCCTTTGCGCATAGATTCCACGTTTCTGTAACTCTATACTAAATGGTGCCTTCATCCTTTCTCTCTTTGAACATCTTTGTTGAGGTAAAGGGAGGCTAAAAGTAATTTAAAATCAATCAATTAATACTTCGCGCAGAATCATTCAAATTGTTTTTATTTCTCAGAATGATTGCTATTTATATCCCTCAGAAATCTCTACATTGCAGGTGTTGAAACTCATGCAGTGAGTATAAAAATTTGCTTAGGCATCCTTGGTTATTACCTTATAATTAATTTCCCTAGGAAATCGTAATCGATAAATTACAAACGTATCTTCTAATGCAATGGCGGCAACATGTCTCGAGTAATTATAAAATACCTGGTTGTTTGTTTCACACATTTATACGAATTATATATAAAATATATAGCATAAGAATAGTACAGGAAAAACTAAATGTTTTTTGAATCATTACCATTAGCAAAAAACAAAGTCACACCTGCTTCAATTTTAAGTTCAATGAGGAAATCAATTTAAGGAACCAACTTGCGCAGCTATAAGCAGAGCTGCTCGTCAAGTTGCTTTGTACGTTTTTTCTGTTTTGAGTCAAATAATATGAGCAGATGAGCATTGAAAAAATGACGTAAAACGCTGTTTTTTGTTTGCGCAATGGCTGAAGATGATTTTTACCACAATTAAACAGCAAATTTAACCGTTCTCTATCTCTTCAACGTTTGGGGGCTGTAAAAGAAACCTGAACTCTGTTATTGAAATGACGTAATGAAAATTTTGAATTGTCCAGTTTCTACTATAAAACACGGCACTCAATTCAGAGCGATCATGTTCTTAAGTGTATAAAATTTTCTTTGTGTACACGATCACTCGAATAATTGTTTCAGCCATTTTTCCTGCGGCAGATTCACATTCTAAGACCCTCTTTCCTCGATATTTTTTCCATGCTCATGAAATCACTTCCTAAATTTGTTGCGCGATCTTGCGTTTTGTGCAGGTATCAGCGGACGAATGAATGAAGATATTAGGCAGCACTGGGACCGTTGGCACCTGGCACAGCAAGAAATGCTCGCATGACGCACGGAGCGCCGCAACTGATCCCCATGGAGACGAACACTGAAGCACGACACTCATCGCGTGCACGAGGTGATGTCGCGTTCCCGTACGAGGGCTTGCCTCCTATTGGCTGAGGGGCCCAGGTAAACACGAGATCTCGCTTCCCATTGGTTCTGAGAGCCTGGTGGGAATGGGAACCGAACTCTGACTGGCTATAAGGAACAGGTAAGACTGAGGACCGGCGCCCTATTGGTCGAGGGAGCGCTCTCAGGGACGCCCTTGTGTTTGGTTTGACTCCCCTGGGAACGCAGGGCGGCGCCTCCGACCACTTCACACCCAAGTCAGCTGCAGTAAATTCCACTCATCCGGGCCTCTTCGCAGGAGTTTTACAGAATTCGGTCCTTATTATCGCTATTATACTGAAGCGATGTAGTTCTCAAACTAGCACCCTAATTAATAATTTTTCATTACAATGTTATACAACTAAATTTGATAACGCAAGGAATAAATGAGTTTATTACTTCCAAGTACAAGATCGTTTGCCATCATATTGACCCACGTATTTCTTAAAAAAAAATTCGAAAAGCCAACATCCCCGAAACTTGTGATCTCCCTGAATGATGTCTCCAAATTTGACCCAGGCGGACTCGAGAACAATGCAGCATTCATGAAGAGAGCGGCGGTGAATGCAGGCTCCCTTAATTACTCTTTACAAAGGCCGCACCGTGACAACTGCTCGTTTAGTTCCCATTAAACTTATTCTCATTAAATTTCATTCCAAAACTACTAAAACTACAGCAGCAAAAGGAATGCGTCTGTGTCACGTCAGCCATTCTGGTCGGAAAGAAGACGTCAGCGGGCGCACAATGTGCGCGTTGCGCGCTGCGTTCAGCGGAATGGCTAGCTCGTAATTAGTTTGTTATCCGCCTCCGAATGAAGACTTTTTCAGCAAGTTTGCTTCGTTGCGCAGCGCGGCTCAAGCGAGACGATAGTAATGCCATACGTTCGCATGTGTTTAAAAAGGGCCTTCATATCGCACGAAATGGTTTAGAAGGGATAAAATACAGTGCATCCTTAAAAGATATACTCACCTAAGTTTATGCAGGGTTCCAGTTCCTAAAAAAAGGTCAAGCGTGCACATGTCAAAAAACATCTTCTGATGTCACCAATGAATAAATAAACATATGCTATGTTCATTGCCAAATGAGCAAGGTATATGAGCGAGATGGAAGACGCTCTACAATTTATGTTTTTTTATGTGTTTCAAAAACTGATTTTCGCCAAGTCTGTTCATCTACAGTACTCCTTATTTTGAAATCAGAATAAAAAATTTACTTACTTGGGTTTCAAGCTTTTGGCCTTCACGTTAGTCGGCACGAATATATGATGGTTTTTACTCCGCGATATAATATTTGTAAAAATAGCATTTTGTTTCATTTATTTCTCTTTTTACATATGAATGGTTCTTAATTAAATGAGGAGACATAGGAATGGTTTCAATGTTTCATTTGCAGGGGACATTTACCGTTTGGAAATTTGCAAGCCTGCATTTAAACCACGTGTAGAAGAGAACTGATTGACTCTGTAGGTACTATGGTAATCAACTTGAGAGGAACACTCTGGTATTATTGAAAAAACATTTATTAATGGACATTTATGTAAAGAACAGGCAAAGTGCTTATCAGCGCAATTTTGGCATCATAGAATTGAGCATCACTGCTTCTGCACAAAGAATCGTCTCAATGCAAGAAAAATACGTTCCATGCACATAAACCCATATTGAATATCCTTGATACATATTTTCCACATGCCTAACATGCACTCACTAGCATAAAAAATCTGTATATGATGTAAAACATACTAGACACATATTTCTTCACTTTTCTAGAAACAGTTCTTAGAGTTCGTAATTTTATCAGAATACCCACTGCAGACACTGGCCGGCTCATGCGTTGTGTAACCTGACGTTACTTGACATGTTTACTGCGATCGAAGGGACCCACCGATGCTCACTGAGGGGATTTTCTAAATGCTGCTGACCGACCGGCAGTCACATACCTATAATATCTGCAAAATTCAATGAAATCTAAATGAAAGCACGATCAATTTAATATTCGTGGCTGGTTGAAAAAATTGATCTCTAAAATATTGATCTCTAAAAGTAGCTTAATTTTATAATTTATCTCTAAAATTGATATCTTGAATGAACTCTAATTTGAGTTTGAATATTGAACTTCATGTTTAGCACGCCGTAAGAAATGTGTTAACATAGATACTGTCTAACGTTTACTTAAAAGAGTTGAAAGCATAGGATTAGAATATAAAATGTAGTGAACTGATATGCTTCCCGCGGGTATTAAAAGAATCTTTATTTAACACCTCATTTGGTGTGTAGTTAGCTGAAATTTGTACAAAACAATGCAATAGACTAAAAAATAGGATTGCTTTGAAAAGTTACAGACATCAAAAGCAGAAGAAAAATTTGCGCTACAATTCGTTCCAGTGACTATAACGCATGTTCAAATCCAACGCACAGTTGTGAGAGCAATTTGTCCAATTTCTTGAAGTAGAGAAAAATCTACTTATGTCCCTTATTTTAAAAAAAATAATAGGAACAGTTGAAGTATAAAGTAAGTATGAAATGAAATACTTGCACAACTTTGATATCACCCATGAAAATTTTTGTGATTAAATCTTCTCATGAACAAATACCAAAGCGGTTAAGAAAACAATGCGCTCAACTCCCGTAATTCAGTTTAGAAACTTTGTGTGTTACGCTAGAAACTATTGGAACATTAGAATGAAAGTTTCAAGAGTTCATCGTATTAGCTTATTTATAGAGTTAAGAGTTCCGATGTTTGTTTCGAGTCAACAAATCAAGGTCATTACGAACCTTTAGCCTAAGACGTGCAGTTATGGTTTTCATACGAATTCAAAAATGCTGAAAATCAATAGCTAATCGTTACTACTTGCCAAAATTTATATTTATTCATCTTTAAATTTGATCTCCATCCTTCTGGTTAAAAAATAGGCCCAAATAAAATCCAAGACTTAAATTTCGCATAATTGTGTGAAATTTACAGAGATTCATTTTATTTATATTTGGGAATGTTAAGTATTGCAACTATGTGACTGCAAGGGTTAAACGCAGCTTTAGTTGTATGCAGTATTCAGTATTTCACATTACCGCACCGAAAACTATATATATATATATATATATATATATAAATTACTGAATAAAAATCGTATCTATCGTAAAGAAGCCACTAATTGCCTAACCGTAAAACTTATTCCGTGCGTACAATAATATATCCCAGCAAATCTCTGCTCGCGCTGCTGTGAAAGGCTTTTCGAAGTCCATTGCTTCCACGTACGGAGATAACAGTATTCAATTTTAAACATCACTAAGACTATGACCTTCAATTCTTTAATAAGCACTAAAAGATCAAAGCACAAATCTCAGAATAATAACTTCCCGGTCTCTGATCACCGGCAGCTCAAGCACTGCGGCCTTGCGGCTGCGGTACAGCGAGCGCCGCAATTGCAGTTCGCGGCGTCCCATTATCACTGCAAAATCCAAATTTTCCATTGAACACCGCGTAGCTGCGGCACATGGCATCCTCGTTGGCTCGACTGTCACAGCGAGTGTTACGTTTCGTTATACGCAGATCAGAGTGTGGGACTCGGCGTGACGTTTCACAGCGTCACACTGCTCGTCAAGCTATAGCGCCCGTGGCTTCCTTCCGACCGGCGAGTAACGCGGGCATCGCCGCCGCATCAACGACTAATCGCAGACGACGGAGATAAAGTGCAGCTTTGTGAGGTTGTTTGGTCCGAGAGGTTTGGACAAGGGATATCAAGCGCTCATTGAAGCGCGGGGAAAAGAAATCAACGGCTGCTTCTAACAAGGGGTGGCTTGCGCATGAAATTGAGGTGTACTTCGGAGAGGAAATGATCCAATGCTTGATCCCGTGTGCGTTTGTGGATGCTGAGATTTTTTGATCGGGGCTTGTTACTTGTGTCTCTCATTATTGTATTATATGGGTATTATTAAATGAGTGGAAGGGGGAATTATAGAGTTTTGTGTTAGTGCAACCAAAGGTTTTTCTTTTGTAATTGATCAGTTTTCAGGTATTTATTTCGAGCTATTTAGGAACAGATGGAGAAAAGCAGAAACATTTCAGGCAAGTTTAACTTTTTGTGGTGACTTAATAACGTGATATGAAATGTTACGCGTGTTTGACGATATAGAATTTTTGAATAAGGAGTCTCATCAACAATTGATAATTCTTAAAAAAAATTATTACTCAAGTCTTTCACGAAGATTGCACATTCAATGATAAAGAACATTATTTTTCTAGAGCACACTTTTCATCAGTAGAAATTATATTTTATATTCTCGCGTAGAGTGCACTTTCTTGCATCGTTCAACGTTATACAACATGTTAATAATATATGCTTGTGCATCCTGTATGTCTTATTTCAGCTTTTAAACTGCTCTTCAAAAACCACATTTTGTAGATTATAAAGCAAAGGCTCAAATTGATTCATTTCCAGTCACGATGCTTTACTGCAGCTAGCACATTTCCTATTCGGGTCAGCAGGAATATAACGTTACTTTTTCGGTTTTCTCCTTCTTAAGCTTCGTTCAAATTACAATTAGATTTTTGTACTTCATTGCTGACTTGCATTCACTGGCCAAACCATACGTCACATTGACAGTATATTTACCCTTCGTACACAATTGCTTTGTGGAGTTAATTGTGGAGTAGCACAACACGCTACCGTTATTTTGATACAAGACCTAAAGAAAATCTCAAACTTTGCATTTTAGTTTGTCTAAAATAGGAGGCTGAAAGGAGCTGAGTTCGATGATACTACAAAAAATTAAAAAATTCGCTATTATATAGTGCTGAATTGATCGACCGACAACAGAATTAACTAACTTCAAAATAAACCTAGGGCATTTTTCAGCAGGTTTCTAAATATATTTTTATACTGCAAAGGATCAAATGCCTGGTCTTCAAATCAAATGCTCACTGATGCTTCAACAGTTGACGTACTCCAAATGGTTCATGGCCGAGTGTTCGTTTAAAGCGATGAAAAATTAGAAACACGGGTAAGTTAACTGAACTTGAAATCGTAAAACTGTATTTTAATTTGTTCAAAACCAACCTTAGATAATTTCATCCACTTGTTTCCTGAGAGAGCAATGCTATATTTTGTAACCTACATCGCCTTCTGAAAATTTAAAATTCTTTGCCAATCAAAGCTAATGAAAATTGTTCAAAAACTTATCCGTACGTACGTTTACTTCCGTCGTTTTTTTCATATTTTTCTCCTAGTTAAATTATCGCACGCTGTATGAAGTCCAGATTTTCATAATTATTTTTTCATCTATATGAATTCAAGAGCATACTTTACAGCTGTACAGCATGTTTACTCGAGAACACTGATTAAATTTAGCTTCGGGATTTATTTTCATAGAGTAGATTAGGTAAATTCTATTTTACTAAGTTACTTTTTGGTAAGTTGTATTTTAGTAAATTGCATTTTGGTAAGTTCTATTTTATTAACTTACTTCTCAGCCGGGGATATTCACTAAGCTTACTGAATTCATTTTTGCATCCATGTCCAATTGTCCATTGTTGCTTACGTATTCTCTTCATACAATAGTATTACGACCCACAACATCGCAATTCTAGCCGAAATAAATGCACAGTCACCGCACCTGATTGTTGGAGCCCTAACACTGTATAGAACCCTAGGTATTGTTGAAAAATTTGACTGATGAATTTTCATTTAATTACAATAAATATTCACTAAGGCTTCTTGGGCGTTTCTTAAAATTTAAACGAAATCCTTTAATCATCTTTGTTTGCCATCTGGCATTCTCCAGTAAAATATAAAAAAAAATTAAAAAACGCCCCTTGCATTGTCGCTGGTGGGACCCAACCTACGTTTTGCCCGTTTGTTCCTCACACCAAACGCGCCAGAACATAAGCTTATTCAGCTACAGCCCCGCAAAACACCGCCAATCACGGCACATGGACCCTTAATCACACACATCGGACGACATTGAACTTTTTTATTTTTCTCGTGTTCTTGCGTTCCAGAAATCTTTTAGTTCTCAGCACTAAAAAATTGTGAGAAAACACTATTCTTGTAATTTTCTATCAGGCATAACAGGATGCCGTAACGATATAATCTTCGACCTGGACTGAGCTGTTTTTTATGTTTTCGCAGCACCACGCGCGGCGGTGGACGGAAGATTTCAGTGACAACAAGTACGTGGGTAGCAAAGCATTTCGTGGTGGAGCGGTAAGTGCAGTCTTCTTACCCAGTACAATTTGGCCTGGTTAAGTGTTTTCAAGACTGTAGCGTATTTTTCTTGTTTTTATTTACCTAATAGTCATCAATAAACACAAAATGTTTTACCGTGTTCAATAACTGCTTGATTTTCTCTGCGCACTTCAAGATGCACCTTCGTCTCAGGTGATATAACTTATTGTTCCATAGCTTAAATTGTACTTTATATAGTGCAACGCCTAGCTAGACTGGAACATCTAGCTTGGGGTCTGACAGGAGCTGAAGCTAGCTCCATGAGCTGAAGCCACTGTACGCACCGATCTGTACGTGCCCCTCGTTCAGAGGGCTGAGTCTCCACTGCAGCAGCTTGGGGGTAACTCCTTACCCTGAGGCTATAGCTACTGATTAAAATGACTATTTTTGCGTGCTCTATTCGAATAATGCATGGGCTTTCAATGAAATCTAAGGCAGGAATGTTATATCTGTAAAGTAATACGTGTCATGTTATCCGATTAAGATACTGTTGAGCTGTCGGAACGTTTTTTTATAATTTTTACCATAAAAAAATTGACCGCATAATCTTAAAGATGTATCAAGTTCCAAGTAATAATATTTTTATGTCATTTTTAACAGGTGTATTGCAAATACTGGACTACATTCCGGTCCTGGCGGAGTAGAGCTGATCTCTTAACACGTTACCGCGTTCCCTGGGAATGAGGGACTCACTGGAGGTCACTGAGGGGATTTTCAAGATGCTGCTGACAGACCTGCAGTCACTAACTCAAATTTTATAAATACTTAAAGAAAGCTAAATGAAGGTGCGATCCAGTTAATGTTTGCAACTTGTAAAATTTCTAACTACAATTGACTTTGAATTTGAATTGAATATAGAACTTCAATTTAGCCCATCGCAGGAAAGGCGTTAACTACTTTTCCGCCGTTGCTACGGTCGGTTTGATTAGATTAGTCAAAGAGGAATTGAGAAACTGTCTTTACTGCTTAACTGCATTTTGTCTTTTCTATAAAGCTGGAAAAATGTAACTGCTCGATAACATTTTAACTTCTACACCATCGTCTAATTTAAATAAAAGTAGTGAAATAATTGAGATGCTATTCATTGATACTGGTACGTGGAAAAGCAATTTATCCAGTGGTACACATGTGTATTAATGCGCAGTTAGCGTGTTAGCTATTGTCGGATGTACACGTGTCAGTTTGTACACTGACTACCTGAAATGACGAGGAATAATTATATTAAGTGCTAATCTGATCCTAAGCAGAACCCCGAACGCCAGTGATTTCAACACATTTGATGTTATGGTATGTTGGCACCCACGTAGAGCGTGGCCAAAAGTGCGCACCTCATTGAATTAGTGCGCAGTGAGACCTATTTTTAGAGTCTGATAGACACACGACCAAATCCGTGTTGAATTGAGCCCTCTCTCAGCAGCGGGCCGCAGACACCTCAGTCGAAGCAGGCATGCAAGGCATCAGCAAGAGCTTGGACGCCGGCGCGCCCTACTCCCGTGCAGTAATGGCGGTCACGCTTTAACCGCCTCTAAAACTCGGATATCACGAGACATCGCCGCCAACCGCGCTTCTGTCGCGGAAACCAGCAATGAGGGTCTTCATTCACCACAATCATAGGCAACGTCTCCATTAGACCTCGAGAAAATTAAATGTTCGTCTTTGTAAATCGATGCTCCGGGCTATGTATTTCTAGAATTCAACCGATCATGGTCGATATTCGCGGCACTCAATCTTGGAAAAATTTTGTTAATGAATTTAATCTGAATCCCCGGCTTTTAGGGAACTTTCTGATCTCAAAATTCTCGATGGAGTTGAATGTGCAGGATTGCTATGAATATTTTCAATTTATTGACGGTACTTCGCGAGAAGTAATTGTGCAAACTGTTTCATCTTGATTATTTACGTTATAAAAAATAATGAAGTTTGTTAAAACAATCTCTTAATGGGGAATCTGAAATGAATAGATCTCTTTTTGAAGATATAACGTGATAATACTGTACACATGCAGGATAGAGTGGAAACTGGAAGTGGCAGAGAGATATAGACAATGTGTGAGTGTAACAGGAATAACACCTATTATTGACCAACACAATATGATGATCAAAACGTAGAACAACACCTACCACTAACTATAAACAAGGAAACAAAATAAATTAGATAATAAGAGATCAGGTTGCATGAACGATTATGAATGAGTTGTTGCAAATTTTCACATACTGCATTTGTCTGAATGCGAGTGAAGTGAGTGGCAGAGGTTTCGCAGGAGAAAATAAGAAGACAAAGAAATGGATGTTGGACTAATGAGGTGACCTAACAAAAAAAAATATCAGGTATGAAGTGTGGAAACGGAACCTGCAAGTGAAAATAGAAAGCAATTTTACTAGCAGTAATTAAAAAAAGAGTAGATATTGAAGTATAAAGTCGTGGTAATATACATGATAGCTGTAGAGTATATATGGGAAAAGGATTCGAAAAAACTCCCTAATTTGGCACACAAAAATGAGTAACGTGAGAAATGGAAAATAAACTAACACTTCATAACGAGATATTTGCAACCACAGGCATAAAATGATGAAATCGAAAAGTGGGCTTAAATAAGTTTGTTTCTCGTGAAATTGGTCTAAATAATTCATAATTTTCAGAAGCTTTGGTATTGAGATCCTCGAGAAGAAAAAAATTAGAATGAGATGCTGCAAGTTTAACTGAGCGCCGAGGCCTAAAGTTGTCAGTATTTCGCTCACAAAAGGTTGTCTGACCTTAGGCTATAGCTTTATCTTGACGCTTGTGGTCATTGTCGACCAAACTTCTTCTCTAATTCTGTGAGCACCACATGTAAAAATTGCTTTTGTTTGCAAACAACGCTCAAAAAATCGTGCTATCAGTGAATACCGAACTATAATAGGAAATTTTTTGTTCGATCATCGTTTAACATTTTTTGTGAAAAATGTACGGTTTACTCTAGGTTATTACATTTTATGTTTCCCTTTTTGTGCATTCCTTTCCGTATACGTCGTCCGTTTTTTTAAGGGGACAAGTTATCGCGTATCTCAGAATTTTTTTCTATTATTACGAGCAGTTCCCTTCTTTTAACAAAATCAACATATGGCAGTTTTGATGGCTGTTCAACCATTTATAATTGATTCTAAATCCACGTTTGCTACTGTGACCGGGTTGAAAACACTGGTCATCCTTAAGTAAGCACTAAATGTGCTTACTTTAGGAAATATTTGACCAACAATTCCTCAAATATTTGATTGGAATTGTTTGATCATGGCAAAAAAATAAATTTTAGAACTCTATAAGAATTTCGTTCTTTAGTAAGATAATTTAACTCCATTTTGATCTCACTTTGTGAAATTCACACCAGCTAGAAATATCGTGTATTTGTTTTCTTACTTTTTTCTAGAAGAATAAGAGCATCGTTCACAATATGAACAATCATCGCTCAATTGAGCAGCTAAAATTAACAGAAAACTTACTTCACTGCAGCGGGTAAGTTTCTCACAACAAATTTTTCAGAAAAAATGCAGTGTTGACACGACCTTCAGTTTACTGATAAATATACATAGGAAGTCCAAAGCATGTCGACCTTCCCTCACCGACTCTCTCGTTGGCGCCGCCGACCAACCGATATTTCCGTGTTGCATTTCAGTGGCCTGAGTTGAATATTATGTTAAGTATGTGTTGGGCGTGATCGATAATCTCCTGTACGAGAAAAGTGTCATAATGGTGCAGGTGATGCAGGAAGCGCCTCCCCCTCCATCAACGCGAGGCTGCACCATCGAGGGGCTCGAGTCGCGCTCAGTGCTGGTTGTTGTCGCGCGTCTGCGGGCTGCGGACTTGCAGATCTGTAGACTAGGGTTTGCATCCCGGTATCCCGGATGATTTGGGGCTGAAATTTTCCGATCCGGGAATTCCCGGGATTCTGAATAGCATACGTATTTCAGGGTATTAGTGAGAAAATAACCTGAAATCATCCTGTTTCCCTAGAATTCCCGAGATTCTAAATTGCATACGTATTTCAAGGTTTTAGTGAAAAAATGACTTAAGATCATCCTGTTTCCCTAGAATTCCCGGGATTCTAAATAGTATATACATAATTCAAGATATTAGTGAAAAATAACTTAAAATCATGCCGTTTAATATGATTAATCACTTAATAATAATAGAGCTCAAGGTCGGACTTTAGTGTTTTAATATTAGTGCAATATACACCACTACACCGTGTAGTCTATCTACACTAACTCATAATATACTTCAACTATTTCATAAGAATATGTTTTATGATTTGTTTTTACAGGTAGTAGAGAATAAAATGTTATAGATATGATGTCAACGGCCGATGCTGTAAAAATTAAAGCCTTTGTGTGGCGATACTATGTTAAAGATGCAACTGGAGAAAGTGGGAAGTGTATAAAGTGCGGCAAGAGTTTACTTTGCAAAGGCTAGTCTACCTGGGCGAAGGCTGGTTTGTTACGTCACCTAAAGAGTGAATACAACATAGTAAAGCCTGAAACTGTAGACCCAGTTGCTCAACTAGTAGCTCAGAAAAATTAATTCGTATTGGAACAAAGCGCCCTCATGCAAGGAAGAGCAGTAGTGAAAGCACTAGACCTAAACAAAAAAAAAAAAAATACGTAATGGTACATCAAAATACTCCAGAAGAACAATGACCAAGCTTGTAGCAGTTGATGGTGTGTCAGTAAATACAGTTACAAAGAGTGAATACATTAGAGAATCCTTCTCAGATAAAGATTTTTCGCTCCCTAAATCGCCAAATACTGCAATGGCCGGGCACGGGCAACAAATTACAATATCATAAATGTAAAATATAAAGAAAGCCCGGGAACCCGGGAACTCCGTGGAATGTCTTCCTGAAATCCCAGGATTCCGGGATTGCCATTTTGTCCCGGGATTGCAAACCCTACTGCCGACTTGAAGATTTCAGGGTTGTGAACTTGCGGATATACGGGAGGCAGATTTACAGATCTGCGGGTTGCGAATTTGCTGATTTGCGGACTGGAAGATGTGGGAATCTGCAGACATGTAGGTTTTGAACTTGGAAAACTACATATTTAAAAATATGGACACATGTGGAGGCTCGACTTTAAATGATATTTAATGATATTTACAAACTTGCGTTCCTCACGCTCAACGAATCAGAGGTCAAAAAACGAGGATTATTTTACAGGCCTACTCGCTCTTCTGCGCGAATACGTTTAGAATCTTGCATTAAGTTGGTGATAATTAGCATGTGGGTTAATTCGTAAATCATGTAAACACATGTATTATTTTCAAGAAAATCACTATTCGACTCCCCAGTAAATGGCTCCAACATGTTTTATTTATGCAGACTGTAAGAACAAATCATTCTTAAATGAATATTCTTCACGGGGTGTGATGCCCATGAGTCTTTGTTTTGCTCAAATAGAAATAGGTGACATTCGGATAGAAAGTTATAATGTATGTATGTCCCTACAAGTACTTAAGATCATTGAAGCAGTGAAGCTTTAATGAAAATTATTAGTCACATTTATTAAACTGCGTACCGAAACGTAAGAGCTGAATCTCATAGGCAATCCGATATCAAAGTTCCATCAAGTATGTTCTCACAGATTTCTTGAAAAAATGCGTACATCATCAACATCTAGTCGACCTTCAGAGAATATTTGCACGCTAACTTGCACGTGTGTAAAAAGATTACCCATCGAAGCTATATTGAAGAAATGTTTTCCTTTCTAATTTCCTACTCTTATACCTCTCTAGTATTCCTGTTGAATATGGCATGAGAATTTTACATCAAGGTATTCTTTTCTAGCTCAGCCTAAACATACCTTGAATTTCTAAAAAACTTACCTCCCGGTGAAAATAGCCCGAGCATCCCTGGGAAACAAGATACTCATTTTTATACGCAGTACAGAATATTCCCATGAGTATTTCTGTTTCGCTTCTGCGCACAGTCAAAATAATTGTGCAGTATTTCTATTGAATTTTTTACGAGTCGCTTAGGTTCAAAAATTCTATCTTCCATTTCAATTAAATTCGCTGAAATGATTCTAAGTCAATATTAAAAGCTAAGAATTCGCTATAAAAAATTAATCAGTAATTACCTGTTCTATTCAACGTACAATATTGTTCCTCATAATACGTTTTTGGTTTAGGTAAGCTTTAAAAAAACTTTCAGAATCTTTTCATTAATTAAACCTTAAAATTTAGGTGACGCGTAATTAATCGTAAAGACGAATAAGAAATACTAACATCGGTGCCAGGTTAGTTAGCCAATGACATCAAATGAGAACAGTAACGATGAAGACCGAAAAATAAATGTCTTAAATGATATTCTTACATTATTTACTTATCAGTTTTACTCTGTTTCACCTGTACTCTGAAGGGCACTGTCTGGGTCTAATTTTAAATAATGGTAAGTGTACGGTTTATGAACTCATCTTATAATGAATTTTCTTGCGCATCCAACGGTATAATTCGCTTTCAAGTACGTACATTGGTTCGTCTCCTAGACGGAGTAGAAGATGCGCCGTAACGTGACTTTGGCGCGCCAGTGTATGAGTGATTTTCCCCTTCCACCCCTAATTACGCAGCAGTTTTGGGCGCTCCTCTACGAGAATAGCAAGAGAGTTCATTCATGGCTTTGCTTGAAATGCTTTAGTACTCAAACAAAACATTCTAACTCCCAGTGTTAATTATGATGATGTATCTGAGTGTTTATTTTGAGTCCGGCTGCTCTGAGTCATCAGCTAATTAGCTGTTGTGTAAACATTCAATCGCCTACCGAAGTTTTGAAGGTACGAGAATGGAAAATATATCATTCGAAGGGGCTCAAGAAGAGCTACCAAGAAAAAGAGTTGAAAAATTAAAATTTTTATGAAATTGAAAGAAAAACGTTTATTTAAAAATAACTGGTGTTCTGAAATTTTGATTTATTGTTTTTTTTATAATAATCCTTTCCCACAGTTTCGAAGTTACAGGAATGGCTAATATAGCAATCGATAAAAATTAGAAAGATCTACAATAGATGTAAAATTTATTAAAAACAAATGAATAGTTCAGAAATAAAACGAAAAAAATGAAATTTTTTAGAAAAATGGCTCTCCTGAAAAGTTAACTTTTTGATCTTTGATAAGGGACTTAGCCCACAGTTTTGAAGGTACAGGAATGGCAAATATATCAATCGATAGCTATAGAAATATCTCAGAGAGACGGTGGTACAGTTTTTTTGAATTTCTGATCATGTTGAAAATTATAAGCAGAAGAATTTGAAAAGCGGAAAAAGTGGTCGATTTATGGAAAAAAGTTTCTCAAAATTAAAAAAATCGAATTATTAAAAAACGTTACCACCGGATCTCAGGACACGACAATTATCTAACTAGAAAACGTTTATCCAGTTCTGTAACTTTAAAATTGTGGGCGAGGTCCATTATTCCGTAACACCCTTTTTATCAGGTTTTTTAAAAAAACATATTTTTTTGAATTTACGAAAAAAACACACGAATTCAAAAAGAAATGCCGCATCATTTCACACCTACTGTGAAAATCTTAGAGAAATCCGTCGAGAACCGAGGGACTTTTGGTCTCGCCCTGACCGTGCCCTGAACTGACGCAAGTCATTGCATATTTCTTCAATTTTTAGTAAAATCTTTGTTAATTCACCAAGATCGTCGGTAATCCTAATGTGACGTTAGACAAGGTGAAGCTGATTAAAGGGTATTTATTTATCCACCAGACAGAAGAACTAAGCCAGTTTACTGCTTTACAAGGCTATTAAAAACGCTAGAATAGTCACTCATGCTGTCTTGACGGCAGTATAGATTCCTATAAAGAGTTCCTGAGAGAATTCACGCCCTATAACGAAATCTCGAGCTGAGTGAAGAGGCTAGAAAATTTCCTCCGAAGCGTAGGTCACGTCTACCATGGTCCACCTTCACACCATCAGCTAGCGGCTCTATACATTAGTATACAACTGATGAAAATTGTGTCTTTCCCACGTCCCATCAGTTAGCTAAGAAATAAACGTGTTATCTGTCGACAAAAACTGCGTTTTTGAGCGATTTATTTTCAAATGATCTAGTATCTGGACGTAGTCATGAACGCTGTAGTAATAGCGATACAAAAAATAATGTAAGGAATACAGCGTAGTTTTAAAGAGTACTAAATAATTGTGAAAGAATAGCTTTAAAAAAATCCGTGGTTTAAATTAAAATTCTAATATGAGGAAAGATGGGAGAAAAAAAAGCCATCTTGTTTTTATTGCACACACTTGAAGATATACCGTGTATTTAAGATTTTAACTATTTTGTAGCACTGTGATTTTCAGATTTTATGCGCAAGTTACTCACTTTATGCGTCAAGCTTTAAAGAACTATGGCCTATGAACTAGCGTCCCAAATCGGGAAAATTGTAACTAAATTTGGTGAGCGCCGTTTCAGTACGATAAAATGCAGTACAAGCTTAGGGGCGAATATGCCATGCAAAATTGAATTTTACTTCAACGAATTAATTAAAGGTCGATTGTTGATCAATGGAGATTAAATGTAAATGGAGCGAATGAGAGGTTGTGTTTTTCTTAACCCTTGTTAAAACATTAAGATCAAAATTTGAAAGACGTTTTGACATTTGAAAATTTGGAAAGTCAGTTCCTACTTTCAGGAATAGTTAACCAAAAGCAAGATTGTTGAGTACATTGAGTAGCATTATACTGTTGGTAATTCAACATGCTTTGGAATAGGAATGAACTTATCAAATGAAACCAAAACTTCCTCATTTCTTCGAGATTTCAATTCATACGTTTGTGAATATTTAAACGTTCACGAGTACGTAATGGGTTTCAGCAAGCAATAACTAATCTAATCGGAGTTGTCTTAACGTAGAAGACATTTGCGCCCAACGAATTTAATTGCTAACCTATTTAGTGAATGACAAAGGTAAATTCACCTTTTTGATTCAATAAACTGAAACAAACAACATTGTTCTCTAAAGAAAGTATTTGTTAGATGTAAAGGCCACTGCGCTGAACATATGTGCGTTGTCAGTCACTCCTATATAAAATTGAAAAATAATCAACACATCTTCGTTGATTGCAATAATGCCCCTAAGATATACAATCACAAACGAAACGCTCTTTAAACCTGAATTTTCTCATCAGGTTTTGTTTTTTGCGCGAGAAGGAGCGACCACCAGATCGCACAAGGATCATTAACGTGACAAGAATGATGCGCTGAGGAGTCCGGACTCGGGATAACTTGGGAAGGAAGACCGGGAAATTTTCGAGATTCATCGAGGCCGGTTTTTTTGGTCGGGTTTTGAGTGGACAAAATACAGCGATGACGCAGAACTAAGGAAGCGGCGCGCAGCCTCAAAGGCGCCTTGCGCCTGCGGAGCGAATTGCAACCGTGCACCTATCAAGCGAACACTTTTTTAAGGCCAAGAAAAAGGCCTGTTATCCTCTTTTAGTAGACAAGAAAAGACCCTGTTATCCTTTAGAGAAGCTTCCTTCATGGAAAATTCACGACACGGAGGACAGTGAGCTGATAAACCTATTTTCTCAGAGACAATGAGATCTTCGTCGATAAAAAATCCATCAGCTTTCGACAGTCATACCTGGCACAAAAGAAAGAATCGTGCTCTTTCCTTCACACCGAGCTGGAGCACAGTGGGAAATTGAATAGCCATTATCATCGAACACGCACGAATAATTTTGAAAAGGTATGTGTGTTTAGTATGTAATCATTCTAATTTCAAACACGTCATGATTGTTATATTTTTAGGGACGTATCTTTAATGCTGACCTGTTTAAGGATCGCAACACTCTTGCGATAAATTAAGATGCTAGCCTCAATTTGAAACAAAAAACAAATTTACCTAACTTTGCTGGGTGGTCCATTCAATCCTTTGCTGCATAATACCTGTAACAGATATTTCTCCTCGTGAAATGTATAATGTTTTGTCAAATTCTATCATACTAAATATACTGACCAATAATCAAGGTTTGATTTCATGACTTAAAAATTTAACAATTATTCACTTCGAATTCATTAAATTATTTAATATATGTTGTCGATATGTTGAGCACAATGATGAAATTCTATTAAAAAATGCCACTTACTTGAGCTCTTATGGCATTTTATTTCCACATCTTACGACGGCTATGCAATTCGAACACTGAATACGACAAGCACCTTCGCTAAAATATCGCTGTCATGCACTACAACATATAAACGTAGCTCAAGAAAATGCATCATGATAACAGCAAGCCTAACAATTTTTATTCAACTTGATTAAACTTAATGAATGCCCAGCCGAATTCAAAATCGCTGTCATGGATACAATACTTAAACATGGCTCGAAAAAATGCATAATGATAACAGCAAGCAGAACAAGTTTCGTTCATTTTTTAAACTTGAAGAAAGCCCAGCCGAATCCACACCCGCTGTCATTGGCTACAACATTTAAACGTGCTGTCATGGGGTACAAAATTTAAACGTGGCTCGAAAAAATACGCAATAACATCAAGTAGAACAATTTTCATTCTTCTTGATTAAACTTGGAGAATGTCCAGCCGAATCCCAACTCGCTACAGTTGAACAGGGTTGATAGAAGGTCGAAAACAACCCTCATTCGAGCTCCCTTATCCACTCCAGCATGGAGCAGCCCTTCGCTATCACCTCTTGTGGGTTCCTGGACCTCTCGTGCACAGTGTAGCGTCTTGCACGCCTCCTGCACGTGTAGCGTCTTGCACGCCTCCTGCACGTGTAGTGTCTTGCACGTCTTTGTACGCGTAGCGTCTTGCACGTCTTTGTACGTGTAGTGTCTTGCACGTCTTTGTAAGCGTAGTGTCTTGCACGTCTTTGTACGTGTAGTGTCTTGCACGTCTTTGTACGCGTAGCGTCTTGCACGTCTTTGTACGTGTAGTGTCTTGCACGTCTTTGTACGCGTAGTGTCTTGCACGTCTTTGTACGTGTTGTGTCTTGCACGTCTGTGTGAGCGTAGTGTCTTGCACGTATTGGCACGTGTAATATCTTGCACGTCTTTGCACGTGTTGTGTCTTGCACGTCTGTGTGAGCGTAGTGTCTTGCACGTCTCTGCACGTGTAGTGTCTTGCACGTCTTTGAACGCGTAGTGTCTTGCATGTCTCCTGCACGCGTAGTGTCAAGGGTGGGCGATATTCACGCAATGAACACAGTAGAACATCGCAACTTTCTCTGAGTGATTGAAGTGTGTGCCCTGCGGTGGCTTCTGTGCACAAAATATAGCTTTTCGGTAGATATAAAGCAACGCGCTTCGGTGCATCGCTGACCAGGCGTAATTATTGTCAGCTGTGGAGAAGTGCACGCAGCGAGTTGAAAATGGAGACACTCGGGAAAGTTTGTACGGGGTAATAAAAACTCGTAGACACGATTTTTAAATTTTAGTGAGAACATTGGGATTTGAAATCAGTCATCATGAATTTATCCAAAGGCTGAGAGAAAAAAATGATCAACATATTTCAACGGGAATGTCAAAAATACATGTATCATGAATAAATTTTAATAAAATGGTCCAAAAATAGGTGTAATGCATAAATTTTCCATTTTGCTGGTAAACAGCATTCAACTTTTGTCTGAAACCAAATAATTCGTCAACGATTTCGATTAAAAAAGGAAGAACAGGTGTGTGAAGCCGTCAACTTAGAGATTTGAACAGATTGAACCTCATAAGGAAAAAATGATTTAACTTTAAAGCCCACGATGACTGTGGTAAATATATTTCAAATGACCCGCACATCAAAGCAGAAGAAGAATAAAATTAAGAAGAGATGTGGAGAAGCTCCCCGCGAGATGACGGGAAGATTCTGACAGCAAAAACACAGTCTGCCTTCCGGTCCTCAGGAACTTTTTTAAATCAATTTCCAACTACCTCTGATCTTAAGATACTCACAGTCATTGTGAGGACAAGCACAAAAAAAGGCCAAAAATATGCAGGAAAAAAGTGAAAAATAATTCGGTGGTTACATCAATTGAAAATCGATCCGAAAATTGAGACCATGGTTACGTAATTAATCATTATAGGGTTGTTATTGCTATCTCTAGACCAACGGAGCGAGCGAAAATAATAGGTAAACGTATTTCCATACTGGTTGTATTGTACGGTGTTATTCTAACGCAGGATAGTTTGTATTGGGATCTGACAAATAAGACTACAATAAGGAAGAGGTAAACAATAATTAATTCAAAATTTGGTTCAATGGATAAAAAAGTTCGAGTCGGAAACGAAGCACGTCTCTCACTGTTGAATTTGATATGTTGAGATACGATAAATAATTGAAAGAAATGCATCCCTTAACGGTATTAAATTATTCTCTCTTTTTTTCATTACAAGTGTTTGTTTGAATGTTTATGGTAAAGTATAATTTACAGCGCTCGATCTTAGACATTCATAAAATGTCATGAATGTCTTATCGCAGAGCAGAATATCTATCACTCTAAGCCCAATCAGGTTATAAATCTTATATAAATGATAACCTAACCTTAAACTACGAGGTTCAGTCTCGCTAAGGAGGTAAATTTTCGGCATCACAAACTCAGCGCGGCTCGATGACCTCTCAAGTGATAGTAATTTAATCAAAGGAGATGTTTCCAGGAAATATTCATGGAACAGAAATAACATTTTCAAGAAATTAGCTGTAAATTATTTACGTGGATTACTAAGTTTCCGAGCCTTCGCCACTCATGGTCATCAGGCTGAGAACTCGCCACTCTGGGTGCGATTCCATTGACCTGGAAGAGTCCGATCTGCTTTGAGCCGCTCAGGGCGGTGACAGGGCGTCGTAGAACTGAAAAACTCGCGTACAAAGTCTCACCGTCGCACACGGTGCAATGTTTGTTCTCGGGAAACCTAAATCCCATAATAATATTACTGGTCATAAAGGGATAGAGAAAGCTGTTTTTTTTGCATCAAGCGACGGAAGTAAAAGTGTTTTGAGGGTACATCAAACCTGACAAAGAAGACATAAGTACGTGAGTTCTCTGCTCATATTCTCATTACTTCTACCAGTCCATGTGTGAACCCATAAAGAAATTTTTTTTCAAAAGCTTCATTGCTGATTATTTTAGACGTAATGAGCATATAAATGTATGATACAAATGAGCGAGTTTTTGATGTAAAACAAAGCATCGAATAGTAACCTTACTCGCCACAGACTTACACGAGAGTAGCAACTTCATCAATGCCAGGGCCGGCTTAGGGTGCGTTCACACTACGAGCGGAGCGAGCGGAGCGGAGCGGCGCGGAGCGGAGCGGCAATAATGCTTGTACAGGTTTGAATGCAGAAACGCTCGGCTGTTCACACCACAAGCGGAGCGGAGCGGCACGGCGCGGCGCGGAGCGGAGCGGCACGCTCGGGAAATTCGTTGAGATTTTTTGACGCTCGCGGCGAGCGTTTCTCCTCGGCTCCGCCATTGGATCGTCATAACTTACAGGGGTAGAATTTTCGTTTGAGTTTAAAAAATCTAATATATAACTGGTAATTTGTACAACTAATCATATAACAATTATAACTGATAGTGTAATATGTAATATTTTAGTGTAATTTTGCCCTTTTGAGTTCATTATTCATTTATTTCTATTTTCTTCTGCTTTCTCTGATACGTTATTTTATTATTGCTTCAGTTTAAGGAATTTATTATGCTTTTCTCGTGATGTAGTTTTATCTTTCTTGTGATGCTGTGTGTTTTATTTTATGATCTTGCTTAAAGAAGAATTATGTACGATTTTCTAATAAAGTTTTCGTTTTTTCCGTAAATGGGAGAAAAAGGAGGCCGTATGATGATGAGGAGGACTCAATGAGTGTCAAATACACAATAAGTTGCAAAATTTTATGAGCTTGGGTGATTTTTTCCAATACTAACGGAAAGCATATCAGTGTTTCGAGAACTATTTGGTCAGGACAAGTCAATACTTGTCAGTATTTTTCACTTAGGTTTCTCTGGCACAACCCTGAATTTCTGAAGGGAATTACTTTACGTTCACTCACGTTTAAGTCACCACAAGACTTTTTTTGTTCGTACTGGCCTACGAAAACCTGTAGTAATATATGTGATACAGCCTATATGGAAAGACTTTAATTTTGCTTAAACTACTTTGCTTTACATGTATCCTCAATAAAAATTTGTGTATTGCTAACAGCAAATTTATCTAATCTCGTTGGAAATTTTTCTTTCTATAAGGGATTGTAGTACATCAAAAGTTGCCGGCTTCATCCGTAAATACTCGTAGAATTGTGATTCATCTCTCCTCAGTGCTTCGAAGAGATAGTGGTATGCTCCATAGCGATCTCTCCTCATGTTGATGGGATGGATCCAGTATTTCCGTTTTGCCGTCGAGCAACAGAAGCGCATTCACGGAACGCTCCATAGCGACTGATGCTTGTGTAGGTCGCTCTGCTCAGCTCACATGTGAACACATGCGCCGCGCCGCTCCGCTCCGTGCCGCGACGCTCCGCGCCGCTCCGCTCGCTCCGCTCGTAGTGTGAACGCACCCTTAGGGTGCTATAGGGTTGACTCAGAACTGGTGGCTTTCCCGTGGCGAAGAGGCAAGGAACCATATTTCACCACAAGAACTTAGCGTCACACAAAGAAGATTCATTGAAGGAGAAACAAACATTCTACATTAATATATCGCCCCAGAAACAAAAGGGAAATTTGGACCTCGATACTGTGTAAGAAATCAGTGCAGAGAAACCGGAGAAATTTTGTACGCTGCAACATGTGACGCAATTAATCATTGGCAAGATAGGGAAAAATTGCGCACTATATGAATTGCAATAAATCCCTCATGAAACTATGGGAAATTCTGTAAACTGTGCTACAATGTTACGTAGACTTAGGGGAAATGCCGGTGTGCTCAGTACAATCAACATTGCGCTGTACGTATGTATTTGCCTCATAAGATTAAAAGATAATGCTCATGCAAAAATTTTTGTAATGAATGCCCAATGAATTACTGGGTTACTGATATTTTTCGGCTATCGTACGCCTTTTGCACTGATGTTCGACTATTTCGATGTAATATTTTTGGTTCATCAAAGTATTTATTTCCGTAGTTCTCAATGCGAAGCATGCCGTGAGGCCTATAGCATTAAATTTTTGTTAGTCTCAAAGTTTCAAAAGTTCATGGTACGAGTACATTCCTTCCAGCCACAACGCAAAATTCATTATACTTTTCGCTGAAGTTAAAAGGAAAATTTTGGAAAACCTTAACCAGACCAACATGAGTTTCGCTGCCAACAACCTGTTTATGAATTTCTGATGATCTTTGCAGGAAGCAGTTTTCCTTATTCCGCAATATAAGGATATCTTGTTCTTAAATTTCCATGTTTTAGATCACGGAAAAAATTAAAATTTATTTGAAACAAAGTTGGTCTTCCTGAACCTTCGAAAAAGCATCTGTCAGTTGAAGTACAATTTGAGAATATTAATAAAATGAGCCACCGAATTATCATACTACAAATGTTAGCGGAACAGCTTCAGATTTGGGCGGGAAACGTAAAACATTAGTGCGATGAATAGAAAACGCAGCACATTCTCGACCAATGGGCTTAAAACGTTTCCATACGAGGATGGAGTGAGTGCCAGCCTTCCATGCACACGTTGTGGTGTATATCTTTCTCATGATCAAGCGGTGAAGATGGAGTTGACGAAATTCTGTCTTCGGAAGAACAGCCAACCTTAACACGACGGAAATATTGTTTTGAGTTGTGACATTTACTTAGCTACATTAAACCAGTTGCCACTAAATGACTGCACCTTGAATGCTCACACATGCTCATGCAGCTGTTACAAAGCGTTACAATTCGTGCTTCACTCTATGACGAAACTTGTACATTGGTAAACTGTGCTTTATCAACTATAGTAATAGTAGACAATATTTCTAAACATCGTCGCTTTCTCCCGATCCCATTTTTCTCGTGGATCACAGACAACGCTTTCTTCACTGCACACAATCCTTACCAATCTCCCCACCCCGCACCACGCACCCCTAGCATGCCACCTCCCCACACTCCTGGTCCCCCGCCCCTCCCGTCAGGTTGCATCCCCCGCATGTGGGTCCCGGCCACTAACGCGCGGAGACTCGCTCTGAGGTGCGTGACGCCGGCGCTGGGGGGAGGGCGCTCTAATATCGGCGGCGGAGAGGCGGCAGCGCTACCGGGAGCTAAGCGCGCTGTATCGCTCCTTCTGGTCGCCCTTTGTAGACGCAAACACTGACTTATGAAGAGATATGAAGACGTAAACGTTGACTTATGAAAGAGCTATGAAGACGCAAACGCTGACTTATGAAGAGATATGAAAATGCAAATGCTGACTTATGAAAGAGCTATGAAGACGCAAACGCTGACTTATGAAGAGATATGAAAACGCAAATGCTGACTTATGAAAGAGCTATGAAGACGCAAACGCTGACTTATGAAGAGACATGAAGCAAATGCTGACTTATGAAAGAGCTATGAAGACGCAAACGCTGACTTATGAAGAGATATGAAAACGCAAATGCTGACGTATGAAAGAGCTATGAAGACGCAAACACTGACGTATGAAAGAGCTATGAAGACGCAAACACTAACTTATGAAAGAGCTATGAAGACGCAAACACTGACTTATGAAAGAGCTATGAAGACGCAAACGCTGAGTTATGAAGAGAAATGAAGACGAAACGTTGACTTATGAAAGAGCTATGAAGACGCAAACACTGACTTATGAAAGAGCTATGAAGACGCAAACACTAACTTATGAAAGAGCTATGAAGACGCAAACACTGACGTATGAAAGAGCTACGAAGACGCAAACACTGAATTATGAAAGAGCTATGAAGACGCAAACACTGACGTATGAAAGAGCTATGAAGACACAAACACTGACTTATGAAGGAGCTATGAAGACGCAAACACTGACTTATGAAAGAGCTATAAAGACGCAAACACTAACTTATGAAAGAGCTATGAAGACGCAAATACTGACTTATGATAGAGCTATGAAGACGCAAACACTGACGTATGAAAGAGCTATGAAAACACAAACACTGACTTATGAAAGAGCTATAAAGACGCAAACACTGACGTATGAAAGAGCAATGAAGACGCAAACACGAACTTATGAAAATGCGATGAAGACGCAAACACTGACTTATAAAAGAGCTATGAAAACGCAAACACTGACTTATGAAAGAACAAGACGCAAACACTGACTTATGAAAGAGCAACGATCACGCTTGTCTCCCAAGGCCCGAATTATGGTAAATGTTGCGCAAATGATAGAGCAGTTTTCCTTGATAAGCGCAGGCTCATAGACTTGCGTCGGATGCGTGCAGTGAGCGTAGTGGAAACGTATAGATGCGTTGACATGGGATCGTAAAAGTCGTATAAATAGCTCAATAGAAACTGGCTAGGTGTCACATAGCAGCAGAAAGGTGAACGCCGTGTTGATTTTCTTTCAAAAGCCCTCCATACCTTATAGGCCCTCATTTTATGTTTGGTTTAACGTGATCAAAACATAGAAAATTTGCTCAATACTGATTCCATACAAATGTTAGTAAATTGAATGAATGTTATAATGTCGGGATTTTTTAAGGCTCTTCTAAATCAGTTATCCGCCAAATGTTTGGAGTTATTTTTCTAAGTAAATTATATTATAGTAGAATGTACAGTGATCATTTTTGATTGGACTTATAATAGGGAATAGGAAGGTGAATTAATTTTCATAGTGAATTCTTTCTATCTCTCAATCAATCAAGATTTAAAAAAATTGTGTAATAAATTTAGTACAAAAGTTAGAAACACTGGCAAAGATTCAATTTACCTAATCCGCGGAAATAATTAGCATCTTTGTAAGCTGCACTGCATCTCTAACAGTTAAGACCAATCAAATAAAATTTTTATCTCTATGATTCCAGTATAAAACATATTTTTGACGAGACCATCTTCCTATAAGAAAGAACGTGGTGAGTGCAAGTTTATGAAAATCTCTAGGAAACCAATTATAGAAAAATTAGCTGAGCGTTAATTAGGTTCTCATTTCAGGAATTCTATTTAGCGACGTTCAACCGTTTCTCGATCACTGTGTTGTCCCATTAAAACATCCTTAAAAATTAATGTAAACGATTCACTTTTTTGGCCATCCCAACTGAGTCATCATCATCACTGGAAAATTCTACAACAGAAGATCGAGTAAAAGTTTTATCATCATTAAATGATTCTGTTTTAAGATTTTGTATCCCCCGCAAGCAATTAGAGCCCATACTCAGAACTATCGTCTAAATAAAATAGAATTCATGCTCGCAGCTAAGAAATATCAGCAATATTAATAAAGGTGATAGCAGTAAACAAGTAAAAAAAAGAAATTCATCAACTGATATCAGTGCTTGTATCGAGCCCCTTCCTTGTAATGAACATACATATACGAGTATAGTTGGCATCAACGCGCCAGATAGAAATTTAGTTCTATCTCAGTTAAAAGTTGAATTTTCTCGTATTGAATAGAAAAAGTTACACATTCTCGCTCTATGAACTCAAAACTTCTTTAAAGAATTATCCATACTAATGTTGAAACCGTTAAACTATACTTATAAGATTTAGATCAAAACTTATCTACAGTGTTCCCTATGCCTACTACAAGGGTCCTTTCATAAGTGAGCTCTAATTGTGAAACAGCTTTTTTAATTAAATCCTATCTTTCTTCACATTTAATATGGAAATTAAATCAAACATACAAACAAAAAACACGAACAATGACAACAGACCAAGAAATCAGAGACGACCTCTGAGTTTGACAGCACACTAGACAAATTTCCTCTACTTAATTGCTATGATTGAAAAAGTTTTGTTATTTATCGAAAGTTACAATTATATTCGTTAGCCTTTTCTCTTACGTTCAATATTGACGGAGAAAGTATCAGTTAATGTGGTTTGTTCGAACATCCAACTCGTCTCTTGCATTTAATGTGATCTATTTTTACAAAAACTTTAGATTTATTAGCAATAAAACTCCTTTTCAACTCTCACTTCCTCTGGTTACCTCCGCTCATCCCCCTGCCATACTGCTACATGGGTCACGTGCTGATAGAGGACCTAGACTGAGAGTGTCACTCAAAATGCATTTAAACTCGTTGAAGTTGAGACCAGATGTAGTTTTGTTTGAATTGAGTTCTCACGATGTTGCTAGAATTGATATTCGAAGAAATGTTGGTTCAAATTATTGCAAGCCGTCCGTTAGCCTGCATCTATATGGCTGTATACAGCAGGCGAAGATGATATCTCCAAAGGAGAAAGCCTTCCAAGTTAATTTTTGCCATAGAAATGAGGTTCGGCTGTCCAAATTAGCCTTTATTCTGTACCTTATGATCCTCATAATTGGAGCAAATGCTTGAATTTGAAAAACTTTTTCACAATTCAGTATTGAAATACTTTTAAAAATTTTATGCATTGGCAGCAATGAGCGCGAAAGCGAAAGTAGGCCACACAGCGTTGATTACTAGAACCCACGTGCAGATGGAACGTTTAATATCAAGTACAAGCGCCACCGCAGTCAAAAGCGATATTAATTTGTCACAGACACATCGCCTTCGGGAAAAGCAGTTTGATGATGATGTTACGCAAGCAAACATGCGTGATGTCCATCAAGTGAGACGTGGATAATTCGGACGTCCGCAGTCGAGGAAGCTTTCCAGCGATCATCGGAAAATCTCTGAAAGTCAGGCAAATATTTCGCAAGCATGTCACTGCGAGTTTTGGTCGAAACACATCTACATTTCACATCCATAATGTGAGAGGTTTAAAAAATAATGCATTGGATCAAATTAAAAAACACACCTAACTTGGTCTTCCCGCGCTTGACGTATGGAACATTATTCATGAAAACATCCACGTCATGAAAATAAGAAAACTACGGAAAACTTAGAGCGGAGAAGTCAGAGACAGGAAGATGGGAATGCAGAGCGTGGCGGAGGCAGCAAGTGCGCATGCGTCAAGCTAGTGCCCGTAAACTGGGCACCCGTCACACGGCCTGAGCCGCCGGGGCTTCTACGAGCTGCCCATTACAGCTTTACGAGCGCAGCGTCTCGTGTTTACTGCTGCTGACAGCTGTGGCAGAGAGCGCTGGCAGCTGTGCAACAAGCGCTAAGAACAGTGCTGAACAGCGCTAACAGCTAAGCTAATCAGAGCTAACATGCGTCCTTAACAGCTGCGTCAATCTCTGCTTATTGCTGTGGAAACCCTCACTTACCGAGCTGTAGTTATTGACGCTAACGAATGTGACATTAATAACTATATTCTGCGTTAATCGTTATCTCATGAGGCGATCTATCCTAACAGATTCAGCAATTAGCGCGAACTCAGACTGAAATTTATGAATCAGCTGTTGCATTAAAATAAACGTGTGTGTAACGGACAGAGATGAGGGCTATGGCAAACATATGTAGCCATACAGGCTGACGCATTTTAAACTGGGACAACTCGTAATAAAAGCTGTTGTTAAGGTGATAAAAAAAATTAAAGTTTTGAGAAACTGCAGCCTCTATGGATTAAACAATCTTGGTTGCAAGTGCAATTGAATGGTTTGCAGCGGCGAGGCAGCCAGCGCAGTTCAGGGAAAACTCTAAGAGCGTAAGGTAAATAAAAGCAATGCTAAAAGCCGTTTTTGCGTCTCTCAACTGCTGCTGCTGAACAGTTCTCACAGGTGTTTGCTATGAGTGGAACTCAATATTTCATGAAATTAAGCCAGGGCTACCAGACGTGTCTGACTATGAAGGCTGATAAATTTTAGCATCTAAAAACTGCAGGTACAACTATGCCGTCTGCAGCTGATAGCTGCAATTGCGAATCCTGTAACTTAACGAATGCTTTTTTAAGACGTATTCCTCAAAAAATATAAGTTTCAAATAATTCAACAATTCACTACACAATCAAAAAACGGCGAAGCAGCTTTACAGTAATTTAAAATAAAGATTCGGTAAAACTGTTGCGTATAACAAAAAATCAGAGGGTGAAGAAGTGAAGACCTAATAGAAATGCGAAAATCTACTCTATGGTAGATATCAGGAACATGTCAACAATTTATTTTTGTCAAAGCTGATAAATAATTACAATCAGTTTTGCTGCTCCACGCCTTCACACTCGTGTTTCTGTCCGTAACATTCTGACTGAAGTGAGGAAGAGCTCAGATCTGCCTAGGGCATGGATTTTAAACCTGGTGTGCTCGCACCTCCTGGGAGTGCGAGACGATATTCCAGGGGGTGCCAACGATATTCCAGAGGTGCGAGACGATATTCCAGGGGGTGCGAGACAATATTCCAGGGGGTGCGAGACAATATTCCAGGGGGTGCGAGACGATATTCCAGAGGTGCGAGACGATATTCCAGGGGGTGCGAGACGATATTCCAGGGGGTGCGAGACGATATTCCAGGGGGTGCGAGACGATATTCCAGGGGGTGCGAGACGATATTCCAGGGGGTGCGAGACGATATTCCAGGGGGTGCGAGACGATATTCGAGGGGGTGCGAAAAAATTCCAGGTAAATAATAGGATATTGGCCACAAGTTGGCATATTTATTTCAGGAGGTGCGAGGCTCGAATGAAGTTTCTTTAGGGGTGTGGAGTGTAACAACAAGGTTCAGAAGCCCCGCGGCATCATGCATCAGAACGCCGACAGCCGTCGTCATTTCCTAAATACTCAGATGATAATTCTACCCTTTAGATCTTCTTTCAAAAACTCAGTGGAACAAAAAAACGACACTTAGTCACAGAGTTAGGGGTCTTTTGTTTGAATTATTTACACTCTGATAACATTTTTGGTTTCATTGCTGATATTTGCTTACTTCCATGACTTCCCCAAAGCTTTTCACAAAGAACTTTGAAGAAAACGCAAAGTTTTAATTCAGAAGATATTTATTTCCTATCTTCACCACTTCAATTCAATTCATCTTTCTCATAGGGCAATGGTTGATTGATGCCGTGAAGTATTATTATCGTATAAAACTTCCTAATATGACATCACGAATGCCTTACTCCGGGAACTCTTCTCTTCAAGCCTCAATTATAGCGACACATGAGTACAGGCTGTGCAGAAAAATTATGGCCGTGGAGGTTTTTCTCAAACATGGAGTTATGCTAAATCAAATTTTTTCGGGTGATTTTTTACAACACCCATCTTATGCGATGGCACAGAAATGAGCAACGCTGATTTGGAAAGCAATATTTTACTTAAAGTTTTTGAATTACTGTATTATCGATAACGAATCAGAGATTAACTTGCATAAGGAAATGAAAGCGCTGCATTACTAATGCTGAGAAAATCTTTATTCAAAGATGTACAAAGTACCGAGAAAAAATACCCCTGCAGGATAACGGGATATTTTAAGAAAACTCGATAGAAACTATGTGTGTCATGTACAAAAGCTTATAGACTAAAATCGCTTCGTGTCCTGTTTTGGCGACAATGTAGAATATTTCATCATTTTTCAACTTGAGATTTTTCAAAGTTTGCAACTGTACTCCGGCAAATCAATCAATCCGGTAATGAATCAAAGATTCTTAAAACAATCAGAGGAAACACTTGAAGCGACGGGAATACATGTAGACAGTTTCATGAATTCCGACGTGAATTTTCGAGATAATAAATTTATCCGGGAAAATCTTCCGAATACATTTTTTTAGCTTCTATTAGCTCGCTTTTTATTTTCAACGAAGGATTTCATGACACACTTCTACTGTAAGTATGCAAACATGAATCAATATACGGAGAAACACGTCTGAAAAAGCAATTCAATCATTAATCCCTATCTGAAGAAGAGAAATAGAAATACCCACACTCTGGCATCTCCCATATATTATAGGACCATGGCTGCCCATACGCTGCTCTTTTCCAATCCTGCATTCGTGATCATTATCTGGAATTGAACTATCCATTTAAAGTGTCCAATATTTCCATTATTCCTGGTACCAAATGAACAAGTCCGTCACTTTCTGAAATCATTTTTACATTTACTCGTAAGTCGCAATTGAACTGTGAAGAAAGAACAATAAAAACAGATTGCTTTTACTTCTTAATTTAATTGTATGTATGTGTTATGTGTGAGTGATCTAGTCTACAATTCCAATTTATTTTTTTGAGCAATACGTAGTTTGTTGTTTATAGCCTGATGCATTACTACCAATTAAATTAAATGTGATTATTATATTATTTTTACGTTGGTTCTCTTTTTTATCTGATGAATTATGTTTCCTCGGAATCGTCCTATAGTCAAGTAGAGAAATTGTCATAAAAAATGTTGAATTTATCGGGCCGTTAACTTATTTTTTCACAATTACCGCAAAATATTTCTCTAATCCCTTTGGTTTAGCTACTCGGAATTTATTGGAAATATTTGCAATGTTTAAAAAAACGTATAACAGATCACGTCCGTAATATAGCGCTGGAGAACAAAAAGCTATGCTCAGTTTTTACTGAAAGCAAAGCGTGGACGGTGACAAACGAGCAAGAGAGCAAACAAGCAAGCAAGCAAGCAAGCAAGCAAGCAAGCAAGCAGATCATTAGAGTTCTAGAGCATGCACAGATTATCACGGAAGAACTTCACACTTACGAACGTAAACGTCAGTTTACAACAATATCAGCGAGCAAAATTTTACATTATTGTTTCATAGTTTTACCCATATTGGACTGAAAGTTTTTTATGCGTCTTAGCTTTTTTCCTAATAAGAAAAACAATTCATCGACTCACATTATGACTTGAAACTCGATTCGGTATACAGTATGCTATCTTACTATCGAATTTGTTTCCTTGCGTGTGCCTCTGTGCATTATAATAAGAAAGTTCATGAGTTTTTCATTCCTTAATCTAAATGCACTACAAGTTCTCAAATCAAAAGTGAAACGTGCACCGATTCATAACACTCACCAAAACTTACAATTCACATTGCTGATTTACACATGCAGCTGTGCAGTGAGCACCTGTTAACATCAGGTCATTTAGTGAACTCGCGCTTCTCAAAATATTCACAAAACTATCAGACATCATAGCAGCACCTGCCGCACATTCTTGCCTCAACTTCGAATTTAAATCTCCTATGCCTGCACCTATCCGCGCAGTCTTTGAAAACAAAGCAATTGATCGAAATATTACGTTTTGATTTGCAAGAAAATTACCAGGAGGCGCTGTAAAAGTATTACTGTCAAACGCACTTTCCAGCACGCAGTCTCAACTTTGCTCAAAAAATGCAGCAATGCAAGTTCTCAGCAATGATATAGAGGTATGATGCTTCACTGACAAGCTAATTAGCATCAGATGGATCAGGTATCATATGGACCATATCAGGCCAAGGGCATCAGACAATACAGGATTCGATTCCTAGTTGTGTCAAGGCTAATGATGACACACGTAATGATCAAGATTTAAAAATCGAAAAAGAACCGTGCTGAGGCTTATACAGATAACCGTGCTTATACATGACTGAAATTTTTCGATCCATCTGAGCTTCATCCTTGTATGAAAAATAATTCCACGACTCACATTATGACTAGAAAAATGACTCGAATCACATTATGACTTGAAACACGACTCGACTCACATTATGACTTGTGCAGGGTACGGCAGCCCATCCTGCATTTTCGAGAAGGCTGTGGAAAATAAACGGGTGCGTTTTTTTAAATTTTTATTGTTCCTATCTTATGTGCAATAAAATCATTTAAACGACGAACATAATTATTCATTTTCTTGAACAAACATTGATTATATTGTGTCTTTCCCGATTAATTATCGATTCAGGCTTTCAGAGCGTCATCTTTAGGCTTCACAGCCTCGACTGCCGCACCCTGTATACTATATATGTGAAAGTGGGTATCAGAAACAAGAATGTGGTAACTCCAACGTTGCTAGTTTAAATCGAAGAATGTTGAGGTTCAAAAGTGACTTGATTCTGAATAGTTTAACGATAAAAACATCTTCTGCTCTAACACCTGGCATTAAAAGCGGTACTTTCACTTATTAAATTCAGTTAAACCTCTTGGATGATGAGATACACATCAAACTCGTCAGGGTCGGATTTTTCATTCAACCAATGATGGACGTGTCTGGATTAAATCTTCAATTAATTTTTTATATCAATTAATTAAGTAATTTTACCTACTGTTTGGTATTCATATTCATGCAGGGAACTACGAAGCAAGCACACAAGGTGCAATTTCATTATAACAATGTATTTTGAAAATTAAAGTAAAGCACTACTGAATTTCCACTACCCTGTTCAAATTTTCAAACAGACTGAGAAAAAACTTTTGTAATACTCGATACAGATTGCAGAAAGCATAACTGATAAATAAATAATATTGAATTTTTAATGAAAAACGTTTGAAATGAAATTTTACAATTCCCAAAGTCATGTGTTTTCTTATCCACCGACAAACTTTGGAATTAAAATTTACTCATTTCTGACAATGATCGACCTGCTCGCCAGCATACATAGGACTCGTTAGAGCCCGAACTCAGCGCATCGTTCCGGTGAAAATTTCATTATTTCGTTCCGTCACAGCACGAAGGGACGTGCAGGGGGCGAGAAATTTGCCTTGCTTGTTTGCTGTCACCTGTTGTTTGCAGTGACTCTGGAGGGAAAATGGATGTAGCTGGCCTTTTGCATTCCAGGCCTGTATAATGGGGACATACTTGACTTCTCACTCTCTTGGGTAACGATCGTAAAAGGCTCGAAGTATGATTGAATAGAAAGGGACATTCATATCAACTATGGATAAGAAATGCAAGTGCAAGAAATAGAAAGTAATCGATGAACTATTGTTTAATGAAGAGGTGCGTTCTTACTGACTGGCTGACTCACATTTGCCTCAAACTCGTGACTGTCCGACTGCACCATGTCCGAAACAAAATCTAAAACCTCTATATATTATACATTTCACCTACATTTCTCGCTCGTGCACAGCTATAAGAAGCAATATTCGTGTAGTCTTAATTCGCACTTGAAGCGTTCGCTTCAAATTCAGATTTCCTGAGGAGTCGCAGCAGTTTGATGGTCACGGTTCGGACCAGTTACTGGGACCTAAAATGATACGCAAAGCGAGTTGAGTCAATTTTAAGTCACGCTGAGACCTGGGACCGTAGCCGCCCGAAGCTTGCTGGTTTTAGTGCCATATTGCAAGACTTCAAGCTTTGAGGTCCCGTACTGATTTGCCCATCAAACTTGCATTGCGAAATAATTCTATCAGATGAAGCGTGCAGTCCCGTTCCTTGCTGAAAGTCAACCTGGTGTTTTCTGACGCTGTCAATAAAGATTGAAGGGGCATTTAATATGCATCGAGCTACACCGAACGTTAAAATGAACTATACTTTCTGAAGTGTTTTCTGTTCCGCTGCATCCCAAATTCTTAGGAGTACCTCAGAACTACTGTACAAATTTTTAAAACGAGTGAAACTTCATCCAGACTTTCGTTTTATATTTTACTTGGCTCTAAAAGTTCAGTACCTCAACATTGATTTTTGACCCACAAAAAGTAACAATTTCGTTTCCTAACAATGTGTATATTTTTCACATTCGTTTTTAGCTATGTTAAACTAAAAAGCTTGATCAATAGAGTTCCCATCATGATATGTGTGAGCTTAGATTTCTGAATTTTAAGTCAAAATGAGATTAGTTAACTTTCTTGCAGCATTGGATACTTGTTTCATAAGTAAACAAGACATCCTAAAACAATGCCGAACTTTGTTCTAAATAGAAAATATTCGATCTCGATAGTGAATGTTCGTCAGAGAAATCTATTTTCAACGATTATCATGCAGACGTTGATCTTTGGGCTACGGCACCGTTTAGAGGAATTGAGTTCGCTTTGATGAAGACCTTTCTACGAGAAAACAAGTGTTTAATGTGAATAAGAACCATGAAAAGAGGCAACGAACATACAATGACTTGGAAAATACGACACAATTGTAGTAAGAGGAACAAAACGACTATAATACGAAACATCTGTCGCTCTGCTATCCTTCCTTAAACTGAAACGTATGTTTCGGCGAAAGTTAATTTTTTAACAATAATTTATTACCATTCCATCTTCCTTTCATGATCATTATCACTTTGAAATAAATCATTTCTCTTAACTTTCCACGTTTATTCATCCCTCTTGATATTTCCTTCGACTTTTTTTTCGCTAAAATTTTTTACTTCTCAGAGCGCGAGCAGACATGCATATTTCTGAAGAGAAGTCACTGGGAGCGACGGCAATTAAAGTTCATCACACGGCCAGCTATTTAGCCCAGCGGGTGGCGGACGTAGCTCATGCAAATTATCGGTGTGGCTTCCTATTTAAGATGACCCGCGTCAAGAAAATAAATTTGGATGCCACCTCGCCAAGTATGTTTGTTCCAAGGTCTTGGTTGGTTGCACGCCTGCATGCACCTACTCCTGGATCATCGTGTCAACCCCAAAATATTGTTTGAAAAAATACAAGGAAAATTAGAGTCCTCGAAAGATGTAGCGTTCGCTGTGTCTCTGGGCCTGGTATGCACACCGATGTGCAGACTTGGAATGTAGTTTCCTCTGCCAGTTACCGACAGAATAGTCTAGAAAAAGATTTTATTGCTCAAAAATGTTATTTTTCTCGCTAAATGAAAATTATTTCGCTTTCAAGGTTTTGCCTCGATTCATTCCTGCTTGGGTCGAATCTTTCACTCCGTATATTATGTTCAGCTATAGTAGTCGAACGAAAAGAAAATCATGCTGAGACTTGACCTTTTTCCTTTTCTGGAATCAAACTTCACCACACAATGATCGATAAACCTCATAATTTCGTAACATGAAATTCCAGGTCAGAGAAATCTATTCAATTCAAGTGATGAAAGCACGCAACATGGGCAACTCTCTCGTCATGGATTCATATCATTCGCCTCACACTGTGACTCGTGACCGCAGTGTCTTGTCAAGCCCCGGTAGCATCTTGTGCACGACCACGTAAAATTGCTCAGTGGAATCGCTCAACACTTTTCACACGTCCCATATTCCACACCCTGGCCTCCGCCGCAGCCGAGGCAACATCATGGGCCATGATCGAGGTTAAATTGGTTAGTGATAGCATTCTAAAATGACGAGTTGGACACCCAGGAGCTGTTGATGGTTGGGTATTGCGGCAGCCAGGTGGTCGAGTCACTTATCTTTTTTCCGTGTGATTTGGAGGACAATCGACACGACGGTCATTAAGAATTAGTCAAGCTCACGACACGGAGACACAAGCGAGCGCCTCGATCGCTGCTCCGGATAACTCCATTGCTGGCGTTGCAGCGCTGCTTCCACCTGCAAGCATTCACAAAATCAAGCATGGATGTATTCTCTTTTGGGGTTTATTATGCAAATATCTGAAGCGCACCATAAAGAATGTCTCATCATCGCTTCTGAGTGTTGCAGACTCTTTCTTGACAATCTGCATAGTTAAATGAGACAGTAAGAAGGTTATTTCTCCGTTGAAAATGGATAGTCTCAGTTCCCCATTATAATCTTGACAGAGTTAGACTTCAAATATGTTCTAAGCACACGCATAATTAATGTACTCTCGCGAATGAATTTCTTATGTTTTTTTATATTCCGCGGTCTGCACGGAAGATTCAGTATTGAAATTTAACTACATTGATACAAAATTCAATCCTCTGTCGTTGCGACTCGTCAGCCAACTTGAATAACACTGAAACACCTTCTCGAATATTTATAGATAATCACACATTTGATTGAATCTGATCACTAGAAATCAGGCAGATATTTAGTACAGCGAACTCAGCAGGGAAATTATTCAGGTTGTGCAACAACTTAATAAATGTTGAACTTCGCTTAAAAGATCCTCCAAGCTTCAACATTTTTGTGCAGTGTGGCAACCCAAAATATGATTGAACATCATTTATCTCCTGAGGAAAAATACTCCCTTCCAACAGAATGATTGAACTTAAAATTGAATTTAGGGTAGATCATATAAATGGAATTTTTCAGCAGGATTTTGCTATTGTATAAACGCTTTCATTACGGAGATAGATGGCCTATTTAAGCTAAATTAATTTAGAACGACACATGAGGTACAGAGCTGGTTAGAATGGTTTTATTATATAAACATTAACCTCATTCGATAACGTCTACGTAAACATTACTTGCATGTAATATTTAGAAAGTATAGCAAAAATTTTCTTAACTTTTCAGGCGAAAATGTTCCCGAAGCGTTTGATGTTTGAATCTCTGTTGTGTACAATCGTGTGCAGACTTATTAAATATATTGAACAGAATAATTTCAACTGGTTAGAAAAATTGGGCCACTGCTTTGTGGCTGCTTTTTAGTGATTCCATTTCATGTCAGGATGCTTTCAAAAGATTGTTCGTAAAATGAAACTATTTAGATTTGATGATACATGTGTATACTGCTGCATCATATTATCATAAATACAAATTGCACGTGAGCTTATTTACACGACTTACAGTAGTGTGACTGAAATAAACTATACATTATTATGAACCAAAGTCATTTCTTAGTTTCATTGTGTCAGATACCCAGGGAAATTGGTATTCGAACATATTTTGAAATAATTTCTACCAAAGTTTTATCAATGTGTTCAGCAATGAGTTATTAGCAGAATGTGGTCAATGGATCCCTTGCGAAGGAGACTTTGCGTTATGTTGAGGTACTATATACGCTCCCTGGACTAAAGGTTTTAATCAAATTACCAATGGAAAAGTTGTGGTTTTTCGTGTTTTTGTGCCCATTTACTGAGGCATATTAAAGCACCAAAATGAGTTTTAAGCATAATATAAATCCTAATGCGGCTCGGTAATTGATTGAAATTTTTGTGCCCATTTGATGAGGCACATTAAAGCACCAAAATGAGTTTTAAGCAAAATATAAATCCTAACGCGGCTCGGTAATTGATTGAAATTTTTGTGCCCATTTGATGAGGCACATTAAAGCACTAAGATGAGTTTTAAGCAAAATGTAAATCCTAATGCGGCTCGGTAATTGATTGAAATTTTTGTGTCCATTTGATGAGGCACATTAAAGCACCAAAATGAGTTTTAAGCATAATATAAATCCTAATGCGGCTCGGTAATTGATTGAAATTTTTGTGCCCATTTGATGAGGCACATTAAAGCACCAAGATGAGTTTTAAGCATAATATAAATCCTAATGCGGCTCGGTAATTGATTGAAATTTTTGTGTCCATTTGATGAGGCACATTAAAGCACCAAAATGAGTTTTAAGCATAATATAAATCCTAACGCGGCTCGGTAATTGATTGAAATTTTTGTGCCCATTTGATGAGGCACATTAAAGCACCAAGATGAGTTTTAAGCAAAATGTAAATCCTAACGCGGCTCGGTAATTGATTGAAATTTTTGTGCCCATTTGATGAGGCACATTAAAGCACTAAGATGAGTTTTAAGCAAAATGTAAATCCTAATGCGGCTCGGTAATTGATTGAAATTGTTGTGTCCATTTGATGAGGCATATTAAAGCACCAATACGAGTTTTAAGTAAAATGAATATCCTAATATGGCTCGGTAATTGATTGGAATTTTGATGTTGTCCCTATGAAGTGATAAAAAATCTACTCTGCAAACATTTGCTGCGTAAATGAAAATTTTCACGACAAGAAAGAAAAAATCGAAAAGATACTGTACGAAGAAAAATATTTATGCTTGTTCAACCTCCTTCATCCATCCTTCTAAAAAATAAAAAAATCTACGGAAATGGTTAGCCAAAAATAATTTTTTAGATTTCTGAATTCAAGTTTGTTTCAAAACTTCTTCTCCAACACAAATAGATTTTTCATCATGTTCTAAGTCATAGAAGCTCACCTCTTTCAAGTTGTTCAATATTTTTTAGCGTTTACTTTTTCCATTGATTTTGAATTTATTTAACGTATTTCTCTTTTTGGTACAGCTCGTATCTCGTTGAGAATAACTCTTCTATGTCAAAACATCCTCTTTTCAAGACTTGCCTTCCTTTCTAAATAAAATGTTTCCATTCATTGTTCATTGGTCTATGCCTCGCTCCGTCATTTATTATTCAAATTGTGATTATCGCCAATATATTTTTAGAAGATATAATTTTATATAAAAATGCAAATGATCAGTGTATTTCAATTCAAGTTCGCTTATTTCATGAAGTTTTTGGGAAAGTAAGTGAAGTGATTCACGGGGATTTGCTTATAAATATTTAGGATTAGAAAAACACACTTTAATTTAAAATGATTAGATAATTAAGAAAATTAATGCGTTAAATAATTACTAGGAGGTATGGATGAAAAATAACATTGAATAAGAACTAATTAATCATTGTAATATCATAATGACTTGCGCATTTCTTGATACTGAATTTATTCGGCTGGTTATCAGAAGAAAATTTTTCGGAACACGACGGCGATATTCCGGCATTTGTGCGCACTTTGTGTGTGAGCATGTGTCAACTCGCTTTCTATTAAGAATTTTAAGAATAATGCTTACATACCATTACTAAAACCCAGAGGGTTATTTACTATGCGCTCATTTATTTATGTTAACTCATGTTTTAATCCCCTTGCAGCTCACTTACACCTTTCCCTGACCAATTAAGCGTGTTATGTTCCACTCCTGAAATGCGAGTGCGGCTCCATATCCTGCAGACATAAGCTGGGATTAAGAAAGCCACGTACAGCCTTACTATTGCTCAGTCACTGCAAGCGTAGCCAATTGTAGATACCATGACACGTTAAAATCATCGGAAAATATATGAGGAAGTGTGAATATTAAGGGGATTTGTTACACCATTGTGCAATTATTGTTTCATTGCCTGGTATTGTTTAACCAGAGTTTATTTTGTGTGGTTGCGATGTGTTCAGTTATTTGTTCTAGTACTATTCTGATGTTCACAAATGAATTGAAAAGCAATCTTATTTATGAAAAAGCTTCAAGCTTACAAGCTTGCATCTGAAATAACATAATTCTTGAATCGATAAAGTTTTTCGTGATATATTCTCTCCATGTATACATATTCTTTCTTTTTTCACATATTCGCTTCTCATATGTCCATTCTATAGTTCATACAGGCACCTATCGCGTAAGGTGTGGCATTGTGTTTCAATTAGGCTATCTTAATTAACCAATTGTCTGAGCGTCATGCAAAGTATTGCATGGTAACCGCTAAGCGAAAGGGATATTACAAACCATTAGATTTGATCGGAGTAATCGCCCTGAACTGTATCCGTATTCCATGAGCGCATGATTCAACTTCCTACATGCATAAAGTTCGAACGATACGAGCGAGGGAGACTTTTAGGAAATACGCAGTGAAAATGTACAACAATGAATATGATAGTAAATTGAAACGATGAAAATTAAAACTTAAAATGAAGACATTCCGTGCATTGCAAGAGGTAAAAAAGTCCAAAATAACAATTCATGCTACGTTTCAACGATGTTTACGGTACAGCGAGAACCACCGTCGAACATAAGATTCAATTTCTCATCATACTCCCCTACGGCAATAGCACATATGGATGCCCAGAGCCGAATGTTCGACTACTTGGAAAAACTTGCACAGCGACTTACATACTGGGGAAATAGTTTAAAATTAGATGAGCTAAAATTTTTCGAAAGTCATTTGCAATGGGACATAGTTGTTCTTGTGTTCGGACTGCGAGAAAAAAATAGCTGCTGCTTGAGCTTGTGAGACGACAACGCCACACTCTGATCTTATCACTGAATCTGCAATTTTTTCTGAACCTGCGCCTTGTTTTTGCAATTTGAAAATTTCACGTTCTCCGAATTTCATCGTATAAAAACCTCCTCATCCGTAATCGCAGCAAAATAGTTAAGGTAATTTTTTTAATAAATATTGCATTGTCACACCCTGAGCTATAGAAGTATCATTCATGTTTTACATGTTTCAATTCTAATCTATATGTTTGTTATATACTGTTATTCAGTAGTCCAGTGTTCTTAATTTTTTAGCAAAAATATATCATTTTTCTACATTAGTTTGATTCCCGGTGCTTCTCAACTTTTTCATACTTATTATACCTGTATTTTATATGCATCATTTGCGAATAATATTTAGAACAATAATGAAGACTTTTCTCAAACATACAGGTTAAGTTGCACAATGTGGAAAAATTGGGACATTGAAGATTCATTAACATATTTCGGGATGAAAAAAAATGCACTCGTAGTCTCACAAAAATAATTAAAGAAGAGCCCTCGGAGGCGCGGGCGAGGAAGTGGGTGCTCACACAACCACGCCTGAGCGCGTAGACAAGCAACGCACGTGTCGAGTACCGCGCCCCGTACTTGTAAACAGCCAGTTTTTATCCTACTCAGAAATAGCGTCGTAATGGAAAAATTATTATGCTGAATTCAAGACGCCTTCAGTGGTGTTTCCTGTAAGTTGAACCTGGACCTGGTGATCAAATGTGAGAACTTAGCAGGGCTCCCGAAATTATTTGCCAATCCCCCAACCCTTCAAAATTAAAAAAATCATCGGCTGACTGCGCCACTGGGGTTGCCTGATAAATGTAGCATACCGCTACATAAGCGTAAAAATTATAAATTTACCATTCATACTTAAATAAGTTAATTAGTAGCATTAAAAATCTTACTATAATTTATTATTAATTATTTTCCACTTCTAACTCTTAATCATTGAAGTTTTGTGTAAATACATGAGACGATTGAATAACAATTTCCATTTTTCGAGAGAGAAGCCCTCTGGTGGCAACACTGCGCAGTTGCGCGTCTCTTCTTTCAAACAGCCACTCTTACCTTGGCGTCCTACTTTGGCAGTGTTTACAGCAAATTCTCGTGAGTTTAAATGTGTTAGAAAATTATCGTGTTCCTTTTCGTCGTGTCAGTGAGTATTAATAAGTGACAGTGCAGTGTTATTGAGTTACGTAGTTATGCGTGGGAATATTGATGTAGCATGTGTCTCATTCAGTGTTTTGTTTGTCTTTTCTCAACGTGACTTAGCGTAAAGACATTGCGCCAGAGGTGCATTGTATTTCCGTGTCATGAATTTATTATCAAAGCATAATCATGCTCGTTCCTTTATTTTTCTTTTCGATAATCTACTAATCTACGATAATCTCTGCTTGGAATGTACGCGGCGAAATTTGCCGGCGTTCGTTCGATAGCGTCTTTGTGTAATGGCGGAACCTCGCACCGTCGTCTCTTGTTACTACTCTGTGACTATAAATACCATAGGCAGGTGTTATAGTAGCATTTATTCTTTTTTTTTGTACAAACCGATTTGCAGTAGTTTAAATTACGAAAAGTATTCATGCCTATGCTTGATAAATTTTGGAATTTCATTTCTTAATTCCATATCCTTGCAAACCTTTACGTAAACCGCACTTATTTCAATATAAAAACATTTCAATAAAATTTAATTTACCTCATCGCCTTCTTGTGACAAAACACCCACTACTATCTGCCTATCTTAAGTGTGTGCAAATTGCTGGCGGCTCTGGCTGAGGCCGACGCGTAAGTCGCCGGCTAAATCGCCACACGGAACTTTCATCCTTTCGTGTTTTCCTCCTTCGCGTATCTTCCGCCTGTGAAATCAACGTTTAGGATTTATATCCATGAATTTAGGATTTTTATATTTTTTTACGGCTTTCAAAAGTGCAGTCACTTGATATTTTCACGATATTCCGTATATCTCGTGTTTACTTGCCCGTAGTCTCTGTAAGGAATCACGATCCTTATTCTTGGAAATTCTTAAACCTAATACTCAGATTTTGAAGCCAGAGGCATTAGTGATTAAACAATTTATTTATTGTTTAAAATCTGTTACAATCTGTCAACCAAAAATCTGTCCTATCTCTTTTGAGTTTGCCAAAAGTGAGAATCCTAAAGTAGCTGGAGTCAAACCTGTAGGAGTTTCTCGGATTTCTCCGTGTGGGAAGAGTTGTCATTATTATGTTGGATTGTCAGTAGTGGAATGTCTTGATGTCTCTTCTGGAACGTTTTATCCAGCATCTTGGACTCCTGTGCAGGACCTCTACATCATCGCCATACACACAACCCTCACAGTTTTGAATCTCCCTGGGTTCCCTGAGTGTCATTGCTAAATGTTATTCTCACATAAGCAGTAACTTAACTTGCTCCCGTTAAGGTGCTAAAGTGCTAATGTGCCGACTTGCTTCTGCTCACATGAGCCGGATTTGACTTGCTCACTCACACCTCACCTTATGTTGAGTCATTAGTTCTACCTGAACTAAGTCACTGACCCTCGCTCAATTATCTCAAATTGCCTAATTCAAGTTCCCAAATACAACTCACTCACCCTGCTGACTCCATCGCGTGACGCCCTTCGTCAACGCCAGCCTGGTCCTCCGGCACGGATTGCCCACCTAGACAAGCTCTCCGAGATCAAGATCCAAGCCAGTTTTCCTGGTTTCCTCTTCCAATAAACTCCACCGAAATTAAGCTGAGTTCCAATCCGCTTTCATTATCCCTTTCATAATTTTCCCATGCGCTTCGAGAATTGATCGAGTTTTTCTTGGCCGTTCAAATTAATATTTACATTCAACCACCCAACGGCGAAAGTAAAGAAAACCCGACACTGGTGCATTGGCCGGGAACTTTTAAAAATAAAAGAACTAAACTCGAAGTGTTGGGAGATTGTGAGAGGATAATGTTGGCGTATCATTGTAGTGATAAATTTTCCCATGTCGTAGTAATTTGAGAGATTCCTGTGGATTTTGTCCGTGCTAATTTTCTCTGAGCAGCTCTAAAAATTTTTATGCTGTTTTCCTGTCTTTGTTTGTTTTCGTGCCTCAGTAGGTAGGAAAAATATTTTTTTCTATTTCCGTGCTGTGCATTTATTTCTGACTGCCGTAAAAATCTTCGCTTCCATTCTCTCTCTTTCCGTTTTCTTCAACGTTATTGATTGATTGAGTAGGTAGAAGAATAATTGTTCTCACCTGCTTTATTTTTGTGCCTACGCAAATTGCCGCATACCGCAAAAATTTTTTTCTCGTTTCCAATTTCATATTTCCTTCCTTCTGTCTCAACTTGATTTGAATGATTGAGTAGGTAAAGAATTAACGCAAACCCTTGCTACCTCATCCCAAGTCATAGGCCCGGATATCTTAATTGCGCATCCCCAAAAGAGATTGCTAGCATGCCTGACTCAGATAATGAAGATCGAGCACACGCAAATCCCATTAGGCTCCCGCCCTTTATTCCGGAGGACGCTCACACCTGGTTTCAACAGTGTGAAGCAGTATTTAGGTATAATAAAATAAGTAATGAGATAGACAAATTCTATGCTCTTGTGAGCGCCGCGCCCACAAAACTACTGAATAACTCTAACGACCTCTTAGAAAACCCTCCAGATCTCAATCCTTACGGAATCTTGAAAGGCAAAATTTTGGCAAGGCTTCAGATGTCCGATGCGGACAAATTCCGAAGTCTTGTAGACGCCTCAGCAATTCCATCTGTCTCTGTTTCTTTCTCTCCCACTTCGCTAGTTAAAGAGCTGCAGAAACTCGCTACGGGTGTTGCCGTAGCTGAGGGATTTCTGAAGGAAGTTTTCATGACTAAGCTTCCTCCGAACGTCCGTCCTTTTCTATCCTTAGCAGGGCCCGAGCAAACGTTAGAAAAATTAGCGGAAGCCGCAGAGACGGTGATCCGAAATATTAATTTGCCACGAGAACCACAAGTTGCTTCCCTGAATGTAGGAGCTACAAATTTTAGCCCGTCAAATACGGCGCAAAATCAATCCTCAGCCACAATAGATAAGCTGCAGCAGGACATCGCTGAAATAAAGCAAGCTCTCCAAAATTTTCAAATAGGTCAGAGTGTGGCTCACATTCAGCAAGGCCCAGGGAGATTCCAAAGCCACCAAAATGCCTACGACTATCCCTCTGACTATCACTCTAACTATCCTCCTCCTCCTCCTCAACGCTTTGATAGAGGTAGATCTTATGATAGGTCAAATCAAGACCGCCGCTTCAGGTCGCGCTCTCGTGATGCTAGTAGCAATTTATGCTGGTACCACATGAAATTTGGTGACCAAGCTCGCAAATGTGCCTCTAGATACTGTCCTCGTTATACCGAAATGACTTCGGGAAACGCCAACAGCGACGCATAGTAGCGAGTACTGCGTTGCCTCATTCCCAGACTACTCGCCTCCTTACTATTCTCGATCCCGTCACCAAATATCGATTTTTAATCGACACTGGGTCCAGTGTGTCAATTATCCCAGCCACAGCAAAAGACAAAAACAACCCATCTTTGGCGACACTACGCGCCGCAAACGGCACGCCAATACCTTGTTTCGGTGAGAGAAATTTAGAGTGCGGTCTGGGATTGAGGAGAAAATTCTGCTTTACCTTCATGATAGCTGATGTTCAAGAACCAATAATTGGTGCTGACTTTCTAGCCAAATTCGGCATCGTTGTAGACGTTAAAAATAGGTGTATTAGGGACGAGGAGACACAGATCTCAATTCCCGCTTGTAGCATAACTAGAGCTAATGTCTTGCATTCCTTCTCGATTGCTTTCAAGGAGGAGTGCATGTTTGAACAGGAACTTAAAAATTTCCCAGCATTAACTAACCCTAACTTAGCTTCTAACAACATGCAAACATGCACAAAGCATTTCATAGAGACGCAGGGACCGCCAGTTTTCTCCCGTGCTAGGCGACTGCCGCCTGATCGATTGGCGTTAGCTAAGAAAGAATTCGCTAGGATGCTCGAAGATGGCATCATCCGCACCTCCAAAAGCCCTTGGGCTAGCCCTCTTTTGCTAGTACCCAAGGCTAACGGTGAATTCAGACCGTGCGGGGATTTCCGCAGGTTGAATGCCGTTACTTTACCTGATCGATATCCTATCCCCTACCTTCATGATTTCAGTGCAAATTTAGAGGGAGCACAAATTTTCTCTAAGATAGACCTGCAGTCTGCCTTCCATCAAATTCCCTTGGATGAGTCTGCGATTCCTAAGACCGCGGTAATCACTCCGTTTGGTCTCTTCGAATTCTTAAAGATGCCGTATGGCTTGAGGAACGCTCCTCAGACGTTCCAAAGGCACATGGCTGAAATTTTCTCTGATCTCACTTTCGCCTATGTCTACCTAGACGACATCCTAGTGGCGTCCACAACCCCAGAGTTGCACAAAGACCATCTTAGGGTCGTTTTTCAAAGATTGTCCGACAATGGACTCCTCGTAAATCCCGCAAAATGTGAGCTCGGAAAGCCATCACTGATTTACTTAGGTCATGAAATCTCTAGCCTAGGTCTAAAACCTTTGCCTTCCAAAGTAGAAGTGATCAAAAACTTTCCTCTTCCACAGACCCAGAAGGAACTAAGAAGGTTCCTAGGTTCTGTTAACTTCTACCATCGTTTCATACGCAACTGTGCTCAAACTTTAGCGCCCTTGTCTGACCTCCTCGAACCGAAACGAAAAGGCAAATCCATTGAGGTAAAATGGACGGAAGAAGCGCGCAAAGCTTTTGATACTATCAAACACAAGTTAGCTTCCGCGACTGAATTATCCTACCCTATTGCTAACGCTGATTTCAGCCTCGTTGTTGACGCATCCAGTACCGCCGTAGGTGCTGTGTTGCAACAACAAGTAGGTACTAATATCTCTCCTCTTGCTTTCTTTTCCAAAAAGCTGTCGCCCACTGAACGTGGTTATAGCGCGTTCGGTAGGGAACTTCTTGCTATCTACTTATCTGTGAGACACTTTCGCTATGCTCTAGAGGCGAGGGAGTTTGTGATCTACACAGATCACAAACCTTTGACCTCAGCGATCAAAATTCCTTCTGAAAGACATTCCCCTAGGGAAGCTCGACACTTGTCGTTTATAAGTCAGTTTACCACTGACATCCGTTACATTAAGGGACTAGACAATACCGTTGCCGATTGTCTCTCCCGAATTAATTCTGTCCAAACTAGTGGTGAAATCACCTTCGGCAACATAGCAAGCGCGCAGAAGGAGGATCCTGAACTTCAGGACCTTCTCAAACCTTCTAACACTTTCCCTCCAAAACTAACCTTGGTTGACGGCGTGTACCGTGATGCCGAGCGACCTTCTCGTTTGTATCTTCCTGCGACGCTCCGCAGAGTAGCTGTCCTCCACTACCATTCCCTCTCTCACCCTGGTATTAACCGTACATTGCGTTTGATTTCTGATCGTTACGTCTGGCCAGCGATGCGTAAGGAGGTCAAGCAAATTGTGCAAAATTGCCATGCGTGTCAGAGTAGTAAGGTGGTGAAACATAATCGTGCAGCGCTGCAGAGTTGTGCATTCACAGGTCACAAGTTTGACTCTGTACACCTAGATTTGGTGGGTCCCTTGCCTGTATCGCGCGGTTATTCTTATTTGTTGACCATCATCGATAGGTTCACGCGTTGGGTTGAGGCTGTCCCTCTACCTGATACCCAAACTGAGACTGTAGCGCGCGCGTTCTTATCAAACTGGATCTCTAGATTTGGGGTTCCCTTAAGTGTCACACATGACCGGGGATCACAATTCACCTCCAAATTCTGGAGTGAGCTTAGCACCGCTTTAGGGTGTGCAAATACACAAACTACAGCGTATCATCCGCAGTCAAATGGACTTATTGAGAGAGTCCACAGAGACCTCAAGGTTGCATTGCGCTGCCTTAATTGCAGTCACGATTGGACCGATAGACTTCCAGTAGTACTACTTAGCATCCGAAATTTACACAGACAAGATCAGCAGTGCACGGCGGCTGAAATGTTGTACGGGAGAACGCTTCGTCCCCCCGGCGACATTGTTGACCCAAAACCTTTGCCTGAATTTTCATCCGCTGACCGTTTCGCCTATGTAACCTGCCTTAAAGACTGCATGCGTAAGATTGAGTATGTTGCTCCACGAATGCCTCAGACTCAGGACAAACTAGATTCCGCCCTGCAAGACTGCACACATGTGTATGTCCGCAATGATGCTATAAAACCTACACTCACGCGCCCTTATGATGGCCCATTCAAAGTACTTAAACGCAAGCAAAAATATTTCATCCTCGAAAGAGGCGGTTCTCACGACCCTGTGAGCATTGATCGATTAAAAGTCGCATATACTTCTGATCATAGTGTAACTTATAACTCATCATCTTCGCAGATTTCCTTTCCCACTGAGACTCGATCATATCTACCATCTCAGCTTCCTCAGTTGGCTGCATTATTGCCTAGTCAACTCGAGTGTAACCCTTTCTATGTGCCTGTACATTCAAACCCTATCTCTAACCCGGTCGTAGATTCTAACTCTAGTCCTCTTACTGACACAGCGACAAGTCTGGAGAGACCAGACGAGCCCGCTGCAGTAACTCCTGTTCCTAGGACTCTTGCCGACCTAAACTTGCAGACCCGTTTGGTGAAACTTCCCCGCTCAGTATCATTTGCCAATTGCCGAACTCGGCAGGGTCGTGTAGTTCGCCCTCCTTCCCGCTACAGATGATTGCAGCGGGTGGACCTTTCGGTCTGCGCCTTGGGGGGTAATGTAGCATACCGCTACATAAGCGTAAAAATTATAAATTTACCATTCATACTTAAATAAGTTAATTAGTAGCATTAAAAATCTTACTATAATTTATTATTAATTATTTTCCACTTCTAACTCTTAATCATTGAAGTTTTGTGTAAATACATGAGACGATTGAATAACAATTTCCATTTTTCGAGAGAGAAGCCCTCTGGTGGCAACACTGCGCAGTTGCGCGTCTCTTCTTTCAAACAGCCACTCTTACCTTGGCGTCCTACTTTGGCAGTGTTTACAGCAAATTCTCGTGAGTTTAAATGTGTTAGAAAATTATCGTGTTCCTTTTCGTCGTGTCAGTGAGTATTAATAAGTGACAGTGCAGTGTTATTGAGTTACGTAGTTATGCGTGGGAATATTGATGTAGCATGTGTCTCATTCAGTGTTTTGTTTGTCTTTTCTCAACGTGACTTAGCGTAAAGACATTGCGCCAGAGGTGCATTGTATTTCCGTGTCATGAATTTATTATCAAAGCATAATCATGCTCGTTCCTTTATTTTTCTTTTCGATAATCTACTAATCTACGATAATCTCTGCTTGGAATGTACGCGGCGAAATTTGCCGGCGTTCGTTCGATAGCGTCTTTGTGTAATGGCGGAACCTCGCACCGTCGTCTCTTGTTACTACTCTGTGACTATAAATACCATAGGCAGGTGTTATAGTAGCATTTATTCTTTTTTTTTGTACAAACCGATTTGCAGTAGTTTAAATTACGAAAAGTATTCATGCCTATGCTTGATAAATTTTGGAATTTCATTTCTTAATTCCATATCCTTGCAAACCTTTACGTAAACCGCACTTATTTCAATATAAAAACATTTCAATAAAATTTAATTTAACTCATCGCCTTCTTGTGACAAAACACCCACTACTATCTGCCTATCTTAAGTGTGTGCAAATTGCTGGCGGCTCTGGCTGAGGCCGACGCGTAAGTCGCCGGCTAAATCGCCACACGGAACTTTCATCCTTTCGTGTTTTCCTCCTTCGCGTATCTTCCGCCTGTGAAATCAACGTTTAGGATTTATATCCATGAATTTAGGATTTTTATATTTTTTTACGGCTTTCAAAAGTGCAGTCACTTGATATTTTCACGATATTCCGTATATCTCGTGTTTACTTGCCCGTAGTCTCTGTAAGGAATCACGATCCTTATTCTTGGAAATTCTTAAACCTAATACTCAGATTTTGAAGCCAGAGGCATTAGTGATTAAACAATTTATTTATTGTTTAAAATCTGTTACAATCTGTCAACCAAAAATCTGTCCTATCTCTTTTGAGTTTGCCAAAAGTGAGAATCCTAAAGTAGCTGGAGTCAAACCTGTAGGAGTTTCTCGGATTTCTCCGTGTGGGAAGAGTTGTCATTATTATGTTGGATTGTCAGTAGTGGAATGTCTTGATGTCTCTTCTGGAACGTTTTATCCAGCATCTTGGACTCCTGTGCAGGACCTCTACATCATCGCCATACACACAACCCTCACAGTTTTGAATCTCCCTGGGTTCCCTGAGTGTCATTGCTAAATGTTATTCTCACATAAGCAGTAACTTAACTTGCTCCCGTTAAGGTGCTAAAGTGCTAATGTGCCGACTTGCTTCTGCTCACATGAGCCGGATTTGACTTGCTCACTCACACCTCACCTTATGTTGAGTCATTAGTTCTACCTGAACTAAGTCACTGACCCTCGCTCAATTATCTCAAATTGCCTAATTCAAGTTCCCAAATACAACTCACTCACCCTGCTGACTCCATCGCGTGACGCCCTTCGTCAACGCCAGCCTGGTCCTCCGGCACGGATTGCCCACCTAGACAAGCTCTCCGAGATCAAGATCCAAGCCAGTTTTCCTGGTTTCCTCTTCCAATAAACTCCACCGAAATTAAGCTGAGTTCCAATCCGCTTTCATTATCCCTTTCATAATTTTCCCATGCGCTTCGAGAATTGATCGAGTTTTTCTTGGCCGTTCAAATTAATATTTACATTCAACCACCCAACGGCGAAAGTAAAGAAAACCCGACATAAATGTGCTCACTTCACAAATTCCCAACCCAGTCGGTTCTGGAGTTATACGTCATCGTATGCGAACCTTAACCTTTGTGGATGAAAATCACTCCCAGTTACTCATAAATTAAATTCAGCATCGTAATAAAGGAATCACTGATACATATTTTTATCTGCACAGTTGATGTTGGTTTGAATTTATATGGAATACGAGGATCGCCTGCATTTGGCGTACATGTTTAAGGCAATACTTGGCCCTGGTACCGACACTGAAGACTCAACAACTACGACGTTGGAAACTAAATAATCTATCCAACTCTAACATAAAACGCCCAGCAACAGCTTCAAATCGCACTTAGAACGCCCAGCAACAGCTTCAACTCGGACTTAGGACGCCCAACAACAGATCCAACACTAACATAGGACGCCCAATAACAGCTTCAACTCTAACATAGGACGCCCAACAACAGCTTCAACTCGGACTTAGGACGCCCAGCAACAGCTTCAACTTAGACTTAGAACGCCCGACAACAGCTCCAACTCTAAAATAGGACGTACAATAACAGCTTCAACTTAGACTTAGAACGCCCGAAAACAGCTCCAACTCTAACATAGGACGTACAATAACAGCTCCAACTCTAAAATAGGACGTCCAATAACAGCTCCAACTCTAACATAGGACGTCTAATAACAGCTCCAACTCTAACATAGGACGTCCAATAACAGCTTCAACTCTAACATAGGACGTCAAACAACAGCTCCAACTCTAACATAGGATGTCCAATAACAGCCCCAACTCTAACGTAGGACGCCCAATATTGAAAAATAATGAAGGCATCTACGGATGCTTTATTTTCAATCAAGCCTGATACATATCACTTTGTACATTGGATTTTCAAATGCCTTATATCAAACTCCAGGACGCCATGACGCTTTCCCCCGGTCAAGACCGGTACCCATTTCAGACAACTGGGTAGAGTGGGGTATTGCGCTTGGAAGGAATTTTTCCCCTATACCCAATAGAGAAAATCGCCACCAGTACCGGGACTCGAACCCGGGTTTGCCTGCACGGAGGTGTGTTCGATAGCCGCACGGCTACGACGAGCACAATGTGAACTGTCAGCTGAGAAATAAATGAGCGCTAAAAATTTTCAATAAAACAGTAACATTATGTACTAAATTTTTTTCCCAATTGTTGGTAAGTTTTGATTTTTCAGGTTATTTTTTCTCAGCATAGTTCGAGTATTATTTACGAACGTCAATCCGATAATTAGGGCCAAGAGTAGTACGGATGGAACCTTCTGTTTGGAGGACTCCGATGTTGAAATTTCACTATTTCTCTCCGAGGCCTTAAAAGTATTTTCAAGGCCGCAAGAGTACTTGAATTGTGAAGCTTCCATAACTAAAAGAATGCTTGTTGATAAGTTGTCCTGATAAACATTTTGCATTGATGGATCTTGTGGACTTACGTTCTAGTGTTGTGTTGAAGTACACCATTCATAAGTACTCGAGTTATTCCTCCAAGTTTGCTCCTGAGTAAGTAACTTACTGGTTCCCAAAGCATTGTTCTATGTATTTTATTGAATGAATTCTATACATAATTATTTTTAGGGAAATATTCAGTTTAATTTTTGTTGTGTAATTTTAAATAAGGTATAGCTCAGTATGAACAGTTGAAAGGAATAGGTCCCTTTTGTTCTACTGATTATAATGGTTTTCTAGCATTAATGGCTGTATATTTAATTTACCATATCCTCTAAAGGCTTTTCTTAACCTGAATTGACATATGAAACAACTCATTTGTGAAACAAAATAAAAAATTCATTAAGCTACCTACCTTGAATTTGACATTGAGTTAAAATAGAGAAACTTGAGAACTAAGACCACTAGAGTTTGATTGTGCTTGATTACATTTTATACTGTAAGCTATTGTTTTTAAAACTATCGATTGATCCAAAATGTCTTTATAAACTGTTTAAGTTTGTTATTGGTCTATGGAAAATTTATGTATTATGAAATATTAGATACTTGCAAACATTTTTCAATTTTAGTATAGGCCTATATAATTTGGTTGTATTATGTATTCTGATGTACATAATTTTTTGGTTTATATTGCCTATTTGGTAACCAAAAATTTATTTAGGTTGAATTGACATTAGTGTTATTAAGGAGACCGAATGGTTTTTGGTTTGTAAAACTTCAAAAATTAATAAAAAATACTTCAGGAGCAAAATGAGCTCAGAGGGATTCACAACATGTTTAGAACATTCGAATGAACGTTCAGAGCCCTAAATTTTTCAAATTTGCCCAAACCATCCTCCCCCCCCCCCCTCAAAGGAAAATTTCTAAAAAACCTGATATCTCAGTCAATATTGTACATGGAGACGATTAGTTTTTTTTGTTCGATTCACAATGAACAGTTCTACAAATTTCAGAACCAGTTTTTTGATATCGCTTCAAAAAAATTAAAAAAAAAATTTTGAATTTGAAACCACAACAAATTTTCAATTTCTGTTTCTTTACATGGTAATTAAAAATTTTCTATTCAACTTATCAAAAAACTGCATCTGAAATTCACAGTACTAACCTTGGTCTTTATGATGCTGAAAAGATCTCCCTCATAAGTAAAAAACTGTTGGAGAAATTGAGCCGTAAAGCCGGAAAAAATACTTTATATGAGAAGAAAGCATTCCAGTTTTTCATTATTTCTCCAACAGTTTTTTACATATTGAGATCTATTTTGCATCGTAAAGAGTAAAGTGTGTACTATAAATCTATGAAGTAGTTTTTTGATATGTTTATTATAAAATTTTTTGTTGCCATTTAAATAAATCACTAAAAAACTGAAATATTATGTTTCAATAATTCAAACCTTTCTCAATTTTTTTTTTCCTATGATATCAAAAAACTGGTTCTGAAATTTGTAGAACTGTTCATTGTGAATCGAACAAAAAAACTAATCGTCTCCATGTACAATATTGACTGAGATATCAGGTTCTTTGAAAATTTTCCTTTGAGGGGGGGGGGGGGAGGGGGGTATGGGCAAATTTAAAAAAATTTAGGGCTCTGAACGTTCATTCGAATGTTCTAAACATGTTGTGAATCCCTCTGAGCTTATTTTGCTCCTGAAGTATTTTTTATTAATTTTTGAATTTTACAAGCCAAAAACCATTCGGTCACCTTAATGATATTACAGTTCATATATAACTTAGAAGATTCAACTCTGTTGTATGTCTCTCATGCTAGCATTATGAACATTTGTATCTAGTTAAAGGAGAGCATCCCCCATAGAAATGGGGGAATGTGTGAAAAATAGATTTGAGCTTACAGGAGAGGAAAGTGGTCAAGTAGGATATATTCTATGAAAAAATGAATTTCATTAGTTTGCTCATTTGCCTGCTACAGGGGCTGGTAAATCTGAAGGATATGTCAGTTGTTGATTTTCCACTTTTTGGTGCCTGAACCTAATTAATTGAATCAAAATAAACAAGTTTTCTTCTATGCACTTTCCGTCTCAAATGAATATTTTACGATTTATAGCGGTAAGTTTAGTTTCGTCTGTGATGACGAATGCGCTTGAATAAACAGCTACTCGTCGATTTTTGAATTTTTGTTGCTTGAATCATGGTAATAACATCGAAATAAACAACTTTTCTTCTATACACTTTTTTCGTCAAATGAGTATTTACCGAGGTATAGCGGTAGGTTTGGTATCGTCTTTGATGACGATCGCGCTGGAAGCGAGTGCGCATCGCAGTGTTGCTGTCCGACGTGCTCCTTGAATAACTTGCCGCTTCAAACACTGGAGTTCCGGTAAGTCTTTTACCGCTATAACTAATAAAATACTCATTTCAGATGGAAAGTGCATAGAAGAAAACTTGTTTATTTCAATCTAATTAACTATGATTAGGCATTGAAATTTACAAAATCAATAACTGACATATCCTTCAGATTTACCTAGGGGCTTAAAAAATGGAGGGAGGGGAAGGGGAATTGGTAATTGGTTACACCTTCCCTCTTGGCTTTTTCTTCACAGCGCAACGTTGCTATGTCATCTTCTATGTCAATTTATTACTGTAGAATAATTTCAATGGTCCTAGCTGGCCCTGGAACAAGTCTAGCTCAGCGGCGAAGCCGCTCAGCGAGAATGAAAATATCGATTATAACTGGAATTTGATGCTGATTCCGAATCTGCAATTTGTTTTGACCGCTCTCGATTTTTCTGATTTTTTTGTGATTTTTTTGAATTTTAAATTTTTATACATTTTTAATGTTTTTTTTGGCCTGCACCACCTCATGATCCGAACTCTGCCATTCTCGACCCAACCTGGTCGGACTTGGCATACTTTGGCTTGCACCACCTCATGATCCGAACTCTGTCATTCTCGACCTAACCTGGTCGGACTTGGCATACTTTGGCCTGCACCACCTCATGATCCGAACTCTGCCATTCTCGACCCAACATGGTCAGACCGTGCCTTGAAGACCTGAGTACCGGATAGGGCCGGGTTCCACCCAACCTTTACGGACATGGCATTCTTTGGGCACCACCTCGGTTGTTGCTAGCCGCCTTTCCATAAAAAAAATAATAAAAAATCGACAGTCTCGCTGAGCGGCTTTGCCGCTCAGTGAGACTTAAGCCCTGGCCCCATTAATGATAACGGAGAATGATTTAGATGGTTTATGTTTACCTAATTTGCCTTATTTTGTAGGTTCGGAATTCGGGGTTTCAAAATGCATCTCCTCCTACAGTTTACAAGCTACAGCAATGATTTTAGTATCATTGGATGCGGAAGAGCATGGAAAATAGAGGATACTATATAGAAATTTTGAAATTTGTTGCAAACATAAGTTGTGATGTTACAAATGAAAATTTTGAAAAAAAAATTAATTTCATTTTAGTGTGACTTCTGAGATTTTTCTTATAGTATCCTGTAATTTACACAACATTCTGAATCTAATGACATCAAAATCATCACTGTAGCCTAAAAACTGTGGGAGTAGATGCATTTTGAAACCCCCCTCCTCAAACTCCGTTTTCTATGAATATGAAATTTTCTTTGAAGAAAATCGCATATTTTCATGGAAGACAAACGATTCCAAATTGCATTTCCTTTCAGTATACCAAATTTCATTGCTCTAGATTCAATAATAAAAAAATGTTTGTATATAAAAAAAAAGTAGTTGACTCACTGCAAGGATTTAAGTCCTACAGGCCATATTTATTTTTATTTATAATCCTTTAATTGTTTTGAAAATTATATATTTTATTTGTGGTTACTGGTGACTGAGTGACTAACTAAAACAATATTGGCTTTAATCATTTCTTCTTACATCAAATTGTTTTGTTTTTGAATTATTTCTGCCAACAAAGTAAATATACATTGTCATTTTTATTTCAAATCTATCAAAGTTCATAGAACTATAGAAGTATCCAGTAAAATAATCTCAAATTTTTACTTATGAACCATGTTTCAAAGTAAGGTACCTGTTTCTTGCCCATAGATGCTCTTTGGTGTAAAATGTATTGTATGAACTTGAAGGAAAATTGTCAGAAATACATACATACATGGGCAAGAAACAGGTACCTTACTTTGAAACATGGTTCATAAGTAAAAATTTGAGATTATTTTACTGGATACTTCTATAGTTCTATGAACTTTGATAGATTTGAAATAAAAATGACAATGTATATTTACTTTGTTGGCAGAAATAATTGTCAGAAATGCCAAAAAAAATTGTAAAACCTAATTTCCTGTTTTATTTTGCAGAAATATATTGGTGGATAAGCCGCAAGATCAGACATCAAGATGGTCATCCGACTCACACGTTCCTCCCCAGGTGATCATTTGACATCTGCTACTTGCTGTATAAGGGCTCTGAGTATTATAGCTGTAATATTGACAATTTGTTATTAGGAATAAATTAATTATTTATTTTGACAGTCATGCTGAATTCTAGTACCTAGCTATGGTAAGAAATTAGCTGAATTTGAAATTTGCTGAGCATTTTTGTATATTGAAAATGTTTTTAATCTTTTTATTCTATATGTGATGCTGGAGAAGTATGTAAATTTGTTCTGCTAAGAGCTCAAGTACTAAGCTTAGTTGTATCGGAATTCATTTTGTATTCTATCTACTGTATATTTGTTGGATCATTTGCATCAATTTGTGAAAAATGAAATTCCTCAAATTTTATATGTCCTTACTAAAAATGGTTGCAAAATAATTTAACAAGCATTTTTTTATTTTCAGTCATTTGAAATTTTGGTTTAAGCTTTCTCATGAGTTATTTTACATTCTTTGCAGAAAATTAACATGACAGCAATTTTGCTATGTGTGTGTGTCAAACTTTACTTCAAGATTTTCTTGTAGAAAAAGGATTATTTTTGCAACAATGTCCTGCTTTGCTAGTACCTGATCATGAAACTGGAGAGTGCTGCCATCGCTACCAGCATCACGTTTGGCAAGTACGAGAAAAGCCACGTCTGCAATGTCAAAAAGCTCCAAGTTTGGGGAGGTCTCTCAGAAGATCACATGATGCTTCTTCTTGATGGGTTAGTGTGGTTTTAGTTTGAGATGTATCGCTGATACTCGGCAGTTTTTATGTCGACATGAAAGTGAATAAATCCCATGTATAATATGTGAATGTCTTCTTGACTGACAGCAATGTGAGCTGGAGATGAAAGAGTTTGCTTATATTAATTGGAAATGGTACTTTTTCTTCTATTTAATTACCTTTATCAATGACAAATATTGATGTCATGTTACCAATATTCTTAGAGATACCTAATCAATATTTTCATATGATGAATAAGTGCATCTAATCAAACATAAATAATCATTAGCTTACTAAGTAGTGAAAACTTAATGTTACAATGTCATCAAGTATCACTTGAATGTTCTTTCTGTAAAATTTAACTTGTGTCTGTTTAGGAACTTTTGAATGCTATTACTTGAAATATGTGATCCATACTGAAACTCTTGTTTTTTTGTTTTTCATGCCATGATTGCTATCAAACCAGCTATGTGAAGCTATATTTGTGAAAGTAATTTTCAACCGATATTTTGGGTTGGTCCTAGTGTCTCTATAATTATTAAATCTGACTCCAATGGATCGGTAAAGTTTCATCCTGTCGCTCATGATTTTTCTTTTTTCTACAGCTAGGGATGATTTGTTTACAGTTCATCTTTAATTTTAATGCTACTTCTAAAACTCCTGCTATTGATGCTTGCCCCAAGTATTTAATGATACCAATATTTCCTGAGATATTTACTAAATTTGTTTTGAAGTTTCACCCTCAGTTCCTGTTTCCTACCCCTCATGGTAATACAACTATTCTGTGTATAGAAGGAGTGCTCTAGGAGGAAAGCATAAGGTCCCAACCTGAGAGTTAGGTGAGGCTTTTTTGTTGAAACAGAATTGTTTTTTGTTTTGTTACAGACAATTGTTTATTGATTCACTTCTGTCATGATTTTCTTTGCTTGTTACTTTATTTTTCACTTTTTATCTTGTTTCATTAAAATTTTTGCCTAACTTGCTATTTCTGTGCGCAATGTATCCTGTGTTGGAACACAAACAAATCTTGTGCATAGATTCCCCATTTCCTAAAGTTGCTATTGATTGGTCCCTTCTTTTAGCTGTCTTGAGATTTGCCTTTGTTGTGGCTTGGGAGTCAAGCTTACAAATTTAATAATAAAAAGTTTCTACAGTCTACTAAATTGGCTTTTCTCATTGCTCCGTTATGATTACCGTTGATGAGGCCCAGAGACTTGAGAGCTGATTTACACAATTATATTATTTTGTCTGTTTATTGGTTAATTGAAAGTTCGGAGCTCTCATGAGATGAATTATGAAAAGCAAGGCGAAAATCGCTGTACAAATTTCCATTTTATCATTACAAATAGTAAAGTCTAAATGAATAAAATTGAATGTTTCGAACTAAACAGTTCATCTTCAGCAAGGAAAATAATTCTGCAACAAAACAAAACTAAAATGAGTAAATTGAAACTACATTATGCAAATAATATTAAACATTTACAGAAAAATAGTCGTAGATCTAAAACTAAAATATAAAACAGAACAAAAATTAAAAAACCTAAACTAATGATTATGTATTAGCAATGAGAAGAGGAAAAGCACTTTGAGTATCATTTAGAGGGGGTCTGAGCTTGAAAATGTATAGCGACTCGAGGATGCGTAAATCAATCATATGAGGGGCACCTGCAAGGGTTTTAAAATGATTAACGGAAACAGGGACGTTACAGTTTTGTTTGAACAAAAATTTTTTGTTCCAATCGTAAAACCCCTTACTACGAATTCTTATACCGTTGAGAACTCAAAATCTTTCGTAGAAAGCTTATCAGACTTTGGTAACACTGATGACCTGTTCATGGCTTCGTTTGATGTAGATAATTTGTTTACAAATGTTCCGTTGATTGAAACCATTGAAATCTGTTTAGCCAAATTATTCTCAAATTGTTCGGTATTCATGGGGTTTTCCCGTAAGATTATGCAGAAACTGTTAGAACTGGCTGTTTGCAATTGCTTTTTCATCTTCAACAACAAATATTACCAGCAGGTAGACGGATTGGGCATGGGCTTACCTCTCGGTCCAACTTTCGCCAATATTTTTATGTGCCATCATGAGGAAAGCTGGTTGAATGACTGTCCTAATCTTTTTAAACCGGTTTTTTACAAAAGGTATGTAGACAATACATTTGTTCTATTCAAAGAGAGATCTCACGCGGACCTTTTTCTCAACTATTTGAATTCTCGTCATAAGAATATTAATTTCACCAGGGAAGATGAAACAAATAACCGTTTACCGTTTCTGGATGTCAATGTTAGCAGAATTGATAATACTTTCCAATGTTCTGTTTATAGGAAATGCACTTTCTCTGGTTTAGGTACTAGTTATTTTAGTTTCTGTGCGACCCGTTTTAAACTCTGCGGCATTCGAACTCTCATCCACAGAGCGTTTAAAGTTTGTTCTAACTTTCGAATTTTGCATCAAGAATTTGACCTTTTACGACAATTTTTTCTTAAAAATGGTTTTCCTTTGTTTACTGTCGATAAACACATTGGTAAATTTTTGTCTTAAATTTATGATCAAACGCCGGCCCTCCAATCATGTGATCAACAGAAGTTTTTCTTAAAGCTTCCCTTCTTTGGCCATCAATCTATTAAGTTAAATCAGGAGGTTCAACTCCTAATCAGCAAGTTTTTTCCACAACTTAAAATTCATTCTATTCTAGCCAACAATTTCACAATCGGTTCCCTTTTCCGCTTTAAGGATAAGCTGCCCACTGCTATGTGCTCCTCTGTGGTCTACCAGTTTAGTTGTTCACGTTGTGAATCACAGTACATAGGTTCCACCTGTCGTACTCTTATGTCCAGAGTAGCCGAGCATGCTGGGCGCAGCTGTAGAACCGGTCGTCCACTTGGTTCTCCACCACTGTCCTCTGTTCGATCCCATGCGGAAAACTGTAACGTCCCTGTTTCCGTTAATCATTTTAAAATCCTTGCAGGTGCCCCTCATATGATTGATTTACGCATCCTCGAGTCGCTATACATTTTCAAGCTCAGACCCCCTCTAAATGATACTCAAAGTGCTTTTCCTCTTCTCATTGCTAATACATAATCATTAGTTTAGGTTTTTTAATTTTTGTTCTGTTTTATTTTTTAGTTTTAGATCTACGACTATTTTTCTGTATATGTTGTAATATTATTTGCATAATGTAGTTTCAATTTACTCATTTTAGTTTTGTTTTGTTGCAGAATTCTTTTCCTTGCTGAAGATGAACTGTTTAGTTCGAAACGTTTAATTTTATTCATTTAGACTTTACTATTTGCAATAATAAAATGGAAATTCGTACAGCGATTTTCGCCTTGCTTTTCATTTTAAGAATGAGACGCGTCAATGCGGATTCAGTTTTAGAGATGAATTATATTAAGGACATCCTACTAAATCTGTGTTCATAAATCAGAGGTGTGTCTGAGCACATAGTGCTGCATTGCACTGTTGCAGTTTATTCATCATTACAGTGGCTTGAAGAATGACAGTCACCCCGAGACGTTCAGCCTGAAGCACACGGTTGCTGGCATGCCCTTCCCTGTGCGGTATATTAAGCTGCTGCCTCTTCAGGTGGGTGCCTGCACCTCTTTGGCTTTAGTTGCTGCTTGAATTGGCAGGAAAATTGCTTTCTGCTGCAGTTTCTGTCCCAGGCTTGTAGAGCAATAGTGTTAAGTAGCTTATCTTGATGCAATTCTTTTATGATTATACCTTGACAGATGGGTTTCTTCTGTAGTTTGTTTTTTATCAAATAGGTGTTCAAAAGTTTCTTCTAAATCTTTGCGGTATAATACCTTGTAGCTACCAAAAAGTGTCTTATCATGTGTCAAATTTTCCAAATAAAACCCATTACTGAAAAATCTCTTACTTTCAAATAAAAATATCTTGCACGGTTTCAGTGCAAGGTAATGTGACAATGTAATCTATTGAAAGAGAAATTGCATTAGCTTAAGAATGTGTCTTGAAATTTAAATGCATTGGTTCAAAGTGTGTGAAAGCTATTTTCATCCTGTTTTACAATAAATGGTTACTGACTAATTTTTATGCTGTTCCACATTTCATTGCTGTTTACTAATTTTCGTACTGTTTTACATTGAATTGTTCCTTACTATACTGTATTATTTTGATCAACTTGGAAAAATTCTGTTCTGCACTGTTTTTTTTCAAATCATTTGCACCTGCCGCCTAGATGTTTACAGTGAATTGGGTTGCCCTTCACCATTTCTTGTGGCTTAGCAATCATTAGAATATTAACATTGTCAGCAAGCTGCTGTCAAAAGAGTAGTTGATAATAGCTGTTCATGATTACGAGTTATTATAAGCCACCAGATTTAGCAACACTTTCAGTTGAACTCTTGTGCTGTGCAATTTTAGAGTTTGCAGGTATTTTGTCTTTGTTTTCTGCTATTCGTTCCCAGAAAAATGTTGTATGCTTTCTCATGAACTGTTTATGAGGTGTTGCGTCCAATCTTTCTTCATCGTTTATTGCATTTTTTCTCTTCCATTGCAATGGTGGAAGGAAAAAGACATGTTGCCTTGCCGTTGTACTTTCTAAATTGTTTAGTTCCTGGTAAAATTTAAGTATAAATTCAGCTTTCATTGTTTACCAAGTTTTTATTTTTAATTTCATTCTGGAATGTATTGTTAAGAGGTTCACCATTCTAAGCGTTTTTCCCTCATTAATGGCTGGAAAAAAACTCAGCTCTTTCTTATTTCCAGGCTTGGGGATCAACTTTCAACTTCAGCATCTGGCATGTAGCTCTGTTTGGCTGCCCTGACCCTGCTCTGGTGCGTCGCTGCACCCACACCTACACGCTGGTGAGTGGGTGTATGTGTTGGTGTCTTGCATCCACACCTACACGCTGGTGAGTGGGTGTATGTGTTGGTGTCTTGCATCCACACCTACACACTGGTGAGTGGGTGAACGTGTTGGTGTCATGCATCCGCACCTACACGTTGGTGAGTGGGTGTATGTGTCAGTGTCCTGCACCCATGCTTATACAGCAGCATGTTAATAATTACCTTATCAACAAAGTTCATGGTTGTTATGTGAGGGTTAGAAACCTTCTCTTGACTGTGTTACATTGGGCGTGATTTAGTCCGGGGTGCTGGAGTGCTAGAGATTTGATGCCACTGTGGATGTGCGTGATGGTGGTTGGTGTGTTGCATTCACCTCTTTGCGCTGATGAGTGGGTGTATGCCTAAAATACGCAAAGTTATGTAAGTTCTGTTGTGATTTTGTGACACAATATTGACTTACAAGTAACTCGACATCAGTAACCACACCACAATGTTGTGTGTAAAACAAAGCTGATACGCAAGTCAAGAGTTTTGGCATGCCATAATGTTGATGCACGCGTAATTTAATACTGATGCTCACACAAGACTGCGTGTGTGTGCAGCACTGCGAACGGGAAGCACTGCGCGTGTGCCTGAAACACCTTCGCCACCACCGCTACACGGAAGCCTTCACTGCACTGTCGAGGGAGGCAAACACGAGGCTCGAGCATCCTGTCCTCACGCGATTGTACCAGGCCTGCACAGAGCATGAGGGCACCGAGCTCATCGAGACTCTCATCACCAGAGCTCTGCAGAGTTAGTTCCAATGCTAGCACGTCTGTGTTGCTGGTCTACACTCCTGTCTAGCTGCTCAGTGAGATGATGCGTCTTGGTTGTGCTTGTAGTGGTTCTTCTGTTTTATCCTACCACTCTTCCATCCTATTGGACCAGTTTTTATGCTGGGTTCATTGAGTTGGAACGGTTCCTCTGTCTTGACCTATGGAACTAGTTTTTATGCTGTGCTCTGTGAGGTGGAATTTTGTTTGCTAGATATAACTTGGCTCATGTTAATTCAACTGTTATTGAAAGAAGTTCTTGAATTGATTTTCTGTAGTTTTCTCTTCGAAGAGAAAATTTTTACTTTGATGTAAATTTTTCCTTATCTAGGAAAAATCTTTTGTTTTTTGAGATGCTTGTTCATGCATAACAGTGCCATATGTTAGGCAATAGGATCATGGTAGTTGAGTTAGCCCATCGTATGCTGTGGAGATTGGCGCCCGAGGGGGATACTGTCAGGTTACCTCAGCTATAGACTGACCTTCGCGACTTCTATCCTTGCGTTCGTTTTGCTTCCATTTCTCTTATTTTGCTTTTCTTCTTGTTGTTTTTTCTCACCCTTTCTAACTTGCTGTTTTTGTGCTAAGGTTATCCTCTGTGGAAGTACACCTTGTGCATAGATTCTATGTTTTCTACAGTTCATTCTAAATAGTCCATTCTCTTTGCTCTCATGCGATCGCCTCTCTTGTAACTAGACAGTCTTGAACGAATGTTTTAAAAATAATAATAATTATAAAAATAATATTCATTAGTGTTAGTTTAAGGTTACCCGGCCCATATTCATTATTTTTTTAAATTCAAGTAAAGAAAAGCCAAACTTACCTACTTATTAATCTTATTCTAACTTACCCTAACATGGATGTATTGCCTGCTTTTGAGGTTAAAGAATTTGTAAAAAGTTATAAATTTCCTTATTTTTATTATAGGAGAATTGCCTCCATATTTGAATTTTAGCATTGGGTTTTGAGAAAGCCTACCGCAAACGGCCATGTGGGCGCGCGGTAGTCTCTGTACAGGGATTTTGGGCATGTCTGATGTCTAAGAAAACAAGTCAGCTTATTAATAATATTATACATGAAAGTACCATACAAATGAACACGGTCGACAAGTACAAACGAAGCTAATGAATGCTTTTCTGTTCATAAATATGCAGTGAAGCCTTTCTTATTTAACCTATTTTTGGTCCCAGTGGAACAAGTGCTGGGAACTCACATAAAAGAGGTATAATTCTGACTTTCATTCAGTTGCATCGAAAATGAAAGATAGATGGAGCATGTGTTTTAGGGGGAAGGATTTTAAATGTATCTGTTGTTGAACGCTGTTTCGCAGGTGTCCTGGCGAGAACTGTTTTATTAGTGGCTTATTGTGCAGGGGTTTCACTGAGTTGTTTTTCGGGTGGTTCATTGTGTGCTAACGTCCAGGCGATTGATTTAGACTTGCTTTCGAATTACCTCATAGAGATAATTGAAGAATAGGTAATGCTTTGCTAGTAATTTATTGAGAAATATTCTTCTTGTACACTTTTTGAGAGACGTTTGATGAAGCTCTGCTGATGATACTTCTCTTGATGGTTTATTACACACTACTGCTCTGATAGTTTGGATATGATTTCTCTTTGAATGATTCATTGTGAACTACAGAGATAGTTTTGTGAATGCGGCTAACCTTTTTATCGAGGTGGTTTAATGAAGTCTGTTTTACAGGTGGTTTACTGAGGATAGCTTTACAGGGGGTTTACTGAGTACTACTCTATAGGTGGTTTACTGAGGATTGCTCTATAGGTGGTTTACTGAGGATTGCTCTACAGGTGGTTTACTGAGGATTGCTCTGCAGGTGGTTTACTGAAGGTTGCTCTGCAGGTGGTTTACTGAAGGTTGCTCTGCAGGTGGTTTACTGAAGGTTGCTCTGCAGGTGGTTTACTGAAGGTTGCTCTGCAGATGGTTTACTGAAGGTTGTTCTGCAGGTGGTTCATTAAGGGCTGCTGTACAGCTAGTCTGACAAAGCCCACTTTGCAGGTGGCCTGTTCAGCGAGTACCTGAGCAGCCAGCCGCTGGTGCCGGTGTGGCGGCAGCTGCTGCCGCCGCCAGGAGCGCCGCCCCACGCCACGCCCGGCATGCGGGGCGGCCACCAACTCTGCTGTGACACGCACGCCCAGGTCTGTGCCTTGCTGCACACCACCCCCCCCCCCCCCCCCTGCCTCCCTTGCCGTGCTGAGTGTTGCGCTGGTGTGGTACAGATGTAGGGAAATGGAGTTTTATTATAGTGACTGAAATGGAGTGTTACAACGGAATAATATGAAGGAGGGGAGTTGAATAGAATGCGGGGAAGTAAAATGGAGTTGTGGAATGGAATAGTGTAATGGAGTAGAGGGGAATGCGGGGGAGAGTAGAGTGGAATGCGGGGGAGAGTAGAGTGGAATGCGGGGGAGAGTAGAGTGGAATGCAGGGGAGAGTAGAGTGGAATGCGGGGGAGAGTAGAGTGGAATGCGGAAGGAGAGTAGAGTGGAATGCGGGGGGAGAGTAGAGTGGAATGCGGGGGAGTAGAGTGGAATGCGGGGGAGTAGAGTGAATTGCGGGAGAGTAGAGTGGAATGCGGGGTGAGAGTAGAGTGGAATGCGGGGGGAGAGTAGAGCGGAATGCGGGGGGAGAGTAGAGTGGAATGCGGGGGGAGAGTAGAGTGGAATGCGGGGGGAGAGTAGAGTGGAATGCGGGGGGAGAGTAGAGTGGAATGCGGGGGGAGAGTAGAGTGGAATGCGGGGGGAGAGTAGAGTGGAATGCGGGGGGAGAGTAGAGTGGAATGCGGGGGGAGAGTAGAGTGGAATGCGGGGGGAGAGTAGAGTGGAATGCGGGGGGAGAGTAGAGTGGAATGCGGGGGAGAGTAGAGTGGAATGCGGGGGAGAGTAGAGTGGAATGCTGAAGAGTAGTGTGGAATGCTGGAGAGTACTGTGGAATGCTGGAGAGTGGAGTGGAATGCTGGAGAGTGGAGTGGAATGCTAGAGAGTGGAGTGGAATGTTAGAGAGTGGAATGCTAGAGAGTGGAGTGGAATGCTAGAGAGTGGAGTGGAATGCTAGAGAGTAGAGTGGAATGCTAGAGAGTAGAGTGGAATGCTGGAGAGTAGAGTGGAATGCTGGAGAGTAGAGTGGAATGCTGGAGAGTAGAGTGGAATGCTGAAGAGTAGAGTGGAATGCTGGAGAGTAGAGTGGAATGCTGGAGAGTAGAGTGGAATGCTGGAAAGTAGAGTGGAATGCTGGAGAGTAGAGTGGAATGCTGGAAAGTAGAGTGGAATGCTGGAGAGTAGAGTGGAATGCTGGAGAGTAGAGTGGAATGCTGGAGAGTAGAGTGGAATGCTGGAGAGTAGAGTGGAATGCTGGAGAGTAGAGTGGAATGCTGGAGAGTAGAGTGGAATGCTGGAGAGTAGAGTGGAATGCTGGAGAGTAGAGTGGAATGCTGGAGAGTAGAGTGGAATGCTGGAGAGTAGAGTGGAATGCTGGAGAGTAGAGTGGAATGCTGGAGAGTAGAGTGGAATGCTGGAGAGTAGAGTGGAATGCTGGAGAGTAGAGTGGAATGCTGGAGAGTAGAGTGGAATGCTGGAGAGTAGAGTGGAATGCTGGAGAGTAGAGTGGAATGCTGGAGAGTAGAGTGGAATGCTGGAGAGTAGAGTGGAATGCTGGAGAGTAGAGTGGAATGCTGGAGAGTAGAGTGGAATGCTGGAGAGTAGAGTGGAATGCTGGAGAGTAGAGTGGAATGCTGGAGAGTAGAGTGGAATGCTGGAGAGTAGAGTGGATTTCTGGAGAGTAGAGTGGATTTCTGGAGAGTAGAGTGGATTTCTGGAGAGTAGAGTGGATTTCTGGAGAGTAGAGTGGATTTCTGGAGAGTAGAGTGGATTTCTGGAGAGTAGAGTGGATTTCTGGAGAGTAGAGTGGATTTCTGGAGAGTAGAGTGGATTTCTGGAGAGTAGAGTGGATTTCTGGAGAGTAGAGTGGATTTCTGGAGAGTAGAGTGGATTTCTGGAGAGTAGAGTGGATTTCTGGAGAGTAGAGTGGATTTCTGGAGAGTAGAGTGGATTTCTGGAGAGTAGAGTGGATTTCTGGAGAGTAGAGTGGATTTCTGGAGAGTAGAGTGGAATGCTGGAGAGTTTAATGGATACAGTGGACTTGAATGGATACAGTGGACTTGAATGGATACATTGGACTTGAATGGATACAGTGGACTTGAATGGATGCAGTGGACTTGAATGGATGCAGTGGACTTGAATGGATGCAGTGGACTTGAATGGATGCAGTGGACTTGAATGGATGCAGTGGACTTGAATGGATGCAGTGGACTTGAATGGATGCAGTGGACTTGAATGGATGCAGTGGACTTGAATGGATGCAGTGGACTTGAATGGATGCAGTGGACTTGAATGGATGCAGTGGACTTGAATGGATGCAGTGGACTTGAATGGATGCAGTGGACTTGAATGGATGCAGTGGACTTGAATGGATGCAGTGGACTTGAATGGATGCAGTGGACTTGAATGGATGCAGTGGACTTGAATGGATGCAGTGGACTTGAATGGATGCAGTGGACTTAAATGGATGCAGTGGACTTGAATGGATGCAGTGGACTTGAATGGACGCAGTGGACTTGAATGGATACAGTGGACTTGAATGGATACAGTGGGCTTGAATGGATGCAGTGGACTTGAATGGATGCAGTGGACTTGAATGGATGCAGTGGACTTGAATGGATGCAGTGGGCTTGAATGGACGCAGTGGACTTGAATGGATACAGTAGACTTGAATGGATACAGTGGACTTGAATGGATACAGTGGACTTAAATGGATACAGTGGGCTTGAATGGATACAGTGGGCTTGAATGGATACAGTGGGCTTGAATGGATACAGTGGGCTTGAATGGACGCAGTGGACTTGAATGGATACAGTAGACTTGAATGGATACAGTGGACTTGAATGGATACAGTGGGCTTGAATGGATACAGTGGACTTGAATGGATACAGTGGGCTTGAATGGATACAGTGGACTTGAATGGATCCAGTGGGCTTGAATGGACGCAGTGGACTTGAATGGATACAGTAGACTTGAATGGATACAGTGGACTTGAATGGATACAGTGGACTTAAATGGATACAGTGGGCTTGAATGGATACAGTGGGCTTGAATGGATACAGTGGGCTTGAATGGATACAGTGGGCTTGAATGGATAGAGTGGGATACAAGATAAGTAGAATGGATTTACATGAAATAGAATGCAAAGCAAAGGAGGAGAATTAAAAACAAGTGAATAGAAGGGAAAACAATGGAATAGAAGGGAAAACAAAGGAATAGAAGGGAAAACAAAGGAATAGAAGGGAAAACAAAGGAATAGAAGGGAAAACAAAGGAATAGAAGGGAAAACAAAGGAATAGAAGGGAAAACAAAGGAATAGAAGGGAAAACAAAGGAATAGAAAAGAAAAGAATGAAGTAGATGGGAAAAGAATGAAGTAGAAGGGAATAGAATGTTGAATAGGTACCATGGAGTAGCATAGATTTAAATATTTAAACTAGAAAAGAACAAGAATATAGTGGAACAAAAAAGGGTTTGGCAACAGGAGCAAATTGTGGCAAAATTCTCAGGAAGTGCGTGATTTCACGTGAATTATTCCATAGAATACAGAATGCATGTTTCAGCTTCTGATGGTGTATGCCTCAAATAAAGGCGAGTGAAAATGTGTCTGTGGGATTTAATATATCCCTGCATTGGTCCCTGACTTTTTGTCATTGTGCATCACGGAGTGTCATTGTGCGTGCCGGCACGTAACTGTGCGTGACCGTGCGTGGCTATACTCCCAGAGCATCTACCTGTTCGGAGGGTGGGACGGCCAGGAGGATCTGAGCGACCTGTGGTGCTACAGCATCCCGGCCAACGAGTGGGCCTGTGTCTCTCCTGACACCAGGCTGCAGGTGCTGTTGCCTTCTTTTGTGTTCTTCTTACGCTTCATTCTAATGCTGCTTGTTGGTCACGGTAGAGGAAACAAGGTAGTCATTTCTATGCGGGAAAAAACACCTTTTGTTTGGCTAGTCAAAAAAACGGCTTTATTTCAAACAAACTTTATGGTGTCACCATTGCGACATGTCGTGAGGCTAATAGCAGTGCCAGATTTGGAGCTAGCAGTGTTGTCAGATGCAATATGAGCGCTGCTATTGGTTCGTTGAAATGACGTCAGCATTGCCACACGGTCAAAAAAAAAAAGATTGGTCTGAGGCCACCTGGCTTCTTCTACCGTGTTCTTTGTGTACATCTTTGGAAATGTGTTTTGCGTGGGGCTCTTTGCAATGTTTGACTAACAACTTAATCGTTCAGCTTGCATTTGTAGTGCTGTTTTGTTTTTTGTGCCTATCCTCGAGTACTGTTATTTGGTCATTGTCTTATTCTGACTTGCTGCATTCTTATCTTTTCTTTCACGCAATTATTTTTCGTATTTTTTGTGCACCGTAAGCTACCTATTTATTTTTTATGCATTTTTCGTACATACTTACCGTTTTTTGTTTGACGCAATTGTAGCACTGTTGTACTTTCATGCACCTTGCGATTCTTTTTCCCCTTTTGTATTCTTGCCTTCAGAACCTGCAAAGTACTCAATAGCTTCTCAGTCGATGTGTTTGCTCTTTCAAATATACATCCTTCTGTGATAAATTTAATTTTTCTTTTATTGTAGATTCTCGTCTGACCTGCGGTTTTTTGTTTGAGCTTCATTAACATGTCATTGATCCATAATGATGCACAGACGACTGGCCAAAAGATTTTACAGCATGAAGGGTACACATTATTTTGTAAGTAGCAACGGCAGTAGCGGTGAGGCGACAGGATTGTGAGCGCTTCGTTAGCTCAGACTACATCCCGCCGAAGTTCTTGGAAGCTGTGTATAGATATGTAACTTGCAGACTGGTCTTTCGTGTGCTATTCTGTAGTTTGTAGTCTCTTTTTCTACCTTACCTCGGGGGCTACGTTCTTCCATTTTGTTCACACGTAACTATCTGGGTACTTGTTAACTCTTGCTGTGATTATTCTTCTTCTCATGGTGTACTTAATGTCCTGGTATTTTCTGATTTTCTGATAAACATCTCATGGGATAAATAATTCGTTTTTGTTTAACATTTTCCAAATTGTGATCAATTTTGTTCCTATTCTTAGTTTGAAATTGCATTTTAAATCTAAATCTCGCTTGAATTTAAGGGATTTGTACAGCTTTACAAATTCTGAAAGTAATCTCTTGTGTGTGGTAAGTCTTGAGTTATAGCCAACACTAGCTGATGGATATTATCTCCGCGTGTATTGTCTGTCATAACAGAGAATCCGAGCTTAAGGATTCTCGCACCCATTTTTAAAATCAGTGTAAGTTTGAAGGTGAGTTAAGTTAGGTTTTTTAGTTCTTTTCACACGAGCAAGACTGTACCATCTTTGCCACGCTCAGTGTAAACGGGCCGTTGTTCTAGTTAATTTTGTGGTTCATACGTGATATTGTTTGTCTCTATTGGACATTACACAGAACGCGTATGATGTTCATGCGAGGTTATGACAAGCTCCTACTGAAGCTCTGATAAACAGCAACAGATGTGGAGCTCTTTGATATTTTCCTAAAGCAAATATTGCATTGTGCTTCCATTGTGAGTGTAGGGCACTTTTTTCAAGGTGTGGAATGTAGCATAGTACACAATGACGATTTGGAGCTTGTAAATTGTACATGTTCAAGCAAGAAAACTTGTGCGTCGGAAAGCTAGAGGAAGCTATCATACGAGTGTGTTCTGGATTTGGTTACTAACGTTCCAACTTTCGAATTAATTGTTTATACTACCGTTGGTATTACTATCCTTATCAAATTGGCACTGGCATCAGCTTGTTTTCGACATCACAATGAGGAAAGAACTACCACTCATGAATGGTCGTGAACAAACATAGCAATGTTCAAATTTGCCAATAAAATCAGAGCTACATATAGAAGAGGATAAAATCCTAGACGGTGATGGATAAAAATTGATTGTAGATATAATGTGTGAGCTGGAATAAGGCGCAATATGTCTGTTGTGTCACAGGGCGGACCCAGCCCTCGCTCGTGTCACAAGGTGTGTCTAGACGCAGAGCGGCGGCAGCTCTTCACGCTCGGCCGATACGTCGACAGCAAAATGCGCACTTCTGACAACCTCAAGGTAACCAAATGCTGAGTACCTCTTGTAATTTAGAAGGACATTTTGTTCATGTTGGCGCCCTTTACCTAATACCGTTGTGTTCGTAGCATAAGACACAATCATATAACGTTGGAGACAGCCGGGATGGCATTAATCCGGCTACAATCTTATATTCTGCCGTAACGTACCAGATCGTTTTCGACTGCATGATATAAAACCCAAAACATGTGATATTTTGGATGAATTTGTGTTTCATAAGTCCAAACAAAAAAGAAAAAATTCTGAACGAATACGTGGTTACAGAGCTCAATATATGCCTGAAACTATCGTACTTCTTTTTATTTTTATTTTTCCAATTCAATCCAAAAAGGTAAATTCAAAATGAATGCATGTTTACTAAGCTGAATATTTCCTAAAAACGGCCTCTTTTCGTTTATTTTGTCTGACCAAAATCATAAAACTTGAAATAAACGCACCCTGAGGACCTCAGTATTTCACCAGAGCGACTTCTACTTGTACGAGCTGGACAGCGGTCGGTGGACGCTGATAACGGAGGACACAGCGGAAGTTGGGGGGCCACGGCTGGTGTTTGACCACCAGATGGTCATGGACTCCCAGAAGCGCGTCATCTACGTCTTTGGAGGGCGGGTACTCACGCAGTCGCGCTGGGAGGGGTGAGTTGCGTCGTACCAGACTGGAATATGCTCGCAGTTTTGTCCATCTCTTACTTTTGTTTTACGTTTTGCTGCTTTTCCGATTGACTTGAGGAAGTGCACTTTTTTACATTACCCTCTGTGTCTCTGCTTTTCACCTGACATAATGAAGGGCTGCTTTTTCCTTTACCGCCTGTTTCTCTGCTTTTTTGATCGACTCAGGGAAGTGCTCCTTTTCATTTACATTGCGCTTCTCTGCTTTTTCCTGATTTTATGAATGCTACTTCTTTTATTCATTTTACGTTTCTTTGCTTTTCCTCTTGATTTCATAAATAATCATTTCCCGTTTTTCTGCTCATTTCTCAAAATTTTTGTAAAATACTGCATTGCTGAATTTTTCATATGTTCTGCTCTCTCAGCTGATTTTTTAAAATTTAACGTGAGAAATATAGTAAAAAACAGTGAAACTGACTGCTTTCCTTGAAGGGTGGGAGAAGAAAGTGGGTGCCGTGATTATTTGGAGCTTCGCGGTCTGCATCAGAAGTAGGCACTCACAACTTCTTGCACTAGCCGACTATCTTCAAACCTCCTCAAGCTATTAAAAATTTTACTCATTTATTTTATATCCCAAACTGCCAGGCGCATGTAAACAATTGTAGCAGATTAATTCAAACCTCAAAAGTGTGCTTGGATGTTTCTTTCTGGTGATAACGTAGTTGAAAGAATGGTTAGATTGATGTCCAGACACCCGCTATGCGAGCACTCACTTTCCACGTAGTGATCTGCATGACCAACAATTACTCAAGATTAACACTTGCTCTCGTTCTTCACTTGGCGCAGAGTTGGACTAGAGAACGACAGAGGCGTGAGCAGCAGCAGTAACAGCAGCAGCAGCAACAACAATAACAACAACAATAACAACAACGGCTTCTCCCCCGCCGAGCCGCAGTTCTCAGGCCTGTACCGCTACGACGTGGCCACCAACACCTGGACGTGTCTGCGTGACGACGACTCTGTTGTGGCGGCCAGTGAGTGTTGCTGCTGTGTTGTCTTGTTGCAGTGAGTGTTGCTGCTGTATTGAGTGGTCTTTTTTGTGAGTGTTGCTGCTACTGTATTGAGTGGTCTTGTTCTGAGTGGTGCTGCTGTATTGAGTGGTCTTGTTATGTGTGATGCTGCTGTGTTGAGTGGTCTTTTTGTTGTGAGTGGTGCTGCTGTGTTGAGTGGTCTTGTTGTGAGTGGTGTTGCTGTGTTGAGTGGTCTTGTGAGTGTTGCTGCTGTGTTGAGTGGTCTTGTTGTGAGTGGTGCTGCTGTGTTGAGTGGTTTTGTTGTGAGTGGTGCTGCTGTGTTGAGTGGTCTTGTTGTGAGTGGTGCTGCTGTGTTGAGTGGTCTTGTGAGTGGTGCTGCTGTGTTGAGTGGTCTTGTTGTGAGTGGTGCTGCTGTGTTGAGTGGTCTTGTTGTGAGTGTTGCTGCTGTGTTGAGTGGTCTTGTGAGTGTTGCTGCTGTGTTGAGTGGTCTTGTTGTGAGTGTTACTGCTGTGTTGAGTGGTCTTTTTGTTGTGAGTGGTGCTGCTGTGTTGAGTGGTCTTGTGAGTGGTGCTGCTGTGTTGAGTGGTCTTGTTGTGAGTGGTGCTGCTGTGTTGAGTGGTCTTGTTGTGAGTGGTGCTGCTGTGTTGAGTGGTCTTGTTGTGAGTGGTGCTGCTGTGTTGAGTGGTCTTGTTGTGAGTGGTGCTGCTGTGTTGAGTGGTCTTGTTGTGAGTGGTGCTACTTTGTTGAGTGGTCTTGTTGTGAGTGGTGCTGCTGTGTTGAGTGGTCTTGTGAGTGGTGCTGCTGTGTTGAGTGGTCTTGTTGTGAGTGGTGCTGCTGTGTTGAGTGATCTTGTTGACAGTGGTGCTGCTGTGTTGAGTGGTCTTGTTGTGAGGGCTACTATTTGAATTGAGTGGTCTTGTAATGAGTACTGCTACTCATATTGAGTGGTCTTGTAATGAGTACTGCTACTCATATTGAGTGGTCTTGTAATGAGTACTGCTACTTGTATTGAGTGGTCTTGTAATGAGTACTGCTACTCATATTGAGTGGTCTTGTAATGAGTACTGCTACTTGTATTGAGTGGTCTTGTAATGAGTACTGCTACTCATATTGAGTGGTCTTGTAATGAGTACTGCTACTTGTATTGAGTGGTCTTGTAATGAGTACTGCTACTCATATTGAGTGGTCTTGTAATGAGTACTGCTACTTGTATTGAGTGGTCTTGTAATGAGTACTGCTACTCATATTGAGTGGTCTTGTAATGAGTACTGCTACTTGTATTGAGTGGTCTTGTAATGAGTACTGCTACTCATATTGAGTGGCCTTGTAATGAGTACTGCTACTTGTATTGAGTGGTCTTGTAATGAGTACTGCTACTCATATTGAGTGGTCTTGTAATGAGTACTGCTACTTGTATTGAGTGGTCTTGTAATGAGTACTGCTACTTGTATTGAGTGGTCTTGTAATGAGTACTGCTACTCATATTGAGTGGTCTTGTAATGAGTACTGCTACTCATATTGAGTGGTCTTGTAATGAGTACTGCTACTTGTATTGAGTGGTCTTGTAATGAGTACTGCTACTTGTATTGAGTGGTCTTGTAATGAGTATTGCTACTCATATTGAGTGGTCTTGTAATGAGTACTGCTACTTGTATTGAGTGGTCTTGTAATGAGTACTGCTACTCATATTGAGTGGTCTTGTAATGAGTACTGCTACTCATATTGAGTGGTCTTGTAATGAGTACTGCTACTTGTATTGAGTGGTCTTGTAATGAGTATTGCTACTTGTATTGAGTGGTCTTGTAATGAGTACTGCTACTCATATTGAGTGGTCTTTTTAATGAGTACTGCTACTTGTATTGAGTGGTCTTGTAATGAGTACTGCTACTTGTATTGAGTGGTCTTGTAATGAGTACTGCTACTCATATTGAGTGGTCTTGTAATGAGTCCTGTACTTGTATTGAGTGGTCTTGTAATGAGTACTGCTACTCGTATTGAGTGGTCTTGTTGCAGTGAATGCTGCTATGGCTAGACATTTCTAAGTTCAATAGTGTGGTCTTGATGCAGTGAGTGGAGTGGTCATATCGCTGTACAGACCCTATGATCACAGGATCAAAAGGGGACGACCAAATTCTATGAACCGATACAGCCTTCATTCCGTCATAGGTGGGCAACAGTGTCATCTGCGTGTGTATTGCGGCTTGTACAGGGGAGGGAATTGCTGGCGTTGTCTCCGTGTAGCGTGCACTCACCATGCCGAGCACCAACATTCTGAAGTACATTCTTCTTCCGGAATATGTGAGGTCCCAAGCTAATGGTTAAGGAGGTCTTCCATGTATTGAAGTAGAATAGGTTTTGTTTTTGATTTTTTACGAACTTTTTTTTTCAGTTCACTGTTGTCCTGTTTTTCAGTACCTACTCCTTTCTTTAACTTTTGTATCCTTCCATGTACTTCTTTCCCAATTTCTTATTTCTATGCACTTTGTGCATTGATTCCGCGTTCCCTGAAGTCCATACTAAATGGTGCCTTCTCCCTTCCTCTTTTCGGAATGCCTTTGTTGCGGTTAAGGAGGCTGAACCTAACATCAAATCTAATTCTATTTCAGGAAGCAGTACAAGCAACAACAGAGCGGCGGATGCGGGGCGAGATCCAGCCTCGTCTCCGTCCACGTTCACACCAGTTACAACTGTGCCTTCGTCCGTTTCAGCGTCATCACGGATGATGTTTTCGTCAGCATCGTCGTCGCCGGCTGCCTCGTCCTCCTCTTCCACGTCCTCTGGATGTCCCCCGCTGCGGTCCCGTGTGGGCCATTCCATGCTTTTCCACCCGGTATGTGGCATCCAACGTTGCTGTAAATACACACGTGCACTACCATGTACCAACGTTGCTGTTAATATTTGCATTTGCTGCTCTGCGACACAATAGTCCCGTAACTCGTGTATCGACGCTCTTCTCCTTAAGTTATCGTTGTTGACTTTTGAAGCAATTTAATGGACTCATGGTAATATATTTTAGCATTTCAGTTCAGCACCTGACCAGTTTTAGCTACTGAGTTTGGCAACTATCGCTGGTATATTCCTTTTATCTAAAAGTAGGGGGTTGCTCTTTAGTCCAGTCTCATTTAGAAGGAGAGCAGGTGCGAGGTTGGACCTGGAGGCACGTGCCAAAGATTCACTGGGCCGCTCGTAGCCTCTAATCTTGTTCATGGTGTTGCTACTACCACCTGTTCTCTGGCTTGATTCATCCACACCTTTGCTTCTCTTCTTATTTACTTCAATTGCCGCCACTGTTCTAAACGGACTCCGCTCATTTGCTCTGTGCCCAGTCCAATTTAGTGTGCTGCCATCCTTTGGTTTCTAATTTTTCACCATAAACTAAATACAACGCACTGTTAGCTATTACTTTTCGTATGTGGGTATTGTTTGATCTTGAAAATAGGTGCAGCAAGGTTTGAACTCGCTTGTGTTAAAGTGTGAACTAGAATTTTTATCCTTCTAATTTGTTTTTGAGATCATCAAAGTTTGTGCTAGAAGTATATTTCTGATGTGAATGCGAAGAAGTATTCTCGGAAACAAATAAAATGCATTTTAATAGAGTTTAAAGTGAAGTACCAAAAATGATGAAAATTTCTTCCTACAGATTACTCGACAGCTTTTTATTTTGGCCGGACAACGAAACAAAGAATATCTGACAGACTTCTTTACATATCAGGTAAGCTGTACGTTTCTTGCTTGTTTTTAAATTACCACCAAAATATTTTATTTTGCAATGTAAATTAGGCAAAACAGTGAGCAGAATTCATTTTGCGAGTGCTGTGTTGGTGCTCGGCACGTGACTTCCCAAGAAAAAGTACCTTCTTTTTGCTTTATGTGTGAAAAATTACTTGTTTTGACTTATGTGGGAAAAGTTACTTTCTGCTTAATGTGTGAAAATAAAACTTTTTTCTTTGTCTGTGTATGACGTGGAAATCTGTTATCAGCGTTATTCGAACGTAATGTGTAGGGTGTGAATGGTTGCATGAGCAGAGTGCAGCAAAGTTACTGTAATAATTATAGAATTACTTCTATTCTGCAGGTTGTCCGTCAGTTGTATGTTTGAAATCCATCGACACCCTCCTACTTCTATTTTTGGCATTTATTAGGACAGGAGTCTTTATATAGCCTTTTTCTTCAGTAAAAATAAGCATTATTAACATGCCGATGTTAAACTAGATCTCGGTGCGAATACATCAAAAGTGAATAGTTTCCAATACATCAGGTTCTTCTTTGAACAAGTCCAAGCGAGCGAATGAGCTCATCCGCCATGTGCCACAGGTAGACACGGACGTCATAACCTGCATCAGCGAGAAGAACTCAGGGGGGCGCGGCTGCACGGCGATCAGCGCGGTGGGCACTGGAGGTGGCGCGTCGAGTGTGCTGGGGCTGAGCATCATGGAGGGGGCAGCGTTGTTGGGGGCAGGCTTTTCGCAGCGCCAGAACGACCTGCCTCCCGCTGGCTTCACTCAGAAGGCAACCATCGACCCCATCTTGGAGGAGATCCATGTTCTCTCTGTGAGTGATGATGTATGGTGCCATGGAGCCAAATTGTCTCGATGTTCTCATGTTGAACCCCTCTAAGCTTATGAGCGTGAACCCCATCTTGGTGGAGATGGATTTGCTCTCTGTGAGTGCTAATGTATGGAGCAAAATTGTCTGGAAGTCCTCATGTTGAACTTCTACATGCTTTTGAGGAATGTCCGTGTTTGCTCTGCGTGCTTGTTCATTCGAACAGGGCTGAAAATATACAATGTTTTATTAGTTAATTGTACGGCTGAATGTTTCAAAGTTCAGCAATGTGAGATTTTGAGTGCGCATTTGATTGCGACGCATGAGGAGTATCTGAGTGACTCCCTAATCTCTTTTGCAGGGCCTCAGCAAAGAGAAGGACAAGCGAGACACCGTTTGTAATTCTTTCTGGGTCTACAGCATCCCTCTTAATAAGTGGTAAGCAACCTGAGTTCTAATGAAACTTAAGGGAATATTCGCTAAATGTACTATATAAGTCTGGGAGTAGAGCACATTTTACTAGCACAGATCCTCCCCAAGTACTAAAGAGACACAATAGGCTTAGGCTTGTTAGGTTTGTCCGTTCTATGCTGTGGGGGACTGGCGCCTTGAAGGGAATTCAGTTCAGCTACCTCAGCTACAGGTAGGCATTTGGGACTTCCATATTTTGTGCCTACTTGGCTTCATTCAGTTTCCAGGGCATCTTAGCCGCATCTTCTTAGTCTTTTCTTCCTCTTGCTTCTTAACTTACTATTTGTATGCGCTGGGTATTCTGTGTGGGAACACAGCATGTGCGTAGATCCCTTTTTTAAATAACACTCTAAATAGTCTCTTCTCTTTGCTCTCTTGATGTTGCCTGTTTTATGGCTAGGGAGACTTCAACTAATATAATATTATAAACTATATTAGACATCTAAACCTATGGCCATGTAGCAGTGCTCCTGCCTACCGAGCGTGTGCAGGGATTGTCATTAATCAATCTCTGATAAACGGATGACTGCATTTAGCATTTCAAAACCAGGGTACCAGTTATTAAGTTTTAATGTGATGGGATAAGGATTAATTTTTAATTCCTTTTTGGCTTTACAGGGCTAGAATCTTACTGAACTTCTTTTCTCTAATCCAACTGCTCAACAAAATTTGCCTTGCTTAATGCGAGACAACTTAACCTGGAAACACTCGTACTTTAACGTTACCTCGACCTTGAGTTTACGTGTAGCACTCCAACTCATATCGCTTGAAGTTTCCCTTCTTCTGTTACGGTCTTTCTGCCACGCAGTGAACTGCAAAATATCACTTTAATTTTTAGTGGCATTCTATATGGTGCTGAAGTTCACGTTATTGGTGTCACCTTTCTCGTTTTTTGCAGTATTGTTTTTGTTAACTTTATAACTTTTGAGCCTTCATTTCCTTAACTTTAAACTATCATGACGTGAACCTTTCATTAACTTTAACATTACGTGAACCATGTATGAGTGTCAGAGGTGACGGCTGTGTTGCAGGTCGTGCATATACCACAACGAGGTGTCAGGAGACGGCCCCGACAGCCGGGGGGAGCCTTGTCCCAGGTTTGCTCACCAGCTTGTCTACGATCACGTCAACAAGGTGAGCCCACGCATTCTCTTTGTGTCGTATTTCATTTGTCAAGTTTGAAATTTTATTAATACTACACCTTTTTAGCTTCAAATTAAAATATGTGAAGTTCAATTTAAAATTTGTAAAGTTCAATTTAAAATATGTAAAATTCAATTTAAAATTTCTACAGTTCAATTTAAAATATGTAAAGTTCCAATTAAAATATGTAAAGTTCAAATTAAAATTTGTGAAGTTCAATTTAAAAATTATAAAATTCAAAATTAAAATAGATAAATTTCAAATTAAATTTTGTAAAATTCAAATAAAAATACTTCAAAAATTTCTAAAATTTACATTTTTTAACTACACCTTTTAACTTAGCTTCCAATTGAAATTTGTAAATTGCAATTTAACCCACTTCCTCATGAATTGGGATTCTTCTTGGTTTATGGAAGATATATACATAGCTCGCTCCGTCAACCGATGTATATATCTTCTATTCTACAGTATATATCTATGTATATATCGTCTCCGTCAAAGTTGTTCATCTTGAAGGGGTCAATAACAAAGTGAATGAAAGGTGAAATATCAGTGTTTTATAAGGAAATGTATAGTATCCATGCTACAATAGTATAGGTAATTTATAACAGTGAAAGTTATGGGGACCATAATAAGGCTAAATACAGCGATTAATACTTCAAATTAGAGAACTTTAGAGGTTAGAGAGCTTAACAATTTCTAATTATTGGAAGTGTTTTGATTTGAATTTTACTAATTTTAATTTGAAATTTATCTATTTTAAATTTGAATTTTATAATTTTTAAATTGAACTTCACAAATTTTAATTTGAACTTTACATATTTTAATTGGAACTTTACATATTTTAAATTGAACTGTAGAAATTTTAAATTGAATTTTACATATTTTAAATTGAACTTTACAAATTTTAAATTGAACTTCACATATTTTAATTTGAATCTAAAAAGGTGTAGTCTACCCCCTTTTATTTGCAATAAGAAGAAAGGCGAAATGAAATCAAGGCCGTAAGAAATAAAAAAGTTCACGCCCTCAAGAGTTGATGAGGCCGAGCTTGTATCACAGATACGCTCATCGCACACTTTCGGCTGGCTTCGGACAGACAGACAGACGGACGGACGGACGCGGCTCTTATTATAGTATAGATAAAAGATAAATATATACATTGATTTCGAATACAAATATAGAGTTTCGCCGAATAATGTACTCGCACTTTTTTGTCTTGATTTTAGGGTATAGGGTGTAAAATCGAGCGCAGGTCTAGGAGACCTGGTCTTATATTGAGGGTAGAGTTGTAAGTTGAGGTGTGGTGCAGGTGCACTACATGTTCGGTGGCAACCCTGGCCGGCACCAGCAGCCCAAGATGCGCCTCGACGATTTCTGGTCCCTGCAGCTCAGCAGACCCAGTCCTGAGAAGCTCCTGCAGGAGATCATCTTCACCGTCAGAAAAAGCTGGTACGTCGTGATCTTTTCTGTTTGTGCTCATAAATTTATGCTGAAATGTGTGATGGAGTGGGGGCTCATTTTTGGTGTTCTCATCATCGATAGTAGGAACTTTGAGTTCTTCATAATCCTGTCTTGTGATGTGGTGAGGAGTAATTGTCCAATGAATAATGTTGTGTGTTAAATGTATGACTATTTTCTCGGTAAGGTTTGGCACGATCGATGTAACGTTACTGACTGCTGCAGCTGAGAGCCTCGCTGCTCATTACCATTCTTGAGAAACTATAGGGGAACTGAAAATACCATTGGATGCAGGATTATTTAATTCACTGTTTCAATTTCAAGTCTCCTAGGGATTTATGATTTTGTACCTGCTAACTAGCAATGGATAACATCAGTTTTTGTAATTTACTTATTTTTTAGGAAATTCTATACAATTTTCATTCAAGGCATACTGCTACAACTGCTTCTTTTCTGGCTAGAAGAGAAACGCTTACCGTATTTATTAAAGTAAATTATATTTCGATGAAAATTATTTCTGTGTCAAACCATGTTGATGCTTGTTCAGAATTCTGCCTTGAATTGGTTCATAGTTTCCTTAAATACTGGAAAGAATTGATTCCCTAATTTTGGTGTCTTCCTCTCAAAGCTTACCTCATGTGTGCCGCTTATGTTGACAAGCTTTATGGTAACTCCATCATTTTTTGTTGTTGAAGTCACCTAAAGAAATTGCCTCACTCAATTTTGTCATGTGTATTTTAAAGTTAGTCTTTCATTCAGAGATGGCTTGAATTACTTTTTATATTGGTCTTTGAGCAGCGTAGAAATAAGGGATTTTTTATGCCAATAAATATTGTACTACTTATATGGATTCTGTTAAGGAGTTATACAGTTGACAAGTACAGCAAATTGGAAAGTTGGACTAGAATAAAGGGTAATAATGACGCTTAGAAGTATCCCAGTCTAAGGTACCCGCACACGAGTTACTTTTTATTGTCAGTTGTTACAACAAATTATTGGCACAACAAAAAAATTACCGCAACAAAAAGTTGTCAGTAAGGTAGACCCGCATACGAGCCACCGAAAGTCGGCAACTATGGTTTAGTGTCGCCATGGATACTGTGGAGGTGGCAGTGAACTGCGCGATGTTGCTATGGAGGAAACGCAAAAAGAGATCAAAGAAATACTGGGTACACTCACTACTTAGAGGTTACTACGTGGAGCATTTTACACATTGTTCGATGAAGCTAAAAAGTACCCTGAGAAATTTGGAAATTACTTCAGGATGTCACAAGAAACCTTTGGTCATCTGATGGCAATAACTGGGCCACGTTTAGCGCACCAGGACACCAACACGAGGGAATGCGTGTCAGTAGAAGAAAGGCTAGCGGTAGCATTTAGGTAAAGATAAATATGGGAAAAGGAAATTCATATTACCTGTAATTTATTGATATAATTAAGGATAATTCTTGAAGTTGCAGTAAAAAGAAATGAATTGATGAATCCGTTACCATTTCTCAGAAAATAAAGATGCTAATGTCTATACTAAACTTAATAACTGTAGTTGTGATTGAATTGATTTAAGTGATCGTAATCATAATAAAATGTATCTCATTTTTTACTGATCATCACTTCAAAACCCTTTTAAGTTGAAAAAACTCAATGGCTGATCAACAAAATCAATGTTACACGGACAGCTAAAAGTTGTCCGTGTACGAGCTCCCATTAGAAATATAGTTCTCTATCGCCTGCCACAGTTGCCGACAACAACTGTGTTGTCAGAGAAATTTATCCGGTCGCAACCACCTCACAGCTTTTTGTTGCCGCCTCACGAAAAAGTGCCCGTGTGCGGGCAGCCATAGAAATGCATGCTTTCTATTTTTCATAATTTCATAGTTTTGACAACTGACAATAAAAAGTCACTCGTATGCAGGTACCCTTAGTCTGTCTCCGAAGCATCTGTCATTTTGGCTGTCCAGTGAAGGGACTACACTTCGGCGACTAAAATCATAAATCTGCAGGCGTAAAAGTTAGACAGGGATCCCACTTAATTCGTACATTTGTGTTCCCTTCATTTTGACGTTGCTAAGCAGTAAATTTTGCACTCTAGGTACGAAGAGCTGGCCGTGAGAGACTCAACAGAGGCCCTGCGCTACTTGCAAACTGAGCTGCACGAGGCTGTCAACCACAGCAACCCTGAACAGGTATTGCTATGTTATCAAATTATACCTTGCTTTGTTCACAGCTCTGATAATAATGCTGTTTGCTTGCAGCACGGGTGTGAAAAGTTCTTTAACTTTTGTTCTGACTTCGTCATACTGTGAATCATGAAGGCTTTGATTTCATTGAATATGGACTAGCCGTGATATCAAATTCGTAAATTATCCGAGCAATTTAACTGGCTCATATTCTGTTTCATTATTCTGATTATTAGGTTGTAGGAACAGCAGCTCTGGCATATCTAGGTGCTGGTAAAAGGCCTTTCTGAACTGTAAAACTGAGCACTTTCCCTTTGGTGCCTAATGTAAAAAATATCTTCCTTGAAAAGCGAGCTGTAGTGTGTTTGTTGTGTCATGGGTTTTCATTCTAGCAGGGTGTCTACTAGGTAGTAAAGTAGTAAAAAGTAGTAAAATTTGGAAAGTAGTAAAAAAAGTAGTTAAAAGTAGTAAAATTTGCCTCAGGGTAGTAAAAAAATTGTTGAGTGGAATAATTCTCTGAAAATTTAAAGTAATGTTACATATTTATATAGAGTATGAAGATTTTTTTAAATTTATTTTTCCCAGAATCAGAAATTTGCCTCGATTTATGGGAAATATTCCTGTAGAGTGGGGTGTAATTTTAGGATTGGAGCACACAAAATTGAAAAAAGTTTCAGAATTTTTGCGAACAACAGTAAAAATAGTCTCTTTTTCTTCTCATTCCGTTTGATCTGAAAGTTATCTAGTTGTTTCATGATGGAAGGTTCATTTGAGCCTTTTTATCATTAACAAATTATTGAGAGAAAACAATAAAATGGCTTTCGCTTTGATGCGGTAATCGAGGTTTCATAAATCGTATAAATGTAAATTTAAAAAATGTAATACCAGTGGCTATGCATTGTTGAAAACACTTCTATTAGTGCGCACTTACATTGAGATACAAGCTTAGAAACTTGTGATATCAGGGATTAGTATTGAAAATAAAATAAGGATTTAAAAATTGTGCATTTATGATTATGAGGTCGACATTTAACATCTTTTATTCTCACGTATCAAATATGCATTATACGATCTCAAGGAAAAATGGAATATCATACCTACATATTTTCTTGTGGAAGCATATCAAGTGGCTTTGATTGAAGTATGTTTGTCAAGTAAAATAATTTATATTTTATTAAGAATTACAAATCTTTTAAGTTTAAAACATCTTGTGAACTTTTTCTTTTAAATTTTATGAATAAACATTAACAACGAGCCAAAATTTTTTAAATTGGTTGTTGTACTTATCACTAAATAACTATTACATTTTATTGGATTTCATCTTTAGTGGAAGCAGTTGCCCGTAAGATATACATATAGCATAGTTGGCACAATTGTTCTTTTTGTGCACTTGTTCCCCTCAGGGGGATACAACTATTGTGTCTATGGGAATTAACGCTCCCAGTGGGAAAATGTGAGGGCTCGAGCTGAGAGTTAGGTAGGCCTTCTTTTTGTTGAAATAAAATGCTTTTGTTATGTTAAGGACCACCTTTTTTCGGTTCACTGCTGTCCTGTTCTTCAGCTCCTACTACTTTCTTCTTCAACTTTGCTCTTGTTTCACAATCTTCTTTCATAACTTAGTAACTTACTGTTTCTATGCCCTTTCTGCGTAGATTCCGCGTTTCTTTAACTCCATACTAAACGGTACCTTCCTCCTTCCTCTCTTTGGATCGCATTTGTTGCTGGGTAGGGATGCTAAAACTAATGACTAATATAATCTTTGTGCACTTGATACTCAAAAATTAAAGTATTTTATTCACAAACGAAAGCACAGAAATAAAATTATTCTCAATTAGCTTTTAGAGTCCTGCTGCAATTTCAGATGAGTAAATCGTGAATCAAACTTATTACATTTCAATTCCTCCTAATGAATAATGTTTAATTCAAAGTTATATATTTGACTGGAAAGGTCTTGATTATCATAAACTTGATGTGGCCTTCCAATTCTTATTCCAAGACAAATATTCTCACACTCCAAGTTGTTGCGACAGGATAGAAACATTGCAATGACGTCAAAGGAACTTCTCCGCAGTTCATTTATATCCAGAAAGTGTTTTTTCGGATCTGAGCTTGATTGTGAGCAGTATTATCTTCCTGTGAAAAGACAAGTTTATTCTGTCCACTGCGATTTGGGGAAACAACGATTTACTGAAACTATAATTTTTTTTTTTAAATTACCTCTTTGTAAAGCTGAAAGTTTTTTTTCCAGTGACGTTAATTTACGTCCAATTACAGAAAGAATTATGTTATAAAATTATCTTTTAATACAATGTGTCGAGAGTTTAGTTCCTTTGAAGTTCCTTTTGGCAGGCATGGCGATTCAGTTTCCTCCAGGATGTCGTCATAGCATGAAGATGCTCCTTGTAATCAAAGTTCATTCTTCTACTAAAAGCATATAGGAAAGCTACATGAAATTTGCATTTTCGTGATTGGTTCTGTAAAATAACATGTTCATAACCTATTTGTTATTATTGATCGCAATTAGGATGCCGATTTAGATTTTGAGGTACAATAGAAATAGTTTACATACTCATATTTCCGAAGTGCCATAGTGTTTGGTCATAATGAAATTCCTTGATATTCTACCCTGCTGTAAAGGGATCTGACAATCCCCTGGTGTCTACTAGTTTCCAGTCAGTTTATTTTTTCCATATGATGAACTGTTTTCATCATAGTTGAAAGATGTTAAGACAAGGTCTTCGCCAAACTTTTGTTGGAGTCCATTTAGGATGGGGGTGCCTTAAAAATTTAGGTAACTTTTTTGCCGTAAAGCTTCGGTTGCTCCATTTAATATTAAGTATTTTAAGTATTAAGAAACTTGGAGCTGTTTTTGAACCTTTGGTATTGCGTATATTATTGACTCAAATTACTCATTATAGGCAAATTATTTATATCTCTGGACATTTGGACAACATTCATTGTGTAAAAAAAAGGTAGTAATTTTTTGCCGTTGAAGGTAGTAAAAGTAGTAAAAAGTAGTAAAATTTGGAAATGAAATATCAGTAGTCACCATGTCTAGCCTTCATTTGAACTCGGCCCTTTGTTTGTGAGCTGGTTTCAACCGCCAAGACTTGACTTGTTCGATGCATTCATGTGTGATTTTTAAAGTTATCAAAAGGCTTGTTGACCAATTCGTAGTTGCATTTGTCCATCAAACCTCAGTAAAACATGCTTTTTCTATCGTATTGGATGGTTCTAAAATTTTGAATTTCCTGATATCAACTTCAGAGGCTCTAAACCATCTGTGTCTGGGCTCTGTCTCTCGTCTTCATCTAATGAAAACGCAATTTCTATTTTGCTCCACTAGCAATTAGTGACGTTCTATTCCTTTGCCCGAGTTGAATTTGATATAGAGTATCCTCTATCGTTCTTGGCCATTTTTCTTGTTTCAATTGTGTGAGGGCCCAGAGTTGAGAAGGTCTTCTTTTTGTTGAAGTAAAAATTTTTTTTGGTTATGTTGAGGACCATCGTTTTTGGTTCACTGTTGTCCTGTTTTTCAGCACCTACTACTTTCTTCTTCAATTTTTATCTTGTTTCATAAACTTCTTTCTCAACTTGCTGTTTCTATGCCCTTTCTGCATGGATTCCGCATTCCATTCTCTCCATACTAAATGGTGCCTTACTCCTTCCTCTCTTCAATACGTTCTTTTTTGTAGTTGTAGCGGTTAGGGAGGCTTAAACTAACATACAATCTAATCTCTTGCTTTTATTGCACCTCTGCATAACTAAGGTTGTACAAACAAATGATGTGTGTCATGCGCGTTTCTCAGAAGTACAAGTGACATTTTTTGTTTTGTTTTACTCTCTCCTGTAAATTTCATCGAGTGACACGTTTTGTGCTCGGGTGCGTTGTGTTTAGAATTGAAGCATCTAGATTTGTATTTTCATTACGTGACAAATTTCACAGACAAGTATTAAGGGTGCCTATGTACTTATGTATATTATGCAAAAGATGCACTCATGAAATTCGATGAATCTGCCAATACGTCCATACACGGGGACTTATTTGAAACTAAGAACCGTGAAGAGGAACCAAGTTTGCAAATTTCGCCACAAGGTGAGACACGACCGAAAAACGAATTCAAGCCATTGTTTCGACTTACTTTATCGCGCGACTTGATAATTGTAGACAAAATGTTATGGGGTATGCTTTTGTTTTACAATCGAAGGCCACTTTCGTGTTTAGAGTGACCTGCTTCATGGCTCTTACTTGGACTTTCAAAAGCGCTCGTTAGGTCGTGCTTCTAAACCTACTTTGACTTGTGCATTGTGTGCAGGTGGCCGAGCTGCAGCGTCTGGCGTGTACCCTTTTCCAGCCAGCAGACCCCGAGGTGTGTCAGCCGCCTCCCCTCTCAGCTTTGCCCCAACCTCCTCCTCAGGACTTGCCTCTTTTCACAGACTTACTTTCCCCTGCTGGATCCTCACTGGATAAAAGAGCTTCTTCCCTAGGTCCTGGGGCTTCCCCGTTGGATATAGGGGCTTCTGCCTCATCATCACCTCTCCCCATGGACCTGAGCAACTCTCCCAGGCTGCCCGAACCTCCAGCGCTGTCCCCGACCGCCGCCGAGCAGCTGGACGCGTGGCGACACCGGCACCGCTCTGAGCTCTTCAATGTGCTCACCAAGTACTTCCCTGAGAGCATGACCCAGCCGCATGCAAACTTGGTCGACCTCGTCAACTTATAACACCCAGTGATCCCTGCTACGCCGAACCTATACACCATCCTGAGAGCTTGGTCATTTGTTAATCAGGGTGAGCATTTGAAACTCAGCACAAAAATTCAACCAAAAAGTACAAAAAAATTGAAAAATGTTATGTTTTTTTCAGGCTTGAGTGTTTTTTGGGGCTTTTTTTGTGCGAGTTTTTTAATAGGAGTTCTGGTTTTAATGACTCTGCTCTCAGAGCTGTTCTTGTTACCACTCGTGTTCCACGAGAACATCGTTAATAAACTGTTCTCTTAGAACTAAGCGACTTGTGAAAACCCCTTCCTGAAATGAAGAATATGCGCTGAGAGTGAGGCGGTGCATCAAACTTACTTTGGAAACAAGTTTTGCCCATCAACGCTCAAAGAGCTACCTCAATAAATGTGGCTCTGTGAGCAACATTGTAAAGCTATCCTGAGAGTGCGATGCTACTGCTCTTTGTTTTGAGGGACCTTGTAACTTCATCCCCGTGCCGGATTGCCGACAAATCCTGGTATCTGCGAAAACTGAAACGTCTCTGGCTCGTCATTTATGTTGGTACTTGACTGGTTTATCATCAATGGTAAACTTGTTCTCTCGAGTCTACGTGTCGCACTTGCTAATAAGTAGCAAAACATGTTCATTACTATAAGTGACAAAAATTCCTCTTATGTAAGCTCCAGATAAACGTTAGGAAGTTGTATCGTTCTATTCGATTGAGTAACTCGTTCGTTTTAAAATTATTTCGTGCTAGCTTATCTCTATACGAAACGTAGGTAAGTCGCAAGTAAGAAAATATTTGATTTCTCGGTACCAAACCAAAGTGAAATATTTGAATAAAAGCCAAGTTAAGTGAAGTGCAGGAATCACGCCTATTTCTTTAACAATTCTCATCATTTAACTCGCTGCTGTCCAATACGGACCTGCTAGACTACATAAATCTAAAAGATTGTGTGTGGGCGGGCCGCATCATTTGATGAATAGCTAGCATAGAATAATCATCATTCTAATGAAAATTGAAAAATGCGCCAATCGATGCTACCAAAATTGGCGTGATATCTGCAGGCATGCAGCACTGTATTCCAGTGTAAGCAAGTTGACGCCACCACCTATATTTTCAGATTTTCAGAGTAAATTTCTTCGTCGATATCTGAGAAAGACCTCGTCTCTTCATCGCTTTGACTAGCTATGTGTATTTACCTGGACCAAGCAAATGAGTTCTCATGACATTATCCAGTATCAGAAGCTACTAATGCTTCTGCTTGCTGGCGTTATTTTCCAATTTTCAGCCTTGACGCGTTAGGACTTCCGCAAAAGAGTTCATCACATAAAATCAGCATCAGTAACTGGTGTTGCTGATGCTAACCGGTGCCTCATCTTGAGAGGTGAACGTCAATGGCTGAATTTGAAATAGTAATGGCACAAGTAATGACAAAATTTAACTCGGAATTAGTGGCTCCATTAGTGAACTTATTGCAATATTTCGTTCCTGCATGATTTACTCGAATGATAATACCGTTTGTTGGAATGCTGTTAGTACAAGATATCCTGAAACTTGAATTAGTTTTAGCATTCCTTTTCAAATTATGGAGCAGATTAGAAAGAAAAACTGTATGTTTAGTCCTCTGCTCTCTAATCTTGGGGTAGTACGCCTTGAAACTTTGTTTTATTTCTGTGACCTGAACTCGATTTTTTCTCTGAGAATAACAAACTTTGGAGACACAATTGAAAACGCCATTTGGTTTGTGCTTCACTCCATGTTTATTTTAAATGACGCTATTCTCCTCTTCTGTTTAACTACTGATTTGACCTAATTTTCAGAACGTGGTGATACTCAGCCTCTAACCTAAGTTATTTAAGGGGCCCTTGGCTGCATGCGAATAGCAGGCTACTTGTTGGTGCGGTGTTGTACGTGTCCGGACATCCTTGTTTAGCTATTCCATGACGTCATTCATCACTGGTCCGCCGTAGTCCATCAAGCCCGAGTCGCCCTCGGGCTTGATGGACTTTATCTGAACCGTAATAAAATGAAAATTTAAATTTTAAATAATTTACTTCCTCGTTGCGTTACATTTAGCAGTATAAACTGCTAATTGACTACGCTAATCAACTTAAAATAACTTAGCTACGAGCTGTCTCGCTACGACGACGAACGTAGCTGTAGAAAAATGCAGCGACTACGACTTTGTGGAAAAATGCAGCCCCGTTTGTATAGCCCCTTAACATTTCTGAGAAATGCTGGGCCGATGTGTTTCCTTACAAACCTTGCACTTGTGTGCGTTCTATTGAGTTTGCACTTTGCTTTACAAAAAGCATTATGTAATGAAACTGATTATCATGAATTTAACCTGACACTGGGTATATTAACTACTTCGGTATTTTATATTATATTTTCAGTATGAAAAATTAGGATCTTCAAGGTTTTGTGTAGAGACTCGTAACGGAGATTCAACAATCGATTTTTGGATTCAAAACGAACTTTTCGTTCGTTCGTTTGTTCGTTCTACGCGTGCCAATTGTTTAAAGTGTTGAAGATTTTTTTATTTTGGTCGACTAATAAGCTTTAATATCCGTCTATAGATGCGTATGTTGTCCTTGAATCACTTTCACCAAAGCCGGTATTTTGCCTCGCTGAAATTACATCTGTGTTGTCGTTTTAATTTAGAATTAACTGAAAATTTTCATTTTATTCATATTGTTAAATTTTGTATCGATGTGCATTGTTTTTTTACGAACGCCGTGCTCTTCTGAATTCCTTGTCTCTTCCGGTGGATGGAGTAAAAATTGTGTTCTGTTATATGAAATCGACGAGCATTTTTTGCTCTGGCCTTGGTTGTGGAATTTTAAGAGATTCTTTGAACCCTTACTTCATGACTCATGCTCTGTAAATTATTATGAGTTTTTATTAATTTTCCAATCGTTGATTGTGTTCTGTATGAAAATTGTAGATCACGGTTTCGATTATTATTGCTAGGCGTCTTGTCTTTGTAAAAGGTTATCTGAATATTGAGTTGAACCTCAATTTGTTGTGTATATTTTGCCCTTTAACTCCGTTGTCTTCGAACCGTACCTCGACTTGGGTCTTTTTTGTATTTACGCGTAGCGATTATTGAGTGTACAACCGCGGGTTTGAGTCCCATTCTGCACCGATTCTGGGACTGGACAATATGCTCGAATTGAACATCGTTTACGCGCCGTTGAAAAATTTTTGAATTGCGGTTTTTTGTCAGTGGCTTGTCTGAAAGCCTACCCGAGGAGATTTATCTTTTCATTGTGTCTGTATACGGCGTGTAAAATGTGTGTTCGAACAGGTATCCTGCTACAAGAATAACGAAACTGCGATGGAACTGGCCTTACAGACCTGGCCGCATGTTTGCCAGAACTGTGTGGCAGAGCAATTTTTGCTGCTCTCAAGCCATGATACAGATTTGCCACAAACGCGTGATGGAGCAGAGTTATCTGAACTGTGTGACTGAAGCTAAACTACCTGACCTGGGTGATGGAACACTAACTTGAACACTGCTCGTAACCGGGCTTATATTAACGAACTCCCAGAAGGATGCTCTTGAAGACTGTCATTTTGAGAAGTTAGCACTTTTCGTTTGATTAAATTATCTTCTTAAACCCCCCTCAGGGGGATACGACTATTGTATCTATGAAAATTAGCGCTCCCAGGGGGAAAATGTGTGATGGCCCGAGCTGAGAATTAGGTAGGCCTTCTTTTCGTTAAAATAGAATAGGTTTTTGCTTTGTTACGGACCATCTTTTTTTTGGTTCACCGCTGTCTTTTTCAGCACCTATTACTTTATTTTTCAACTTTTTTCTAGTTTCATGAACTTCTTTCTTAGCTTGCTGTTTCTTTACACCTTAACTTGTGTATAGATTCCACGTTCCCTTAACTCCATACTAAATGGTGCCTTCCTCCTTCTTCTCTTTGAACATCTTTGTCGTGGTGAAGGCAGGCTAAAACTTTCTTATAAACAATCAACCTTCTTGAACCAAGAAGGAAATGCTAAACAGAATGTATTCTAGGTTACGGGCTTCCCCAGGGACTATTGCCTTCTTCAATAATGACATCCCGCTGAAAATTCAGTGGCGGTTTGCGGCAAACTGTTACAGGCTTAAATGTACACTTCAGTTCGCCATTGGCCGTTTTCACGAAGAGTGGACGGGTCATTTAGGCCGACATCTTCTCGAATACCACCGCTTCAGTTTGTGATATCTTTCTTTGCTTCGTCCGGATTACGTATTTTAGGGGAAAGAGCGATGTTTTCAAGTAAATCCCTATTCATAAATAAAGTGATAACAATAATGCCAATTCTAATTGAATAGTTCATTTGTTGTAGCATGGAAAACTTGTCTTTGTGCGCCTCACTGTGAATTGTCTGCCGCTCTGTCACGCTGCTGACGGAGGTTCAGTTTTATGTCTCTAGGTTGAGACAGCTGAAAATGAGATTTTGACCCCTAAAGGCAGTAGGATAGGCAGTAGATTTAAGTTAGTAGGGTTTATATATCCTACACTACGGGAACCGGCGTCCCTAGGAAGGATACTCTAGGTTGTCTCAGCTGTAGATAGATCTTCTGGACTTTCATTTAGCTCATTTTGCTTCTTTAAATGGTCATGTCTTCTTCGCTATCGCTTTTCATCTTTTCATTCTCTTCCTTGCTCGCTTGTTTTTTTCTGAGTGCAAGGTATCCTGTGTGGGAACACGCCTTGTGCATAGATTCTGTTTTTTACAGTCCATACTCGGTGGTCCTTTCTCTTTGTTTTCTCGAGGTCGCCTTTGCTGCGATTAGGTGGTCTTAAATTAACTAATAAATTATTTCCCCACTGTCTGCATCGCAATGATTTTGTGTTTTTGATGGTCCAATTTGGAAGGCACTAATGCTTCTGCTTCTGGAGCTATTGTTTTATTTCAACCTTTTCTTGGAACATAAGCGATGCAACAAAACAGCTGTGAGCTCGCTCATGCATCGTGCACTTTATTCATAAGCATTGCAAAACAATTCTGAACTATGAGTTGTTTCTGCTGTTATCCTGGAAGGTACTTTTTTGTGCTTCCCCCAGTTCATTTTGGTGTCATGCAAATAATTCCGGCACCTATCGTTGTTTTTGTTTGACTCTTTCTTTACGATTATTTCAGATGTGTTTTATTTTACCTCCCATAAACCCGATGACGTTCAGTACATTAATGTTAGAAGGTAGCAGAAGTAACGTACAGGAGTTGCTGACGTGCCGGTGTGGGCCCTACACACCGCACACCCAACTCCGTTTCACTGCCCTCATGAGTCCCATCTGCCGCAAGCTCTTGTGTACTCCCAATAAAATTACGACTGCATGCGCTGGTTTTTCTGCCCATGTAGGGGTTCCTGGAATTCATCCTCTTCAAGTTGGATTGTTGTAAAATTGAGGGTACCTATTTATAACAGATTTCTGCATGAAAATTTTAGCTCATTTCACTAGAAACGAGTTTACATCGTCTTCAATAGGTTTTCATTTTATCGCTTTGAATAAATTTATTTTGACGTTACTTAACCCTCTAAAATAAAATTCACTTATCTTATAAAAGAAGCAGGTAAGATTTTTATGTGCATGTGCATTCTCCCTCAGTCCATTTACAGGGAATTCAATATATACTGTTATTTGAGTCCTATAGGTGCATTACTTGCTGCCTTCTTCGTCGTTCTTTCATATTGAGACATAATTTTTTTTTTAACAGAGATCATTTGCTTATGAGATGGCTCAACTTGATTAATTTTCCGGCTTAGGAACTGGTTACTCCATGTCTTACTTACTTTTTTGAGTCTTAGGAGTCATGTCATGTGGGTTATTTACCGCCATTCATGAAAACGACATTGTTGAAAGGAACAAGCCACCATTATCAAAGCTCAAAACTACTGCGTCGAATTAGATAGAGAGTAGATCTTAAAATAATTCTTTGGGTTCATCCATAACTCGACAAGTTCGGGTTCTTCCACAAGGCAAAATTCTCGATTATTGTTTTCAAGGAAAAAAGTCTGTAAAGCAGCTCGATGACTTGTTTACTTGCAATTTCTCGATGCACGACGACAATCTTAGTTCCAACGTTCTATTGGCGTCTTCCCCTCGTGTACTATGAGCTGAAACAAAAGCACCCTCACTCCTCTGTTGAAGATGTAAGTCATAATCGAAATATTTTTCTTCACAGACTTCTTGAATCCTCATCGTAGACATTATTGTGCCTGGTTCTGCGCTGGAGACTTATTAAAACATGCCTCATTTACAATATTCAGCGGAAATGAACTTCGCTGATTGCTGATGAACAATTTAATTTTGAAAATGGACGAAACTTTTTACAGTTCCTCATCTATAGGGTTTGCTGCGTGCCTGAGTACTGCTAAATGATTCGAATTGGGTGAAATGTCAAAATTTTGCATGGTCCCCAATAGCTGAATGGGGTGGGTGTGTTAATCCTGTCTGCTTCTCTTTTCCATACTTAGCACCATTCTTTGAAAAATTACCTTTGGATTTATTAGGACTTCCAACGCTGCCTTTCAAATCTCAAATATCAAATTGTAGTGGTCCACGAATAAACTACCGTTTTTTCAACTTCAAGGATAAACTGCCGCCAAGTCTTTACACCCACTCTTTTTTCGATTTGTGAACGTTGTTGCTTATTGAAATATGTCATTTCTTTGCGTTAGTGTAAGAGCGTTCTGAATGATATATTTAAATGGTTATTCGAGAGCTGCGCGAATAGAGATATAAATCGTGCCACAGTTCTATGATCGTTATGAATATTGAATTTAGCTACCGAATTTTTGAGCGTTGCGTGTAAACGAGAATCTCTACGTCCAGACAATTGATCTTAAACAAGGACCGCCTGAATATTACTCGGCCATGCCTCGCTCTTGTTTCTGCGGGCAATCACTCGCTCTATGCGCAAATCAAGAAGACGAGAGCTATCGGCCGAGATCAATGGCCACGTGTTTTTTATGATGCGTGCGAAATCTACATAGAGGACTGAAATGAAGTCCAGAGGAAGACGCTCTTAATTATTTATTAGCGGTCGGTTGAGGTGGAGGACGAGAAGAAGGACTTGAGCACGCGAGAGATAACCGACATCTAAATCAATGTATGACATATCGGAACAAACCGCCCTTCCGAGAAACCAATCAATTGAACTAAGACGTCAATGTTAAACTTCATGACCCATAATGATCAGTTTTAACTATATCAAGATAACGGTGTTGGCAATGGACTAAAGTGATCTCTGTCATATCGAAACTTGAAGGAATTCTAAACCACGCAAAGCGGACCAGGGAAAAGCAAAACCAGGAGACCAAGCCATTGATAAATTGATTGCCATTGAAATCTTAATCTGACGTATGATCAATGTGTGATCGATAGCATTTGAGCCAGTTAATCAGAAATGCTACCTATACCATCGCAACTGACTTGCTCTTTACCCGTATTAGCAGGGCTTGCCTTTCCCACTAACTTCTGGAGAACTGACTGGGCATGAACCCTGAGTGCCTTAACTCCGGACTCCTCTCTCTTCGAGAGATTTGAAAACGACGTATAAAGAGAGACAGGGGAAAGGAGAGGGCAAACGTACACTCCATCTTTCGATGTAAATTTTCTGAAAAACGTGCCATGTGGCGATTTTTGACGGCCCGTGATTCTTTCTCATGGCCGGCGTCTTGAAGGATTATGATTGTCTGATGTAGCATGTCTACGAGTGCGTGTGACCACCGCAGTGATAATTTTATTTTTTGAGAGAAGCGGCCTGGCATTTTATCATATTAGGGCGAAAATTTTCAGTGTGGTGTTCGTGGAGGTTCTGCAACTTATTTTTGACACGAACAATTCGTGAGCAAGCGTGTGGTTAGTCTTCATAGCACGTGTCATAAAGCCAAACCCTATGAACTGGTTTTTATTATACGCTGACTCACGAACATATACATACATTAGAATATTTTTTCGAAGGCCATTAGGTACAGTACTACCCATTTCAATTCCCTTGTTTGTATGGCGATGTGACCAGACGTCCACTTCAGACTGAATAGCGTGGCGGAGTGCAGCGCAGCAGTTAGGGCTCATACAAAGTCCTGTGGTATCCTACCCGATTCTAGTCAGTTAGCAATATTCAGGCATGCATCGGACATTTTAGTCTTTAAAATTTAAGAATTTTTGTTCATTTTCATTGTCACACCCCAGTTCAACAATAAGCCGAGTTCATAAAACTTTGTTATAGTTACGTCGTAGAACAAACACAAGTCTTTCATTATCGGCAGTCTTTACAGACATCCGTCAGCATCTCTTCGTCCAACATTAGATTTCATTGAAAATACGCTTAGATCAATCTCTGCAGCCAAAAAGTCTTTCTATATTTTCGGAGATTTTAACGTGGATCTGACAAATAAAAACAATCAGCTAAGCAAGATGCTGCACAGACTTAATCTTTCTCAAATGGTCCAAGAACCAACGCGAATTACCAACACTTCTAAAACTCTTCTTGACCTAGCAATTACCAACAATCCCCAAGCAGTACTCAGCACAGAAATCTTACCGTCCTTTTCTGATCACCATTCGGTAGAATGCCAAATCAATATTGCAAAAGAGAAACAGAAATCTAGTTACATTACATATCGCATGAAAAACCACTACTCCCCTGAAATATTTCAAGAAAAGCTATTAGACAGATGGAGTGAATTTCAAGGCATGGAAAACACCGATGATGTCAATCTACAAGTTTCGCTTTTCAACGAAAATTTCGTATCGGCTTTTAACGAATGCGCACCTTTCATTACGAAGAAAGTTAAGCCAAGAATTTCTAAATGGATAACAGATGAGATAAAACAGTTGAGCAGAGCTAAAAGAAATTTGCAGCGTGAGTACAAACTGAATAAATCAGACAGTACGCGTCGAAAATTATATAAAGATCATGAGAAGATCCTACGAAGAAAAGTTAAGGAAGCAAAACGGGACTACTTCCACAAAGAACTCTTGGCGGCAAAACAAAACCCTAAAAGAACTTGGGAAATCATTAGAGAAGTTGCTCAGTATAAAAACTCGGAGTGCAAAAGCACTTTCGACAACCCCTCAAAAATGGCTAATGACTTTAATACTTTCTTCTCAAAAGTTGGCGAAGATGTTTTCAATGAAGTATCCAGGACAGTTTCAGACACATCTACAGGAGCAAATCCGAGCGATGTATCATCCCCAAATAGTAGAAACAAATGGAGACCAAAGCCGGTTAGCGTCATAGAGATACGAAAAACCTTATACTCACTAAAGAATACCAAAGCAACTGGACATGATGGCATAAGCCTCCAACATATAAAAGACAGCTTCCCTGTCGCAGCACCCCTCATTCGTTTGATAATAAATACATCTATAGCCACAAACAAGTTTCCCGACCAATGGAAATTATCCATTATTAAGCCATTACATAAATCTGGTGATATCGACATAGCGTCAAACTACAGACCAATCAGTCTCCTGCCTGTTATGTCCAAAATATTAGAAAAAGTAATAACAAACCAGCTCTCGTCTTACATAGACGAGTCACATCTACTGCATCGCAATCAATATGCTTACAGAAGGAATACCAGTACTCAGGACGCCCTGTTAAACATAACAGAAAAAATTTACAATGATATTGACCAAAAAAAATTAACTCTCTTACTATTGCTTGATCTCTCCAAAGCTTTCGACAGTGTTGAGCATAAGAAACTTCTACAAAAAATTTCAAACCTCAGAATTGACACTCAATGGTTTGAAAGCTACCTACTAAACCGCTCTCATGCAGTGTGCTTGAATAACAAGATGTCATCATTCATTCCAAACAATTTTGGCGTTCCTCAAGGTTCAATCATCGGCCCGCTCTTATTTTCAATTTTCATCAATGATTTCCCCACCATGCCGGCAAACACAAAAATCTCAATGTATGCTGATGACGTACAAATTGCCATGACAAGCTCAACAGCATATTTAAAAGAAACACAAGCCAACGCTGAAAACCTTCTGAGAAATCTGAAATTGTGGTATGACCATAATGGCCTCAAACTTAACGCAATTAAAACGCAATGCATTATTTTTGGATCACAGAATGCGACTAAAAATTTACCACCATTCAAGCTAACATTTGAAGACGATACAATTGAACCAGTAGAGACGGTAAAAAATCTGGGTGTTTGGTTTGACAAAAATATGACTTTCAATTCACACGTCGAAACAATCTGCAACAAAATAAACGGAACCTTAATGTTCTTTCATCGCATTAAGAACACACTTGACGAAAAATCTAGATTGTTAGTGATTCAGTCTTTAGTTTTATCGCGCCTGGACTACTGCAGTCTTGTATGGGGAAATTTACCTCAATATCGTCAGGAAGAGTTGCAAAAATGTCTAAACTTCGCCGCCAAAGTGGTGTGCAAAGGAAATTTCAATAAATACGATCATGTCACCCCTCTTTTAAGGAAACTCGACTGGATCCCAATACCGAACAGATTCATGATCCAAAAAGCTCGACGAGTGTTCTCCTCTCTGTACCTCAACCAAAGTAATGCAGAGGTGGTAAAATTTTTTCCATCTAATATCCCAAACAAAAAACCAAATCGGAGGAATGATGTTTTAGTCAGTTACCGTTCATCTAACGTGGGACAAAAAGCTCTCTCAGTTTCTGGAGCTTTTTTGTGGAACAAGCTTCCCCAGCATATCAAAAACTCTAAAACTGTAAAAGAATTTAGAGTAAATGTGTCACGTCATTTTGCATCTCTATAGACCTGCAGCATTTCGGTGTGAATTTCCCATTTACCAGAAATTTTAATTTTCCTGAAATTTCTGTTAGAAAATTAGAAACTATTTCATTTTACGTTTGCTAAGCCATTATTGCATTCATCTTAACTATTTCTGTCGACAATAATGAGCACCCCAGCCGTGAGTTCAATACAGCAGAATGAACGTTTTTTCCATAATTAGGAGTATTTCCTCATCTTTATTTTGTTATTTTTTCTTCTCTGTATTAATATTTAACATCCGTATGGAAAACATACTCTGAAATACATTTTGTGTGTACACCAATATACAGGTTTATAAATGTGAGGATTGTGCAAAGTTTATAATGAATTAAATTTTGGCCAACGTTGTCTCGTTATTTCAAAATCATTCTCGAAGATGTTTTCAATCGATTTCGGCTGCGCTGGGGGGAGGGGTTAATTTAAGCATTTTAATTTAGTCTTTTAATATTTTTCCGTGCGTTCAGTGCACACCAGCACTAAAACTTTAAAATCGAAAAAAACTGTTAATTTCTGTTATCAAAATTATCACTTTGGACCATTGCTTAACCTACCTATATGTGCCAAATTTTGTAAATACTCTCCACTAAAATGTGATATCCGGCTACAATGTTACTCCATTTTATCCCATGTACACATGTCTGTATAATGCTGAAGAGCTGTGTTGTTTCTTGACTGTAACCTGAGTTTTCTTAAAAATTTCTATGAAGAAACTAAAAACCAGTTCATTTTACGTTTTCCGAAGTCTTCTTTTCCTTTTAGTTATTTTTTTCGAATAATTTCTTAGGATTACAATGAGCTCAACTGTCATTATCGGTGTAATAGATGGTAGGTTGTTTCTATCCTCTTATTTTATATTTGTATTTTTTTCTTATATTTCATTCTCAATAAGTACATATATTAATATGTGTGTGTACGTATATAGGCATATATATCTACATAAATAGATATACATGTTTCTATTTCATTTCTTTACACAAAAACCATCCGGTTAATAAATTTTATTGCACTAGCGAAATGATTCAAAAATAGATCTCCCACTTACACCAGAGGACGTCTCTGTGAATCGGATTAATGACAAATACAATTAATGAAATTAATCGTAATTTGGGCGTATGAATCGTGGTAAAATTATCTTTCTGTCCGTATGTTGTACAAGCAAATTTTGATGTTGAGTATATGTTTGTTTGCGCATTTCTGCCAAAATTTTGTAAATATTTGTCAATCATGAGTGGTAACTGGCTTACACTGTATCTCCATTTTATCCCATGTACCCATTTCCGCATGATGTTGCAGAGAATATCGAGAAGATATGATATATGATATGATATATTGAAGATATATGTTTTTTTTTGTTGTTGTTCCTCAGCGGTAACTTGAGTTTTCTTAAAATTTCCTCTAGGAAATTAAAAAACCATTCCATTTATACGTTTTTCGAAGTCCTTTTCTATTCCTTATCTTTCCTCAGGTTATTTCTTACGATTCATCAGACCTTGGGCTGTCATTTTAAATATTGAAAGAGTAAGATTATTTTTCATGTCTATTAGCATTTTTCTTATATTCATTTTCAATACGTATATATATGAATATGTGAGTTGGTGTGTGCGTGAGTATGTACGTGTGCGCACGCAAACATAAATGTTTATGTATCAGTGTAAACATGCATACGTTTCGCACACATATATGCGCACATGTACATATATCTGTTTCTATTTCTACTTTTTGCATAAAAAGCAAAACCTCAAGACACATTACATTTTACCTACAGCTCTGCGATCAGTTAACACTGCACCAAATTTCAGAAATAAACAAATTGATTGCGCTTGCTTAATGATTTATAAATCGATCTATCACGACCCCGAAGGGCATTTCTGTGAACAGAAGAAATTAAAAAGTATAAACAGACAAAGGAAATAAAGCACTCGTGCAAAAATTATCTCTATATTTGAATGCCGAACAAGCCATGCATTTCAATTTTGAGTGTAAGTTTGTTTACGCATTTCTAGATGTGCGTGCTGTGTTGCGCGATGTTCTTTACAAATTATTTCGAGACTATCTTTTTTTTTCTCAATACTTGATTGTCATTTACGGTGGTGTTTCAATCTAGTACGGTGTAGCGTTTTTTTGTATTTTTCCTACTTCGATGATCTTATAAATAATTCGAAAACTACTAAAGAATTCTACGAAACTGCCAAGTTCTTAGTTGAAATTATCGAAGTAGGAAAAAGGCAAGAAGCGCTGTACCGGAATCTCTTGGAATATAAAATATCCAAGAGATAATATTTCTCATTTCTCATTCAACTACCCTTGACAGAGTTAAACTATTAGCACGACCCGTATGGTTTGTCTATTAGTTCGCCTCGTATATTTTTTCTATTAATATGCCTCGTATGGTCTATCTATCTGTACACCTATGATAGTATTGTCTAATATTACATCTCGTATAGTTTGTCTATTATTATGCCTCGTACGGCTTATCTATTTGTACACCTCGTATGGTTTGTCAATTAGTATTCCTCGTATGGAACTTTGTTAGACTATTAGCACACCACGTGTGGTTTGTCTATTATAGTACGCCTCGTATATTATGTCTATTAATATGCCTCGTATGGTCTATCTATTTGTACACCTCTGATAGTTTATCTATTAGCACACCTCATATAGTTTGTCGATTATTATGCCTCGTATGGCTTATCTATTTTTACACCTCGGATGGTTTGTCAATTAATACTCCTCGTATGGATCTTTTGTTTTAGGACGTCTTATATTAAGGAACTTTTAAAAGCCAATATGTTGGCATATGTATCTCATGTGACAACTTGGAAATAAACGGTTTTTTTTTTTTTTTTTTGTTATTATGCCTCGTATGGCATATCTATTTTTACACCTCGGATGGTTTGTCAATTAATACTCCTCGTATGGATCTTTTGTTTTAGGACGTCTTATATTAAGGAACTTTTAAAAGCCAATATGTTGGCATATGTATCTCATGTGACAACTTGGAAATAAACGGTTTTGTTTTGTTTGTTTAGTATTTTTAGAATACTATGTTTCTCTACTGCGCTCGTTTCAAAAATGAGTAATTTTTATCGCTCTAATGAAAGTTAAGTCCCAGGAATTTTTAATTTGGTTCAGATTTGCCCACGACTGATGGTGGACGTTAACCATCAACGTTCCCTTTTATTCTATAAACCTTTTAATCTTTTACTTATGCTTATTTGTTTAAATTATATACCAACAAAATAACACAATAATTCTTTTAGGAATTTGCAATTTTTAGTTTTGCCGTGCAAAATGTAAGAGTTTTGGTCACAAAAAATAATTGATAAATTGACGTTAAAACGCTTTTATAATTTATTTCTTTAGTAAAGGAGAGTTTCCTTTTTCATAAGCAGTTATGAATTTCTATTGAAAGATCACCAGAAATGTTAACGATCGAAGCGCTTAAATGAGCTAACAAAATGAGCTAACAAAATTATAAATCGAGAGAAGATCTTATAGACTACTCCCATAAAATGGTGTACAAAAAGATTTATGCAGCAGAATAATCAGCAATGACACTGAACTCGAATAATGTGAGATAGAGAGTGAGCCGTGTCAAGTGAAGACAGTCTGACCATATTTGAAAGCTCCATAAGTCCAATTTCTCTCCATCAACTTCAAGTAGGGCACATCTCATTTTTACGCGCAGGATGGACGGTGATTGCACTCTCTGTACGAACCCAATTAACAAAAGGGCGGTTTCGTTGTTAAATATTTCATTCTTGTATTTCAGTACAATTAATTATTAGGGTCAAACTGCTTACTGAGGTCGATTGAGAGCAATCGATAACTGTTAGTTTTGAGAACTGATCTATTTTTGCCATCGCAAGCATGCACTCTGCCTCTTTCAACTCATGTATGAACAGCTTAATCGAAAAAGTTTTTTACTGTCCATAATGTTGACCCTATCAAAAATACACCCTCAAGCTGCCTTGCATTATGATATCTAATGCGTCCACAAATTTGATTCTGATCATTCTCAATTTGATGACACTTCTATAAGATGAATGTTTTAAGATCGCTCATTGCATGTGTTCCACTGTATGCACTCCAACAAACAACCTTCATTTCTAGTCGCTCGATTGTCATGCATGCACAAAGGGAGAAAGAGTCAAACTTTAATGGTAAGCAGCAATGATTACTGTATTCTTTCTCTTGCGTTTCCATCTTTCATATCACGCTATGTCGAATATCATTTATTTTCTATAGTCTCTTAAAGTTTTGTTCTAAATGCACTAAATTAGGGTTCATGAACTAAAGCGTAATTTATCATTTTTAAGGGAGCATGAATACTTGCATTTATAGAACTTTACTTGGAAAAGTTCTATAGTTAGGATTTAATTAGCCAAGTGTCACTGTGATGCTTCAGAGAGGATGCGATGAAAAGGATGATTTTTTAAATTTGGAAAATTGCTATAATGTTTAATATTGTTCTGATACAAGCCCAGTCAAACTTTTTCACCTGAGCAGGCATGTTTTTCGTAGCCTAAGCGATTTAATTACTTGGGCGGTGAAAAATACGCATGCAGGCGGCGAAAAAGTTAAACTGGGAGGTGTGTAATTTAAGCACTGTTTTTCTAACCTTGATTCAATAGAATTTCTATTCAACTTTGTCTTCTTTGAAATTAGTTTCTCGGAAAGTCGCACACTGGAGAGGTTCTTTTCAATTCCTAAAACATCGCTAGAACTTGGGTGCTGAAATAGGTTTCAGCTGATCGGTTAGAGATGTTCGAATCTTTTCGATTGCAATAAAATGTTTACTTTTGAGTCGATTTTTCATACTTGGCCCGAGAAAAAAGCTGTAAGGGCTCAAGTCAGGCGAATAAAGGGGCAAAGGAGCTACAAGAATGTTTTCACAGGTCGAACAGTCGAACATGGCAGTTGCTCTATGGCAAAATGTCATGCTCAGATTTTTCTCATCAGCAATTCATTAATCAAAATCCAATGAATGACGGCTTGAGTCAAATTCAACTCTTCCCAGAACATTATAGCAGCCAATCGTCGATTTGAAAGCGCAAGATCTTAAATTCCTTCAACGCATTCGACAGTTCCTGAAGACTGAGGTCTGTTGATGATTATAGTCTATCTTCAATCGAATCTCTTCCTTTTGAGAATGCCTCGAGCCTCAAGTCGTGGGCTTTTGATAAATCACCGTTTCCGTAAGCCTGATGAAGCTTTGCAAAAGTTTCGGTAACATTAGGTCCAAATCTGAAGCAAGCCTAATGAAACACAGATGCTTGAAATTAAAGCCAGTGTTTTTTAGAATTGTCTAGAGAAAACTTTCGTGAAAAAAATATGATCAACCAACTGTTCCAAGCGAGTGCTAAATTGCTATGATGTCCTACACTACGCAGTCAATGCTTCCCATGTCTTCACGGTCGATCATTGAATTGTAATGATTTCGCGTTATTTGCGATGAATAAAAGAGGGTAAGTCCGTTACGTCTTTGATTTCCCATTGAACGGAACTGACCAGAGTTGGGAAATCTTAAGAGATATACAATTATACTTTTTTACGAGTGCCTGAAAAATTCGGTCTCTTACAATTAGTTCTGATGGAACACAAAACAGTAACGGAGTCGAGCTTGTTTGCGCCCGGGGCTGGCCAGCGCAATTAAATTAGACAATTTAAGAGAAGGAAATATTGTGCTCAAGCGATTTATTTCATTCAATGCAAGCTAAGGGTCTTCATTTTATCAGGGGCCCAAGAGCTACATCAGTCAATTATAACAAAAGTCTGGTATAATTCAACGAACATTACGAATTGAAAAAACTTATGATTGAAAATAATAACCTTGAAATCTGCCTTCCATTCTTTTTTCTCTCGAAAATTTCACCGTTCCACACCACGTCTGTGATTCCCTCAATTTTATACATAACTGTAAATCGATCACAATACGCGCGGTATATGTAAGACCCCAACGAGGATATTTTTAGGGATCTACATGTATCTACACACCGTCAATATAATTTCCTATCACTTACTCAACATTTCACTGAAATTCTGATGGAATTGTCCGGAACAACGTTTTTACTTTCACTGATAGGCCTATCTATCAAAATCTACTGCGATCTCCCGACCACTTTTGAGACGTCATTGTGTCGCACTAAGTCTAGGAGCAGGCCTGGACGTATGAGGAATTGACACAGTACAGGGAAATAAGTAATTTTAAATAGGTAGTGGGGTTGGCATAGGCCCCTTTCGGCAACCCCGACGTCACCCACACCAACCTCACCAACCCCATATCTTGCAGGAAATGACACGGGTTGAATTTGGTAACAGAGTTACGGTCCTACAGCAACGTGGCAAAACATTTTGTGACATCAAAGCTTCCTATATATACATAGGAGGCATTGGTGACGTCTTCCAGCGTATTCCTCGCTCCATAAGTTTGCCAGTTTCAATAATCCTGAAATCTAAATCACAGTTTAACTTAAATGTTGAAGTTATAACACCTGATCAAAGACTTTTAAATGAAAAATGTTTGTATGTAATGAATCATTTAATTGAAGAGCATTTTAGCTAGTTGAACACTAACAAAAATGGCCAAGGAAATCAACGAACAATCCTCCTGAAATATTTTACCGAAAAGATAGTTAATTTAAATGAGCTCCATATGCACTCAATGAGAAAACCATTGTCCATTGATATCGTTCGTTCAATGTTGATCATTGTACTTGCGTTTAAAAGCAAGCGTTGCTTGGACTTAGAACCCTACATTAAACTGAAATTCAAAGTCAATGGTTGACTGGAGTCCAAAGCAAACTGTGATTTTTTATGACATTATCACGGACCTGATTTCGTTTGCGCCCGTATTCTAAATGCCATCAATTGTCTCCTCTGTACTGAGGTATTCCCTGTTCCCCTATAACCTCTAGAAATTCCGTTTACCAGTGTCGCAAGATAAATTTCTACAATGCTATAGTCTCGCATCCAATTTACACACCTCGTAAGAGCGATTTTTGAACAAGAATTGCTACACTGGAATTTGAATGTACTTGTAGATTTCATCATTTCCATTCTTTTCGCCAGATAATCATTGGATCTCTTATCTCTGTTTGACAGAATAATATCATTACATATAAGAGTTTTCTGTCAAATGGTTTTATTTAAGCACTGAAGGGTGGGTTGGAAAATCGAATTATAATTGTTAACTCGACCAATGTGAAAAATTAAAGGGGGTTTTCAGGCCAGCCTCTGGGCTGATGCAGGTAAACATTTGGGTGATAAGTTGTTCGATTTTTGTAACTGTGGGCTTCACGCGTTCAATCTGATTTTAATTAACAGAACTCGGTATAACTAGATGGTAGTTATACCGAGTATTATTTTTGGTAGTAGATGGAGGGAGTTTGTTATTTACATGGCCTTACATTGCTAATGTGATGTTCAAAGATGTCCATTCAGATTCAAGCTTTGGAAGTAAAATATTTTTGTCGTCTGCAAATCTCATCCTATTTATCAAAAATTTTAATATATTTTGAACAGAAACTCTAAGAAGTTATCCTCTCTCTGGAAGGACCACCTGAGTTCGATGAGAGGAAAAACTCAAGGGGTTTTCTGACCGCTGTGGCTTCATTCTGCAAGTTAATTTGAGGAAGGCGAAAGAGAACCAGCTGATCTAAAAGAGAATAAATGCTTCAGGAAGTGGTTTCTCGCTAAAAGTTACTTATTTTATACTTGATACTCTTGAATAACGGAAAAAATACTCTTATATTTTCAACGAGGCTTACGGTGTGAATAAATCACAAGTGTTATGACAGGCACTCATATAGCTGATCTATTTTCCATACATATTCGCAAATTTCTCTCTGTTTTTAACTCAACTGCGAATAGGGAGCTCTAGTAAAGGTAGTTTTCAGTTCTCGAAGGCAGCCTGTAAATCAATTTGGCCACCGCTCCTCTGCTTTGAAGCATCCGACCAATTTTTTGAGCGTTCGATGTTTGAAAAGTTCTCGCCTCGCTGGTTTCTTTCCGCAATTTAAATTAAAACAAACATTGAGGGCTTCCATTCAACGATAAAAAAATTTCTAATACATATTCTGCAAGTTGCGTACCCAACATTTCATTAGTATTCGTAAAGTAATTTTTTCTCTAAGCATTGAAGTCAAAGAAAAAGTTTTCGATTCTGGAACGAGTTTAAGTTATAATTTCCCATAAATTTGATGATAACGCAATAAAAACTCATACGTCAGCAGGTTTTAAAGTTTGCTTACATTTTTCAGTGCTACAAACCTGAGGCAGTTCCGTGCTGTTCAAATGGCTCGTATTTTTGGAAGGTACTCTTCTATTTATTCCTACAAGTAGGCACTCTCACATATTTATAAATAAGTCCATTTTATTTTACTGTCAATTCGCTTATTAAAAGATCATTTAATTGAAATCATCTTGATAGTTTACACTCTATACTGAGCTGATGCCACCACACTTTGACACACCGAGTCGAAAGTTACTGCGTGTTTGTATAGAAGCTCATCTATAATTTACTATAGCAAATCTACAAATTGTAGACGTTCCTGTTAAAATGATAGAATAATTGGTAATTTATGAGCTTTAAAGGATGATATTTATCAGGGAGAGTTCAGTGAAGATGGAGATTAACGTCGCTGTACTTGATTGTGTTCCTTATCTATACAATAATAAGAGCCGAGTGCGTCTGTCTGTCCGAAGCCAACAGAAAGTGTGTGATGAGCCTATCTGTGATACAAGCTTCATCAACTCCACAATTTTCAGTTTATCAATCCATCAGATTCGAGTAGAAATGAATATCACGGGAATTCTTAAGGAATAGGAACGTGTGTAATGGGATTTATCAAACGTTATTATGCATTTTGGCGGGCCGTGAGCACTCAGCCTAATCAACTCTCGAGAAGTTAAATTTTTTTTACGGCTTTTTTTCGTTTCGCTTTCTTTCTTATTTCAAATAAAGAGGGGTGGACTAGTATTAATAAAATGTTCATTACATAAGCAATACTGATTTTTTAGCTTAAAAATTTTAAGCTGATGGCATACGAACGAAAAAATGTTCTGGAACTAAGATAGAACTTAGTTGCAATTCCATACTCTTTCAAAAATATTAAACAACATTTGCAACGCGGTTACTCCAAAGCATAAATTCGCTGCTGCGCTTCTAATGAAAGTATGAGATTTTAGTAACAACGGCGTGAAGTATTTAGGGTTATGAAGGCATGGAAGCTGTTTTTTCAATCCCGTTGGTTGCGCATGAAAATTTGGCCATTTAGTTCAGAGAAGAAAAGGAAATTTGTTAAGACGATGCTAACTGTTTTTAGGTAGCGTGCTGCAATGTGCACTCAAAAAACTAGTAAGACAAATGTTGCCTTTCGAGACGATTGGTAAAATATCATTTATTTATAATTTCATATAACAAATACTTGAAATCTAGTGTCCTGAAGGCACTATACATCTATCTTGACATCCATCTGTTTCATTTCACAACTTGATGCCCTACTTATGTTTTTGACTCAGGAGAAATACCTCATCAACGCTTGCGTGAATATCGGGGGTTGTAAAATTTTTTCTGGATTGAGTTCTTTCTTCATAGCTTCCAACCAATAGTGGATGCACTTCTTTCAGTACAAACGGTACACCTCAAACACTCCATGCGACTGGGAGTTTGGAAATTTGCTACCCTTTTCCGTGTTTCTTAGAATGGATTTCCCTATCTTGCTAGTGTGGAACTGGATCTGAAAGAATACTCTTGCATGAATTTTTATACTTTTGGAATAGTGGTTGTTGAATTATTGTGATCTAATCGATCTTAGATTAATATCGTTGCTATCGCTGAACATGCGGCGTGCGAATCGTCGAGTGTGATTTTAAAACCTTTTCAATTGAATAGTAAAATTTAACATTTATCTACGTGGAATTAAATATAGATTTGCTGTAGAGCAATGTTGAATTTACGACTCCATCAACGTCATTTTATCCCATCAAGAAATGAGGGTCTAACAATTACATAATAGTGAGTTTTGTGCATTCAATTCATTGTAGTATGGTTTGAATTCTATTTACGAAATACAGTAAAAAATTCGATGTTATAGTTAGTTTACCTTCACTCATTTCCCGTACAGCACAAGAAAGATGACACCAAGTAAGCCAGCCGTTTTTGTTTCAAATTGCTGTCCTGCGTCTGTCAGTCATCAACTCACAGCGATGAATTATAATTGGCCAATTTTCTTGAAAACGACAACATCCAACTTGTTGCCATCAGTCAGAATAGGAAATAATAAGGCAATTGGAGGTCTTTTCACAGAACTTCAAATGAGTTTTTTGTGTCTTTCTAAGAAACCCAGAAGGCGGTAATGATAGGTTTTTATTTCGAAGTCGTTATAAGCTGAAAGGCGCGCATCTTTACTGCGGATCTTACTTCGGTCTTGAGGTGTTGGCAGTGTGGAACTTATCCATGATATCTTGAAGATCTGCATGGGTAAACTCATCAGCTTTCGTAGTTTTTCTCACTTACATCCATCGATTTTTTTATTACCAAATGGTAGAAGAGAAAAATTCGGTACTTGAATTTTTGTTGAAATTATTTCGATGCTCAATGTGGGTGTATTCGCTTGGCTAGTGCCGGGACATTAATAATTATTTCGATGCTCAATGTGGGTGTATTCGTTTGACTAGTGCCGGGACATTAATAATTATTTCGATGCTCAATGTGGGTGTATTCGCTTGACTAGTGCCGGGACATTAATCGACCAGCGGCTCTCAGGTGTAGCATTGAATTTTGAAAGCACCAGCCAGTCCTTTGTTCCCCCAATCGACATTGTCCGGAGGTCTACAACATCCATGAGGTCACGACGAAATTAATGGTCCCTTGTCTGACACAAGTGTTGCGCGCTTCTATTCGTTGCTTGACTCTTCTTTTGCATATTCCTCTGTGTGACCAGCAAAGGATTAATTCTGGTGGAGAACTTATAAAAATGTTCGGAGAAATCATAATGAAGCATATTTATGATGTAAAATCAATAACTTTTAGGCGCTAAACATTATTGTGCTCCCTTCCTGCTCAGAGTTGGCATGATTTATGAATATTTCCTTGCGCTGCATTCGCTAAATATTTGCTAGTCGCACTCGCTCGAGTCTCATGGTCAGTTCCAATATCGTTTTCCTAATGACTTTCACAAATGCCAGCCTTTCGATTTGCTCACGGAAAAACTAACATCCGCGTTTTTTCTGATATTTTCAAGGATAGTGGATTGCACATTGTCAATTATTCTGAATACCTCATATTTTCCGCATTGGACGCTCAGCATAATCAAGTACATTGATACAAAAGAAAAAAAAATTACTCTAAAAAATCATTCATATAAAGTTGGATTTTTTGAATTAAAAAAATTGAATTTATCTTCATGGCAGGTTCTTCGCCAACTCCATACACTTTACCGCGTATATATTCATGTTCTTCCACTCCTGCTGTACTGAGTACGAAAACAGCTCTTCATTAGATGTATATCCCCTTAATAAAGAATGGAAAATATTAAACCATATATTACCAGTCGTATTCGAATCAGAGCTTTTGCGGGTTAAAAATATTAACTTGAACAATTATGAGCTACGAATATTTTGTTATGTATTTGTATAAATGCAAAGGCATTATATTGTTCCGATTTTTTTTTAAATATTTCCAGTCCCTGAGCCCCCTCCAGAAGCCCTTTTTCAGTTCTTGAACATATTTTTCTATTTGGATTGCAGCATCACATCCGAGGAGGTGTCTAACACGTGTTACTGCAAAAGGAATTCATGTCTTTACCCAATTTTTATTCCCGTGCTGATTCACCGTTGTTTCGATACCACTTAGCCAAAAGGGTCTACCGTGCCGTATTATTCAATTTCTTGCCCATCACTAGAAAGACAAACAAAATCGAAAATCATCAGATCAGCTAGCGTTCTTGAACAACTCTTCGCCTTTGATGCTATTATACAGGGTGTTCGGGATAAATTTGACAGAATAGCATTTGATTGTCTTCCATAGTTTCAAATTTATTCATACCAACTAGGCTCGATTTAGAAGTGTAGACCCTCCTTCATTCATATACACGATGACAGCAAGAATGGATGACTGGAAGCTACCTGAATCGTGGAAGAGAATAACTTGTATCATGATGATTCGCGCTGGCCATTAAAATAAGGAGATTATGGTCACTGCTCAATGCTTCCAGGACACTGTAAAAACAATCTGGCATGAACTAAAGAATAACAAGGGAGACGACGACGCTACGAGTACACTAAATTTCCCCAAACTGTCATGGATTTCGGATGCGTCCCCTCAGATTTCGGATGCGTCTCCTGACTACACTGATGCACGCAAATCCCAATGTTTGGCCTCCAAACTTCCCTAATCTCAACCCGATGGATTATTATGTATTGGGCGCTATCGAGAAAGATACCAATCACCGTTCCTGTACTACAAGAGACCAGTTAATCAATAGAATTAAAGCATTTTTAGGGTCTTCCAGGAAAAATGTAAAATCAGCTTGATCTAGGTTCCGGGCCCGGATTGAGGCTGCAACGCACGCTAATGGCGGTTATTTTAAGTAAAACTCTTCGAAAATAGTCTTATTTTCTTAACTACTGAATTCCTTTGGAATCAATTAAATTTTATAGATACCATGCGCTATTTCATTTTCCTGATAAAACTGTCAAATTTATCCCGAACACCCTATACAAGAGGAAATAAATTTTAACCGATCTTTGATGTACTTTGTCGGTAGATGGATCCGAACTTCTTAGTTAGGTTTCTTTTTCTAGTTCCGTTACGTGAGCGAACTCCACGCGAGAAGTATTGCGCTGCTTTTCTGCCCGCCATCATGCTAAGATCACATTCAATTGAGTGTGTTTGCTTACAGTATATGAACTTTATGCCGTAGTCTTTTCATGAGCGTCACCGGCTTCAATTTCTGTTTTGTTTCATTGCAGGTCTCACGAGTATACCTTTGGTCAGATAGCACAGCTCAGTTTACTTTATGACTCAGTTTATTTTATGAGTTTATTTTACGACAGTTTATTTTTGACAGTTTATTTTACGACAGTTTATTTCATGACAGTTTATTTTATGACAGTTTATTTTATGACAGTTTATTTTATGACAGTTTATTTTATGGCAGTTTATTTTATGACAGTTTATTTTATGACAGTTTATTTTATGACAGTTTATTTTATGACAGTTTATTTTATGACAGTTTATTTTATGACAGTTTATTTTATGATAATTTATTTTATGACAGTTTATTTTATGACAGTTTATTTTAGGACAGTTTATTTTATGACAGTTTATTTTATGAGTTTATTTTATGACAGTTTATTTATGACAGTTTATTTTACGACAGTTTATTTTATGACAGTTTATTTTATGACAGTTTATTTTATGACAGTTTATTTTATGACAGTTTATTTTATGACAGTTTATTTTATGACAGTTTATTTTATGTAAGTTTTATTTTATGATTCAGTTTGCTTTATGACTCAGTTTACTTTATGACTCAGTTTGCTTTGCTTCTCAGTTCATTTATTTTCTTAAGATAGGTTGTAATCATTTAGGATTTGTTTTTGTCGAATCTACGAGTCTATTAAATGTAATTATTTTCAGTGATTGTACAAATGTTTTCATTTCAAAAATTGCATTCCCATTCGATTTTCTGAACCCCTAAGAGAAGTCAACGAAAGTTCTCATCTTATCTTTCAAAATAGTTTTTTCGGCGAGTTTCCTGATCCGAGTTTCCATTCCTGATCAAAAAAGCTTTCGGTATTATCGCCACCAATTTTTTTCGCATTTCAAGCCAATTTACTTCCCAGTTGAAATATTTGAACGTATTTTTTCGTTATACAAAATATAAACTTCATGATTTCAATTAGTTTATCTCCTTTTTGAAGTTCCTTTTATATCAAAAAGTTTTTTCCGGGGAGTCATCCTAACAAAAAATACTTTAATACTATTAATCTGCGGAAGTAAAAAGTTGGTTTTTTACACTAAAACATGCGATAACGCACCATATTCATTTTATATGTAGATAACGCCTTAATTTGGCTTACTTTCGTGTACAAAGAGTAAACCAACGTAAGTTAGCGTCCATCCAAAGCCATCATACATCGAGAACTAAAAGGACTGAAGATTGTTCCGCTCGCTGACTTCATACTGCTGCGATTGACTTCCAAAACACAATCTTAACTATTTCCAGTCCCTGATCACCCTCTAGATGCCACTTTTTCGGTGCTCAAATACATTTTTTAATATGAATTGTATACTGCTGCGTCACACACATCACATCCGAGGACCTAAGTTTGAAGTATAGGTTCATCGTAGTGGATGTCGCTCCTACATACAGCAATCATTTAGCTCTCCATAAAAATATTTTGCAATTCAAGTTGGTAAAAAATCAGCCAGCAACGCATAAAAACTTCAAAGATCTGGCCCGCTTATGGAAACATTGAAAGCTTATCTTAAAAGGGATCATCGATCGTAACGAGCCAATTTTTCCATCAAATGACTCACGATAATCTTTTTTTTGTAGATGTTGGAAAATATCTTCGCAATTTATGTGGGGCGGCGAAATTTGACAAAAGTCAGTACAAGATAATTACGTGGAAATTTTAAGAGCATACGTGTAACTTTTACATATTATTCAATTTCGATAGTTAAAATAAATGCGCTTGTGAATGACACATTTATTAATTATTTCATTTATTAAGCTTTGCACCATTGCTGAAGCTCAAGTCTGTATTCATATGAAGCTAAGATGTCTAAGCTCGGTGGAGAATTACTAAAAAATTATCTTTTTCTTTTGCTATTATCGCCTGCGTTTTGTGCAACAGCAGAAAATTCGCGTCATTATGAAGCGCTTTGAAATGTTCTAATTTTATATTCTCTTGAGTTGTCGAAGCAGTTCACATTTTTTCTGTTCCATTTTTGAAAGGCTGGCCGTTTTCACTGTCTAAGTTTACATGACGTTGAGCGCATAAGTTTTCAAGCAAAAGAAGCTTTTGCAAATTTCCCATCGCAAATTTTCAAGCACATTTTTAATGATGGCTAAAAAATTTCTAGCGCCGCAGTCAAACAGGTTAACTAGGCTTTAACTCAATTAACAGTGACCACTGAAGCATAATGAGATTTCTGCCGTCATTCCTTCAATTTGAGTTCATTCAGAATTTATTTTGAATGTATGTACCAAGCGAATAATTTAACGTATTTTCCTGCACGCAAGATATATACTACATTTTGTCGTATTTTGATGTTCAACATATCGGAGCGCATAAGCTTCATTTTGAAAACTCAAACCAGAATATTATTTTTATCCTACTAACTTGAACTATCTGGTAAATATTTCAGTTAACTATTGCGAGTTAGTTATTCTTCAGAGAGTTTCATTAGAATGCAACGAATTCATGGAAAAATCTGTTATTCCTCCAATTCAGTATTCTCGTGGTTTACCGTTTCGTTCTCAATCAATATTCCTGCCTCGACTGCTGCTCTTACTCCACAGCACTTCAATAATTTCTGCCGCAACACAGACGGCATTTTAATGTTCGCCGACAGTGGAGTTAGAACGTCCTGTCTGCACAAGTGAGTATAAGTGATACCTTAGAAAGAAAACCTTTTAGTTCCGAAAAGGTTGGCACATGAGATACGTGACAACAACATTGTTTTTTTTTAGCCAGGCATACGCACAAGCAAAAAGTCCGACCCACGTTACTGAAAAGGCAAGTACGAAGAAAGCATGGAGTACGGAAGGAAACACACACACAGTTGATTTTCTGGCTTTGCTACCGTAAGATATCACATTTATCATTACATCACGTTTACTTCCCATTTCTTCTAATTTTCATTAAAACCATAACTAATTAGTTCTTCAAGTTCTACAGAACTTTATTGAGACATTGAAGAGCAAAGAATGTATTGTTATAGAAGATTCTTATTAAATAGTTAGTTTTCAACAGTAGTCATAAATGGTGTAAATGTTTGAAGGGCTGCAATGTCATATATAAGATTTTCTACTTCAAAAATTGTTGACATTATTTCTGTGTTTTAGACTAAATTATACTTACACATGAAATCATGTGTTGGCTATTTTAAAGTAATAATTGATAGTTGTAGCAGAAGCAAATCAATAATTCTCAGGTATAACTGAGTTTAGGACCACGTTGGATTTACAAATGCTTAAAAACAACAAAACCTACTTTGTGTATACGCACTTCATAAGCTAGGATCAAATAATAATTAATCGGGTGTAAATGCAGGTAAACAATATGTAATAATTTATTTTTACATTCATGCTTTATTGTGCTTTTTTAGTTCATTAGCACAGAAAAAGTTTTTATGCAGGAGTGTAGCTCAGGGTAATATATTCGATGTATAGTTGACTCGGCGATGCGTAGATGGCTTCACTGGATTCAGGTTTCGTTCAAGTGACTGCCACTCAAAAAGTTTTTCAAACAGAATCTTAAAAGTAAAATTAATTTTCGTTGTCTCGCGCGGGTTGGAGTCTCGCGAACCTTGGACCTTGTCATCTCACCGCTGATGAGCACCTCATGTTTTGTAGCTCAAATAGGACTAACCACAAGGCGCATACAATATCATTACCTATATATAGTACGATAAATAATTAGTTTATTTGTTCGTACCGAATTACGATTTCTATTAAGAATTAAAATCTTTATTTGCAAATTAAAAAATTTTATTGCTCAACCCTGAGCTCGCTCTCAACTTCTAAAACGGCTTGATTTCCCGGAACTGAAGCCTAAGGAAAACTTCAGAGCCGGAGAAGTGCTCAGAAATCGTCAAAAAGTTTAGATCCCTCATCTTCAGAACGAATTGGAAGAATTTCTTCTGCACTATAATATTGTGTGCTAATTGAGTCTACTGAATATCGCATTGCTCAATGACGTACGAAGGTAAGCACACCTTCGTTATTCCTCTTTTTTTCGGGCCTTCTGAATCTGCTATCATGTATCTTAGTACTGCAACCAAGTTGGTAAAAGTTACTAATAGGCCACTCACGACGGCACACAAAATGACATGTTCTTGTAATGAAAATATCCTGAATGAAGGAAGCAGTTTGCACCCAAAAATTTTCTTGTACCCAAAAGAGGGTACAAGTTGATCTAGCAAGTGGTCTGCAAGACCCACTATGGACCAGAAACGCACTCAAAATTAAAGAATTACTCGTTTTCATCAAGCCTTTCAAACATTCGCCCGTGGCAACTATCTCCCCTGCTGCGAGCCGCGCTTCCTTCCTGCTGCGGGGATATGACGTTCCCGTCAACTAACAAAATCCTCATAAAAATAGCGCAGATTTCTTCCGTTAACCAGCGCACGACGTTGCGTTCTATTTTCTGTAAAGGATCACTCTCGAGGATTGCTTTACGGTCGTCTTCATTACCATTCGCGACGGGTGTTGTATCATGTACTTTGATCACTGGTACGCTTTCCAAGATCAGTTGGTAATTTGCTCTGTTTTGAATTGGTATTAGTATATGTTCAGTGATCTATTAGTACGTGTTTTATGACTAATTATTGGGATTTGTTCTGTAATCACTGGTGTGCGTTCCGTGATCAATTAGTATGTGTTCCGTAATCCATTGGTATTCGATTCACGATCAATTTATAAGTGTTCTGTAATCAAAAACATGTGCTCTGTGATCAATAAGTATTTCAAGGAACAATTAGTATTTGCTGCAGTAATTAGTGTTGACTTTACTATCGATTGGTCTCCTGTAAAAAACTGTATTTGCTCCATAACCATTTAGTATTTGCTCCATTTCCAATTTTTTGATGCGTGATCAAGTGTTATTCGTTCCAAGATCTGTGAAATAAATGACTATTTCATTTTTTCAAAGGCTCCAATAGCGTGACCCTATGTTTTTGGGCGCATTTTCCTGCTCGTAGAGCTAACTGTTTACCCAAAATCTCGGCACGAGCAAAGGCTGCCTCAGATTGCGGAGGAGCGGTCGCTTGCATAATGCATCATTTTCATATTTTTCTCTGCATTTGTCGTAAAATCTAGCTGTTGCAGGCGCAGTAGGGGCAGAATCCGCAGAAAATTGAGGGGCAGTTTGCAGAGGAAATACGGAGAGTTCCGTTGCATTCTTGGGGCGCAGCTCTGTTGCTTCTTTAAATAAGGCGCCTCTTCCCTGGACACAACTCGCACGACGAGGCACCCCAAAAGTGAAGTTATGCATCGAGACCAGAGAGTTGACACATCGCTATCGTAAAGTTACACTTGAATTATTTTTGACAACGACCTTTATGCTGAGCTTATCTGGAATCGAAAAGTTCCCCGTTTAAAATTCGTATTTGATACGTGAACTCGTTTTTTGTCTCGAACAGTTCTATTCTTTATAGAATGTTAATTAGACTTAGAAAATATAGCCTAGATCCTTCATGCTGGTATCACTGCTAACAAATTTAAGGCTAATCAGGAAGTACATAGTTCACGCCTGACTACACTGCCGTTCTAAATAAGGTATAATGTTTGGGCATAGTACATACACTTTTTGGTAAACTACTTAAAGTTTATTTTATAAACTGATGGAAGTTTAATACTAATCACAGACCTAGAAAGTGTTGATGTCAATATCTTGGTATATTTTATTCGAAAGTTTCATTTCTCCACCACAATGTTAACAGTCGTCGAGACGGTGGACGCGTTAAAGAAAGATTCATACCACGGCACCTGTTCCTCTCTGAGGCAACATTTGATTGAGTTTGAATTTTTTCCGTGACGGTTAAGGCTTATAGTAATTCGTTTGCAAGCATGTGAAATTGCAGAATAACTTGTACTGGAGTAATTTTCATTTACTCTGTGTTGTGCGTTGTCCCTCGACATTTGAAAAGTGTACAACGGAAAAACTTGTTTTAATTTTTTGGAAAATGTATTCACGCAGGAATTCATTTTGATCCCGGCGAGTTCAACTCAGTTATATTTAAAAGCATCCCATAAATCACAACACTTCTACTATGAACTCTCATAGCTGAAACTCATGAATTTACTTCGGTTGGCCACGCTTGGTATTTTAATATTTTAGCGCGGTATCCAATATACTGGATCACATAAAAGAGCGGCTCACTGAGCCTCTCTTTCCAGCACTCCAGCCGTGGGCGCTCGGGTGCTTATGAGGGCAATGATGCAGCAGAGACAGAGGATATTGGGTCGCTCGAGATAAAAGGTAAAGGAATCATCTATTAGAGGCTTAGGGTTTCATTTTAATCAACAGATGAATAAGCAGCGCTAGTATTTCACAGTATTTATTCCAAACCTCAACGCTTCAAAATCGTGAGTTCTGTATCATCATGAAATAACTTGTTGCAAATTCCATGCGTTTATTTTCAAAAATTTAAGGAAAATGTTTTATCACTCCCATTTAGGAGTAACTAAATTCGATATCGTGAAAAGTATTGATGCGAGATTTCATGCAAGATAATACGAGGGTGCGAGATTTTTGCAAAATATTAAGCGTAAGGAACATGGGTTGCACTGACTTTCAAGCAGCTGAGCAAAATTTCTTCAAATAAACATGATGATGTGCTCAATATTTAGCATTCGCGTACATTCTCTCTCATGCAGCCTCACTGTTCGTGCGTAGAAGCGGAGTGTGCTGCATCAATATAAAATTAGCCTATTACGTACTTTGTGTTCAGTATATCTTCCCTTACATCCTATGATTCACTCGGTAATCGTACACGCAATATTCTCATACATAATTTCGTTCCCTATAGAAGTTAGGCTTATTCTGGCTAAGTTTTTAGCTAAAGTTTCATATAATTCTCCAATTCATTTCGTGGTTCATTTTCTATAAGTTATTTCATAAGTTATTCCTGCAGAGAGGACCCTTGCTGGCTCTTGCTAATTTGCCTGCTGTACAAAGCGAGGCTTGAGACAACAATAGATTCTCTACGCTGACTCGTTTTGAGAGGTGCCGAGCTCTCTGACCGTAATTAAACCTTGATACTTTTCAGGAACTCTTTCTGGTCAGCGTGCTCCAATATAATTAGCTCGCTTTCGGGTTGTGCATAGTTAGAGTTTGAGCACAAATGCTTTTTCTTTAACTCTGAATTTTGTTTATATGCATCGTATACAACATATATATATATTATATATTATATATTTGCGTGGACAATATTTGAGTGCAAATTTTGTAGAAAGAAAGAAGATTGATTTTTAGCACGTTGGAATAAGTTTTCCGTAAACTTCATCGTGCGATTTTAATCTGCAGATGCTGACCTGTTTGTATACTCTTGAGTAGATGAATTTAGCGTTGAGGTAGCTTTGACATGATGCCTTGCTCATGATCAATGACATCGAAGAAAATGACGCTGTTTTTCTTAACGACTGCGAAACACCTAGAAAAGAAATTAACTTCTTTAATCATTGATTTACTTGTCATAGTAAATTGATGACACGGGTGAACGTTCACTTGAAAACTCAATGTACGGATAATTGAGATTCTACAAACATACATCGTGACCTGAGTCCCACGTGACGTGTTCATGCTGGTGACTGTTTTATTTTCATTTTTTGTAGAACAGAACATTTCTTTTATCAATAACAACTTTTGAATCAATTTATCATGACATACGCATGAGTTTTAGTTCATCTCTGTGTCCCTCTGACTGATAAAAATGCATCCCTCTACTTTTTCCATTTGAAAAGTATATATATATATTTTGCATATTAAAAAATAAAAATATAAGAAAATAAATATTAGAGATTAAAATTTAGTTTAAAGATGACCAGTGTTCACCTCCAACTGTCACAAGCTATTTTAGAGTGGCAGTTAACATTTTTTGATGAAAGTTCTAAGAATGAAGTACAGTTTTTTGCTTAACATAAACTTTCCACAGCATAGCTCCGCCATCGCAGAATGCACTAATTTCTCCCTACTTTGTCTCTAGACTCACTGGCCTAAATTTATTGAGAAGTTTACAAAAAATGGCATGAAAGATCGATTTAAAAATTTTTGCAAAGGTCTTTCTTCACATGCCTGAACTTTCCAAACTCAAGCTTTGCATTTTTTGCCTTGTTTAACGCTCATTTGTCCGCAAATTATCCTGAATTAGGGATAGAGGCAAAAAGAAGGAAATAATAGAAAGACAAGCTTGCTTCAATAATCGGCTTCTGGATAGTTTTGTACAAGTCCCTGAAATTTAGGCTTGTCAGCGGGTGTGCGTTTTGAATATTAAATTATTCCGTCATCAGCAAGGGAAAGAACGGCTGAGAAACTTAGCATTGCAATTTAGGATCTTGACTGCAATTAACGTACCATTATAAGGAACGAGACGAAGACGATTAATTACAATTGCAGAGCCCGAAGCAGCTTGAAATAGAACCCGGAGCCCAGAAGTTGTAAGTCCTCTTTTCTTTTGCAAGTTATTACTTGCCTTAGAGTGCTGTTGATGCGAGATTTTATCCCTGCGACCCCTGCGATCTGCTCCAAGGCATGAATCTTGTATGGCATTTCATCCTCTAGCAGACGTGCAGCGCCACAACCTCGACAGACTAAAACTCCGGAGCCAGACGAGCGATGTCAAGAATTTATGAGAGTTGCGGCAAGGCAGTTATATTTTTAAGGGTTTCCAGTATGGGAAGAATTTTTTATCATTAAAAGTTGTTGTACTCACCAAACACTGACATCTGGTTTCATTTCATATTATATCAGTTTTTTTTCATTGCTGCAGGATAAATGAAGTTGAGCTTATCCCTCATATTAAATGTATCGCTCTTCTCAGATTTATGCTGAAGTTTTTTAAACACATAAACAGTGGGCAAAATTTCACAGATTTTTATTTATTTACGAATCGCTTTCTCACAGCTTTGAGATTTATTTGCAAAGCTTCCTGGCTCAGCTGTTCGACCGTACGTGAAAATGTGACGTCAATGCTTTAGAATGTTTAACTTGGAACATTCATCTCTTAAATAAACACTAATTTCCTTCTAACTGAAATAGTCAACCGTAGATAACAAAGTTATTCCTCTTCTTCTTTATTGATAATCTGAAAAGGAATCAGGAATTCAAAGCAAAAAATGGTTTCAAACTTATTGATATTTCAGAGGACTATTATCCGGCACATTTTGTCGCTCAGGCTTTAAACAAAATCGTGTTCAGGGATTAGGTTATAAGTTTAGAAGTGGTGAAGTTTCTCGATCTCTAATCTGGGATGACTTGAGAATGTTTCTAAAGGCAATTCCAGATCTACGGGCCTACGGCCCTATGGCAGGCTGACTCTCTTGAGAATCTTTGGACGTTGAGGGGACCAAAAATTGTAGTGCGGTGCGAGGTTCGAGGGTATGACATCTGGCAGGCCTCTCAAGAGGACGAGCGCGTCTGGCAGGCTCATTGAGGAATTCTGATTCACTGTTACGTCCTCAAGACGCGGACTGGACTGCGCCGGACTCACGGTTGTGGTTCAGCCGGTATTTGGTCAAAATTATTCGGGTGATTCAATCACTCACGTGAATCTTGTTTTGAAAATGGTGCCAATTCGTTCAAGATAAAATACATAAACTTTATGAAAGTGCTTGAAATGTTCGAGCAGAGATCAATTTACATTGTTTCACATGACTTTCCCAATGACGACAGTGACCTCTCGATTTTAACAACCTATCCAAATAATTTTCAATCTTTCATTAACTTCAGTTAGTGGTTTTCCAAATTTAAAGCTCGCATTTAATTCAGTTCATTCAATTCAGGATAAGATATACTTTTTTGCCCATTATGAATTTACTCGTGGGGAGAAACTCGGCAACTTATTCAAATTTTTTCTCTTCATGGTTCCTGCTCAGATGTGGGAAAAAATAACGTTCGCTGAGTTGCCGGAGGCGGTGGTAAGAATTGCGTCCAAAGGGTTGCTGCTCAGCTTGGAAGATTGATGATGTTTTTCCTTCTGTTGAAGGCCTCGTGGAAGGTAAAAATCCGCTTGTTGGTGTTGTGATCGAGCGACGGTCTTTGAAGTGTCTGACGGCTTATGTGTATAATACAGCTTTCATTTGATTAAAATGCCTATTTTGTGTTATGATGTTGATCATAACCAATGGTCACTGACCATCTGATGATACACAAAACGTGTGTAAATCTATCCTCCAATTGGTTATAACCTTCAGCTCTCTACGGATAACTTTCTATCTTCACTTCCCTTTTTATTCCAGCGATTGCGTCAAGAGGGAATATTACATGAGAAAATGTGTTGACCGTTGATGGTAACAGTAAATGTTTTTGGCAACTGAGGTCTTAAAGTATAAATTTAAAATAGGATCGATGAGGAAATAATATCTGAATATCAACTCGTACAATCCATGTGTATGCTGCACACCAAATTACGTGTTCTTCTATAAATTTTTTTGCTCTCTTTCGAGAAAATCACTCAAAGAAATAACCAAGTTGCTGAGTTGTAACGTCGGACACGGAAAAATGGACAACTAAATTACGTTCTTCTTTCAGTTTTTTTGTTTGAATGTTCAAAAGAAAAATACACATTTCCTCAAGATTTGTGAAATTCATTGTAAAGGTGACATGTAAACGCTTGCGAATATTAGTCCTCTTGCTATGAATGAACGAAATTTGCGAATTTACTTAGCTAATGCTTCATAAAACAATATGTTGAGCACGGCTTTACAAAGCTTAAAGTACTACTACAATATTTCAAGACAGACTTTATTTCAAACTAAATTAATTTTAACGTTGATAAAGTTCGCATGCTTCACGCAGGGTGTGACTGCATAAGGGGATAATACTTAGCGCGCCATGTCAATAATTAATAAGAGTGTATTTCACTGAGTCTTACCAATAAACTCAGTTGCTCATGCCTTCGTCAAAATGTTATTCAATCAAAGATGATACCTTTGCTTAGCAAACGATCAGTAAGTCTTCATAAAAAGTGAAAAACGCTACAGTCTCTGTAATTCACGACCTTTTCTACCAACGATCTCCACAGAAACTCGTATTTTAGTTTCCATCCCTAAATACTCAGTATATACGAGGCAGGATGTCTTGGTTGGAGAAATATCTGTCCCTAGCAAGCAGACATTCAAGTGACTCAGACACTGCGAAAATAGGAGAAGTCTAAATTTAGCGAGGTTGTGCATCACTCTCCTTTTCGTTTTATTTTCCATCTTCAGGGTTGAAAGGCCTTACGTGCTGTGTCTTGTGATCACAAAATATAAAAATAAATAGTTCCATGAGAGCGACCTGAGTTATTGATGATGCCAGTAAAGCTCTCCGAAAATGACCATGAATTTCGCTAATCTATTCAGCAGGATCACACATTAAACTGCCATTTTGTGAATATTTATTCAGCAGTGAATTCAGACCTTCAATTAGATAGATGCCCGTTCATTTAATGTCTTCATTTTGTCGTAGAATATTAGGCTGTACATTTTTACACACCATCTGCATTCCAGAAAGATCTCGCTCTGAAAATTTTTATTACTTCCGACAGGTCGCTAGTGTACTCCATCTATTGCTCTCTGACTGACCCACCGAAAACGTCTTGCAGATATAAGACAACCAGCCAACTCACACTATGGCTGCTGGATGGTCCAACTCAATATTCTACTCTGACGAAAAACCAATCATCGCCATTAATACTTACGTTTTATAATACTCGCCTTTTCATGTAGGTATATCGCCATGTAAAATAACGAGTTCGCCCTCTTATTTTCTGGTACTCAGCAGTTTTTTTAAATGTTTATGGAAATTTTAAATTATTTCGCAACGAAATTACAACCAATAAGCGTAAATGGTACTTTCAGAGTATTGGTCTGCTGCACAAGAATTAAGGGTGATTTTAGATTGTCACTGAGGAGGGACTTCGCCTTCCATGAGTAATTTAGTCTTAAAAATGAACATTTTTATGCCCAGGAAAAACGCACAATCCTTCTCATCAGACAATCCACAGCGTGCTCTCATTAACGCGATGAACTAGTTTAGTGTAACTCGAACCAAACGTTCGCTAAAATTATCTTGCCGCTTCTCAGACTAAGCATCTTAGTGTTTGACTAGAAGCAAACGAGGCAAGGTAAACTTTTCAGTTATTTAAAAATGATGGTGAGCGTATTGCTGAAAATATCGAAACATTTCAGGTTGTTGGGGAAATAATTTCCAGAATTTTGAGATGACTCAAAGACACAATAAAATTGTTCGGTATCTGGTAAAATGGCCTGTGCTATACAGAAAGTAAGAATGCGCACGTACTCGCACCCAAGTTCCCGGCAGGTCTTGGTTCCTGTAGTATGTACTTGAAAAACGATGTGATATTTCATCCAATTTTACAGCTTTTTGAAACTGTGACAAGCCATTGAGATGAGGTTCTATATTTTAGGGACACTAATGTTCGATGTAACATGGCTCCTCTTCACCTCAAATACCAAAAAACTGCAATATATTTGAATGAATAATAGGAAAACAACTATTTGGCACCATTCTACGCGTAACAATTAGCTTCGTACGTTTTTAAGTGATATTTTCTCAACACTTCGTCAACATCGAAGCACTTACGTGGCGAATAATGAAAACATGAGCATTTTTGCTTCTGAGCAAAACTCCGGTATTGAGTCTGTCTAAGTTCGAATACAAAGAGGCACTTCACAATTTGTCTCGGCAGATTACGTTCGAGAGCAAGGAGCAAAACCGACATTTCTACCAACATTGAATTGAGAAGCCGCACTACTCGAGGGAATCAGAGTCATACAGACTCGTCCGATGAGGAGCTATAGAGGAAGGTGTGGTTGTGGTGTCGTCGAAAAGTCAGACGCAAGTTGAATGGTCGCTTTAGATGAGATAAAATTGAGTTATCTTGGCGTTCAATGGAAGCCCAGGATAATGCGAGTTAAGCCGAGTGCTGCAGATGATGTAAGGGGCTGAGACACCAACCTATTCATAACACGTGGACTACTATCGTTAGCCGTATTCATGTCGACAAGAAAATAAGTGAGTCACATATATAGCTAATAAATTTTAAAAATTTTTAGCAGATGTCGAATAAAAAAATCAAATTCTGCTGCCGTGTACACAACGGCGCCGTGTTCTTGAGCTGTTCGCCTGACGAGATTCGGTCAATCTTTTAACGATCGCAAAAACAGCTCTCAACTGCACATAGAGTTCTATTCCACTTGCTTTAGTAGTTACTTTGGTAGCAGAATGCCTGTACTGCATAAACTGTATAGTCATTTCACTTGTCTACCAGCCATACTGAAGTGTTTCAGAAAGTTCTTCATTGTTGACACAACTGTGAGGGCGAATCAACATCAAGATTGAGAATGGGATTATTATTTCAATCTTCATGGGTAGCTAAGTTGTACACAACCACAACAGCTGCTTTAACTCACTTAATTTGACCCTTCCGATTTTATATTGTGGCGGAAAGTTCTTGAGTGTGAAAAAAGAAGTCTCCTAAACGCAATATTACCTCTGACAAATGAAGCTTATCCACTCACTGACTTTAGCATATTTCTTCCATGATTTGCCACAACCGTGCTTGGCTAATTCTAACTCGTTACGTTTCAAACCACGAAATACTGAACATCGACGGCAATATTATTTTCTAGGACAGAGCAAAGCGAGCAAATTCTGTGCAGACGACACTTTCTCTCATGAAATTAAAAACAATTCACCGAGCAAACAGACGACAGCACAATGTCAATTTGCACACAGGATCATCGATCGAAACATATTGTGTCATGCAAAAACTAGCTTTAATTATACAAACGAGTAGAACAGTTTGTACAGCAATGCCCTCACAACAAGGATCGCGTCGTGCTTTATTACATATATACTTTCTTTGAACAACGGGACAGCATTGTTTAGAAATGATTAAATCAACATGCATTGATCATACTCTTAGATTTTTTTTATTCATGGATCAAAAATTAAAATCAGACCGTACCACAATCGGTGATATGTGAACAATAGATTATTGGTAATTCTGAATGTATTATCAGTAATCATTTGGCTCGAGCCTTTTACGTATTTGAAGTAAGAGACATTCAAGTGCACACCAGCGTGTTCATAATAATCCTCAGAGACGATCGCATAAACCGATAACATTTACAACCAATTCACGAAGGAATGGCTTGAAGGTGAGTTGCAGTAATTTCTTAGCGTTTGTTACCATTCGTTGTGGTCTGTTTGAATAAATAATTAAGGTAGCATCCTTTGGGTACCGATTTTGGGTCATCCATATTGCTAATGAAGTATAACATTGGTACTACACACAATATGCAATTTTCACGACAGGCTTTGTGATTCCTGAGTAATTTATGCTAGCATAAACAAATGCCTCACCAGATCTATCAGTTTTAAATTTACTGCGTTAATTGTTATTTTCAGAAGCAGCAAGTTCTCTTGGGGCGTAAAATTTACTATCATATTTTGCATTGCGTGGGTCAACGCTGCTAAACATTTATATTGCTGCGTGAGCGACGTAGGTGAATTAAACAGGATTCAAAATTCAATTGCATGCTGATTTATTGCATAAATCTGAATTTCATTAACGCAAACATGCGAAGGCAGGTCACGATTGCTTGATTTTAAACTCGCTAAATTTGACAACGTTAGAAAATTGTAAGAATGATTTAGTGTACTTGCAATAAATTCTTCAATACTAGTTCTTGTAGCACGCCTCTGTGTAATGTATTTGTAAATGAGACTCAAAATTTGTATTGCATTTCTGAATGATAGAGACAGAATGATTGCAGTGAGAAGGAGAAATTTTCCAAATAATTGCGTAGCATTGAACAAATATCAACTACGAAATTCACGTTGTGCCGTTATTCAAGTTTGTGAATTCACACTTTCGTATTTTTTTTTTTGTTAAATTAAAATGATTTATTATTAATATGAAACATGTAATTATTATTTGCTTCAAGATAAATAATTTGCAGTGTTGTATAATTTAGAAATCTACTTTATCAACACTCAGTGAATTAAGTTACAAAGGGGTGACTGAAAACAGAGAAGTTTGTGAAACCTCTACTAAAAACCTGCCCAAGTTACATCCAGCTCCTCTTCATGATGCTCACGCGCAGCTAACCAGTCGCAACGGTGCGGCTTGGTGGACCTTCTTCTACTGCATAAAAATAATGACAATCAAATTCATATTATAACAACAATAACAATTACATCAATGTCCTTAGTATATAAGTTTTGAAATTCTCTTGATCACCTCTAAAACAGAGATGCAAAATTTTCGAAATAAAGAAGCCAGTGTAGAGAAGCGCTCAAGATACCTCGAGCAAAGTAGGTTTTGGATGATATGATAAATGAATTTTTAAAAATAAAGTTTATGAGTCCAGTTATTTTAATGGGGAAAATTTTTCCCAAAACTTTCTATTTTAGTGACTAAAAAAATAGGGCTGTATAAAAAATATCCCTATGTAAATAGGGCTGTATTTAAAAATAGGGCTGTATTAAAAAATAGGGCTGTATTATTCTGTTATTTGTGGTTACTAAGCATTTCCTAGTCTTTCATGTTTCCATAATTTTAAAAATAAAATGATTAGGTACTGTGGCTACTTGAAAGCAAATAATATTTCTGCTCATATAATTAACGGAGAACTATACAGAAAACTACCGTCATTTGGGTCGCTTTACGTTAAGGCTACACACTTGAACCCAAGACTATACAGGGTATTAATATTCGTGAGGAAATTTCAAAATTCTTAATATCCCACAAAACCATGTGGTAGCAGAATCGTCATGACGTAGGTGAAATTCTTGTCGTGAAGGTCCAGAAATACACGACGAATAAAACTTAGAAACTCTGTAGCGTAGCTGAAGCCGATGAACTCCTGTCAGCTGCACAATAAAAAATAGAGCAGTTTTAAGAAGCTCAAGCGTAAGGCTTCAGGTAGCGGATAGCAAGCTCAATCAATAGCTCAGAGTGCTGCCTACGCAACTTTGTTTGCATTGAAGTTACGTCCTAAACTTTTGCTAGGATTTTCAAGAGTGACGTACGAGGCTCATGACAAATGCTCCGGAGGTGAGCGTCCGTTGTCATACTTTTGTTTCACATGCAGCGAGCGGCGCACTGCCGTCTCGAGAGGGAAACGTGTGAGGTGTGAGACACAGGAGCAGTACTTCACAATCAAGGCCACTTGGCATGGATGAGGAGCGAGATCTCGAGCGCATTCGAAGCAAGCCTGGTTTTTGAAACCTAAAATGTCGAAATTCATGCAATAAGCGGCTTTAAGCGTGGTTTGTTCAAGTATTTGGTGGAACAATTTATGTTTTTTTTTTGTTGAGAAACTCAACGTAGAAAGTAAAGTAATGTATTCTCAAAAAAAAAAATTAGGATGTATGTGCGTAGAAATGAGTTCTTGTACTAACCATGCATGGCTGAAAACTATGGATTGCGTAAAATACTTTTATTCGTTATTAAAATACACAATCACTCTTTAAAAAACATAATTTTTGCCTTGTCAAGTTTGGTGTTCATATTATAAGTTTCAGATCAAACAGTCAGAACTTCTCAACTATAACATCTGTACGTCTCCACATGTTGACAACTGCTGTAATTGCTCACAGGAGCTCCACGACTCAGCTGTTGTACACGAAAATATTTTGACTACGCTTTTCGTCCAGAAAAATTCGATGCTAGCTACGGCCACCGTTGTTTCATTTGCAGTCTGTGTATACTGTTGGGGAAAATTGAAACTGAACGGTGGAGGGAAGCACGAAAATGAATGAAATACAGAGAACGAGCCTAATATCTCTAAGAAAGAGCGAGATTGAAGCCTTTCGGCATGAGCGAGAGTAAATGAAATAGGTAAAGCGAGTTTGTAGCTTCTAGGGAAGAATGAGTATGAAACCTAAATTCTACATAATAATCCATAGCATTACCCCCGAATCAATGAGCAGTGCATCAGCAACAGTTTACTGTGTAATTGATTCAAGGTATCAAGTCCTCCAAAGAATTGTGTATTGTCGACTGCAAATAAATTATTTCGGATTCCTCGTAGTAAACATTTTCTGCTGGTGGTTTGAGCGCAAAAAAAACTTGAACGAACTTTAGTCATCTTTATCAATTCCTTCCTTGCCTGGTAATAACAATTTATAGAACATAAAAAATAACAGAAATCTGATTACAATGTGATAAGAATAATCTGAGCTTAAAAAACACATATATTCTGACTAACGCAAATACTGTACACGCTATAATGTAGATACATCAAATATCAGCAGTAATTTGAGAATAAATCCTGGATTTGATCACTACAGGATTTTTTTTATTCGTTGTTTTCTAAGTAACCACAATTTAGGCCATGTAATTAATGAAGTCAACAAGTCTTTAAGACACCGGTCCATTGCATACACGTTTGTTTTAAAGAAGAAAAATATATCAAATGATCAAAGGGAAATGAACGTGTCTATGGAAATCAGAGGGAAATCTCTTCTATGCACAGTTTTATTCATTGCTATTTGAATATTTTCAATTTTTAATTAATAAACTTTTACATGAATATAACGATTTTCAATCGCATTAGCAGGCATAACTCTTATATTGTTAGCCATTTCAACTAGCAACCATGAAATAGTCGTCACGGTATATACCGTGATAGTCATCCTAGGTAACGTATTGCGCAGGTTGACAGTATTATAGCAAATCGTATCCACAATACAACACGAGGAATTAACATGGGAAGGATAGGAACTAGGAAAGCGTGCTTCTCTCCAAACGGAAGAGTGAAAACTTGAATTATTTGAAGAACGGAGACAAAATTGAATCCCCCCATATGTTATGACTGAAAGCTGTGTGAACAGTGACCAGCAAGCAAACAATCAAGCACACAAACGAACAAAATTATTGAAGTCTAGTAAGTGTGAGTTCATATTTTCATACTTTGAATGAACCTGAATTTTTTTGTAATAATGGTAAACTACAGACATCGTAAGACTGCAACACTGCGGACAATATAATGTATAAAAGTACAGAATATAGCATCCTGAAGACATTATGTTTACAGTACACTGAGAACAGCTGGTAAGCGCTCTACACGAGATGCTGGAATAAGGTGCATGATGAATTGAAAGACACTGAGGAATTAAATTGCGTAAACGCTGGACTAAAGTACAGGTCGACTTTGTATTCTATAAAGCGTTTCCGACTGTTCTAGACTATTGTTTCTGAAATAAACTTTGCGTTTGGCCTTCATCATGTATGGTGCCAGATCTCGACAAACTGCACATGAGAAATTTGTACCTCATTTGTATTTCATCACTATATTCACGCGAAAATAGGTCTCAGAATGGGGCGCCATTACATGTTCATTAGTTTTAAGTTCTTTTAAGAGATCTCGTAGTTGCACCTGATGTCATTCCCCCTTGCCTCCGCCCGCAAGGTAGAATTAAAACTCGTTAAAGTTTCTATGGGTTCCCCTTTGAAAATTTCGCGCGAGGAGACCGAGTAATTTGAATAATTTACCGAGACGCTGTGATTAAACTCTGCGACGTTAATCATTCCTACTGGAGTTTCTAAATAAATTTACTGTTCAGAGATTGCATGGGTTCGTTGTACTTCTACCAGCATTCGTTCGTAAAGGTGGTAGAAAATGACTTTGATGATCGGCAATTTAGGCTACGGAGTTATTTTAGCATATCCTGTACTTGAGAATGCTTACTTTTGTTGACTTTACATTGTTATGAAAAGGTCGGAAATGTACTATTTACTGAAATATATTTCCATAACATATAAATTTATTTCTATCATTTATGAACATTGGCTTAAAAGTCTCCGTGTGCGGCAAAGTGGAGAAAAACGTCACTTTACATTGTTATGAAAAGGTCGAATTTGTACTATTTACTTAAATATATTTCCATAACATATAGATTTATTTCCATCATTTATGGACATTGGCTTGAACGTCTCCGTTTGCGGCAAGGTGGAGGAAAACGTCGTAATGGAATTATGTACGATAGATTCAGGTTTAGAAGTCTATAAAAAGAACGTTAATTTAAATAAAATGGTTAACTCCAGGAAAAGATTGTTTCTTCTCTAATTTTACGAGTATAAGTACTTTTCAGGGCACTGAAAGGTTCGTGTTGTGATGGGTCAAAATGGCTGTGTTATTCCTTCTCCAAATATCCCAATTTACACTGATATTTTTGCTCCGAAGAATCATGGTCGAGGAGCTTGTTGTTTGTGAGGATATTCATCCGTATTGAAAATATCTGATTTCTCGGTTCATGATACACAAGTTGTTTCTAACGCATTTATCAAACCACTAATTGTTATTCAGAAAGCTTATGTAGAATATTAGGCAATCATTTCAATGGTTGAAATTAAAGCCTAAAAATACACGTGTTCTCATCACCAATAATCCCAAGGTCGACCAATTAGAATATTTTATGTTTAAGAGTTGTGAATAAAAAATAAGGAGTTAATAAATTATAATGAAAATGTGTTTACCCTATCGATTTGCGGTCAACAAATTCACATCACCAAAGCAATGCTTTCTAAACTTTGAGAGAAGTTGCTGAATTAATATTTGAACACTGTTTCCCTACTCATTGTGATGCCAACAAATCCAGTGCTCATAAACAATCCCTCCAAAGCAATTGACATGCGTATTACTATTAGAAAAGTGTTTGCCAAAGCGCCGTACTCTCGATCAAAAATTCCACACGAAGAAGTCGCTGCATTACAATTAGGAAAGTGTTTGCCTCATAGCTGAGTTTCCATCAAATTCAGTGCTCCGGCAAATTACTTATTAATAAGTGCTGTGCTGTTTATATAGATTGAATGTGGGCAAGCAAATATCTCCATCGCTACCTGCGCGATGGAACCCGAAGCAAGCAACACAAAGCGATGCACTCAGCTTGAAATTCGTCCGTCGTTTGCTGGCGCTGAGAGCCAGCACTCTACAGTGGTGAATAGCGGAATGTAAAACTTCATTTCTAGATATCTCAACTCAATTGTACCAAAAATTTCAAAATTTCAGAACCCGAATGTCCTGTATTTGTTGTGCGACTCATAAACATATTTTTATTCAAAGAAAATATTCAGAAAAATATGGCCAGTGGCCGAATGCTATTTATTCCAACTGGAAGGGTCTGAAACGAAAGCTATTTTTGCCAAGTAATTTGGCTCCGAATTCAGAAATATTTTGTATGAGAACCCACAAATCTTGCATTTTCTCATCCAATAAGGAAATTACCAAGGGTGTGTACATTACGCACCTTCTCAACTCTATCAAATTTTGAGAAATTTACTCCTTTTTAAAGGTAAAACTCATTACATACGTGTGGCAAAATTGAATTCAACATTTCACATGTTTTTTACTTATCATAAAGACTCACAAAAAACACAACTCTTCGAATTTCCCGCGTAAATCGTTTCATTTCACGGACTTTTTAATTCAACATTTGCTTAGTCCTTGAATGAATAATATGAACGCCAGAACTTAATTTTTACATGTGCTTGTTTGTGAAAATTTTAGTATTTCAACAGCTAAAAATGCATGAAGTACAATCCCAAACAGTCCACTCAAGCAAGTAAGTTCCTTTTTGAACTTCCTTCGTACAGTCCCCAATGACAGGTAAGTTCGGTTTTGAACTACCTTCATACAGTCCATTATGACAGGTAAGTTCCTTTGTGAAATTCCTTCATGCAGTCTGCAATGACAGGTAATTTAATTTTTGAACTTCCTTCGTACAGTCCACAATGACAGGTAATTTCCAGTTTGAACTTCCTTCGTACAGTCCACAATGACAAGTAATTTCCATTTTGAACTTCCTTCGTACAGTCCACAATGACAGGTAATTTCCAGTTTGAACTTCCTTCGTACAGTCCACAATGACAAGTAATTTCCATTTTGAACTTCCTTCGTACAGTCCACAATGACAGGTAATTTCCAGTTTGAACTTCCTTCGTACAGTCCACAATGACAGATAATTTCCAGTTTGAACTTCCTTCGTACAGTCCACAATGACAGGTAATTTCCAGTTTGAACTTCCTTCGTACAGTCCACAATGACAGATAATTTCCAGTTTGAACTTCCTTCGTACAGTCCACAATGACAGGTAATTTCCAGTTTGAACTTCCTTCGTACAGTCCACAATGACAGGTAATTTCCAGTTTGAACTTCCTTCGTACAGTCCACAATGACAGGTAATTTCCAGTTTGAACTTCCTTCGTACAGTCCACAATGACAGGTAATTTCCAGTTTGAACTTCCTTCGTACAGTCCACAATGACAGATAATTTCCAGTTTGAACTTCCTTCGTACAGTCCACAATGACAGATAATTTCCAGTTTGAACTTCCTTCGTACAGTCCACAATGACAGGTAATTTCCAGTTTGAACTTCCTTCGTACAGTCCACAATGACAGATAATTTCCAGTTTGAACTTCCTTCGTACAGTCCACAATGACAGGTAATTTCCAGTTTGAACTTCCTTCGTACAGTCCACAATGACAGGTAATTTCCAGTTTGAACTTCCTTCGTACAGTCCACAATGACAGGTAATTTCCAGTTTGAACTTCCTTCGTACCGTCCATTATGACAGGTGAGTTCCGTTTTGAACTACCTCCGTTGCTAAGCCTGTCACTTGCCATTCAGCAACGTCCCTTGTCACCGCGCTGGAAAAACGAAGAACAAGCAATATCTGTGCGCTCCGATACATCTTGCTCGCTTTTCTCGCCTAAATGTGAAGTCCTGCGATAGACAAACGCTTCCGAAAATAATTGGATGATACATCTTTTGGATGGGTCTTGTGTCATGCTTGGAAGTGGTGAAGCTCAGCTCGTACGTCTGGACGGTATACGAGTTGTCCACCCGCTAGAACTCCGCCTCAATATTGCCAACCTGACCAATATTGTGCCTCTTATCTTAACTGACGAGTCTTGGTAATTTGTAGCGAGAATAAAGCATCCTGCGCGGCCCAAAAGAAGCTCTGAGACGTTGTCATTATCAAATTCAGCAGGAACAGACGCTGCTGATATGGACATGTCAGACATACATGGTGCGCTTGGAGGGTTCGTGTGGTGACTGGTGACCCACATCTTCAGTAAGTTAATGGGCGCGAAATGTCATGATAAGAGGCGGCAAGCATTAAATTATGACTTCCATCTTTTAAGCCGCACCTTGTTTTAAAGTGGGAGATTTATGTTGCACATCAAGATGCGCTTTTTTCCCATGTGACGTTACAGTGTTTTGAGAGTTGGAAATAATTTGTAACGGCTTAAGATTAGTCGGGCAGAACGTCAGGAAATTTCTTTCTGGATGAAAGTTATTAAAAAATGCGCGGTGAAAAATGGCGTTTAATTAAGCGCCAAGCAATTAGGCATGTCCGACCCAGAAAATCTGAAATTCATGGTTCAGAAAACCGTGGAAGGACTGAGTGGTCGTGAGCCAAGCAAGCATCTGAAACAGACTTGAAGCTCACCCATGAGAGCTTTGTGATACGCAGAGCATGGAGCATGCATGAGAGAAAAATGATGAATAATTGTATACTCTGCGGGAAGTGGCGTGCTTTGAGGGAAGTAGCGTGTGGCATGCTCTGAGGGAAATGGCGTGTGGCATGCTCTGAGGGAAGTGGCGTGTGGCATGTTCTGAGGGAAGTGGCGTGTGGCATGCTCTGAGGGAAGTGGCGTGTGGCATGCTCTGAGAGAAGTGGCGTGTGGCATGCTCTGAGGGAAGTGGCGTGTGGCATGTTCTGAGGGAAGTGGCGTGTGGCATGCTCTGAGAGAAGTGGCGGGTGGCATGCTCTGAGGGAAGTGGCGTGTGGCATGCTCTGAGGGAAGTGGCGTGTGGCATGCTCTGAGGGCAGTGGCGTGTGGCATGCTCTGAGGGAAGTGGCGTGTGGCAGGCTCTGAGGGAAGTGGCGTGTGGCATGCTCTGAGGGAAGTGGCGTGTGGCATGCTCTGAGGGAAGTGGCGTGTGGCATGCTCTGAGGGGAGTGGCGCGTAGTATACACTGAGGCAAATGGCGTGTGGTGTGCTCAATGGTAAGTACCGTTCTGTTTGTTCAGAGGGAAGGTGACACTTCGGACCCTCTAATTCGCACCGTAATCGAAGGAGGGAGATGACGCTTACTGAGGCCACTGGGTAAAGATAAAAAATGCGCTTGGCTGAAGGGAATAAAGTCGGCAAGTAGAGATGATTCTTTGCCTCTTCGACGCTGAGGTTAAGAAATTAAACGGAAAGTGAAGAAGGCTTCTGTAGTTTCTTTGCAGAAACGAAGAAATAAGTTTACCTCATATTGACGTTCAAAATACGCAGGGGTTGTGAACATGCTATTAGAATAGGAAAACGGCACAAATGTCTGCCAGCATTGCATTTGAGGTCTAGCTGAGAAGTTACTCGTCTTTTTTTCAACTCTGAGTCAGAAAATCAACATTATCCAAAACATAATAATGCCGGCTCTGGGAGGTTTTAGCCACTCGTCTTTTCGAAGTAAATTCAGAATATCTTATTGTGGGCAATAATGTTGTTACGGCTTTTTACTATCAAAGAGGACCAATCTCTGTGGGACTTTGACTTTCATACATTACTGGAAGTAAGGAATTTAAGCTGAAGTTCAAGTTTGCTCGACCTTCGCTGAATTATTACCTCTTTCGTATTACTGGTTCCTCATTGCGTCAAATACGAATTTATAATTACTTACATCAATTTCATGGAAACCGAACGTCTGAGTGCAATTAATGGCACACACGACAGATGCAAAAATTCGATATTTTTGAGAAGTGTTGAGGGAAAATGAGGCATGACAGTCAACTTCTTTCAATATTCCTGGAGTTGAATTTCCCCTCCTGATGCACGCGAGGGCTGCGCAAGACACTTCGAGCTGTGCACACAAATCCTAACGACGTGCCGCGCCTGATGCAATTGGTTAGATCGGCTTCATCGCCTCGCCTGGAGAGTGGGCGACGGGAAAGACTTGGCCTACTGCAAAGCAATTGAAATATTGACTTGCACACATCTCCTTGCAATGGGTGGATGTTGCGACGGTGGGTGCTGCGATGGTGGGTGTTGCGATGGTGGGTGTTGCGAGGGTGGGTGTTGCGATGGTGGGTGCTGTGATGGTGGGTGTTGTGATGGTGGGTGTTGTGATGGTGAGTGTTGTGATAGTGGGTGTTGTGATGGTGGGTGTTGTGATGGTGGGTGTTGTGATGGTGAGTGTTGTGATGGTGGGTGTTGTGATGGTGGGTGTTGCGATGGTGGGTGTTGCGATGGTGGGTGTTGCGATGGTGGGTGTTGCGATGGGATGGTGGGTGTTGCGATGGTGGGTGTTGCTATGGTGGGTGTTGCGATGGTGGGTGTTGCGATGGTGGGTGTTGCGATGGTGGGTGTTGCGATGGTGGGTGTTGCGATGGGATGGTGGGTGTTGCGATGGTGGGTGTTGCTATGGTGGGTGTTGCGATGGTGGGTGTTGCGATGGTGGGTGTTGCTATGGTGGGTGTTGCGATGGTGGGTGTTCTGATGGTGGGTGTTGCGGTGGTGGGTGTTGCGATTGTGGGCGTTGTGATGGTGGGTGTTGCGATGGTGGGTGTTGCGATGGTGGGTGTTGCGATGGTGGGTGTTCTGATGGTGGGTGTTGCGATGGTGGGTGTTTCGATGGTGGGTGTTGCAGTGGTGGGTGTTGCAGTGGTGGGTGTTGCGATGGTGGGTGTTGCGATGGTGGGTGTTGCGATGGTGGGTGTTGCGATGGTGGGTGTTGCGATGGTGGGTGTTGCGATGGTGGGTGTTGCGATGGTGGGTGTTGCGATGGTGGGTGTTGCGATGGTGGGTGTTGCGATGGTGGGTGTTGCGATGGTGGGTGTTGCGATGGTGGGTGTTGCAGTGGTGGGTGTTGCGATGGTGGGTGTTGCGATGGTGGGTGTTGCAGTGGTGGGTGTTGCGATGGTGGGTGTTGCGATGGTGGGTGTTGCGATGGTGGGTGTCGCGATGGTGGGTGTTGCGATGGTGGGTGTTGCGATGGCGGGTGTTGCAGTGGTGGGTGTTGCGATGGTGGGTGTTGCGATGGTGGGTGTTGCAGTGGTGGGTGTTGCGATGGTGGGTGTTGCGATGGTGGGTGTTGCGATGGTGGGTGTTGCGATGGTGGGTGTTGCAGTGGTGGGTGTTGCGATGGTGGGTGTTGCAGTGGTGGGTGTTGCAGTGGTGGGTGTTGCGATGGTGGGTGTTGCGATGGTGGGTGTTGCGATGGTGGGTGTTGCAGTGTTGGGTGTTGCGATGGTGGGTGTTGCGATGGTGGGTGTTGCGATGGTGGGTGTTCTGATGGTGGGTGTTGCGATGGTGGGTGTTGCGATGGTGGGTGTTGCGATGGTGGGTGTTGCGATGGTGGGTGTTGCGATGGTGGGTGTTGCAGTGGTGGGTGTTGCGATGGTGGGTGTTGCGATGGTGGGTGTTGCAGTGGTGGGTGTTGCGATGGTGGGTGTTGCGATGGTGGGTGTTGCGATGGTGGGTGTTGCGATGGTGGGTGTTGCGATGGTGGGTGTTGCGATGGTGGGTGTTGCGATGGTGGGTGTTGCGATGGTGGGTGTTGCGATGGTGGGTGTTACGATGGTGGGTGTTGCGATGGTGGGTGTTGCGATGGTGGGTGTTGCGATGGTGGGTGTTGCGATGGTGGGTGTTCTGATGGTGGGTGTTGCGATGGTGGGTGTTGCGATGGTGGGTGTTGCGATGGTGGCTGTTGCGATGGTGGGTGTTGCGATGGTGGGTGTTGCGATGGTGGGTGTTGCGATGGTGGGTGTTGCGATGGTGGGTGTTGCGATGGTGGGTGTTGCGATGGTGGGTGTTGCGATGGTGGGTGTTGCGATGGTGGGTGTTGCGATGGTGGGTGTTGCGATGGTGGATGTTGCGATGGTGGGTGTTGCGATGGTGGGTGTTGCAGTGGTGGGTGTTGCGATGGTGGGTGTTGCGATGGTGGGTGTTGCGATGGTGGGTGTTGCGATGGTGGGTGTTGCAGTGGTGGGTGTTGCGATGGTGGGTGTTGCGATGGTGGGTGTTACGATGGTGGGTGTTGCAGTGGTGGGTGTTGCGATGGTGGGTGTTGCGATGGTGGGTGTTGCGATGGTGGGTGTTGCGATGGTGGGTGTTGCAGTGGTGGGTGTTGCGATGGTGGGTGTTGCGATGGTGGGTGTTGCGATGGTGGGTGTTGCGATGGTGGGTGTTGCGATGGTGGGTGTTGCGATGGTGGATGTTGCGATGGTGGGTGTTGCGATGGTGGGTGTTGCAGTGGTGGGTGTTGCGATGGTGGGTGTTGCGATGGTGGGTGTTGCGATGGTGGGTGTTGCGATGGTGGGTGTTGCGATGGTGGGTGTTGCGATGGTGGATGTTGCGATGGTGGGTGTTGCGATGGTGGGTGTTGCAGTGGTGGGTGTTGCGATGGTGGGTGTTGCGATGGTGGGTGTTGCGATGGTGGGTGTTGCAGTGGTGGGTGTTGCGATGGTGGGTGTTGCGATGGTGGGTGTTGCGATGGTGGGTGTTGCGATGGTGGGTGTTGCGATGGTGGGTGTTGCGATGGTGGGTGTTGCGATGGTGGGTGTTGCGATGGTGGGTGTTGCGATGGTGGGTGTTGCGATGGTGGGTGTTGCGATGGTGGGTGTTGCGATGGTGGGTGTTGCGATGGTGGGTGTTGCGATGGTGGGTGTTGCGATGGTGGGTGTTGCAGTGGTGGGTGTTGCAGTGGTGGGTGTTGCGATGGTGGGTGTTCGCTGGAAACGATAGGTTCATGTAACGTAAAAGAGAGTTGGAGCATTTGAATTAAATGTGGAATATGTGCATATATATATATGTATGAGAAAATTGTAGAATCAGAGTAATTGTTAAAAATTTTGTTGCTCCACAGGAGGGCGGCTTTCCTTTCTCCTATTGATTGCAAGTACGACTTCTTCATAAGAACGTCCAAAGACAATTTATGCACTGTGTGAGAAACAGGGAATGAACTGAAGCTGCTCTGGGGTGACAGAACTTGTGATCCGAGGCTAAATGACAATCCATTGAGGCGTTGGAGTGCGCCGACCCATCAGTTAGGCATTATTTCATTGTATGTGTTCCGTGGAGGGAATTGACCGGTCAATTAGGAAGAGTAGTATTTGTCAATACGCGTTACTTACAGTGCCAGTAAATTACGATTAATGTTTTGTACCAGGGTGCTCCATTATAAAGATTCCTTAGCATTTGATGGTGTTTAAAAACCCCATTACGCCCGCACCACATCTCACCGAGGCAAAATAGCGCACTGAAACGCGCTGAGTAAGTCGTGTATCAACTCATCGGTGAGTACCTTTTCTTTTTAGTATATGTACTGTAATTGCCGATTGTTATTCATTTATTTTTGTGTCGCATATGTATCCTTTGGAGGTGTGCCATTCCTCAATTCCGAGAGCCGGATCTTCCTGTTAATGAAATGTTAACAAGGAGGTGAAGGGCCCATTTCTCGTGACAGGTGGGTGTTGCGGAGGTGGATGTTGCGATGGTGGGTGTTGCGATGGTGGGTGTTGCAGTGGTGGGGGTTGCGATGGTGGGTGTTGCGATGGTGGGTGTTGCGATGGTGGGTGTTGCAGTGGTGGGTGTTGCGATGGTGGGTGTTGCGATGGTGGGTGTTGCGATGGTGGGTGTTGCGATGGTGGGTGTTGCGATGGTGGGTGTTGCGATGGTGGGTGTTGCGATGGTGGGTGTTGCGATGGTGGGTGTTGCGATGGTGGGTGTTTGAGAGATCCACGTGCCTGCAAGTGGGGGCCGTCGCTTAAAATTTTCCTCTTCCACAATTCTGCAAACCAGACCGAGCTGTTCCTGTGGAAGTATTTTTGATTCTCGAAAGAAGTAAAGGAAGTGAATTATTTTTCATTTCCATTCATTTCCTTCTGGTTCACTTCTATGTGCATTACATGGAAAAATTTTCGTTAACTAAATTATTAAATCCCCTGCTGTTTTGCTTTCCATAAGGACGGAGCTTTGACATTTCAAAGATGTTTCCGGATACAAGCAGAAGCTTCAGTGGTTTTTCGGTGGAGAAATTTTAAGGTTGCGGAATCAGGTGACAAGGAGTACAAGATTTCACAACTTTTCAATGCTTGATTAAACCCTCATGCTCACTTGATCTGGCTTTCCCTGGCATATCAGCTCGTGAGTGAGAACGCTGAATATCCGTCCACTTGGTCATTAGAAAGATGAGGAATTAATCTCGTGTAGTAAATGTTATGGACATTGTAGGAATAGCGTAACCTGTCATTCTATTGCTCGATTTTGCTTTGTGTTGTAACTTAACTGCAGTCATATATGAAAGAAGAATCTTGTTGTTCCAGAAGGGAAAGAATAACTATTACCTGTACACATTATTTGCTAGTTTAATTAAATGATCAATGTACCTTATTATTGTGTTGTGATTAGTTATACCAATACAATTAAGGTTTTCATGTGCACAGTTTTTAATTCCTGGGCCCCATAAGTTCCCATCTTTTGGACACAACCTTGTCTAACGCAGCGCATTGCGAGAGTCAAGGCCTCATTTTATAGTTTCAAGAGAACGTTGCTTAAGTTTATATGCTTCGTTAATTCGGGGCTTCCGTTCCCCCTGAGGTGTGGCCAGAACTCGACTCAAGATAGCATCTCATATTACTAGCACAGATTTGGTGTTCGCATTTCAGCGATTAATATAGGGATAAACCGAGAGATAGTGAAGCCTGTATCGCATATACGCTCATCTTAAGTTCTTGAAATATTCTAAGAGTATTTACAGCTTCTATATTTTTTCACGCATTTACTACATGGAGCTAGGATATACACTCCCTCCACGATTTACTCGAACGATTGGCGCGTGTCGTCGAATATCAATAAATGATGTCGTTTTTGATGAGACGGATATTTTAGAGCCCAATATTCATCATCATTGAGTAAACAATCAATGTTTCCATGCCAGATAAATTATAACATGAATTTTTGACGGTCACCCGTCGAATCTGCTATATTAAAGGATCATTTGTAACAATTTATATATTACAGAATCCCTTTATGAATCATCTGCGAGTGCTGCAGAGCTGCTTAGAGCAAAATAATGACTGCAGCGAGCTAACAACCCAGGAAGATAATGATGATAACAGGTAATCTGAGCCTTTTCTTTGCAAAAGGAAGAAAGTTTTAAGGCGAAAATCTACTTCCGGTTACTGCAGGAAATGCTCATATATACGCTGTAATTGATCTCGAACTAATATTTTTTTACTACTGCATAGGGCCCGTCAAAAATGACGGCATTCGACCATGTTGTGGATCTCGTATCACAGATACGGTCATTAAGTACTTCCAGTTTAGTTCCAGTGCGTAACAAATTAACGGTCTCTTTCTATCATATACTAGTCCACCCCCTTTATTTGAAAAAAAAGAGGGCGAAATGAGAGAAAGGCCGTAAGAAATAAAAAAAATACAATCTCTCGAGAGTTGATGATGCCGCGTGAACACGGCCCGTCAAAATATATAGGGCTGGAGCTTGTATCACAGATACGCTCATCACACACTACAGGCTGGCTTCGGACAGACCGACGGACGGACGCGGCTCTTATTATATATTAGATATAATTGATTAAATATCTATGATTGTATTTTTTATGATTCCCTCTTTTGCCTCACATGCAGTCTGCGTGGAGTCCAATTTGCCTTACAAAGTGTGTGCGGGATAAATGTTGAAGTTGTGAACTATTTACGGGGAAAGATTATGCCAATAGAAGAAGATTTTCAATTGCTGCCCATACTTCTTAGAAGTACCAAAAAGTATAGATTAAACTTAATATTGTCCCTAGGTCTATGCAAATTTGTAAGAGCGAGACCGAGAGGCGGACCTACCAACCCAGCAAGCAACTAACTGGGTTGTATTATTTAGTGTTTTTGAGCTATTATTTTCTCAAGATAGATTCACAATATGATCTTTTTAATATTTATGAAATATTTTTTTTTGTCCCAGTTTGAAGGTTTACTGAAGTAATGCAAGAATATTTTGCGTGCTGCAGCAGCAAACATTTTTAATTTAGTTAAGGTTCGGTAGCAGCAATCGAATTGCGCTTCGAAATCTTTTCGATAGGCCAGTTTTTCTCAGATTAAAAATTCGAATGATTCTTTGCAGCAATGAAGAGCTCCTCGCATTTTATGCTGCATTCTAAGCATGGGAACAAAGAATATCTCATATTTTGCTCTTTTAATTTTCATCTCTACAAGCTCCCACTTCCAAGATGTGTTCTCAAAACATAACGCATTGTCTGTCCATAGCAGGCTAAACGATTTTTTTCATTTTGCCTCCGTAATGTCTCCTTAACATACACCCAAATCTATATTATAGTTCTACTTGTCTCTACGTTAGCTACTTGTACGATCGTGACGCTTGATAAGTCAGTATTAAGTATCGTTGTAATGCTACGACATTGTTAAATTAGCTTGGACACTGTGAACATTGAGATCTTAGGCGCGTTATGGTCTTTGTTACTGAAGCGCTAGAAACCTGGTTTTACTACTACTACTACTTGTTAAATTAGCCTTGTGTCATTTATGGACTGCTCGAATGACTGTAGCACAAATACTCTGAAATTTCATATTTTTGCTCGATTCAATCACTCACTTAATTCGATTATTTTGGACGAGGCCTCTATGATTCCCTCTTTTGCCTCACATGCAGTCTGCGTGGAGTCCAATTTGCCTTACAAAGTGTGTGCGAGGTAAATGTTCAGATTGTGAACTATTTACGGGGAAAGATTATGCCAATAGTAGAAGATTTTCAATTGCTGCCCATACTTCCTAGAAGTACCAAAAAAAAATACCGTTGAAAGATGTATCAAGAGCTCTCTACTCTGGCAGCATTTAAGGCAACACAGACTTAAAAATGTAAGAACAGCTGCAGATCAGTGGTAATTTGCAGAGTGGCTTTATAGGGTTAGTATTGGGACGGTTGCTGCAGAGCAACTCTCAGAGGATGATATTGAAGTAACTTACGAAACACGTGCTCAAGGCTCACTTGTTGACAAGATTTTTGATATCGCCTCACAAAAATAATGTCGAGGTCGAGGTATATTTTTCCAACAAACTGTGATTGTTTAATAATAAATGAGGTGGTATCAAATTTTCTGCCATCAGAGGAGAGGACGTACTACAGCCTCCACTGACAGCTACCGACTGACCTAACTGGAGTATGTATGGGGCGCTAACCACCAGAGTTCTTACACTCTCTGACGCCCTATGGAATGTCTTCTCATAACCTCAAAGTCAAAACTGTCCTAATTATAATGTTAATTAGAACATATCTGTACCGAATGGCTTATCTAGGGTTCCCCGATTGCAGCCTATAGCCATGCACGAGCATTGTATTGAGGCATCCCTGACAGTCGGTCCTCTAGCTGGCATGCGGGCTCTATTCCCTGGACTAAGACTGGCACCAAGCGACCCAAACCTTCCTTTTACTCTGGTGAGGAACCAACATCCCTTAAGACTGACTTATAGTATTACAGTTAACAAGGCGCAGGGACAGACTTCCAATCAGGGAGGAATTTTCTCACCAGAACTTTATTATTGCCATTGTCGACTGTATGTGGTATTTTCCAGTCGTAAGCGACTTACAGATGTATGCGCTAAAGTTATACTGGCTCATAAGTTATACCGAAAAATGTTTTACCGAAGTTTTAACCAAAAATATTGGGAATAAAATGTTTCAAGTGTTGTTAACTAAGGGGAAAATGTTTTATTGTATTATAACAGTGTTCATGCACGTTTTGTTTGCCCAATGTTTGTATTGCATTTTAATTGAAAATAAAGCCAGAAGGTCTTTTTTAGATGAGATTTATTCCACCAAAATATAAAACACGCAAATCCATTACCCATTTCATTATTTCAATGCACTAAACCGTGGAAATTCCATGAGTCTTGCTAGATAGAAATAATTCTGAAAATGTAACGAACCCTTAGCTAGGGATTCGATGGATGAATTAAATGTAAAAGTGTTGAAGTTCTCGCACCGTTATAATTCGTCCAAAATGTGAATCCAGCGTTCAGAACAAAAAAATTATTTTATATTACAACTTGACAACATGACTTTAGATTTCATTAACACATTTGCTACTTTTGGCGTTTGACCTTTGACTCGAGAGAGCTTTTAATTTTCAAGTCTTCAGGGAACTACGTTTTTATACATTAAATACTTCAAAATTGCACCCCGACCTCTCTTTAATAACGCCCGGCTCACCGCACGAGGGCTGCGCCACACAAAACCTTGAGATTTATTCTCCGTAAATGCACTCTCTCAAATTGTGAAACTTTCTAGACGCTTGGAAAAACGGCTCCCGACAGCGGCATTTTTTGGCCGCATAAACTTATGAGGTGAGAGATTTTTTGTACCGCTGAGGGTTGTAGAAAATGAGATAAACCTCTTTGACAACGTCGGGAAATCTTGAAGTTGTTTAACAGTCTTAGGCAGAGTGTTTGGAGTCGCTGCAATGGTTCTCTGTGCTCAGTGCACTCCTGTGAGACCCTCAGTTGTGTCGGTTACCTGGCCTACGAACTTGACCCAATGAATTACTGAGCCAGATTCAAACAGTTGAAACCGCTGGGACGTATGCACATAACCTCAGATTTGCCGGTTACTTGACGTACTTAATTAATCCGATCAATTACTGTGCCCGATTGAATGAGTTGAAATCACTCGGACGTATGCGCATACCCTCAGATGTACCAGTTACCTGACGTCCTCAACTCGAATTAATGTGCAAGACTCAAACAGTTGAAATCGCTGCGTAAGTAACTGGAGCGCGCTGTGCACATGCACTGCGTGAGTGCAGGTCAGACTTGGGGTCGCCGGAGGCTGAGAAGATGTGCGTGTGACGACACAGTAACCTCCAGTCCCGATGTCGGTGTCTCGTCCGTCTGGGGGGCCACTACCTCAGCTCAGTTGCGCTCTCATTGCCGTTCGGGAAGGTGATGTGGTGCGCGGTACTGCCGCGCTGACCCGACTGGCGCCACTCTCCGCCGGCGGTCTAGCGTCAGATGCGTGAATAAAAATGCCGAATGTTTCCAATGAAATTCAGAATCGTTAGAGCTTTTCGATAATTTGTTGTTATTACCTGAGGATTGTATTTTCGCTGTTCAACTTAATTTACGGTGGAAATGAGAAAAAGTGACTTGTTCTATTTGAACACTATGAAAAAATTTAAGTTTCGGCGTTTGAATAATTTTTTAAATTGTCGATAGTTTTTTTCTGAGCAGATAGTAGTTCCAAGTACTAATTTTCAAAATACACATTCGATAAAAATACGGACGACGAGCATTCTCTTGAACAACATTCGATGGAAAAGGACCATAAATGCAAAAAATATAATTTGAATTACATTCTTATGGTTGGTGATCTAATACTTAGTTCTGTAGCCCTTCCAGCAGCTGTTGCACCGTCTAGCACTAGAGAGGAGTTCGCTCGTGTCCTACAGCGGGCAAGATGAAAAATAGCATTAGGAAACAATCCGAATCTCTCACTTCTATTGGCACTAACCCCAGCAATGTTGCATATCAACTATCCACATTATACTAAGCAGGCTGCTTAATATCCTATAAGTGACATTGTACTAAGCACGTTACAGAAAAACTATCCACAACGTTGCGTATGAACTGTTCACACTGTATGACGCAGGCTGCTCATTACCCTACAAGCTACACCTGACGAAGCAGGGTCGGCCGAGCCCAGAGCGCGTACTTGCGCAGGTATGCAGGTTGTCTGCGCGCCGCGGTGACCTTGACGTCTGCGGAAACAAAGCGCATCAAGCGGAGGTCAGTGGCGGGCTGCTGGTAATTATTATCGACGCTCTGTACTCATGCACTAAAGCCTGCGTACTGGTCGTACTATCTGAACAATTGGAACTTCACCGAATCTGTTTGGATTTCACTTGAAATACGTGAGTACTGAGCTGAAAACAGAATACGCATGCTCACCGGTTGTATTCCCCGACTAATTGGGAGTTCACCGAACTTGCTTTGATTTCACATGAAGTATGTGAGTACTGAGCTAAAAACGGTATCGAGTCTGTAATGAACTCAAAACAGGAATATGGTGACAAACGTTTCATTTCGAAAATAAATGTGTAAGGCAGTTTCTTGTTCATTCGTGTCGTATGTAAGAACAACTGAGTAAGTGCACTTCTAGATTGCATTTGTATAGTGCTGTCGCATCACGAACGCAAAGACCCTAGCCAAGACACTTCACGGCGATGCACACGCCACATTTTTTAATACAGCAGTACAGAACAAGACATTCAAGAACTGCTCTTTATATTATCTGGTTTAAATATATTATATTATCTTTATATTATCTGGTTTTTGACTAGGGGCCTGGGGAACCCCTATCATGTACATTCCCTGTGAAGTATCATGTAAATGATGCTAGCCACCCTCTACTTGAAAAGAAGAAAAGGCTTGGTATATACCTATATATATACCGTATATACCTAAATATTGATATAAGAACAGGTATCTATGAAATTTTAAATTATAGTGTTTCACTTTGGATAAATTTCTGAGTCACCCTGCTCTTACCTGCTGGGAACTCGGTGAATTTTGATGTAAATGCAGTGGGAGTTGATGCATCAGGTATTGTTGTTATAACTTACTGTCTCCCTTGGCAGCGTCATTTATCTCATGGGAAATTGTGGATTGTGAACCAGAAATAAAGACTTTTCCACGAAAAATTATTGGCAAGAATAGAAACATTGAATTACATAGCAAATGCTTAATCATCAGCGTGATTGCATCCTCGTTAAATTTCGATACTGCACTCACTTTGTCTTTTCAAAAATATCCTAATTATGATAAAGTAATAATGGGCCCACAGGAGTTCAGGGAAATTATTTATTTGGGAGCGAACAAATAAAGAAACGTTAATGATAATACCAGGCTCTCGCTCGCAACTGAGCACGTACGCCGCGCACCATAAAAACTCCTTCATCGACGGTAAAATGAACACACTTTATGAGCTGCACTAAGGCCGGGTAATGGTGTTGCAATGGACCTGATTACTTTCAGTAATTATTGCTTCCTCGGGCCTGAAGCATTTCGTTTTTTTACAGCTATTTTTGTTCCCACGATTGTTTTCGTTTATCCCGATAAGCACATTTTATACTACTTTATCTCCTGTACGCTTTCCATTTCTGTATCATTCTGTTAATCATGTTAACCCTTGCAATCTTGAGCAATCATCTTATTTCTGAATAATCCTTACAAAACCGCACAATATCGTTCACGTGGAGGCTCTAGGTTCCCAATTTCTGTAGGTTGCAGAGAGCAGGGCCAGCGCATAAAAAGATTCTATATCGAAAGTCCGTCAGTGTGATGCAGCTTCTTGATACGCAGATGTGTAAATTGCAGAGCGCGTCGGATCTGCGCACTGCAACACGGTAGCGTTCTTTTATTTACGTTGGTCGCACGGTGCAGCTGCCTGTAGTGTGTATTGACGTGAGGCTGTTGCATTTTTTTGACCTGATTGAGCTCGGCTCTCCCACTGTGTATTACGTTCATTTTTTAGAAGCTCAAAATTAAGTCAACAATTAGGCAGAATAACATGAAATGTACAGTCTGAAAATAATGAAGAAATTTACTGAATTAGAGAAGAATAGAAGTTTGAATTTATTTTTGGTAGGTAGTTTAGAAAAATGGGTAGTAGAAAACGTGGCATCTAAATCACTGCAGGACTGTTTCACGGAATTTATATGAAATTGAATAAATGAAATACTCAACACACCACTCATTGGATTGTGCACCGAAAAATCCATTGAAATATTTCAAGGTACTGCGCAATAATCATTTAAGCTAAGAGTTGCTCATGTGTTTCACTATAACCATTCATTTTACTACAACCATTACGTATGTCTCTATGCGAAAGCAGAAATTAAAGCATCTATACATCGAAGCAATGTTAGAACAATTCACGCAGACCATAGACTCGATATTTTTAACAATCGCGATCAATGCGTTTTTATTGCCGTTTTTTCTTCAGTGTGGCAAGTCAACTAAAAATATTTTCAGGTCCCTGAAATTCAATCTCGGGCTAGCGACCATGATACTGTCGGAGGACTTGAACAAATGAGTCTTTTGAGTAGTTATGGATTAAATTACCTCCATGTCAAAGTTTCAAAGAAATTCTAGCGAACTTGAGCAGGAACAGTTCTGTCATTAAGTTAGATTTCGAAGGTGAAGAAGCCCGGACTCAATGGCAACTGCAACTCTTTTGCTGAATAACGTCGCAGGTGCGGCTGTCAAGAATCAAAAGATTATAACCTTTAAAATTTTATTCCATGTTATTCCTACATCAGACTCACTGTAGATATGCAAATCGATGTTTTAACCGAGATACTAAAAGGGCAAATGTTTATTTACAAGGAACTTCCAAAATTGACGCTTCGATCAGAGTATTTGCGGGCCCATTCAGCTGGCCGTAATTTACTTGAAATCAGTTTCGCTTCATTGAACAAGCTCCTCTCGGGAGCTTGAATGAAAATTCCGGTACCTTGGGAGACGCAAACGAAGCGCTGCTTGCGACATCTCAATCCCCGGCAATGAAATTTGCTCCTCCAAGTCTTCGCTGTTGTAATTTCAAAGTGAAAGGATGGTAGCGAAATGCTTTGCCTCGTCCCTGTGTAGTGCACGCATAAATCTCCACACAAATTAATGAATAATTTATTTTCATCTTTTTGGTGCTGCATTCCAAACAGAATTAAAATTCTTTGATGAAATATCGATGTGTTGACCAAGAGGACTGAAGTTAATGCCATTGGCCTAGTGCTCTTTGCAAGCTTGAATATGAAACGAATCCGAGAAGCATATGATAATAATTGCATTGGTTTTTATAATAATGAAGAGTAAAGGATATTTATGAGATTTGAGATGAACTTGAATTATTAAATAGAAAAACGCGTACCTGCTGCTATTTCTATAATGTTTTGAGCACGTGCAAAATGTTAAGAACTGACTTTGATTTGGGGAAAGCATTCAATTTTAGAGATCATACTCTGTCCAAACTATGCCACCTCGGCACAACAGACCTTATCCACGAAAAAGTTAAGACCTAGGTCAGAATCCATGAACAACTCATTGTAATTTCCAATTGAAATACAGAGCTATGAAGTCCGTTGGAAGGATCTGTTCGTGGTTCATTTATTGTTATTAAAGATTGTACGAAACCAACAATTTTGTTTAAATTTAAACTTTTTATGAATGACAGCAAACTTTCTTTGATATTTTTTCTCGAAAACAGAGTAAGCACTGATAGCCACATGAACCGAGAATTAAAAGTGTTCTCTTTTGATCAGGAGTAAATAAAATTTTCACAGATATCATCAAGACGTATCGTAAGCTTTTCTAAGATTGAAATAAAACATTATTTCTTAGCATAATGACTTTCAGAGTCAAATTTAAAACATTGAACGGCTTAAATTTTTGGGAATAACACTTGAGAAAAATCTACTAATTAAAATGATAAAAATCAAATACATACAAAATCATTTAAATCCTGTATCCGGCACACATCCAAGCACATCCTCCCCACCTAAGGACTCACTAAAAATCATTTAGAGCTTCCATAAATTTATCATATCATTCATGTGGATATTTTAGCCAAGTATGAAATTGATAAAAAAATAAAACTAAAAGAGAACTCACATTACAAAAAACGCTATTGAGGCCATCTAAATCTCAGAATACAACGCTCAAACCAACTATTCTCACCTTCAGCAATACATTTTCGCTCAAACTGAATACCAACACTACTTGAGGAACAACAATAACTCCTTGCTCATTATTATTATTCAAATGAGAAATTTTAGGATGATGTTCATTTTGTAGGTAACAACTCCTGGAAATCATTACCTGGTGACATCTTTTAATGTCTGTCCTCTATTCAACATAGAAATGAAGCTTATATATAAAGTCTTACAAGGTTTCAAGTTAACACACAAGTCATAGTTAAATGAAGAAAAAATAATCACGAAATCAGAAAAAAAGAACAAAATTTAATTTTCCAAAGTTTTGTTTTCACCTTGAATATTGGGCAAGATGAAACTCTGACTACAAATCTACTGACGAAAATATGTATGAAAAATGTGTATGCGCAAATATATGTGTATTCCCGCATACATAAAAAAGTAATGGTGCTAGAACTTAAACTGCATTTTCTCTTAATTTTTAGCCGCATGTCTTTTCCACAGGCTTAATCATTTTTTCATATTTGAGTAAATATTTGTTTCTTGGGCTTTATTTCAGAATGAGTTCCTCTCTCGATATGTTTCCAATGCTACTCGTAACTCGTTGGGCCCAAAATGCCAATGTTGTTTACTGCTATCGCATGTCTAAATTTCTTTTTGATGCCGTATTTGAAAAGCATTACACGCCTGTTGTAATGAAATTGTTCTAAATCTTTCGGATGCAATGTGTGTGAATTGTTCTTTTACTGCTGTACGTATGACTGTTCTGTACTCTTGTACATTTTACTCGTACACAGCATAATAAGCTATAGATATTTGGTGTAGGGCCTACTCTCAATAAATCCAGTAAAATATTATTTTTATTTACGATCTTTTTAACATTTTTTTTTGAGGAAACGATAGAGCATGATAGTAGACTCGTTTCAATCAACTTGTTCACTGCATAAAAATTTATCTGATATCCAACACGTAATTAATACATTTTATGAAGTTGGCGTTCTTATATGTTGAGGTGCTGCTAGTGTACGAAAGTTTACTTCCGCCTCTTCATACATAACAGGTGAACTTCACATTCCTGCTAAATTCGGAACGCGTATCTTTGCATCAGGATTCTTACTTGAAACAGACAATTTCTCTCTGGCATGATTTACATTCCGAACTCTGCGTATAATAGACCGCACTCGCACACAGTTGTCCAGATCTGGTTGAGTGATCGGTTAGAGTATGTTTATCTAATCGTGGTTCACGATTGCATCACTCACGTATATTTCCAACTCTCGGTTAAGATTCCAACAGCATGCGGCATCTTTGTTTACTGTCCAATATGAGTGGACGCTTCCCTTTTTCTGAAGTCTTAATTCATGCGGGCGCATCCTGATGAGCGCATCAGAGCCGATGCTCCCACATTAACATTTCATCACCACACTACAGAGAGGATATTTCGCTTGCCCAGAATGTTCGTAATTTAAAATTTACATTACATGAATAATTGAAATAGTCTGGTTGAAGATAGGTCAAATTGAGTTCAATGTTCACTACAACATCTGTGGATGCGAAGCGCGTGAATTTGCTTAAGAGTTTGAGAGAGTTTACAACGAATATTATTCTTCGTGTTTGTTGCGAACTCAGCGCCTCCCTTGAGAGAATAGAGAAAGCTCGGTCTCGAGGGAGGAAGGCAAACCTCCAAGAAAGGATAGAGGAACAGTGAAGGGGAAGTGAAAAAGAGTGCCTTGAGGAAGACCAATATAGACACAGATATTTGTGTGACCGATATAGCTGAATAACGACACCCCTTGGAAGTTACAAGAAAAATCCTATTTTAAGAGTAGCATAAAGAAGCAACTCATAGACAATAAAAAAGGTAATCCAGGAAGAGGTGAAAAATTGCGAAGTGCAAATGTAAACGTTATGAGATATGTGCGCTGCATTATTAATTAACCGTCTCTCAAGCCATCCGTCCACATATCTTTGCGGAATAAGGGAAGTGCTCTAATATAACGAATTATGGAAATCGTTTACCTTAAATTTAAAGAGTTTCAAAAGCGCATTAGAGGCATTTTAAAATTAAATTATTTCGTGACGTAGCGACATCGTTCAACATATCAATTCGACATGAAGATTATCAAGCTTACGAAAGATTACATACAACAAAGTGATTTTTAAAGCCCAAGCAGCCTGGAATACTCTGAAGGTTAGTAAAATTCACGACCATGGTGAGTTTCAGTTATTTTCGCATTTCGGCGGGATGATTTTCTGGTGATTTTCTGGCTCATGCCATCAAATTTTAACTTTGGACTCTTCCGTCCCAACTTTCTATGACTGCAGGCTGCAGGATACTTCAGTTGCTCTACTCCTGACGCTATTGCATCGTTCACATACCGCCTGTAGCACCATGAAGGCACGGGCAGCCAAATGTGGTGGGGGTGAGAAGTGGCCCTCATAGGCAGCGCGGCGTCTCGCCAACTCACGTACATTGTTGTCCAATTAGGGCTATATGCTTGCTGCAATTTCCTCCTTCTTTTCACTCACTTCCTGATAATTTTATGAATTGAATTTTCTAATTTCGTTGCGAATTTTTCTGATATTGTAATCTGAATTTCCTGACTTCGTGATGTGTTCAACCATTCATACTCCTGAAAGAAAAGAAAAATCAGTCGTACTGAAAATGTGTTGCCTCATAAGGCGATGCGAGGACTAAATATTCGGAGAATGTGTACAATGTCGAGAATATAAAAGAATACTATTCACTTGAAAAGAAAAAATAGCACTGTTGAAAGTAAAGATGAAAAAAACTATATCAAGCTTAAAACTCAACACAATCGAGTTTCAGTGGGAATAATACCTTATTCTCATGTTATAAATTTGAAAAAGACCCAGGGCCTTGGATATAAATAATATCTAAGATGGTGAATTGATTGTAAGCATTGCTAAATAAAATGAGCACCGAATATGCAGGCGCAAATGTTGCTTTGTTTTGCCTCTTAAAAGTTTAAGTTGGAAATCCTAAAAAAATGATGCGACTTGACCCACTTAAACACTTTATCATTTCTGGGTACTGTTCGTGAGCTCCTGAACAATTGTAAACGCATTTACTACTCCTTTTCAGTCAGATACTTATTTAACTACTCACGTAGCCGGAGATATTAAAGAAATTGATGGAATTTCTAGGTGTCCATGAACAGTTCAACCATTGCTCACAACCATGGTCAAGTATGTAAAGTGCCTACCCAATGTGCTACATTATCGTGAGGAATCAGTTGCGAGTTGGATAGAAATAAAAATCATCTAAACCTTCTTAATATTATTTCAAAGCCAACTTCAAAGCCGGGCTTCACACCTAATTTCTGGTCGCGGCCCGTATATTAAGCAGAGCAACAGAAGATCGCGGAGCAGTGACAGCTATTTATTTGCATCCGCCCGTCAGCTGGTGGCCAAGACGGTCGGCCCCTTGTGACACGTGTGCTGTGGTGCATTTCTTTTGGCGCGCGCTCGCTTGTAAATACAACAGACCTTTCTAGTGTACAAACTGTACATGTGCAGTGCGGCCTAAGTGACAGCCCTGAGACTGGCAGCTCAGTGCGTAAGTAAAGAAAGCAGTCAACTGTCTTCGTATGTAAGAAAAGTTTGTCACCTGTCTGTGCATGAAATGACAGTTCTTCAACCTGATAAGCATGTAAGTAAAGACCGTCAGCTATCAGTGTAAGTTGGCTGCCAATTGCAAACGTATACGTTAGGAAAGTTCAACTGGCTACTTATCTAAAGGAATTCCGTCTGCAGTCTCCGTATTGATAGCCTGTCCATTGTCTGCGTACGTGGGTGGGACCGAAGAATGTTCTATTTCAGTTGTGGAAACAGTTTTTTCAAGTTATATTCTACTGTAGAGATGAGTCCCCTGCTATATGATAGTAAACGTAGTCATATTGAAAAATTTCTGTTGATAAGTTGACCGCTATGAAATGAAATATTATTAAAATTTAATGAATGGCAGAATTAACTGAGCATGGAAACATAGATTACAGGGGTAATTATAGAAATTCCAGAAAAATAAGTGGAATACTTATATCGATAGTAGAATTGTCACAAATATCGTGGGGTGGACAATAGAGAGGAGGAAAATGAAATTAAGTGTCCGAATACAGGTAGACTGAATAAAACTAGAGTCACCTGGAGATTAGTCGCTGGCAAAATAGCCTTCTCACGAATCTATGACATTCAACAAACTATAGAACCAGAGACAGAATAGTGATCACGAAATAAGTCAAATAATTTATGCTTAGAACCGCGCGAATCCAGCGATGCCAAAACTGAGCCTACGGCCAAATGGCAGAAAGAAGCCTACCTAAACAGCGTAGCACAGTAGAGCTAGAGACGACATCTAGGATGAGCGTCAACAAAGTCACCTAAAGTCGTGAGCTAAGTGCGGCACACCACCTCTCTATGTACCAACACATTGGCGGCTCAGCGTCAACACCAGCTTTGGCGGCAGAAGGCTTCGTTGTGAAGTCGGTTTGTCCACAGAGTTGTTCATTGTGGGAGTTGCTTCTTGAATTTGAAGCCACCTGACAGATAACGTTGCGCATAGCGTTAAGCAGCTGCATTTGCGTAGCATTCACCCCTGCCACGGCGTAAATGCAGCACGCAGAGAAGTAATGCATTGGAAAAAAGACTTCGCGGTTGGAATCCTCCCGTCTTTCTCTTGTTATTTTTAGCTCCTCGAGTGTGCCCAAGAAAGTGAAATTTCTTTCAAGTTTTCCATCGCCCGTCGGTGAGCTTGCCTCGTAGAATGGCGAGTTGGAGTCATGAGTCTGCGTTTTATGTCCCCATTACGCAAGTGATGGTCGATTTGGTCTCAGTTTAACTGGATCATTGCAATTTCATTCGAAATATTTTTCCAAAGAAAACGTTTTAAGAAAATATTTTTGTAACGTAGATTCCATCATCTATCTATCTTATAATGCAATATTATTTCTGTGCGTATCGTACTGCAGAAATTATTCGTAAATTTTAATGATATTGTCATTTTTGGAGCAAAAATCCTAGGCTATGCTTTCAATAAAATGTGTCTATTTGCATCGAAATTTCAGTTTTAGTTTAGCAAATGTAGTAAAATTACCTGTAGTTATTTTAGCTTTCAGTTCCAACTGCAACATCTATTACCGAGAACTGTTTGATCAACGCTGTAAAACAATTCCATTCGAATTCGCATCCGACGAAATGAAATTCGTCGGAAAAGGAGGATTACAAGCACATCAAACGTCGTCCTGTGCAGCGCGCACGTTTTGTCGCAATCAGTAAATTTGTCGAATAACATTGCTATGTAAACAATTTCTGAAATAGTTTCGCAACTTCGTGCAATATAATCCTTCGAAAAAAAAGGAAGGAAGTGAACCACGATGATTTTCATGATTTCTAAAATCAGTGCCTTTATATATTAAGTAAATCACAAATTATATATAACTGAACAAACATCAATATCAGTCCTCATAAAAAATATCTCATGCACTTGTAATTTTGCAGGCAAAAAGAGTGATTCAAAATCATTAAATGGTTATAAATGTTTTTGAAAGCTCTTATGTAGGTAGAACAGGTTTTCTCAAACCCTTTTCAAGGCGAGTGCCCAAATTGGCGCTCTGATGGAAACATTGACGCGTTTGAAAACATTTCCGCATGAACGGAAAATTGTGCATAACACATCGACAAAACCTCGACGCCGCTGAAGGGTAATAGAAAATTATGATTTGGAGCCGCGGATGTTTGAGAGGGGATTCTTATCTTGAGACAACCGTAAATTTCGATTACTTTAAGCTTACAGAAATGCATGCAAATGACCACCTCTGCCACGATGGTATTTTTCTGGTAGTATTTCTTTGAAAGAATTCTCCGAAAATATTTTTGAGCGAGAATTACCACAACGAATTGAGCGGCTCTTAACGGTTTCAAATATTTAATTTCGAATGATAAATTTATTCTACGAAGCTAGAAGTATTGTAATGCAGATAAATGTTTTTTGCACATGGAAAATCAAGTTTTCCGAATATTTTCAAGTTTTATCAAGATTTCCACTGTAATCGATTTTTTTGATGAATTATTTCATTTACGATAATTTACGATTCAATAGCTGTACCAAAACTTTTTTTTCTAGTGACCATTATTTGATTACTCAAGAAATTGACCTGATGACTTTCCAACACACAAATACTAATTTTGAAATGTTTTCCCGAAGGCTTCAAACCTCTCTTAGATAACCAATGAATCTTTCTTTCTAAACATTAGTCTACGTAAGACTTGGGCTGCATTTTCTTCGTTGCTGTGGTATGAATTATGTTCTTAAGAATTAATCAAAAATATTTTAAATGACAGAATTCGCTTTTTCCGTGACAGACGAGGTGCAGCCGTCACAGAACAAAGTCCTATGAAGTAATAGAGCTGTGCTTATTCAAGACGCGCTCGAGGTATAGCCTCAGCTGTGAGTAAAATATCATGTATCACGATGAAATTATCCTGTGAAAAAAAGCATTTTTGTAAAAACCTGGCTGTGATCATGTTCATTTTGTTTGAAAAAAGGCCACTTACTTGATAATTAATACATAACGAACATACTGTAGATGCAAAAAAAAGAAACACCTCCCTTTAATATTCATCCACTTCGTATGGACCCTTCACCAGATACATGACTATTTTAACTTCTACTTACATATTCAATAAACTGTCGCCATTGAGAAAGATTACCGCACATATAGAGAACATTTCTAATTAGACTCGTGGGTATGGCTTAAGTAACTTTTACTGCTTTACAGCGTTCGTTCCAAAAACAGTGAAGTATTTGGGAAATTAAGCTGCTTATGAAAATAGCTGAAGCAAGAGCAACAATGATGGGAATCAATTCGAACTGGAGAGAGTTGTTGGACGCTCGTATTTCACGAGCAGTCCTAATTTTACTCATAGGGGGGATTGAGTTGTCGAACAAAAGTTCATAGATCATACCGAGCTGTTTTGAATCCATTCTAGCTCAAACGATGTAATTTTGGGGCGTTTCAAGATCCTCGTATTCAAATTGCCATGCGTTTGCGTACAAAAGACGCCGAGTTCCTCCGAAATTGTTTTCTAGAGCTAACTTCTCCACTCTGGCCAGTCTAAACTCGTTGAACTGTATCCGGCTTACGTCTTGCCTTAATTCAAATTCCTATTAGGCTTGCGCTATATGGAGGAAAATTATTCACGGGGAAAATAGAATGGATTCGAGAAGCGCTCCGCACAGGCAGTTTAGGGATGCTCAACTACAAAGTTTCTGAGTACAATTTCAGTTTTTTTTATACAATATGAAGTTAGTTTCAACTAAAACACTTTCATTTAACTAAAATTCTCGTTTACTTCTTAAAACATCATTTAACTTTTTTCTTAGAGCGTGACGTTAAAACTGCAGTTTTCAGTTTTTCACCACAGCAATACACCCGCAAGTTTTCCATGTGTGGTGTGGTGTTCCGACACAAAACTGCCTGAATCTTGAAAGCAAGCATTTTACAGCAGCCCTCCGCTGAAGCGTGGCATTTAAGTGAGTGTGAGTTCCGCTCCGTCGTACAACTTGCTTTTTCATCGAGAGAGAGACTCGCAAATTTGCCATCAAGAATGTTTCGCCGTTAAGATTGTTGGTGGACCATGCATAGCTCTCTGTTTACAATCGTGAGTGGCTGGGAGAGATAGGAAGAATTTTAATACTTGAGGGAATGCTTAATTTATTCCCTTTTGAAAAGAATTACAGCTGTGAAAGTGTGTCAGCACGACCCGGTCGCTTCACATGACTTGATCTTCAAATTCTTATCAACTGAGGATATCCTATGTCTGGAGCTTGTTGAAAGTGCTAAAAAAATTACGGTAAAAATATTCCAGAATTATTTATGCATTACTTCGGGACGGAATATGGAAGAACTTTGATACCGAAAACTCTACACTCACATGAAACAAAAAATTCCACGTACATAACAGTGTTATTTTCCAAAAATAACGCATTTCACTTGAAGTTTTTTATCTTTTCCCGAGGATACTTAGTCAAAACCTCAGACCACTCTCTTTTTTAAAATGAAGCAAGAATAAGATGACACAAATAATCATGAATTCAACTCTGAATTTAATTTTGACGTTCAATGCAAGGGTGCAATACTCATCTAGATTTTGATAAGGTTTATTCGATAATTCAAAGACTTTTTAAAAATTTCATAACCAACACCACGAGTTGCGGCATGAGTAAATCTGTTTATTCCTCCGATCCTTGATTGGATAGCCAGTAAGGCGACTCCCTGACTACACTGATGTGCTCTGCATGCGCTCACGAGTCAGATTCTGTACATTGTTGGTCCAAGCTTAGTGACCCGAAACACTCACGGAAAAATGAAAAACATTTTGCAAAAGTTTTGCAAAAATTTTCACAAAATAAATTTATTTTATTGCCTCATGGTAAAATTTGAAAAATTCTGTTTCCCCTTCTTCTTCAATAAATATGGTGCAGAGGCAATTTCAAACTTTTACGAGCACTTGCTTACCCATGAACAGTTTCACTACGGGCTTACCCGAAAAACTAAATGCCTTGAATAAAGACTATATTTTAGCATCAAACGAGATCGACAAACTCCACCCGAGCTATGCTCTCAACACGACTTTGTTGGAGCAAACAGACCTGTATTGTTCGCAGGTTATCTCTGTAGATGACGGTCGCGTTTCCTTTGAAGGGCAGGAGAAGAGGGAAGAGGTGGAGACCCCAAGGAAATCTCAGATATTTGCTGGATTAAGGAAGTCCATATCGAGTTCATATCTCCAGAAATTGCTTCCAAAGGCTCTGTGCAAAGCTCGATTCTCGATAGACTCTTCATCCCACTGAAGGCATTAATAGCTTCCGGACCCACGATATCCGGCGTAAAGCGAAAAAGATGTGAGAACTTCGAGGTGCATTTTCGCCAACCTCACATTTTAGTTTGATTTCTTACTCTAAAGAAACGTTGGTTCCCTACTCGATGAGAATAAAACACTGGTTTTATTGTCCACAAGAGGGAGCACATTCATGAGTCTCAGGCATAAAATTCATGTACTGTAGAAATTATTCAAGCTTATCTCAAGCTGTTCCGCATTTCGTAAATGCTGAGTTTGTATCTTGAACAAGTCTAAGATCAAGTTCGCGACAAATACTAAAGGAATATTGATGGAAAATATTAGCGCACCCTTATAAATCTCATGCGGAAAATTTGAATCATTCTATGACCGAAACATTTTTAATGAAGGAACATCTCGAGACATGTGAGAAAACAATACTGCAAACTAAGGACTAAATTATAGAGCCTGGTAAATGTATGTCATCATTCTCTTAACCTGTACATGATAAAACGGATGTTTACTTGTATCGTTAGCGTTTTCGATCAGGCTAAGCTTGCTTTCGTAATGGGAGACATTAATAACCTGTAAGCTTGAGTGATGCAATTGAAATAAGAAAAAAACACGAGAAAATACGAAAATTATTGACAGATCAAATGAATGGTTGACTCTTACTCAGCGGCCTATGTTTGTGTGATTCTCAACGTGAGCTCGTCGTGCCTTTACTACAGTCATAACTGCTGCTCATACTATTCAAAGCTGGGATCAAAGAGGCACGGCCCAATTGTAGTTGAAGAGGCTTTATCTTCAGTATCCCCTCAATAGTGTCCGGATGAGCGAGGACGATCTTTTCACAGCGTCTCTGTGCTCTGGGAAGCGACGCACCTTTTCTTTATTCTCTGCCTTTTTAAGCTAGCAATAGCAGGTAATCCCACTTACTTGTTCGAGCCTCGGTAAAATATTACTGTATAATAAGTTGTTAACTGTGTCAAGAGTTTATTATAAGTGTATATGGTACGATAGGACAGTGGGCAAATATCTGTGTTCTGAATGTTAGTGTTCGAAACATTCGTAGATAATCGTATTATGTCGTTATGACGTTTTCTTTGCTCTCTGTAGCGTTGGTATAATGATAGGTGTTTCAGAGCCAGTGTGAATAATTTTAATTTGCTTAGATCAGTGTACTCCTTAAAATAGTACAGGGCTATGGTTACGGCATCATTTTCCTCCTTAAAGGTGTGAGGATGAATAAGCAATTGAAAAACGAGAGACAATAATGAAGGCTTAGATATAAAGACTTACGCCTTCCAGTATAGATGTTTTTGAGCCATGGTGTCTTCTTTTACACATGAGGTACTGAATGCTGGTTATAAGCCCAGACATGCCTCTTTTTCCCGCTCATCTACAGATAAAAGTTATTAAATTCTCAAATTTGCCTAACACTGCTTACCTTCCATCCTTAATTATTTAGCACTGGAAAAACACGTCACATCGCTCGATAATTATGATCAACACTGTACCGTACGTTTTGTTCACCTTAAAATTTCTAAAAGCCCCTTGGTTTTGAAGCCCCACCTTATGTTGCAAATCAGCCCCTTGTTCTAGATCTTTTTCGAAAGACCGATGCCCATTTTCGCGCACTGACTAGCCTTCGTGAAGCCCTGAACATTCTTCCGCGAAAACAGTTAAATTGCCGCAGTATTTCTATTACCTTTGTCTCGTAGTTTCACTGCACCTTTCAATTTAGAATTAAGTTTTTATTATTAAAATTTCAAGTCAATATGCGCCCACAAAGTCTGTACTAAGAGAAGCATCCGCACGCTGTACCCCTCAGCTACCCCAACATACGGCACCGTGCGTCACGGCACCATTCTCATATCCCTTCTCTTCAGCAGAGTACTACCCTCGCGCTCCTTTCTGAGCGTCGCTTTTTTCCTGTGATTTATCCTACTTATTTCCTTTATTAATTTGTTCGTACAAAATATGAATCTACTATTGGTTACCTATCAGGTGATCTATTGTCCTACTTCAGATAAAATAATGTAATGACCTACTTCTGAAATAGATTACGCTCATGATGTAAGTTTCTTTACACTTGTCGGACGAGCCAGAGTTACTCAGTCCCGATGCCGCATGGTAGAAAGGGTAGATTAGCTTTAGTTAAACTTATAAGATGAACTATTTGTCTTCATTCACACTATTGTTCTAATTTTTACCAGACGGTCATTGCGTGCAATTTGAGTAATTATCTTTATTGGCTTACAATTTCGCAAGCTCTGTAGTGCCATCGGGGGTGATTATACTTTCTTTCTATTTAATTTATATTACTATATTGTGTTTTACATATTATTTTAATATATTTATATGATAAATTTAAGTTTTCATTAATCATTATATTAAACATTATTATACTATAATATTTTATATTATACTCACTATATTCCATAGCAACGACCTCGGCTCCAGAGCCAACACGCGCACCCACCATTATTTCCCTTCCTCTGTACCAGCGGCTCCGAGCCACAGACTGCACTCAAACATCGGATTCCTATTTTTGAATTAATTTATGCTAGCCCATTTCAATCTCCCTGTGGTAGGTTATTGAATTACTAAGGCGGTTTTACCTTTGTTGAGTCTCAAACAATGTCAAAGCATGTAACAATTGTTTCCTGTGGTTCATAAATGACCCAGCCTCTTTCAAACATCAACCTCCGCAGTATTCGAGCTAGAAACTGCTACGCTGTGGTCAGCTCCCGGTCGAGAGCCTGCGTGACAAACGCAGTATTATCTGACCATCTGGACAGTCGCCTCGTTAGACGGGCCTTCTGTTTCTCCGCAGCAGCTCGGGAAACGGAGGTCGTTGTCGAGTTGATGGTCAAAATGCGCTTGCTCTTCACTGGGGCTAAAATAAGCCCTCAAACAGTCGTCTTCGCAACGTCAAATCGATAGTTTTGAAGGCAGAAGGACGAAATATCCATTCATGAGCAATGTGTTTAGTTTTTTTAAAAGAATGAATGTCTGCATGATGAACATTATTTACACGTAATAAAATTCTTTTCCGAACGGCTTGAAATTTTTGACAAATATAACGTTATATTGTCAGTTATCTGATTACCAATATTTCATGAATTAAACAGATAATCGGTAGAAATTAGCCTTGTTTGTCCGTAGGTGTCCAGTGGCTGCTGGGCGGCGGACGGGCTTGCGCTAAGCTTTGAAAAACTGCTACTTAGATTATGTATACGTTTAAAATATATTGGGTAGTTGATAAAACTCACATTTTTAATCTACTTATGTTTATTTTATAAAATGATTCTATTATACATTATCATTAAAACGGGAAATATCCGCTAGGATGTACTGACAAATAAAAATGAAAACAAATTCCTCAATGCAAGAAATTTAATAGTGCAAAATTTTATGTTTTCTCGACGATGATTATCTGAGAACTACAAATTGGAATAATTGATACAATATAGTCATAGGCGAAACTCGAATTTTGAACATTGCATCTGTTCAACAATATCGAAGTGTGTTTCAAGAATGCAGTGACGCTCTAGTAGACCCTCCAGACTCGAGGTGTGAAATAAAGGTACGTAAATCTGAGACTCTGCCGTTCTGCAGATAAAGGTGATAGAACATCTGAATAATCTTTTCCCTCATACTTATGCGATTATTTTGATTGTCAAATTAGTCTTTTGTCCGCATTGTTCGTTTCGCATAACTTGGTTGATTAGCGAGCCATTTATGTTCGAGTGGACTGGTGAGAAATAGAACGAGAAGTTTGAACTCGAATTTTACTTTAACTTTAAAATACCGATAACTTTTAAATTTTAAACACCGCGCTGGATTTGTTTCACTGATAGTGATCAGTTGCAATTAAATAAACTCGGACGATAAATCAATTAGTTAGTCTGATTATCTATTAAATTCACCCGTAAGACCTCCATTTTGTATAAGAAAATCTGATTGATTACCCACGATTATTCTCACATTGACTTCAGTCCATCATCAGCTCAAACGACCGGAACTTTTATGGATACGGTTTAATTGCGAGGAGTTTTATGAATTAACGTAACTTGTGTGCAGAAAACTTCCTCTGTTCTTCACTTGCTATAATTGAAGCTTGCAGTCGTAATCCAGGCCTCAGACTGTGGTTATCAGGAGAAATTTTGTATTAGTTTTATTGAATTTTTTGTATCACGTTAAAAGTTAAATTTTTTTAGCCCGTATAGCATCTATGGAGCATTTTTCGAGGTTTTGAAAGAGAACCAAAGTCATTTGAAAATGTCTTTTTACGTAAATAAACATTAAATGAAATTTAATTTCATTGGCAACAAATTTCTGCTTTGCCGATTCAGAAGGGAAAATGTTAAAAAATACAAAATTGATTGCTCAGGTGAATTTTGGCGCTATGCACGCAGCTGCCTCAGAACTCATTCTCACTACTTGCACTATTTACCGCGTAGTTTACCGTGCTTGAGGAAATGTACTCACTCCTTGACTGCCGAGTACTCAGGTATTCTGTTTTTGATATAAGTATTTTTTTGGCATAGATACAGGCCTTAGGAGTTAAATCTTGAAAAGAACATTATATTTAAGAAAATTAAATACGAACGGACACCTGATAGCACTTGAAACACAAACAAAAATTTCATGCGTGATCGTCATTCAAAAAATAAGTATGATTTATTGGGACACCCTACAATAGCACAATGATATTACTTTATATACCATCGTTTTTAGATTTAACATCATTAAAATATGAAATACAGATTGTTTCTTGGTCACCTTTGATAGACTACGTTATTTTATATGAACTGTAAACCTGAATAATATCATCATTCGCTAGACGAGTTAGCGTCAACTGAAACTCCTTCATTCGAATCAATTCTCAAAAAATCGCCACTAGGAGCCACAATTTTTGGAGTGAAGAGAAAGTTGTCCGGCTAAGCGAGGTCGTCGAGGTCATCACGCTAATGAACGTCGCCATACTGGCCTCAACCTTCCTCCCCTGCTCAGCCATCGAGGAACACTGCAATAAACTCGTGTTGACGTAGGCAACTGTCGGAGAGCAGCACACACTGCAGTGAGCGTCACTGAGCATGTGATTGCTTGATCCTGAGCGCTCGAACAATGACGTTAAACCTACAAGGATAAGCTAAATCGCCACATTTCCAATCGTCTTATGCTGGCATGAACTCGGGTTGGGCAATATAATGTGGCTTCTTATTCATCGGGTCACTGATAGGATCAATTCATTGAATGTCAAGCACGTACGTAAACAGCCTGATGTAAATTCACCGTCCGTTCTGGGACCAGGCTTTGCCAGTCATTACAGCCAGGCTTCACTGTAACGATGTGCTCATTTCGAACGTAACTCCTGATCTCAGTATAACGTTGTTAAAAAATTCATGAAGACTTTTAGCAATTACTGCAGAATCTACTTTAAGTGACGACGATGTACGGTAATTTGCGTTAACAAGTTTGTCGTTTACTGAAGTTAAGGCTGGCCTAAAGTGAAACGAAAACAGCGCAGTGCTGCGTGAGAGCCGACAGCTGTGTCGGCTCTGTGTCGGCTGATATTAGTCTTTGTGTCGCAGTCTCTTGTCTGGGTGATGGGAGTGTCTGATGCGCCTCGAATTGAAATATACAAGCAAATACGCCTCGGATTGAGATTTAAATACAAATGAGCCTAGAATTTCGACTTGTGTAGAAATTCAGCAAAAATTTTTTTGCGGCTTCGAGAACAATACTCTGTTCTTTCATTAAAAAGCTATCGTTCTTGTGTAGTGCACTGGGGAGAAAATAAGAAGATAGAAGAGTTTTAACAGAATTAAGGCAAATTTGAGAGTATCAGCGCATCGAGAGAGAGTGGCTCAATACCAGATATCATGAAGTACCATGCCGCTGCTGCAGAAGTTCCGGCTTTTATGGGAAAACATTTTTCCACGCCAACTGCATTCCTCTGGAATTTCATCAGTCTGCGTGAAGCATGCATGCTCTTAGTGGTCATTTTCTTATTTTCAGTGCTAAGACTTCTTCCGTGACTTGCAAAGCATTTCAAAAAACTTTGGCCCTAGAAGGGAAGAAGCCTAATGCAAGGAAATTCTGCCTTCTATGAACATTTCGCTCGATGGGGAAATTCCTTCCCTCAGCGTCGAAAAGGGAAATGAAGGACGGATTTTCGTAAAAAAAAATACTTTCGTTCCATTTTTATGCTTAAAACAGAGTCAAGTTTCTTGGAATTCTAAGGAAGCTCGGCACCCCTCAACTTTGAAGATAATTTTTTTCATGAATTCTATGAGAAATTTTGCTGTTCTGTCAGGTCGGAGGCCCAGATTACTTTGCATTGTCAGAGAATTCATGATTTCAAGGAATGGGAACCCATTTTTATCAGTACGAGCCTCACATTCTGCTTTCGATTTCGAAAGAGGTGTTTAAAAAAATTGAATGAAAATTTAGAAATTAGCTTCTTACGTGAAAAGTTATTCTGGATTATCTCTTGAAATTGGAAATCCATTCACTTAAACAGCCTCCCAATACTGCACATCTAGTTCTGTTCAAGTGCACTACGAAATCTGCAAAAGTCTTTCGCAACTTTTAAGCTTCACCGTAACTGATTATTTTTACCAACCACAGATTGTGCTGCATTACTGTATCAGCTTCTGGGAAAACGATCAATTGAATTCAATTCAAGAGACGAGACGGTTTCATGCATTGAAAACCTAATAGCGGCTCACTTTCGGGGAACTGCCGGAAGTGATTTCAAGAGAAATGTATAATATAAACCACCAATTTTGCACGGGATGCCAATTAACGACAGCATTCAGCCGGTTGCTCTCAAATGTCGCAATAACCCCCCTTAAAAAGCAAAAGGTTTTAATGCGGTAAAAAATACACACGTCTTCTGAAATACACACGTTTGTATCACTTCTATTTCTTTGTGTAAGCCGAATGGCATGATATTATCAATGATGATTTCCATCTTTGCGAATTAATCTTAAAACTTCTTCTTAATTGAATTCCCTGAACTCAAAAGGCATATGAAGTAATTTTCTTGCTTAAGAGCGCACCAGATTGCATTCAAGTGCAATCAAAATTTTCATCATGGTACGAGCGTTTTCACTTGCGTCCTGAACTCTAAATCAACTCAGCCCCGTCGAACGACATCTTTTAGCCTTCTATGCAAATTTAAACGGCGCCTTAGACGCCATGCGAGCGCTGCCACACGAGCACCTCATTTGCGAGCTTTTGCGCCGTATAATGACGTATGGATCTCAGCGGTTTATCTGCGCTTTTATAGAGCAAGGCTCGTGGAAGCGAGAAGATTAGTAAATACGTCTCTCGGTAATGTCATCCAGCGAAGGTCAACTTTATAACGACTTGATGTAATTGTTTTTATGAAGTTGCGTGATGTGCCAGATTTGGTTCAGTGCTGAAATAAGTAGCAATAGCCGGAAATTATTATTTTTTTGAAGTAGTATCAGAACGAACTCCTACAATATTTCTAGCTGTTTCAGTTCGTGTTAGGACGTTGGAAAGGCTGCAGTCTCTCAAGCTCAGAAGTAAGCGAGTCATGTTCGTCTCTTTGAACGCGCTTCGTGACTCGACGCCTGTGATTCGTCAAGTGCAAACTGTCATGCCCTCAAGACGACGAATTATTACTCGTAAATATGGCCCCATTGATAGGCCTAATGCTACACAGTCCATACCGACATTCACATGGCGCTCCTCAGTGGCCACGCAGCTACTCACAGCAAAATAAGCAACACTTGATGGAGGGGTATGAAATGGGTTAAGATTTGTAAAATAAACTGGCTGTGCCTTCGTCTGTAGTTCGTAATTCTCATCTCACCTCATCATGTCATTGAAATGCTTACTCTTTCCTTTAGCAGTTAAGCAACGTAGAGTTGTGATGAACAAAACCCTCGAAAGTTGCGCCCTTGTGGAGCTCTACGAAAAGAAGTTTACTTTTTAAAATCTAAGTGCCCTGATGAAATGCTCATGCAGCATCCTCGGAGGTAAAACCCTAATTTTGGCAACAATAATTTTAAGAATTTCAGAAACATCGAGATTTTCTTATACAAGGCTCAACGAGTCTCGTTCGAAAATAACTAATTCATATAAATTGCTTTATTTTTAATGGAAGAATCATGCAACGAAAAAAGGAAAGCAAAGTTTTGATTGAAGATAATTTGAACGACATATAGTCTCTACTGTGATTTAACGAACAAGTTATGTTTATCGGGCAACATTACTGCGAAGTTATACTCGAAAACGACTTATTAGCGTTACTCATTATTTTCGTGATAATAAAATGTGTCTCATTATACACGCTCATAGAATTTATGATAAAAAAGCTTTATTGCAATACAAGGATTTGTTAGGAGGTTTTAAGTCTATAGATTTGCTTGCACAATCGCCTATTAATTACTACCATCATCAAAACTTTGAAACGCATCTAAAAGTACGTTCGAGCGACGTCAAAGTCAACCAGTATTCCATAATTCTGACTCAAAATAAATGAAGTTTCATTTTATCATCAACTTCATTTCAGATTACCTTATCGATTTTATCATTGTATTTGAAGAACTCTTCAGTGATTTTTAGTCCGCCAATTAACAATGGAGAGCAGCCAAGCGATAATGGGAATCAACACGACCACTGATGAGAACCTCATTACGTGCTCAGCCGCAGACCTACCGAGTTAATTTTTTTTAAACTGTCCGATTCTAGACCAGCAGTTAATCCTTTTGGTACCGTGCGATCCTGGCCCACGATGTGAATGCGCGTGCTCAAGTATACCTGGGTCAAACCTTCATGGAAATTCTGCTGTTCATGGGGCTGTTGTGTTTGGCATTGTGATAAAAGAAGCAAACATTGATTATTTTTTATCCGGTTTAGGATTTGTTAAAGCTATGAACCTTATCCTCAAAATTAACAAACAGTGAAATTTCTGTGCTATGAGCGCTAATGAACATCTACTCAGGTATGAACATCGTGAATAATGGTTCATATCTTGAGTTATGAACTCCTTAATTGTGTACTAAGCCGGGCTCGCTTCTTTACCTGTTTTAAAGTAGTTTAGTTAACACAAATTTGAGAAAACCCGCTTTTCCTAAGGATTCCCTTAAGAGTAGAGTTAGTTTTTTTAACGGACAGGGCGCAAATCAAAATCCAGAATTACCCGAGTAAAGTTTAGAGAACAATTGAAATGATAAAAAATTGAAATGGGAACAATACAAGCCCATATTAAGTTAAATTGCCATCAAAGAGTAAATTTCGAAAATTCATTAATTCATTTTAGGTAAAAATATTTAAGAGCTCAAATTGCAAGGGTAAATAACACAAAGTCAATTCCTGTGTGAATAAACTCTAAGTGATGTGAACCATTCAAAATTCAAAACATAAAAATTCTACGATAGAATGAAAAGGACATCTAAAGTAATTTTTGCTGGAAAAAAGACATGAAACATTCCATAGGGATCAAAATCACAAGACATAAGTGGTAGGGCCACTCCCTAATTTAGTCAAAACTTTTAGGCAAAGTAAGCCGATCATCGATTTACGATAATGGTGGGCAAAATTTTCAAGGCGAGGGCCGTATCAGCAGGCATTGACAAGTCAGTGGGCCTCCCGTTCCAAAATCGGGTGATGCGCTTAAGAATTATACAATATTTAGAGAGAATGGTTCATAAAAACAAACGGGTATTCACATAGCAGAACGCAGGGTCACATGAGGCCTGCGCTCCGCAGCTAACCGACAACACATTTTCAAGGTTAGCTTGAAGGAAACTTGTACCAAAACGCTTCTTAATGAATTTTCCGCTTCGCTGCATGGCTTGGACATCCAAACTCATTAATATCGTTTGAACGGGGCTGATATGAAGTCCAATGAAGTCGAGCAAGACTATCAAGGCTAGAAAAAATATTTTCAGGGAAACTGGATATCGAAGCGTTTGAAAAATACGAAAGACATCTCTCAAAATCTACATAAGAAAAATGCAAGGTAAACCGAAAATCGAACTAAATTTTTGGTCCAGCACGTATAGAGCACGAAAGAAAGTTTTGGTTATTTATACTCTTCAAAACAGTAACTTTGTTAAAGCATGTAAGTAAATCGTCCATAATATGACTTGTACAGCTGTCAGAATACTTAACCTACTTTCTGACTTGATTTGGCTTGCGTGTTATTGTGCCGGTGACAATCGTCAAGGTGGGCGTTATGGAAAATTGCGATTGAAGCGTGAGTTTTTTCATTTTAAGAGGCTTGCGCTTAATAATAGGCTTAATATATGCTCAATTCATAGTTCAAACCTGGAGTCACGCTTAAAGAATACGAAACTCAGAGCCACTCTTGCTGGCGTCATTGATTGACGTGCCTGCAAAGTTTACTGTCATCAGCCCTCTCATCATTTTGTCCCACGAACCCTCTATGTTGCGCAGTATTGCACCTCAAAGTTAGTTCGAAATGTTCAATTCATGCGAAGGTCGGTTTTCCTTTTCAGCTTAAGTAATTTATTTTTTAAAATACTCAAATGATTAAAATTTTCAGTCATTTCACATTCTCCCAAAATTATACAAAAATCATTTTAATTACTTCAAAGCTCTACGACAGATGAACCGCTTTGGGCTCCACCCTAAAATTACTTACGCTTTAATAATTCATATTTCAGCAAATAATAGCTTGCTGGACAGTTCGGCTGCTGATATTAAATAATTGTTACAGAAAATTTTCACCAATTAATAACCGGTGAAATTAATAACCGGCACAAAATTAATTTTACAACACGTGAAGATGATATGAATCTGGGGCTTTATTTATTTTCACATATTTCATTCCTCCACGAATATTCGGGTCGTACTTAAAAGTCATGCATGGAAATACTTCTTTACGTGCAGTATTGAATTTATAAGAAATTTCGTTTCAGGAGTATTATCGATTTGTATGAAGATAATTGAAAGGAAATTCATTGTACATGAAAACATTTGAAACATTCCGCACATGTCGGGTGTCCCACAAAAATGTCCCCGATTTTTTATTTGATTATATCTCCGTTTTAAATTAAGATATTTGAACTGTCTTTTTTTCCACTATGTAGTAAATTTTGTTTTCTTTTCGAAAAATTTAAGTTTTTGAAAATCGTTTAATAACCATTTTACAGTGATTGATTTACTGAAAGAGGTAGAAAAACTATTTGTTCAAAGGAAAAGTTTTGAAAACAACACTGGTGTTCTTCTTCATTTCTCAATACTAACTGATAAAAATAATTTCACAATGATGTATCCTACGTACCACCAAGTATTTAAATTCTCTAAGAGGTTTCAAGCTTTAAGTATTTTCGATAATAGTGTTTCAAGAGCTGAAAGAAAGCGGTGAAATAATCCGCAAAACTCTTCGTTCAATGGTGGCTAGTAGTAATACTTGCCTTGAGAGAAATGAAGGATATTTCAAGGGATAGTAGATTTATTTATTTAAACATTATTCAAGGTTACGATTTGTTACTCTTTTAAATTTTTATTCGTTCGGATATTTGGGAAGTACAAAATTAGGAAGAATATCATTATTGTTTTAAAACATTTCCTTTTAACAATTTGTTTTTCTACCCCTTTCAGTAAATCGATCATTGTAAAGTGGTTGTTCAAACGATTTTCAAAAACTTCAGTTATTCGAAAAGGAAACAAAATTTACTACATTGTGAAAAACAATTCAAATATCTAAAATTGAAACGGAGATATAATCAATTAAAAAGTCGGGGACATTTTTGTGGGACAGCCGGTATAGATGTAGCATTGAGGAGTGCGCTTAAATGCCTGATTTAGCAAAATACCAGACAATGACATTTGTGCTGCTGTTGTGATGCACTGACGCGCAAAAATTGGGTATAGTCGTTTTTAATGACGCTCGCGTTTGCGAGTAAAGATAACAAAGTTCTGAGTGAAAGCATGTGAGTAGCTCGATAGCAATTTGATTGTACAAACGTACCGCAACGTAAATTCATTTTATGTATACACAGACTAACTTTGATTCTCTCTCAGATATACGGAGTTGCCAGGACTTCAGATTGACCGCAACGATTTAGGAGTGTAGCTTCAAATAAACATGAATGAGAGGCAATTAACGAGTGTTACTGGGCGTCACATGAACCCTCTCCACGCGAGCCAAATAATACCGGCGGCGGGTGCGAAGTTCCGCTTAAATAATTCGTGATCCCATCAAAGCCCTGCTTCCTGGACACCCTATACCCGAACAGTCCGTTGAGTTTAGATGCAAAGCTTTCTTTTTATTTAGGAGCTTTGTTGGAAGTGGAAATGAAGTGGTAAAATGTCGTGCACCGCGGTCAAAGTGCTGTATTCCCGTTAGTCAAAGTTTCGTCTGAAAATTGCGGACGACTTTCATTCCCAATCTTAGTCAACATACTGTTTAAACATTACTAAAAAATAATGTATTGATTAGTAAAACAATTTTCGTTAAGGATGTCTTTACATACTACTGTTTGTTGATTGTCGAACAGAAAAATAGGAGCAGAAAGCAGAAAAACTGAGGAAAAATCCATTGCATTTGTTGGTGAAATGCAATGGATTTTCCCAACAATATCTGCTGGCTTAATCGCCGGTAGCTTTACCAGTGCTTTATATATATTACCCCCGGAAATGATCACAACTGACCCAGATATATGAACTACCGCATACATATGTAGATTTGGAAAGGAGCGGCCAACAGAAGCGAGAATTTTGATTACTTTCAAGGTAGATGCGCGTGCTCTAACGCGATCGTCATTTCAATTTGAAATGACACAACTCGCTCCAACTATTACGTGAAGACTGTGTTATTCGTATACTAACATAGCTCTTACTCATGAAATGTTGGAATTAGCTGCCTGCAACGCCCTGGTATTGAATATTTCATACTTCAGCGTGCCCTCTCATGCATAATGTTAATTACAGCTTCCTCCGCCCTGAGACCTACCAGAAATTGCAGGGAAGCGGTCGCTTGCGGCGGTCGTATTTAGGCCTCCAGTATCAAATGAGCTCGGCCGAAAATTTTCAATTTCAGGCTTGTTGGAACAGATTCTTTTCATATTTATGCAAGCTAACAATTACGTTACCCAATTTGGAAACCTCTTCTATCATTTAGACGTAGTTCATGGAGAAGTTTTTGGCACGAATTACAATGTTCTTACCATCCCTATCTAACGCAAGCACAGTCTATGACTCTTCTATATTTTTTAGGAAATTTATTATGATTTATCTTTTTAGTAAAAAGCAGACGACAATTGCTCAGCAATATCACGCGTGAAAAGAGTCAGTTGCCAGTAACTGAGGGCTGTTTCTCATGTAACATCGCCAAGTCTACTCGGAAGCGTAAACTCTACCACGAAATAAATCATTTTTTGAAAATCCGGCTTCGGGTAGTATATTTTAAATGAGATCTTAGAAGCATTACTCCTAACCGCTCATCGTGGAGAGTAACCTCTTTTTATATTTGTTTCTAAGAAGGTTGTGGTCATTGCCTTTTGCTTCTGTGTCAGCACTGGCAAATTTTGTTCTATTTGATCACTCTGAAGTCGCCACCTGTACTTGAACCCCACACTACATCCGTTGCTGCTGTGCACCGAGCATTCGAGCTCGACATGCAAGTGCGCACCCGTCAGCTCTCTGTCAGAGCTCTCGCGGTAGATAAGACGATGTTGAGCAGCCAGAGCGCTGTGTCCTCCAAGACCTCGCCTTAAATGCTCTCGCAAGAAATGGTTATTTTTATTTTTCCCGATGAGAGAAAAAAATTATTTCTCAGTGTAGGTGGTTATTTTCCTGTAGGTCAACAGCTGCACTAGATAACTAGAATCTATTTTATTTTTATGGTATATTGTTTAATGCAAGAGTGGAACAAGCCATTATGTTGGAAGTTTTCATAACAGATTTTTTTACGGTCAATGTTTAACGGGAATAAATGAAGGTGGCAGGGCTCAAGTATCACAAGTCATGTAATGCACACTGATGCTGCAGTGTGCTAAGCAATTCTTCATTTTCCCTTCGAAAGAAGGCGTAATTGTGCAGATGAAGTGTAGAGTTTGAGAAAACTTTCAAAGCGGTTCGATAACAGCCTCATTACGCAGCATTTTACGTCATATCTCGCTTGGTCAGGAGTAGGCTTTGAGAAAAACGCGTCTTGGGCATTGATCGAGTATAGAAAATTACTGCAGTTTCTGAAGGATAAAGCAGTGCCGGTCATACATCATACTTTTTTGTATTACTTCGCGCATTGACCGATAACTTTTGTAGAGCACAGTCACATTCTCTGGAAAGTTAGTTGAATGCTTTATGGATTCGTTTTTATATTTGCCTGCTTACTATGAAATAACGTTTATTAATTTTTATTTAAAGTTCTTTCCCTTCATGGAGTGGTTAGATTGGTTTGTTTTCAATGATTGATGGAAATTAATATCCTTCATTCGAAGGTGTTAACGAACTAAATGACTCCGATGTTACATGATGTTAACAACAATGAATTTAACTGTTGAATTTAATGCTCAACTGCCGCAATTTTTTCAACTAATGCTGTGAAACAAAGATCTACAAGTTTACCAACCTAATAAAGAAAATAAAAAACATCGCGTTCCGCAAAAATTCTTCGCTAGAAGTAAAGATTCTCGCTAGTCTTTACTTCGTATGAAAATAAATCATAAATGAAGTCACATTTCCTAAATTACAGTGCAATAAAGGCAGCAATGTCATTTAAAATTTCATTTCTGAAAGAAATACTAAATGCTAAGTGCATAAGTAAAATGTAATTGCACATGTAATTCTCAACAAATACATCAACATCTCATTACTGACCACCCAAGAGTGCAACATCTGAAACAATGACATGAGCTGTCCGGTCGAAATACAAGCCGCTCAAGTTGCCCCCGCAACTCGGGGCTCTAATTTAGCATGAGGTCACGTGCCGTATGGCTGTCCTCTTAACGACTACCCTTGTGTTGGAAGCGCCTGTAGAAGTGCCAGAACGTAGGTGGCTTAAAAGAGCACGGCAGTCAAACGGGTTGCGTCTGGAAAAAAGTCATAGCTGTGCTGTCACTTGAGAACCAGGTGTACCTCAAGGAATTGAACACCTTGCCTCGGTGTAAAGTGGCCTGTATAAATTGGAGTCAAATGTTATTTAGTTTAGCGGTGTAGCTGCGGAATACTGTCAGCTAGAAGAGTTACTCGTGATGACAGGGAATCTCATGAAATGGGAGTTAGGCGCGCGTTTGGATAATTTTATAATCAAGATTTGTTCAAGTCTGTAGCAAATATTCCATAGCAGCTAAATAGAACCATTTAGTAGATATGCAGTGAAAAAATGATCCAAGTACATACATGAAAGAAAGATCGGAACTGAATCACTTGCTTCGTTGTGTAACGTTGTAACTTTTGTCTCAACTAATTAATATCTTATTCGATAAAGTCATGGCAAGAAGTAGCTTCACGGACGCTGTCAAAGTTAGTGACTTAGTCGCCAATAGAACTGCCACTATTCGCAGTGGAGCAGGACCTGAACCACTTGGCTACGTGAAACACGAATTCGCGTTGTAGTCTCTTTGATCTCGAAGAAACCCTGAGCCTTTTCCCGGATCCCTGATTCATGACGGACTTTGAATTTCAAAGTTACTTGCGATGCATAGCTTTGCAGTATTGCGAACGTTTAGAAGCGCGGGGAGAAGAACTCAGCTTTGTTCGCCTCGATCATCCTCGGTCGTGGTAAATAAAAGGTCCGGTATTCCGGTCTGGACTGAAAAAATATATATTAACATTCGCTCTCGCACTTTATCGGAGTATGTGAATCCCAGTTAAAAATTTTAGACGTTTTCAAGTAGTTTCTATGCTGCGGTAGGCAAGACTTCTAGCCGTATATTATTCGGAAAAGCAGTAGTTTTTTGGTCGCCATGACCACTCAATATGGCAGTAAAAAACGACTTCAAAACCATTGAATTTCCTTTGCAGCTTTTCCTAAATTTCCACTTCTATCGGCTACGTATCGACTTTCCACGCACATAAACGGCCACGCGCCGCATCGTTCCGAACATCCTGCCGCATTATTTCGACCTTGCCCGAACTCAATTACACCGGCCTTCCGTACACATACGTGCACACACACATACACACACACGTACACACACACAGACGGACACGTACACACCCACACGTACACACACACACACACGTTCACACCCACACGTACGCACACACGTACACAAATATGTAGATGTACACATCGTTCATCACCTGCCAGAAGGTCCTTCAATTCAAGAGTTGCTGAAGACTGTCCGAGGGGAAAGTCACGTATGGTTTCCATGTTTTGTTTTTCCGTTGGTGATGCTGAAGTTGCATTGCCTTCTCTACCAGTCCCACCACAACGATGAATTGTCATATATATCAATTCACCGAGGGGGTGGAACTCACAGTTGGGCTTTTTCCTCTATTGTTGGTTTCAAATTATCCGGCCAGACGTACTATCCGGTACCAGGCCAGACGTACTATCCGGCTTCTAACGTCCTCAATGGAATTAGGAACTCACGTGAGAGCGAACATCCTATACCTCATAGCACAAATTTATTACAAATAAAATACACCCCCACTTACTATACACTCGCTCTGATATAAACACTGAACACTTTTCTTGAAACGTTTTAAATAATAGAGACACGACTAAGACACCTGTCACACACAACACCAAGAACAAAACTGGCGCGAAAACGCGCGCGGCGCGTGAGACAGCGTGACAGGTTCACCAACCCAACATGTCAGTGTAGTGTTGCCCTCTAAGTCGAATGCAAAGAAAAAAATCACTCAGACGAACTGCGAGATAGTAGTATTCATAATAAACTGGCATAAATTATTATATTGACATTTAAATTTCTAACAACATAAAAACGTTCCATAAATTAAAATTTCAAGGTTTATTTACCAATTTCCTAGTTGGCACCTCTGACTACCAATTAAGCTTCCCTCGGCAGCTTTGTAACTTTGGAACTGCCCCATGCATCGAAGTCGACCGCAAGCCGACAGCGTAGCTTGACACCGGCCTATTGTGGAAGAGCACGGTTCTTCCGCGCTTATAACGTCCCAATTAGACTAGCGGATGGCCGTAGAAAGGGAAATTGTAGTCGAGAGCGGCCGACAAAGAAATATTCTGGCCTTCTGCAGCCATGTTTCACTATGTTCTGCTACCTGTCGCTCTAAAAACGGCATGAATTTTTAACTGGGATGTCTAGGGAAAAGCATAATATTTAATACTCTCACTGTGGAAAAATCGAAGTTAATTCATCACTAGTACCCCAGAGGTGTATTTCTGAGACTCCTCAGTGACTCCTCCATCGAATGTCTGGCAAATCCTCAATCCTATAAGTCATCACCACTCACTGCCGTGGACCTTTTTCTTTTTGACTGTGAGATTCATTGTAACGTCCCGTACCAAGACTTAAGTACTCCTTTATTTTTCATGTAAATGAGCCTTTCTTCGTCCCTCAACTTCCAACATAAAAACTTTCAATGCAGAGCCATTATAAGCTACCTCCAACTCATCATATCCGTTCTAATTAGAGATCATTTTAACGCTTTCCACTGCTTAAATATTGAACGATCATCGTCAAATTGACTACGAACTGTTCACAGCAGCATAAAAACGCTTCATTTTGTGAACTGTTCATTAAATTTTTGAAATCAAAGCCTTTCTAAATTATTTCAAAATCAAAATCGAGCACTTTCAGGCCCCAGCCTATGTACTGCGGGAACGAAAGCTTTTCACATCTATTTTTAGATGGATTTACTTGGATGAATCCTACATAAGCCACATTATAACCAGGCTCCTTTCGAGGTTGATTTTGTACCATGCATAACGGCGTGGAAGCCTGACTTCTGGTGTGAGTGTGTTTTTCTGTTTTCGTAGCCCAGATAGCCGTTGTTAGCCCAACGCCTCCTCAGCAATGCTAGCTAGCTAGGTCGACAGCGCTCCGCGGTTCACGACCCGTAAAACCCAGCGGAATGGCACAGTAAAAATTTTCAGTTTATGCAACTTTTAATATGTATGCTCTACTTAGTGAATTGGTACGAATAATTTGTGTAGAGAATGCGTAAAATTACAGCTTGTGTGCAAGCGCATGTGAAAATATCTGCGTGTTCTATAAGCGAATAAGTACAACAAAGACACGTCCGAATGAAATGCAGAGCCACTAACGCGTAAATACGGTACTCTAAATACGCTTCTTATTTACAATTTACAAGAGACTCAAATTATTCTACAGAAAAACCAGCTTGAACATTGTTTCTTCTTTTTTCGCCGCGAATAAACCATATCACTTTATTTTTGTGCTCGAAATGAAATTCTGATAATTCTTTTTTATTTTCCAAATTTATAGAGGTTGAGGATGACCCTTTCTCTGTTCTTTGAGTTCCATAACTTCCACTGCGTTCTGACAATGCCAAACAATAGAAGAACATTAGCAGATGCCTTATGACGGAGCTGCACAGAGCCCCTCGCTCTGCGCTCCTTGTTTGGCTTACAGAGGTAGAAAGTCGAGATCAACTCGTGAAAATATTGAGACTAATTATGTTTACCTATAATTTAGAGGTAGGATTTACCGACACAAGTTGGCGCCCTTTGTGAGCAAATGACATCCCTAAGTTAAATTTTTGAGCAGAAAATAACACTCTACGTGAATTTATTGCAATTACGATTTTGAATAAGGAAAGATTTTGAAGTACGCCTTGGTGTATTATCCAGTAATTTGTGAAAAAGTCCCAAGATAAAAATTGTGCACGACCAGCATGAAATCTCCTCTGCACTTGTGTAGATGATAAGCTTTCATTCTTTGAACACCTGAACAGAATACCTGTGTAATGAATGCCCTCGGTAATCGAAGCTGTTGATTAACCCTCAAATATGCACATGAGTATTAGCTTTCATTTTAAATATTTTGACGAAGAAGAGTTTTCAGTCACTACGCCTCCCTTAAAGTTGTGATGATATTTTCAGACTACTACCTACTTCTTGAAATACATAGTAAAAACTTCAAGAATCATATATTTTAGCTAAAAGAATGAAGTTTGTGAAATCAAAGCCTAGGTAAACAACGGTTGGCTCTTATGTTAATAGATCCGTATACGAGTGTACATATGTATCTATTTAGTTATAATCATACGACATTATTATCTAATTTTATTGCAAATCCTACAGAGGAACCGCTATGATATTGAATGCTTATCTAGGTCTGGCATTATTAAGACTTGAAATAATGTGAGACTATGATATCGTGTCTGTGTAAAATCGTACGATATCGCAGTCTTGCATCATAAAATGAAATATCGCCAAACGCATAAAATCTCTCTCAAAGTTGCTGAATCAGCAGGAACGAAGAAGAACGGGAGCTAGGTGTTTGATTCCGGGTTCGAACTTCCGGTCAAATGAACCAGTTTATATTTTACGAATACGTTTGCTATAAGCAACGGTGTTTGACGTGAATGAGCGTAATGATACAGTGAACCATTAGCTAGAATCGAATTGAATTTTCTGTTGCATGGGAACGAGCTGAAGAATGTTAAGCACTTCTAGCCTGCACCCACTCCCATGCCCTTTCCAACAGGCATCAAATGCAGTATTGGCTACGGGATTTCAATCCCAGGTATTTCAACCACATTTTTGGGGAGCACCAGCATTTCAAACGCAAGTTTTAAGCATTGTCAGGTCAACAAGAATTTAGGGCATCCGAGAATAATTTCCTCACTCACTGCCGGAATGCCACCGTCGACCTGGCGATTTGTCGATAATTTCAGTCGGCGCTGAGCAACACAAGCTGATGCTAAGACTCGATAGATAGAATACGGGAGCTGGAATACGGGTACCCTCATACTTCTGTACACGACGCAGTGGTGCTGTTCACAGTGATGGCAAAGCGCGGACCTGGCTACGTGTCGGAAATTCAGTCGTGTGAAGCATTTTAAAAATTATCTCTGACGTTTAGTTCAAATTTTGCACGCTGCAATTAGTGTGGGAAATCAAACATTGCTCAATTTTATTCCTCAAAAATGAAAAGCATTCCCTTTTTAATTATTTAGTAATGTCATATTCTTTCATTTAGGAAATGGGTATGGATTGCAATCGATTTTGAAGACTATATCTGTTTTTGTTTACTCTAATAGTTCAATAACTCCAAATCGACAGCAAATGAATTCAATTGCTATTGAAAACTTACTGTTCTGACTCCTGAGAAATCGGAACCCTGATCGAAGTTGACTCACTTATGAGGATGAGCAAAGGGAAGTCTACTGTCATACAGTTCACAAAATAATCACGAACAATGTGTTTTTAAGTTTGCTGGAAGTTCAAGGTAAAATGATTCCTACTTCAGCAGCCTTCATGTGAGAACATGACACGCATGCAAGCTATCTTGTTTCACAGCGTCACTGAACGTCGATCTGTACAATAAATTCTACTCGGCAAACTATGTAGCTCGATTCAGTCTCATGTGCAAATCAGATTTAAAATGTCTTTCGATGAAATTTGTTACCTAGGTAAAGCTCGAAGATTTTAATTCATATCGTTTAATGTTACTATCAGTTGCAGGATCTTCCATCGCACAATATTTTCCCCCTACATTTAAAGGTGATGAGCACCTTAGTTTGAGTACTTTATGAGCCCATTCTTTCATGAAGATAGTTCTAAAGTCTCGTAAACTGATTTTGCTAAGCTGTTTTGCTAAGCTGAAGTCTCTGATTTTGCTAAGCGTTTTTAAGGGGAAATTCTTTCACTTACAGACATAAAGAGGAAAATCATCCAGAATAAGCTCACCAAGTTGCCCTAAAGAAATCAGCCGCGCAAGAATTATTAAAAATATTTTCCCGCGAACAAAATATCGATGCTGGTTTTTCCTTTCCAATATTTTCAACGACGGAAATTCCATAGGCGAAATTTATTTAGAGAAGAAATTAAATTTCCTCCGCTGCTGAAATTTTCCTGACATTTTTTCCTCGGACCACTGCAGGACTTGATTGTTAATTTTCCCGCTTAAAAATAATGCGTAAATCAATGCTTTTGCCGGCTAACACACCTCGAGTTCCCTCACATCATGAAGACGAGAGCGCATTTTCTTGACTAGCATTTCACTCTCAACTGACTCAAATTTGCACCCGCGCATGGAGGGTAAAGTCTTAAAATAAAACATGGAGGTCTCAAAAGCCCTTTCTTTTCCAATGCAGTGACCAATACTGAAACGACTTCAAAGTTTACTCTGCGTAGTTTAAGTTTCAGAAAAACGCTAATTATGATTGAATTAATCGCTAAATCCGACTGTTTTGAATTCCCGAATGGTAAAAAGTGATTTCTACCTATGCAGTTTGTACTTTATTATTTGAGCCCGATATTCATTTCAATCTTATGCTATTTTTTGGGGTTACCTGTTGAATAAAGTTTACTGGATAACCGTCAGTATTATAAAAATTTGCCTAGAATACTGCCAACATTTTCAGTAAGGAAAAGTCTGGTATTATAGGAAAGATATATTTGATCGCATAATTTATTCACATTACGTAGAAAACCGATATAAATTATTCTTTCATTCTAAAATCCTGATTTATTTTCGCGGAACGAATGCTCTAATAAAATTCCTAATATGGGTAAAATAATCTTTGGCAGGATCTCCGCCTCGTATACATCAAAGACTTAGCTATTTTAAAACTACACGTCACCGGTTGAATTTATTGAGAGTTGTAACTGTAACTGTTGTTCATTATATAACAACTTTAACTGTAGCTGCATTTCCCTAATGGCAGCTAACGCTATAACTGTTGTTCGTTACATTTTAGCTTTGTCTGTAACTGCAGTTTGTTATGTCCTCGTGGTTTGGTGCTCTTTGGATCTCTCTATTTTTTAAATGATTTTTATTTTATTGATCATGTCAAACATTTTTTATTCTCCAGGCATAATTATTATTTGCAATTTATCCCCACTGATTCATCTTTACTCATCCAATTAATTCGAGACATTAAATTCGTGTGAAGTTATTATATTTTCGGAGAAATTAGATCAACATTTAGTTAAAGGTGAGATTCATCATTTCGAAATTCAGTAAATCGATGGAATAATCTTTTGAAATGCAGTTGTTGAACTTTTAGGTCAACATAGTTCATGTAGCGTTGCGTTATTAACAAAGTAATTTTATATTTCAATCAGTATTTCTTCAATGAGTCTGAGAATGAATACACGTAGGATGTTGACCAACCGTTTACTGGAACTATTAATGAAGACACACTTTGATGAAATTCTACAAATAATAGCACGCAATTGGGGATTAAAGAGCAAGTACAATTATATACAACTTTCAAAAAAAGTCTCGATTTTACGCTGATTTTTAAGCGTCGAAAATAACTGTAACTCTCACAGATACGAAAATACTTCGCCTAGCGAGTGAATGATAAGCTCAGGATGCCGACAGATCACAATACTCTCAGTCAAATATTGGAATCTCAAAATTCAAGCAGAGACTCTGTAGAGACGAAATTTCATTTTAGAATGAATATCATCTACCTCTACTAAACTTTTACATGGAGCAATCGAGGGGAAAATATTGTCGCTGTTGACCGATGCTTCAAGAAAAACCAATGGATCGAAACGGAAGGAACCTATTCTTGTTATAATTCTTATCAATCCACGTCGGGATCAATTCTTTGTTGCATCCGTATTCAAACAAATATTTATTTATTAATATTACCATCATGGTCGTCTCGCGTTCTTTTTAAGTATAGTTTTGTGTAATTATTAGCGTAATACATGTACATGTACCGCTCACGCTAGATCGAACGCTGTCGTTCTCGCTAGAACATTCTTCGTTCTCAGAAGTCCTGAGCGCAGTTTGTTGTTTTACAACAGCAGGCCCGGGTAGCTTGTAATAGGACTAATTTTGCCTCGATATCGGTTCGGCGGTGTTTTATATTCATTATGTGATTTATAGAGTACAAGCCGCATAATTTTCGTCGACATTCGTTTCCTTGCTCCTTAATGCTTTTCTCCAACAGCGTGGAACATGAACTCGCGAGTTATATGTGAGACACAACTAACAAGTTTACCCCTCGACAGAGTTAACTTCGCCTGTAGATCTTCGCATGACTGGTTCAGCTGGAACTTAAAGTTACCCCATAACATGTTTAAATGTAACTTCAGCTCACCATGCATACGCCAGCTGAGACTGCAGCTCCACTGCTCCGAGCGGAGCAAATGGACGTGAATGCGACCTATACATGTGTCCCTGATTGGGTGCAGCGGTCCTGCAAAAATTGGACTTCGGATAAACCTGATGCCTGCAATTAAGGCGAGGGAGACTCCTCAACTGAGTGTCCTGCTGATAGCATTTGAGGTGATGGTGGTTCCTAAATTGAATCTGATTCTCTGGCCATGTGATGCAAAATTAATTGGTTTCTCATGAATCAGACACTTGTAATCGATTAATAAGTTTTATTGAGTGGGGTTGAGAATTTTGGGGCTTGGTTAGCGTTCGACTATTTCTTTGCCTCATTATCGAAATAATCGTAGTGCACCTATAAAACATTTTCTGGAGTTTCGGTACTCAAGACCGTTGAACCAGCATCGGCATATATTGCTTTAAGCAAAACTAACCTATTATCAAAACTATCCTGATGATGAATAATAGTTATCTGTGTTCCCAAGCACTTATTAGTAACGATCGGTGACTTCAGTGAAGCGATCTGAAGCATGGAGTGTGTACAGTGCGAGGCGGTGCATCTCACAGACGTTATCTGACGCTAGTGCAGGCTGGGCTACCCTGCTCTGCACCGTGCCTCATGCACTGCAAGGATAACCGCACCACAGTGTTTATTGAAAGTTCATATCTACAGCGAGCGCACGTGCAAAACTGTGTTTCTTTATGCGATGTCAAAATGGAGGTCTCATCAAAGGATGCAGATGGCCTGTGCCGGCTTGTCCGGTCCATAACGAGACAGAGCTGCGCATCTCATGATACACTGCACTCATCAACTCGACCGTGACGAACTGAGTGAATCGACTTCTGTGCCTCGCTCTACTTTTGTGCAAATTACAGTACGCTGCCATTACGAATGTCTATCAATATACAAAGACTTTCATCGAAATTAATTTGGAGGCTTTCGTTGAACGAAATTCAGTCATTCACTACTGAGTGCGCTGTTTTAGTAAGCTTTTCACCAGCATTATTAAGGTTAATTCGAGACACTAAACGATGACCCTTGTTGAAAGTTTCGGAATAGTTAACATATACATTGGGCTATAAAGTCAATTGTGGTCATATCTAATGAATCGTTGCTACAGCAGAACGTTACGTAATGTGGTATCACTGGTAACCCCACCCGAGCAAGAGCTGGTTGTGGAGGCTTTCATTCACTGTCCATGTATTAATGATGAGATATACGTCATTTAATGATTTGAAAAAAGTAATGGGAACTAGTTGTACCAGACAAATGTGTCAAGCATTTTGGCATTCAGTGATGTTACTAAATAATTTGAGCTAATGGAGAAAGCACACGAGAATTGACTACACGCGGCTATCTCATTCATTGCCAGAGCCATTGCTGCATGTTATGCCTTGGCTGTTTAGACTTCCATCCACTCCCTGCATGCTTTAAATCGCCTTTTCATTCTGAGGTTGTTAATTTCTCCCAACAACCTCCGAACAAGTTCACAGGATTATTAGTTAAGCGTTTCTGCCAATCTCAATTAGAGAAAATTAGTGCAATATTTAATTACGGTGTAATAGAACATCCTACTCGAGTGATCTCATTAGAAGCTGGACAATTTTATCTTAGCCTTTGTTGAATTTATACATCATTTAGCTGAATGGCGTATTAACAGGCTGCAAATCCAGCTCTAGTATTAACCGGAAAATTCTGCGTTAAGTATTAATGGTATTCTTGTTGTGTTACATGGAAACTCACTGGAATAGATACTGATTGCATTCTTGATTTGCAACATGGAAACTCATGGCATTAGATACTGATGGTATTCTAGTTTTGTTAGATGGAAGCTCAATGCATTAGGTACTGATTGCATTCTTGTTTCGTAATTTGTTAGAATAATTGATAATTCATGCATTTCTTCTTCGAAGAATGTTAGTGTTTTTTTAGTTTGCTTGCGCGGAGTTAGTTTCAACATTGTAATTTCGTAGATAAAGCTCGTGTTCTTACACCGTCAAATTGTGCTGTCAGATAAATAAGGTATTGAAATATTGTTTTAGCTACCTCGTAAAATTGTGATTTCCGCACATTGAACCATCATTAAGGTATTAAAATGTCCTTTTTCACCTTGAGAAATTGTGATTTCCGCGCCATGTACCGTCATTAAATGAGACCCAGGAGAGCGAGTGGTGAAGAGCAGACATCTGAGAAGAATAATATTAGTAGACTGTGTACAGGTGGCCATGGTTCGTTTACCATGGTGGTGGCAGCGTAGCTACGAGCGGGTCCTCACCTTCCCTGGCTCTTCCTTGTTAGCGCACTTGAAACAGAATTAAAAATAATTGTCTTCAATAAAGTAAGATAGAATTAACTTGAATAAACTAGGATATGGAGAAGAAATGAATATGTCTACCGTTCTTTAATTTCCCCTTTAATTTTATTTTATTCTGTTACATTGAAATAAAATGGAAATGATCCAAACAGAATAATATAGAAGAGATTATGAGGTAATAGAATAGAATGAGATAGAATAAAGTAGAGTCAGACAGAATAATATAGAAAAATAAGGAATTCAAAAGAATAGTGAGAAATAGAATGGACTGAACAGAACGGAGCAGAGTGAAGTGAAGCGGCGCAGAGCAGGCAGAATAGAGCAGAGTAAAGCATAACATTGTAGAACTGAGCGAAGCCGAGCAGAATATAACAGAACAGAGCAGGAAAGAACAGAGTAGAATATAATAGAATAGAGTGAAACGTAGCGCAACAGAACAGAGTAGAACAAAGTAGAACAGGACAGATTAGAACATAGTACAACAGAATATAACATAGAAGAACTAAGTATAGCTTCAAATTGAGACTAATTTTAAGTTTCTAAAGTTTCCAGGTAAATTGTGCAGAAATATGAGCTGAATAACGAGTTCCAGAGTTGTTTCAAAAATTGTTCCAGCGGTGGTCTCAAGAATTTATTTTAGAATGTGCACTATTAATCGGATAGTAAATGAATGGGTTTTGATATTACTCAGATGATTATGCATATGTATATAATGTCTGTAGAATTACATTCAACACTTGATTGGGAACTTCTGGATATTTTGGGATTTTTCACCCTGCATGTGCCAAGGCCCTCACACTCCCTCATTGTGCAGTGAGAATCAGGTGATGAAGGAGGAACTTAATTCCTTGGTAATGAAAAAACGAAATTGGGACTGAAAAAATACATAGAGGTGGATTATAATAGCTAGAGGAAAATTCCTCCGCCGCAACTTGTTATTAACGAAGGGACATTAAAAACAAGCTGAAAGATTCAACGTATTTTCACTTAAAATAAACCGTTACTATGACGCTGTTATTATAGTTCGCAAAAATGCAATAAAGATCACACATTTGATATCAAACGTGAAATAGTTAACGCAAAATATATAAGCCCAGAATGATATGAAAAACTCACAAAGGAGGCGCAAAAATTATAATGCGTTTTGCTTCGAAGCCTTAATTATATATCAGCTTATCACAGAGAAAAAATACAAAAACACGTTACGCAATTAAGTGCCACAAAAGAAAAGAGTAAAAACACTGATCATCCCGATCTGAGCATTATGGGATGCTATAAATTTCAATGATTCTGACACAACATAGTCTATTTTCCTTTCTGGAGCTTTATATCTAGACCACTTTTTCAAGCGATACGCACTGAGACCACTTGTCCTACCATTAATTACACTTTTGAATTGCACAGAATTTTAATCATGAAAAAGATTATCCCACCGAAATATATTCCAGTGCGATCTTCATCAAATAATTTATCTAATCAAGGCACCATTCGTTTCATATATGTTCTACTGATGTTTATAGCTTACGTTAGCGCGTTTAGAGTTCCTCTGGCGATGTTACAATCGCCGTGGTCTCTTTATTCATATGATTCATCTTCTTATAGATTCGTTGTTAATCGTTACAGTCACACGCTTCATTCTCTTATATTTCGATCGTCGTAACATGAGCTTCGTTGCATCTTGAAGATCTTGTGCGTTTGTTCTGGGTTTTTACAGGCTGACGAACATTGATAAATTGCAGGGTGCGTGAACCCATAACAAAAGCAGCAGATTGTGTTGCTGCTGTGGACAAGAACAAATTATTTGTCAAGTGCTCTGAATAAAAGTGCAGAACAAATCAAGTTGTGTCGAGTGTGGGCAACAAATTGTTTCGTGCGCTCAACTCAAGGATACTCTCTTGCATTAATAAAGAACCAATTTCAATGAATTTTTGTTATGCAGTGAATGTTAAAAGTAGTATTTTTCACCCTCAACATTCTCAACTCGGTAACTACAGCATGGCGATGGCGATGAACTAGCCGCGACCCTTAATGCGCGAAGTGGGTTAGTTATCCTCCTTCTGTTATCTCCTTGTATAAAACCAGGTGTCCCGCAAAAACTTACCCGACTTTACTTATAATTGATTGTATCTCCGCTTTAAATTAAGGTATTTGAATTTTCTTTTTATCATAATGTAGTAAATTTTGTTTACGTTTCGAATATTTTAAGTTTTTGATAATCGGTTGAACAACCACTTTACAGTGATCGATTTGCTGAAAGGGGTAGAAAAACTAATTGTTCAAAGGAAAAGTTTTTGAAAAAATATTGATATTCTTCATTTCTTATTTTGTACTTTCCATGAAACCGAACAAACAAAAATTTAAATGAGTAACAAATCATTACCTTAATAACAGTTTAAATAAATAAAGCAATTTAGTATCCTTCGACACACCACTTCATTTCTCTCAAGGCAAGTATTACTTCTAGCCATCATTGAACGAAGAGTTTTGCAGATTATTTCACAGTTTTCTTTCAATTCTTGAAACACTATTATTGAAAACACTTGAAACTTGAAACCTCTCAGAGGGTTTAAATACTTGGCAGTACGTACGATACATCATATTGAAATTATTTTTATCAGTTAGCATTGAGAAATGAAGAACACCAGTGTTGTTTTTAAAACTTTTCCTTTGAATAGTTAGTTTTCTACCCCTTTCAGTAAATTGGATAACCACAGTAAAGTGTTCATCCAACTGATTTTCATTAAACTTAAATTATTATTAAGTAAACAAGATTTGCTATTTTGTGAAAAAAGACAATGTTAATTTAAAACAGAGATATAATCAAATAAAAAGTCGGGGACATTTTTGTGGGACACCTGGTATATCATATTTGTCGGCGAAGATAGAGAGATATTTGAAACTTCAGGAATTCCATATGAAAGTTTGCATGCGAGTGTGAATTAACGTTTACCTCAATCTCCTCCTCCACTTCCTTCTCCCCTTCCTCCTTCTCGTCCCCCTAGACTTTTGTCTAGGATCTGGATCTCCTAGACTTTTCATTGAAGCCCCCTTTGATATTTGATTTGCTCGACATGCGTCCATACCCTCTCACTGGTCACACTGAAATGCCTTTGGCGAGTGATTCCATCCTTACATTCTCCTCAGGCTGTTGTGCTGCAGTTCACCTCATTTTCCATGGCACCTTCATGTGTTGTCTGTTATTTACCCTATTTATCTGCATCCCTGTTCTTATTGTCTGGCTGTTGAGCTAACTTGCCTTCAATCTATCCTATTTTCAAATTTTATCCCGACGTTGACTTATTGAACCACAGCGAAGAAAAATTATATCACCAGTCCCCATTTATGCCGTTGAAAACCTGTTCGTGCTTCCCTAATGTATACTTCCTTTCACAATAGCTCTACACGCATCTCTTGTCTCCCGCTGTTATTAACAAGCAGAACAGTTGCCCTGCCGCACGAATTCCAAGTCCAAACTTTGAAACACAATGTGAAATTGAAGAACAATGTTTATACTTCCCTGAATTATCATTTTTAATTTATCTGTATGAAAAGGTGAATCTATAGTAGTTTCGTGGTTATAGTTCCTCAAAGAAATTTACATCATTTTAATTCCCAATGACAACTCCATAACTTAGTTTGAGTTCATAATTGTTGTCTAACATTTTTGCTCGAAATACATTCTTCATTTTGTGACAGATGGTCATAACGATCCATGGTCATGACACCCGTCACATGTAGCTGTACGCTGTCATTGGAATTATACTCTGCATTGAACAGTGAGAAATAAATACCAGTGTTCCTCACGTCATCTTCCAGTGCGTATTCTTTCTCTGAAACTCGATCGACCGAGAAAAGTTTTATGAGTCTCTAAACTGTTTTTCCGTGAATTCCCGGTTTTATAGAGTTTGAAGATATAATTGGACAATTTCTTAACACAATTTGCGAACGATCCTAGACACGTGTCATCTAGCCGTTTCCGGAGCAAATTAAAAATTTTAGAATTTCGACTGCGTTTCTTTTAATATTTTGAACATGATTCACAAAATAATCACATTTTTTTCACGTGCCTTGATAATAAATTATGTTTTCTAGATACATTTTTTAAACTGTACAACTTGAACAGGCCTAACAAACCTTCTGGGTCCGTTCAAGCTTTGCGTACAAAAATATACTAGCATGTCAGTAGATTCTGTTGCATCGGAGAAGCGTCGAATGTCATCATTAATTTTATTTAAAATTCACATTGGGTTTAGTCTTTCGTTATTGGTCTCTCCTGAAAAGAGATCCGATCCTCAAACCCGTTACAATTAGCGGCTTTGTTTGTTTAGACTCGAGACGAGAATATTGAACATCTATTTTTTCAGGAAGAAATCCTGGTCATATAACAAGCATTCATGCCGCCATGTCAAACGCAATGATAAAACACTGGTGCAAATGCAAGGAATGAAACTAGAGACGATTTCTAGAATCTGGAAATTTGTAGAAGATTGTGCAAAAAGTACTTAGTTTAAGTTAAGCTTCAGTCTTGCAAAGAAACTAAAACTTTCTCTCACAAAATAGCTTCTCCTCAGAAAAATACTGTCGATTCGAGATATTGCAAGCTTAGAAAAGTTCTCTAGCTCACCTCGAGGAGATTGAAGCTCAGAATGATATTTCTATCACACTGAAGATTGCAAAGCTGTTCAGTACTTCTCGCTATTTTAGCAGCTTTGTATTATACATTGCCCTGACGGATATGCAAACCAAAAACCGTTAGACTTGATATATGTACTACATAACTAAGACTGGCGCACACCCATGAAGAAGTAAAGTTCAAATATTTTCCCATTTCTCTACGTGGCCTATTTATTCCTCATACAAAGCGAGGTATGGTTTCCAACATCTCTTACCACAAGCTTACCGAGTTGAACTCTGCGCCACATCACCTAGCACTCAAAAGAGTTTCGATAAGAGACAGACCGGAGGTAAGAAACACATTTTTGTAACTTACAGAATACTGGACGACCCGATGTTCACCTGCATACTGTATGCACGCTGCGTTTTACGTTCTTGAGTTGCTTCAAGTACTTTCAGTCGGGTAGTCACTACAGCCTTTATCAAAACTGGTTTTTGAGAGGAGCCACTCCTTTGTGGTTCGAGTCACAGCTCCCTTTTTTCTATAACATGCACGTACCTGGAGTGCAAAGAAAAAATTAAAAGAAATTAAAAATCTAAAAGGAATTCAAGAGCTTTTAAATCATCCACTTTTCAGAATAAGAAGAATTCATTCATGCGGAGTCCGCGTGACAAACAAGAATAAAATTAGCCCTAAGCAGTAAGCAATGAGGTATCAATCGCAAAAATGTTAAGCTGAAGTGTGTAAAAGAATAATTGTATACAAGCTTGTACTAGGTATCCAAAAAAATACGGTAATATTTTGTTCGCATCGATGTTTCCTATGACGTGGATAGCAAAGAACAAAACTGACTTGAGATTTTTAGGAAAAAAGTAAAACGACTAAAGACAAGATGGCATTTTGTTTAACAGCTAAAATCAACCGCTACTGGCACGAGTCCAATATGTGTTGGCTCATCTTTGGGCACTAAATCTACGGTGAGTTTTCTGCATTGGAGCTTAAGGAAATTATTGCCGGTTTAACGCCACTAATAAAATCTATTCTCTCCATATTTTTTTCTCGACGAGTTCAATTCACAGGAATTTCGTAACAGCATTACGTGCTGCGGTTATCTTGCAACACTACTCTCCAATTATGATTCCGACATCCGATATCACAATTCAATTTTGAATTCTGAACAAACTTAAAGTCTCATTTCAGTCTTAGTTTCATTTATTGTCGCATGCACGTGCCGACGTGGCGACATGAAGCCATGCACTTGACCTTTGTTGTCATGCTGTAAAACATAGGCAAATAAGTATATTTGAGTGATTTTATGTAAAGATAGATGTATATCTCTCAGCAGCACTATAATATCTCATATTTTCATTGTTTGTAAAAAAGAAACAGTTTGTGGCGCAAATACCTAATAAAGTTCCTTTGCATGAACAACAAACACCAATGGGATTAAATATTGAAGCAACACAGACAAGACACACCACTTTGATTTAGATATTGATGTTCTATTTTATTCAACACTGATTCCCTCAGCATAGAGTAAAACTACAAGAATAGAGTAACCTGAGTTTCAATGTCTGCTTTTAAGAATTCTAAATATATCTCAAGTTCATGAAGACTAGAGGCAACTGTGGCTTCGACTTTGGTGGATTAAACGGAATTTCGTATGCAGTTATTTGCGAGCGCGCTTGATCAGGTATTCCTTTGTAATTCAAGATTGATTTGCTAATGGAAGGTTCATTTGATATATTCAACGGAGGTAATTAACTCGTTGCCTCATGCATGTGTACAGCAAAATTTGCGGCCCATTCTTGGAGAATTTCTGAGCTCGACTTGCATGACCTGTTCTGACCTCACTTTACATACATTAATACCGGTCAAAAACACTGGGTATTCTTGTAAGATCATCTCATGCTACGTGTTCCTGGTTCTCGCTGTACACAAACGTATTAAAATACAGCGCACTCTATCGCCTGCTTTTTTTCAAGTTCGATAATTATTGAGCATTTCTAAATTAAAAGGCATGTCGGATGTTTATCTGTATAGTCTCAGAAGCGCTAGTAATTGGCCTTATTTTACTTACTGAATGCTTATTTAGAGTCAAATTCATACGATTTTTTTTCATGAATGCATCTTAATTTTTCAATGGAAAGGAATGATGACTGTCGGGCTGATGAGAAAATTGTGCTCATCGTCGGGAAGTTGTTGCAACAAACAGTGAATGCACACAACGTCCTCTGAGCTTAAAATATTCCTATCCTTCACGAAACGCAACCGCAACACATACGAACGTGTTTCTTTATACAACACCACGACTGTGTCTTCTTTGAAAAAAATAACATCAGTTAGACGTGAAAAAGCTCTGCCATATACCGCACGCAACGCTCGAAAACGGCGGAAGCGGCTCTCAGGTTTGGCTCACTTAGCGTTATCAGCTGAAATGAAGGGATCTTCTTTGAAGCGTGACGAGCACAGCGTCCGCTGCATCGCATGGGCACACCCGCACGCCTGCCTCGTTCATGGGAGGCGCTCCATTTGGCATGGCCTGCATGCAAAGCTATGAAGGCGGCGTGTGAGACGCTTTTGTTTGCTCGGGCGTCGGCTTCATTATTGGCTAGTTGTGATTCTTCTTTGGTTTATGATGTAAATTGCTCGGAATTATTGCTGAATTTTGTTGCGATGATGGAGAATTATTTAGTTCTTATTTCCGTTCTGTGCTCCTCGCTGTATGGCTTAATAATCTGGAAATATGATCTGCAGTAACTGCCATGGGTGTAGCGTCGGGTTTTTGCTGCGCGAGTTGTCACTGTGTGTAAACTCGTATTTGTTGTTAAGTAATTTTTATGTTTAAAAAAGGATTGCGCATAGGATTCGAGTGAAAAACAGCGGTGACATTGAGGGTTGAAAATCTCTACCACAAGTTTATGAGCAAAACTGTGGTTGCAGTGGGGAACTTTCAAAAACGTGAGTTATTTTAAAAACAAAATTAAATTTAAGTCAATAAAAAATTATCTCACAAACAAAAAGCGGTCACGCGTTCGTTATTCCTTCTATAATGTTTTAATATACCAAAGAATTTTACCCCGTGCATCTGGAACTGGTTCTGAAAACCGACTCCGTTCAGGAGCAAAAATTTCAATTTGATCACACCATGGTAAGCCTGCATGTCATCGGAGCTGCATCAGTGCAAATACAGGCTCAGGTCTCGGATTTCAGGGTCGCTTTGAGTAAACATTGCTATGCTAACCTGATTCTCGAAACTATCATGCTATCCACCAGCGACGTCAGGACTCATTAAAAATTCAAACATCGTCTATTATCCTAATGACTAATTAGTAGAGTATAAAGTCATTCTCGTGCTGTCAAAACTGACGCATAAAATTATGAGGATTTTATTATTTAATCAGGTATTTTTTTCGAATAATATTTTTGGAAAGCAAGTCCCGGGCACTAGTGTTTTACGCTCTACGCTCTCCCTCCGTGCTCCCAGATTACCTCTCAAAGAACTAAATACCTAATTAAAGAAAATAATCTTACTTTGGGTTCCCAGTTTTTGCTCGGTGGCAGAAATTTTGTTTTACGAATAATATCACCATCGTTTTTTGTCTACCATATTTTCTTCGTCATTTCTTGCATTCATATCTCCGACCTCATTTGTCTTTTTACAACGCTGTTTTTTGCGCAATGAGCTTTTTTTTCTATATTTACCATTTTCAACTTTTCCATCACTGTCTCTTCCTTCTACATACATTTTTTATAGAATTATAAGCGGCATCATGATTTTCAGTAATAACTCATTTTAAATCTGTAGGATTACAGTTTTTAATCTATTAATGTCATGCTCGTCGTAGCTGTGAGACTAGCGAACTTGCCTCCGTCCAGGCAGACCCTGGTTCGAGTCCCGGCGCTGGTGGCGATTTTCTCTGTTGGGTATAGGGGAAAAATTCCAAGCACAATACCCCACTCTACCCAGGTGTCTGAAATGGGTACCGGTCTTGACCGGGAGAAAGCGTAATGGCGTCCTGGCGTTAGTTTTAAGGCATTTTAAAATCCAATGTATAATGTGATATGTATCAGGCTTGAAATTGGAAATAAGGCATCCGTAGATGCCCTCATTATTTTTTTATTTAAAAAAAAATTTTATATACACGTGTCATATCCCACACACATTGTACAACTTGGATAATTACTATTAAACTCATTACATTTTTAAATTCTTCAGGGAGTTGCGCATCAATGTACACGGGCGCTATGAAACATTGAGTCCATGACGCTTTATTCAGAATTAATTCTCTTCGCCGCAAAGTTATTTAGTGCAGGGTATTCCACAGGGAAATATTTAATAAAACACGCAAAGGAAAACACTCTGCGACCAGCGCGATTGCAGTGAAAGAGACTCTCTTGAGCATAATTTGAGCAATGACTTTAATGGACGGTGTAAAGAAATTGCCAGAGTGCGTATTCTAAAGCGCGTTATAAATATCTCAGCTTCCCTGACCAATTTGAATGCAATTCAGGGGAGAATATTCGAAAAAAATTTCTTCTCTAGCGTACATTAAGTTGCTCGTGCAATGGTCGCTATTGAGAATGTTGAGTGCAGCAGCAGTATTTTAATGCGTCATCATTCTGAAAGGAATTGAAAATTTCAATTTATTCAGCAAGTCTTCATTAGTTTATCGCGAATATTCTAGAATGCTCGACGTAAAAACGTGAAGTGCTCTAGTATATTTTTGTACAGTGCACGAAATTAACTTCAAGCACAGGAATATATTTTCCAAAAGCATTTTGAAGGGGATTGTCTTTCTGTGTTTGTACTTAAAACCAATTTGTTGCAAATTTAAAGTATAAGGTAAACGGCTATGAAAAGTTGAGTATTCTAGTGTAAAACCTACGAGAAGATTTGCAATGCACTAATACGTAGGATCTTTAACTAATAGAGGAGCATTAAGTATCCACGATACCTTGAATCGAGAAATAGATTTGATGCTTTGCCTCGAGCTCTATGCGCTTCCTCTTAAATTTTTTACGACCAATCAAGTCACATAATAAACTCGTACAAAGTAGCTCTTGATGATGCTCACAACAGTAAACAGCGTTGAGATACCCTCAGTTTTTACGCGTCAGTGTTCATCTTAGATACGTAATATTAGGGTCAAATAACCTATTTATGATCACAAAGCTCACACCGAACGAAAAGTATCAAGTAGCGCTAAATCAAAGCGAGTAGCAATTTAATTAGTGCTAAGAAATGAAAACGCGAAGCAGAGCGAGAAATACATTTAGGTTACGCGTTTTGAGAATTTGTCCTATTAAATGCAGGAGGGCTTGGCCCTTCATGAGTTGCGGGTTATTTCATAATCAGGTGTATCTTCATGGGAGAAGATAGAGGTACTCTTTCGGAACATTTTAGAGAGGAATCTAATGAATAAAATAAAAGTTCAGTAAACAGCGATAAGAGAATGTTTAATTGTGTCCGATCACTAGAGGTTTAAGTTTACTCTATGAGCGTTTGAGAACGCATGTGTCTGGTATAATAAGCGTTAGATTCAGGTTAAACGCCTCTTGCACCGCATTAAATATGCACATTACAGTAACGCATACGTGTTGTCAAAAACGACGGTGTCGTATCAAAATTAGGGTTATGATTTATTCGTGAAAACTCGTCTGAAATGAACTTTTTAAATGTCCTATCTCCAGTCGACTCCCCTATTAATTGTTATAATGTAGTTTTCAGTTAAATTTTAATTATTAAATGTATTTAGTGTAATATTTAGTGTTCAGGTTTTCAATTTGCAGTGGAAATGGATACACAGGCAGGCCAACAAAGCAAGCGACCAGCTGTTAGTTATTTTTGCACAGGAGGTTAACTATGACATCGGAAAATTGAGAAGTCTTCGTTACCCTATTATATGGGCCATGCAGAAACAATGCTCCCAGATGAAGCTACTCCATTCAACGTACGTCCAGTATCTAGTTTACGCGCAATAGTATCATGCATAACATGTTTCATTCAATCTCTACAGCGGCAAAACTCTTCCCATACTCGGAAACAGAACTTTTGTATAGATACTGTTCTAACTATACTGTTCTAATGAAACATGACGCCCTCGAAGAAAACGGGAAAACTTACTGTTCAATATTGCGATGAACTGAAATACGATCTATGCTTTTAGCATGTCAATATTGGATACAAGGCTCTCTTCAATGGCAGAATGAACTAATATAAAAATGCAGGATATTAGCTTGCCTCTGGAAACATATCATCTTTTAATTCCGCCTCAGGCCGTTTAATTTCGTGTTCCATTTTTTGCAAGCTCGATTACGCACATTTTGATCGGGCAAATGCATTCAAAGTCTTGATTTCATGATTGAACTAAATATGAGACGTCATCGGACGAACGTGCGCCATTAATAGCATCTTGACCCCTTCTCTCATCAAGTATTGCAAAACTCTAAATTAAGAATTTTTCAGGTAAATAATTAGAGTCGCTCTGTAGAGTTGCTCAATTACTGTGACGCCATCTGCTCCCCAAGCTTCAGTGAAAATTGAAAAGCTAGAAGGGCCTGCAAGTAAAGGCCTTTTTATGCGACAGAATAGATATCAAGTTGAACCTATTGTCAACACGTTGTAATATTCATGCAATCGAAGTGAATGACGTCAATCTAGAGCTTATTTTAGGTACGCTGAATCACTTGGCAATAATCGAAAAGGGATTTGAATTCTGAATTCCTGTTACCGAGCGTCAACATCAGCTAAAAAAATATTGAAGATAGCTTAAAGGCATGTGAGTTTGCTGGATGTTTCTTCAATTCAAAGTGCATTATGTGAATGCTGAATCACTGCACAAAAATCAGAAAGTGTGTAAATTCCGCGTCTAGAATTCTGCATTCTTAGCTCGACCCATAAATGTGGAATTAAAATTTTTTTTACCAAAGTTTTGAGGCATATGAGCGTTCGGAAAATCCCATGTGAGTGCAAAAATTATTCTTCAGTTGAGTGTAGCTTGAAATAATATTCTTCTAAATAACCCTTGTATTAAACATTGTGATGCAGTGGCTGGACTCAGTGAGTGAAGACGCGACCATGCGGTGAACACTGCGCAACTGTAATGACTGGACAGTGGGCACTCTCGACTAGCAGATGCTGTGTGCTGGCAAGGCAAAGAGAAACATGAAAAATGAACAATTTCGTTGTATAGGGCGAGGAAATTTCGCAGAGCATTAGTCACCCTGCAGGCGTCTGCGTGGGAATACCACCATTTAAGTGGATGCGTGCTTCGATGGATGAGGTAAGGGATGGCTGAAGTGAATGGTGTGAGCAACATGAGCTGCCGTTGCGGCGCAGTGTGTGTTGTGAGGTGCTCACGAGAGAGGAAAATTGACGAAGATTAAAGCTAGTTTCCACACAGCACAGTTGACTGCACCGGTGAGCTGGTGTGCAGGTGGGCTCCACGGTAGAGAAAATTCTATCTTAGTGGGCACGGTAGGTGTGGCGGTGGTCGTGCTTAGTTCATTTAGCAGAATATTTAAAATGACCAATGTTATGCACTTGGCTGCGACGTAGAAATAAATCCTGATTAAAGATTCTGATGGTTATAAATTGAATCATGCTGTGCATTTCTCCAACTAGCGAAGATTTTATAACTCTCTGAGGCTCCGACGCTTAACTTGATGAAAAGCTTAATTCTGATTAATCGGATTTAAGCAGCTGCGAGTAAATGAGCCGATTTAAATTTATAACTCCATGACGTATAGGCTCAACATTTCAGCAAAAAATAGAAATTTCATGAACGGAACTGTGAATGTATCTTATGTGTCGCAGCATTGTGAGGGCCACCGACCAAGGGAAGTTCAAAAACTTGTAAATTTCATTAATAACATTGTAAATTTACCGAACCAAATTTTCTCATTGACACTTTCAACAAAATTGTCATTAGCTGGAAATAAGTTGCTTTAATTTAAATTTTAAAAGTTATCCTATCAAGTTTCCGCGTAAAGGCGTATGTCTACTTTCTCTCCTTAGTTCAAAATATGTCAGCCTGTTTACTGATATTCCATCGCACCAAATGCGTGTCACCAAAATGAGCGAGAAGTCTCCGTAGATTTCAGCCAGTAGAACACACACGCGTAACTTTGACCGGACAAATCATTTTCATTTTCTTCGAATGTAGCATCATTTGCGCCATGACGTCGCCGCTGGAGCTGCCACTGAGATGTCAGAACCGCACCAAAATAGAAATGCTGGTTAGCTGAGACTGTGAAATATGTCAGAGCTGTCAGGAGCAACTCGAGCATTATTGAGAAGCGGTTGTTGACTTGCATTCATGCCACCTTTCAGCTTATTTCTCCCTCACTTCAAAACGTGCCGTATTACCGTTGAGGCTTGCTTCATTTGTAAGCTTTTAAGAGTGGCTTTAGAAGCTGAACTTTTTTAATTGAATCAATTGCTTGCACTTAGCAATTAGACAAGTTTTTCAATTGAGATGTAATTTCATTCCGTTTATCTTCAGGAGTTAGATTAAAGTTATCGCTTCGTCATACGCTTACGATAATTTAACAGATTAAATTTTATGCCGTGTGGTCTTCGTTCTAATTTTTAAAAGCTTCATTTTGCAGTTCAGCTGGCACACAAGACTTCATTTTGAGCCGCGCTTTCATATTGAGCATGTCGTTGACCATCCAAGATGCAAAGTTTAAGTCAAATCGATTCAAGCTGTAATCCGCATCGCTAATATTAATATTATATTTATTCTTGGAAATTTAAATTTGATTAGATATGATGGTCTCAAAAGTCGTTATGAAAATTTTCTCATAATTGTGGAGAAATTGTGAATCCTGAGAGATGCCGAATTAGGGCCTTAGTATGCTTATCAAAATGTTCTATTATTAAGAAGCTCGGCTTAATTTTTTTGATGTATCATAGTAAGAGACAGGCCTTTCGATTTCAATCCTACCAGTTTGTAGATTTTCTGTTTAGAAGTAATATTGAAACTCTTTTTGGCTCTGCTTAAAAAAATTGGTGAATTTGATGGATGTATCGGATCTCCCATGTAAAAGTCCACTTCAGGAAATTGCTTGCATTAAAAAAACCGAAGAATTTTTCGTACTATTTTTTCACTTGCAGCACCAAAGCGAAAGGGAACGTCGTTGCTTATTGCGAAAATATGCAGTGTGTTTACAGGCTCTTTTCAAACACCGCCTCGTTAGTCCATGGGAGCATTTCCTAGATTACGAACGTACGCCCAGAGACTCAGGCTCTGGTAGGGTGGTGAATTATGAGCTCAAGTCCTCCCTTAATTGCGGATCGCTTTCCAGAACAATGAAAAATCATATTCTATTTTAGATGGACGAGTAAAATGTAGCAATTCTGTTTAGCATGAGCCCCGATATAGCGAATGAGAACGAGCGGTATGTTTTATATCCTTTGTAAGTGGACATGTGACTTTTTTCTGGCAACTGATTGTATTCATTTCTGACGCACAGTACGTTCTGCGCTGTATGAAGATAGCGCAGTTCTCGGTACACCAGAAAAAGTGGATTTGCTGCAATTTAATTCCACGGAGGCATTTAGTTTTCTCATATATTTTTCTTAGAGAAATGTGTTTACTCAAATGCCTTGAGAGCCTTTCTGAGATATTTAAATTCATGCAGTTCGTGCATAAAAAGTCCGCTTACCAAATGCGTAGAATTATTTTGCAACATAATACTCGTAGTTCACTTAAGAATGACGAAAAATGTTTGTTCTAATTACGTTGATCGTCATATGGAGTTTTCTTTCTTGCTATTTTTTTAACGAAAAAATGGGTACCCCGCGTCTATTGTCAAGGTGAACAAAATATTTCGGAACCACATTTTCCCATTTTTTGGGCCAATATTTTTTAGGCAGTAAATGCCCAAAGATATCATCGGCTTTCTAAAAATTAGATTTTCAACTTGAAAATGAGTTCGTGAACAAAATAGACTTCGTAGCCATCAAAAAAGCTTTCAAATTTTACAGTGGATTCCTGATACGGCCCAACTTTAAATTGCCCTCAAAACGTGCTCGTATTTTATGGACAAAGTCGTACAGCGCGAGCAGTTTTTTGCTTCCTCAGATGCAGAACCGTTCTTTTCGGCCAGTTTTCTTCATGCGCATGACCTATAACTCAGAGCGTGTAGCATGTGTCTCTTGCTGCTCTCGTGTTCCTTTCGAGAATTTATTCGCTTTTTTCACTGATACTTCTTGTATTTGTTGAGTCAACCCCTGAAGTCTGTGTTTCCCGTGTCTGCCCATTATTAATTTGAGTCACTGTTTTATTCTTTAAAAGTACTTTCCTTCTTTTACTTGGTTTCGGCTATAAATTTTGATATCGCTATTTCTGTGTTAGGTGGGTTCCACAATTTTGATCGCAAATGTTAATTAGTTTGTATGAGTGCTATCTAAAGCTTAAAACTCATTTGAATTGCGGTCAAGGTAAAAACGACAAAAGAGTAACTTTGAGAGCAGAAGGTATAACTACATTTTCATTCTACAGCATTTTTTTATTTTTGGTGTACTGATTCAATTCTGAATAAGCGTTTGAAATATTTTGCACAGACCAATGTTAAATAAAACAATGCACTAATTTGATATCACTAAAATTGTCGCATCATGATTTCAACTACGCAAGCCGTATCTATAATGCATAAAATTATGACACTGTTAATAACTCTTCAGCCCAGCTATGGTTTGCAGTGCGCAACCAACCTACTCACAACCGAAGCTTATAGCGTCCCGATTCAGTGAGGTTAACTTTCTTATTAGAGCTGCTCAGTATTGATGCTCTCATTAGACCCTCTCGCTACATTAGAAGAGAAGAATTTCTTCAATGTAAAGGCCCATTGAAGCTCTCGCGCCAGCTGACGTCAATAATTTCTCTCACTGAAAGAACCTTGGCGTTGTACTAATTAAAAGTGATGCTTTAAAATAACTCGTTGCGGATAGCTTAATTACACCCGTTGCTACTGCAGAGGCGCCCACCGAGTGGCCAAATGTGGCCACTCGAATGGCCAATTGCAGAAGGAAGGCATTACGAAGAAAAAATGGGAAATTATCTGCCTCAACGAAAAACATAGCCGCAATTATTCGTAAAAACGAAATTGTGACTTAGATATGTGAACAGCGTGCTTAGAAAATGCATAATTCAGAGTTGAAAAGCACACTAAGGGGAGACGTTTTTCTTATGTTTCATTAATATGGTCTAACCTAGCATTATGTGGAAACGAGCTTTATGGTTGCTGCTTAGTTCTGTACTACGAGGGCCCGCAGTATCGTTGAAATAGAAATGAACTTCATCAAGCAATAGAATATTATCAACATTTCAACTTGGAGTCTTTACCTTACCTCATGTCCAAGGCTATTTTGGTTACAAATTTACTCGAAATAAATTTCAAGTAACAAATGTCAAAAACAGATGGATGAGGTAAGGGATGCGAGTCTGAATTTTTATTTCCTGACAAATAGATATTTGAAGTTGAGTTAATTGCAGGCTCTGCGCCTCAGTTACATGTGCAGTGCTAATGTGACTCTAATTTCTGCAAGTGTATTGCTCAAAGATTGTGTGCAACGACGTGTGCGTGAAACTAATGCTAATAAATAACCAAATTGTTCCTTTCGATGCAAGTTATTAAGAATGTTAATCATTTGTCTTTAGGAAAGAACAGTTCTGGCATTTCTTTCTTGTACAATTTAATAAAGGAAAGAAGCCGTTAGAACCCAACGAAACACGATCAAATGTTTACAAAAAAGACTTAAGTTTCTCCACTTCTAGAGTGACTTACATTTTTCTCAAGTTGATCTCATACGTTTTTTGCAAGAGAGATTGCCTTTCTGCATCAATTAAAAGAATGCATGCTCGAGGCAGCAAAGTCTAATTGTACTTCATCTTGATCTCGACGAGGCCTTCGAGGAGCCTCTTCGGCATAACCTATACTGTAGATATAAAAGCTGATCCAAGAATCATTTACCTCACTGATAGCCTTAACATGACTTGAAGTTCTACTCAGCTCTATGCAATAACGTTGATATGAGCGGATTGTTCATTTGTTTTGCATCAGTCTCTTGAAAACGTGGAGGACACAGAGGAGCTTCTGAGCGCTGATCAGAAGAAAACAGGTCACTTGAAGCAAGGCTTGACGAGATTGAAGACATGGGCGCTCCTACATTCCCTTAGGAACGACTTTATCTGGTCTGCAATTCTTGGTAGATAAATTGCAAGCCTTCTGTTACAATTATTTTGCAGCTACGCTTGTTTTTCGTATAATATGTTGGCTCGAACATATCGGTATGACACCTGCAGCTAGAATTTGAGATGAACGCGTCATTATGGTCGTATTACAATGTTAGTTAGAACTTCAGTTCTCCCAGCAAGCAGTAAATTTGAAAGATTTTTCTATGTAGAAATAACTATCCCTAACAAAATTTCAAGATAATACTAAGCACTCCTCATCTTGGTTTCAAAAACATTACATTTTCTTCGTCATTTGAACAGCGACGACGTGCCAATTTTCCCACTGACATAATACAGTCTTGCACTGCATGAAAATTAGACTTTGAAATATACTCAGTTCTTAATGGGATAAATGTATCACATTGATTGCTCGTGGAGGAAAGCTAAATATCAAGTGTATAACATTCCGTTTATTAGGGTTTGGTGATCCCAGCGGCAAGCCGCGGACCTCCACAAGACCTGAGAAAAGCTGCCTCCAGACTACAACCGCATCCGTTCCAGAGCACCTCCGGACCCGAAGCGCCTAGTCAACCAAACACGGGACCTGAGAGAAGCCGCCTCGCGACTATGAGAAAAGGTGCCCGTAAGCTACAACGGCTTCCTGCCTCCAGCACCACAGGCCCACAAACTCGCGACCAATCAGGACTCACGCCCGGACTCAAGGCTTGCACTCGAGGCCTACATAAGGCGACCCCAACAAGGCTCGTGGTCACTCAAGCCCTCGTCCTCGTTCAAGTCACATCTCCAGCACCAGCCTCGTGTTCCTGCATCTAGCTTCCGAGATCGACTTTGTCTCTCGCGTACCTGCACCAAGCTCAGGAAACCGGCCCTGCCTATCGACGCCCCAAGGTGTTTCAAGGTCTTAAACCTAGTAGCTTCTTGGCGCTTCAAGGTGTTTCAAAGCCTTAAAAAAGTCACGTTGCAACGCCCCGCGCCGGCGTCGTCGGCCAAGCCGCTCTACGACATCTCTCGCCCGCTCCGGCCGGCTAGCCTCGCCGCAGCTACTTACCAGCTACCACGGTGAACCGCGTGGCGGCTGGGCCCGATCCAGCTGACTAGCCTCGTCTCGGCGCCCCGCTAGCACCAGCCGACCTGTTCGTAACAGTCGCACGACGTAGCACCAATCATCACGTCTCGCCGCTGCGTTCGTAAGTAGCGTCCTCGCGGACGTTACCAGCTATTGGTGCTTGGTTCATTCATTACGTCATTCCCGAATAGGATTGTGCTTCAATCATCACGTATTTGTGCTATTCTCGCATAGGATTGTGTTTCAATCATTACGTCATTCCCGAATAGGATTGTGCTTCAATCATCACGTATTTGTGCTATTCTCGCATAGGATTGTGTTTCAATCATTACGTCATTCCCGAATAGGATTGTGCTTCAATCATCACGTATTTGTGCTATTCTCGCATAGGATTGTGTTTCAATCATTACGTCATTCCCGAATAGGATTGTGCTTCAATCATCACGTATTTGTGCTATTCTCGCATAGGATTGTGTTTCAATCATTACGTCATTCCCGAATAGGATTGTGCTTCAATCATCACGTATTTGTGCTATTCTCGCATAGGATTGTGTTTCAATCATTACGTCATTCCCGAATAGGATTGTGCTTCAATCATCACGTATTTGTGCTATTCTCGCATAGGATTGTGTTTCAATCATTACGTCATTCCCGAATAGGATTGTGCTTCAATCATCACGTATTCGTGCTATTCTCGCATAGGATTGTGTTTCAATCATTACGTCATTCCCGAATAGGATTGTGCTTCAATCATCACGTATTTGTGCTATTCTCGCATAGGATTGTGTTTCAATCATTACGTCATTCCCGAATAGGATTGTGCTTCAATCATCACGTATTCGTGCTATTCTCGCATAGGATTGTGTTTCAATCATTACATCATTCCCGAATAGGATTGTGCTTCAATCATCACGTATTCGTGCTATTCTCGCATAGGATTGTGTTTCGATTATTACGTCATTCCCGAATAGGATTGTGCTTCAATCATCACGTATTTGTGCTATTCTCGCATAGGATTGTGTTTCAAATTATGTCATTCGCGAATAGGATTGTACTTCAATCACCACATATTTGTACTATTCTCACATAGGATTGTGTTTCAATCATTACGTACGTCTCGAATAGTATTGTATTTCAACCATCACGTATTAGTGCTGTGTTCCAATCATTACGTAATTTACGAGTAACGAACAGTGCTCATAGTAGTCACCGAGGGCCCTGTGTAATGGTCCGTGTTCCGTGTACCTAACAGTCCCCAATATAATTACCGTGTTACCCCCGTGTTGTCCATATCCTGCCGAATACGGTTGTACCTCAGGCACTCGCTTCGGGCTATCCTATCACGAAAAAGATAGCTCAAAGTCTGCCCGAAGCGTGTTGCAGCCTGGGGGAGAACACCACAAGGGGTTCTTGTCATGAAGCAATGCGAAGTCGAATAACAAGAGCATGAGTATTTCAAAGAGATGTTTCAGAGCACCATCTGTTGTTATACATTTTGTGCGCCTCCGATACCTTCACGGAACGACAAATAAATTGAATGAGAAAAGGCGACGCTTACACAACAACATGGGCCTTTGCGACACGTGACGCGCTAAAACATGAGCTTAGTTGTAGCTTTGCTTTCTAGAGAAAATCATGCCCCAGATCTTTCCTCAACTGCAAATTCTGCGTGCAATACAAGTGATCAGGTTGACAGTTTCGCTACGCTAAAGTAAAGTTTACTCTGCCTCCACGCAGCTTACATGAGGTGCAGACGTGGATGAGTGTTGAGAGGAGACTGTTTGGAAAGTATTTCTCCGATATGTGCCTTACTTATCATAGGGCATGTTAAAAATAATTCTATGCAAATATTAAGATTTTACACCACCTTTGAGTTCAGATTTTGTTTTGTTCATTTGTTTTCGAGTAGCATGGAAGGATTTGCGCCTCGGACAGCGCGATTTGGAACCTATCCATGGTGCTTCTCTCATCAGTTAAGTAGAGCGGAGTCGAGTCGCACTTCATGGCAGTGCAACCCTACAGCGACTGGCGCTAATGAGACCGAGCCTCATTAACTCTGAACGATAGCTTCATAATCTGGGAACTTCATTGTCTGACTTTGATTAAGTTCTACTTAGTATGAATCAGTCGATTGGGGAACCTTGTGACAAATATCGATGTTTTGCGAACAGTTTCGTCTCCAAAATTAGTCCATTTTAGCTTTTGTAGCTCTCGATGTGCTTTATGGGAAATTCGACTTTACAAACATTTTGAAGCAAATCTTTTGATAGGCGATAACGCAAATTTATTTAAAGTTTAAAAGCGAAGAATAAAAATCTAAACATTTTTTGAACGTTTCGGGATAAATCCCATCATCGGCTGGAAAACACACGACATGAAAAGAAATGTAATTAGTTACAGACTACAACGGTTCACAAGATTATAATAAATTAGATGGAAATGCACAGTGGGAAAGAACTAGACATATTATTCAATGCTGGTCTACCCTTTAAAATATGCAGTGATTCTAAAACGCGTACATCAGTGAAATTTGACCCTTGTCCTATGATTGAAAAATTATCGCTGGAGATTATTGAACAGCAGTTGTCTGCATGAACGCGGATTGCAAAATGGGGTAGTTGTCCTAGCCTTGATCCTGTGCGGTAGCTGACTCCCCTATGCTCAGCGATCCTCTGTCTTAGGGTACGACCGGAGCAACCGACGTACCGGCCTGGTTGCGCACTGTGCACAACTATATTCATAAACAATTAAGGATCACATCGCAACGGGAAGTTGATCCTTGAAACTGAAAAACGATATAATATAAAAGTTGTTTACATAATTAACATGTCAATTAATTTTTAAATATTGAACCACAAGAGATTTCAGCTTTTCTTTTATTTTCTCGGATTGTGAACTGCAACATGGGAGAGAAATGTAAAGTTTGTTATTAGGGTTATCGATGGACGGAAGACTTTTAAGCTTTTTGGACAAAAACTGCTTCATCTGGTATTCGAATGAAGTAACTAGATATCCATTGTTGAAGAATTTTTTTAAGAGTTTCAAACTCAAAATGAATTTCATTAAAATTTGATGAAATTGAGAAAACATGGTTTGAAAGCGTCTTGATGCTATTCAATTTGAATTGTAGGTACAAAAATAAAAACTCAACCCTAGTCCCGAGAACGTTGTTTTCCTATAAATGAATGTTTGAAATCTCCCATTCACTCTATACTGACAAGCAATCAAGGAAGGAATATTGTTCTTGTTCTCACCATCCATCGTAAATTTGATCGAACTATGTTTAGAATTCAAATGATCAAGGAATTGAGATGCAAGAGATTGTTCTTTGAACAGCAAAAAAGTATCATCGAAGTACCTCTTTTAAAACACGGGTTTAAAATCAACAGGACAGTCATCGAACCAGATTTTCTCACAATTACACATGAAGATGTTAGCAAACGTAGGCCTTAACGGCCAACCCATTCCCAACCCTTCCAGCTGACGGAAAAGACGACCATCAAACAGAAAAAAAGAATTAAGAACGACCAATTATAAAAGGGACTTATATGACCTCGTTAGCCCCCAAACCCCTTCAGAACCACCTGCGAATAATTTATAAAGACAAATATCGATAGTTTCAACGAGTGGAATATCGGTAAAAAGGCTTTCAAAGTCAAAAGGAGCCATATAAAATGAGTTTGCGTCATTAAAATTGCATATTTCAGGAGAAAAACTGGAAGAATAATCAACAGTATATTCATTGATAATCAGCGGTTTGAAAACAGGGAAAATATATTTTGCTAAATTGTAACTAGGATTGTTGTACGCTGAAAGATAGGCCAAAATTGAAAATTAGTAGCAAAGGTAGGCTTGTGAATTTTTAATTCCTGAACCGGAAATAAACAAGGAGTCGTAGTAGCCTTCTTTCACAATAAGGTTGTTTTTCTTCAATTTTCTGATAAAATTATTAATTTTATCTTCAATTTTCAGTGAGTATTTATGCACGAGTTCAAATATTCATTGAAACTTAGATATATCGGATATTATAGACAGTAAACTAGCGGTATTTTGAGCTTTATCAAGTATCACAACGCCACGACCATTGTCTGCCTTGCATACAACGATATCATTGTTCTGGGAAAACGCTTTGAGGAACTTAACATCATCTTTCGAAAAATTTGGAGATATTTTTTTGAAAGGCTTAAAATTGAAAAAAAATATTTGTTAGCAGTTGTTTTAAGTCTTTCAAGAAATTCATTGCGGTTCCCACATTGGATCCGTTTCAATGACAATGCTGGCTAAGGGCAGTAAACATTGACCAGCTAATGGCGGGAGTTTTTATAACAACCTGCAGGTCACGTAACAAATATTGAGCAGCTTGAGGAGAGTTCAAAGAATAGTTAGACAGCTAATGGACATTGAGCATTGAGATGGAGGGAGCTTTGACGCTACGTGACCACAACACACGCACGTAAAGCTTCGCCCTCACTGGCAAAGCCTCAAGGCTGCCTGGCTCATGACAGCATCAGTTACATTCGGCGCAAGATAGCCAGGGCAGTCTGAACAAATGTTTCCACTTTTCGATTACATTTCAACGAGGAATGAGTTGTAAGTAATTGTAAGTTATGAATCGGATTTGCAAATGGTAGATGATTAAATAGGAATAGCTTGGATATGCTAACATGTGTATGTGTATTTCAAGCGCCCCACTTTATTTATTTTAGCGTGGTTTTCCTCACAGCTTGTTAGCGTTGGAAATATGCAACAACGTCATCACGACCCAAGTGTTAGATACGTTTACATAGTTGTTTACAACATCATTACCAAATTATTTTTTAAGCCTCTTTTTCGCGAAAATTACTAAGGAGAGTTGAGAGTTCAGGCGGGCAAAATTGGAGACGCACTTCGCAAAATCGAACTTTTATGGATCTAAGAATTAAGAAATAGATCGAACTCGCTTTCGGAAGACCGAAGACGCTACCTGCTAAGAATTTCAGCGACTAGCTTTCACTGACCGATTTAGAATTTTCCTCAATTTCCCCGAATCGAGTGAATCTTCACACTGCCAAGGCTTGGCCCTTTTCTCGGTATTTAACAGCGATGAGCTGTGGGCTTGGCTGCGCGAATTGAAAAGTGCCTCGAATTTCCCAACCTACATCACTCAATTCTTGGCTTTATCATCCCAAGTGCACGTGCGGAAAATAGCAGCTCAGCCGCGAGCCAAATTAAATATGGTATAGCAGTAATTTCAGAAGGTACAATTTTGATTTTCTTTTCTTAAAATGAGGAAGGAAAAAATAGAAATTCCCGATTAAAATTGCAAAATACAAAATGAGCACATCTCTTCAGTTCATTGAGTTAATTGAATTAATCTTCACTGCCGCTCCGCTGACTGCAGGTTCTCAAGGATAGCTAATGCTTTCAAGCAGCCTGTAACCTTCGGCAATTCACGTATAAAAATATTTGTTTTTGCTCTGTAGAGATATAAGATAAAGCTTCAGACCAAAAAAGTAATCCGCTGACGTTTTCATTGTGCGCACAGCTCAAATGTTTTATCAATGCGCAGAAACGATATGCTTTCCATGGACTTCACAGACTGCACGAAGTTTAACGGATATGCTTAAGGAACAATTTCGTCTTTTTTTATATTTGATTGAAACTACTCCAAAAAGCTGGTAAGCCTGAAACGAACCGATTCAAAAGCCGCGAAAAACATCATTAAATAGGGAAAAATTTGCTGAAGATGAGAAATAGCATTCACCATAAGGGACCATTTTGTAAACTAGGTGCAATAGATACAATGCTGAGGATGAGTAGCTTGAGACTGAACACAAAACGTCAATTTGATCCCCGTCATGGCGTTCCATTTCTGCAGGGGACGCTGACAGTGCCTGTTGAGGTTTATCAGCGTTTCAGCACTGTGTTGGCTTCTCACCGGCTGCCTCAGTCGCTGAAACTTCAGAGGCGTAGCCAGCCGAAAATTTCGGAGGGGGGGGCTTTGGGGGGTACAGGATCCGTGATAAATTATTTCACGGGAACAGGCATTGCAATGTTCATCAGCAATATTTTTATTTTCCTACTTAAAATGGCAACTGAGACTGGCCCCCCAGCTCAACATTTCTGGGAGGGGCGTGGCTTAGGTGACCTCCCATCCCCCTCTAGCTGCGCTAATGGACCGTGTGGTCCAGGTTTGTTTCGCCGACAATTTTGCATCGAGTGGTAACACTTAAAGCGAGGAGGTCTAAAAATGAGGCCCTCTAATGTGATCCAGTTAGCGAAAATATGTTGCCTCTTGTACACGATTCTTGATGATGAATTTGAAAGTTGAATAACAAGGAAGGATGACCACAATGAAATAGACAGCCGTTTTCTATTCGCCTTGCTGTTAGAGACCAATGGGTATTTAATAATTTTCATTCTACTTTAGGATTTATAATTCTTAATAACGAAACATTGCACGAAAGCGGGCGAAAAGCGGCACGAAAGGGGGCGGTAAACTCCTCTGAGGAAGAAGAGGAGTATACCTACTCCTCACGAGAGGAAAAAGGAATGTAAAGGTACAGTTGGGGGGAAGCGTGAAAAGCCTCCTCAAGGCTTGGGGTAACTATAGGGGGCAAAACGGGGGAAAAGATTCCTTGAACCAACTCTGTGGGTACAATTGAAGCTTGAAATAAAAGTAATAGTGATGAAAATTCAAGCGATGAAAATGAAATTTAAAAGTATGCAATAATAAAAGATATGGGTAGGAGACGTGCTTATATAACCTGGATTTTGAAGCGAAAATATGTCAGGGTTAGCCAGAAGCGCGGGAATGAGCGGCGAGCTATTGAGAAGGATCATGAAGAAGGAAGTCAGCTACGTATATAAACGGGGCCTAACAACTGAAAAGAGGCTTTGTGAAGAAGGTGTTTGGGAGTGCTGCACGCCGTCGTGAAGATCTCGGGTGCAAGAGAAGATGTGTTTGTGAAGAATCCCCTTCTTGCGAAGAAATTTGTGTTGATGGAAAAGCTAGTGTTGGGCACCATGCGCATCGTGGCACCAGTTCCCCGTACCAGCATACCTCAGAGCATCAATGTACGACAGAACCACGTACCGGAGCGTTGTGCGCAACAGCATCAGAGAACTAGTCCATCAAGGATTAGAGAACCAAAGTACCAAGCAAATCATAACACCAGCACCATGCCCATCGTGACACCAGTACCCCGTTCCAACGTACCTCAGCGCATCAATGTACTACAGAACCACGTACCAGAACATTATACGCAACAGCATGAGAGAACTAGTTCATCCAGGACTATAGGCAACCAGTGTCCCGAACGCATCACAACATCAGCACCACGCGCATCGTGACACAAGGACCTCGCACTCAGCGTACATCAGCGCACCAGTGTACTACAGAACAGTATCAGGAACACGAAACAACATCAGAGTGCACCCAGGACCCAAGAACCAGAGTACCATGGACAACACAGTAGCCATACCCAGCACCATCGCACCTCAGTGCACCAGCGGAAAACAGCACCAGAGTAGATCAACTCCAGAGTAAAACAGCACTAAAGTAAAACAACATTAAAGTAAAACAGCACCTGCAAGCTACAGTGCAACAGGGTACGCGAGCGTCACTACACTACATCGCTGGCGTGTCAAAAGAATGGCAGAGTGGCTTGCCACTTTCGATGACCATCAGCAAGAGGCGGCAACGGAGGGGGCATGCTAGAAGCGAACGAAGAAACACTTTGTAGGACGAACTTCAGAGTGAATTGCAGAGTTCGTTCTTTGTGAATTAATGGTATAGTGACATTGCGTGTCGTGACGAGGCCTCGTAAGAAAAATACGACATACAGTGTTCAGGTGTTACGGGTAAACGTTTCATAGTCCAGCGTGTATTCACGTTCGTTATGGCATGTCTCGTAATAAAACATAATGTGGTATTTTAGACAGTACGTCTCCCACCTTCACATTGTGCAGTGTTCATATTTGTGTCTCAGATATAGTAAATATCATCTGGTTGTTCTGTGTTATGTGTAACTTCATGATGTTTTTTTTCAACTCACGTTTTTAATTCAACTTAATGAGGGAATCTTTCAGGTATTCGTTACTATCCCCGCGTTGATCAAGCAAATGTAAGGTAGGAAGAGCGCTCTCTCTTCCTCATTTCTTTCTCTATCTTTCATTTCTCTCGATCTGTGTAATTTTCCTCCATAATTTTTCCACTTCTTTCTCTCTATCCAGAGTTCATATCCCCTCTTCGTCGCCTTGCGTTCTCTTTACAGAAGTAAGGAGGGCAGTAAAGGTGCCATGACACTTTTTAACTCCATAAATGCATAAATACTGCGACAAATGTCAACCAACAAAGACATTTCCCCCAAAGTGAGATCGGAAACCGGTATTGAATGAAACAATGCTGCATGAGGGCTTGTTGCCTCGAACTCTTTGTGGCCACCGTTGCAATTTCATGCGGCCTATCGCACACCCTCGCTTCGTAATAAGTACATCAAAGTAACGGACACTGATGCATGATCCAATGCAATTGTCTAAAGAGAAAGAACAGAGCTGCAAATCTCCGTGACACACTACGCTTGAATAGCAAATGTTAAGCTAGTGCTGATCGTTAACGCGGTAAAACGAAATTTGGGATCGTTTGTCTCACTCGTTCTTTTGCCGTTCCATGTTCAGATGAGCATATCCATCACATTTCAGATAGCCTTATCTGATGAGGATACGGCAAATTTCAGATTACTTCGTAGGCCGTATACTGAAATTTGCAGTCTAATTGTGTGGTAGAAGAGCACTCAGAGTTAAAACATTCCTCATCTTCAACTAGCTTTCACGAGAAAGCGACAGAAAGCGCGGCAGCATTCGATTTATCAAAATATGGCTGCACAAAATATCAGTGATGTAGTCAGGGATTTATTTTCTCTTTGGTCGTTCTCTCTGTAAATGTATTTATTTTGTCTTTTCATTGTAGACAAAGTTTTTGTTGACTATTTTTCACAATTACAGATTATGCTAATAATTTTCCTCGGTTGATTGTACATGGTGTAAGAAATTTAATTTCTTCACTGAGTTCATCTGTTGCCGATACTTATCAATATGATGAGTGCTAGCCAAATTTTCCGTTTAACATTAGCACGAAACTCGTAACTCGTATTTGGGAAGAAACGTGTATAGGTGGAGAAACTAGAATTTGCAGAGAAATAGACATCTGTTGAGATACTCTTGAGACTCGTTTAAATAGAGATCTACTCGTAATTTTGGCGACGCTCGTGCCTGGGTAAACGCTTACATTTTGATGACGCTCGTATTTAGGAGGAAGCCTTGTGCGTATTTGTGTGGAGAAGGCCATGCTTAAGGAAATATTATACTCTTAGTTGTGGACCTGCTCGTAGGACAGGCAGTAGAGACGCCAGCATTTGTAGAGAAATTCGAACATGTAGAGGTCCTCGTAAGTTTTGACATGCTTTTACTTGAGGAGCAACTTGAACAATGCTATGCAGTGCTTCTCGGCATTGTTAGCTTAGCTCGTGCGAGCCGGACGGCGTCAGCAACCTTATACTGCCGAACTCTATGTCGGTTTGGAAGTGAAGACTCGGTAAATTACAATGATCTCAGTATTGAATAAAACCAATCTAGAACACAGTCTTCGTAACACAAAGTTTTCCCGTACTTTGAAGGTTTAGTCTACTGCTAAACTTAACGTTTTTTAACTTCTACAGTGCGCAAGATAAACTTTCAACTTCTACAGTGCGCATCATAAAGTTTTGAAACCTCCAGTCAGAAATGTTTTTCTTTCACTGTTGACACGAAGTGAGTCTAGAGAAAGCATGAGTCATGGACATGACTGTGCGTCGTTCCAGTATAAGTCCGTGAAATTGACAGAACCTGATTTCAACAACTTCAGCCCCTCAGGGACCCAGGTTTTCTTGGCCCGATCACTTGCCAAGCAATAACAGGCCTGTTCAAAAGTTGACTCAACAAGTTGGCGAGGCGATATTCGGGAGAGCTGAGGCAGAAGTTCTCCGTCATCGGATGAAATTGTAAATTTTGATGCGGGACAAATCTACGGGCGAAATTGGCCGAGTTGAAACGCAAGTTTGTCAGAGAGCTCACCAATACAGTCATTTCTGGTAACATTACAAAGTCAAAAACAAACATTAATTGTTGTATCTGATTTGAAGTGCTTGCAATTTACATCTGCCGGTTATTTCATTTTCCAATCTGAAGATTTTTATTTTCGAATGCTTTCTGAGATAATATTTATGTTTTCAACATGTTCAAAAACAACAATATTATAAGAATTGTAAATTTGACAGTACTGCTTATTGCGTGTAGTTTCCATTGCGTGTTGGTAATGCTAACACTAGTATGATATAGTATGCACTGTACGGTGGTATAAATATGGTAACCTATTATGGTTACCAATACAAGCAAGTGCAAGTCTAAAATATTCGACCCAAATTTAGTAAACGCATGTCCATTTTTCGCCGATCTCAGATGGAACTGATCGTAGACTGAAAAAACTTCACTGGAACATTCTCTCGAATTGGACAAAGAGCTGCTTTAAAAAACGAACTAGACTCAAAGCTAACAATATACATAAACTTTGCATGTATGTAAGATATCAAAAGAGTAATTGATGGGTAATAGATTTCCTTTCCCAATTAGAACACACCGACTATAAATAAGTTTTGACTACATCCAATGATTATCAAATCTACATTAGGGAATTTTTCATCATTTCTGATCTAATCTTGCCTGATTTATTTACTCTTAGATTTGTTGGCTTCTAATCTTAGTAAAAACTCGTGGTTTTTGATCTAGCCTTATGGAATCGTGAAAGCCCAAATAATCCTGCAATTTTCATTCTGAAATATCATTAAGCCTGTGATTTGATGTCAATCAGTCCTGGTAATCCTTTAGCTAATAACCTGGAGATCCTATCATCTACATGTCTATGGATCTGTTAATGATTATCCTATTTATCTCGTAAATCTTGCGGTTTGTTTCCCTGCGACCCTATAACTTCAAATCTTGCGACCCTTCATTTTCAGATTATCAAATTTGCAGTTTTGTAGTGATGTAGCTTATGGAAATTGCAGTAATCCTTCTATTTCACGAAACCTTTACAATGTGTGTGCATTTCTTCAAGACTAATTTTCGATTTATTCGATTTCTCGAGCAGCGGTTAGCATGAATCTGCACGCAATTCCTCATTGAGGTGATATACTTCCGACGAGGGAACTCGTTTTTATTATAAATACATGTACAGAAGCAAAAGTTATATCCAAGTCATTTTGAAAGAGTTTTAAATTCTGCAACTGAACGAATTACATAAACAAGTATTACACTCGGAAAATTTTGGGGCTCAACTCGTTTGTCAATCGCAGTTCGCGGATTAATTTTTCCAGAATAACATAATTTTGACTCAATCGACCCTCGAGATCAGCGCGCCTGTTAAATCTTTAAGCTTCTCACAGTTTCAACAGGGTCCGAAATTTGCGAGGGGAAATCGTGGCTTCATTTCTGCATTTCGAGCAACTTGTCCTGACATGAAGTTCAGAGCTTGAAAAAAATGGTGTTCTCTAGATTTCACTCACATCGCGCTCGCAGTTGAGAAAAAATATGCACAGATTGCGATTCAGAGAGTCCCATCCAAGAGATTTTTTGGTTTCTAACAGTAGATGACTGTTCGAGATGTCCAATCATAGTCGCCAACACTGGCTTTTTACATTTCTTTGTGCCTGAAGAGCACGCATTTAAGCCGCAGATCGACCTCCATAAAGCGTTAGGTATCGTTGAAATTAGGAATATAAGTTAGGCATTTAAGCCAGATCGATCGCCATAAAGCGTGAGGGATCGTAAAAATTTGAAATAGAAATTAGGCATTTAAGCCAGATCGATCGCCATAAAGCGTGAGGGATCGTAGAAATTCAGTCATTACTTCCGATTACACTCGTGCGTGTATTTTCAATCTATTACATCTTTCTATGCTTTTTTATCAGCTCTAGAGGTCAAAGATGCGGCGAAAAGACCTCTTTTAGAATCACACTTGCATGGCGTTATCAGTTCTCTTGCTCGTTCGGTACAGAGACTCCGTGGCTTGTGTGTTGTTAGAGTACACACACTACAACGTGTAAATGCTTATCTTCTTTGCGCATAAGCATGCCAAAATACTGAGATAAACGCCTGCTTCACCTCGATAAAATAATAACGATCATGCGATAACGCACTTTGCCATGCGGTTAGTTGAGAGAGTGGTTCCTCAGCGTATGTGCTCGTGAGCACGCGTAACCCAGGGCGAATAGGTGTGCGCGATCATTTGAACATGTGTTCTTATGGCGCATGACCTAATCATACGAGCAAGTGCACCATGGCATACTGAATATTCAAGCATGTGAGAGCGACTTGAGGCGCGCAGATTTGAGATTCCCGATATTTTGATATTCTTTATTGCGAAAATTTTCTTCCCTTTGCTTGTGCGCCCTACTTAACCTCCGTCGACTGCGCAAACGGCAAAGGACGCGCTTTTCACCTCATTTGACCGCGCAAACTTTAAGTGGGGTGTGATTCAATGACGTACCCTTTCCCACCTCTTCTACATAGTTGCGTGCCACTTTCTCTCTGTCGTGCTTTACAGCCATTCCACTGCAACTGTTTCTCAGATTTCCTTGAAAAGCAGATAACGGAGTTTCGTAGGGACGACTTTCAGGCGCAATCGAGTAATTTCCGTCTTTCTCATGACGGCCTCGAGTGAAGCCTGCACCAAGTTTCAGCCGTCGATCATAAAAGAAAGCCTCGACAGAGTTTAGCAGCTCACCTCAGGCTAAGCTCTTGATATCGAGCGCGATTTTGAGGTTCTTAGAAAGGGTTTCTTCAGTTACTCGACTGGTTGAGGCTCTTGAGTCGAGAGTAGCGAGTGCTTGAGGAGGAATCTATTTATTGACTCATTGTCTACCTCTTGAGAGTGCAGCCGAATGCACTGCTCGAAGCTGAAGTCCTGCATCAGTTGGGAGCAGGCGAGCTATCAGGGCGCCGCGATGCACTTCCGATTTACGGCGGTGGTTGCGACTGTTGCGGAACTTACGAGTTATTTACTGCGATGATGAGTGAAATCTCGATCCCAAATACGCGAGATAGCCCCTGCCCGATCGGTGCCAAGTTTCATATCGTGACCAGTGAAAGACTGATGGATTATAAAGCTTTGATTAGGCTGCGAGAAAAAACGTACCATCTCAAGCGGCGGAATACGATGGTGCTCGGTGATGATTGATAATGCGCTGAAAAACGATTTCGTGCCGCTGTGGCTAATTATATGACGAATACACTTGTGATTCATTGGGTTCTCTTGGACTGCTCTGAATCCTGAAAAATTGTTAAATAGCGCAACCGCAAGTGTCTATAGTGCGTGGTTGATCCACTTAAAGGTATCATTCTTTGTTTCTTTCACTCAGAAACGCACTGCTGATATTCAGTAACTCAAATGAACTTCATAAGCGGTTCTTAATTAAACAAGCGCTGAATGCAAAGCCCGTTTTCTAATTAAACTTCTTCGAAACCCGCTCGTTCTTCACGGTTATAAAAGTATGCCAGTTTATTAGCAAGCTGGTCCACGCTTTTTGGGTACGTAGAGCTGAGAAAAAATGGGAATATTCATTCATTGATTTTCAGCTTTTTCGTTTTTCATCACTGTTTCATTGCTTGCTTAATCCACCTTCCATAAACCCTTAGGCATATAGGTCAAGAAACTGATGTATCCTATTTATCTAACTACGATGAAAAATAACTTCCCAATGAGCTATTTTACACTGTGCTTTTGCATAGGTTGGAATCTTTCTGAAATTTCACTACCCTCCAATGAACAGCAGATTTTTTACTTGGAACCTTTTGTTTCAGCCTCTTTGTTTTTAACGATCAGCTCCATAAATCAACCGTTGAATAAATCACAGTTAACGTCTTTCACAGAGAACTTATTGTTCGAATACAGTGGAAAAAATTAGCACCTTTTCGTACTCTTTTTATCCGCTCGTTACCCTTGACTGAATTATGCCAGTGCATCTTCCTGCCAAGCGTTTTTTGGCGGACAAGAATTGCATGTGCTCGATCTCTACTCGCCGACATTATGGGAGAAAAAGTTTCAGGGTTCTTTGTTTGCCAGTAGATTTTTAAGGCTTGCTGTATACGACTAGCTTGTACTGCTTTTTTAGTTGTTGTAGGTTTTAAAACAAGTATTTTGGCTATATTTTAGAGTTGGCTTCATATTACTATAATTTTAAAGCTACGTACAGTTGATTTTAGGGATGGTTGTATGCAACGAGGTTTTAGCCCTAAAAATTAGTTGTGAAACTAAATTTAAGAATAAATATGCGTGACTAAATTTTACAACTTAAAATGAATGACTTTATTTTAGCGATGACTATATACAACTAGGTTTCAGTGCAAGCAGTGTACAAAATTTTAGAGCACGACTGGGATATGGGGCTATTAATGTAATACTAGACTACTGAGCTGAATTTGTATGAGTCTGTAGTATAGCTTCTGGCTTAGAGTCGTACTGTGGCGCGCCAGGCTGGCGATGTAGCCAAGGTCCTAACACAGGGAAGAGTTTACAAGACTCAGATTTTACGAGAAACTTATGCCATTTAAGCATATTTGTGTACGCATTAGTTTTCTGGTGCCTACCACGACTCATGGATGTTATAGAAAATGCTTCTAGCGTAAAAACTATACGAGACCTTAAAGGGTTTTTCATAATGCCTTAAGTCGTAATTAATTGCTATATGAAGTTTCATTCTGAAAAACGCTGAAGTTTGTCGTCCATAGTGTGTATATTACTGCTGAAATAAACAGTTAATGCGACATGTCGTAGATCCAAGCACAGTAACCTACATACGTGCTAAATATATTATGTATTTTTGTCTAGTGTTACACCTTATCTCCCGCATAATCAACGAACAAAACATAAATAACTCATGTCATCTTTGCGTCGGAAGATGTGAATACGCATTGAATGCCAAAAATGGAAGGGTTGGACTTTTGAAACCAAATCCTTAATTGCATTATTTTATCAGTGATATGATGCTAGTAAAAGCAACAGCTGTTTCAAACAATTCCATTGAGGGTCAACAATAATTTAGAGCTCTGCAGTTTCCTGTTCCAAATATAAGTCATTGTCAAAGATATGAAAGCAAACATTGTGTACCTCATCATAACCTACTCAGATATTGGTTCTATGTAGTGGGGCAGGACCAATGAGAGTGTTATTTTAGTCTCGCTCCGGGAGTTCGTTACGTTTTGGGATTTAAAATGAAATATTCGTTATGATATAAATGCTTTAATTTAAGGCTTCTTGAACTACGAAGTTTATTTTTTATTATCACAAGACCAGCTGATTTGACTTCCTTCATACATCAGATTACAAATTCAGCTCATTCACCTTAAATCCATAAGCCCGGCAGTTGAACTGCTAAAATAATCGAATGGCTAATGCAGATCTACTTTTGCATGTATTTATTTATCCATATGTATCCTCAACACTTACGACGGTTCCAGTCATTTGTCAAATTTTCTGGTAAAAATTTTACTAAATTGAAAAACTTCTTATAGGCTTAGTCTCTCATGCTGAAAACTATCCTAAGTCAATCGTCTTGCGTAACCTATACTTCATGTTTATAGATTTACGGATGAATTTTTGCATATATTGTAGAGCGATTCTAACCAATACGAACAAAGCACCTTTATGCACATCGAGAAGACAGGCGCTTAAAGTACTTGAGAGAAAAGTTTAATTAATTCTCATGACCTCACCACGTGTCCACAAACGTAATATATTGCAATCACAACGATCAAAGATTGTTCTTGAAAGTCTTCCTCCCCGCGGAGTTACATTAACTTGCAGGCGTAACGTCGTTCGCAACCCTCCCCTCCACGCAGCTCTCGTCATTGACACACCTCGCCAGAAACGCCCGATGTTAAGACGTCCGAATGAAAAATTCGTCAAGAAACAAGTTCCTCAATGGAGTCTTCATAATGAACACGAGAACAGTTCTTAGTATCCTTAGCAAATATTTACCACCTGTATGTACCACTCTTACGGGCATAATTCTCATAATTTTTAGCGGTATTGACCTATAGAGAGATATATGTATGCAGGTAAATCATTCAACGTGAACTGCATTGAAAGAGATTTATGATTGCCTAAATTGAGTTAAGCACTATTGAAATTCTTAAGACATTTAATCATTGGAGAGAATTTCTCGTAAACCGTATTGAAATTGCTGACCTACGATCTGTTTACACAAGTTCAATAACTTTTCAGCACAATTATTAAACCGTAAACAACCATTAATAAATTCTATACCTTCTTTGCGCATCCATCCATCGTCGGAAGTTGAACGAAAAATTGTATAAAAAACATTCGTTAATTATAATCACTTGAACGAAGCTGGAAAAGATGCTTCAAACAGTAGCTAATGACATGAGAAAGAGTTGAAAAATATACAGGAATTAATTGCTAAACACCTGAAAGGTTGATAAAAAGCAGGTAATGGCAACAAAACACTTACAAGAAGATAAAGATGATGCAAAAAATAGCAGCTTCAATTCCTCACAATCGCACGACTATTGCAGCTGCGCCCAAGAACTACTTAAACTTTGCGTGCTCCGCTAATTGTGCTCCCTGAGCGCACGAGCTCGAATCGCAAATGCTCATCATTTTACCGAGCATGCACTTCTCCGGAAATATTCCGATTGCTAATTATAAACATATATAATTCCTGGACATTTCAATTTAGCTGGGGTGGTGTATTTTCATTATGAATGTTTCAGAATTGCAGAGTCGGATCCTGATTCGAGTCCATTTTGCTTACATGTTGAACAGTTTTCGTGCCTCATCCGTCTTATCGAGCCGACTCCCGGTATGCGTTCTCGACAAAATGCAGCGAAAACAAACATTGTAATGATTGATCTGTTACTCTCATAAGAATATTTTTACTCAAAAGTTAAGTTTACTGTTTTCCATTAAAAATTTGCCACGCAATATTTGAAATAGTGTTGTTAATATATTGGCGACATGCTGAGTTGTGTTCACATTGGTAAGGTATAGCTGACTGCAACGTTCTTTTGCTTCCCGTAATGATTTTTTCTTGATGTTTCAGCAGATATAAGACTTTCCTTTCAATGTGTCACATTGAAAATAAAATCTAACATATCGTTCTAAGATGTTGTTAACTAGATCCAAGCAAATAATCAACAGTTACAATTGCGGAGGTTTTAGAAGGCGTTGGGAAGAGATCTAATGACGATGGTGGTTGCTACCTGTTCGCACAATCGCTTCATTACAGCGCTCCTTAACTTTCTTGCAGTGAGGGGAGGTAAAAAATCTCGAAGTTTCCAAAGTTATTTGAAGCCTCTTTATCCTGACAACTCGGAAGAGCAATGAACGTGAAAGCATCTAGCCTACAATTTTGATTACGTGTTTCCCAAGATATTGTGCTTTTCAGAGTAGCACAGCAAAACTGATTTCTTCTAGACATGAGTTCTGCGCAATTCCCAGACGGTTAATTCTCCGTGTGTGTTGCTTTTTCATTCGTAATTCATAATTCCCTGATCAACGCTCAAGTTAATGAATATTATCTTATTCATAATTTTTAGACGGTCATGTCTTTCTGGATGGTATTTTGCTCTTCATAATTTATTAACGCTTTTCATTTCCTATGCACTACTTCATTATTCACAACTTTCAGAAGATCACCTCTCCCAAAGCGAAACTCTGTTACTCACAATTCTCAGATGAACGCTTCCCCATGAATGACACTCAATTGAATGAACATCAGACGCGAAGGCTTGCACGAACATTGTGCAGTCATCACACGTCAGCCCCCACCTCGCTTCACGGTTTTGGCGGATTTCACAAGGAAAGCTTTGTATGAGCAGTGCCTTGGTAGCACCTGTTGCTGGGCACCGAGGGAAACTCTGCTTGCTGTTGCTCATGAATTTCAGCATCTCGTGTACGTGGCTCGTGCCAGCTGAGTGCTGTTGGCTTACTTGTCTTCTTGGGTACGTACTTTATGTGTTCATGAAGGAGGTTTATTTGTAGCAGTTTGACTTGGTAGGTCAACTTGCACGGTTCACTCATTTGGTCTAAAATAGTATGGGTAATGAAGTCCCATTAGATTTATGTGAGGATGTATTTACCAGTTTGTAAAGTCTCTTGTTGAGAAAGGATACATGAGAATATTTCAGACCTTCTGAATTACACATGATTTCATACCACCCGTCGCATATTCAGTGCTATTCTCTTCGTAACCCACGATAATTATGTGGCTCATTTCGAACATTACTTCCACTAGTACAGTAGACAGTTAAGCGTGCGGAAGCACATGGTCAGAAAAGTTGAGCGTAATGAGTAGATAAATTAATTATTCAGTAGCGTGCAATTAAACTAAGTAGCGCGTGCCCGCTGAACGGAGAACAGTAATTCGACGTAGACATTTCATTACGCCGTGTTCTGTATTTTACCGACTCAAAATCCGATGAATGATGCACTTCAATTACGTTCCAAGCTATTTTAATCTGAATAAGGGTCTCATCATGTCATTAATACTAATTTACTACGACTGAAGACATTTTTTTTTTCGACTACCACTTGCTCTACCGTACAGAGCTACGTCTTGGCCCTTGGTGTGGCCAATGTGTTCCGATCAATAAACCGTGCTTTTAAACGACCATTCTTGTCTCAATCCTGTGCGTGAAGTGCTATTGTGATTCATTCTCAGTTATACCGTAGGTTATGAAGACAAAATTTAAAACTTTTCAGCAGACGAGTCAGTTTTTGCCCGCTGAAAAATATTTCATAAGGAAGGCTGTCATATTAGTTATGGCTGTTTGGGAAGTCTACTTCATCACAAAACTCATCATGGTCTATCTGTGTTTTAGTCTGGCAGTTCATGAAACAAAATAAAAGAAAGAACTTGCACCAAAAACTGTTCTTTTCGTTCGTAAACTTGTTAGGCCGATGTTTCCAGGCAACATCGCATAGAATGATGGTCCTCTCAAACCCGAGAAATAAGCGAGTGCCTTTATTTTCGCTCGCAAACGAATGTTTCGAGTTGCCGTCTCGTTATTTCAGATAGATCGATGATTATTGTAGGGAGTCCATGTCGATGTCATGTGAGTCGCGATTGCGCTTGTCTTTAACAGAAGAGTAGACACAGCCGAACATCGGATATCATGCTGCACGAATAAAACATTGGACATGTAGACATTGACGGTGTTACTGTCGTGAAATGAATTGAAAATCTATAGGAAATTTGTGAGATGAAGTATGTGATGTACTTCACTCGCATCAACCTGATATTTCGGCTCAATTTCGCGAACGTTTGCATCGACTTCGAAAATTAACATCTTGAATTGACTAAAGCCGTCTTATACATGTGGCATAGCGAAATATCTGGTTTCTCTAATAGTTATTTCGTAACAGTTTTTACACTACTTTTTCTACTTCACTCTATCCAACAATCTGTGAGGACACGCTTGTATTTCTTAAGGAAATGTAACCGAATAGTTCATGTTAGCTCCAGTATATTTGCATGCAGCTCGCACTTGTGACATGAAGAGAGCACTTTCACGTCTCTGACCGCACTGGTCATGAGCTTTGTTCGGGTCACGATAGGAACATTTTTGCTAGGTAATTTAGCTCAATGTCAACGGCGAGGGTATTGCTTAGTTAATCACCTCTAGAGTGTCTTCCCCATGGCGCAATTTTGAAGTTTACATTTTGATGCACATCAAGCCCTTGTGATGGATGACTCGTATCGCGATCACTCTCCACTAGATCTTCTTCATCACAAACCTTGCGTAAAATGTCAGGCCCTGTGAAGACTATGTCAACCGAGCCTTCTTCACGTTTTTCGTTTGTTCCACATAATGAGCCTTGTTCGGATTAGAACTTCTGTTTTAAAATCCCTAGTTGGCATTCCATCCTCTGTTTTTTTCCCGGGAAGCTTGCCTCAGGAGCTTTCAGCTATATGAGTATCAAGGATCGGGAAGGCGAAGAATGCTGTCGACAGAAGACGCAGGTGCTAATCAAGAACAACATTCTAACATTAGCATTATTAGCATAGTACTGTTTGATTACAAATTAGGCACGTACGAAAAAATTGAAGCAGCGTAATGACATTGTACGACTTACGTGTATGCTCATCAACTTTCAGGACAATGACAATCATTTCAGTCTTAGAGGGAGGAGTTTCTCAGCCGTTTCGATTTCGAGGGTGTTGCTAGATTCATAAATGACTTCGACTTGCGCATGCCTTCTTGGTCTTTTACGTACTTTTCTGACCGCTAATGTGTTCTTCTGACCGATAATGTGTTCTTCTGACCGCTAATGTGTTCTTCTGACAGCTAATGTGTTCTTCTGACCGCTAATGTGTTCTTCTGACCGCTAATGTGTTCTTCTGACCGCTAAAGTGCTCTCCGGCTGCTAATGTGTTCTCCTGACCGCTAATGTGCTCTCCTGACCGCTAACGTGTTCTCCTGACCGCTAATGTGCTCTCCTGACCGCTAATGTGTTCTTCTGACCGCTAATGTGTTCTCCTGACCGCTAATGTGTTCTTCTGACTGCTAATGTGCTCTCATGACCGCTTATGTGTTCTTCTGACCGCTAATGTGCTCTCCTGACTGCTAATGTGCTCTCCTGACCGCTAATGTGTTCTTCTGACCGCTAATGTGCTCTCTTGACCGCTAATGTGCTCTCCTGACCGCTAATGTGCTCTCCAGACCGCTAATGTGCTCTCCTGACCGCTAATGTAGGATCTTATGCCCCAGGCAACTCATTAATTGATGTAATATCTGTAGCGAGCCAACTAATATACCGAGTTGCGTTCCGCGAATACCTGAGAAAATAGGAGTGTAGGGTTCGGCTTATCATGTTAATATTTGTGATAAACAATTTTGTTCGTTATCTACAATGAGTTTCATTTCGATTTTGACACTGAAAACTGTATTTTTGAAAACATCGCTAGCCTGTCCTTAGAAGTCATTAAAGCATTTTGTTGAAAGGTTGCTAAACTTTCTCCTGCGATAAAATAGGTTTATATCAGAGCAGTTAGTATCACGAAATATACTTTTAAAATCCAAGATTGGATTTCTTAAAGAGTGCTGCCGATATTTCATTTCATTTGACGGACTATCCTAAATTTAGGAGCAGATAAAGCAGATATCGAATGCATTAATAACTAGATCGAGAGCTGCTATCAGGCGTGAAAGAGGAGCGTGTGATGCCACGTTGAAGAGACAGGAAGTACAATGGAGCTATCGGTTTTTATGGCTTGAACGCCAATATCAAATAATGAAGACATGAGCAATGGTGCTTCGACTCCGATGCTTCAAGAAAAGTATAATTCGCAACAGCACGTTTTTTCCGCGTAAACTGCGCTTAAATACGTCAACACCTAGTACTCTGTTACGTCATGTACCAGAGTACGGATGTCGCTTTTTGTAGTTTTGAAAATTTGTAATCACGCACTTTGTTAGTTTGAAATCTTACACTTTTTAGCTTCGAAATCTTGCTCGTCATTCAACAACATGCTTTAACTTTTTTTGCTAGAACTATTGTGTTTTAATTAGCTTTCTAGATGACAGGTTTCTTTACTCGGTAAAGTTTACACATTACATCTTACCTATCCACACCAGAGTCAGCGCTATTAAAAAAATCATTAATAAACTCGCAATTATTTAATTATTTGAATATAATTAGAATAGGGTTTCGCATGGAGGGTGAACAAATAGGCCGAGACTCTTGATTAAAACAAGCCCAAAGAAGTTTCTCCCTGTAAGAGGTCAATTTGGGGCAGTAGCTCTCATCACAATGCTCAATTTTCGAGTGTTCCTTTCAGTGAACTCATTCTAGGACAGAATTGTATCGTACAGAATTCTTTTTATGTTACATTATGCTATTTTATTTCAAGAGCATCACGGCAGACCAAAATATTAGACGCTAAATATCATTCTGAACTCTCTGCTCGCTGGCAATGTTATTCTTTTTTGTATCCTGGAAAAGCTCGTGAACTGTAATTTGGCTTAAATTACAAAATTGTTCAAATCGAATCCCGATACAGGCGATGAGTTCAAGAAATAATGAAAAACATTTATTCGTTTGAATTTTTCATTATCTGTACATTAACTAGCCTACAGTATATATAACGAGTTGTGTACAGAGTAGTGTACACGGTAATACTTGGAGCTATAAGTGTTGGCTATTTCACGCGGGTAAGACAAAACGAGAGACTGTCGAATTGCAGGAGGTGCTAAAATTTATAGCATAACCTAAGCTGCATCAGTTCCACTAACTTAGAACCATCGAACATTACCCCATATATATTTATAGAATCTCATTTACGGTGTTTTCGTTTTCCTCAAGATCATCCATGCCGTCAAAGCGAGGGTCAGATGAAGCCAGTGAAGATCAATGTAAAATTTACTCAAAGAAAATGTTCGAGAAAAAACTAGGAGCATTGCAGAAAAGGACTTAACTTTGTCTCTATTCAAGATACCAAAGTGTCCGCAACTCCCGGACGTGCAAAACGGAAACACGGGTGGCTAGTTCAAAGGTTCTTCGGAACAAGTTCATGGTGGGTGCGCTTCAGATGAATATTTTCAGTGGTGGAGAGGAGTTCATCTGTCAGAGTGAAAGAGATGGGGACGTCTCTTACGGACATCCTAGACTGCCGGAAAACAGTTTTCAGGCGTACGAAACCCGCCTCGATCGTGCCGCGGGCTGTCGATTCTAATTATTTAAATGAACTTCCATAATTGCTCCATAACGGGCGACAGTAACTTTGAATTCGTCTATCGAGCAAATTTCGTTTTCAAAGCTTAAGAAATTTGGAAAAAGTATCAAAATGAAGTGGTTTCCAGCGCTCAAGAAATCTGAAAAACATTGTAATCTACGCTCATCACTTCCCAATAGGACGGAATTTTCTCTTAAGCTTCTAAAAAGTTTCATCTCTGGCATCACGACAGTTTTTCCATTACATTCAAGCACAGAAATGTGACCTTCTCACAGCTCAGTTCCAACCCAATGTCTTTTACTGTTTTGCCCATTCTGGGGTCCAAAGTGAATGTTTCCTGAAACAGAATAACTGCAAGTCTATCAGGCATGGAAAAAATTCCAGGAAACACGCTGCGCAAACCAAGGAGATTTTTTGAAATGGACGGACTTGAAGTTGCATTTTCGGCTAGACATAAACATTCTGAAAGATGATTGACTACTGAGCAGTTAAACATTTTATATAAATATTTTTCAGTCATTTTACTTCTTCCTCCAAAATTGATGTTTTGTTAGTCCATAGATAATAACCTCACCATGTAGTCTAAGATCCACATGCTCTTTCGCGGACTAGCTCACAATAATATTTCCTTGATTGTCTAATCTTAGGTATCTCCTTCAGCAATTTTTTTCGTTGTATGTATTTAATCATCATTGATAAACTACAGTTTTTTAATAATCTGTCATTCCTACGTTTCAAAAGTATCCTTTGATTACATTTAATATCAAGAGTTTTTTTGCGTAGTTTTTTCTTTTACTGGCTCAATATCCTATCTAGCGCAAATCATCGACGCAATGCATTCGTTATCTCCCTGCATTTATTTTTGCGCACGAGGAGGTTTTCCTTAACCTAGATGCACTTCTCATCTTGACGGCAGCCCAACAGGTAGGCCGACTCTGCATTGCACAGCTTCACTCTCAGCAAACCCTCACGTATACCACGTCCAGCGCAGCTGTACGCTATATGTGCACAGGCGCCAACCCAACTGTATGCATTTACACACTCTGCAAGCCTGAGCTCCCACTCAGCCCAGCCCAGCTGAAATTTCAGTCAGCGCAGACGCACACTCTGCTCGGCTCAGCTGTACTTTCAGTAAGCCCAGACGCCCACTCTGCCAGCCCAGCTGCACTTTCAGTCAGCCCAGATGCACACTCTGCCAGCCCAGCTGCACTTTCAGTAAGCCCAGACGCCCACTCTGCCGGCCCAGCTGCCCACTCCATCCCAGAGCGCAACGAGGCTGCGCCAGAAACAAAAGCCATTGACCGCTACGCAAGGGAGGCCCTCATGCTAACCGTTGATATCAGGCACAAATAGCGCGGGCGCCTTTTCTTGTCTCCAGCAAACTGCTCAATAGCCTCAGAGATGTTTTCTTGTATCGTTTATTGCGTGCATTCCATGGCACCAAAAATGGAAGCTAAGAACAGGACTGTACTGCTAAAACGAAAAGATTTTTTTTTGCACAGATCTCGTCTATATAGTGTCGCGTTTAAATGAAGTGTTATGGTGAGTTTTATTAAATGAAATCGAGTGTGTTAGCTATTAATGGAATTTAATTATGGTGATGAGTCTCTTCATTAGCTATTAGTGTTATGGCACCCGTGTCAAACATTTATTGTACGTAGAACTGCTTTCTCCAACAGCCTAAACTTCAAAAACGTAAATCACCCTATAGGGAATGGATATTACGATTGAATCTGCAAAATAAAACCGAAAAATATTCCCAAAAAATTCCTTTTTCTGTTTCTCGAAATTTTTTATGCTCACCCCGTTCGGAACGTTTGCGCGGCTGCTACGAATGGTCTGGTTATGTAGTAAGTGACAGAATTGAAAAACTAGTTTATTGCTTCAACACCTTTTTATCTAAGAATAGCGAAAAATATAATAGCAAACTAAAATTTCTAATTGTTCGCTAAAATTCATTTTAAAAAGGGGGAGTGAAATAACAGAAACGTTATTCATCTATACCGGTACGTAAGTGAGCAATTTACCTAGTGGTACTCATACGAACCTATGCATAGCCAACGTGTTAAACAAAATTTCTACTAACACCCGTGAATGGGTCTCGAAGAAAATCAAGTATATCGTTCATGGGCGAACCTTCGATACTTGAGGCATCAGGCGTCGTCTCATACAGAGCTGATGAATTTATTGAACATCTTAAAATAGCTTTGATGATAGGATGCTGTGGAAGTCGCTGAACTTATTTGGGCCTACAACTAGCTATACTAAAATGTGTCCAATGTACTAAACTTAAGAAACAATCTACTGTTTTATCGCTTGTGGTAAATAAATTGTTTCAACATTTTTCAAATAGAACAAGTTTTTTATTCAATTTTGATTGTTCGAAACGTTGAGGCACCTGAAGTGATATCAAAACAGGGAAGATCACAGTTCAAGAGACGACTTCCGCGTGTAATTTCAGCAAAATTTCCTCGAGAAGCGTATCTATTATAGGACACCAAGGATGCTCGCTACAGGAACAAAGGAGAAGAAAAATTAAAACCCTTGCTTAACTGACGGGTCTGTGACCTGTAAATTGCGAGCTGTGAATCGCAGGAGCCTTCGCGACTCGAAATTTTTTTTAATCTGATGAAACAGCGAGCTGGTGACGCCTAATGCCCAAACGAACAGGAATTATTACATGCTTAACACGTTGGCTGGGACGGGTTAAGCAGCAGTTTAATATTCAACTCAATTTTTAAGTCAAAGGTTGTTAGCAATTGTATAAATACCAAACATTAACTGGGCTCATTAAATACCATTACTTTTAAAAGATTGTTAAAATATCTCAAATGACCCACCGAGGGATTGTATTGCAACGTATAAAATAGTAACGATTATTAAAAAAATTAATTATCGCCCGTTCGCTACAAACTCGAAGGAAAAACTGAATGAGTTTGTGATAGGCAAGAAAGGAAAGTCCTGTGTGTTGTGCTCAAAATAAAAATTTCAAGGAATGAATTGACTTATGAATCTCAAGTTACAGATCGGAGAAACCTCGCTTCTATCTCTGAATTATAATCTGTGAAGAAGAGATTCGATTACAGCCCTCAACTCTCTAGTTTACTACACTGTTGGTTTTGCAATTTGAACTATGAAGAAAATTCGCAAGCGTAAGCTGCCAGCAGTTTTTCTGTTGCCTTAATGCACGTGAATTTCCAAACCCTGTGTGTGCGTGGAGTGCAGAGGACATTAAACGCCTTCATATTCACTTCGGAAGCCGCTAATCATGCGCCCAATGGCCGCGAAGAATTTCCCTTAAGCGACTTCGAAAGTCAAACCTCAAAAGTTTTGAAGTTTTCATTTTTTCCTAGTCATTTTTTTTTTTAGATTTCTTGCGCTAAAGCATTTGAGTTTCCTTCCAGAATTGGTAATTAAAATTAATGGTCAGATCTTTACTTTAAGTTGCTATCTAAATAGAAGGCATCCTGAATCGCTTTCGTTTTTTTTTCCTGGGTTTTTCCATTTTTTTAATACTTTTGCGGAGAAGCATTTTATTACCGTTAAACTTATTCCGGACTCCTCAATCAAACGTATGATATTGCTGTGGGTTGGTGTTGAGGTAGGTAATAAGAGAAGCCATGGATTTTAATTAGAGCTTAATCTCTCCTACATGAAACCTCACAAAATTACAGCGTTTTTTCTTGTATTGTTTGGGTAAGGGACCGGCGTGCTGCAAACATAGCCTGAAAATGCAGTCATTTTGCATTCTCATGAATAGTATACGATCTACTTTAAAATTCAAACGACAATATAATAGACCTCTTAATTTATTGCTTATCCTATTCTATTTTTTGCAAGATCCGTTCTCAGTGTAAGATTCTATGCGTTTTTGTACAACTTTGGTTGTTCTCTTTCACAAAGTAATATCGAGTTTTGAAGCAGTTTCCGATTAACAACAGGTCACCAATTTTGGTCCCTGCATGATAACTGAGCACTGAGGATGAAATTTTTACGTTACGAAATGTTTGCCAATGAATTTGATAATTTTCACGTTGGCCCAAATCTTCACATTAAGAGTGAGGTTTTCTCCAAATCAACCAATGAAAACAGTGCCAACTGCGATTACTGATATGCATGTACCACGCCTTACTTGTGTCAAATATATGTTCAAATACCTGATGTGAATTATTTGTTACATGTATTGCCTTCACCACCCATATTGCATGTTCCGTGTAAACCATATATACCATAAACATACGTGGCAGGATGCTCTATTACCAGAAGCCGACGCATTGCCCCCTTTCCCGAGAGCCCAGGATGCCAGACATGAATGGGATAACGAATTAATTTGAATGGATAATATTCATAGCACTCAGGAGTGGCGCGAGACAAGCTCGGGAAGAGAAGACGCTCACATTTCGTGAGGGACCCACGCTGCGGTGTGGTGCGAGTCTGAAGGACTGTCTATGTAATGCGCAGTGTGTCCTCAAGTCTATTTTACGTACATTATTACATTAAAGTCAAAAGTGTGTTCCATTTGAACAATTTAAGCGCGGCCTACTGACACAGAAGGCTACCATTCTACTAGTTATTCTTACTTCAATGACGCCACTCTCTCATTTCTGAGTTCCTACTTTCCACCTTCACGTGACGAGCCTACTTAACGATGTTAATTCTCTGACGGATTAAAAAATGACATAACCTTCCAGTTATAACAAAAGACTGGAAAACATGCAGTTAAGGACAGAATTTAAAATTAAATGCCGGCAATGCTGCAACTCAATTTGATATGTCCTAGAAGTTGAAGACTTATAATTATCAGTGCGCACACTTAATGAAGCGTGTCCACGCTACGGAGCCATAAATTTAATAGAAAAAGGAAAAGAGTATGTACTTTTATTTTTTTCTCTTTTTCACTTTTTCACACTATTCAACAACATCTTTTGATTCATTACTTGATGGACGCACGTTTTTCCTGAAAATTAAAGCCATACAAATAGAACTAGATCAGAGAGATGCAAGCAAAATTGCACCGTTCTCTGTGAAAACACAGATTAGAATACAGATACAGGGCGGAACATGGTTGGGAAACGTTCTTGTATAACTAAATGCGTCTGTTGAACCGCCTGTCGTATGAATACATTGTGCTATGCAGGCTGGTATGAAACCTGCAGCTCATGCAAGTATGCGGACTAATGCCCTGATTGTGCAGTAAAGATTTGTTTGGAATAGAAGTTAGCGTGAGCCACCCTAACCGCAACAATGGTGTTCGCAAGAGAAGAAGGAGGAGTGCATTATTCAGTGAGGAGTTGAAAGGGAACTAGTAATCCATGCACTGCGTGTGTTTTTGAACCTCGCGCATAGAAATAACAAAAGCTAAAAAAGGTAATGAAAAAAGATAGAATTTGGAGTAAAAAGTGTTGGGCGCTGAGAAAAATGTCGGCTGTAAACAGAAAAAATATTATTAATAAACAAGAAACAAATTTTTGGAAGAAAAATGAAAGCCTACCTAACTATCAGCTATGGACCGCACATTTCCACCCTAGAAGCGCTAATTCCCGTAGAAACAGTAACTGGATCCCGGTGAAAAGACAGTACTCTATGGCATACTGTACTAGTTATACTGTACTGTATGATCCTGTACTCTCACTGAGATAAATTTTTGACACATCTGTGTGTCCCAAACGGATATTCGAAATATTTTGATACACATTAGAGTATTTCCTTGGACTACATTTTGAAGTGGTTGAGAGTTAAATTATACATTCACGTTTCAATGGGCTCAAAATTTTTTGTGGAAAACCGAACTATGTTTAGATTTAGTGAATAGAGTCCAATTCTCTCCTAAAACCCTAATACCTTCACTAATTTTCCTTATAATTCTAAGGTACTTTCTGCATATTAATATACCCAGTGACCAGTCTGAGAAATTGAAATATTTGTGTGAAATAAAATTGACTTGCATTAAGTGTGTCATGGATGACACACTTAAGTGTATCGTATAAGCCCATGACACACAGAAGTGTGTCATAATACATAGATTGATGATATATATTGTTGACACACAAAAGTGTCTCGGTTTTGTGACAAAAAAATTTTCTCAGTGCTATAGCACACTAGCTATACTTTACTTTATTCCACATGCACGGAGCAGAATCCTAAATGTACTCCTCAGCATCTTAGCTGTGCAGCATCAAAACTGTAACTGAGATATAACACAAGCAAGACTTTGTAAACACTACAAAAGGAGTAGACTGTATCTGTTCTCTTATTCATGCACTGGCCATTTTTCAAGATACTGACGTGTGTGATATAGGTGAGAACCTAACGTCACTGTAAATGTGATACCTGATGGTTGTAATAACCGTAATATAAGTCGAAAATAAAACAGTTTAGAAAGAGTTTTCCGGATATAATGATTCATGCACCATGTCTCGGCTGCATCCACCACAAAATGTGAGAGATTGAGTGAGCCCAGTGAGCTGAGAGCGAGCCCAGTGAGCTGAGAGCGAGCCCAGTGAGCTGAGAGGTAGCGCAGTGAACTGAGAGCGAGCCCAGTGAGCTGAGAGGTAGCGGAGTGAGCTGAGAGCGAGCCCAGTGAGCTGAGAGGTAGCGGAGTGAGCTGAGAGCAAGCCCAGTGAGCTGAGAGGTAGCGCAGGGAGCTGAGAGCGAGCCTAGTGAGCTGAGAGGTAGCGCAGTGAGCTGAGAGTGAGCCCAGTGAGCTGAAAGGTAGCGAGCCCAGTGAGCTGAGAGGTGCGGTATAATCAGTTCAACAGCAGAGACATCACGCCGTCCACAATTTCCGCACCTCTCAGGTGTTCCTCGCTACTCTCGTAGAACAAAGAACTGCCGCCGCTCGAGGGCTCCTTTTCGTAATCCAACACGATATTGAAATTAGAAATTCATCAAAGCGCTAAATTCTCTTGACGGCGAAACATTTTAGTCATCTTGTCCTTAAAATTAATTAAACATTAATTAGATTTTTCTCTTATTAGGCTCGGATAATGAAGACCGTTCTATAAAATATGATTCGGGGTGTACGTCCTCCACTCCTCCAAATGTATTTTGGAGAAGTATAACTGTCTATTTTTAGCTGTATATTTTCATTTTACCGATTCATTTTCTCGGTGAGATTTGTCTCTAGATTTTATAGTTCCAAATTATTGCTCAAATTTTTCATTCGATTCATAGTTGAATTTTTAGTTACTTTTCTCATCGGTCCACCTAACTGAATTATTGTTCAATTCAATTTCTCATTTTCGAATTCTTTCTCCAAATGAAAATTTATTTACGAAAACGTTAATGTCACAAGAATTTTACCTAAATCAGCAAAGATTGCTTGGCAGTATCCTGATCTTTGTAGAAAAATGCAAATTTTTGTCGAATTTACCGAAAAATTTGATGCAGCTGCTATACGGGCTTAAAGACTACATGCACTGGATGATGCTCTACGAACTATTTTTCAAAAGCTAAAGCTTAGTTAAAAACGTAAATTATACGATTTTTCGTAGAAATATTGTAGCATTGACTTCAATATTATTGTAAAAAATTTAATTGTATAAATGCTCTGGAAAATAAATTCTAAGCTTAGTTAAAAGGTGAGTGTTCGGGTAGTGTTAGAGAGTTAAAATTTTCAGTAGCTCGTCACTGATCTCATAATTCCCTGTTATTTTTTTCATGCAAAATATTCGATTAGGGCGGCGTCTCAACATATTTTGCCGTTAAAGCAGGTTAATCTTCTCCATCGTAAATTTCTCACCGGAAGTTTCAGCAGTTCAAAGCCTTTTAAAATTCCCTCGCGCAGCGTGCGCAAAATTCTGTTACGTGATCTTCGATCAGCAACAAGGACAGATTTTTCATGCTGCGATTCTCTAGAAGTAAAAAAAAGTGACAGAATTTTTTTTATTGCTATGGCTCTCAGATAAACTAAACTCTAAAGAACTTGGTATATGGCACGATAACTGCGCTCGATTATCATCGCATGCGAAACCTCCTGAGTAAAGATTTGAAGTCGCATGAATAAATTTCAAAATGACCAGCTTGGTCAATTTTATGGACAATTTTGGTATTTTTACACCCACTCGGCTATGCATGGAAGTTACCTTGAATCCATCAATGATTCTAATGATATTTTGTACGTCTTCGGCTAGAATTGGTGTGAATAAGATAGATTAGGTTCGATTGCATTAGTTAGTTTGAGCCTCCTAACACCGCAAAAGAAGAAGGAGGATGACGCTATGTACTTCAGAATAAAAGAAACGAAGAATCTATGCACACGGAGTGTCCCCGCACCTTGCGCAAAGAAAAAAAATCAGATTGAAAGAACTTGATGAGCAAGGTAAATGGTGAAGAAAAAAGCAATAGGTGTAGGAAAATAGGACAGCATTGAACCGAAAAAAGTTGCTCCATGACGCAAGAAAAACCCTATTCTATATTATTAAAAGGAAAGTATACAAGACCTTCAGCTCAGGACCTTACATTTTCTACCCACGTTTGTTAATTCCCATAGATGTGTACTCGTACAGTAACTATATCCTCATAACTTGATGCGAGAAGGTGTAATTCTTCCTATTAAGTTTCTGACAGCGATTTGGGTGGATTTCTTCTGATTTATCATAGCAGTAGTGAATTAAGGGCTTACAGAGTGAAGATTGACCTAAGAGTGCTGGTAGCACATGACAAAGGCCCTCCGAAGTTTCAGGTGAGATCGTGAATATCAAGCGAGTTCCAACTCCCGAGGACGGTGCAATGCATGAATCGGAAACTTGTACCCACGATTCCTGAGCATCACAAAACAGGAGAACTGATTGCAATAGTTCATCTTGACAGTTTACCGCTTCTCTGTAGTCCTCGAAGGCACCAACGCAGAAGTCGCATCGCACGTTGATGAGGTCGGTAACGGGTTTAGTTCTAGAGTCCAGGCGTTATATTTCACCAATTCTAATTTCCTTCTGGTGAGAAAAACTGACTTGAATTAGAAGTTCACCTCCTAAAATAAGGCTCATAGTAAGAATGAGGAAGTGTTATAAACGATAATACTGTGGATTCAAGTTATCCGATAAGGACCAGGGAGCTTTGAAATGAGTACAGTAGAAAAAAAAATTATGGGATGCTTTTGAGTATTTCGAAAAATAAGAATTCTGAGGCAGTAGAATCTAATATTTAAAAAATGCAAGTAAACATTGTCAATACAACGCTCAATTCGCTACCTCTTTTGAGCCACACAACGCCCGGAATTTTAACACGGCTTCACCACGCTATATATAAGCCCCTACTACATCACTTGAAACTTTTACGGACTTAGCGAACTTTATTCATCGCTCTATTTTTCATTCGCATTTGTTTCCAGCAATGTAGTTTTTCAACTTTTAGGTGAGTGGAAGTGAAATAGGAATCCATCGAGTAAGAAGGATTATTCAGTACCTTCTTTATCTGCTCTCTCCGTTCGTTTCGTCACGAGAGGCACTACTTCCATTAAGAAATTGACTTCGTTGAAACGGCGAATATATAGAACCCAGGACATACCCAGCAAACCCTAATAAGATTTGCCCTTGTGATCAGGCTTTACCACCGTCATCGGTACATCATTTGCATGTCTTCGCAGCGCAAAAATGTCCATTTGACTGCAAAAGCAGCGTGTAACACAGCTGTCTTGAGCTTGACGGCGAAGTTTTGCGCAGCCTAACTGCCGCCAACCGAGAGCAACCTACCCTCACGCGAACGTCATCTCTCAGAACAGCACTGAGCGTGCCTTCAGCGCAGATTCTTGTGGCGATTTTCAAGTAAGAAAGTGTAGCTCGTTGTCAGTGTGTCACGATGACAGGTCACAGCCGAAGTGCCGTTGTACTAGAAACATGGACGTCTTTTGGTGGCTCCATTCCTATTTATTTTAGGCTGCCTGTTGCACTGAAGGACTAAGTGTTCCCCGGCGGCTACTTTTGCAAAGTTTATGGCATTGCATTCTATGCTCGGAAGAATCTAGCGAAAGCTGGAGGTTTGGACAAATTTCATTATTCTTCTTCAAGTTTCACTTAACAAAAAGCTCATTTTATCACATGGGCTTCTGATGATGTGGTCTGTTTTGAATGCTTGGGTCAGGTTACGAGTGACAGGGTAAGATTAAAACATCAAGTTACTTTTTGTAACACAGTCAGCTTTTGCACGATATGCAAATTCCTGCGACTTCCTATGTACTTAAAAGCTCAATCACGAGGTGATCTTTCCACGAGCTCGATGAATCATTCTTACATTTGTATTAGTACTCGCTTAAAAGGACAACGAAATCTGAAGAGCAAATTTTTTAAAATGCATCTTTCTAAACGTGAAATTCTCTTTTCTCACGACAGATAATTTGCTAAAGTAGCTAAATTCATCAACTAATGAAGCCTTTGAGTGCATCAAATGAGTGAAACCTTGAACAATACTATAAATACTGTGATGAATAACTACATACATTCCTCTTTCAGGTACATACTTGTGATGCAAAATACTCATGGATTGAAGCGCATTTTCAGAGGTTTTTTATTCTATGGTAAGAATGTATTAATTTGCTGATAGATTTTCTTATTCATTGCCATAATGTGATTCCAAAGCTTCTGTGAGATCTTCCATAATATTTTCTGGTGTATCCATCCACACGATTCAGTATTTAAACACTAGGATAAATATTTCAAAATTAATTTTCTGCTAAGATAATTATGTCGTAGTTGTCTAAGGAGAGGTGTTATCATTAAGCAAATTAAAACGCATCTTCATTCTTTGAAAATCATCAATTCTACCGCTCTGTAATTTACGTATTTTATGTCTGTTGGTTTGATTTGCAGTAATCTTCTAGAGCCTCTGGTGTGAAACCGTGTCTTTGGCACAGTATTATTGTTTCACAACGTGTTATTGCTAAATTTTAAGAGAAAGGATGAGATGTTCATGATAAACTCGTACTTTCAGTCTCCCTGACCGCTAAAATGTGTTTTGAAGAGAGAAAGGAGGAAAGGGTGATTAAGTATGAAGTGAAGAGAACGCAGAATTTATGCTCAAGGTGTAGTCCCACACAAGATCCGCAGCGCATAAAAACAATGCGTTCAGATGAAGGTTCTGATGCAAGATCATAGTTGAAGGAAGAAAGAAGTACTGAAAAACAGGTCAACAGTGAACCGGAAAGAAAATGGCCTAATAAAAACATATAATTTTATTAAAAAAGGCTTACCTAATTCTTTGCCTCATAATTCTCAAAGGGAATTTGACATGGATTAGAGGGGCGTTTAAGTAGAAATACGAGCACGTTGACTGCGATTGGTTAAATTAAAGTTCAACATTCAACTCATATTTCAAGTCAATTGTGGTCATCAATTTTGAAAGTAGCAGATTTTAAAGTGGATCGTGCCTTTATTCAACTTTCAGTATTTATAAAAATTGAGTGTGTGGCAGGTCGTCGTTCAGCAGCACTATGAAAATTCCCTCAGCGTACACTGGTGGCTCACGTAACGAACAACATGTCAACTCATTCCCTTTAAAGAGTGTATAGAGTTGTCGTTTTGTTTGCGCATTTACTACCAATAAAATATTTTTTACTTCCGTAGTAGGAGTGTGGCTCTTTATTTATTTTTTTGAGAATTACGCTCAAATATGTCGTTTGAGAATATCCCTAAAACGGATCATTATCGTGAAGGGAAGCTCGTAGAGTAAACAGACTATGCACAAGGCTTAAACACCCAGGACCCCATTCTAGAAGGTACCAGATGTACACACTAACACTGATACGGACTCATCAGCAGTGCAATGACAGTAGCAGCAACTGTATGAGAAAAGTTTTTTGCTCCAACGCGTTAACCAACACTCAAGTAACAGTGTAGCACTTACTCAATCCAGTGCAGTAACTAGCTTACCTGTAACAGTGTAGCACTTACTCAATCCAGTGCAGCAACTAGCTTACCTGTAACAGTGTAGCACTTACTCAATCCAATGCAGTAACTAGCTTACCTGTAACAGTGTAGCACTTACTCAATCCAGTGCAGTAACTAGCTTACCTGTAACAGTGTAGCACTTACTCAATCCAATGCAGTAACTAGCTTACCTGTAACAGTGTAGCACTTACTCAATCCAGTGCAGCAACTAGCTTACCTGTAACAGTGTAGCACTTACTCAATCCAGTGCAGTAACTAGCTTACCTGTAACAGTGTAGCACTTACTCAATCCAATGCAGTAACTAGCTTACCTGTAACAGTGTAGCACTTACTCAATCCAGTGCAGCAACTAGCTTACCTGTAACAGTGTAGCACTTACTCAATCCAGTGCAGTAACTAGCTTACCTGTAACAGTGTAGCACTTACTCAATCCAATGCAGTAACTAGCTTACCTGTAACAGTGTAGCACTTACTCAATCCAGTGCAGTAACTAGCTTACCTGTAACAGTGTAGCACTTACTCAATCCAATGTAGAAACTGGCAAGCTGTGTAGCATTCATTTATTCCTATATAGCAACTAACTCTTGAGGAACAGTACAGCACTCATTCCACTGCAGTAATTGGCACACTGGTAAATGTGAATAGCTTATTCCACTCTGGGAACTTGCACACTAGCAACAGTGCGGCACTCACTTATTGTAATGCAGTACCTGGCACACTTGCAAAAGTGCAGCACTCACGTATTCTAATGCAGTAACTGACAAACTTGCAACAGTGCAGCACTCACTTATTGTAATGCAGTAACTGGCACACTTGCAACAGTGCAGCACTCACTTATTGTAATGCAGGAACTGGCACACTTGCAACAGTGCAGCACTCACGTATTCTAATGCAGTAACTGGCACACTTGCAACAGTGCAGCACTCACTTATTGTAATGCAGTAACTGGCACACTTGCAACAGTGCAGCACTCACGTATTCTAATGCAGTAACTGGCAAACTTGCAACAGTGCAGCACTCACTTATTGTAATGCAGTAACTGGTACACTTGCAACAGTGCAGCACTCACTTATTGTACTGCAGGAACTGGCACACTTGCAACAGTGCAGCACTCACGTATTCTAATGCAGTAACTGGCACACTTGCAACAGTGCAGCACTCACTTATTGTAATGCAGTAACTGGCACACTTGCAACAGTGCAGCACTCACGTATTCTAATGCAGTAACTGGCACATTTGCAACAGTGCAGCACTCACTTATTGTAATGCAGTAACTGGCACACTTGCAACAGTGCAGCACTCACGTATTCTAATGCAGTAACTGGCACACTTGCAACAGTGCAGCACTCACTTATTGTAATGCAGTAACTGGCACACTTGCAACAGTGCAGCACTCACTTATTGTAATGCAGTAACTGGCACACTTGCAACAGTGCAGCACTCACGTATTCTAATGCAGTAACTGGCACACTTGCAACAGTGCGGCACTCACTTATTGTAATGCAGTAACTGGCAAACTTGCAACAGTGCAGCACTCACTTATTGTAATGCAGTAACTGGCACACTTTCAACAGTGCAGCACTCACGTATTCTAATGCAGTAACTGGCACACTTGCAACAGTGCAGCACTCACTTATTGTAATGCAGTAACTGGCACACATGCAACAGTGCAGCACTCACGTATTCTAATGCAGTAACTGGCACATTTGCAGCAGTGCGGCACTCACTTATTGTAATGCAGTAACTGGCACACTTGCAACAGTGCAGCACTCACTTATTGTAATGCAGTAACTGGCACACTTGCAACAGTGCAGCACTCACTTATTGTAATGCAGTAACTGGCACACTTGCAACAGTGCAGCACTCACGTATTCTAATGCAGTAACTGGCACATTTGCAGCAGTGCAGCACTCACTTATTGTAATGCAGTAACTGGCACACTTGCAACAGTGCAGCACTCACTTATTGTAATGCAGTAACTGGCACACTTGCAACAATGCGGCACTCATTGTAATGCAGTAAATGACACACTTGCAACAGTACGGCACTCCCTTATTGTCATGCAGTAACTGGCACACTTGGAACAGTGCAGCACTCACTTTTTGTAATGCAGTAACTGGCACACTTGCAACAGTGCGGCACTTATTTATTGAAATGCAGTAACTGGCACACTTGCAACAGTGCAGCACTCACTTATTGTAATGCAGTAACTGGCACACTTTCAACAGTGCAGCACTCACGTATTCTAATGCAGTAACTGGCACACTTGCAACAGTGCAGCACTCACTTATTGTAATGCAGTAACTGGCACACTTGCAACAGTGCAGCACTCACTTATTGTAATGCAGTAACTGGCACACTTGCAACAGTGCAGCACTCACTTATTGTAATGCAGTAACTGGCACACTTTCAACAGTGCAGCACTCACGTATTCTAATGCAGTAACTGGCACACTTGCAACAGTGCAGCACTCACTTATTGTAATGCGGTAACTGGCACACTTGCAACAGTGCAGCACTCACTTATTCGAATGCAGTAACTGGCACACTATAGCAACAGTGCAGCACTCACTTATTCGAATGCAGTAACTAGCGCGTGGTGAGGTGCACTGCACCAGTTGCCCAGGCCCTGCTATGGAGGAAACTTGTTTGATTTTGTAGGGCGATTTGGCAGTCTTTTAAGTCCCCTTTGAGCCTCACAGAAACGGTGCGCCGGTCGCAGCGCTCTGTTCAGCCCCGACGTTTGGTGGCTGGTGGGTCGTGTCCGCAGGAAATGCTGAAGAATAACTTCTTTTGAAATAACAAGTTCTTTGATTTCTAAAATCTACAATTCTGGAACTCTCTAGAATGTTGAGTTTTTGGACTGGAAAACTGCACAACGTTAATGGCCATTGACAATAAAGAAATGTTTAATGGGTTGTTTTCCTTTTTCGGAAAAAAAATGCAGAGGAATAACTTGTGTAAAAGCTTCAATTCCTGAACTGTAGAGACCGAGAAGTTTACACCAATAAAGAAACATTTCATCCACAGTTTTCAAATCTTGGCTCAAATGTAGGGAAAAAATTATTATACATTGCCCATAGCTGCGCGCGAGATTTTTTTTGGAAAAAATCCCTTTCTGAGAGCAATATTTTTGGGCATTTTTTTTCATGCATCAGTGTTTTTGTTTTTCTATTGGAGAGTGACCATGAGTTACACATATTTTCTTGTAATTAGTTAATCTGATACTAATCAAATAGAAGTAAAATTCAATTGAACCAGAAGTAAACAATAAAGATGCTTATAACTCTAATGCGGCTATTTTATTATGGATTTTCTTCATCACTTAAGACCTTTCATCTCTGAATAGAATGTCATTAATGAGCAAGTTGATCTCTAGGGGATTACGTTCATTAAATGTGGAAGAAAAATAATAGCATACGAAAAACGTAATGGAGCTCATCTTTTACTGTGGAGCTTGCAGAATGGAAACGTTCCACCATTGGCTTTGTAATCCAAAATAAAACAAAAGCACAAAAGAGTGAGGTGAATGAACATAGACAAACTACTCTCAGTATGCCAACAAAGCTCCCCGTGCATTCAAATATAATGTTGTTGCACATATTGAAGTCAGTTTTGTTTATTGTTGGAGCAATAACATGCTTTGAAGAGATGGGAGCATTTTTCTGTGGATGAGATTTGCGAGTTGTATTGAAATGACAAGGAAAAATTAAAACCTTATTGATCCTTTGTTCAGCTATTGTTAAAATCTCAAAACTCGGTTGAATGAAAAAAGTTTTCGCAGGAGTTTCATGACTGTTCTCGGCTGAGCGATATGGAGAAACACAGAGCTCATGTGACGGATATGTGTGATGTAGATGCATAAAGCTGATCATGGCGGTGGAATGAAACTGAAATGTGTAATTGATCGAGCAGCATAGATCACATCTGAAATAATCAATGGAGGACATTATGTGTATATCGGCGATTTTAATCAACGAATACTGACAGCCAGTGAAAGGTGAATAAGCATAACCAAGTTTCAAATCAATGATCTAAATTCTCGAAAATTATCAAATTGATGCTAGTCTCTATATTAATTGTCAGGTTTGAAAGTGTAAAACAACGTGAAAATCGATAGAAAAAGTTCCGAAATTGAACAATCAACTAACTTAGTATATTAGTTTCACTTGAACATCAAAACAGTAGCAGTAAAAATTAGATAGATAACGATTTTACCCTAAAATAAGTATGACAATAGGAAGTATATAAACAATGGTTTGACATTCTAGAGCACACTTTGTTAGTGAAGAAGAAGAAGAAGAAGAAGAAGATGATCGACGACTTTTTTCAAAGCCCTGTCCCTTTCGGACGGGAATGTCTACAGCAGCATTTTGAGCATGGAGACAAAAGCCAGTTTAAACAGAAGCTGCTCATCCGCCACCATTGGTCGCTGAGTTCCGGGGGTCGTCATTCAAGAAAGGGGCAGTCGAAACAAGACGCCAATTTTGCAGTCTCTGGTTAACGAAAATTTTAATTTTTAAATAGGAGTCCCTGATATTTTTAATTAAAACAAACAAGCGCAACAGTTGAAGGGAAAAAGTAGGAAGTAGTAGTTTCTCAATTTTTCGTTCCAGTTAGACGTAACTGTTGACCGAATTATAAAAACAGGCTTTGTATGTATCTCAATTACCCAGTAATGCATGGAAACATACCGTCTAAAAGAAATTGAAAGGAATTTATGCCAGCAAGAATCTGTCCACAATACGAGCCATCTTTGCATCAAGGCCACAGAATTATATATTTCCATCCTCTCCGTTTTGGTGAAGAAAATAATTACAACTTTGTACTATTGCGTAATGGATTTATACCGATTGCTCAAATTGAACATGTTGTTATCCAAGTTTTATTATTGGAATAGAAACCAAAACAAGAGCACAAGACAACACGTATAATGAGAAGACCTTCCACGCAAGATATAGGCGTGTTATATTTGCCTTGCTTTGGACGAACAGCGCACGAAGCCTTCCAACTTCCCTCAAAAGCAGACCCCAACTTGGGTCTGCAGCATCTCAAAGCTGCGGGGGTGCCTGGGAGACGGTGGAGGGTGGAGGGTTCAGGGATGGCAGCAGAGTTGAGGGGTAGAAGTAGGGTCGAGGACCAAAAGAAAGGTTCTGGGCTGGGAGCAGAGTTGAGAGCGAGAAGCAGGGCAGAGGGTTGAGAGGAGGGTTGAGGGTTGAGGGACAAAAATACGATTAAGGGCCTGAAGTATTTCAAGATGCGCGGTATCTTTGAACAGGTATTTAAAGATCTACGTTTCGTGCATTTCCATATCATCAGCTTCATTTCATTGTTACTCGTATGTCAGACATCTATCGAAAATCATACAAAATGGGTTGAGTTGATTAAACTTTGTTCATATGTTATATTTTTCAACAGATGACCCTTCAATTTCACAGTAAAAAAGTCGATGATGTACAAGCGCACGAAAAGTCCCAGTTCTAGTCTCGACTTCCTTAAGTTTTTAGATGAATACAAAAACCATGTCAATCTTTTTTCATGGTTTTCTCCTTCTTGAAATTCGAAAAATTTTCGAACAGTCTTACATTAAATACAATTTTATTTAAGCTGAATTCTTCCAAGTTTAACAGGCCACTGAGATGATTCTTCGATCTCATGAATTGGTTATTCATGATTTCTGCGTATTTGAATTTTACCAGTTAACTGCATGAGCCAGTAAATTTGAAAGAGTTTGAGGATACCGATTCCAAAAAAAAATTGACTCTGACCTTTGAAAGCCAAGATTACAAGAAGATAACGTCCGACCATCCTGCTCATGGATGCAGGAGCCTTGATGGATTGCAGGCCAAAGTTGGATCATATCCATCTCTTCAGACTCGAAAAAGCAACTCGTGATACCTGGTATCTTAGGTGCACTTTTTATCAGAAGTGAAAGTGTAACGTTGGCATCGTAAGTTTTTAAAAAAGTTTAGCAAGAAAAATTGTGTCTGTGTGCCTCCTGACTTTGTTACCACAGTGGTTTTTGTCTCCACTTGAAAAACACAAAAAAAGGCTATGAAGAGCTGGCCGGGAAATCAAAAGTCATGTTCAGCTCAATTAAATTGTTCTCAGTCGTTCAGCTTGGCAAGCAAGCACTGGTGAAGATAAATTTATACTTTTAGTTTTGATTTAATATATGTGAAAACTTTGTCGACCACATGTCTTTCAGTCTGTAATAAATTTATGGGCATGAATTCAGCTCAATAAACCAAACTTATTGGTTTCTTTGTTGACACACTTCCAAACAAATCCTGGAATCCTAAGAAATGAACAGAGAGATATTGTCGCCGTCTTGCTTGTATTTCCAGCTCGCCTCACCTCATGCGACGCAGCAGCCATGACGGCGTCTCCATGGAATTAATTAAACACAACGAGCGAGATTTTAACCTGCAATTTCCTTCTTTGTCAAGTCGACGAGATTCACCAGAGGATGTATGCACATTCAGTAAAAATTGTTTTATAAAAGAATTGTGAAAGAAAGATCTTTGACAGTTATTTTCATTTCTTTTGTAGAATGAGCTCATTTAATTATGCGTTCACAACCAACTGAAAGTTAAGTTTATGTGAAGATGTGGTAAACGCAAACTTTAAATTAATTCGATGTAGCTAAAAATTTTGTTGTTAATAATTAAAATACGCTTAATTGATGCTAATGCATCCTCTTCTTGGCCATGCTTTTCTTTAATTCGTGACTCTAACATTTTGCTCCCACGATTAGAAAACGGTCTTTATTACATTCGCATTACACAAATGATTTGCTGTAGAGTTTTGTTGTAAGTATACTCTGCTCAAGCCAGTGACCTTGATGAACATTAATGACATTTTATGCCCTTCGCTACCGTCGGTGTAATTTAAGAGAAAACTTTCTTCTGGAGTTAAAGTGCTCAACAGGAAGAGAGATATCGTTAAACCCTCTCTACAGTTGTTATTAAATAATCGGTTCTTGGAGAAATTTCAACTCGTTCGCCTCCGATATCGTGATAGAGATTGTTCCGTTCCGTTTACTCGAAGACCGAGGCTGCAGGAGCTCCAAGGTCTTGCCTAACGGGCAATAAATTAAGCGGTGGTCTCCTTTATCGGACTGGAGACACAAGGTCAAGCCGGCGTCCTCAGCCTCATCGTATGGATGGGAGCGTTTACGTTATCGGCAGCACCCTGCAAAATAGGAGCCTTTGGGTAGAAGTGCATCGAAGGTTTCTACGTGCCGGGGTATTACTAAGAAGTGAGGGGGCTTATTTCGTGTCGTTACATGGAACTGTAACGTCATTAATTCTAACAAATGCTCTATTAGGGCCCGATAGTGTTTGGAAAAAATTACTGGTAATAATTTCTGCGCGCATTACATAAAGGAATGGCGTTGTTGTGAGGTATCAAGGGAATTACTTGAGGTTTTAAATTTATTGAATTGGAGAATGTTTAAATATAGTTAGAAAACTCGCTAATTAAACTGGAAAGAAATATGAACGTAAGTTCCGCGATATTTCGTCTTCGGACCGTTGTGGCTTTTGAAGAGTGTATTTCGTCTTCCTTCTATTGTAAATTTCGTCTGAGAATCATACAAAAAGTATTTTTTGTTTGGTCTGACCCGATGTCTGAGCAGATATTAGACAAATTTAAAGTCAGTTACGGGTCTCAATACTAAGAGGTTAATTAAAAAATTATTGTTTTTGAAGCAATAAATAATAAGAATGGGTAAATCTCATACAGTAGGTGCATTTCATCCGTTTTATGGTTTTCCCAATGTAAGGCTAGCTTCAGAAATAATCTACAAAATTGAATTACGTAAGGTTCCTGATGATACACTATCATCCGGTATTATCTATTATAAAAATTGATTTTTTATTCAAATGGACTATTGAATGTGTGAAGTGCTTCTGTGAAAATCAGCGAGAGTACATTTATTTACGTGTGAAAGGTTTAATATTATTAAGCTTTCGTCGCACATTTCTCTTTCACGTAAAATTTTCACTGCTTTATACATGTTACTTGAATCTCGGCAAAAGAACTTTGTGTTGGTCTAGTACCAAGAAAAACATTTTCAGTTTTGAATTCGAACCAGTCTAAAGCTTTGTTGGACTTAATACGACTTTTAAATTAGAAACCCTTTCTGGGCCTTCAACGATCATTCTTTCCTGGCTCACGAAACAAGGATCAGAATTGCAAACGTTTTACCTTGTCTGCCGATTTATCTTGCTCTTTTCTTTCAAGCCAAAACTTTTGAGTTTGAGTTTCTAAGATGAAATTTTATGCTCACAGTATCTGAAAACGTTCTATGGTCTCCAAATGCTGTGTCAATTTTTTTATGCTCAAACTTGAGAATTATGGTGAGAAAAAACAGAACATGGAGCAGCGAAGTCAACAGATAAACTTTTGCTACTTGCTGTACTGCTACAAAAACGCGAAATGTCCGAAAATCTGGCTCCAGAGTGGCTGAAAGAATCTATATTCTCAGATTCGAAATTTATGGCTGCACGAAAACCTGTACACATGGTCTGAAACTTGTAAATATTATTTGCATGAACTGTGGGTTTCAACAAACTTCAATATTTTATTGTTGAGATCTTATTCACCAGCCTACTCCACTGCCACTGAATTTTTAATTTAACCTCAATTTCAATTCATGGAAAACTGAGCCGAAATTCTTTTAGATTTTCAATGTATCGTTTTCTTGAATCACTTCATTTATTTGTGGGGTTAAGTATAGGCTTTGAAATCTTTCTCTGTTTGCGTCTCGAAATCTCATTTTGGTGCCTTCAATTGGAGGTGAGGTGTCTTTGGAAGAGGCTGCAGCCTGTGGAGATCCCCTGAGCCTATCTCGGGCCCGCTGTGCAGGAGCGCACTTCGGTTGCGCACTCCAATCAAAGTCAGTCTCAACCGCAGCCTTCGCATTTTGGTTTACAGAATTGAGCAACATCAAAGAATTCCCAGGAGAAAACGTTTGGTTGGTATTGCAGCAGGGTGTAATTTTTACGATAATTGGAGCCGTGGTGTAAAAAGTCCAAAAGTTACTGATAATGTCAATTTTCATTGATAATTTAGCCTGTGAGATTTCTAATGAGTGTTGAAGTTATGAACAAATTGCTTGAGCATCTTTTGGAAATGCCTCAATGTTCAGAACAGAAGTCTTTTACTCCCTTTGAGTTATCAGGAGTACTAATTTTCTTCTCTTTTTCGCCAAGGTATTATTGTCGACAGCAGCGTTCGTTTGTCATTGCTTCGTTTTACCTTGTTCTTGGGCGTTTCATTATTTGCTGAGAATCTCCGCAGCTTCATGGCGTAAATGTTATCTCATCGCAATAGTTGAGCCCATGGTTGTTTCCTAGCTTCATTTGCATAGCGCCGACATCTGTAGCCGCTCCGAATAACATTCTACAAAGGCGTCACGTAAAAATATGAAGACCTTGTTTACCGAAATTGACTTACTTTCAGACGCATTTCTGTCAAACAATGTAATGAAGACTGTCGGTAATTATTAAAATCTGCTGGAAGGTTGCAATAATTATCCCGCGTCAGCGTTTGTTCCCGTCTCAAACAGACGCAAATTGATGGAAGTCTTTGTCTTAACGCAGGTCCATAGACTGTATTAGCTGGTCGCTAGCGGACGTGAACGCTCTCCGTCACGGCCCAAAATGCATCACATGATTGTCTTTTAAACGCCTCTCATTACAGGCGTCATATTTTCAACACAGACCTTGCTGCTGCGACACCATTAGGGAAACTTTTGCCTCCTATCTTTTGAAGGCTGGTATAAAGTAGCGTCAATGTCACGATAACCAAACATTTTTGCCTTTCCGTGCCATTGATTTTTGCTTCTATAAAGTGCCAAAGTGATTGTCCAACGATTTTTGAATTCTGCATCTTAAAATGAAGAAATTTTTTTACGATGAACGACAGAAAATAAGAAGGGCCAGACAAAATCAGCGATGGGGTAGAGTTAAAAGAAAGCTATCGGTGATCATTAAGCTTCTGTAAAATTCTCGAATTTTTAAAAATATTCTCGTATCCGCGAATATTTTCAGAACAGATTTGACGATTGTGATCCGCTTGGAGCAAATTAATGCACTTGTTCTATTTTTCTTCTCGTACAAGATGATTGAAAGAATTAAAAAAAGAAATAACTCCACTGTCCCTGCTGAGTTATTTTGTTAACAGTCGGTACATTAGTTTAGATTTGCAGGTACGTATCGTTGGTGAAAAAATTTTTTAAATTAAATCCGTTTGTCAAAATTGATGACATTGCCTTTTTATGATTAATGAAAGCGGAAGACTCGGGGCTTGAAAATTATAGATGCTGCTAAAATATTAATTTCGGACAGTATGTAGACCTTTGCATGTGTTGAAAATATAAAACAATCAACTTCAAATGCTCCCAGTAGTAATACTGATTCCTAACAAGGCCGTTCGTGCATCACCATGTCTCCAAGAAGAACATTTATTACACAACAGTGATGCGTTACTTCGATGAATTTACATGATGAAATTTGTGAGCGACTAGCCTATCTATCTTTCTATCAATGTTTGTACCAAGGCCTATTCCTTCCACCAAGAAGGGGTAACCAGTCAAACGAGGATCAGATCCATCAATCGCTCACTGTCAATCATCTGCGTTTTCTTGCGTATTTTCCCCAGCACGGACCAACAGGAAAGAACTGGTTAATCCCTGCCGCTTAGTAAGCGGTTGAGGATTTCATACCAACACGAGTGACCTACAATCTCACACTTCAAAAGGGCTGAGTGAGTGCAATGTCCCAGATAAAAATTCATGCATAATAAATTTAGCTCTCCTGCACTTCTCTTAGTAGCGTAAAGTGAACTTTAACTACTCTAAAAGATGCTCCTATAACTTTCTTTCAAGACTCATCCATGTAGGTCAAAGCTGGTCTGAAATGAATGACGTTTGCATAATAAATTCAATGGATCGTTTTTTTACGGTCAACGTTTTGTTTTGCAAGCCGAGTTGTGTCTTTTTTTCGGGACGCTTTTGATTTATTCAAGCAAATGATCGATCAACAGCTCAATGTTAGGAGAATGTGAATATCGTTTCACGTTCCCCACTTATGTCTTCCCTTTCAATTTTTATTTATACTATGCCCTAATGAGTTCAAAGTATCAATTTTCAAAGTTGGTAGATGAGAATTATAGCGAAAGAATCGAAAGCTAAATTAATTAAAAGCACAGAATTTGATATTGCTTTGTTTGTTATTGAAAGACGGCTTCACTCAGAAAGATTAAGTTCAGGTTTTTGAAGTCTGCTCTGCTTCAGTGCCGCTTTCATGTCAGTTGCGTGTTTATCACAGCGCCGGCAATATTTGTAAACTACCATTTTCTGTATCAGGACACCTTAACAAATCCTCGCAAAATGTTTTCTACTTTTCTCCTCCACGGTCAAATTGATTAAGACCACAATACTCCGCAACACAACTGCGCAGGTTTCTATCTTCCTGTTGCTTTCAGCGCGTTTTTGTTTATAAGTTATTAGCCAGCCATTGTTTGCCCCAATTAAGTTTCATTTTTATCAGAAATTTTGTTGAAAAACTTCAGTATTTTTGCTGGAAAGTTTATGGAGACGTTTTTAGAAAGCTTTGAACTTGAGCTTGGCGATCTCTTACAATAGTTACTGGAACCGTCTCGATAAACCAATAAAGCAATGAGAAAAATAATAGTAGTAATTCAAAACTTCAAATAGAAGTGAACCCTTAAAGTTGAAATCAAATAAAGCACACTACGCGTAAGTCGATTATTAAATATTTCATTCACTCTTAGATCATCGGAATAGCTTTGTCGCAGTTAACAAAAATTGTGCTCATAACGGCAAAATATCCTAATGCGGTTAGAATTAAGGGAGCAAAGCTCGGTCAAACGAATACGCTGATACTGATCAATGTGATCATATTCCGCAGTGTGCGTGGCCACCGATGCGGAAAAATGTGGTTCCCATGTGGAAACTACCTTGGTGATGATGCTGAAGCGAGTCGTAATCGAGTTTCTATTGGACGGCTGTCATATACGGGTATGTAAAAGGTTTAATTTATAAGAGAGTTTTGCTCAAACTTGATTTTGATGGCGTCAGGGATTTTAAGCAAAATTGGAGGAATTAATATGATATGTGAGGAATTAATGAGTGTGAATTTTAACAAGGTGGAATTACTATTTTCAAGCAAAAGAGAATTTTGATTTCGAGAGATTGTTGTACGATTTCTGTATAATTCAAAATTTTGTCGATTCAAAGAGTATTTCTGTCTGTGGCCACCGCATGCAGATAGGGAAGGCGAGACAACTAAAACGATAAGTAATATTTCCCACTTGTGACACTGTATTTAGCGTAAATAGCTTACGGTGTTTTTCTACGGTGTTACGGTGTTTTTCTATCCTTCGGATAGAAAAATCATATCAAACATCTTTGACACCCTGTGTGAACAGGGCAACCGCTTACGCATATTCTCTTCACAACGTGTTCTGTTTTAAATTTAACTTAACTGGAAAAATTTTACTAAGCCCTCAAAGGCCAAAAATGTTTACACGCGTAAAAAATTTCAGTAGTGGTTTTGAGAAGAAAAGAACTCTCTTCGTTTTTATGGTGGGGGTAGGAGGGGATTCTGGGCGGTGTATTTCAGTCATTTTAGGGATTAATTGCGAATAACTTTATTTATAGGCCTAACTGTTTCAATTGTAGCGCTCTAATAAATGTTCAGCGATAAGGAACAACGAGACGATCTGAGGAGCTAATTAAAGCTCTAAAACCAATTCAAAAATGGTTGATATGAATCCAATTGCACGATGGAACTCAATGGTAATTACTCAGAGAAAGAGAAAGGAAAGCGGAATGGGAATTTTCTCTAAACGCTTCGATTCGATTAGTAAGTGTGTTGAAAAACACTAAATTAAAGCCTCATTGAGCGAAAGCTTGAGGGGCTTCCAGTATAGACCAAAATATACTTCAATGGGCACTGTACACCCCTCCATATCTCGAACGCTTAGCCTAAGACACTAGCTTATGCATGTTCAATAAGATTTTCAATGATAACCATAAGATGAATTAGTATTTCAAAACAAAAAAATTCTCTCATTTTGTTCAGTGACAGCAGGTTTAGTTTCAATTAAGCAAAACAAGATTTAGACTTGAGCGCCAAGATTATGTCAGGGATTCTAAATCAAATCAGGGATCGTCTTATGAATTTTACATTGAAGAAGTCATTGATGATTCGAACTATGAGATCATCGGCCATGCACACATAAGAAAAGCCCAGACTTCAATTTTATAATTGATGTTATTGGTATTTGTGTAGTCTAATGAATGATTTTCTAAAGACATTCCCCTTTATTATCACCCTCTGATTCAAAGGTTCAGTCCGACTTTTTTCAAAAGCTACTGCTTTCATCTTCCGCGCGTTACGTTTGATGGTGAAAACAGACAATTTTCTTAAGACACCGTACGTCGTCGAGTTTTCAGTATTACCATTTTCCTTCCCACCATACTTTGAAAGATTTCCTCTGTTTGTTTAGCTCAGTCTGTCATGGACATCTGTTGAGACACTTCGGCAAGAAGAAATCTAAGGGAATTTTGCAACTCGTCGGTCTGCAGCTTGAAGACGCAAGATAAATCCCAGTCTGCCTTGATCCCAATCCCTCTTCCGTCTCTGGTGCGGCCTGAAAACAAGGTGAACTTTCGCAGCGAATTCAAGCTTTCCAATTCTTGAAAGGAATTTATGCAGCTTTTTGCGCTTCTCAAAATACGTGATAATCGTCTCGCTCAAGGTCTCACATGCGGCTTTCCCCAAAAAAAGTTTTGTGATTCGAAATTTGAAGAAAAATGTTAATCTTATACATTAATAAACTCGCAAGTGATATTTAGCTCAAAGTAGACTTTGATCCAGACCTGTGCCATATTTAAAAAACTCAAAGTTTAATGAAAAGCAGTTCGAAGCGCAGATATTGATTTTTATATAGCTCAAAAATGCACTAGTTCAAAATTCTGAATCCTAGCTCTTCAACCAACTCCATGCGTTCCTAATCGAAAAGCAGTTTGTTTTTTATACAACCCTCTCACCTGGATAACAAAACTGACTGATTTTCAATCGGGTGCTTTACGAGTTTTATACCGTGTTTGTGATGTTGATAATCGATGGAGAGCATTCAGACAAATTTTGCGAGGCGAAATGTAACGTTTTCTTCAGAACTGGTGTATCCCGTCCTGGTTTTAGATATTCTGACGGTTGTTTGGTTAAGCGACATAAAATTACACCTTTGAAACATTATTTTACGCACTCGAAGAAGGCGTTTGTTTCCAGTTTTTTATTCATTGAGAAAAAAAAATCATGCTCTCAAATTATTCGCTAAATTTAATTGACTAGTAGTTTCCCTAGTAGATGACAAAGCGACTGCATGCCAGTGCACCGTTAGAGCTTTTGTTTCTCCACGACACAAAATTGGTGGGGAACTGCTGAGCTGCTCAGTTTGAATAACACTGTAGCCTGGCCTCGACGACTCCCTTGCGCAGCATTTTGTAGGACTCTTGCCTCCCGAAATTGCAAATTTTTCAAAGAGATAGAATTATTGACCTCCACTTTTTTACTAAGTGTAGGGAATACCGGAGGAAAATAAAATATCACAACTAAAATTTATTATAACCTTACCAAAATTAAATACAACTCTTTCACTGCTGCTGACAAATACATAATTATAGTCGCTGAGAGGGGCTTATCTATTAACCGCTCGCAGTGAAGGGTTTGACAAGTACTTTCTATTCGTTAAAAAAAATTTTCTCATGGTACTATCTAATTAATGTATTCTATAATAGGAGCCTAGTCTGCCTGCCCGTCCGTCACACCCACCAGCAGGAAGGATGTGATGACCGTATCTGTGATACAAGTTACAACAACTCCACAATTTTTAGTGTACTAATCCATCAGATTTGGAGTCAGAAAGAATATCACAGGTGCTGTTAGGAAATAAGAACGTGTGTCGTGTGATTTGTCGAACATTATTATACATCGAGAGTTCAAAGTCAAGTCAGTTACGAACAGTTACGAGTAGTTACGGAAAGCTACTGCTTCCAGGGTGGTCGGTAGCGCGATCGATAGCGTTCTGGTGCGGTGAATTTAAGTCCCGGGTTCTAATCTCGTGAGCTCCTCGTATATTTATTTGTTTGAAAAACCTTGTGGAAGCAGTAGCTTTCCGTAACTACTCGTAACTGTTCGTAACTGATTATTATACATGTGCGATGGACCGTGTTCACTTAGCCTCATCAACTCTAGGGAAATAGAATTTTTTATGTCTTCCTGCCTTTATTTCATTTCGCCTTTTTATATTCCAAATAGAGGAGAAAAATTTAAAATCAGTTCTGTAATTTTCGGTTCATTAATTCTCCAGAAAAATTCAACATTGTTGATATGACTCTCTTTAATAACTTACCAGGCAAATAATTGAATCACTTTTTCATTTTTCAAATTTGAAATATTGTTTGACAAGAACGAAGATATTGTCGATTCAAGACGATTAGCGGCTAGATTAAGCCAACAAGAACGACACAGAAGGCAGTAAAATGAACGAAGAGAATCTGAACGACAGAGCAACACAAGCAGGCGGCGCAATGCAAGAGCCTACCTACTGACGAAAGTTGAATCCAAGTGGCGAGAAGGGATCTCAGCAGCACCGTCAGGCTCGACAAAATTTGTCTCTGCAGAAAAGAGAACAAGTTTTGCACTAAAATGCTCAACAACACCGACAAGCGCGAGATTCCACCCTTCATGTGAGGGGTGATTAGTTTGTTATAATAAGAGCAGCGTCCATTCGTCTGTCCGTTACACTTTGCGAACATAATAAGACAACGATTCACGGTTCAACTCCATTGTAACACGGGTGCACTAGGAAACGCAATCTGAAATACGTTTCCTCTGTTCATTTGAAAGCGGGTAATAATTTGAATGCATTTTCGAACGTACTCAAGACGGAATGTCACCATTTTTTACCGATCGCATGCACTAGCTTATACAGCACCCATGTACTCGTATCATATACTGTAATTTATCGCCAACAATCGATTATACTCACTTGGAGAATGAAAGACTTGGTTGAAAGCACAGATACCCGATGCAACCACTGAGCTCGGAGCAAAAAAACCGGTAGGAGCTAAAACTCATGGTAGCATATACATATATTACCCGCTTTACTCTCTCTTTGCTTCAAGCGTTTGCTTTCATTGTATTAACAATTGAAGCATATTTGTGTGGAGTATATTTTATACAGCGTTGCTTGAGGTATATTTTTTCACATTATTTTACAAACTATGAGAAAATAAATAGTTCAGCTACCAAGTTGCCGGCAAATTTTGTTAGCTATCATGAAGGGATGCATCTATAATAGTTATTGAAATTAGTGCTCTCAGGGGAAAGATGTGAGGTCACGAGCTAGTGGTAAGCTATTCTTTAGTTGAAATATAGTAAGGTTTGTTTTGTTACTGAACATCTTTTTTTCGGTTCTTTGTAACATATTTACAGCTCTTATCCAGTACTTTTTCAACATTTATCGTATGTCATGAACTCCTTTCAGGCTCTCTCTGCATGTGCACGATGTGAGAACACACCTTGTTCCCGTTATTCCGTGTAAAATGCTGCCTTCCTCTCTTGGGAACACGTTTGTTGAGGTTAGAAGGCTAGAACAAAATTTTAATCTAATTTTAAACCAAAGGCATCATTAAATATGTATAAAATTGAGGATTAGGTGAGGTTAATATAAGATAGGATGAGCTTGGTCAGGATACCATGGTTAGATTAGGAAAAGTCAGGATAGGATACGATAGGGTATATTATTCGTTACGTAAATAAACGTGAATTCCTCTCTGGAACAAAAACGCCAGTTTAGACTTCGCGGTGTACTTGTGTTTCTAATGCAAACACATTTGTAGGCTAGAATAGATTTGTTCAAAATCATTACATGGGTGGAACATATCATAGTTTAGTCTTAAATTCGACCGCAACGACTAAATTTATTCGAGGCGGATTTCAAGGACGAGCTTTTGAGATGCATTCTATAGAAAAATCAAAGGTCAAATAAAAATTTTGCGAAATTTCTGTGCAAAGTTTTATGAACCAAAATGCAGAAACGTCATATGAGCTTTCCATATCTAGAGTTCTTTGTGAGTCAGAAAATTGAAGAGATTTTAGATGCAGAGCACATTACGTTAAGGACACCGTCCAGGTAAAAAAAAAAGTCCCGTTATTTACAGATGGATTTCTCTGAAATTTTCACAGTAGGTGTGAAATAATGCAAATATCATTTGCTATTTCGACAAAATTTTTGTATCTGCACTGGATTTTTTTTTTAATTTCGAAAAATATGATAAAATAGGGGTTTTTTTAAAATCCTACTGCTTCTACAATTTTGAAGTTACAGAACCAGTACTTCGTTTTTAGATTGCTTAGATGTCTATATCACCACTCGCAATAGGGAATTTCGATAATTTTTTTGGGGGGATTTTGGGAATTAAAAAAAATGAACTTTTTTTCATTTATTTTTTTTTTTCATGTCGTGTAATTTTCAAAAGAATAAATTTATCAAAAAATGCTATGGCGCGAGGATACACCTTGCTGAGCCCTATCGAATGTTATATAAACCATTCTCCTAGCTCTAAAATTGTGGAAGAAGTAGCATTTGAGGAACCAATTTTCAAGTTTCCAGAAAAACGTGTTTTTTCACAAAAAAAAATTATTTTTATCTTTTGAACTACAGGGTTTTCTATAATGAACTCTTGAGCATTTGTAGCTCTTTTCAAGCCCTTTCGATTGATACAATTTACATTGCTGTAGCTCTGTAACTCTGGGAAAAAATATACAACAAAAGAGAACAGGTGTCATTCTTGAAAGCAACCAATTTTTTTTATTTTTCATTTTTTTTTGACCAAAATACGTTTTTTTTGTCAAGTCAACTCCTTTGTTTTATAGCACTTTTCAAGCCCTTTGGATTGGTGTGCTCGCCATAGCTGTAGCTATGATACTGCAGCTGTCATTGAGCTATGAATGAAAGCTGCGGTATCATAGATACGGCAGAACAGCTAAATTCTGAAATTGTCAAAAATCATAAAAAAGTATTTACTCAGCGTTAGAATGTTTCGTTTGAATAATGGAAGCACTTTGAGTAGCCCATTAACGAACTATAATGCCATTCCCGCAGAGAAACACGCTCAATTGACCCCCAATAATGAGGGGGATAGGGTTCAAGGTCACTCCACCCCCATCGCTTTCCCCCCCTCTGGTGGGCGCACTATTCGGAGTAGACGTAAACGGAAAGAACCAATGGAAGCGCAAGAAAATCCTCTATAAGATGCATATATAAACAGATAATCAACACATATCCCGATTTCTATCAAGACGGTCTCCTGCTTCACTATCATAGATACGGCAGAACAGCTAAATTCTGAAATTGTCAAAATTTTACAAAAAATATTTATTCAGCGTTAGAATGTTTCGTTTGAATAATGAAAGCACTTTGAGTTGCCCATGAACAAACTATATTGCCATTGCCGCAGAGAAACACGCTCAATTGACCCCCAATAATGAGGGGGGTGAGGGGTCAAGGTCACGCCACCCCCATCGCTTTCCCCCCCCCCCCCCCTCCGGTGGGCGCACTATTCGGAGTAGACGTAAACGGAAAGTACCAATGGAAGCGCAAGAAAATCCTCTATAAGATGCATATAAAAGCAGAAAATCAAAAACATATCCTGATTTCTACCTAGACGGTGTCCTTACTGAACATCTTTTTTTCGGTTCTCTGTAACATATTTACAGCTCTTATCCAGTACTTTTTCAACATTTATCGTATGTCGTGAACTTCTTTCAGGCTCTCTCTGCATGTGCACGATGTGAGAACACACCTTGTTCCCGTTATTCCGTGTAAAATGCTGCCTTCCTCTCTTGGGAACACGTTTGTTGAGGTTAGAAGGCTAGAACAAAATTTTAATCTAATTTTAAACCAAAGGCATCATTAAATATGTATAAAATTGAGGATTAGGTGAGGTTAATATAAGATAGGATGAGCTTGGTCAGGATACCATGGTTAGATTAGGAAAAGTCAGGATAGGATACGATAGGGTATATTATTCGTTACGTAAATAAACGTGAATTCCTCTCTGGAACAAAAACGCCAGTTTAGACTTCGCGGTGTACTTGTGTTTCTAATGCAAACACATTTGTACGCTAGAATAGATTTGTTCAAAATCATTACATGGGTGGAACATATCATAGTTAAGTCTTAAATTCGACCGCAACGACTAAATTTATTCGAGGCGGATTTCAAGGACGTGCTTTTGAGATGCATTCTATAGAAAAATCAAAGGTCAAATAAATATTTTGCGAAATTTCTGTGCAAAGTTTTATGAACCGAAATGCAGAAACGTCATATGAGCTTTCCATATCTAGAGTTCTTTGTGAGTCAGAAAATTGAAGAGATTTCAGATGCAGAGCACATTACGGCAATACGAGTATTTTTAAAATATACGATTCGCGCGCTCCGAATTTTCCCCTTACTACCTAACCTCTCGCTAGATTATTGCAGAATCCATGTTAATGATGCAATGCGAACCTTGAACACTGCAGTAATTCGTCCATCAGGATACAACAGAATTTAGAAGCTTACAGAGAGTTGAATGCCTTCAAAATGTGGCCGATGCCCCAAATTATTGTGTGTTTAGATCTTTACTGGCAACTGAACCCGCGTCGTTACTGCTTGCAACTTATGTAAGTACGTGATTTAAAAGAAGGAACACTAACTCATGGGTTTTTCATAATATTTGGTGGGCGTTAGTACTTACAAATGATCACATCTATTGTTCCTTTAAAGAGTTTTGGAGAACGTAGCAAATTAGTTTTAATGAAAACTTTATTTGTATTTGGTACTCGATAATCAAGCTCTTCACTTTTAAATTCCACCTTTTCATTACAGCTTTGTTCAAAAGGCTTCTGTTAGTCAGACCGCGTTCAGGTACAAAGTTCCTCATTATTTCCAATAGTTGGCGAGAGTTCGAGAACTTGCTGTAAGCTGATCCTTATCGGGGTTTAGTTTTGTGGCTGCAGGTTTCATGGCAACCATAAAACTTCCGACGAAAAAATACTGTTCTAGTACCTGCATCTTTATTTTAGTGTACAAACAGAAAACGCACTTCTTTTTGTATCGTTTTTGAATTGATGAAGGGTTTCACTTGTCGAAGTTTCTGCCAATTCTACATGAGGGATGCTGCGACGTATGCCATTTAAGAGGAGAACTATTCTCTCTTCTCAATCTCCGCAGAATATGCAGATTAGACCAAAATTTTACCAGTGAGGACTGCACAGATTGTCCGTCCATTCAGTCACTAAAGTTTGAGGGATCGGCCTTTCTTCGTTGTGCGTATATACTCGTTGCATTGATACCCTACTGTACACACGAAGATGGAAAGCCAATAGGTCACTAGTCGATGAGACTCATTCAATTTTCTTCTTTTAGCCGGTGTAGGATTTGCATAAAGTTGTTTTTACTTGCACAACTATTTTTCGTTTTTTCTTCCCACGATATTCTTATATACATAATTCGAGACTGTATAAATTTTCAGTAATGGCTGGTAAGTCTTGTTTAAATAAAGTGGTTGTTGTATTAATAAACACATTTCAAAGGACTGGTGGCTGTGCGAAGGTACACGGAAACGTCTAAACCTTCATTCGAATTTATCTTTATTAGGGCTACTATTTAAGCAAAATAAATTCATGGCAACAATGATACTAACAAAATCGATTTAAATTCGTTGGATATCTATTTCACGTGAAACAATCATAAACTTTGCTGTGGTGTTGTCTGAGAACCGGGCGATGACATTGAAATTTAAATAATTATGGGCACCATGCAATAATTTCGGATGACTACGCCGAACAATCAGTATGAATTATTGTTCTTTCCTGAATTTAGGTCATTTTCTCAAAGAGATTAAACTGAAATATAAGATCCAACTCCAATTAAACTCAATTTGATCATTCAGCTCATCTAATGACCAAGTATTAAATGAGAAGTCTCTTCGTCTGGCTTTGGTTAAGAATAAATTAAAATCCACTTTGTGACCGCAATAGTGGGTCAGCCGCAAATCGAAATTTCATGCAGCGATTGCAGGTGAGTCGCCAATCTGTTGACATTAACGTTTCTCCAACTTCATGTGTTCTTGTTTAATATGTCTTAACCTCAAACCTGTAACTTCACTGAATGACATCGTTGTTCACTTGCACCTACTCTCGTACGACAATGAAGGCCGGTACTGGGTGCCGGACGTTCGATGGATGATGCAGGCTATAGTGTAAGTGAGGCCCCGAATGAAAGTATGGAAAGCTTTACTCACGTCGCTGTTGAGGAAAACTAAAGAGTTTGTTTTTTATTGGCTACCATCACAGTACGCTTCAAGTCATTAAATTTATCTAAGCTTTATGAGCTTTCTGTAGCATGTTTCTGCCTGGTATGCTTTTGATTATGAATAAAAAATGATCGGTTTTTCGTCGCTACGTTTTTGATAGAGATTAAGTTGAAGCTCAAAGGATGTTCATAGTCTCTGTGTCTTTGAAGAGTTTTATGCGCCATTTTGTCTCATCTTTCGCAATTATAGTCTGAGCAAAAAGCTCTCATCCCTTTGCTCAATTTACTTCAGTATAGAAACTCTAATGTAAGTAGTAAAAAACAATGCTGATGCAACATCAGTGAAGGGTGCTTTATGTATAATGTATTTGTGTAGCAACTATGAGAACAAAGGAAAAAATCTATTTCCAATGAAGTTGATTTCGGAAATTTGTTACACTCACTATTGGGTGTTTAAAATATCGTAATACAAAACTCTTAACTGGTAAGGAAACCATTTTAGACATTATTAGAACCGCGGCAATGGTTGAGCGTAATGTGAAAGGAAAATCATACAAAAGTATTTCCTTGGTTAGTTTACCCTGTGTTTAAAAGCTCATGAAAAATATTTACGAAAGAAAAACGGTGAAATGTCGATTGGAACTCCTTAGGCAACATCGTCTCTGTTGACATTGTCGCGTGAGTTGAGCCATTCTGCAATAATATCCAGTGTTGTTAAAGGTGCGGTGAGTGGAAATAATATATTGTACCCTGAGTCTATCGTATGTTCTAACTCTATTTATATTGAATAGATTGCCTAATGATTATACTCCGTCACTCTTCTTTTCCGTCACGGCCAGCAAAATTTGCATTTTTTATTAAAACTGGCAGAGTAGATATACGAAGATTGTGAACAGAGCGCTTCAAGTCGAGTGAGCCACAAAAACGATCAAACTTAAAAAGAAAATTGGTAGTGCAAGAAGCAATTGCATTTTCTTTTATATGTTTGAGGTCCCACATTTTTTCTTTAGTTTGAAAACGATTTCAGATATATACTTAGGAGCATATCGACAACAGCATAACGAAGTGTTTTTGTGTTTTTAAAGCATATTTTATGGGGTGAATGAAAAGCTTGCCGCAACTAATAGATATTCTGAAAATTAAAAACATTTTAAATAATGCGTGTTCTTTACATTCTTTTCAAATGTCTCGACGCTGATAAAATGACCACATGTTTGTAGTCGCTTTTAAATCGCAGTTTCGTTTGCAACCTTGTGCGGAGCTTGGCTTTGGCAGTATAATTTAGCATGAACTTTTGACTGGATTTTCCGAACTCTATGCGTCTTCGTAGCGAAAACCTGACAGCATCGAGCCCTTCTAAGCGGACATGGCTAAGCTACGTAAGCTACTTGATACTGCACGTTGAGTAGCTGAGTTTGCTCAGAACTGATGTAAAAGTTGTACGCTAAGACGACGTGAAATACTTTGGGAATTCGGCTCTTGCACTGAAACTCTTCCAAGCCTCTACACGAGATTCGAACTGTAGAACTTTTCAGTTCATGGTATTGAGGGTGGCCCATTCAATATCAATATATAGAACATTTTTTTCCTACACTAAATTAACAAAGAATGTGAGATCAAGTTTCTGTTTTATATAAAAATATCAAAGAGTAAATATTTTAGCAGACTCAGAAATATTGTCCTTGAAATTGAGAGAATTTGCTTAAAGAGCATTCATGCTCTAGTCACGTGAGCATGATTTTCTGAGTAAAATCTTGATCCGGCTTTCAGTCCCCCAACTGTGAACACCTCAGTCTGCATCGCTACGTGTGTTTTCTGAAGCACAACATACTTAGAAAGATTACACGTTTGTTCCCAACAAGTGCCTCAAAATGATGTAAATTAAAAAACTTAGGAATTAATTCATAGCATTATTTCGTTGTAAGGGTGCAGTAGAAAATGCACTGAATTTTGGACAACGACGCTTTTCAAACAAACTTACTGTTCGTTCTGTAGAATTGGTAGAGCGGCGAGTGCCTGCGGGGCCTAGTTTGCGCGTTTCAATGTCAACATCAAAACAGTATCATGAAGTTACCTAAAAAATTCTAACGTCTTGCGTACTCGTCCATTGTCCATTTTTTAATAACAAGCGAGATGTTCCAATCTCTTCAGGGAATACTCGTCCTCATAATTAACAATTTTTAGCTCCAAATTCGAGCTCAGTGCGAAAAGTTCAGCATCATATTTTCTTCCCGTACCAGTAATTTAGATTTTTGGTTTTCATAGACTTCAAATAATTGGTAGAGCAGCTTGTTTTGTTCGTCAGTGACATCAACTTCCATAGCATTACTCTATTAATACAAGAGCTTTTGCGTGTTTAAAACAGGAAATTTGTCGTAGCATAGAAAGATACAAATTTGTGCTGATGTGCGGAAGTGAGTCGCTAAAGTTTTAGTTTGAAGACCAGTGAATAGAGTATATGGACTGGGAAACTCAAATAAATTGAAATATTATTTAAAGCTCATTAAGCGTCTCCTTCAATATATAAAAATTTAAGGCTGAAAATTTTTAGCTCGAAGCTCTTGAGCACAAACGATAGAATGTCAAGAGAGAATAGCTGCGTCTCGAATCCTGCCCTCGTCTCAACCCTTAATCCCCTTCAGCTTGCACGAACCTGAACTCCTACAGTTGAAATTGTTTCCAGTTATTCAAGACTTGAACCAAGAATCGTGTTAGTTGGGTAACTGAGAGCAATTTTTATCAGTGTAAGGTGAGGTTCTAACAAGGTGATGCATAACGCGAGGATTACCTGTGATGAGGTGTAGTGATACCAGAATGCGACCTCATACAGCCCACTGACAAGACAAACTCAGTGTCTCCCTTTCAACTTGTCTCTTTCTTCACTACCTGTAATGAAGTTTGAAGTGTTTAAACCACTGCCTCGGATAACACTAAGCCTGCTCATAGACTATCGTGACATCGCAATCGTGATTGGAGATTTTGCCTCATTCGAGATACATCGAAAGGTGGAAATTAAGTTAGCTCCGATCTAGGGTTGATTTTTCATAGAACGGGGCTGACGATGCTTTGAAATTTTTTTAAGAATTATGATGATACCTTTACTGGCGTGAGTGCTAAATTCAGTTTTTTATAACTATTTACTAAACGACAGACTGCAGTAGCGTGGTCGAACTTGTTTCAGCCCGCCATTAGTTCGTACCAGTAAATTAGGCAATTTTTGCTAAGGAAACATTGTGCTCACGAACTTTCTGGCCATTTCAGTGGTTGGAGTCCTCATTTTATGTCTCGAATGAGGTAAAAGCCATATATTTACCTAAGTTATGGCCTCTTTACACCACTTCCGTTTTCATGTAGATCTTGTATGACTTGAGGTCGTCCAAAATCGTCAGTTACAATAAAAGTCTAGTGCCGTTCAGGAGGAAAAAGTTCCCGATTTTATAGTATCTTTGACAACTGACTGAGTAACAGACAAGATCTTTCGAGCCCTGCATCGTTCCAACAACGATTCTCACCTTTAATACGCCTGAAAATCAAAAAGCGATCAGTAAATAGGATCATGCGTATTAGAACCTTACATATCATAACGCACTCCTTACATCATTCATCATCACTCACGCAGCATATCGCAAAAGTTTTGATGGAAATTATGTGAGCCTATTCATTTACTCCCATTCGATTTTTTTTAAACTTGCGCCTTGGTTATGACCATTACCAAGGTGCTATGTGACTGCTCTGCGCCGCCACAAGGAGCAAGCCTGGAGGTGTAGGAGGCATTGCTTTAAAGCATCTTTAAAGTGTACCAGGTATTTTTAACCAGTGCTTCCTCAGAAGTTTTTCTTGTTAGTTCTAAGTTTTAACTTATTTTCAAAGTTATCTGGACAACGTGCGGGAGCTGCAGTCTCGCCTCCACCTCTCAAAATTGTCTCAAAATTGAGTTAGAAACTGAGGACTACATTCAGGGTTGGCATGAAGGCCACATATCAACAAGGCGACAAATCAATTAAGAAATTGATAATTCAGAACAGAACATTAAATTACAGTTGCCATGGGAGAATCCAAATAAATCTGAGCTCATTTCGTTGAAAATGAGTTCAGTAAGCATCGAAATACTGTAGATGCTCTTTCGCTCTATTTCAGATACGTCGTATAACTTCGCGTTCGCGTGTAATTCGTAATTATTAAATTCTCGCTTCATAAACATCAGAGCATTTCAGTTTTCCTTTCGTTCTTCCTGACCCGAGTGCAGGAGGTGGCCATAACTTTTTCTAAATTTGTGAGCCCAGCGAAAACTATGTCGCCGAAACTTTAGAAAAAGAGAGAGAAGAACACATAAGTTTTGATAATCCTTTGAGCTGCTTCGTCCAGACTTTGAAATTTAAAACGCTATTTGCTTCATTAAAAACATTTCAGATAAAAGGGACAAAATTGAAAAACACTTAAGTTAGGGTTCCCTGCAAAGCACGCGACAGCGTTGTGATGACTTTAGGCTGAATGTGACGCGGTTAATTCTAAAGAACTTGTTCACATTTTAATATTGACTTAAAATACGATGAAAAAGAATTCGTTGCATCATATAATCAAGGTTCACGGAAAATACAGACAGCCTACGATACGATGATGAAACAATGATGTACAATTTTAAATCAAAATAATTTTGCAACTCCAACCATGGTTCCCATGCTATTTCAAATGATTGCTTCAAGCACAATAAAATCGCACATTAACTTAAATGAAAATGATGGCGTTGAGTAATGATACTCTTTTAAGGAAAGACAGCAACGGTTTTGGTTACTATTTTTCCAGCATAACTTGATTCCTAATCCGATTCTCAGTTGTCCACGGAATGTAACAACACTCACACCTCAAGAATTTGATCCTTGTAAGCAGCTATTGAAATAAGCACACGCAGCTTGTTGTACAACACTCTGAGCAGTTTCTTTAATTTCGTTAACGACTCCGTCTGTGCGAAGGGAAAGAACGACTGGTGGTCGAACGATTTTACGGTAGAAATAATACAAAATGGGTTCGAAAACTGTGCTTTATTTTCACCCGACCTCATCGGTACCAATAGTCTGGGCAGTACTCTACTATCAAGAGCTCCTAGGCTGTGAACGTAAAGCTTTGATAGCTAGAGACGAAGGCTCTCAAGGATGATTTAAGGAACGGTCGCAAAGGCGGCGTTCATCGGTATTTTTAGACTCGACGCTTATAACGAAGGCAGATAGCGCTGGTTGTGTCTGTATCTTCAACATACGTTTAAATTTGATTTTGCATACATGTCGATTGACATTCGCACGTCAATAGATGCATGTATTAGAGATAGAATTTCATTTACTGAGATGATGCCTTTGACCAGCGATCTTAATAAATATAGTCGTACGATAAGATTTTTTTGTGCATGGTTACACCAAATTTGAGGTGAAACTTTAATGTATTTTTGGCTGATTTAGAAGTTACTACCAACATGTAGCTTAATGTTTCTCAGATTGCTTCCTACCACGACTTTCCTTAAAAACGGTAGCCAAATACTCCAAGTATTCTTAGTCACTCTGACGCAAGTTCTCACCGCATCAGCAACATTAGGAGGAAGTTTATGGGAAATAAATAACCTGATGGCAAACGCAATCTAACTCATAAGCAGCAACTACTCGTAATAAGATAATAAGCATAAAGATAACCCAAGCATAATTTATTCGTGTTTCCATTCGTCTACTGACCATGCACACTGCGTACTCGAAAAAGACTCATATGTTACAATTTATTTACTATCCATTGGTTAGATATTCAAACTTAATAACAGCTTGTATTCTATTTAAAGTTGATTCTTCAAATGTCGTGGTCCGTAACTGCTAGAGTTTTTGCCACAATTCAAGGAACCTTTCTCTCAAAGTATTTTTTATTGATGGAAGTGGTGATGATGAATGAGCAGTGATTGAGCACGTTTCTCTCACGGAAGATCTTTTCAGGGTTTAGATGTGGGGATATAGGCAACCGTGTAGTCCATGTGCTCAAATGATCACTTATGCATCGAAACCAATCTTGGATAATTTTTTCCGTTGAATGCATCAGTTAACAATTAGAAAAGTCAAAATGTAGTGAAGTGAAAACTTGACCATCCAAAAGTTGCAAACTGTTCCGTGACGTCATTTTGTTGTGAAAAGTCGCTGATCTTTACTTTTCGAAGGATAAATAACCCTGAATCATTACAATACTCTCAGATGCCTACACCGTGGTGATTTCATGAGATAGATACACTATTTTACGAAGTTCTTTTCACCGTGCTTTCCTTCTTCCATCGTTCTGAATGAGAGTGAACATTGACTCGCAATCCTCGTTTATTCGTCAAATGTCAAGTCTCTCAGTCTCTTTCTTGTGCCTCTTGTGCCTCTATATCAGTTGCTGCACATTTTTTTAGTGAATTTATTGCTGTAATGGAAATGATAATGCGCTTTTCCCCATGCTGGTGTATCTTAATTTATTCGGCTATAAAGCTAATTTTGAAAAGTAATCAGTGTTAAAAAACAAATTTTTGCGAAATGATTAACACTAAAAGGATATTGTTACATAAATTTCTAATTTAACAGATGATTAGCCTAATCATGAAGAGAAAACTTCATGATTTGTAGATTTAGTAAACAACTTTTGTGTTGGTGAGACTGTGTGATTACTTATTCTATTATTTTCTTCCATATTCTGTTCCATTCTGTTCCGCGGAGTGTCATATCGTGTCATGCCGTTGCATTCCATTTCATTCTATTTTATATCATTAAACTGAAATAATAGTACAGAACCATCTTAAGGCTTAGTGATAGAGTGATGGCGCTTGAAATATGTGAGATTAGTTTTTCAAATAGAAAGAACATCAAGCATTGACTTCGAACTGACCGTGAATATCGTTGTATGCCTTGTTCTACGTAGGTTATTGGCTAATTTATTCTTATTAAATGTAGTATTACAGTAATATTTACTGCAGTGCAAAAAATTCAAGCGGTAGAACTAATCTGTAAAAGATGGTTGATCGACCAATAGACCTATGAATTTTTCCACGGACAGGAGGAATGTCTCTGAGTCAGTAACTTGCTAATTATTTTATGCAAATAATTTTAGATTTCTCAGGAAGTAAAACCATTCTGAAAGGTACGAACTCATCGCTAGTGAGCTTCAAGCCTTCACACTCTGCAGTTCTACCAGTACGAAATTCCCCTGTATTTTTTGTACATGTGTAGTAATGGTAAAACAAGTGTTAATGCGTGTCGCCATAAGAAAAGACACCTCCCAGAAATGGGAAATTTTATGAGATTTTGATTTTAGCTGCAATAGGAAGTGTTAGATGTCAGGTTCATCCTGTGAAAAAAAATGAACTTCGTACGTTCGCTCATTCGCCCACTACGGGGGTTTGAAGTTTGGGGGGGGGGGAGGTGATATTTCATCATGTCACAGGCCCACCTATGCTATTCCTTCACGGCTTGACGTTTCTATGTAAGCTCTTACGTCTCTATTACTGTTTAAAGATTGCAAGGATCTAGCTAATCCCAAAAATGATGATAACAAAAAACTGAGATTGTTTATGTTTGTTTCTTTTGTCTTTTTTGGGAAGTCTGAGTGTGGGTTTTCAAAATGCTCCTTCTCATACAGTTTTTGAGCTACAGAGATGATATGAGTATCATTGGGTGCGAAAAGACGCAGGAATTACTATATTTCATATGGCGATTCCTAATTCGTTGTCGATCAAAAGTTATGACGTCACAAGTGCGAAATTTTACGGAAACAAAAGTATGCTTTGGAATTTTTTTCCTTTCAAATAAAATTTGGAGAATGCCATATAGATTATTATGGTAATTCCTGAGTTTTCCCACATCCAATGATATTCATATCATCACTGTAGCTCAAAAACTGTGGGAAAAGAAACATTTTGAAACTCCCACCACAATTCCGTTTCCTATAAATATCTCATTTTCGATGAAAAAATCGCATTTTTTCATAGAGAATGAGATAGAATAGAACAGAAGCTTCTATTTGCATTTTCTATCTATAAACCAAATGTCATAGCTCTAGGTTTAATAACAAAAAAATTGTTTCGGAAGGCTTCATATTTCCAATAAGCCGAAACCTCTTGCTCCTTAGACTGTTTCATAGGAACTGAACATTTTACTGTAGCACAGCACTTATTTTAATAAAAATATTTTTTTCATTCGAGAAAAATTTTCAGAAAAAATTGGGTCAAGGTTCATTGCTGGGTTTCGTAGGTAAAATGTTAATAAACATTATATATTTGTGCTTTGAAGTTATGATTCTATTAGCAATTGTAATTTTTCTTGTACCACAACCTGAAAATGAGGTGTCGATAGGTAGCGGTATTCCTTCTTTTTTGCACCATTGCTGCTCTGCAAGAAGCCCACAGAAACTCAATGAATGTAAGAGTATTGAAATTGTTATTCCAGATTAAGAATGGAACATATAAATTAAAACCAGTCGCCGTCGCCTGTCATGTTTTCGAAAATAAAACTATATAACATCATTTCTGTGTTTGAGTTCATCTTGCTCCAGGAGTGCTTGACGAGCGCTATAATACTGTGCAACAAATGCTAATTTTTTATAAGCAATCCGACTCGAACTTTCAATTTCTTGAATATCACAATACATTCATAAAATTTGGAGAGCAAGTGTATTGCACACGGTTCAAACTTTCAAATTATATTTGAGAGAAACAACGTAGGAAGGTAGTTCCCTGCATCCCAATCGTCGGAACTCACAGAGAATGGAAGGTTTTGATATTTAAGCTTTTCCTATCTAGTATCTCCATTTCAGGAGACGATCAAAAAACTTCAAAATTTTGCACTTTGACAGCATTTTTCATGTTTGGCCGCAGGCTTTCAGAACTCCACGGAAAAATGACGATGTTGGTCCTCATTTGGCGAGCGAATATGCAAATGCGATAGATTTTCCCTCTTTTTCATATTGGGGACATTGACCATCTTCCGTATGATGTATCCAGTTCGTCATGGGGCCTCTGGTGTGTACGTGGCAGTGTGTGATCTCACTAGTCTTCCAAGGAAATTTCCTGTCACAGTTGCATCATAGCATATAGAGCCTGAATTTATGATTCATGCTCTTTTCCCATCATTCAACCTGAGGAACCTTCTCATGAGCGATTAGTATTTTTCGCTTGTGAGGTTAAAACATATTGTGGAGGGTCTGTTTCTTTTCGTTCCCAAGTTTTTGACTCCCAGATCCAACCTTCAGAGGGAAGGGAAGCAAGCCTCTCATGATTCCAATTTGGGCAGTGGCAGCAAATTATTTGAGCAGCCCTGCCTTCCCAGCCACACGACTTGCAACAGTCGGCACTGATTTTCTTCAATGCAATAAAGCAACCGACTGGCCCCGACAGCAACTGTCTTGTAGAAAACCGCCTCGAGTCCAAAAGACTTCGCACGAAGAATTTCAATGTTCTACAACGGAATTGAACTCCCTTGCTCGGATTGCAGTTGAAGTTAACAAGGGATAAAGTTATACGAACCGAAAACAAAAGATGCATGACGAATTTTCAAGAGACTTTGAAAGTATCAGATTGTGCATTCAAGTTATTGAATGTACCCGTACCATGTGAAGGAACTTGCCATTTAAATATGGTTCAGAAACCTGCCTGGAACGACATTTTGAAGGAACCTATCATTTTAAATGCGGTACATCGAACTATAACTACGAAGTCAGTGCAGTGACCTCTCGACAACTGTTTTCCTCTCGGGATCATCATTATTCACTTAAATGATCTTTCTCACATTATCTGTTTATGTTTGAACAAAAGTCTTCTCCCTTAGGAAAAACCATTCTTATGGTATTATGAACTTGATTTTCTTGGGATATTTAAATTAAATTTCATCTTGTGTCACTTTTCCGTTAAATGTTTTTCCTTATTATTTTGCTTCAGGGTACAATTATTGTTGGTATTTTGATACCCCCGCGGTACTGCCCATCAATATAAAATACAAAAACTAACCCTTACGTTGGAACTGCGAGTGTTATATCGAAATAGCGTCGCGAACGCAATTACAGACACGTGCGTACCACAACCGCAGGGTTGTTGTCGTGACGACGCAACCATGCGGATGCGACGCATGAAATGATTTTACTCGACTCTCAGCAATCAGGAAGCATTCATACCAACGACAAAACGAAAAGAACGCCAAAACTGCGAATTCTTCTACAATTACGCCCTACAGTGGTTTGAATCAGAACTTCTATTTAAAATTCAGGAATGGATTCTTTGAAACTGCGAAAAGTGTTTCCAGAAAGAATTCCGTTGAACAAGTATTAAAAACTTTTTGGCTTTCGTAATTCCAAGATAACTCGGATATCAGAATATTAATTCATCGGGAACCAGCAGGCTTGTAAGATGTACTATTTTCCTTGTCGCAGAGTCAAGCGCTAAGCTTTAATGACGATCAATATCCTGTAGAAATTAAGGAGTATTCGGGTCTAAATCAATTATTAATTTTACCAAACAACTCTATGCTAACGTTAAATGAACTCACTGCATCAAACGATCTAGATCAGGCTTTCATTACGCCTTCACGCCAACAGCCTTTGATCGCACTCGTCGTCCACGGTGCCAAAATAAAGCGGCCTGTATAAATGGAAAGGTCGATTCCTACAGAATTAACGCACCCCTTATTTCGTAGCCGGAAACGATATCGTATTGAAGCAATTTAAATGGTTTATGAGTGAGAAAATGCGTGTTAGATTCTTTTAACACAGCGACGCAAAATTCTTGATTAGTCGAAGTGTCGTTTTGTTTGGAGTGAAACGAAGCTATCCCATATTGTGTTGAACTCATGCAGGCGCGAATGGTGAATTGAGTTAGGAATGCCGTAGCTTACTTCACAATACACAACGAACGATCAATACGACGGCACGACAGAATAACTCAAATGGTTTCATCCGTTTATGAATTCTAGAATAATTAACGAATTCCTTTGCGTTCGTTGTAGCAATCACTGGGACAAATAGAGTCAGTATGCAAACACCGCACCGATGAAGAAAGTACATCGTCATAATTAAAGTGTAGGATATTTTGAATGATAGTATTCCTTTGCTTTATCCTTTCAATCAATTAAGTTACTAAAGGCAACCTTAGCATTAATACTACTAAGTTAATCCCGGCTTATAGACGTGTGATGTTTTCGTGACCGACAATATTAAAATTCATGTTTGTTGAAGGAAGGCATAATTAAACAGTTCTTAGATCGATATTTTTGTGTACAAAATATTATCAATTCTCTATAAAGGTAATTAAGAATTCCATGTCATGAATATTTGCCGAAAGTATTCTATAAGTACTGGTATTTCTCGAGTTAAAACCGTTTTATTTAACCTATATATTATGCAGAAGAGAAATGCATTCTAAGAGTTCAAAGTACACCGGAACGACTTAGATAAAGGCGATACACCAGTCGTGTGAGTGGTGTGACTTGATCACCACGCAGATCTCGCTGAAAACGTCAACTTCACACAACTCATGTCTTGATCTACACTTGCCAATGTTCATGTTCTGTCGTCATTAATACAAGGAAATTGATGAACAGTTTCTGGTATTCATTAATGGTTTATGCGAGAAAATATTCTCTACACGGCTTTGAGCATGATTTCTGTGAGTGAAGATTATAAAAAAATTTCGATTTAACACTGTCACGTTCTTTGCCTCAAACAAAAAGCTAGAGAAATGTAAAACTCTCATTGAGGGCTTAGAAAGCTGGCCAGTAAACAGCCAAGATATTAATATAATTGGTATTGGAATTATCATTCGGTACTGTAGTAAAAGGATTCATTGTACACATCTTGAAAAGCTTGAGAGGAATAAGCCAGTGACAATATCGCAGTTTCCAATTTTAAGCAGTGAAAACTATCTTACGCTGCTTTACATGCATACATCAGTGTTGAATTTTACATAACATGGATAACGGAAATAAGTTCTGATTTTCTTTACTCGAACTCGACGGATAAGATCGACGAGTTCCGCACCGCACTCTGGCATGTGCTCATTGCAATGATGTCCCTCAAATTTTGTAAGTCCGATAGAGAGTTTGGAAATTTGCGGCTATAGTATTTTTACATTTTGGGCTCAGCTTTCATTACGGGCCATGGCTGCGGTGAGCGCTACTCACCGTAATTAGAGCGAGACTGGTAACAAGAGCTTCTTTAGCGCGCTGCATGAGACGCGGTATCTATCACAGATATTAGAAATATTTACAAGGAAGGTAAATAGAAATACCCTCTTTTAACAAATTCTATAGATATGTGTTCCTGTTATCACATAAAATATCTTTCAGTACGTATGCATCCTGGGGAGTATTGCTGAAAATATTAATATTAACAACTTGTTTTGAAATTTTGTTGATCAAGCTGTCTTTAAAAACAGTTTTTGTTGTATTTATTGCAGATTGTTACGCAAATTGGCTTTCTTGCTGCCACTGCCCACTGATTTCTCTGTAGGATTATCAGTATGCCATTTGCATTCTATGACAAATTTATAAGCATCCCAGAGAGGTGCCATGCAATCAAGAGAAATGTTTTTATCTTGAATTTTACTTGCAGCACAGTGAAGATGAACAACAAATTTTAATGCAACGTAGTAATTCAACCAGGGGTTTTGGTAAATGATCTCTGATTAAAATAAAGTGAAATTATAACAGGTCAGTTGACTAAATATGAAAACAATAACCATCATTAATCGATGAGTGAACTCAACAGGTGCGCATTGAACAGCGTCAGTGATTGTTGTATGCACGTTCACATCTCATTCCAGAAAATAGAACTCAATGTCTCGCAATGTCCAAGTTGACTTTCTTCGCAATTCCGAGCTAATCCTCGACAAAACTTCTGACAGCTAAGGCCTTGACTCAAGATAGGAGGAAGTCAGAACTTCATCGGTGTTCACGCAGTTTAACATGCTTTTGTGTGTGAACGAGAGGGAATTAGAATAATTTGTTATTTAAGGTAACCTGAAGTTGGACGTAATGAGAGAACGTAAATGGAGAACTACTGAGTTGTTGAGGTGAACTTAAATTTTAAAGAGCAATCAAATATTGAGTTTCCTTAGTCATTGGCGGGTGCCTCGGAAACTTCTGTGTTGAAACAAGAACTGAAAAGAACCAAACTGTGTATGTGTTCTTATATGCTGAAAATGGAAGTTTAGCGCGTTTTTGTGTGAGAGACGGAACAATACAGTTTTACTATAAGTTCACTCATGAATACAAGAGCTTCGTCAGGATCTCGAAGTTTCACTAACTTTATCTTCATTAGTGAGAAAACGGTGAGATTTGTACATCGTCATGATGTCGTATACTTGATAAATTTGCGCAATATTGAAACAAAAAAGGTGTAAAAATAAGTTAACTTATTTCAAGCTGTGTTTCCATCTCAGGGGACGGTAGAAGAACTGCAAAATTTTGCCCCTTAACAGCAATTTATTAATGTTTGCCCACAAGCGTTCGGAAACATTAATTCCGAACGAAACTTAATTATTCCTAATTTTTTACAACCATAATCTGTGCATCTCATTTACGAACATTTGAATGAAACTGTGCCACACTGTGCAAGACACAAACTTGTGATGATGTCACCCATTCGAGAACAAGCAGAGTAGGAACTTTCTCACAAAACTCAGGCCTGCCCCGAAGAGCACCATGACTGCGTGCGCCAACTTCAGCGGCACGCCGCACGCCGGGGAGACGGAGGACTCCTACGCCCTTCAAGTGCAGGTGAGAGCATCACATGTGAAGTTTTTGACCGCGACCTGCACGAACGGTTTTACACGGAGGGAATTTTCATAATGTTGCTGATTGAACAGTAGTCAATAACTCAATTTTCATAAATTAATGGACGCCAAATGAAGGCATGATCCAGTTAATGTTTGCTATTTTCAACATTATTTACGATTATTGACTTTTAATTCGTGTTGAATATTAAACTTCAGTTTTACCTGCCGTAGTCCAAGTGTTAAATCGGTGGGATTTTGTGGTCGCAGTCGGGGCCAATCCTACCGGTAGGTGAAGTCTAGCTCACTGTATTGACATGTCTTTCATGCAGCAATACTTTCATTGTTGTGCTGGTACATGAAACTTTTGCAGTTTTTTACATCGGTTTGATTCGATGGTCGCAGCCGTGGCCTAACCTGCTGTAAAGGGGCAAATTGTACACAAATCTTATGTTGTTGCAAATAGCAGTTACATTGTTGTGCTGTTCATAAAAAATATCTCTGTTTTTCTCTTTTGAGCCATGTGATGGTAGCAGGCGTGATCTGTGTGTCCATGTGGTGAGTGAAGGCGTGCACGCAACATACACTCCTGATTTTTTACAGTGTTTAAATGCCGATATTTAAAAATGATGAGCATTGTTTCTTCAATTGAGAAAAGTTCGTCGTACGGAAGAGTCTGTAAATTAGGCTTTTCATTTTCTTAACTTCTAAGCTTAAAATATCAATAACATATTAATGACTGATAAATTAACGCAAGTGTTCATTTACGGGCACAAGTAGTGATTATTGACCGTAAAATTTCCATCATTCGATATATTTCACTTGATTTTTAAAACTGACATTCTGTTTTACCACAATAAATTATGGTTCTGCTATAAAGATCAAAAGTTATTTACACATTTATCATTTTCTTTTCTTTTAAGAGTATTTTAATTACAAGGCTTTCTCGATGATTTGACATGATAGTAACATTCCCTTGAAAGATATAATATTTCCTTAACCGATTTAATAAGGCCCAACTTGTGGCTGGTCAATGTGAATAGAGTAAATTACGATTAAAAGTAAACAAAAATTGGTCTCACCGTACAGGTAACCGAAATTGGTCGAACTTAAAAATGAGTTCATCTTTTGCACTGGACATATTACCCTGACCACTGAGCACATATACGAGGGGTCTGTATGCATGTAGATATCCTTAATGATGTATTCGTATTAAATGTCCGTATTTTTTACTACATGTGTGTATTATGAGCCACAACATAGCCATATTGTGAAACCGATAAACTTACAATCCCAGAGAATTATGGTTGCACTCATAATTCCTCAACATATTCTAATTATGAATGACAGTGCGCAGCTTAGGAGAGGTTGACATGTCACGATACTCGTATCATAGCAATCCTGTCATCATGCTGGTTGACTTTTGTGTGGGGCTTTCATACCAACGAATAAATGGAATAATGAAAATTTAGTGACTTAAATCTAGTGACAAAATGTTTCTCGTTAGCTTAAATTATGCCCTCATTACCCTAGAAAGAGAATGCTGGCAAGAAACTTTCACTCTACATCGTGTCGAGTCACGGTGTAGGATATCGAGGCTGTCTTCTCCTAATCATTATGATGTGCATGTTTGTGCACTCGTCTGAATGGTGACTTCTTTGAGATGATCAGTGCTCTACCGCCGACCTCTGGTCTCGGACATGGGCAGGCACGGCTTACATCCTTCCATGACTCGGTATCAGCGATCTGTAAATTCGACTCCATTGACGAAATCTCGTTGAAAGTTGTCCCTTTATAAAAATGAAATAGGGCGGAACAGATTGAACTCGAACTTCTCAGCTTGGTCGTATTCTAAAAGTTGTGAGAATGACCTTTTCATTTTTTACTCCTCAAATATGCCCGAGAACTTGGTAGTCTTACGCTTTATGAATTTCGTTAGCCATCAAGATTTTGGAGAAAATATGGGAGGTGTTTATAATTTGGGCTAGCCTGAATTTTTTTGACCTCGCCCAATGCTTCCTCCCATAAGTCGTGTTGGTGAAGTTATTCAAGACATCGCGACAGGCGGCTGCATCAGCGATCTCCCTTGACGTCGCCGTATATTTTATAAGTCTACGCACCATACATCCCGAGTTCTTGAGCGCTCATCACTTTTCTCTTCATTCGGAGAGGAGACTTGGCAGTTTTCAGCCCACCAAACTCCCTTATTGCAGCACTAAGATAAATCCGAGTATCTGAACTTTGATCCCGGGAAGTGCTCAGGTCTAGAACTTAGAAATGCGTGACGTAAATCAACTGAAGTGAAACTGTCCCTCCATGGAATCTCGAATTCTTACGCTCTTATTTCAACACACATTTCGGATTTCAGCTGTGGATTTTTTAATCAAGACGAGTAGTTCAAACTTAAAACGAGGGCTTATGTGATGATATCAAAGGATTCCATCTTTCTTCCCGCCACATTTATTCTGCTTAACGCTGGCTAAAAACCACCAAGAAGCCGAAGTATGTTACTGAAATAACTGGAATTTTTCATACAAACAGATATACTTAGTAGGAATTTTTTACTAATGTTCAACTACATTACCATTTAAATGTTTAATTCTTTTACAGCAAATAAAACGGGAAAGTCACTTGACAGGAAATACATTTTGAAGTGATTGAACTCACATTATTCTCTTTCACTTCAACATTATTTTGCAAGACCACAAGTTTTCGAGTGAAATGAGTATTTCAATTTCAAATAGTTTTTTCTTCCAGTCATCTGACTTTTCTGTGTACAAAAATTGTACACATAACTTTACGCACACCCTGCCATATTCTTCCATAACGGGAAAGAGTACCAGTTGTCAGAGGCAATGGTGTGTATCATAGCCTCAACAGTCCACCAGGAGTTTGCGCATTGCTCAGCAAACACGGAAGTGCCAACAGACCATTCAGGTCGTCGTTGGGGCACAGACCACGTAAGTTGTAGCTAACTTCGAAAACCTATTTTAGCACTACTCTAAGTACATAACTGTCCGTCTGGAAACATTGTAAAGATGCGACCCCAAATGAATTTTTGAACAGTTGAATTGTATTTCATTTGAAAAATGCTTAATTACACGCATTATAGCCAGGTTGACTTAGAAGAGCACCGGCTAACAGCTTTAGCGTTACGTTTACGTGAACTGTTTGAAAATGCAACCCCTTACTCGTAGATTTGTGTTCTGACCAGTGAGGTCACCTCTCAGCTGCCCCACTCAGTCTTCTTAGGCTGACCACGCTCAACATTGTTGACGAAACTGAATTACTAATGGAAATTAACCTCTTTTCGCTTCGGATCCCAGAAATTTACAAAAAGGTTACTCTCTTCCTTTTAGGAATAGGAATTTTTCTCTCATGTGAAAAGCGGATAACCAGTTCTCCTCATAGTGGTCTGTACCTATTTGTTATGAAAACGTGCCACCATCAGAGCGTGTGTGGACCTCGACTGCAGTTTTTAGTAAAATATAGAGTTGAGCAACGACAAACTCTACCAGTCTCGTTTCGACCCTTATCACCGCAACGCAGAAATATTTAGTAAAAATATGAGTATTAGATAAACAATCCTCATCAAATACTGTCATGTGAACAATAAATTCAAACTAGGTAACAATAAAATTCAAAATAATAACAAAACCATGTAGAAGATTAGCTACTTCTGAGCGTGTTTTTGTTTCACATATGCTTGTAACTAGCACTATACTAGATTATTTCTGATGTAGGTAAATGATTTGATTTCATCTCATCCTACGTTGCGGTGATAAGGGAACCTGTAACTTGGATTATCGTGATTTTATAGAGACTAAAATAAAACAATAAAAAAATACGTTTCGTCTTAATAGTGTTAGTGAAACACATGGTGGTTACGTACCATTGTTAATTTTGAATTACCAAATAAAATTAGGGAACCCCGCATCAGTATCTGTATTTCAAAAATTTTCCATATTCTTAAGTGAGGTGTCCGATAATAATACTTACTTTGCAAGCTGATGAATTTCAGAACCAGTGTAAATGTGAAGATACCGATGTAAATTTCTCCGAAAGTGAATAGTGTAGAATACACTAAGTATTTCCTGTTCTGAAAAACAGCACTTTTACCTTTCATTCATGCTCCATCTTTAGTTCTGTAACAAGTTTTCTCAGTGTTCCAAGAGCTCACAACTGTGTCCGATTTGTAACTGCGATTCAAAATGAAACATTGTTGATCAAGCTAGCAACGTTTTTTTCGTTTGCTCTATGAAAATGGGCGCAAGCAGAGAATAAATAAACAGTAGAAAACGACTTGACTTGTGAGATATCGTGTTACTTATAAATTAGTTGCGCCAGATGAATGTGCGATGTATGATACGCCGCTTCATGAAGCATTGGAATGAAAATTCAAATAAGCTAATATTGGTTCGAGTTTCAATTAAGGAAGACGTACCTAGGGAGTTTTGAACGACCCTTAAAATAAGAATTAAAAATTCGTACTTTATGAGAGAATGCATGCACTTTCATGCAATTAAAGGGGATGTCACTATAGTGTCATTCCAGTTGGAGTGCAGTTGCTAAATTTTTTATGGTAGTAGAAAAGGCTTTCTAGTATTAAGCTTCATCTTTTTTTCAGCAATGACGTAAGCAGGTTTTAAAACGTATTGAAATCTAGAACTGCTATAACAACACAACTTTTGGAAGCCTACAACTATAATTTCATCACAGCCTGTGAGAGCAACACAACGAGCAACAAAACTTGTGAAAGCCAAGAACTATAATTTTGACACAAGCTGTGAATGCCTAGAACTACGAAAGCAGCATAACTAATGAAAGCCAAGAACTATAATTTTAACAAGCTGTGAATGCCTAGAACTATGAAAGCAGCAAAACTTATGAAAGCCAAGAACTATAATTTTGACACAAGCTGTGAACGCCTAGAACTACGAAAACAGCAAAACTGATGAAAGCCAAGAACTATAATTTTGACAAGCTGTGAATGCCTAGAACTACGAAAGCAGCAAAACTTATGAAAGCCAAGAACTATAATTTTGACACAAGCTGTGAATGCCTAGAACTACGATAACATCACAAGTAATGAAAGCCAAGAACTATGATTTTGACACAAGCTGTGAAAGCCTAGAACTGTAAAAGCAGCAAAACTTATGTAAGCCAAGAACTACAATTTCAGCACAACCGGTGAAAACCTTCAACTTCAGTAGCACTACAATTAGTGAAACCCGCAAGCTAAAATTCCAATACGACTTGTGCGAGCCCATAACTATACTTGCAACACAACTTATAAAGCTTAAAGAAAACAAAGTACTATATGTAATTTAAACACAACTTTTGAAAGCTCAAAACTGTAATGACAACTTAACTTACGTAAGCTCGAACTACGCAAACATTGGTGCGGACATTCACAATCACTCCTAATTGCTAAACTAAAAAAACCTTTAATTAATTTCATACGCTTTCTACTGAAACTGATAGTATGTTTTTATTTTTCTATAAATCGGCAACCAATGCAAAAAATTAATTTTTTATTGAAACTTGTCAATATACATACAGGCACCTAACGTGAGTTCATTTCTAAAATAAGTTCAAATTAAACCTAGTTCAAATTATACAAAACGATCCGAGCGCCAAATGAGAACTACGTCAAGATAAGGCTTCCAAATAAATATTTTTTGACACCTACACACAGTACATCTAGAATTTCAGTTGCCTAGTTTCAATGAACGTTTATAGCTGTGAAAATCAGTCTCTACTGACTCCGATCAAATGGCAATAATTATCAGCCTTGTGTGTTCTGAGGATTATAGTTAATGGGTACATGGCGCTCCGCATTGAGCAGAGCATATCGACTTTCCTCAGTAAACAATTTCTTCTGTGAACGCGCCCTTGAAGCTATGAGATATAATATTTGGTCTTGGAGTATAGGTCTAGCTGGTCATCGAAATACTACTCGTAGGACGCTAGATTTCTACATTCCAAGTCATCTCGCAATGCTTCATTGACTACTTTATCGTATTTTCAATGAATGGGAGACATTGCGTATTTATATAGCATGGAATAATACCGTGACAGATAAAGCAAGTCATTTTCTTACTCTGTCGGTTGAAGCTCAAGTTTCGCAATAAGAATTATGCATATCGCACTTAGCTTCACCTCTTGACGTCTGTAATATAGGATGAAGCTGGGGAAATCACACTAGTGCGCACACGGATACTTTGCTTCTCTCTTTGCTTCTGTAATGATGGCTATTTTTAGATTATGAGCAAAAGGATAAGTAAGTTGTTTTCCTTGTTGACTTTTCTTTGCTACCAACGAACATTTCTCGGAGCGTGGGATGGTTGATCACTATTTTCTTATACTTAACCCTTATTTTATGTAGGTTGACCCTTAGTTCATGAGTTCTTTAGACAGCCGAGTGTACCATCATATCAAGAAAGTCGTTTGTCGTTCGCAGCCTGAGGCTTCTGAGCCGTATAAATTACCCAAGGGTAATCGCTAAAACGAGAAACTTTGTGAAAAAACTGTAGCGATATTCCAAATGAGAGCTTCGAAACTGCTTCGATGTTTTGGCCAAATTCAATGTTCAAAAATAAATATGATCTAGGACTCATGAAAGGCAGGTGCATTTTTTTATGCGGAATTGTTCTCGATCGTGAGTGTTGCCCTCGTCAAGCATCAAAGTTAATTTTTTCAACCAATTAGCTTCACTTCCCAGGCTTGGATGGAGCAGAGATCGCTCTGAGGCCACCACATGGCATACCGGTCGCGCCCATCAGTCTCTGTCATGTCATCGATGATGATCCGGGCGATGGATGGTCTCACCCGCTCATAATCCTCTTCCATTAATTGGCTCCTCCGTATCGACCAATAGGGTCTTTTTCTATCAATTCGGACTTTGATACCCCGAGTGATCGCGCAGATAAATTAAAAATCTCCCATCTGATTAGCTTCGTTCAAAATGCGTCACCGTTTTGAAAAAAGCGCTCATCCAGTGTTTAATCGAACTCATCGGAAATCTGGAAAAAAGTTCCTTACCGATTGATTTAATTAATCCATTTCTCATCTGCCATTTATTCAACCTGAATGGGTAATTAATTGCCTGAAGTGTCAGAAGATGAAAGCCGTATTAGAACAATCGTAATCCACGAAATAGAATTTTAAAACTAAGACGAAGAGGCTACGTTAACATTGGCAATCATATCACAATTGAATGATTCTCGTCATGAAAAAGTTCTTCGTCAGTCTTAAACTGATAGGAAGTAGTTGTGAGTTTTATTTTATGGCACAAGTAGATTATAAAAAATTTTAGATCCAAAAACGTTATTCTGGGTAAAATCATCAAGACAGAGACTCAGACAGATGCGGATGTGAAAGATCTTGACCCTGGCTTAGTTTTTTTGCCTGTCGCGAGCACGAAATTTTAGGCTTCCCATTACATACGCGTAGACTTGGAGTATGAATGCACCCATACGTGCACTGGAAGTTGAGATATCACTTCCTAGGATAGAACCAAGCATTCGTATTTAACAGATGTTTTCCATTGATTTTTATAAATATTCGGATTGCTTTTTCGTAGCTCAAGCCTTATTGACAGCATTGGAGATCAAAGGTGTGAGTAATTCAAGTTTCGCAGCACCAGAATACTTTCAGTATTTGAGCAATTGCATTACATCAAAAGGCAATCGCATTGTACATGACATTTTCAATTGCTTTTCAATTTCTTGAAGCTGGAATTTTTCAAGAAATTCATGTTAATAAACATTCAATCACTGTTCAGTATCACCTTTAGATCTTTCATGCCGGAGTAAATGTGCGACAGGTTTTATGCGATGACACTTTCGCATGCTCTCATTAGGCTTGCTGCACTGAATTGAAATGAATATTAATGTAGGAAAAAGCATTAATTCAGAATATTTTTAAATTTTTATTATAAATTTAACTCTATGAAGCATCTTAGCGCCACGGGCGGAATATCTTGAGATGAAAACGCGCATTTGTTCTATTTGTATTTTGAGAAATTCGGACTACTTGCGTTCACTTTATTGAACTTTAGTTCCTCTAATTGTTGCTTTTACGCTAAAGATCTACAACGTTCGCTAGAATAAAGGCTAACCGCCTTTGGATTTTTGTGGAGCATTTATCGAACCAAAATAGCGGTTTTAATTAAATCAGTGACGCTATCAGTGGCATCGGCTTTCGATTAAAATATTATACGTTGTTTCAGTGTTTCAGAAGAGTTCATATTTTTACAGCCGTCCAGAAAATATCGTAAAATGTAGACGGATTGAGTTCATCTTTCCATTATCTTTTGCTACAGACGAAGTTAAATTATTGGAGGCGATGGAGACTGTATTGATTTGGCTACTGAAAGAGGGTGAGAATTAAACCAGTGAAATGCATGCGTTCGTTCTAACCGTACGCTTTTGAAATCCCTGCAGGTACTCTCTTTACCTCTCCGGAATTTTATGCTTGGAGTTTAAATTTTCCGCACGAACTCCCTTCAATTAGAGCATGGAAATGTGCTAGAGAAAACTCTTACGCTGAGGAAACTTCTCGTCATCTTCTGGGATTACAGATGCAAAGGAAGCGACTCACTTTTTGTAAACTTGTCAGTCTGGGACCAGTGAAGCTGGTGCAGTTGCAGCAGCCTTTTGTTTCATCGATGAACATCCCCAAACAGCTTGCATATCAGCGCGCTGAATTTTGCCACACAAAGAAAAACAACTCTAGACTATATTGTAATGTCTCTAATATATAATACGAGCATATTGAAACAAAACTTGGAATTCGAGAAACACAGCAATACGTCACAATGAACTCTCGGGGGGCGCTAATGAGGAAAAAATGTACAGTGAAGAACAAAGCAGTTCGAGTGAGAAATTTCACTTCCGCTAGTCGGCAGAAGTACTATATAACTAGACTGTATTTTATAGCTAGAATTGCTCATTCAATTGTTTGAGTGCCACAAACACTTTTTACAGAACGGTCGCTGTTTCCAGTTACTTATGCTATAACGTAACAAAACGTAGAACGACGGGCTAAATGTTCTTATGTGGCGCCATGAATTTAGACTGTGACGATCATGAATGCCATATAAATACACAGTGTATTCACAAAATAAGGAGAAAATTGGGCTGTTCGAAGGGCCGAGTAATTTCCTTCCGACTTGTCGCCAATAGTACTGTTTTTTGACTGCACTTGCCACTCTAAATTCATCTGCGAAATTGACACACTTTCCACGTGAGAACTTAGCAACGTCAAGCAAATAGACTCTTCTGCTAAAGAGTTTTGGACTTTCATTGTCTACGTGGGAGTAAGAATAACGTGTTCCTTTTATGCACCACATCTGTACGATAAATCCCATTTGAATTCAGATTGCGTTGTTATTATACTACTGTGCCTCAAGTCATTTATATGAAGCGACCAGTTTTTGGGGTTTAATTGAGCTAGTAGTAGAGCACACGTCCTGGTAAAAATACCCGAATTGAGAAATGCTCGTTAGTACACGTAAATCACCTAATTTGATTAATAATAACTGAAAACATTATTTTCTGATGGAAACTTGATGAAATGTGAGCAGCGAGTAAATCTACGACACAAGTATCAATAACAACCTCTTGAATTTTCCTTCACTTATTATATCCGGGGAAATGCATCTTCCCTGTGATATTTGTAATTTAAATTACTTTAAAACCTTGATGAATGAAACAAATATAGTAGATGATCTCATCAAATTCTTCATGCAAAACGGATCTAATGTTTTAAGGTTGTAGATAAAATATATCGTAACAATGACAATAAATCTAATATATATCATGTACAGTATTTGGACATATTTTTGTGTATTTTTTATTTCTAATGTTATTGTACGTAATTGCTTTATTGTTTGAGGGCAGCATTGGGTAAAGAGCTTGATAATCGTGTCTACGAACAAATTTCCCAACATAAGGAGTATAAATATAATATTTGAGTTTTATTTATCATCAAGATAATACGTTTGCTTAAGGTTCATAATTGAAGGATTAAGAAAGAGAAAATTCGAAGTAGTAAAGCACTTATCATAGAGACGCTCATCACACACCCTCCATATTGTTCAAGGATTTCGAGAATCATGCTGCTTCATATTATTACCCATCTAACTGAATGAATTACTGCTTTATTGAACACTTTTCAATACCGTCATTTTTGGTGGCACGTTCGGTGGGATATATATGTACGAATATATTTATTGAGTATACAAATACAGGCAAGCAATAATTACCATAGACCCTAAAACTGATTAAAGCGCCACATTGATGTTGAGCTTGAGCTAAAGTCAAGCAGTGCGAGGACCCAAAAGCTCAGTTGCATCTAAGTTCAGAGACGCTGCTTCACTTCCAACGATGCAAAGGTCAGCTCAAAAGAATTTGGCGTCGAGAATATTCAGTGAATATACTGTATTTTCTATGTCGACTTGGTTCACAAGCCCAACCGATGCTCACCCTTACGTGTCGTGCCCTGAGGTCTCAGGGATACACGATCAAGACTGTCGGTTTTACAATTCTAAAACGGAAAAAAAAATGAAGTTGCTGTACATGGTGGCTGAAGTAAAAACTCAGACTCTCCTAAAATTATGAAACAAGCGTAGAAGACAAAATATTCATTCTTTGCTAAAACTGAAGCGAGCACAGCAGAACGAAAGATGTCGTGAGAATATCACCTTTCAACAAGGCGTATATTTTTAACGTCCTGTCCCGTGGCCCATTTAAAAAAGACGCAGCTAAGCTCCAATCAATGGTAATTGAGCAGAGACTGCCGAGTGGAGCTCAGGGAAGCGGGAGAATTTTTACTGTTAAATTTTTCTTCAAGATTGGAAAATTTCATACGAAAGAAACCGTCGGATGTGGTCAGAGATGTTCAGAAAGCTTACATCATATTTCAAGTTGCGCTTTTACCAATAACAAGATCGGAGCTACAGTTCTACATTATGAAGTTCACTTTAGGATTCCTAAAACTATGGAACAATTAATCTACGTTTTTTCATTTTTTGTGTTTAGGCCTCATTTTGAAAATGTATGATGTGTACGCTTGATTCCGCGCTGATGCTCAGAAATGAAATAATCCTCATTTTCACAAATTGAGTTTGCACAGACACTTGTTTTGCTCGACAGTGCTTCACAGAATCTCTTATGATTCGTGAGATAGAAAAACTTGAATAAAAGGATTATAATATATCAAAATTTGAATGAGAGGATTATAATATATCAAAATTTGAATGAGAGGATTACAATCTTTCTCCAAGCTAGGAGCCACTTCTGAAGAATGTAGCTTTGAAGGCCAAAGTTCTGAGAGCTTTAGCCGCAAACGAGAGAAAGCTCCATGTCAAAGGCCTTCTATTAAAATATCTTTCAACAAGGTCTTCGAAATTATAATAACAATCGTCAGTGAGCTACAACAACAAGAAATGGGATTGACATCTTTTGTAAAAATTCGTATCTGATGTGCACCTTGTGTTGGCATACCCGGTTAAAAATTCGAAGCTTATAGAAGCTCTTCAATTACTAGAGCGACCAAGTTTGGGGTACCGCATGTAGAGGTCCTGAATGAGGGCGTTCAATTTCCTCAAGTGGCAGAGTGTGTGTGATGGTTCATGCAGCCGCCATGCTCGGCTCAGCGAATACTCGACCTACAGTGAATTAATTTGATTGAAATAGTCCGAGGAATTCTACTCGGTCAAGCTGCATCGGTTTTGCGCAGCGATGCAATTATATGGAAATTCATACTTCAGTCTCATTTTTCGTTTGCAGCACGGGTATGGCACTTGGCAGATGCCAGTTAATGAGACTACTGAGCTACGCTTTTGAAACGATTCAATTCCAATTGAGGTTCGAAACTTTGGATGCATCTGTCTCGCAATGTACATTTCCCCCGCTTCGCCATTATGAAAGATACAGTATCTGCGAGGGAACATCCGTCACAATCAATATTGCCCTTTTTTATCCAAACATTAGGGCAAATTGACTCTAAGTTAAAATGTCTGAAAATACTTTATCGTTATACACGTGTGTAATGGTAGCTTAGTCACTGTTGCAAACTTATAACAATTGTCATTCCGGCAAAGTAAAGAATATCCCTAGAAAAATACTCCGTTCAAGCCTTTGTATCACATAAATCTGCCGGCATTAATGATCGAGCTAGAATTGCTACACATATCCTTCTAGTTTTGTCTTTACTTTTATTCTTTCACATAATTTCAAACGCAGTCACTTGCGACTGAGAAAATATGTATACTCTTTACTATACGTTGCTATTCTCATCATGCTCCCGCAACAATGAAACGGATTATGTTTATTTCTTTCACATGGTCCTCTCCAAAATTAAAATTCTGCTTTTTCGTTCGCTTCTGAACTATGATCAGATAGTGAAGATGGGATGTTTTTATCTTTTCCCTACTCTCTAATGCCAAAGCGAGTTTTCTGGGCACGTTTCGATCTGTTTAATAAAACTAATGCTTCATAAATTCGCATCACGCATTTATTTCCTAATTTTAATTGCGAACCTCTCCAGAGCTGTTTCCTTCCTAGTATTGGCGATCCATCATGTGCAGCCTCCTTACAAAGATTTTACAGCTTCCTTATAAAAAATCACGACTCCTACTCTATTCATCGAGCATAATAGCAATTTTGACTAATGTCCAACCAAATGTTTCAATGGAAGATCAGTGCGTCAATCTACCGTTTGTTAAATCTATAACTATTTGTTTTCCACTTACATTTCTTATTCATAGAAGACACACGTATATCCTTGCTCAGCGAATGGTTACTCGAAAGCTTAATTAAATTACCTATTGATAAAATTTCGAATGAAAAAGGTTATTTCCCTCCACGTTGGTTTCGATCTCTCCACAGCTTGGGTCAACTGCTAAATACTTTTATAGCTTCTGATGCGAATATTAATCACCGCTTAGAGGCATGTCAAAAATTTTAGCTCATTGCTTGCAGTTTTTACAATAATATTATTACGAATACGCTTTCAATATACGGTATGTATTGACTCCGAAGTCGAGGCCATCGCTCTCTGCTTTATCGCTTTATAGTTTTTCCAGGGAGATATGACGCGCGTGTTCGCCCTACTTATAGTCGGCCTCGGTACCGGTGACGCATCTTCTTTAAAAATATCGCATCTTCTTTATCGCATCTTCTTTAAAAAAAAATGTTACATACATGTAAGCTTTCACGTGCCGCGTTATTTTCAGCCCATCTAATCTTAAGGTCAATTGATCATTGGCCTGCATTTATTCCAGATAACGATGACTTGCGTGTATTCGCTCATCACGATCTGCGGCGTACTGGGCAACATCCTGACGTGCGTGGTAATCGCAAGCAACCGCGTCATGTACACTGCCACCAACTACTACCTCTTCAACATGGCAGTGAGCGACCTTTTGCTGCTGCTGATGGGCATGCCTCATGAAATGCAGGTGAGTTTCGGTCTTTTTTAGCAGGGGATATCAACTCTCTGCACGTCAACTATAACCCTTGGGAGTGTATAGCAACTCTCCGCACTGCTCTCAATCACAAACCTGTGAAATACTGTGGATGCTTATGATTGTATTTCATGCAATCTGTCGCAAGGATTAGGTTGTAAGTTAGTGTGCGATTCACTAATTAGACACAACCTAAGTGTTCCCAGGAGGAGAAAGAGGGAAGCTCTATTTAGTATGGAATAAAGGGCTCTTGATCCATGCTGAAGGTGTGCGCCCTACACCTGACGCATGAAGACAGCATGATTGAAAGGAGTTTATGAAGCCAAATCAATGTTGAAATTGAAAGTAATAGATGCTGAGGAAAAGGTCGTAGTGAACCGAAAAAACGATGGTGCGTAACAAGATAAGAGCCTATTCTATTTCAACGAAAGGAAGGCACACTGACCATTAGCTCGGAACCCCACATGCTCTCTTTTAGAGTACTATTTCCCATAGGATACTATAGTTTTGTTCTATTTTGGGAATCTTTCTAAAAATTTATTCTTCATATGCAAATTTAAGTACGCCTATTATGTGGCGTCGAATATGCATGAAAACGATTTAAACACGTAATTACCCATGAGTATGACTCATGAAATCTAAAATATTTAGATAAAAATATTTCCAAGACATTTGCATAGCTCAATAGGGTACAGCTGTTTTCATCATCGTTAATCATATCCATCAATGTTGGCCTATACAATTTATTTGTATCCACCAGACACTACATGAGATTTTCAAAATATATGTCTGCCTCTGAGTAACGATTGGAGCAAGTGCAAGCAAATGCTTGGGGAAAAAATCAAATAATATTTTGACGATTCAACGAGAGTGAACAGAAAGTAATTAACTCGTTTTTTAAACTAAAAACTGTACATAAACTCCAAACGACTCTAGGCATTGTAAAATCTGTGGAAATAAATCAGTACAACTCTCAGCAGTGACAGCGAGCTATCAGTTGTAGCTCGAATTGCGTATGATCTTGTACGCTGCGCGAAAGTTCAATTTAATGATAATCAAAATAACAAATTGTTTTTATTAATTAAGAGGAGCTGTTAAAGAATTATTGCAATACATCAAACATGTCTGGCTATGAAAAATTGAAGTACTCTGCCACTGGGACAATCAAGAATTTTTAATTGGAAGCATTTATCTAGCGCGCACGAATTGATGCAGAAATTAATTTTTCTACTCAAGTTTTCTAATTTGACAATGTGCTTCAGAAATGTTTGGTTTTGTTTTATTTTTTTCAAATCCGATCGACATACTCATATTTTAATTACTCTGTCTCTATTAACGGTTTCTGAGTTCGTCTCACCAATATGTTATACAATTCATGATTCATGAAACAGAGACTGGTTTCTGATCGTCTGTTAGATCTTTGATTCTAAACTCATCATTTATTTATTCACAATACTAGATTCGTACAAAAAGCTGTCAAAGTGGCTCATTGTAGGATGATTTTTAAGTATGGATTCTAAAAAGTCTTTAATGCCTTCTAAATAAAACTAGGAATTCTCAAAATTGCTTAACAGCTTGGTTGTTTATATTCCATCTTTTATTTTCGGGAGTCATTAAAAGTTCTTCATGGAGGGCCCGTGTTTGAAAATTATCCTGTATTTCTGACGGTGTACGCACCCAGCATGCTAGGAATTTGTATTTAAAATCGTCAAAGAGTTGCACTATTCACTCGTACCTCGTGTCAGATACTCTGGTCGCCTACTTAACAATCGTCAAAGGGTTGAACCATTTTCTCTCACCTCGCGTCAGATACTCTGGTCGCCATGCCCTTACGTGCTGGGAGGCGTTTTCTGCGCGGCGCGGGCGCTGGCGGCGGAGACGTCGACGAACACGTCGGTGCTGACGATAGCGTCGTTCACGGTGGAGCGCTACATTGGCATCTGCCACCCTATCAGGAGCCACACCCTGGCCAGGCTCAGCAGGGTCATGAAAATCATCGCCTTGCTGTGGGTGGTGGGCTGTCTGGGTGCCGTGCCCCAGGCCATACAGTACGGGATTGAAGACGGCGAATGCAAGGTGAGTATTGTGGACGGGAGCTCACGCTATCCAAACCGGGAAGGAGGAAGCGCACGATAGGAACTTGCTTTGTTTAGAAAGAGTTATCACATTCAGAACATTTATAGTCTCAAATCTGGTTTTTAAGCATAAGGCAGTACTAAAACTAACTTTAATAAGACGAGTAAGCGAGGAGAACAGAAATTAAAGCAGTGAAATTATAAAGCAACTGATGCAAACTGGGAAAAATTAGCCGCGTTAACGAAGCTTTAAAGGCCGACATCCAGCGTTCGACATTCAAAGTGTAACTCGCTATATTTGCATAGCTCTACATGAAAACATAGAATACGATTTCTAGTTCCATTGAGAATATGTTGAGTTCATTATATTTAAGCCGAATGTGAGATACCTTAAAGCAAGGGTTGGCAATGGTCGATATCGACCCCTGGGGCCGAGGACAGAACTCAAGGGGTCGATAAATTTATAAGGGTCCCTTTGAATAATGATTTAATATTTTTTTCACCTACTCGTATGTGTGCGTGGATGGAGGAGGTCGATGTAAATACAAATATCCCATGAAGGGGTCGACGGGTAAAAAATTTTGCCAGCCCCTGCCTTAGAAAGACAAGTGAAGAGAAATTAAGTGGGAGGACAGTGTACAGAAAACACTAATCAGCTGTGAAAGGGAGCGTAAAGTGAACGTTAAGTTGAGAGGAAAGGCCGTGTAAAGTGAATACAAGTTAAGGAAGGGGCCGTGTAAAATAAACAGAGTGTAAGATGAAAACAAGTAAAGCACGCACCGAACATGCACAAGTTGAGTGTAAGGTGAGGCGCTGTGAGAGCGTGACACGGTCGGCCGGTCGTGTCCTGTGCTGTGGGGCGGCAGGCGGCGAGGGTAAGGTGAGACACCAGCCGTCAGGACTGTGTGCTTGGCAGACAGACCAAGTTTGTACAACGTTGTGACTGAAATCGGCCTGCCCTCTAGTGTTCAGGTTTAGTGTTCGACAGGTACTTAAATTAGGATTTCTTCTCAGTGATGATGAACTAATATCACAAAAAGCTTTCGGAGCTTTTTTGCAAATTCGGTGCTTACGTGAAAAATTCTCAGGATGTGTTAGCTTTCAGAATATTGTGGGGACAGGTTAAAGAAGTTCAGGTAATATAATGAGTCACGAGAGACTCTATTTGATTTACTGTGGATGAGGCTTCTAAAAAGCGTTCAGCTTGGGAGAGATTTACTATCGTTCACGTCTTACAAATTGAAGAGTTTCATGTATTAAAGTGCATAGAATCAAATCGTACATATGTTTTCAGGAAAATTAGAATTTGTCGTCCTCATGACAAACAGACTTGCTACTTTGTCCCATTAGCAATTCAGGCCAACAGCTGACGATTATAAAACCTTCTAGCGGGTTTAAATCTGCGAACTGCAAAATTTCGAGCTCAACGAAGCTCTGATAACTTTGTATGGCACTCGTCTGATAAGTCATAAGATATAGAACATAAAATTTTCGCTCAAGTGTGGTGTACTGGAGAGATTGTGTATTACCAAAACGGGAAAACTCAAATTCGAGTGAAAAGTCTTTTAGAATTTCCAATAAAAATAAGTAAAACGACAACGGTAGAGACATTTAAAGAATTCATTATTCATTACAGCTTTTATTTTAACTGAGCAGGCTTGAAACGATAAATAAAAATAAAAGTTTTATGGATCGTGTTCAAAGCTGTTCAGTCTACTTAAAGCATTTCATGAATAATCAATCTTTTAGAAGAGACAATCTATGTCATTTCAATTATTGACATTGTAAAACTTCAGCATTTGTGATAACTTGATGATAACGTTAATATTAAGTTGGTTCTGATAAATAGACCAATCTTACTACATAAGCTTTACATTTTGTTCTTTATTGCACGCTGCGAAAGTATTCTTTAATATTTGGATTGGTATAGATGTATTCATTGATCTTACAAGTAGTGGGACTCATCTACCCTCGAATTTGACGGCTGCATGTTAAAACTTTCAAATGACTTTCTGCCCAATTTGTTCCTGCTATGATTGCATTCTTTTTGATTGAACAGAGGAAGCACAATTCCAGCGACGGAAAATCACGCCGAACTTGAAAATTAAGAAATGACTCTCGATTCTGCGCAAAACTTAAAGTTTTTGAATTTAGAAATAAACAAGTTGTGAAATCATTTACGATTGCATAATAGTGTAGCATCTAATACACGGAGTAAAAATGGAAATAAAGAGTACTTTCAGTTGACAAATTACTTCTTCTTCTTCTTTATAGTTAAAAAATTCACAGCCAAAAATAAGACACATATATGCATTACACCTCCCGGAATCTCCGACTTGAGAAGTTGATGTCCTGTCTACAAGTTATGAGTCTGACTCGTATTTCTCTGCGCTTCCCAGGTTTCCCTCATTTTTAGAACTTTTTCAGTCGGCTCAGTTCCTCTTCTGAGTAACGCAATCGTCTGTGATAGATTTTGCTCGCAAACTTGCTTTCAAACACAATACCAACCAATAAAATCTATGCAGCTTTTATCATTGTCATTTGTTATTTATTCCACCAAATTTCGAACATAAAACGTATGTGCTTGAGAACTCAAGTACAGCATTTCGCTGTGAATTAGACATCATTATACTAAGTAAATTCATTTAACTTTACTGGACGAAAAGCTTCGTCTGCTTGTCTCTAAATTATTTGTGAGCTTCCAAAGATATGCAATTGTAACGATTCCACAATATTTAGCTGAACTCGGCGGCTTATAAAAGACTGACGAATTCAAGTATAGGAATATTCAATCTTCAGACGAATGTCTTTAAAGAGACGTGGCTAATGGATATGCGTGGAGAATAAGTGATCGATTAGTCCGTTTATTATTTTTTTCGCTTTTTAGCTGCTGTTTTCACTAGTAAATAGTAAGTTCTAAACAAAGTTACGGATAAAAGTTCTATAGCATATGGCATAAAAGCGCAATCTGAGCACCACTGTACGGCATTCAGGAAGCAACAAATTTGGAAATAAATTCGGTTAAATAAAAGTTAATTAAGGCTACCAGCCTGGAACTATCGAGTGATATTATATTTTATTATGAATTTCATGAAACTGCGAGAGACTTAAAATCATTAATATGAGCATACGAAAGCTGAAAAAGATTGCTTACTGGTTGTTGCGTCTGATGTAGTTATCATAAATGAGGAAGCTAAAATCAACCGTAGAGTCTTTTCATGACATGTGGTCGTCTAAACGAAATTCGAGATTCTATCCAGTGAAAATATTAAAATAAATGTAACGCAATAACAAAGGATTCAGACCAATCGTAGGGACAAGTTTTCCCGAGGGAAGAAATGCAATGTAACGCCACGGTCAAGAATATCCAACATATCAAACCAATCCGTTTCTGTTGCTGGGATAAATTTTTCTGGACCAAGTGATGCAATTTAACGCCATCTGAGTTAGAAATTACGACCAATTTACTGGTGACTTACGAGCGGCTCTCACAGAGCTTCCTATTATTGGCAGATCACCAAATGGTGTATTTTTCGAAGAGGTTTGTGCTCCCAAATGTACGCCATAGCTCACTGATGTTCCTAAAAGAGGGAAAAATTTCAGCGCGGAATTAAGCGAAAGATATTGGAATTCATTTCTATTGCCGCTGGAAATGTTACGGGTAACTTGAATACAATATTTCGCAAGAAGATTTGGTATGAAATGTGGTCATTTTATGCATGTGAGAAACTCGCATGACACCCATCATCTAGTACAGAGATACTCGAAGATTGAAGTAGACAGCAGACTCTCGCCGGTTCGTATGTATCCATTGATGAAAGAAAAGGTAAGAAAATTTCAGTAATTTTTTAATTCTTATGTAGTTGACTACTCATGAACTGGCTTCAGGAGCGTGATACTCGGTTGCCGAGGTTATGATTCTTTCCAAATCAAGTTCATGTTACTAAGAAATATTACAGGCACCTGGGACGTTCGAAAAATTGCAGGTACGCTACATTACATGGTTTGAGAAGCTATGGTGTAGAACTTGAACAGAGTTGTTCAGTTAAAAAATTTGAACACAGTATCGATTAATTTGTTTTAGAAAATGGACATGGAAGTTAGCTCTATGATACTAACTTGTGCGTTTAAGTCAAAGCTAAATTCGTCTTAGAAACTGGAACTCCTCGTCCATAGAGCAAACAACCTACTAGGTAATGAAGCAAAATTCTCATTGAAGTCGGTCCTGAGAGAAGTGGCCGGCTTTGGGCGTTCTCACAAGCAAATGACAAAATACATAAATTCAAGAGCGTATGATAAACACTTCACTGTTGAAAGCAGGGGACGATTAAGGCAAGCGTGACAACTCCTCAAGGGAGAAGCTCTGCAGCAATTACTCGTGTCTGTGGAGCGTTTCTGCGCTCACCACATGCAGTAGTCTGTGGTATTTTCCCCTTCTAGGGCTCCATTCAAATTTCGCATCCTATATTATCTGCTCTCTTTGCTGTGTCAATGAAATTAACTCTAAGCTCCGCTGCTTAACTCTGAATTGCCAGTACTCTGGAAGCCGTAACATTAATCTTGTCAATTGGTCCAAGGGATGTATCATGCTAGAAGATGAATTAGCACTTATGAAGCCCATCAAGGCGCTTCATCACATTCATTAGACGTAATAAAATCTTTACTGAGTTCCGACTAATATATTCTCTGTGAAATCTTCTTAAATTAATAATCTTGTTCTAAAACATGAACTTTCATTCACAACCAGAATAACGCTTTGGAAATATAATTTATTCTATTTGGGCTGATGAGTCCAGTAATGCTCAAATTTTCTCGTTTTCATCTTTTGAAATTGATCAATCAAAGTCCTTGAAACAAAATTAACGGAATCTTTAACAAGTATGATGAAAATCAGCGACTATTGCATTTGATTCACCTTTGATGTAGTGAAAATCGCTGAAAGTCAGCGATTTACATTTAATTTCGAATTAACCTAAGTTTTCCCGTCTGTATATTTATTTCGATTTCAAATACCTTTGAATCAATAGGATTTAACAACTTGAATTATGCCCCTTTGAAATGTGAAGTCAGAAATGTGAACGTGTTTAATAAAAATATGAAACCTCGTCGCTCTGAGAAAATCATTTTAAAATATTGGTTTTATTATTTAACCATAACATGCACAACAGCTCAACATGACATCTGTATGCATATATTATCGTTCTCCTTGTTAATTTGCAGAGCCTAGGCCGCTGCTTTGAAAGTCACTCAAATTAAAATTTGCTGCTTTCTCCTTAATGTAATATGCTGATAAGCGCAATGAGTTGTTTATACCTGTATAAGTGTCGACACTAAATCGTATCAGTGTATTAAAATGTCCCTTGCATGTCATCTTTCTATTCCTTTGTAAATTTTGAGTACTTTACAGCCATAAGAAATCTGTCTGTCATCATTTCATGAATTCAAAGAGATTTTTATTGCTTGTTCCTCACATCAAACCAACTTTAACAGCTTCACGTGGTGATGCGTTGGTATTCGTGTTATTCATTGCGCTGTGCATTCCCCACTGATTTTGAGTTGTCTATTTACGTAACTCATTCGCTAAATACACAAAACTAATTACGTGTGTCCTCATCAGGTGGTGAACGCTATCAACTACACCTTTGAAGTGTCGACATTCCTGTTCTTCATCACTCCCATGACGCTCATCACGGTTGTATATGTCAAGATAGGACTCGAACTTTACGGGGGGCAGCGGCCCACTGTGTCCCACAGGGGCTCCCTCAGCAACAGCAGCTCTGCGGCTCTAGATCGCAGCCGCAGCAGGGGCGTCATAAAGATGCTTGGTCAGTGTCGCGGGTCTAATTAGGTCTTCTCTTTCAGGGTTGTGCCAGCCTCGAAGATTAAGCTCATTAAGTCCACGGGAATGTTTTCCGAATGAGGATTTGAGGCTACGGGTGTATGTACGGTGATTATTTTAGCAGTTTTAAAATTCATTTAAGTTTTTCCCACCTGTGTGCATGGAATATTTAACGGAAATTGTAGAGAGGAAATTTTTAACTAATCTTTTAGATGTGAAATTTTGTAGCTTGAAATAATTAAAGAATAGAATGACCGCCCTGGGAATTAATCATGACAAGTGTTCCATTTAATTTAGCATTGTATTTTTTAGTACCTCCAAATACCATATCGAATTCGCCAATCACTTTTCAAGATTTTTATTTTTAAAATCTGGAATATTTTGAACGGAACAGTTGGCAAAGGCTAACCCCAATCTCTTTGATGTTACTTTGAGCCCCTGAGGTCAAAGCAACATGGCCAAAATAGAAAAGGTGTTTGAGGCTTTTACGTGACTAGAGGCCCTACACAACTACACCGAGGCTACACTCTATCAATTCAAATCTCTAACGAGAGTTCAAACCAACCGCGCTCTCGTTTCCAACAGGTTCTAAAAGACGTTGATCAACCAATAAAAGCTTCTCCTGTCGTTAAAACAGCTATCTCATACTGGTTTGCCATTATAGTTTACGATGAGGATTCAAACAGAATCTCTACCCTAATCACCCAACGAAGATCTGGTTTCGCGAGCATCTCCAACTCAAATTGGATGCACTTTCACACTAAATACACAAACGCAATGTAACGGGTCTGTGATGTGCCCGCAGTGGCGGTGGTGGTCGCCTTCTTCGTCTGCTTCGCCCCTCACCACGCCCAGCGGCTGCTCGCGTTCTACGGAGACCCCAACAGTCACGTCCAGGTGTCATTAAATACCATATCTTTATCCTTTATTCAATGGTATAGGACGAAGAAATAATTTCCATATCTTTATTATTCAATTCGGCGCAGGACGAAGAAATAGTTCCATTAGTATTTTCACTTTTAGTGGCAGTGTATTTTAAGTTGTTTTTAATTTAAAAATGCTCCTTATTACAGTGAATTTATGTTTAGCTCAGCTTCGTTGAAATATGTATATTTTCTTAATTTAGTTCCCTTCCTGATGTCTAATGCGACCCTCTCGCTTTCCAATTGCTTTTTATCCATTTATTAACTAGCCAACGAAACTCTTCGTGGTTGTGCTTCCATAATTTTCTTACTGGAGTGCTCATGTCCGCTTACTCGTTAGTTTTCCAATAGGTAAAACATGTTTAAATTTATACTAATCAATTTCCAATGGGTAAAATGAAATTTTGAATTTATTGTTGGGGACCCGCAATCAAGGTGGGTCCGTTCGAACCTCAGTTCACGAGGGAATGAATTTTTTACTGCAAATTTATCTTGAAAAAAAGCTAGCATTATTCCAGATCTTTAATTAAAATAAGGATTCATTGGTGGTATCTGACCCGGTACTTTTTACAAACTTCTCATGTCATAAGTTTATAGCCAGGTACAGTTCCATATAGACGTCTTTCCTGCCAATGCCTAACCGACCGAGTTTCGGGAAGCTATAGAGCTTGCAATCACCGTGGCTTTTTTGTCAGTTTATAATATCCGTGCGATTTCCGCCAGGTAATTGTGTACAAGTTCCTGACGCACATCTCGGGGGTATTCTTCTACATGTCGACTTGCATCAATCCAATCCTCTACCACATCATGAGCAAACGCTTCAGGCAGGCCTTCAAGGTGAGTGCTTCTTGTTGCTTGCTATTTTACCGCAAAAGTATTTGGAGGTGCTCAATTTTTGCAACCCGTGAAAACCCTTTTCATGAGTATTCTTTTTAGAGTGTTTTTAAATCATATAATATTACTATTAAAGAAAAAATTGTCGCAATCTTTTTCTCCCTTGAAGAAAAGTGTACAAAAATATTTTAATTTCGAACGCGTCTAAATATTTGAATTTGAATTTCGGAACTCTCCGGAATTTTTAAGATTTTAATGGTTGAACATTCTTCATTTCGAAATTCAGTCATTGTCTAAGTGAAGGTCGTGCAAATTGAATGTTCGTATCACCAGTTATCACGAATACCTTAAATTTATCTCTTTAAACGCTCGAACGCACAAGATTGCAGTTGCGAATTATACATTGTATTAATATACAAAAAAAAAACAATTTCAACATAATATTAACGAAAAATTCTTCAAGAGTTTTAAATGAATGACGCTACAATGAAAGACTCAGTCATAACCAAACCACAATTTGGGCTGTGTTGACCGACGTCTGACGCATATGGTAGACTTCAAAGAATTTATGGCAGTCGCCATATTGTTTTTTTTTTCGGTAGGATTTTACAGGATTCTGTGTCCATAACAAGATGAAGTCTTTGTCGATGGTGCTACATACGGCAGACACTGTACTGAATGCGTAACATTTTCAATATTTCTATGGTTGGCTAATTGGCTAAGTGTAAACCTACCTCTGATAGATAAAACGCCTCAAAAAACATAGTTTCAAAAAGTTCGTACCACCGATAGACATGATCGGCGAATATGGAAGGGTTCTAAAACAGAAAGTCTCGCTTGTTGTGAGCTTGCCATGCAGCAGAAAAATTCAGAAGTTTGAGATCGGAATAAAAACTGTCACAGCTGCTTCAAAGTGATTGGAACTGAGTGATAAAGGGGTTTTTTAATCCACTCGGGCACAATTTTTTAGTCTATTTGCTTGTTTTCAAGATTGAGCACAGAAACTGTGGAGTCTGAAACGTAACCTGTAAAAAATTTCGCGCTTGCTCATTCGGTTATTTTCACATCGTGAGTGAAACTTCCTAGACATTTTTTCGTACTCAGTTCAATTCCGTTTTAAATTTTTAGGCTGCAAGGCAAACATAGCAAGAATTTTTCACTGCTTTTCTAGCACGTAGACCTAATGTTTCAGTCATTGCAGGGTAATTTTATCACGTAGACTTACGTTTTTCCGTCATTCCGAAGCAATTTCACCACGTAGACTTACGTTGTATCGTCGTTGCAAGGCAATTTTACCGCATAGACATACGTTTTTTCGTATTTGCACGGCTATTTTATCACTTAGACGTTTCCATCATTACAAGCCAATTTCATCGCTTGGAATTACGTTTAATCGTTACAGGGCAATTTTATCATGTAGACTTACGATGTTTTGTCGCTGTAGGAAAAATGTTTCTCCTAGACTTACATTGTTTTATCGTTGCAAGGCGATTTCATCACCTAGACTTGCGTTGTTTTGTTGTCACAGTGTAATTTGATCACGTAAACTTCGTTGTTTTACCGTTTCGTCGTTGTATGACAACTTTACCACGTAGACTTAGGCTGTTTTGTCGCCGCAGGGCAATTTTACCACGTAAATTTACGTTGTTTTGTCGTCGCAGGGCAATTTTACCACGTAAATTTACGTTGTTTTGTCGTCGCAGGGTAATTTACCTCGTAGATTTACGTTATTTTGTCGCCGCAGGACACGATGCGGCGCTGCTGCGGCTACGGCAGATCGCAGCTCCAGTACCAGCTCAGCGTGGGCGAGCAGAGTAAGCCCACAACCGCCACGCTTCTCGATGATGCACGTGTGTAGGCCGTAGGATGCACGCTGTTCCCCTGGTGTTATCGAGGCAAGCCGGCGCTTTCTTGTGTTGTGTGACTGCGTCCGATCGTGTCAACTTTTGCGTGTGCATGACTTACTTTCACGTCCCCATTTCACGTACTGTATTTGTTTCGTACTTAAAATTGGATATGAGAGACATGTAATATCTCATTCTGTAAGTGTAGTTTCCTTCACTTCATCAACATAAAATTTGTTGCAAATTTTTTCCCGCTGAAGAGTTGCGATTGAAAAAGATCAGACTACAAAATATTCATAGTTGTGCATTGGGCACGAAAATAAGTCTTGCGGGTTCGCGGGCCAAGCTCGTAAAAAATATCCCAGTTATGTCATTGTTAAGAATCAAACCATATCTAAATGATGGTTCACATTCATTTTGGATGGAAGAAGCTGAAAATATCACATGAATCATTTTCAGGGCTTATTTTTCAAATGAGAAATAAAATTATTGAACATATAGTTTGCTTCATTTTAGGATATTTTATATGTATGAGCAAGAGTTTATTATATTGTTAGTCTTTTTAAATAATCTATTATGCACAGAAGAGTACATACTTCTTGCTGATGCAAATTAACGTGATTTGTTCAGCTATTATAACGCGTACAAGACAAAGCTTATTTCTCGGTTCTCAAAACTTTCTTAGGTTGCAAAGCTTTCATACCAAAGCCTTCTTACGTTCTTCTAAGATTTCTACGTGAAACACTATCCCATCCATACACCAGCACTTTTTGTCACCAGCGGACACGCAACACTCATGCATAAATTACGTGTTTGAACTTGACAGAGTCTTCACTCGATGGTATCCATCGCATTAATTAAATCATTCAGCTAATTTCAGGTAAATTATATTCTGTTCAGTGTAATAAAGTACCCCATCGCATTGTGGTAAAAGAATCGTTCCAATTCTATCGAAATTTCGTTAAGCCTCATTCATTACATTTCTGCAGCTGTCATGGTCAACACTGTACGTCCACTCAGAGCGCAATCGTACACTTTGTTCGTCTTGATATCTACCCCGAATGACTCGTCAATACTGTATCTGTTACTATCTTAGTTTTTCCGACATTCCTCCTCCCGCTCAGTAGACGTTTCTTCATGGATGCAAGAAACATTTTGAAGACTAGAGACAAGGTCAGTGTGGTGTAGAAGTAGATAGTTGCTGTGAGGGCTGTTTCACTGTTATTTGACAAGGTAATGTACAGTTTATCCTTGATGAGTGTTTTAACAATGAGTGCCAGCACAAATAGCGTGTCAAAGTTCACGGCGTTTAGTCCACGAAACGGCTAATGCTTAACGCATTGGTGTCAATAATTTATCACTGATGAGCCGAAATAGATCACTTGTATACAGTTGCATCACAGCTCTTTCGGGTCCTGAAGACTTCGTGGCTGGAACGGGAGTTTGTCCATAATTTCCTTCACCCCAGAGATGAAAGATGTTTCTCAGCTTAAAAATTCTTTTCGTTTATTTCTTCCGTTAAATAATTAGACCTGAAAAGTGTAACTCCGGTCTGTACATAACATTAAAATAATTTGTTCATATAAATACGTCGCTTAAACCATGTTGAATGTTCTCACTATTTTTGATGTACTTGATGTTTAATATAATAAACGTTGTTCATATGGAACTCGTAAACATAAAGGCTAGAAAGAGCCATGAGGAACAGCATTGAGTCGTTCACCGTGCCAGGTTCGTACGTCAGGACTTACTTCGTAACTGATGCAAAATAACGGTCCATAGTTCTAAGATAAAAAAATTCAGGTGCTATTACTTGATCAAAAATTTTCATGTAAAACAAGACTCATAAAAATGATACGTAAGTATAAAGGCAGAATTACATCAGTCAATGAACTATTAAATGAGGCGTGGGCTCCGCGTAAAAAGACAATATGTGATCAGCACACGATCATTTTTATCACTAAAGTATGTAGTAATATAGTTCAAAATTATGGAAAGAAGCAGAAGAAAATTATTTCCATGGAATAAAAATCTACTTGTATTAAAATAAAATACCACCTTAAGGTTTGAATTTCAGTTTCCTATTGCTTCTCTAACCGCAATTTTTATGGTTTTGAAAGAGTTAAAGTCATCTTTCTCATTAGTGCTCAGAATAACAACGCTCCGCTTGAACAATAACAGCAACAGCACATTGATGTGTCATATTCACGAGGCTAGATAAAGGGAAAGCTGCCGTAATTGGAATTCCAACTTAATCAAAAGTTCTCACAGTAGTCAAAATTAGAGAAGTGTTTTTCTACTGCTGCTCTCAGTAGCAGATTCTTGTCCTTTTGTTTAGTTTCTACACAGTATCGAGTAGTGGAATTTGCAAATTTGCTTGTTTCTACACTTTGGGCAAACAGGCATTTAAATCATGCATTTTGTTCTTATATGACTGCAATTGTTGAATGTTATTCTTAACTTTTCATCGCAATGGTTAACTTCATCATGTTGAGATAATCTGCTCGTATTTACACTCTGGTAAAAAACAAGCATTTGAATTACACATTTTTATCTCATTTGGTTGCAGTAATGAATGTTACTCCATATGTTTCATCGCAACGATTAGCTTTTTTATGTACGTTGAGAATTATTTTCAATGAATAAATGAATGAGTAGACTAGTTTTGAGACTATAATATCTTACATGTTCGGTTAAGGGAAAATTTATTTTCTTCTAGTGCTCATCATATGCAAAAATAAAACTTAGTGATAAAGTAATTTTTTCGCGAGGCTAAGTTCTCTGTTTTTATGTTCTCTACCAAAAGTGGCAAAAAAAACACTTGCATTATTTATTTGTAGAATGATGAACAGTAAGGAAGGTAAAAAGTTTTCAATCCACGCGTAGAGAAAAGTTTAGATAAACTCATCGTTGTAGATGAAATCATAGTAGATGAAATCATTGTAGATGAAATCATTGTAGAAGAATTCTTAGATGAAATTAAGTGATTGTCTCTGATAAGCCATGATGATTTACTGCAAGCATTTGAAGCAGACAACGTAGAGAAAGACCGTAGTAACTATTATGACTGATAATTTGTCGGAAAAAATAAAGTTTTTTAATACTCGAATGATACGGTGACTTGACTGACGCCTATTCAATGCAAATAAGAGTGCAAATTTTCCCTAAGATTTGCGCAACTTGATGCCATGGTATTCTCAAACCTTATTTAGTAAAAACTATTGTCTCTGCGTCTCAGAAATTTGTTATTGCTGCCCTGAAGCATTAGATCATTCACAATTTAAACTATTCATGTACTTCTCAAACGCTTTGTGCATTCGTAATGTGCTTGACCAGTAAATATTTTATACACGTACTCCTTATAATCGCACCTTGATCATTTGTTATTGTATTCTATAACTTTTACAGGGAACAATTTTGCAAAGTCAAAGACCTTGCTGCCAAATACAGGATGATCATCACGTAACCTGTCCCAGCCGCTGCGAAAAGACACACTTGGTTTACATGTCTCCTTCTGGGTCCAGTCGACAAGTTCTGGACCTGATGTTCTTCAAGATACTGTGTGAATTAGTCATGTTAAAGAGCAATGTATTTAATTCATTTTTAAAGTTATTCAAAAGAAACATGAAAAAGGCTAAGTGCTTATTAGAGCTCTATGTTGTCAGTAGAAACGACTTGAACAATATGCAGGAAGAATTTACTCAAAAGATTCTACTTCTCTGCCGCAGTTTCCAGTTCAGCTACATTTTTCCTATGTCCTAAATCCGTTCATTTTTGTTTGTCTTTCGAGCGGCAAGGAGAGGCAGATCGACTTCTGAAAAATGACTTACCTGAACTGCATGCATTACGTATAAACAAATTGAGGAGACGGAGGCACAGGAGTGAAAAATTATTCTACATGGTAGCTATGACTACATATGCAAACTTTTTTATAGAAAGTGTATGTTTTTGCTGATTCAGATCTCAGTGATTGAAATTTCCGAGAGTGAAAAAGTTTGGCGCTTAAGGAGCATATGCGCGCAAGCGCCAGTATTTATTTTTTCAGTAGGTTTTGGTGCGACCCGAGTTTAATAGTCGTTTGGATGGTGATGCATATTAGCTAGTATTGTCTTAGTCAATGTAGTTAGATCTTGTCGTGCGTGTGTGTCATAAATGTGAACGCAGGAGTTGGAACCAAAGAATAATCGATTTTTTTTCACCGTATAAATGTGTCTTAAAGATATATGATGATATAATTATTTTAAGTATTATCAGCTCTTACTAAGCTCTCTAACGACACGATTCTGGGTGTATACTACAGCTCCCCAAGCCTGGTGTTATTGACCTGAAATTCAAGCGTTCCGAACCTGACCCTTGATGCGAGTAGGCTGAGCGTAAAGTAGTCGGTGAAAATAGCATGGACTTCTAAACTGCCAAAAACTGTGTATATATATGCTTAGTTCCACAGAACTGTGGGGTACTAATTCCCTTTGAGTAGGCTTTTAGCAAGGATGTGAAGATGTCTATAAGATGTAGGCAATGTATAAGGTAAATACTGCGTAATTGCTGTAGTAGTAATTTCTATCCCTCGAATTTGTGCCTGGTACTTATTTCACACCGATTTTTTCACATATGTATCTTTTGGTGTGTTGCAACCACGGACATCTCGATATTTTGTTAAGGAATTTAATTATTTTCTTACAGTTTTCAAGTTTCCATTTTCTTCACATAGTGGTGACGATATGACCTACTCTACGAGCATAAAATAAATGTTTCATGAACTTTGACTAAATATGAATATTTGTCACTCAATCAGTCGCACTCCGACTTCAATGAGTTTCATGAGTTTCCCTCATGTCAGTGTTTTGACACGTCATAAATTCTCTATTAGGGAACCAGACCTTACATGAGAAAACATGTGCTGTTGATTGGGTACATGCAATTTTCTTTGAAATTAAAACTGGTATTTCATTTTTATGGAGTGTATGTAGAGTTATTTTGAGAAACTTATCATCACAAACGAAGAATTGTCTTAAGATGTCAACGTTACTTTCAGATACCTTATTCAGGTCAGCATTTCTTCTCCCTGTTCGAACATCTAATCCTCACTGAAAAAGTATATTAAAAAATATATTGAAAAAGCATGTTGTATGTCTGAATTTTTATTCTTCCTCTCCTGTATACCTGTGTAAACGCTTCAGAAAGCACCCAGAACTTAATGCCCTGTTTCTGTATTTCAATTTAATTATTTGGAGTTACGAGCTGAATAATCTTATATAGTACTCGACGCCTGCATTGTCTTTCGGATGTATTGTACATATGCGGAATTTTTCTTGCCTTCTTGCACAACCTTCACTTTGAGCAAGCATTTTTCGATGCTTACCTATCACAGGATCTATCATGCACACAGAACCAATAAATAGTATCCAATAGTCATGTACTCAAACACACGTAGCTTGGAAGTTATTTATGTTACTTAAACACATGAAAGTAAAGGAAATACCAATTTTTTAGAATTTAAGTATTGGTGTACATGACAGTTTCCTGAATACTTATATCATTAAGCACGTACGTCTGCCGACTCAACCCTTTATGCTGCATTTAAGCTCGGTGATAACGAATGGATGTTTGATGTACTTTGTGTCTTGGGATTCAATACAACGCCATAACTGCGTCGTTTTCTTCTGCTAATTAATGACTTGAACAAATCTGTGTGTCTGTACACCGTTACCAAATAAATATATCTGTTCTATATTTAAATGTACTCCTTACCCTACCGTGTGAAACTGATGATTTACCAAACGAAGGTCTACAGCTTCAGCCACCATTATACCAGAGTCATGTGAACATGCATCACATTAAGAACGCTGAGAGTGCATTATATTTTCCTCCGTCAAGTAAAAAATGCTACATTTTGCTATTTAATTTTGATTTATGCCCTGCAAATATCTTGGATGATTCTGGAAGAAGAACAATTTTGATTTTAAATAACATTATTTTCATATTCCAACATTTCGAAATTTTCAGAGCGGATGTGAATATTATATTTTTCAAACCTCGGTAAAAATCTGACATATATTTTTCATTTGCAATATGCAGAAAATAAAATTTATGCTGAACTGAGGATCATCTTTAAGAGCAGGTTAATTTGTGTATTACAGGCATTACTAATTTTGATTATTTGCGAAGTGAATGAATAATTCGCTAATTTTCCTAAATAAAATTACATAAACCAGTTACTTTCACGGCGTGGTTAGTGGCAATAGCAACTAAAATACAAATTTAAAATTGAACAGGGTAATAAGTAGTAACAGACCTAGACATTAGGCAAAAACCGTACTTGGTAGTAAAATACAATCAAATGCAAGTCGCTGATATCCGCTTGGGAACAATCATTTCCTTTTCTCGGTTTCATGCTAAAATATCAATAACGAACAATATAGGGGACTCTGAATATTATAAAAGTGTTTGTATTTGTAAATAATATTTATTACTGTCGTGGGTTGTTGTTTTTTACAATTCGAAGGTGATGCACGCGAGGGTAGTTCGAGGTTCTTGAGAACTACTTTTTTAAAGACAAAAATTACAGAGAATTAAGAAGCCCGCAATGTAATTCAGCTTCAATGAAAGTACATCTTGACTGTGGCTTACAATCCTTTCATACACAAAATAATGAACTAAAAGTTGTCGCATCGCGATTTCATCCGAAATCAGGCCCATTGATTCATTTTGATTTATTTTCTCACTCCATCATGCGGGCAGTAAGAAAACTCCGCTTGGGGGTAGACTATTGAAATGTGCAGTACGATGATATTATTAACATAATACAAATCTAGCCCGTCGACGCTGGTACAGAACTAAATTTTCAGTAAAGATCTGCACTGAGTGTCAGGTACACTGCGCCTTAAATTTTCAGTAAAGATCTGCACTGAGGTTCAGGTACACCGCGCCTTAAATTTTCAGTAAAGATCTGCACTGAGTGTCAGGTACACTGCGCCTTAAATTTTCAGTAAAGATCTGCACTGAGGTTCAGGTACACCGCGCCTTAAATTTTCAGTAAAGATCTGCACTGAGTGTCAGGTACACTGCGCCTTAAACTTTCAGTAAAGATCTGCACTGAGTGTCAGGTACACTGCGCCTTAAATTTTCAGTAAAGATCTGCACTGAGGTTCAGGTACACCGCGCCTTAAATTTTCAGTAAAGATCTGCACTGAGTGTCAGGTACACTGCGCCTTAAATTTTCAGTAAAGATCTGCACTGAGGTTCAGGTACACCGCGCCTTAAATTTTCAGTAAAGATCTGCACTGAGTGTCAGGTACACTGCGCCTTAAACTTTCAGTAAAGATCTGCACTGAGTGTCAGGTACACTGCGCCTTAAATTTTCAGTAAAGATCTGCACTGAGTGTCAGGTACACTGCGCCTTAAATTTTCAGTAAAGATCTGCACTGAGTGTCAGGTACACTGCGCCTTAAATTTTCAGTAAAGATCTGCACTGAGTGTCAGGTACACTGCGCCTTAAACTTTCAGTAAAGATCTGCACTGAGTGTCAGGTACACTGCGCCTTAAATTTTCAGTAAAGATCTGCACTGAGTGTCAGGTACACTGCGCCTTAAATTTTCAGTAAAGATCTGCACTGAGTGTCAGGTACACTGCGCCTTAAACTTTCAGTAAAGATCTGCACTGAGTGTCAGGTACACTGCGCCTTAAACTTTCAGTAAAGATCTGCACTGAGTGTCAGGTACACTGCGCCTTAAATTTTCAGTAAAGATCTGCACTGAGTGTCAGGTACACTGCGCCTTAAACTTTCAGTAAAGATCTGCACTGAGTGTCAGGTACACTGCGCCTTAAATTTTCAGTAAAGATCTGCACTGAGTGTCAGGTACACTGCGCCTTAAACTTTCAGTAAAGATCTGCACTGAGTGTCAGGTACACTGCGCCTTAACATTTCAGTAAAGATCTGCACTGAGTGTCAGGTACACTGCGCCTTAAATTTTCAGTAAAGATCTGCACTGAGTGTCAGGTACACTGCGCCTTAAACTTTCAGTAAAGATCTGCACTGAGTGTCAGGTACATTGCGCCTTAAATTTTCAGTAAAGATCTGCACTGAGTGTCAGGTACACTGCGCCTTAAATTTTTCTCTAACATCATCTAAAAATGCCATTACCTTTAGACATAAACGGATGGATAGCACATAAATTATTCGCTGCTCGGTAAGAAAATTATGCTGTGCAAATAATACGGAATTTATCATTGAATATCCATGAGGCATTTTCTATGTTTGCTGCTTTAAGAATAAAATTTGAGTAGGAGAAATGCGAGCCAAGTATCAAATTTACGATTTGGCACGTGACGTCAGCTTAAACGTTTTCCGACGTATTCCCGTGAGGCGTGTTTGTGGATTTAAACAACTCACAGTCTCGAATTTCTCACTACCCTGTTCCTCGGATGGATGACATAATTTTGATTCCGTAAAAACCTAGAGTAAATTTATAAATGACAAAGTCAGAAGTGTACTAGTTTTCCGGATTTCTCTCTAACACAACAAAAATAAATTTTCATTACCAGCTATACGTACGACCAATTTCAAAAACTTGATTCTATTTCATATCACTCACTCATATTGTAGATATAGCTTAAATTTTATTTTTCCTGAAATGGGAGAGAGTTTTTTCGCTCGATGCTGCGCTAAAGTGATGACTATATACATATCCCCTAGATCAATTCGTTGCAATATCCATCATTCCCTTTGCAGGCACAACTTAGGGAAGTATAAGTACTTCACTTTATTGGATGTATTAGTATTTCATATCATTTGTATCTCCGAATAAGACATCTGGCTTTTCACTATAAGTACTATATATAACGTAAAAATAGCAAGCGTTGAACGGAAGTACAATTCTGACACTTTTTCTTGGTAACCATCCTATCGCTCGTACAATTTGAGCTTAAACCACAAATTCCCACAAAATCTCACGAGTACGCAGGTTTTTAAACCACAATGTATACCCACATTCTCCTCTTGAATTTTTATCCACGAAATTAGCATGCAAACTCTTGAGTCACACAGCAGTTCTTATGGTTTAATTTTTTACGGGTTTTAAATAAAGGTTTCATTATCTCTCTTTCGACCAACTTCTTCTGCTGAATCAGCCAACAATGTACGCGTAGGTACACTGATTTCTGACGGGATGATTTAAAATTAAAATTCGAGGAACAGGAGCTAGACCGCAATTAATATGATTGCGCAGTCTAAATAATTATGTGTTGATGGAAAAAGTTTCACGGCATATTCGATAGAAAAAGACATAATGATACCGATTCATCGCTATGGCATCCGCTGAACCAGGTAGAATGAAACCTGATCTGGAAAATTTTGAATCAGTCTTTGAGGTATTGAAGAATTACTATTTCAATGCAAAAGTCGCTTCTCTAATTTTTTCAGGTATAACATTAAATTAAAATGCTACATGGGCAAGTACAATTCAAACTCCTCTCCCGTTAATCTGTTATCCTCCTCAATAATTATATAATGTCTCCCGTCATCAACATGCGTTTGAGCTAGTGATGCACAGCAAGGTTAAGAACATTATACAATTATACAATAGAATTTGTTAACATAGCAGTGGTAGGTTACCAGTTCGATTAATTTTCCTTTTTTTAATTTTTATAATGTGCGTGAGTAGCTTTCGTATACGTTGATCTCTTAAATCAGTGCATTTTTGTTGCTGTTTTCGTATTCTTTTTTCCGTTTATTTGTACTTCTGAGATATTAATAGTGAAAATAAACTAAACATTCAGGAACTGTAATATTAACTGTATAGTGTGGCGATAGTGAATGAATGAGGGTGTAACAATTTTGCAGAGCAGAAAATTTTGCAGGAAACGCTGACTGTTCAAATGCGCAAAATTCATTTTAATACCTAACTCCATTTTTCTTAAAAGCTTTTGAAACATTTTGAGCGAGTTACGCATTTCGAATCAGGTTCATTAGGCATCGCAAATACAATATCAGCTCACAAAGTATTTCAAGAAAGAGTACATTGAAGATTTCTCTTTTGGTATTTGGTAGATTTAGTTTTTTCGTTGAGTAACACCTCAATGGCTAAATCAATGTCGATAACATTTCCTAACAGACCTTATTAATATTCATTGGATGGAGCCGAGTTATTCAGGAAGGTTACGCGGCAACTTGACACCAGAGGCTGTAGAGGGTAGGGCAGATTTACTGGCTAGCACCGGAAGGGGCGTCGAGCGGTCGGGGCTTCTGCACCAGCACCTATCGTTGCCTGTGCCATCAGCAGTGCCTGACCTCGTGCGAGGGAAATACTTGTCGTATTTTCTTGTCGTATCCAGAGATGCTTGTCTTAGACACCATACGCATTGTCTTGCACTTGTTCTCATAGCTGGACGATTGCCAATTCTGAAGATGCTTGTCCTCCACACTAAGTCCATCATTTCCACCGTTATCGTCACGAACTCGTTTGAATAGCTGCACGAATGTCGTATCCAGAGATGGTTGCTTTTCTCACCATATGCATCGTTATTATCACGCGCTTGTGCTAATAGCTCTACAGTTGTCGTATCAGGAATGTAGTCGTTAAAAACACACTCACGAGCTATATCTATGTATATCATCGTGATTTTATTCTTTTTGAGCCATACCCGTTGTCTACAGAGCTGTTCTATCGAATTTCGTGCATGCATCATCTTCATCGCTAGGGAAATGTGGCTTCGCTAGAGCTCGAGTAGCTGAACTTCAGAAATTCATCCTTCAGAACTTTAAAATCTATAAAGGGCAGTGAATATTTTCTTTCCATGGAAGGAAACGTGCAAGTACACCTAGATATCAAGTAAGAAAAATGTTAAAAGTTTTCCCAATAGCAGTAACTGGACCAATAGAGCCACAGATACTTACCTGTTTGAGTGTTTTGAAGTGTGACAACAGACTTTTGTAATTTAAAATTCTGTATTCGCATTTTACGTTATGCTTTCATGGTGGTCAGCCGGTTCCATTATTACTGTTCGCTACGCAGAATGAATTTCAATTTCAAGCATTCTGCCGGTGAAGCTCCAATGAGTCAAGTTGAAACCTGAAAACTCCAAAGTTTAATTTCTCCAATGAATTATTAGTTTTGACATTACAATCCCGAGTTTTCAGACCGGAAGGAACTTTGTTTAAACAGCGCGAGACAGTTCGTCGTGTTTTTGTCCCACTCATCTACGACTACATACCCATAGAGAGTATATTTGTCGGGGGGGTACTGTAATTCAGGAGTTTGAAAGTGTACTTCTACTCGGCCGTTGATATTATCAATGTGAAATTACTTTTCTTCGTGCACACAAGCAGCGTACGACGGTAGAGCAAAGCCTCGCCAAATGTTACGTTTCTGTAGAAGGGGAGATGAAATATGGATCTGTTTTTCACTACATAGGGTCAGTCACCCCTAGGAGCCGCAACTGGGCTATGTTAAACTGGGAAATCTCCTAGTTGGTTTACAAAATGAAAGTAACGTACCTTATAAAAAAAGAGAATACATCATCTTTTGTTAAATCAAATTACTCATGTTCAGGAAAGTATACTCTCTAACTGTTCATCGCAGTAACCTTTCTATAGTTCAGAAATAATACGGAATAAATCAAATTGAACTAAACTCTAATACAGCTTTGTTATCCATGAGCTGTTTAATTAAAGAAATATTATAAACAACACATTAAGATACGTGTAAAACTTGTGCAATAAAACAAAGCTGAAAGACCTCATGAGCAACAATGTCATCATCCTAGTTTGAGCACCCTAGAATCAAATCAACTGTGCAGCTTGCCCGACTGGTATTTATTCTTCAATGAGACAAAGGAAGTCATTTGTACTGAAATTCACACTCCTTCGGAAGATGGGGCTTCAAAGTCATTTTAAAGACTCAATATCGACGATCACAGAATCGAACAACTGCAAGAACCATGGAATTGATATTTTAATTATCACCAAAAATATTTGCAATGAAAATATTCAAGAAGCAAAAATCTAAACTTCACCGCGTCTTGATTTCAGATTCGTTTTCAGGAATTAACCACGGCCATCGTGCGAGGCACAATTGTTGATCGAATCCTGAATGAGGGTGCTAGATTGGAAAACAATGGGAGTGGTCTTTCGGGTAAACACGCGTTTGCAGGAGCGTATATAACGCAGCCTACAGGGTAGATACGTATGTTTGAACGTCATGATTGACTTCGTCGTCAAAAAATAAGAGTGATTGATAATTACAATTCATTTTGCGAATTCTTTCCCTACTATGTTATAGCATTATCCGATCGATTACGAACATGTACATGATAGACAATGAAATCTCGCATACAAACATCTACTTACGATGAAGCCAATCAAATTTTAAACCAAGGTGCAGATTTCAGTTATTGAACTATAAGTCCAATGTTACGAAGCAATCTACCGAACCGATGGAATTCGACGGTTGCCCTAAGTTTTTACCGCGTAACTTAACAAACGCCGTGAAATCCTTTCAAATATAAAGCTAATTAACGAAGAAGTCTTGATGTAATTCTTGCGTAAAAGTGTTTTATAATCTTGTGGAGACACACATACGAACTGTAGCACGTGTTGCAATGATGTGGTAGTCTTTGAATTGTAAATGTAAAAGTTTGGTCAGAACACATCTTTGCGGTAATGAAGAAAGTGTTAGCATTAGTTTAGAATGACCTCATGTTAATAGAATTTGCTATCAAGTTAGCCGGCTCGGCTAACTTGATAGCAAATTCTTGGGTGAATTTTCATAAGTCATTGACGAAACTGATGTAATTTACTAACTGATCTAGTCTTGCAGCAAAGGTGTTCTATTAGGTGAAAGCGAGTTACAGATAGCACTTTCGTACTAGCAAGTGAGTTCTTGATGGTAATTAAACATGAACACAAGCTCCGGACAACTAGCGCAGAGAATGATTTGCAGCCTAAGTTTTTACGAAATACCTGTGAAATTGTAGAGCTTCTATCACGGGGCTTGAGTTAAAAGAAAAAACGTTGAGTGCTTGGAGTGCGAAGGTGTTTAAAAATTTAGAGGAAAGATGAGCTTAAGAGCAGCTTAGAGTAAGCACAGTTGAGTGTTTGGTTGAACTCCGGCGAGGGTGCGTGCTGGTGATGCTTTCAGTCGTCGGTGGTGCAGTGGTTGGTTCAGACGTCGGTGCAGCGTACAGGTGGTGGTTGTGCCGAACTCAGTCCACTGGTGGTGCGGAGTGACTGGTGCTCCAACAGGGCAGAGCTTATGACCTTTTTCTTAGTTTCGGAGCAACGCTCGCTCAAAGTTTAATTGAAGAAATTTTTCTTATAAATTAAAGGTCAAAGTTCAAAAGCCTGAAGTGCTAGTTTTGCTCCACATCCATGAAACATCGGTGCTTTCAAAGTTTTTTCCTTCGTTGAATTTCCGTATGGAAATCTTTCAAACTTAAAAATATCTCGTAGAAACTGAAATAGAATTTGCTAATTATTTTTGCTCGCTGCGAAAAATTTGTATTTATTATTTGATTTTGAGTGCAGAACTACTATCTCCAAATTTTGAATTAAATTTGAAGATTTTACGTCAAAAATTATGAATTTAGCAATGAACTAGAGTACACGTGATATTCAATCATTTGGAGCACCAGATTCTCAATATTTTAAATGTTCCTATAGGTGAATGTTCAACCTAATAATGCCACTAGAAAACTAGACGCAGTGAATCTTCCCTCGCGGTTCCTGCCAGCAAGAACCGGTGGTGTGTGGGAACTTGGTGATGGTAGCAAAAGTCAGAAGACGGTAGAAAGTGATAAAAATTAAATAAAAATGAGAGGCGGTGCTTGTTTATTACTTTTAGGAGCTTTACTAGCGCCTGTGTTGGGCGAAGCTCAGTTTCATGCCACAAACATCCACGACCAGAACGGCTATGGGAACAGAAGGCCTCCTCCGCCCCCACCGCAGCCCCCGCAGCGACCCCATAAGACAGGCTGGAGGACCCCATGCTATGGGGATGACCAGAGGCCCCAGGTGAGAAGGAAATTACACTGAAATATTTTCGAGCAAGAATATTCGCTCGTAAAACCCATAAATTATATTTTTAAGTAAGGATATTCACTAGTAAAACCCATAAATTATATTTTCAAGTAAGGATATTTACTCGTAAAACCCGTATATTATATTATTAATTAGGGATATTTACTCGTCAAGCCCATAATTTATATTTTTAAGTAAGGACATTCACTCGTGAAACTCATAAAATTTCTTGAAGAAATTCCTATTGTATTCTTTGTGATCAGATAAAATTAATCAAGCACAGGTACCTTCATTGAAGTACACTCGTGAGTTCAATGACACGTGTTATTAACTCTATGATTTCGTTCAAGTCGCAATAACATAATAGCGCGTGTTCAAAGTATCTCGTTTTCTGTTGCTCTTAACGGACGTAAAGCAAGGTACTCGTAAAAAACTATTTGTAAAAGGATCCAAAAAACCTTATCCCTGGATCACCATACTCTGGAGTACAGAGGATATCTTTCCGTACAGAGCAATCGAGACAGAGAGGCGGCGTACGTTAGCAAAAGTCGAACGAGGCGGTGCATCACATCTTGTTTTGTGAGCAAATTGCAATAAAATGTTGGAACGAAATTTTCATCTGAGTGTTTTTTCTGAATTGAAGAAGTTTTATTTGACTTTTCTGCGGGTAACAATGCATAAGAGAGCAGTAATTCATTTTGTTGTGAAATTATTCTAGAATTTCTTCAAATACTTTTCGGATTTAACCGAGTATTCGCAATTGTGGTTGGAATATTTGAACATAGCTGAGGAAGCACAATAGTTTTGTTGTTTAAGCTTATACAGGCTAACAGGAGCACAAAGTTTATATATTACTTATTATATATTTGTTAGAAATTTGAATTTCACGATGTTTGCTGTAACTAAATAACTGAGTAAGAAATCGTAATCATATTTTTTCGTGTCTGTAAACGTGAAACAGTATTCTAATGTCTAAGTCGTATTTGAAATTAGAATTATGCCACTGTGAATGCTGCATATTGGCTTCCATTTGTTCATACAGTTTTTTACATATAACCGATCATTTTACATGAAAAGCTTATGAGAAATGAACTCCCATGTACTTGAGTAAGCTCTAAAAATTCTGACTGTTGAGTCGATCATCTTCAGGCATTGGTTTAATTCATAAATTCAATTCCTGAGCGGGCTTATTCCTTCGGGAGATTAGCAAAGCCTTTGACTTGTTGCCGCTCGGTCGAACGGCCTGAAATTCACGTGACGAGCCACAGCTCGGTCACGACAGAAGCCGAGCTCATGTGTGCAGAGTGACATCCTACGCCCGGTACGTGAGCTCGCGCTTGGTTGTACTCAGGCATCGGAATGCTACAGCAACGTGAAGCTGTGAGGATGCTGGGAAGAGTATGCGGCGCATATACTCAATTGTTTTTCCTATGAAATAATACAAATATTTGAGCAATGAGCGGGATTAAGTTATATTATATTTTCAAACCATTCGTATCCATCGTCCCTAAAAATTTTAAGACACTGAGAATTTCGCGCATCTTATGTGAAGTGAAGCCACTGTTTTAGCGTACGCTCTCTACAAGTAGCTTAAAAATTTTAGTTTTTCTCTTTCTGTTATAAAACTTGTTAAAGATAATAAACACAAACATATGTTCCAATTTTACGAGTATTTTGAATCAACGGACATTTGGTAATAAATTTTTCCATCTACACTTTTTTTTGAATGATTAATTTTAGTTCGGAAGGATTTTAGTCATTTCTATTCCTCGTATGGAACACTCTCCTGAATTTTCTTAGAATGGCCCTGTTGATGTTTTCAGTACAGAACGCTCAAGTTCGCTTTGTGGCAAGCTTCTTTTTTCGAACCTACCAGAATATCACTCAGTCCGATTTCTTCTTGAGGATGCCCATACGAGCCGTTGGTTTGTAAAATTGTTCAACCAAATTATGATAATGTTCAAATGATGCAGTTTTCTTATATGGAAAAACATAAATAGTGTATACTTTCCTTTCCCTGCCTCTGTTACAGGGTTTGCATGGACACCCATTTATTGAGTGACGGTAATGACTACTGTTAACATAAAACTTTTTCCTATAATTTTTGTAAGTGTAGGTTTTTATTCATTTTGTTTTACAATATTTAAAGAAATTACAACCATACTTAACTGTACCGTGAAGAACGTTAACTTGTTACAAGGGGGTAGAACCAGGATTTTAAACAACTATTATTACCGGGACATCAAGGAAATTATTTAAAAACACGTTTATTCCTAAGCACTTTTTAAGAAATTATAATTTTCATAGACTCTAAACAAATTAATAGTTAAAAGACACCCTAGTAGCCACCAAGAGGGATTAACTTCAGAGTTCCAAGTACCAACGCCAACCAAGGAAACATCAACACTTGAATCTAGGCTCGATTGTGCATAAGCCACAGGTTATTGCACGGATTACTTCTATGTAGAGTTTCATAACGAACACAAGAGCAGTCGATAAACGCGAGTAAGAGATCAGGCAGCGGACGGGTGTCTATACACAGGCTGAGAGATCGTCGATTAAGACCCCTCCCAGCGGCACCGCAGCTCCGAAATCTGCTAGGAGTTTCGGCTGTCGTTTTAAGGGCACCGATCAGTCGAAAATCCAAAATCCATCACATTATTTTTTTATTGCTCTATTCGATTGAGAAAGTCCTAAACTTCATTCCTGCAAAGCGGCAGAATGATCCGTCTCACCGAAGTAGGTCAAATGGGGGTTTGAAAGGAGGGTGGAGGGTAGCTCGCTCGGCCAGCTTGTGCAGATATGCCACGTCAGCTCAGCTGATTGGTGCTGAGTGTCGGTTTGTTCATAATTAGGTATGCATCTATCTGCTTGCAAGTCAAGACTTTTGAGATTTGGCAAGTTGAATTCTCGGTACCTCTACCCCTCCCTCCCTCGGGAGTAAGAAAGAGGGTGGGGGGAAGCTCGCCCGGCCAGCTAGCCCAGATGTGCCACACGAGCTTGGCCGGTTGCCTCTGACTGTAGGTTTGTTCATAATTAGGTATGCATCTATCTGCTTGCAAGTCAAAACTTTTGAGATTTTGCAAGTTGAATTCTCGGTACCTCCGCCCCTCCCTCCCTCAGGAGGAAGAAGGAGGGTGGGGGAAGCTCGCTCAGCATGCTACTGCACATGTGCCAAATCAGCTGAGTTAGTTGTTGCTGACCGACGGTTTGTTCATAATTAGATATGCATTTATCTGCTAGCAGATCAAAATATTTGAGATTTGGCAAGTTGAGTTCTCGGTACCTCCACCCCTTCCTCCCTCGGGGGGAAAGAGGGTGATTGGTAGCTCGCCCGATCTGCTTGCGTAGATATATCACGTTAGCTGATCTAGTTGTTGCAGACCGACGATTTATTCAGATTTAGATGGCTTTTTTCGATAGCAGATCAAGATTTTTCTGGATTTGACGTTGATTGCTCGGTACTAATGTAGTGATATAAGCGTTTGGCTCTGCGTGGCGCTTCCGTATCCTATAAGAGGAGCCTACGAGGATGCCAAGGACGCCCCAGCTTATGCTCCTGGTGCGTTTTAGACATTTTTGGTACCACTTGTGGTACTGGTTCCTTCAAGGAACCATAATAACTTCCAAAAATGATATTCAAAACGTCAACACTACCAATTTCTCCAAGAAATGTAGCTTGCAAACAAAAGAAACCTGTCTCGGCACCAAAACGCATTTTCTGAGCAATACAAATGTCATCATTCAAGCTTCTTCTTCTCAAAAAGTTGTTATCGTAGAGCAATGATTTTGGTATCATTAGATGCGCAAAGAGTTGTTGCATAAAGAGTCAGAGGATTATATTGAAATTCACAGAACATTTTCAGTTACGTTAAAAAATCTACGGAAAAATGAATGACACTTGAAATTTTTTTTTAAATTCTATAACAAATAAATTATTGGGAGTTTCAATATAATCCTCTGACTTTTTATACAGCAGCTCTTTCTGCATTCAATGATATCTAAATCATTTCTCTACGATGACAACTTTTTGAGAAGAAGTGGCTTGAATATACCCCATTTTTTCATTCATATTTTTCGTTATCTCCGTAATTATGGCTTAAACAGAAAAAGTGCCCAATAGAACCCTTATTCATTTTCTAAAATACATACGTATGCAAAATTTCGTAGATCTAGATACCATACAAAAAACGGGATGGCCATTTTCTTGATTCTGACTAGACGGTTCCCTTAAGCCCTGCGTCAACAACACGACTACCTTGTAATCATCCATGCTGAAAAATAGAATTCCTCACAAACACTTCACATTTACAATAAATTTTATGTTTTACGCTCTGATTCTCATCTTTTCACGATGAACAGTAATTTGATGCACCAAATGATAACAAATGTCGATAAATTTAAACTTTAATTAAGAATTTTCCATCAGTGGCTTGCACTTCACAGCGTTAAACTGAGAGACTCGTCAAATGGTCAGATTCACTAGCCGTGGATTGTTGTCTATAAGCAAGTTCTTTGCGTGGGACAACACGAACAGTAATTTTCATCCTTATTGGACACGGCAAGCGAGTGAAGGGCATGCTAGTGTAGTCTTAATATCACTGAACCTTGTGCTGGACTATCTCCTTTCATTTAACATGCCACGAATTTGTACATGCAATTTTTATATGATGTACGTTATTTAATTTCAATATTTCTATGATTACACATGTATCCAAGCTCCGTGACCTAGAAATATACGACTCTCAGTAGTATATGCGAATAGTAAACAAAATTTCTGTAATATCTTTATTTCGAAAGTTTTCGGAATTAATAATACTCAACTGATACTTTCTGCTACTTACTATAGACGTGATTCCTAAATAGGGAGTATATTAGTACGAATAAGTATATCGTAAAGTACCGGTAAATGTGAAGCATATGCAGTGTTTCCAAGGACTCATATGCTTTAAAAATTGTCTGTAGACTACGTGCCCTAAAAATATTTGAAAACTAACATTTGAAAATGAACGTCCCAGATTATGAAAGAAAAAATTGTGATAATATTGCATTCATATATTGAATGACTGTAGTTCTTTGCATATGCAGACGGATAGTACGGAATATTTGATAGGACGATTAGATTAGATTTGTCGTAAGTTTTAGCCTCCCTACCAGCAGCAACAAATGCGATCCAAAGAGAGGAAGGAAGAAGGCACCATTTAGTATGGGGTAAAGGGAACACGGAATCTATGCACAAAGGGCATAGAAACAGAAAGATGAGAAAGAAGTTCATGAAACAAGATCAGAATTGAAGATGAAAGTAGTAGGTGTTGAAAAAAACAGGACAGTAGTGAACCGAAAAAGACGGTCCGTAACAAAACAAAAACTTATTCTATTTTAACGAAAAGAAAGCCTACCTAACCTTTAGCTTAGGCCCTCGTAGGCCAGTACAGTTTCGTCCTTTCGTAGGCTCGGGCCTTTAGGACGAAATCCTTCGCATAAATCTTTCAGTACAATTAGCATACAAGACATCTTTGTGTTTACACCTAATTACGGCACTATCGGAGCTTTAATCGGAAATTCATTTAAAATTAATCCTCATGAAAAAAAATTTCAACGATTGGACACAATTTTTAGGGTGATAATAAAAAGGTGAAAATATTTTTGTGAGAACAAAACGAGGCATTTTTTATTACCAGGAGATTTGAGATAATTTCAAAAGAGATGAACGCAAGGAGACTCGAATTGAAACTTCATGTGAGATGGAGTAAGCTTCCTATTTACGGAACTCTTTCTGCATAATACACAAAGGAAGTGGGAAGTAAACAAGGGATGCGGTGCGCAGAGATAGTTTTGTGTGACGGTGAAAATAAAGCAATAAAAGTATTTAACACACACACACACACAGAGCAGAAGAGTGCTGTACCCACATAGCACTCACTATACGTGAGGGTTGTGAGCATGCTGGTCGGTCAGTCATCGAACTGGCCATTCCTCTGGCTCCCATTGCAGTCTAATATCAGATATCATTGCGCACCAATGCGTACAGTTTATTTCTATAGATATATTTTAGTTTCTAGACTCTCACTCTATTAAGTTCGACCTCCGCATTTCAAAGCATTGTGTATTTACAGAGTAAAACCGTCTCTAAGTTAAGTGCATTGCCTCAGAAAGTTTTAAATCATGAGTTATGCAATGTATTTTACATAATATTTTCGCATTTTTGTATTAGCCGATATGTTTGATAAAAATGAATTTGATGATAAAAAAGGGAATTGGTTTTTGCTTGAACTCATTTTTGTGCTTAAGATGAATTCGTTTTTCGATGAAGAACAAAATCAATTCATATTTTGCATGGGATTGTAGTTACTCCTTCCCAATAAACAATGTTAAGATCTGAGGCAACGTGTTTGCGGAACTAAGAATTTGATATGAATGAGTGTTATACGAAATATAGCATGATGAAATGATTAATATTTCGCTCAATAAATTTTTATTCTAAATTTTTTAATTCTCTTTACTTATTTATTTAACTGAAATAATTTTCGTTATTGAACACATAAACAATTTTTTTCCGTATGAGGTTGAAACTTATATCAGGCTGAGATTCATTCAGATGCCTATTTTCAGCATATTGATATTATTTTAGGCGTATTCTATTTCGTCATTAGCTCTTCATGAAGTACCGGGTCGGTTTTTGAAATACATGCACCTGTGTTGGGCGAAGCTCAGTTTTGTTCCACAAACGCACGTGACCAGAACGGCTATGGGAACAGAAGGCCTCCTCTCCCATCACTGCTCCCGCAAAGCCTCTACCAGAAGACAGGCTAGAAGGACCCCTTGCTATGGGGTTCTTCGAGATAAATTCGTGCCGAAACAAATTGCAAGGGTAGACCATCTGATATGAAATACTCTTCCGCGAGTAATTTTATAACCCTATATTTTTTATTATTCATCATGTAGAATAACTATCATTTTGTATCAACACCACCTTCAACCTGGCACTTTGGCGTGGCAACGTTGATTTTGTAATGTAGAACATCCGTAATGAAGTTAATTCTGTTATCGCGTAATAAGTTGTTAGATCGGCTGCAACTGTTCATTCCTACAAATTAGTTTCAATATCTCTTTGTAACTTGTCAAGATTCTCCGAATAGTTATTTTCAATGAAGTTATCAAAACATTTCTATGAGCAGAAGTGCGTGCCAGAGTTCGTCAACGCTGCGTTCAACGGCCGAATAGACGTCAGCAACGAGTGCGGCGTAGTGAGGCAGCAAGAGTACTGTCTTCAGACCGGGGGATTCGGAGCAGCCAAGGTTTGTGTCATGAAGACGGTACTTCTTTAGATGAAGTGTGCCATCACTACCTAGATGGCTGAGATTTTGGTCGAAGGTTCTGTAAAATTAGTCGTGTAATCATTTGCTCAGTCCCTGCCATCTATAGAAGTTAGACCTTCACTAATAGGTCACACACTCACTTATTTGAAATGAATTGTTCATAGTTTTACAGTTAGTCATACTGTATATATACAAACAGGTAAGAGTTTAAATGCGTAGATAAAAAATTTGCTATAATTCTACGTTGTTCAGAACCATTCATAATCTCGGACCTTACCCTTTTTGCATGAGGGCTACCGAATCAGTAACAATTATGGTTCCGGTCTTCCACAGATATTGAACCTTGTTTATTTCTATTTATTGTTTTGTTTTTCGTCCATGAACTTGATTTCAAAGCTGATCAATGATCCGTTGTTGAACTTTATTTACCGTTACCAGCCTATGGAGTAGCTTTCTTTTTTGTAAGTAAAGATACTTTCTTCGCGGGTGGAGCTTTCTTCTCGGTGGTACGGTCATTTCAGAAAAAAACGGATGACGTTTGAGAAAGAAAATTCAAAATCAGTTTTACGTATCTTTTTTAATAAGATGAAGTGCAATTAGTTTCTACATAAAATAATTAATTAACTGTAGAATATTGCGAAGTCCAATTTAATACGAACGAAGAGTATGACAATTGTTAATTACGTAAAATGTATTTGACAATGGTTGTGCTAACACTTCAAAAATTTTTTCATGATTATCGAACTGGACTAGAGACAAATTAGTGTTGTAAACGTTGTGGAATTAACTGAAAACTGAGGGAATTTATTTGTAACTTTATATTTGTACGAAACGAGGGGGCCAGCAATCGTGTGAGCCCTCGTTTCTACCAGTAGCTTCTGTGACCTTCAATGTGTTGGGGAAGTAGACCAACTCCAAGGTCGCAAATTTCAAAATTATCGTTTTTTACCGTGTTTAAGTATCACTAATTTACCTTCTTCAATGCTGGGAAGACTGTTGTGGAAAGGAAACTGTGCCTAGCATTTCACAGCCCATCGATGTTTATTTCACGAAAACTTTCTGAAACTAGCATCTTTTGATGACCTCTGGCTTCATGTATGCTATCGGTAAGCGTTTACTGATTGCTTTCTGCACAGCAGTGTATGGATAAACTTTTAGCTCGACCAAACATAAGCGTCATTGCTCATTAACATTAACCATGAGGAATTTAACAAGTTCACCGCGTATTGGGTCATATATGTCCCAACAGGTAAATTGTTCATTCAAATACCGGTACAAATGAATCACAATTTCATCTGTTTCGCGACCCTTTTTTAAAAAATAATTGTTATCATACGAGGTGAAATATCGTCCGATTGTATTTTTCATAGTGTTAAGAAAAATAAAAATGTAATCGAGCTGTTAAGCCAATTTTCCTATTCTGCTACCTATAACTAAACAAAATCTACCGTTAACAACCACGGAAACGCGGTGAACGTGTTAAAAAAACAATGCGTGATATGACTATTATCACCTTGCTTGAAATGAAAGATGCTCTATTTACGTACAGGACTGTCGACTGTGTGATGCCAACATACCAGCGCTATCACACCCTGCTTACTACCTCACAGACGTCGATCACGACGACAACAAGACGTGGTGGCAGAGCGAGACAATGCTGGAGGGTGTCCAGTATCCCAACGAGGTCAACCTCACTCTCCATCTAGGTCAGACGTAAATATTTCACCATTTTCGTGCGCATGGTTTTTCTTCAGAGTACCAAAGTACTGTTATTACATTTACTGATGTTTAATCATTTATTACCTTGTGACTGAAAGTCTCAAGGCTTAACTGTTAACGGATTCGTTTAACAATTCGCAGTTCGGCTTATATCATGTAATCAATCAGGGAATTAGCATAAACCACGATAATTTTCCTAATATGTAATCAGTTTGATCACGTTCATAATGACAATAGATACTTCTATGAAGAAATTCTCCAAAATAATTTTCGTTTCTTAACTTTAAAATTCTAATGAAAAGATAAACAAATACTCGTGGAGCGCAGAACCACTCCGTGTCAAACCAATGCACGTGAACTGATAATTCAATTAGAAGAGTTATGGTAATAAATTCATACGGAAACATCTCAATGTATTTCAGTCACGCCAGTGTAAATATTTAATTAAATTACTGACGTGCACGATATATGAAACTTTTAAATCATTTCAGCGCAAGAAGTGTATTTGTCATGGATCTGGTTTGTTCATGTTCAGATTAATGTCAACTTGCTACCATCTTCACCCAGCCTGTTACGATAAAACGTTTGAAAATCTTTAACTAAGTTTAAGATATTCGGTAAGCATGACAAGTACTACATATATATATGCTGTAGCCAAATGTCATAGTTAAAATATTTCTAAAAGTTTAGAAGTTTTCATGCTTTGATAGTCTTGACTACCTAAATTCAAATGATATCTAAAAAAAACTATGCATGTCTTTAATGCTATAGCCAAATGTCGTAATTTGACCGTTTGGAACATAGTTTTACATTCGTAAAATAACTTGAATTTGTGGACAGGAATAAAGATGGCGTTCCTTCTGATGTTAGCACATGAACGTGATGATGTCATCTCATTTATTTTGCTTTACGAACGACAATACCGTAATTACCCATGAATGAGTTACACTCGCTCAAACGATGCGAAAATCTGTCAAAAAGCTAAGATGTTAACAAAATATGCGGCATAAATAAATAATAATATTAATACTAGATAACTTGTTTCCTAAGTTCAGTAACAATAATTATAAATTGATTTGAATGGATTAAAAGAAGTGAAGAATAATTTCTATACCACTCAAATTAAAATCTGGAATTAGTTCTTTAAATTAATATGTTTTGCTACATAAATTGGTCCGTCTACATATATATTAATTTAGTCTCTTTACAGGGAAGGCTTTTGACATCACGTATGTACGGCTTTACTTTCGGTCTCCGCGTCCGGAATCGTTCGCAATCTACAAGAGAACTTCCCCTGATCATGAATGGACACCTTATCACTTTTATAGGTAAAGCTGCAACTGTTGGTTGTGAACTGAAGATAATTTCGCCTCGAGTAACCTCTTATATGTTTCATTTTTTGCCATAATTATCATAGCTACAGTATCGTTAATAGAGCACGTCTGAAAGAACGCAAAAACATTTGAAAAAATCAACAAGGTACAAGGTACTTTTTTCAACCATGAGATTGAAGATGCTGGTAAGCACATACTCACAGGAAAGTTCCATTTCATCGCTTCCTCTAAGTCCAAATGTACACAGAAGTTGCTGAAACAAAGCTCGAACATTTATTCTACCTCATGCACTTCTCTCATGTAAGTATTATCGCATTTTCAGTGCAACGTGCCAGGATACCTATGGCATCCCGGACTCTGAATACCTTGGCAAGGATGAAACCCGTGCTTTGTGCACGTCGGATTTCTCCGACATCTCCCCTCTGACAGGCGGCAACGTCCCATTTTCGACCCTTGAAAGAAGACCTTCTGCGCTCGCCTTCGACACAAGCCCACAGCTGCAGGTGGGTTAATTTATAGGGAGCGAGCTCAAACAAAAAAATTAGATTCTAAAAATTTTTAGTACGAAACAATTTAATCTGAACTCTTTCTCTGATGAAAAATGCTCAGAGTTGAGCTCAGCCAAATTTCCAATTTGCGTTTCGAAAGGTTCAAGACGAATTTTTCGCCTGGCGATTTAACGAAAGTTTTGGTATAAATGCCAAGCTTGAGTCATTTGTCAAACGCTTGTACTTCACTTGCTTGTTAAGAACTGCGCAGAGCTCAAAACTATAGGCATTTTTGAAGATAAAAGCATGCCAATAAATCATTCTGTTAAGGTTAAATCGTATCTTTTAAGTTTCATGCCTATACTCGTATAGTGAATACGAAAATTCGAGGATGATTGTATTGCCTTTCACAAGTAAAATTACATTAAAATTTTTAAGATACCCGTACATTATATCGCTTAATGAAATGATGAATAGTAAATTTAAATAACTCGATTCAATGGTGAATATTGCTTCTTCAATATAAGAAATAAGCCAGCTTACTAGGATGCTACTTACGTTCCAGTCCTCAAACATCCTATTCAAAAATATTTGTTTCGGACAGGAATGGGTAACAGCTACAGATATCAGAGTGGTGCTGGACCGACCCAACACATTCGGAGATGAAATTTTCGGGGACCCCAAAGTGCTGAGGTCCTACTTTTATGCTGTTTATGATTTCGCCGTCGGAGGCAGGTAAATGTTTGCAAAGAATAATTTACCATAGGTCTGTTATAAGTTTAATCAGTTTTTTCCCTCTAGCAGTATATGTCTTGCAACCATCTAGGTTCAGTTTTTGGAAAATTGGAATTTTTCAAATGATATTTTTAAGCTATTAGTGAACTTATCAAACTTTCTAAATGGTGACTAAAGTGAAAGGCGGAATAATTTAAGGTAATTAAGAAATACTGAATTATCAGTGCAACATGATTTTAACTGAGGAATGGAAAAAGGAAATGAGAATTTCTTGCATAGCAAACGTATTAGTACGCAGGTTATGTGTTCTGATGTAAAGACACGCTCTGCAACATTGGCCAATGGTACTCTTTAACTTTATCGTATTTACTAAAGTATTCAATTCTTTTTATATCGATGTGAGTTTCAACACAAATTCGTAATTAATGTAAATTGATACAAGAATTTATGTTTCTATTCCTATTTTACCTAAAATCTATTATGCATTCAGCTTTAATAAATCAGTTCTCTGAAACTCTGAATGAATTTTAAAAAATAGCGTAGTTAGTCGCTAAAAAATTCGTAGAAAATTTTAAGTTGTGAAAACAGAAAATAGTTTCATTCTCATTCATGGGCTTACTGTGGTATTTTAGTAGTAGTTCATAACTATCACTCTCGCCTGCAAAGTTTTTTTGCTTCGTTCTACGGTATTGTTTGCTGAATATTGACGAAAAACTTTTCAGTGTAGCTTTTGTGCAATAAATTAACTATCTGGAGTAATTTTCTTCAGTATTTAGCGTACATTTATTTAAGATATACCCGCCATGGTCTTAGATATGAAAGTTTCGATTACCTTGAAATCGTAGCGTCTTTGGGCTTTCTAAACTCTTAAAAACAAACAATTTTACCATACATGCATATCGTTGAGTCCCTCACTTTTTCATGTTTCAACTCAGATGCAAGTGTAACGGGCACGCGTCGGACTGCGTAGAGACGTCCGAGTCGCAGGGCATTCGCACCATGGCATGCGTATGTGAGCATCGGACCACGGGCCCGGACTGCAACGAATGCTTGCCTTTCTACAACGACAAGCCTTGGCAGAGAGCTACTTCCACCGATGCACATGAGTGCCAGCGTGAGTAAGACCCATCCATAGGTCGTTTGAAAATTTGTAACCATCTTTTAAAATTAATGATACTTAACATACACAGTTAATGTTTGATATTTATAAATTTCTTAACAACTTTTGTCTTTAAATTTGAATTTAATACTGAATTTCCAATTTGACCCATCGCAGTCAACTTGTTAAGCTTGAACGCTTCTCAGGATTTAAAACTAAAAAGGCTGTTTTAAACTACGGACAAGGCTATGAGTGGCTGTGAATATATGGATGGTATGTTTGAGGGAGCTTTGATGTACTCTGTGATAGAAACATAAATGTTTGACAACCTCAGGCCTTGAGCTATAATTCTTCTACCCAAGTAAACGAAGCACGAAGATTAATATGAATATTAGGTCTAAGGAAAATAAAGTGCGTTGTATGGAAAAAGACAATAAGGAAACATATTAAATTTTAACACAGTCTGTATGAGTGGAAGGAAAACTCATTTCTTCAATCGATATCTAAAATTTTGTCGTCACTCAGAGAAAGTTATGCGTGCGCGTATCCTAGTAGAGATAAATCCATACCTATAGACAATGAAACGTTTAGTTCAGCAACTAAGAAAGCTTTTACTTGGGTTTGAGATTTAACAGGACAAAAAAGGGCTGTTCGAGCTGAGGCAAGTTTAAATTAATCTTAGTCAATTATTAAAGTGAGAGAATACTACAAATTTAACTTTCCTATATGAAGCATTGCAATGTCGTGATTTGCTCACATTTTTACAAGACTACACAAAGGACTACGGTGATCATCTCTAACATCTAAATCCCGATATGAAGGTTTCTATGTCATCAATTGAAATGAATCTAAACCTTTTTCTTTGTTCTAATCAACATTAGTGGGTTAAAATAAGTTACCTGATAAAGAAAGTAATGTAACCGTTAGGTTTCCACGGTTTCCATGCCATAGTCAACATTCAAGGATCTTTAGCGGGAGTAATATCACAGGTGAATCAGTGGTTAGCTTTCGTAGCATGACAGAACGTTTCAGTCGAGCAGCACTAAGAGATTGCCAGGAATTTCTCACTTTCTCAGAAAATTGTTCCTACGGCGGCTTAACATTACGCATATCCACTTGTTTTTATCTTTAAGATTGATTCAAAATTTGGAAACCATTTAATGGACTTAATATACCATACAACAGATATAAAGCGTTCGTTTGAAACCACAATTAAAATTCAAGAATTACGTCGTGTGTATGGTCTTAATAAATTCTCTTCCGACGCGCTTTCAATGCAAGTTAATGAACCCACTTTTTTTGTTTCTAAGAAATCTGGAAAACAAGTTGAACATCTTTCTAGCGGACGCTGTGAAGGGCACAAAATTCAGTCACGTGGAATTTCGTTCCTTGATATTGTTAAAGACAAGTCTGCGGAAACGAGACAGCCCTCGTAACCTAGATTTGGGGTCGCAATTGAAAACAAGAAAACTCTCGGGTTTGCTTCATGCCAATTAAATGTTTTCCCTAGAGTTTTCAATACAAGAAAAATAGGGATAGACCCACTTTTGAATGATTTTTCAACGATCGCTGAAATATTAAAACGACATTGGTAGTCAGACATTATGAAACAGTTTATCTTTACTAGTGCCTTGTTAATACGTATTCCAAGCTTAAATGTGCGATTCAGGGCTGTGCATGTAATGAACTCTCATTTACCAGTGAGTTTGAGAATTTTCTTCATATTCTGGTCCAGATATTTTATAAGCGTAATATTCCATTTTGGTCGATAAAAAGATTACAATTACAGTGCTACTTAGAAGATGCATCAAAAATACCAACTGGATGTGAGGAAAAATTTACATTTGTTTCACAATAGGTAGCTTGACTCAACTAACTTCACGTTAGCATGAAAAGTACGTTTTCTTCAACTATTTAACTACCAGCATAGCAGTTCAATTCTACGCCTCCTGTTGATGTTTTCGACTCGCTTCAACTTCTATTATTCGTACCAATATCTCCGACTCTAATTACTTTCTATGATACGTTCTGACCCTTTTACTGCAACATAAAATGTAGATTAACTAGGGAGCACGTTATAATTATCATTACATGTATTATCAAATGTAAATTAAGCAAGATTAGGAGAACATTGCCCTCAATCATTTATTTTCGACTAGTGAAATGAGAATTACAATACTCATGTGTGTGTATCACCTAAGTGTATTAACTTTAAGCAATTTTAAAAACCAATGATAGGAATATTGTACTATCTCTATTGGAAATAATTTTTTTTTCTTTTTTTTTTTTCTTTCTTTCTTTTATTTCGACTACTTGGTTACTAATTAGGATAATTAGTTGAATCTCATACCCCGGAAAACCTACGAAAGCAGCCGGCCCTTGCCTACGCGTCGCTAATGTAGATGCGTAGGATAACTACCGCTCCTCCTACGCTGTTTACGCCTAGCATTATCAGGTAAGAACTTCTCAGCTGGCCGCCATGCAGAAACTGCTATGAAAGAACAAAGAAAACGAAACGCACCTGGGCTTGGCACGGAGCCTGCTCCATTCATGTAAAATATTATTTGGAATTGAACTGTCAGCTGTACAGAAGAGTGGTACTTAGCTAGATTAAGTGCCAAGACTAGCTCATAAAGTTGTTCATCTAACCGATAAAACAAATTTTGTCATTATTCGGTTATTATAACATGATATTGACGACACAGCTGTTAGCGATTCATTCACATGTAGAAAATTCACTGCCGTCTGAACTCAGCGGGAAATTTTCTTCTGGCAGCACAGGCAGTTACCTGTTGGACTCACTCGTAAGGGGTTGTGCTTCGGTCTTGCAGACTGCCTTGCTCGTGTTGTGCATGGGAATTTCCGATGTATAGAACTGTTTAAATTTATTTCCGTGTGAATTTGTGATATTATACGCTTAACACTTCAGGATATTTTGGATTAAATGCCGTGTTCATGCGCAAGATAAATGCGTCCGTTGTGTTTGTTTATAAATCAACGGACGGGTTTCGGTCAGAAATGAAAACCTTTGTAAGATATTCCAGAGAAGTGCACCCACGCATTCCTGAAGTTGTAGACGGGCACTTTCGGGCAATATTAGGTGTTTGTCCGATTATGAGATGCCAGTCAGTCAAGTCTTCGCTGATTTTTGTATTTCGTTGAGTTATCGATTTGTAACTAATAACTGTTGTTTCGGAAATGATATTATAAACAACGTTTACAAATAAAGTTATATATAAATGCAAAGTCCGTGGGTTGTTAAAAAAATTCTACTCAGCTTCGAATAGATAATCTTGATTGAGTATGTTCCAGTGAACATATGAAAATAAAATATTGCTAAACTTATAGTTCTCTCCCTTCATCTTCCCGTACGTTATAGGTCATTATTTCGCTAAATTTTTGTACACAGCATTGCCTCATAATTGTGATAGCATTTTTAGTTCCAAAAAGTCGTACGCATGTACTCGTTTTAAATCATTGTCAAGAACGGGAAAAGCTCATTTCACGAGACGGTACTTAGCGGACCTTTAAAGTTTCACTGTTCGCAGTTGTTATTATCACCCATATTGAGTGTTCTGCGATAATTTAAAATGAACTCATCACGTCTTCTGAAATTTCAATTGTTCGTAATAAGAGAGTATACATTCAATGGTGACCAGTATTTTCGATTTACTTTTAACATCCTCGAGTTTGTGGCGCTGAAAAATATTGGAACATGAAGCCAGTTCTCAAAGGGCGTGCTGTAAATGAATAGCTCACTGGAGTTAGTTTCCACGTCCCTTTTGCTTGTTTATGAACGGGGTGACAACGTGGGTGGCCGGGAAACAATATTCATTATAACTGCTGAACAAAACAATGAGGTATTTCAGCATTATAAGGACTCAGCGTTGGTCAGTTGACACTATGCATAAGAATACGAACATCGAGTTGAGTTTAAATAAATTCATACTAGTATAATACTAATATTCCTGACATTTGCGTTATCATAATGCGTAGTTTCTCATGCCGGAAGTCTTAGCTTTGTGGTTGTGAAATTTTATTGTTTTTAACTTCGATGGCCCCGAAAGCTACCGGAGACGACGTCATAAATATTGCTCATTTGCTCTTAGATTTGCTTTGTTGGGTATCAAGAAAAGATTACTACTAAGAATGGGAAGATATCTTCGAAATGTGGAAAAATCAATACTCATTATACAAGTGTTTGGGACTACTGTCTTCTTAGAGTGATAAAATATTAATACATTTTCAGTATGTCTTTGTGCCTTTTGGCATTTTCTACTTGAAATAATGTGCTCTTGCATCAAGGAGGATGGCCTTAGACTGAGAAAAAATCAACGTCAAATCCAAAAAGGAAGGAATTATGGGATTTCGAGGTTAAATATTGTTACCCGATTGGTGCAAATGTTAATTAACAACGATTAGCCCGTTATTGAAAGATGATACGCTTGCTCAATGCACTTTCGAAATTCTTTATACTATAATTAGGTTAATGCTGACACAGTGAATGCCGTCTTACTTTTTCACGCACCAGCCAGAAACGTACAAGCATGTTCGTGCTCCGCCCCATCATTTCGATGAGAAATTCCTCACGTAGTTTTGCGAGACAATTTTGAATTGATTTTAATTCCGTATTCTAATAAAGACGCTAAAAAATGGCATTCTCCCATTGAGGCTTAGACATCATACTACTATCTAGTGTACGTTATATGTATGTTTTTGTTGAGGCTCTTTTCCTTTCCACACAAGATAAAAAATGGATTCCGTGTAATTTAGGGTCGAAAACGTAACACTCTGTTCAAGCAGTAAAACTTAAATATAGTCTTACGAGGAAGACCACAGTCATGAAATAAAAATAATGTGCACAATGATAAGATCGCGTCGTGTGTTGATTGGGTATGAAAGTTTTTCACTCTGACCGAAGAGAATTGAGATGAGCGTTGGTCTTCGTGTAGCGGGATTGCTGTGTTCTCTGGACCGTGTCCGAAGAGAATGCCGTCTGCGGTCACTGATCGCAATTACTTGTGACTGGCGGGCACGGCAATTGTGGGGGCACTAGAGTTGTTGCGGGCACAGCAGTTGTTGCGGGCACTAGAGTTGTTGCGGGCAGAGCAGTTGTTGCGGGCACTAGAGTTGTTGCGGGCACAGCAGTTGTTGCGGGCACTAGAGTTGTTGCGGGCACAGCAGTTGTGCGGGCACTAGAGTTGTTGCGGGCCCTAGAGTTGTTGCGGGCACTAGAGTTGTTGCGGGCACTAGAGTTGTTGCGGGCATAACAGTTGTTGCGGGCACTAGAGTTGTTGCGGGCACAGCAGTTGTTGCGGGCACTAGAGTTGTTGCGGGCACAGCAGTTGTGCGGGCACTAGCGTTGTTGCGGGCACAGCAGTTGTTGCGGGCACTAGAGTTGTTGCGGGCACAGCAGTTGTTGCGGGCACTACAGTTGTTGCAGGCTCAGCAGATATGGGTACCTGCGGTCGTTTCATTGCGAATGTTCGCCCTTGTAGTTTTCGAGAGCAGCAACTTTTAATGGGGTGCGAGAGCAGTTTTTGGGAACATTCATCGTATTCATCGTAACAGCGGAAAAGTTGTCATTGCTTCGAGAGTAACTGTATATGTAAAATGCTTCAACTTTAGTCTCCCGTTTATATCTTTCATATTCCTGCATGAAGAATTCAATTAGTGTTACATATTTCTTACTTTTTTAAATAGTGTTTATTGTCTTCAGCTCGTATTTAATCGAATTGAATTGAATACCAGTCTTTTTATACTGTCAGCAAGTTTTTGGCTGGCGCATGGAAATGAATTTGAAACAAAGAAAAGCATAGAATACAGTTCAAACGAGGCCCTTGAGGGAGACACTCTGCTACAATCAAGCCTTCGGGGCTTGCATCCTTGGAGCCCACTTGTTTTTTTTCAGCTTTCATGCCTTCTCGCTCTCTTTTCTTTGTGATTTTTCTTCTTCCCTTCTAACTTGCTATTTCTATGCAGAGGGTATCCTGAGTGGGAGAAGTTACTCGTATATGGAAATAGTCCATTCTATTTGGTCCGTTTTATTCTTACTCTTGAATTCGCCTGCTTTGCAGCTAGGGTGTCTTAAAGTAATATAATAATACTTAAAAAAGGGGTTTGTGTGCTACCTATCACATATAAATGCAAATATTTTATTGTAGATGAAACTCTGGCGAAGTTAGTTTAATAAGTAAGATCTGTTCTCAGTTTCGTCTTGTCTAGGCTAGGGTACTCACTTTACTTTAATATGTTGATCTAAATTTGTTTCATTTACAAACGCATTTGTTCAAATTATATACATTCAGCAATGTATTAAAGACTCTCCTCATGGAATTTGCGTTTATACTTTTTGGTTTACTCGGTTTACAGGAAAATGTACTAGCTGTTTCCATGAACTCCTCAGCTGCGCACAAGTCATGACCCTAGCCTCTTTCCATTTATTTTCATAGGACCATTTTATTCTTTGGTAAAAATGTTCTAAAGTTCATGATGTCGGTAATCGTGACTCGGCAATCGTGGCGATGGATAGTAGCGATATTGTGGATTTGTGCGGACATCAACTTGAGCTCGGTGGCCGCGCAAGCTGGATCTCGCAAGACTGCGCCCCAGCGAACCCTCAGTTCTGAGTGTGAGTTTTGGGTTAAGTTTCACTTCTGTTTTTGATCATTATGTTGTGATACTAGCAAATTTTGACCTTCGTGATTACTAGAATGTCCATAAATATTTTTGGTAATGAGTGTGAGCTTTGTTACCAACACTTTCGTTCATGACGACGGCTAAATCGACCAATACAATTTTATGACCGACAGTCGATAACTAGGTGCAATAACTGGGTGTGCCCGAAGGTGTTAGAAGTGAATAGAGTTGGTTGGCTGAAACGGTTTTAAAGTTTCTCAAGTTAATCGTAAGACTTTTGTAGTTACATTATACCAGAACTAGTACGCGAAACGGTGCTTGAAATTTTGTTTCAATTCATTTATCCGACTCCGCATATCATAATTTTTCCCGTTTTCCCTCTTGTGAAGATCGGCTTCCAGGGCAGTGAGACAAATTTGACTGGGCTCACAGTTTCTCAGTCTTGCGTGTTTTTCACCCGAGCATGCATATACATTATTTGCATTTTTTATTAAGGAGAAGAACTTCACCGGTTAACTGTTCATATTGTACACAGTCCACATTCAACCGTTTTTAAATGTTTAAATATTTACATATCCGTTCGTCGTAAACTTCAAGGAGTAATTTTAGGTCCCACAGTGAGCTGTGGCGCCTCTTTAGTACGCTGGCCAGGTGTGCAGGCTGGGCAGTGTGTGCCCTTATAAGGATGGTATACTGGGGCGCCAGACAATGTAGGCAGCGTTTGATCCGCTTTCTGCACCTCATGATTATACAGCTCCTCCACACATTATCTCTTTCAGCACCCCGCAAATTGCTGGTGCTCTCTTGCCGTTAGTTGATCCTGTTCTTACGAGGGCTGTTGTTGCGTTGAATGCCCATAACATCTAAGGTATATATATCGTTATCGAGAGAAATGCTAGAAGCTGATTCGTCATGAACGGTTTTCATAAAGTATTGGCTCCAAGTTACTAATCGTTAAATAGTTTCTAGTTTTCTAGTTTAAGAAGGGATTTTTTGTAGTTTAGATTCTCCTTAGAGCTGAATTCAAAGATATGTCTTCTTTTGTATCGTCCATCACAGAGTTAGATGGAGCGAACACCGTAGAAATCCACATCTCATTCTTAGCACACATCTATTACATGGCATTCACGGTATTTCCGCCATCCCGACACAGCTTCACAAATCACTCAATTTGCGCTGCGTGTTATAATCTGACTGACGTTCATTATGTGTCGATGTAAAAGATGCATTTTTTTAGAATTTGGTGACTATAACTAACAAAGCGTTTCTATTTTCATTATATCAGTTTTTGTTGTCGAGCATCTATTTCGTAAAGTTTATGCTTATTTTAATGCTGAACTACTTATATTGAAATTTACTAGGGTTACTGTGATAACTTGTTTTTGTGGGCTATGAAAAACTCTACATCTTCCAAAATGTAACTTCTATAGGTAAATGCAAGGACGAGTTTTCAAGTTTTATAAGGTTTTCTTAATCAACACCACTAATTCATAACGCAGGGACGGATAAATAGAAAAAATATTTTTATAGTCGCTCAGAGCGTCGTTAATTAATTCCTTCAGGAATACAAGATCAGTTTTTGTTTACGCACGGATTGCTAAATTTAAAACAAACTACATCACCGAGAAGTTGATTGAAATTTTTCAAGAGCAGGTGAGGCTTGAAAAAGCATTGGGTAGTCAGAGGTCACGATCTAAATCTATTGCTGTGTCGCGATACGTGAAAAGGGTTACTAATCACGCACGCAGGGGGAGTCTCAACCCCCAAACATGTTATAGTATTATCCTTTATGCTTGCGTACACCTGCATACCAGACTTGGAGAATAAAAGAGTTAGCAAGATTAACACGAATTTATTGGGAAACACGTGGATAAACACACAAGGCATGGGGACGAAATGATTTGAAATGGCACAACGGCGTCAATGGAAAGTACGTAAGTTTCTACCGCCGCAAATATTTAAACACGACATGACACAAAGGTGATGCTTACCGAGCATTCAAGTTACAAATACTCCCTCGTTGACAACGATTCACGCATCCACAGTAACACAAATCATAATATTTGCGAGAATAACACATCACGATTTAACCTGGAATTGTGACACGGTGTCGAATCATACAACGGGAAGTCGATCCTCGACTAAATAGACACAGGAAATTGATAGCCAAAAATTAGATGATTCCTCGCGATACTTTTGAAAAGCACTTTTCTGTGTGCTGATCTACATCTGAATTTGAACTTCAATCACCACCTAAAAGAGCTCTCACAACTATAAAACACTCGCCCTTTTGATAATAAATGATTCACTGATGGGTATCCACTGCCGATGCTATTGCTCACTGCTGATGTTCCGCGTCGTTCACAGCCGATGTTATTGCTCACTGCTGATGTTCCGCGTCGCACTTAGGCTTGCTGCTGGCGTAGGCTGATCTCTTGCTACCTCGCTGCAGTGGTGCCCTCCCCCCCGCTTCTTTCTACGGGTAGCTGATCCCTTGAAGCGGTTGTGAGCTGATTCATTGCAGTTTCATGCGTTGAACTTTGCAGTGTTGGTGAGCGATCTTAACTGTTTGCCCTTTGCAATGTTGACGACTTCCGCTGAAGTTGATTGTGAGTTCGACCCCGATGCACAGATGTTGATTGCTCTTGGTTGAATCTCCGACGCGTTTATTCATGACGATCCCCGATGCGAGGCTGGTTTACTTCGATTAGGCTTCCTTTGTAAGACGGTGCTCCAATGACTTCCGACGTCCAACGTTGTTTTATGTGCCTCGAATTATTAACTTTCAGGTTGCAGTTGGGTATAAGGCCAGCCGACGAGGCTGGCCTATTGTGTAGAACACCCTCAGACGTCTTGCGCAGTCTCTCACGTGTGTTCAAAAATTCCTCACGAGGCTTCCTCTCGCATCCTTATATGTGTTTCGCTTCCCTCTTTCGAGATCGTTCTCGACGCTTCCATTCTACAGAGGCAGCATCTGCAACCTCATTGGCGGAATCCTTGCTTATTCTGACGTCTGGGACTCTCATTGGTGCGTGTTGAGACACACCTTCTTGCGTCATAGCTTTGGCGAGCGGTGATTGGCTCCGGTTGTGCGGGCCTGTGTTCAGACGTCACGTCCGCCTCCTTGCCCTACAAAGCCTCGGCTTGGGTACGCTTGTATCGTGCGTGTGTTCGTGTGTGCGTCGTTCTCTATGCCTGCGCTCGCCGCACTTGAGGCCGCGAAATATGACACGCCTACCTCTACCCCAAACAATCGCCGCTTGTTTTTCCGACCGAACAGTGACGAATTGTCCTTACACACACGGATAAACTTTGGTCGACATTCTCACGCTCAAGAATAACAGTGATAACGGTTTTTTAGACATTTCCTAAAGCGAAGTATTTTCCAAAAATTGCACGAGTGAAGTATTTCCCCACAATACCCGCATCGCCCCAGAAAAATTTGTGCCAACTTGTAAAGTTGGTGCAAATTTTCATCCGTTAATTTAAATTATAACCGTGACGTACCCTTTACGTTAAAAATTTAGAAAATATTCGCCCCCATTTTTCAATCCCTTCGCTTTTCCCGACATGAAAATATCCTTACAAATCACCTCATCATTTACCTTCTTGTAACACGCCGATTTTGACGCATAAAAAAAATTCATCGATATCTGACACACACCTAATACTTGAAACGCACATTTCTTATACACATTATTATAGAACGCAAGGAGAAAAGAACACATCAAAGATAACGCATAAATCGGACACTTCAACGCATAAAATAAAACACACACGGCATATTATTCTCGACTTGCTCTCGGCAATTCATCGACATAGATAAACATATCAATTAGAGAACGAAAAATCGGCGAATTTGTTACAAGCAGAGACATCCTTTCAGCTTTCTCGGTTGCAATCCACCTAAAAACACAATCTCAAATGGGGGTAATTTTCCGACCTCAAGTTTTCTTCCTCATAATTATCATTTCATCCTGTGATTCAGAGTAGACGTATTTCTTGCAACAAAAACTTGCTGTTGCTCCTCCTGCGCGCCTAGCTTCAGCTTGCTGTTGTTCCTGTGACTTGCTGCTCCTCGGCTTGCTACTGATCCTCGGCTTGCTACTGATCCTCGCTTGCTACTGATCCTGGCTTGCTACTGATCCTGGCTTGCTACTGATCCTGGCTTGCTACTGATCCTGGGGAGGGCCCCCTGCTGAGAATCGGTTACTGAAGCTTTTCCATAAAAATTCATCCTTGGCGTCACGTGAACTCGTGGAAATTCCGTAGATCCTCGTTGCGTCAAATCGCGGACAAATCCTGTAGATTACTGCGTCAATACGCGTAGGACTCCCACGTTGGAGCTCATAAGCTCTTTCATTATAATTGTAGAAAATGAAGCACATTTATTTGCGAAGACCTTCAGGTTTTGTTCTCAGTCAGCTCGGCGACTAGCATGACATCAACCCCTTAGGTTCGCGTTATAGTGCTAAGATCAACTTCCGTAAATACGCGTTTAATTGTCTAACATGGTTACTTGGTAATCGAGAGACAGCGCATTACATGGTCGCTCAACGTAAGAATGGTTCCTCGGTTTCCTTCAAATCTGCCTTGAGTGAGGCGGACGTGAGCTACGCGAAGAATTCCTACATACATACATAAAATATTTAATTTCCGGTCTCCTCAACCAACTCTAGACAAAGCCGAAATTCGTTCGACGGTGTTACTAATCGGTCAAATCACCTCACAAGACTATATGAACATTATTACACATGATGTACGAACTCGCAGGAGATTTACCTTGTAGGCCGAAATCCTGAATACGCACCAATAAAAAAAAAACACATATACATTGGGTATTGTCAAGGCGTCTAACTTTACATTATACTCTGCCGCGAAGGCTTTTCTAACGATCAGACATTATGACAACACCGACACACCAGAAAAATTACACATACATTGGGTACTATCAGGTCATCGGACTTTACGTTATACTCGGCCGCGAAGGCTTTTCTAGCGATCCGACATTCTAACAATACCGACATACCAAAAAAAAATTACACATACATTGGGTACTATCAGGTCATCGGACTTTACGTTATACTCGGCCGCGAAGGCTTTTCTAGCGATCCGACATTCTAGCAATACCGACATACAAAGAAATGCAGAAATAAAATAGACATAACACAAAATTTATCCGATTCTCAGCCCCAGATTCAGAGCAGCACATTTAAATGATTCCACGTTGCTCGACGACATCGTTCGTACATACGATTTGTATATATTCTTTCTGTTTCAAAGTTTCACTAACGTCGTTAAACAACGCATTAAGGGAATTATCACCCTAATAATTATCATGCCTACATGACAATGAACGAAAAATGAAATTAATGACGTATACCAATGATGTTTGAGAATGACCAGCGTCAGCGTCAACAACATTATGGGGAAAGAGTGATCAAGAAATTCCCACACAACGGTGCTGACACCTTCACCAGTTTGACTCAAATAACTCGTCATTTTTGATACGACACATTTATAAATCAATGTTACTGATCATACTCTCTCAGACATTTCCTACTTTCAAATCCTACATTATAACCTCACGTAATACCACACTTAACTTGACGCACAAGAGAATTATTTTACTGCCTCGGCTTGGTACAGCAATAAAAATACATAGCTTCGCTGCACCGCAGACTGTCACGCTGATCCGAATCGTTAAGATAAATTCCATGTATTCACTGCAATGCTTTTCATTTCAATTCTCACGCTGTATTAAATCCATCTAACAGAAAATAAAGTCTCCATATGGAATATTGTACATTTCCGACAATGTGAAACGCTCATATTTCCGTGAAGCTAACTCGTTAACTTTGCCTAAGCAAGAACACACTCTCAGTGTTACACAATAATTCAGTTTGAATTACCGACGAGAATGGACAGCATCATTTAAGTAAGAGTTTACAAAAATATTAAATGCATTACGCTTGCAACTTCAAAAACGAAATTTATACATCGAGTATTGTAGCTGACTTCATGAAATTCTCACTTTGATACAGCAAAAATCCTCCTTGATACAGCAAATCTCCTCTTTAATTTTCATTAACTCCTTAGGAACAAACTCCAATTGGGTGGTATATTCCAGTGTTAACAAAATTATTAAAAGTTTCAATTCATCATGGTGAGCATCAACTTGAAAGTTCCTATTCTGGGCAATCAACGATTTAAACAAAAATGCGAGCTCAAAATTCAATACGCGTTCAAACTGATACAGAAAAATTATTTTATCGGCGACCTGTAACCGTTTAGACTACAAAAAGTTGCATTTAATCCACGTGTTTACCTTTTAAAATCTACAGACACTTAATATAATAAAAATTCCTTCCTACCTGAAGGCAGCTAGGATTGAATAATCTTAAATTACTACGCTCTACTGTCGAATTCACATCAAAAGAAAATTTTCAAACATCATGAATTTATAAAAGTTAAGGAAGCAAAATTTTTATGCTCAGTGAATTTGATATAAAGGTATTGATTGACTTATGTCAGTGTCGAAATGGATTGTATACTTGGCACATGTGAAAAATCACCCAAAATATTTAATGATTTTAGTGTATTATTGTTGAAGCAATTATTTAAATTCTCACTCTGATGTACTGGAGCTTGCCATAATGATCTTGTGAATAGAAAAGAATGACGAATTTTACTTTACTTAACACACGAGCAGAGGCGTCATTTATATCAAAGCAAATAAAATTAGACTACGAACTGAATTCGCAGCACCGTTGAAATTATCACTTACTTTAAAACACTACATTTAATTTTTATCCTCAGCACCGTCACTTAATTCATTCAACATTTTTATCATCACAACTAAACACTCGGATTTTAATCAATGAAACTGTGGATCATGCTGCTCTCAACATGTCAGTCAGTAAACTGTAATGGATCGACATGTCCTGGAAACATTCAATTTAATTTCAACATGTTTTAATTATTACAAATTAAATGCTCCAATGCTTTCGAATCCAATGTTAAGCATGTTGCTAAAGCTGATTGTAGAAGCTTGACACACACGAGGCCAAAAATTTCTGCAAATTATTTTGAGTAAGGTATCATTAAAAATGAAAATTCCAACTGGATTAATTACTAAATGTCTCAAAGCCCAGAAAATGTAAACTTGTTTCAAAGATTCATTTGAGATAAGGCGGTATTTGCTAAATTACGGCGTCAGTTTCCAGAGCCATCGCTGCACACCTGAATTAAGTTAAACCTAATAATGGTACAGATCATAGAAAATTCAACCAAAAATTCAGCACTCAAAAAAAATTTTTATCGAACACACTGTCAAGAAAATAGAGTAAGTATTTGATGCAATATTCACTCAGACAATACCAACTAGATCACCTTAGCGGCACAAAAAAAATGAGCAAAGATTCCGGAAAATATCAATTCCTCATAACATTTCGAAAATTAATGGACATGGATTACACTCAGTCAAGTACACTTCAAATTAGGCGCTCAGAAAATGGTTAGACTGCAGCTCCCAGAATCTAAAATTTTATTACTCCGTCCTCCAACAGCGCGATCGGCGGTAGGCATCGGTATACAGCACGCCCGGTGCAGGCGACGGGGCACCGCTCTACGTTAGAATTTTACTCCAAAAATTGGAATGTCCACGAAATGACACGGGGTGTTTGTACTTGCAGAAAATTCTGCTTAATTATCGAACGACTGTTTGACTGAATTAAAAGAAACAGAAATTTTTGAACAACTGAAAATGAATTCCTTTAAAATTTCCAAGCTGACATACAGACAGTACGCTTGCATAGGACAGTTGATATTTTCCCTGTCGCGATACGTGAAAAGGGTTACTAATCACGCACGCAGGGGGAGTCTCAACCCCCAAACATGTTATAGTATTATCCTTTATGCTTGCGTACACCTGCATACCAGACTTGGAGAATAAAAGAGTTAGCAAGATTAACACGAATTTATTGGGAAACACGTGGATAAACACACAAGGCATGGGGACGAAATGATTTGAAATGGCACAACGGCGTCAATGGAAAGTACGTAAGTTTCTACCGCCGCAAATATTTAAACACGACATGACACAAAGGTGATGCACCGAGCATTCAAGTTACAAATACTCCCTCGTTGACAACGATTCACGCATCCACAGTAACACAAATCATAATATTTGCGAGAATAACACATCACGATTTAACCTGGAATTGTGACACGGTGTCGAATCATACAACGGGAAGTCGATCCTCGACTAAATAGACACAGGAAATTGATAGCCAAAAATTAGATGATTCCTCGCGATACTTTTGAAAAGCACTTTTCTGTGTGCTGATCTACATCTGAATTTGAACTTCAATCACCACCTAAAAGAGCTCTCACAACTATAAAACACTCGCCCTTTTGATAATAAATGATTCACTGATGGGTATCCACTGCCGATGCTATTGCTCACTGCTGATGTTCCGCGTCGTTCACAGCCGATGTTATTGCTCACTGCTGATGTTCCGCGTCGCACTTAGGCTTGCTGCTGGCGTAGGCTGATCTCTTGCTACCTCGCTGCAGTGGTGCCCTCCCCCCCGCTTCTTTCTACGGGTAGCTGATCCCTTGAAGCGGTTGTGAGCTGATTCATTGCAGTTTCATGCGTTGAACTTTGCAGTGTTGGTGAGCGATCTTAACTGTTTGCCCTTTGCAATGTTGACGACTTCCGCTGAAGTTGATTGTGAGTTCGACCCCGATGCACAGATGTTGATTGCTCTTGGTTGAATCTCCGACGCGTTTATTCATGACGATCCCCGATGCGAGGCTGGTTTACTTCGATTAGGCTTCCTTTGTAAGACGGTGCTCCAATGACTTCCGACGTCCAACGTTGTTTTATGTGCCTCGAATTATTAACTTTCAGGTTGCAGTTGGGTATAAGGCCAGCCGACGAGGCTGGCCTATTGTGTAGAACACCCTCAGACGTCTTGCGCAGTCTCTCACGTGTGTTCAAAAATTCCTCACGAGGCTTCCTCTCGCATCCTTATATGTGTTTCGCTTCCCTCTTTCGAGATCGTTCTCGACGCTTCCATTCTACAGAGGCAGCATCTGCAACCTCATTGGCGGAATCCTTGCTTATTCTGACGTCTGGGACTCTCATTGGTGCGTGTTGAGACACACCTTCTTGCGTCATAGCTTTGGCGAGCGGTGATTGGCTCCGGTTGTGCGGGCCTGTGTTCAGACGTCACGTCCGCCTCCTTGCCCTACAAAGCCTCGGCTTGGGTACGCTTGTATCGTGCGTGTGTTCGTGTGTGCGTCGTTCTCTATGCCTGCGCTCGCCGCACTTGAGGCCGCGAAATATGACACGCCTACCTCTACCCCAAACAATCGCCGCTTGTTTTTCCGACCGAACAGTGACGAATTGTCCTTACACACACGGATAAACTTTGGTCGACATTCTCACGCTCAAGAATAACAGTGATAACGGTTTTTTAGACATTTCCTAAAGCGAAGTATTTTCCAAAAATTGCACGAGTGAAGTATTTCCCCACAGCTGCATAAATTGGCGTTCCCCAGTGATCAGTGACCAACTGCTTCGAAATTAATTAATCCCTAACTGCGCACCAAGAAACAGTTGTGAATTCAAGTTTCACTTTCATGAAAACCTCGTAAAGGCGAACACCTGATGAACGGGTAAAATGAAGTCTTAATATTAGGAATGTGAGTTTCACTTTCAAAGAAAACCCCCTGAAGGCGAACACCTTTCTGTATGTTGGCGCTATATAACATTCATTTATGTATGAATGTTTGTGAATGCGCTCAAAGTAGTGAGGCGTTCCAATATCTGACAATCCGTGTGCAACATTGTATGATTTTCGCGCTACCCGCCCTGCTAGCGCAAGCGACTAATCGAATACGCAGAGATATTGACCATCCGCGAGCAGCGCCTGTAGTCTAGACCAGGAAAGTTGCGAAATCAGTGTGGAAATAATGCAAAGCACATGAGGAGGATATTACTTCAACTATTTCAAAAAGAATAAGAACGTTGTTGTGTCCACTTATCGAAGTTGATTTCCGTTGCCAATGGGCCATTTGCGCTGCAAGGTGTTCGTGAAAGCTGTGAAATGCAGGTGATCGTACAAAAGAAATACAGGTTTGGTTAGTAGGAATATGTATGTTTTAGTAATGATTGATGGTGAAGAAATCAAATTTATGGTTTGATTAAAGCTCGAGCAACTAGTTTCGACCCCTTCCAAGTATCAGGTGGGTGTAATCTCAACAATAATGTTTACAGTGGTAAATTTTTGAAGTACGGAGCGACAAGGAAATTACTTTGAACGTTTTTTTCGAAGTATTATAACGAATGTATCATAATACGAGATTAAAGTCTTTTCGTATATTTTACTAACGCTCGTAGTTGTACAACCTAAAGTCTGTTGAGATGTTTTAGTCTCCAGGCTTGGAATACAGAAAATTAAAATCGCAAGCATTTAATTTGAAAACATGATGTAGCATAGCATGAGCAAATTGTGATAAAGCACAAAATGCCATTGGATTTTAGAGCATTGAAGTGTGCCATGCTGTGTTGTAGACTTAGCGCTCCTGCAGGCTCTCCAGCAAGGTGGCTATTCTGTTGCAAAATCGGTACAGCCCTACCTGATGCTATAGAGACTGGCAACATCGTGCCTCCCCTAGCTCTGAAATGAAAACGAAGACCCGAGGAAAGCAAAGCGGGCACCGCAGCTTTTCGTCTTTCTTCCTATCCGATTGAAATGACTTGAGAATGCTGGAAAAATATGCCTCAATTTTTAGGTTATTATTGGCAAAAATCATTTCACAACACAACAGCATGAAAAGTCAGCACTTGCGCGTTTGTATGTAAAACTATCTCTCGTTCCAACCATTTGAAGGCAATCCTACCGTAGCCAGAAGGTCCATTTGCGTCGCCGCGAGAAGCGCACAAACACCCATGCGATCTTACCATGTTCAAGACAAACATGTCCGCCGTTGATGAGGTGAGCGTCATGGCAGTGCGCCAACACCAGCGTCACGCTAAAGTAGGTGTGCCCTGCCTGACGCTTTTCGTGCTCGGACTCGTGATAAAGTCTCGAGGGTTACTTTACCACCCATCTAGTGGGTCTGGCGCAACTTTCTCAGTCTAAAACTGGTGTGGTGGCCTACAGAAATCTATTTCGTTCGATACCTGAGTGTACAGTTTTACTTCGAGGCCTGCACGGAGTTTTGATGGCGATATCGGGAGTTGCTTCTAGAGAAAGTCATGTCGTAACTAAAGAACATGGCTCGAGCAGTTGTATTTGAGCCTTTCAAACTCAAACCCCGTCTAACACTACCGTATGGTACTCTCAAACGATCATCTTGGAGTTTCTCCATCACATGGCATCTGCTTTTCTCTGCGAATGACCTTTTCTCTATCAGTTGTCACATAGCAACACGTGGAGTAATTTCAACGTTAAAATCAATAAAATAATTCGCTGAACCTGTTGTAAAAAAGTGTGATGTGTTATTTTTTTGTTGTTTTTAAATATTTTTTGTGGTGTTGTGAGCAGCGCCTATAGTTCAAGTCGACTACTCAGCTCAGTTTACTCTTCAGAAATCATTCTTCTCTGAATTTGACTTGAGTAATCTCAATTTCCTTGACAGTTGATGTGTTTCCGCCTCATGCAGCAGTCCTTTCGATTATGTCTTGAGCAGACATTAATGCACGAGATTGTTCTTAGCGTCTATTTAACGAGTTGTCTGTAATTGATAAAACTTAAAACATTAAACTAACATTTGAGTCGTTTACACGTGATGAAAAATTAAGATCACTTTAGTTGAAAGCTATTCATGATATCAAACTTTAAAAGACTATTTTGCTCAGAAATACCTTTTGTTCCCATCAATCAAATATTGAGTACTAAACGCTCACTGTTTTTGAGGTCTCTGATGGCGCTCTCAGCTATTATTTAGGAACGGCGCATTGCATGAAGATACACAGTACTATAGTTTGTTTTGGAGCTAAAAATGAGATTATATAATTCATTCTTTGATAGGCTAAGCTTTCCTTTACTTTCAGCTTTAATAGATGGTAAAATTTGCTACATTTCTTTAGAGGTGGTTCGTAGGGCAAAATATGCAACATTCAAGAGTAATTTTTATAGGAAGTGAAAGTTTTTAGAAGTTCTATTGCTGTATATGCGACATATCTTACACTACAAAGGAATTTATTTTTATTTGAAAGAACTAAAGAATGTTCCCTAGATCGATTTGACTTGAACCATATGATTGCGTAATACAGAACCATATGATTGCGTAATACATACAAATTTTATCAATAGCTTAATAAATTTGTGACCCCCAAGCAGTTTGACGTGAAGTATAAAATTGCCTCATACACAGAAATTTTATCAATGGCTAAGAAAATTTACGATAGTACTATTTAACCTACCTTTGTTGGCCATTATTGTATGTTTACACCTGCTTAGTTGTGTGCTCGATTGTTGCTTGTGTGTGATTCATAAGCTCCTTCCTCCACCCTGAATTGCATTTCCATCATAAGTATGAATTAATTTGATTAGGAACAGGTCGTATCGCGCCGGCTATCTAAGATGCATGCTGTTATCGATTACGTATGGACGGCGATAAATTGTAGCGTCTAGAACTCTTGAGGATTTATATTTTTTATACGATTTGTTTTTGCGCACACAAGTTGCTGTGCTCATATTGCATACGTGCAGGAATCTTGTTGTCTGATGGGCGTGGCCTCTAAGGAGTTTCAAAGCAGTCACTCAGAGTGCCTGGGCGTCACCTCGACCGGCGTGTGTACCTCCACCGTCGCCCTTGTTTTGTTGTCTCTCTTAACTGCTTTGCCTTCATATAGTTCTGTAGTGCAACAACTTATTTCTGCCCCGAATTGGTTTCACGGATTTACATCTTTGCGTCATTCTAGCGAGCGGCGTCACCTCCTGCTCATCCTTCTGTTTCAGTGCTCTCTATATACATGTTTTTATTTTTTATAACTCTCATAATCCCTAGTAATTTAAACACAAACTGAATTTTTTTTCTATTTTAAGGGCATGCACGATTTTTTGGCTCGATTTGTTTTGATTTCCGTAAAAAATATTCGTGCAGGAGTTTTTAAACCCGCGCGATCTTGTATCTATCTCTCAAAATATGATTTGTTAGTTTCTTGACTATCGTTCAAAAACATTAGTTTAGCTGCTTGAAATTATCGTTGCGAGTGTTTTCTAACATACACTGCTTCATTTTAATCGGTATCAAACAGCCATTTTCATCTTATTCCCATTTCGCTCAAAAATTAAGTGATATGGTGCGTCTAGCCTTTAGTGCACGTGTATAGAGACTCCAGCACGAAAGTATTTACACATTAATGAGAATGACATGCATAAAAGATCTACAACAATATTAAACATATCTCGAACAAAGGAGTGTCCAAATTTATGTCTGTTTTCAAAAACTCAAATGACCACCTTTAGAAATGGCAAAATTCTCTCTAGAAATTTTTATTTCTTAACGTTCATAAATAACTGTATTCGGTCAGAGCAGTTTGAGTGACACAGTTTAAACTGAAATAGTTGTGTTCCATTCCCACTAAGTGGTCTCCATTAAACGATTCACTGCGTATGACGTTTCTTATATATTCTCATCGTTGTTGATTCCTGTTCATTTTTCAAATTTGAAATAATTTTATCCCCGAAAAATTTTGCCGTTTACATTTTCTTTCTCTCAAACACAAGACCGTTTGCGTTTACATTATAGAATAATGACACATACTCTTCTGTATTTTGGCGATGCTTTCGACCTTTTTCTCACATTCATGTAGGTTTATTTCAATGAGGTTACGTGTGAAAAGTTCTGAACAGTGTTCAGAACGTTAATCCAATTTTTTTATGATGACAGCGTGTGACTGCAACGGGTACTCGGAGAGGTGTTACTTCGACAAGGACCTGTACGAGAAGACGGGCCACGGGGGCCACTGCGTTGACTGTGGGGCCAACAGATCTGGGCCCAACTGCCAGCGGTGTCGGGACGAGTACTACGAGATAGACGGTGGCGTGTGCATTGCTTGCAACTGTGATGAGCAGGGTATGTGGTGGCTACCCAGAGCATTGTATCTGATGCTTTATGATTACTCTCACAATAGGATACGTGATAGCAGATTGGGCTTTCCAGAGCTGCTTATGTGATGGTTTAGGATAGCCTCTCGGAACACGATATGTGATGGCTTTCGTGCGAAGGTTATCTTATGGCTTGTAAAAACTTCCAAAGCATGGATATGTGTAGAAAATATGATGACCATAAGCAGGGAGTGTGATGAACTTTCAGAGTAGGATGTGTTATGACGTATCAGAGTAGGACATGTGATAGGGATTTTCCTGAACTGAGTGAGCGATCACTCTCCAGAGAAAGATGTGCGATTAAATGGATAAAGGTGAGTTTGTATAGGTATGAGATGGGGCTTTTTTGTTCACACTTTGCTCGTTCTTTGTGTCGCTTCATTCTGTGTAGTTTGGTGAATGGCTGAAAATTATACTCGCTAGTATGATTTCAATGACTACTGTACGCGCTACTCGGAGTGGATACTTGGAGTGGAAACTTATACAGTCAAAGAGCCGATTGAACAGAACATATGTCAAAGAATATGTTTACAGTGGATTTTTATATTATTTCTCAGACTGGCTTATATATTTTTTTGTCTGATTTGATGCGCAGCTGACACTTGATGCTTTTGACCTCATGTGTTTCCTCGTGTAATGTTTTTTTTCTGTACTTCCCAATTTTTGAAATGTCATACATTGGAGCTAGACGTGCAACAACGAATGATGTTTCATCCTGGATCGTCCGTGATAGAGTTCATCAAGCTATTTATACGGTGGCAGGGGGTTAGTGCGTAGTCTTCCCTAGCTTCAGTAAATTACAACACACACAAATCAAAATAGTAGACACAAAGCAACAAGTTGTAACACAAAAAGTTATTACGTTCATTTCGTATAACATCCTATAGGAACGGAGCGTAAAGATCAGAGGCTGGATTTTCACTTCACTTCGTCTTAAGGTATTGATGGCAGCTATAAGGTATTTTCTAATTCAATAAAAAAAACTTTCGATACCAGCTGAGCACCATTACGACGTAAAATGTTGAGAATAGCTGACCCCAGCTTTTTTGCGTCGCTCTGTAGACGCCTAATAAAATTCTTCACCGGCTCGATCGAGCAGGATCGGTAATCCTGCAGTGCGGAGCTGATGGAACGTGTTCCTGCAAGCCTGGCGTGGCAGGCGACAAGTGTGAGCGATGTCAAGAGAACTACTTTGACTTCGGTTCCCAGGTGACTCTCTTGTGGGGTTCTCCTTCGTTTGTTGTGTTTCGTTTTTACCATGTCAATATCTGCTGCATTAACGGAAAAAAGATGTTTCTATGCACAGCTTCTTTAAGTGAGAACGTTCAAGAAGTTTTCAAAACAGTTTTATGAATAATGAAAAATCTGATGGATCAACTAGAAATGTGCATTAGTTTTTTGGAAATTCATTTAAAATGTGTCGTGTGCAGGGAAAATTTATTGTTTTCATATACAATTCTATGCAACAACGATAAATGAGTAAATGAACGCGTTTTAATGTAGTAATGAAGAATCTGATGCGTCAATTCGATATTAGTATTTATTAGCTACAAATTTCGTTAATAAATTCTGCCCGGTGAGTAAAATCCGATGTTGCAATACGATGCAACGACGGATTGGCTTAATTAAACGTCATTGAACGCGATTGAATGTAGCTACAAAAAATTTGATGTATTAACTTACAGTGTGTGTGTTGATTTTTGGAAAACTTTGTTACCGTAATTTGTACGATTCAGGGCTGCAAAGCCTGCGGCTGCCGCCTGGAAGGCAGCTATGGCAACGAGCCGAGCTGCGATTCTCGCACGGGCATCTGCTCGTGTAAGCGCAACGTGGAGGGACAGCAGTGCGACACCTGCAAGCCTGGCTTCTTCAACCTCGACCTCGACAACGAATTCGGGTGCACGCCCTGCTTCTGCTATGGGCACTCGTCCATATGCCAGTCTGCAGGCCGCTACTCCAAAGGTAAGCTCCAACACTCAAGTGCACAGTGTTTACGGTGGATTAGTTGTGCTCCTCATGACAACGGTTGTCTGTACTGCAAGTTTCATGCTTGTACAATTTTGTGTGGTCGCTGAACATTTCACTTCGATCGACGCGTAGAAAACAATTTAATTTTTTCAGTAGAGTATTTTCATCAAAGGAAATTTTCAGGATTAGTGTGGCACTGCGGGTATAAGTTTATTTTTATAATTTCAAGGGCGTTCTTGACATCATTGGTATTTTATTCAATTAAAAAAGGATAAGTAACGTTTCCTTCGTTTCACAGCATATTAATTTCATGATAATGAACTGCAATGTCGCTAGATTATTAATTTTTAATCTCATTTCTTCCATACAGTCGTTCGCTAGCTAATTCGAGCAGTTTGCGTAGTTTTTCTCGACATGATTTCAAATATTTGTCTTCAGTGGACATTTTTCCATGTCTTTTGTTTTAAAATTTTTGTTCAAATATTTGAAGAATGTAATTTGCATTCCCTAACATTGATCTCATTTTTTTAGATGAGATAGTGTATCCTGCCCAGTACTACTGTGAGTACGACGCTGTCGTTTTACATGTTCAACTGTCAACATTCTTCAGTTTTTTAAAATTATTTTCGTCCGTGTAATAATACCGTACTTCTGTGATTACTGTCGTTCTGAAATAATCTCATTATTGGAACGCGTTTAGTGTTTTTTCTACGTCCGTGTTTTAATACGATGCCACACTTATTGATGCGTGTTGTGAACATGAATGCTTTGCTGAATATTTGCGAACCTATTTATTGATTATTTCTATTTCATTTGTTGACTTGTGATTACTGCTTCGGTTACGTGTTTCAGGCTCGTCGCAGATTTTATAGTTGCTTGTCTCGGGGAAAAATTAATTATTTCATCCTTTTGATTATCCACTAAGAGTGGCATATTCTTTCATATGATAAACTTGAGGGGAAGAACTAATATCGGAAGAACTAATATTTGGTTAATTCGTCGATGCCAATAATTTAAAACTTTACCTTTATAATGATCTTGAATACTCCTTTTCGCACTCGATTATTTCAGCTACTTTATACCCCAAAGTCATTGTTCTTATGTTTTTGCTTTGTACATAATTGCCTTGAAAATACGGTGGTACTAGATTATGTCTTTTTCCGTTACATGTGATTATCTTTCTACTTTGTGGTACTCAACGTTAGTATGTTGTACTTGACATTATAATGCGTTAATTTTTATGATTATTTCTCACATTTTTCTTCTTTGATTTTTTCCTTCTTTCTCTTCTACTCCTCTCAAGCTCTCCAATGCTGAGTAGATTATCTTAGCGAAAATACATCGGATAAATCTTTCCATTGTTGATCCTAATGAGCACATAAAGAATAAAGCTTACACAATTGATGAATGCCCAACACTTAATAATTTTTTGGCTAGTTACGCTATAATGATCCTTTTTGAAGACTAACATTAATGAAAATATCGCATCAGTTATCTTTGTGTTTATTAGCTTTCATATTTGTATAGCCGCAGTTCTCTGTGAACATCAATCTGTCTTCTCGATTAGTTCTCGAGTGATTACTATTTCTTAGTTATTTCTGGTGGGAGCGGTTTTTCAACCTTATTCACGCAGAGTTCTTTTATTTTTTTCCTGGTGAGAGCATCTAGTTGTCGTCTTAGTTAGAAATTTACGCATATGTAAATATTTTTAACACTGTAAATAAGTGTATTTTACGTTATTAATTAGCAATTTATGGTTATTTAAAATTGTGTGCCATTTACATACTCCAAGTGTGACATTAATCGAGTTATCCATTACTGTAAAAAATAATATTGTTTTAAGATCGAAAATTTATTCTATAAAATTATTTTTTACTATATCGAATCTTACAGCGAATAAGTGGTAGTCTTTTGGTTCTTTATTGCTAGTTTTTTATATCCGCTAAGAACAACCTGAATTATTTCAAAAGATATTTAACAGTTTTTCTTAACGTGTTTCAATAGTTTACTTTTCTGAGAATGTACGCAGTTGTTCCCGATCGTTGACTTGCTGTTAGCTTAGACTATTGGCTATTTTCTCCACTAGCTGGTCGTTTCGTAAGATTACAAGGTGTAGGACTTAAAACGATAGTTTTCTGCTGAATAGGGAAGTTCCATATGATTAGTCATTTCGATTTTTCTCCACCGTCTAATATGCATCATTTCCTTATTAGAGTTGAACATTACCATTATTTCTGGCGTTGCTTGACATGTAACATTACCATTATCACTCACGTTTTGATATCTTAAGAGACAGGATGCCTTTTACACTGACCATCAATATTAACATTTTGAGTTATTGACTTTTATAAAATCACATTCACTCACTTACAGCATTAATAATAGAATTATCAAATATTGAGAATATCGTCTTTTTTTCTTACATTAACGCCATCACTTACACTGACATGTGACGTTAATATTCAAATTATCAAACATTAAGATTATCCCCTATATTTTTATATTAACCTTTCATATACGCAAACATAGAACATTAGTATTATATGTTGACATCACTTACATTCTAATATCTTCCAATAACATGAACATATACACTATCTATCATAGAAAATTACCGTTAAAAAGTAAGCATTAACTTTAATTTGATCTGGACGGAGATTAGCATTAATTTGATCTGGATAGACCGGTCGTGAGATTAATTAAGCGTTAACATTAATATGATCTGGACGTACCAGGCATGAGATCAATTATGCATTAACATTAATATGATCTGGACGGACGGGTGTGAGATCAATCAAGCATTAACATTAATATGATCTGGACGGACATAAACATTACTATGATCTGGACGGACCAGGCGTGATAGAGAGCGGGTTCCGGCGCGGCAGCGAGCGCTGGCTGGCGGAGGAGTGGGGCGGCAGAGCGCTCACCCCGCAGTACGAGGCCGCCTCTCGCATCCTCAGCGTGTCCGCCAGGGGGCCTGATAAGATTTACTTCCTCGCTCCAAGTGAGTCGTCTTGTTTCTTCAAATTTTGGTGTTGGTTAGCGTGATTGCCTTTCTTCGTGATAGTTCTGATCTGAAATTTTTAGCGTAATAGTTAATTTAACTTGCTATCTCATGTTCGTAATGGTTGAATTAGGTGTCAATTTGCGACTTAGTGATTTGTGGAATCATGTGTGGTCAAATTAGTATTGATGTGGTGAAAATGTTCTTCCGCTCTTCATGCAATTTTGCCGTAGAATATTTTTACTGAAGTGCTTTGCCCTGAGCAAAGTGGATCGAGAAGATTATTTTTCTCTTAAATTGCAGTTTTAACACAGTTTTTACTGTTTTCTTGTGGTCTCAAATAAATACCCTCATTTACGTATTAAACAATTTACTTACTTTCCAAAACTAACTCAACTTAATCATACAAATAACCCACAATCAACTTATTTTTTGGGAAGGCTTTCCCGACGATTATTCATCTTATTTGATTTTGCTAGATCGTTTCCTTGGCGACCAGCGGTTCTCGTACAACCAGCACCTGAAGTTCCAGCTGCGCATCGCCGGCACGCAGTCGCAGGCCACGACGGAGGACATCGTGCTGGAGGGCGCTGGCCTCGTCATCTCGGCGCCCATCTTTGCCCAGAACAACCCCTTGCCAATCGACCAGGTGGGCTGAATTTTAGACCAGCGCCCACAATATAGACCAGGTGGGCTAAACTTTAGACCAGCGCCCACCATAGACTAGGTGGGCGCTGATGCAGACTCTAATAGAGCAATGGGTCAGGTGTGGCAAAGAATATAGAGGGGCAAAAAGCGAAAGAGACCAGTAATTTACAAAGAAGAGCAGGCAAAGATGGAGAGACTTGCAAGTACCAGCAGAGGGGAAGTACAGGGGGGTAAGAACAAGAGAAATGGGAAAAGTACCCGAGTAGAAGAAATATTCGAAGGACCAAATGGTGGATACCATATGTTGGTATCTACCATATGTTGGTAGATACCAGAAATGGAAAAGGACTAAGAGGGGTAAAATACTTCAGGGAAACGAACAGCTAGAAGTGCACGGTTACTTAGAGGAACAGAGGTATTGGGAGGAATAAGAATTCAATGAATGATTAACGTATCTTACTTATGTTAACCAGAGTCTATGAGCTCTCGTGGTAAAAGAAAGGTACTCGAACGTGAGCTCTTCCAACATAACCACGCCTTCGAAAAGCTATCGAAGATAACATGATTAAATAAAAGTGACCTCTCAAAGTTGTTGAATTTTGCAAACCAGTTAACCACTCTTATTTTTGTAACTTATGGTGCTTGTAAATAAGGTTCAAAAACTCGATAACCTATGGTACCGTCAATAACTTATGATGCCGTCAGTAAGCCATCGAACTTAAAAGTGAGATACTGTAACCAAAACTACACCCAAGGTTCTTGACTAGATATTCAGTGCCTACAAATTTCAGCAGTTGACTCAGAGAACAAGCCGTGCAAGAAAATAGCGATGCCTGGCATAGTTTCCTGATTTTTCAGCTCCAAGAATACTCTTTCAAGCTGCATGAAGACCAAAAGTTCGGCTGGTCTCCGCGTCTCAGCTCCCGAGACTTCATTGCTCTCCTGTCCAACCTCACCGCCCTCAAAATAAGAGCCACCTACTCGTATGAAGGTGAGTGTGTCTGAGTGGAAGACTTCTTGGACGTATGTGCGTAGGTTAGGGATGAGATGTGTATTAGGTTGATATTCGTAAGCCTTTGTTGCATTCGCATGCCCAAGTATTCGAATGAAGTTTAACCGCGCTTGTTGAATGTTGTTTGCGTCTAAGCATTTTTGATTAGATTACTATACTTTGAGAGCAGAAAGCGCTGATGCGGAAGAAGTAGAGTTGTACGCACATTTATTCTATTCGTAGAGCTGACCAACAGAATAAAATAGACTAGAATTTGGTGACGGAAACATATTAAATAGCTAATTCTTGAGGTGCTACCAAAAACCTTCGCTGTGACACGTATCACGCTCAGGCATCAGAGTAGATCTAGAGTAAAAGCGCCATGTAGTGAGAATTGAAGTACTGTTGGTGTTACTACGAACAGTTACTGGTAACGGCCATTACTACAACTACCTGCCCTTACATCTCTGCGGGGGAAGAAAAAGTCGTGAGGCTAAACAATGACTCACATTCTCGGAGATTGATCTTCACTTACAGGCATAATTGCGTTCGTAATATCAAATCAAAGCTCCCATTTCACTAGTGCGTGGTTTAATAAATTGACAGTCTTTCCCAGTGTCATTCATACATTTTAAAGCCGACGCATAGTTTCTCCTTCCTAGCATGCCATGCATGTTGACAGTGCTTTCCAATGATGCACTGCTGGAGGTAAATTGAATTTGTAAAAATATTCTGATATTTCTGAGTTTGTTAATCATTTTTATCTTAATTTCTCCGTGGATCTACGGTCACATATCAATTTAGATCCGTACCCAATGCTGACCTACTCAGTTATGACCATGACAATTTTTTTCAACGTATATTGCTGAGGATTTGATGATTTCAAAAAGCTCAATTAGCGGATAACGGTCCATTTTAATCGGCTGGGATCCGTTTCAATAGTTACTCTGTTTCCCAAGGTGAACACTAGATGGCAGTATAGCTTTTCTAGAGCGCATTTGTTGATGTGCAGTCCGATGGGGAGGTCGTTGTTGTAATCAAGATGGCGAATGGGATGGGGCTTAAAAGGCTTCCCAAGTGAGTTCCAGCTTGCTAAAAATAAATATTTTAGCAACAAAATTCTTGATTAATTTTATGACCGGTGAGCCTGGTATAAGTCCATCGGAAGTAAATTTTCTGTATTCCCTGGCTTCTTGTTCATCCAGAAGCTCTTTGTGGGGAGCTTGATTCACAGTTTTATGGAAGTGCAGCTACATGAAAGCCATACCTTTCGCGCTATCGTAGATTTGGTTAGCTTCTCCAGAAAATTCGAAGAGGTTGTGAGAGAGCTTAAATTTTTCTGACTACGTTGTAGGGTGCCTAGAGTATTTTTTTTCGTTTGAACATAGGTTAAGCATGATAAAATCGGAATATCATTGCCTATATTTTCCAGTATTTTATATCTTTCTCAAATTGTTGCTTGCAGGAAGAGGGTATTTGGATGACGTGCGATTAGAAACGGCCCGCCCAGGACGCTTTGGGCTGCCAGCCAACTGGGTTGAGATGTGCACGTGCCCCCAGGGGTACGTGGGGCAGTACTGCGAATCCTGCGCCCCAGGGTTCCGGCATGACCCACCCAACGGAGGGCCTTTCGCTTCCTGCATTCCCTGCAACTGTAACAACCACGCTGACATTTGCGACTCAGAAACAGGTCTGATGAATAATTCTAAGCATAGAATAAACCTTGGGTTTTGAATTCCGTTATTTTTCAGAGCTTAAATGAAGCGATTCAAGCTTGGAAGTGCATGGAAGCTATCGCACCTCTGTCGCCTTGTTCTTTTCTCAATTTATACCCCATTATTCTTGTACACTCCCTTATCGGATTATGTTATATGGTAATCGCCTAAATTTGACTGAACGTGAAATCTCAGCACACATGTTTAAACTGTTCAATCAAACATCTAACGTTCAAACCAAACATACTGTCGACGATTTCTCCAGTATGTTATTTTCCCAGTCCATGAGGTGCTTCGTTATTTACACCTCTCTAATCAATGGGGCAGTCACTAAATGTTGGATTATTACTGCATCTCCATCCACTTGCTAAAACACAGACATTTGGCTCGCTTTAAGGCACCCAGGTTTCTTTTAACTTGATATTGTTTGATCATCAAACACAATATGAGCTCATGACGAAATTGGGAATCCGACTGACGTGTGTTATGACTATTTGAAAACAGAAAACACTGCATGCAAATTTTACATGATACTTGGACTATCTCCAGCACTATCAAATTATCCCGTTTATAATTGAGCCATACACGTTTTTCCGAAAAATCTTTTGTACCGTTGTTAAAAATCATGTTGATGCCGCCGAAAGTTACCACGTATATTTCATCCTACTGTTACACAGATAATACGGAATGAGCTTTTTCATTCCGTGGTGGCAAACCAACCTCACGCAAAAATGATTATTTGACGAACCAACAGTCTCTCGGGAATGCGACGCTTCATAAATTAAAATATATCCCAAACTAATGAATGAACTCCCTTTTTTTCCTCATTAACAAGATGAAGTATTATCGAAACAAGAGACAGTCTGTGCCCTCCATATGTACAGTAAAGTGCAGAAGCTGAGCACCTATAACACTAACCATATCCCATGTAAACTAAGCAAAATTTAAGAAACACCCTACTTCCTCAGAATCTATCACCTCATCGAAGTCTGTCTTGACACGGCAGCACAAAAACGTGGCAACGTCATTTTTATATACAGAACATCTTTCCTTTTATATGATACGGTAAAGCATCTTGCATGCTGCACCGTATACTTTTATCACACTATTATAGCTTTTTCTGGATTCCAACAGGGTTTTATGATCATGACAACACTAACGGCGTAGACTTCATCAGGGCTGCTTTCAAAACATCAGCTAAAACACCAGTTGAATGCGTATCATTTTCTTTTCAAAGATGATCCGGGGATAATATTTTGTTTTTTTTCAGAGGGAGGGGATAATACTCAGATTCTTTCAGAGGGAAACGGGGATAATACTTTGATTCTTTTTCATCGATTCACAGGCCAGTGTGTGTGCAAACACAACACGGCGGGCAACCAATGCGAGCGCTGCGCGAAGGGCTACTACGGTAACGCCCTGCGTGGTCAGGTGGACGACTGCAAACCTTGCGAGTGTCCTGACGGCGGCGCCTGCATAAAGCTGCCTGACGAGACCGTCGTCTGCCTCGAGTGCCCTCAGGGGTATGCGGGTCAGTACCTGAGTATTCTCAAAAGGTGACGTCGTCAAAGATTTCGTGAAAACAAGATTTCAAATTACACTTTATGCGGAAATGTGTGTCCGGTGTTTATGGTCTTCGGTATTCTCGTGCATTAAAAGTGTTTGATGTTTCTTTAGTGAACGAATGGTAGCCGGACGTGAATTTAGTTCTTATGAGTGTCTTGATCCACATATGGTCAATTAGGTCGCAAATATAGCTAGCCGCTATCCAGCGAACCCTCTTTGAGTCATCCCGAGTAGTATGCCATTCCTGTTCAGGCGTAGTGAAAATAGGCCGATTTATGCGACAGACCCTCATTTGGCTTCTGTCATAGCGTTCATCTTGCCTGAATTTCTCTGCAATCATTTTGCATACCTAATCTGTCTCATCGGTTCAAACATTTAAACGGTTCAGTTTTCGTTGTTTTTTCTAAGCAACACCATCATGGTTTCGTTAAGAGGTTCTTGAGGTGGACGGTCATTCTGTTCTGTTTTCTTCGGTCTACGTGCAGCATTGACGTCTTGTAATCATTTCTTCACATTTTAGTTCACGCCTCTCTGCTCATTTTCAATGGTATAGCTCTTACCATCAACTTTTAATTGTATGGCTTAAAATAAATTTATGCAAAATTTTGATGGACTGTTTTAAACGTTTCCTTATAGTTGAAGGAAACGTTTAAAACAGGACATCAAAATTTTGCGTAAATTTATTTTAAGCCATACAATTAAAATACATTAAAAATACATTAAAATTACATTAAACATTAAATACAATTAAATATAATTAAATACATTAAATACATTAAAATACAATTAAAAAATTAAAAGCCATACAATTAAAAATACAATTAAAAGGCGAACAATGAATGCGACGATGGATTATCCATCGTCGCATTCATTGTTCGCCTTCTTCAGATTGTGTTTTTGGTGTGCTCAGGTCCCCGGTGCGACATCTGCACGGACGGATACTTCGGTGACCCTCAAGGCAGGATCACGCAGACCCCCAAACCTTGCGAGAAGTGCGACTGCAACGGCAACATCGACCCCAACGCCGTGGCCAACTGCAACCGAACCACCGGCCACTGCCTCAAGTGTATCTACAATACCGGCGGCGCCTTCTGTGATGAGTGTCTTCCAGGTGAGAGTCTTCTCTAGTTCAACCCTTCTCTGCCCCAACGACGCATTTTTTAAGCTAGCCCTGCTATACTGTATTTCTTCACGTATCTGAGCCTTAATTTCTTAGACGGAGTTCAATACCGAGTGGAAGTTCTTTCATTTTAATATTGGCGTCGACTTGGTGTGTGCGTCAGTTTGATATCGGTGATTGCAGTAGCAGTTTCAAGGGTTACTACATTTAGATGATATAGGGTTAAACGATGTTTTCCTTTGGTAGCAGGTGTTACCCAACGGCTTTGCAGTCCTGCATCTTGCTTTTGTCAGTTGCTGGTGTGATGAGTCATTCCGTCTTTTTATTGCATTTTGCTATTGTTAAAACTGGAGGTAAAATATCCCCATATCCTGGATGAGATAATTTATGAGTTTACTGTGAACTCGAGATTTCATGGTAATTGATAAAAAGTTTTTTGTGAGGTGTTACGTCGAAGGTTGCAGATATGTGTTGTTATGAAATACACAAGGAAAAGTAATCATGGTTGAATTAGATATATTTAAAAAAAAAGTTTCGCGCTTTCTGAAAAGTAGAATTTATTAAATAATGCTCGCTTCTCACTCTTTTGTTTTTGTCCAGGATTCTATGGCGAACCACTTGTACAGGGCGACTGCAAACCTTGCCGCTGCAACCATTACGGTTAGTGTGTTACTGCTGCAACCTTGTGGTGAGTGTGTTACTGCTGCAAACATTACGGTAAATATTTGACTGCTTCAACCATTGCAGTGAGTGTGTGACTATTATAACCGTTAAGGGTTATTTTTTCAGTTTTTTTTATCGTAACGATGCCTAGTTTCTTAAAATATTCCTTGTCTCATTCTCCTAAGAAAAAAATTATACTTTCACCTTTTGGCCGAGCACAAGGAGCTAGAACGTTGATGATTGAGATGTCATTATCAATATTATTCAGAAATGTCAACTCTAGGCAATTGTTCTTCACTCCATGGAATTTTCCGCTGGGTTATTTTTTGCATTCAAGGTGTGTGAATAAAAACTGAATATAACAATTTTGGCCTATAATTTTTACGACATATGTAGTGTACATGACACGCTTCGGAACCCTAGTATTAGGATTCCTGTCCCATAAAGATATAATATGTAGAGGAAAGATCTGATCACGTCGGCGTCGGCTTCAAACACTCTTAAATGAGAGTTTGAAGCTTAATGGTTTCCTGCTCATCCATTTTAACACACAGTAAAATGGATCATGCATAATCAGATCATAAATACGTTGCAAATATTTCAGCCAACTGTCTTGCGACATGTTCCTGACTAAACATCGCCTCTGATATTCCAAACAACAGAGCTAAACTTTTACGATTAAACCTTCCTGGTAAATATTCAAGTAAAATCCTTCAGTATCGTCTGTACTCAATGGCAGTGATATTTTAAACCGTGTAGGACAACCACACAATACAAACAGCGATGTTGGCGTGAAATTTCTGTAGTTCTTAGCATATGTTGTCCATTAACCTTGGCCTAGTGGTTAAAAACGCGCCCTTCTCGGGAAGATGTCGGTAGTTCGAATCCCTGTAGTGCCGCGCCCGGTGTTTCTCCCCGTTGGGAAAAGACAAAACTCAGCTACAATTCCCCACTCTACCCAAGTGTCGGAAATGGATACCGGCTTGACCGGAGTTAACCGTCATTGCATCCTGATGTAAGTTATAAGGCTTTGAAAAATAAATGTACAAGATAATATGTATCAGGCTTGAGTGGAATAAAAACCATATTTTAACCAGCTTACCTGCGCAGGTACGGTGCCTGAGCCCTACGGTCCGCCTGTCTGCAATCAGGTGTCCGGTCAGTGCACCTGCAAAGACCACGTGACTGGCCGTAGTTGTGATACGTGCTTACCTGGCTTCTGGAACCACCGCAGTGGTAACGTGAGTAGACCAACCAGCGGCTGTGCCGTTGGTAGTTTCAATGTAAATGGAGGAGCCAGTAGCTGTGTCACTGGTAGTGGTGACGTGAGTGGAACAACCAGCGGCTGGTAGGTGGTATTGTAAGGTGATATTGTTTTGGTATTGGTAGGTGATACTGTAAGTAGAGTAACTAGCGGTTGTGTCATTGGTAGTGTTTTTTTAAGTGGAGTAACCGACGGCTGTGTGTATTGGTAGTGGTGTGAACAACGGCTGTCATTGGTAGTTTTAATGTAAGTGGAGGAGCTAATGGCTGTGTCATTGGTAGTGGTTTTATAAGTGGAATAAATAACGACAGTGTCATTGGTAAGTGAATTAATCTCTGTCTGTGTCACTGCCGGTGGTGATTCAAATGACAGAGTAACAAGTTGTATCAACTCATCGTCTGGCGAAATTTCATCCATAGTAACCCTTCTCACTCGTTTACCATAAGACCTGTGAGCCTTCTACACACACAAGGCAAAATAATATACGTGAGCGTATGAGTGCGAAATGTTGTCCTTTGCTTACTAATCCGGTCTCGTAAAACAAGGTGGTCATTCACCGTTGATTTGAACATCATTGTGTGCAGGGATGCGAAGAGTGCAGTTGTGACCCAGTCGGTTCCCTGAACAGCACGTGTGACACCGTCACAGGCCAGTGCTTCTGTCGTGAGGGCGTCACAAGTCAGAAATGTGACGTGTGCGAGCCTCAGCACTTCGGCTTCTCCCTGCAAGGATGCCAGCCCTGCGACTGCGATCCTATTGGGTCTGTGTCTCTCCAGTGTGACGCCTCAGGCCAGTGTCGGGTGAGATGATTTGCATTTGCATGATTTGTCTCTCCAGGTGAGATGAATAAGCTTCTGTTGATGGCACGGGAAATGAATTTTCCTGGTTTCTAAGTGTGTGTTTTTGGTTTTGAATAATTGTACAAGAGGTAATATATTATGAGATAAAACGTCGTTCAGGATGGTTTGAAGTATTCATCAGAGGAGGCAACTCCTGTGGTGGTTGAAGAAAACGGTGGAAACAAGTACGAGATGTTACAAGGGTAACTCTTGTGCTCAGCGAGCTTACTGTTCCATCCCCTCGATTGTATAATAGAACGATTGAAGATGTTTAATGAAGGTGTAGTAAAGAGATAATTGTAATAATATTGTTATTGAAATTTTCAGTGTAAGGAGAACGTGGAAGGACGCCGCTGCGACCGCTGCCGAGAGAATACCTACGACAAGCAAGCTGGCTGCCGAGGTATGTCGTATGTTGTTCACACCGGTGGATATTGAAAGTTATAGCAAGATTTAGGCAAAAATAGCGTCTATTTAAGATTGAACTAAATATCAGTATCAGTTGAATTAATGTTATCCAAACGTTTCTTTAAAGTAAAAAAAAATCGAAAACGACAGCACAAGCTGTTATTTCCTCGATTAAAACGTGCTGAGAAGATAAATTTTTTTGCGTATAACTCTGTAATGACTGATGATAAGCGCCCATCTCGTGAAAATCACTTCCCAAATCAAAACTGATGACATATTTGCTACATGACCTTTCTCCCCTAGAAGAGATCGCAGATTCAACAATTCGAAGGGAACTCAAAAGTTTTGGAAACTTCAGTGTCTCGCAACTGTAATGAAATTTTGGGAAAGGATTCCGCGCACGACTCATTTTCTATCTGCCTTATGTATATGGAGTACAGAAGAGAGCACAGAGTATATTAGTACTCCAAAAGTTCTTCCACTTTTAAATACAGAATTGGCAGTATGGTTTATTCCACAATCATGTCCTCGCCGTAATATTTTCCAGTAGAGCGAGTGCTTCAAAGTTGGAACAAATATAACACCTGTTCAGCTTAGCATTACTGCAATAAGTAGACTGTTAAGCATACCTTATTACCCCGAGCCTGAGCAGTTCTTAAAAATCTGCCAGTAGTGCTTTATGGTTTTGAGCCTCCAGTCTCAACTTGGCAGGCATACCCAGCCTTGTGATTATACACGAGATGTTATGAAGAGTTTATGTTATTTTGTTTAATTATTGTAGAAATAAGCTTGATACTAGGACGTACATCATCGGCATTATCGGCTGAAGTTTCCTATAAAATTTTCAGAATTATTTGAGAAAATCATGTAGACATTCTTATCTTCGACTCGTACTAATTGGAGAGGAAAGGGGATTTCTTCGGATAATTTCTATGAATTATTGGTGTATTGGTTTTATTGTGAGCGCTTGTGGATGTATGCATCTTGAAAATAAAGTCTCGATTAACTTATACCAATTTATACTTGCGTATCTTTTCGCATTATTTTGTCAGTATTTTACTAAACAAACTGTGATGAGATAAAGGGATTCTGTTTTAAACCAAACGTAGAGATTTTAAAAATAAATTCCTTGTCGTCCTGCCTAAATAATGGGTGAACTGTGTATTTATTGTTCTTCAAATTGACGATATTTTCAAGAAGCTTGAAATTTCCAGGTTTTCCTACCCTGAAACCACCTTTTTCCTATCCACCAGCACTCACAAACAACTCCCGTCCTATTTGTAAACGCATCATATGAACGTCTAAACCAAGTAATTACTATTTTCAAAAAACCCTGAAAAGCATCAACGTCGGTCTGTTCCCCCAGACTGTCCGCCATGCTACACGCTGGTGCTGGACGCGGTGAGTATCCACCGCGAACGCCTGGCTGAGCTGGAGCGTCTCTTGGCTGACATCGTGAGCAATCCCACTGTGCTCAATGACCAGGACTTCGAGCGCGCGCTGGCGGGTGTCATGACGAACGTGCGCGAGCTGTGGGAGGACGCCAACCGGGCTGCAGATCTTGGAGGTCACTCATTTGCTCTCATCTTATGTGTATTGAATCTTTTGTGTTTGTGGTTTTTATACTGACAGTTTTCTTCGTTTTTAAGTTTCTAAAGATTATGTGTATTTGTGTTGGATTGCACTGGTTTGTTTTTCGCAGATCAGATAATTTGGTTAAGTTTGAGCGGTGCTTCCCGGTAGTAAAGGTTGTTGTCTTTGTTAGAGAGTTCTGCTAATGTATGGCAGAGTTTGAAATAGGCATGGTATGTAAGAAATTCCGTATAGAAAGTTGGGTTATTTTTTTTCAGTTCTTAAAGTTCAATAAAATTTCTGTTCAGTCGCTGGTCATAAGTGACATTCAGTTGAGGCTACATGATAGAGTTTAATTTTTTGATGTGATTATGCATTTGTTTTTTAAAATATTCGCCCTGTCCCCATGAAGCTACTCGATTTCACTTAGATTGTACATGAAGTTTACGCTGATGATGTCGATCCTGCGGTATGACGATGGCGAAGTGTACCTGGTTTTGCTCACTGCTCGGCTGTCGCTTTCAACTTGACTCTCCACTCAATATTGTTCACTTCTGCAATCTCCGATTTGCACTTTACTCTTTCTTTGATTGGCGTATAACTGATCCATTTTTTAGTGTATTCTTCACAGTACCTCTCTCTTCTCCCAGTAATACGGGCCACTATCATTATCATGAATTGCAAAGAGTTCGCTTGCAGCAGTAGGGCTTAAGTTAAATTTCCTGTTTTTTTTTTGGGCTAAATTTCCTATTTATCGATCGCATTGGACAAAAATTTTTTCAACCCTGAATCATGAGTACTTCCTATCGTTGATCAGTTGCAGTATTTTTTACACGGATGGTTAAAGTACCTCGAGCTGATCTTCTACAGGCTGTTGTATTGTCCAAATTGTGTCGTACATTCAATGTCATCAGTTGCTACATTGTAGGATGTGAAACACTGATAACTGCTCTTATTTCACGTATCTTTGACCGGAAATTGCTGGAATCCTAGATTTAGAACACAACTGCAAAATTCTAACAAGATTTTATGCTATTTTACGCTTATTATACATGAAGTTTCATCCAGCACCTGCGTGCAGACGGTCAAACGGTGGAGAGGACGCTGGACGAGCTGCATGACCGCATCGAGAAGGTGAAGGGCCTCTTGGAGGGCGTGAAGGACGCGCTGATGCAGGGGCGCAACTTGGCAGAGATCGGCAGAGGCAACATCACTGAGGCCGAGACCATCATCGAGCAAGCCCGTAGCTTGCTGAGGGTGAGAAGGGTTGTGCTTAGCATACTTGTGTTGTGCTAAGAGTGAGAGCTGTATTCAGCATATTTGTGTCATGCTGTTGATGAGGAATGTTGTACCAAGCGAGGGAGGCTCGAAGTGGCGAACGCATGATTGTTCACAATACGGAACTACGCTAAGTTCTTCAAGTTGTGAGTACAATGGGTTACTGCATATGGGTTGGGTATAACGAATGGTCAAGCTTTCCTAATGAATTGGGGTTTGGTCGTTTCGTTTTTGTCTTTTGAACTGAATACATGCTCAGTCTGTATTCTGCGGGAGTATTTTAACTTTAGTTTTACTGGGAAAGGTTGAAATTTTTATGCCAGACTTTTTCTAACATTTGTATTTTGCAAGCAGTAAAAATGAATACAAGATTTCAATGTACATTGAATGATACACGGAAATGTATGTCTGAAATCTATCGTCTTCGGTCTTCTCGTGCATTAAAAAAGGTCATCGTGATTGAAACCAGTGTTATGTACGTTTTGTGACTACAGGCATAATTAAGTAACTAACTCTCTTCAGGAAGCGGAAACTTATCTGCAAGTGGACGGAAACGAGGCGCTCAACAAAGCTATGGCGCGGTCCACGGAGTTCGGCCAACAGTCTGCTCGTATGTCCCAGATTGCCAGGAATGCTCGCCAGCAAGCTGATGCGTGAGTGTCACCTGCTAGGTTATGAACTTACAGCTAACTGAAGAACTCATTTCTAAGGAGTTTGGAACTGTTAGAAGCTATTGGGTACTGTCGTTTGATGTTGAATGAAGAAGGTGAATGCCTCTCTAGGTTCTAAGGTTTCATAAATAGCGGTGGTTATTTAGATTTAAAGAATTTATTAGGTGAGCCATTAGCTGTTTGAAGTTGTTCGAGCAGCGGATTAAATGTTGGACGTGCGCATTGACGAATGACATGCGATGGATCACGGACGTCAGAGGTTAGTGTAGAGCTCATGGGAGTCAATAACAGAAATTGGTGGAGAATGTTGGTGCTTGTCCGAGTTGATTCAGAGATAGGGAGTTGTCTTGAAAGCTCTTAAAATTGTCAAATTGAAGTTTATGACGCTTCGTGAGGTATCAAGGATAAACTAACATGAAATGTTAAGGCCTGCTTCCAGGATGCAAATTATTAAGAGTTCAACTTTCATATTATGGCATCGAGATTTGTATTATCTTGAACCCATGCTCAGGAATGTCACCACGGTAAAATTGCTCAGAAGTTATATTGATATTCTAATAATTCGTTCGTATGTGTAGCAAAACGATTGTCATGACTTTGCAGGCAAGAAGAACAAGCGACGCACATCGAGGAGGTTGCGTACGACGCTCGCAACACCTCCAACGACGCCGTGGTGCTCGCACGCAAGGCTTTGGACGACCAGACGAACATGTCATCAGTCATCAGGGTAATGAACTGTCAACAGACATATTTATTTTACAATGGCAGTTGCCGGCTATACGTTAGAATGATTTCAGGGAAAATACTCTTACGAAGCTGCGATCATCAGCTGCTTTAAATTGAATACTAGTTTGAAGCGGGATGCTTTTTTATCCCATGCGTGAAAGAAACAAACATGAAAGTTATTTGAACGGAGCATCACTGGATACTTATTTCTTAGACTCGCATTTAGTTAAAGAAAGGAACTCGCTTTGGACCAAACTTTTCATATTTACTTGAAATTATGGAAAAAAAATCCCTCAAAAATGACGAGCGCCACTGCACTTATGCCGCAGGACCTGAACGACGACATGGACGACCTGGTCAGCCTGCACAACAGCACCATGGACAGAGCGCGAGCTTCTCTGGCACGGGCGCGGCTCGTGTACGACGAGGCTCTCTCCCTCAGCACGCAGGTACGTCACGCCTAAGCGAAACTCAGAAACATACTTTAACACGTTCACTGCGATGGGTTAAACTGAATGTCAAAATTCAACTCAAATTTAAAGTCAAAAGGTATTAACAATTTTATAAATAACAAACATTAACAGAGTCCATAAAATATCATTAATTGTAAAAGATTGATACAAATTTTACAAACGATCCATCGATGGGTCGTATCGCAAGCAACGTGTTAAAAGAGCTCTGTGTCAACTCTTCGTGTCAATCTTCCTGTTTAAAAATATTCAAAAAAGAGGTCAATATCTTAATTATCCGTGCTGATCGGCCTGTCTAAATACATTTTTTTTAAATAACCTAAAATATAAATTATCCGTGCTGATCGTCCGTTTGAACGGACGCGCAATAAATGAAGACGTGAATCGCGGGTTAATGAGATGTAATTCACTGGGTGTCATAGTATAAAAAGTTCATATTTATAAACACAAATGGGATTTTAACAATGATATGTGAGAGAGAAAGTAATTTATAGTCGTACACAGCGTCAGAAAAATAACGGGTAAATGTGAGTAAGTAAAACTGAGTAGAAAATTTTTGCCACGAATGTATTAAGAAAATCTAGAAATTTTTTCTTTAGTCTGATTGTGGAATGTCGTTTCTAGTAAAAACGTGCACTTCAACGAGCTAAGTACGTAATTCAATGCACAATCATAGAAATGCTGGAAGCAATGTAGTATCTACTCAAATTATGATAATGTACCGAGGACAAATATCCTACAAAACTCTTTAATGGCATCGTTGTCAAATTTTCTTGAGCGATTTTTTACATGGATACCACACATTAACGTTCAATTTCAGGCCTCCAGCATCGCTCTTCCAAACTTGGACGTAGATCAGCTCAGAGAAAAGGCCAAAGAAATTGAAGCCACCGCCATCAGGATCAAGGCAGAACTCGACGCCCTGTCTGCTGAACACAGGAATTTGCTGTACGACATCGGCACCGAAATAGAGGGAGCAAAAGAGCTATTGGCCAGAGGCATTCAGGAGCAACAGGTCACATCTGAGCTTCTTGCAGAAGTTTTCGGCAACAAGCAAAAAGCAGAAGAGGCTGTGCAAAAAGCTGACAAAACTCTAGAAGAAGCGCAAAACACTCTCATGACTCTAGAAGGTAAGTGTTGGAAAAAAATGCCCTCTACGTGTGAAAACAGGATTCACGTCTGATGCGGTTGTCGAGAATAACGTAGTCTCATGATCGTCGAAAATGTAGTTTGTGTCTCGAAACTGCTGTTAAATATAGGTGATGTTCTGTTTTAGGCTGATAATGAAATTTCTCTGCTTCATTTTTGAAATTTTTAAAACGAAACTTTTGGTTTAAAATCTCTTTTTTCAAGTTGAAAACTAATTCAGAAAACTCGAATGTATTGCGAAAAAGTTCGGAATTGGAACAGTTAAATTCTATAAGTTACGCACCGTTTTTGTCTTACAGGAAAATGGCTGCATTATGATATCTTAGCTCATGAGAGGTTGCAGCATGAACTACTGTAATGAATATCTCTTAAATAAACATAATTTTTACTGACAACTGCAACACCTACATGTGTAGCGACCATTACAGTAGAATTACAGCATCAATCAAGTGCTAATGGCATCAACTTCATCTGTGCAACATGAAACTCCTCTGTTCAGCTATAGTACAAACTCGTTAAAAAAGGGTAAACTAGTGTCTGTCGAGGCGAAATTAAATAAAGCTCCATATGCATTTACCGCCCGCAGAGTTTGACAAGCAGGTGCAGAGCAGCAAGGTGGCAGCAGACGACGCTTTAGGGCGCATTTCGGAGATCGAGCGCCTCATCGACACCGCTGAGACCCAGACCCAAGAGGCGTCGAATGCGCTCTCGGGCGCCGAGGCCGACGCCAGGCGGGCCAAAGACATCGCCAAGCAGGCCCAGGAGACGGCTGAAGAGGCCAGCAAAGAGGCTGGGGAGGTGCGGTTCTCTGTTACCTATTTTCAAGCGAAAAGAATGTTATGTTTCACTCTCGTTCATCAAAAAAATAGAGGTTTATTGGGTGAGGCCCCTATAGGAACTGAAGATCACTTCACGGAGCGAAAGTTTCCAAAAATGCTGACAAGCTTTATCAGTTATGAGTGTTTAACGCTGTTATTCTTCTCCTTTTTTTATCATAGGAACAAGAGGACTGTGTCTCCTTGTGTTTGTTCTTGTGTATGGGCTGCAGTTCTGATACAATGAGAAAATATCCGTCTGTACGTTAAACATCACACTGTTATATAGGATCGTAGTGCTATGAGGTTACCAGGTCTCAGGGATGACTGATGAGTTTATTTAGTCCAGAGTTTGTCATTGACTTCAGAAAACTGCTTATCAAAAGTTATTAAGTGTAATATATATTAGTATTTTATAAGATTTTTGTACATGAATTGGAATTGGTTAAATTTTGTCCTCACAGAATAAGTATGATTAGTTTTGCAAATTACGTTTTTATCAATATGCATTGTTATGAACGTTACAATTCATTGATTCGCGCATTTCGAGCCATTCTCACATCACCTCATTTCGTTCACGGTAATTCAAACCAACAACTAACGGAAGAATTCGAAACACATTTCCTCACTTCAGGGTAGAAATGTCAAACCACAAAATATACCTCCATGGAAAAATATCAAACGGTTATTCACTTTCATAAGCGCTTAAGCTTTTTTCTGTGCAGGGTCATCGTGTATAGAAAGAAATGCCAATAAGCTATCGTTAGTGCGGTATCGGGTTTTGGTATAAATATAGTCGTGTTTCTCTAGTGGTGTTGAAGCGGCAAATAAATGATGTGGTCTGAGATATAAAATCGCTGCTTTGTAAGTCCTGTGCCGACTGTTCCCTTGACGCTCATCTATACTTTTTTCAAGACTTGAAGTTCCAAGTTGTTACCAGCTTTTCAAAAGTTGTAAATATGATCTCGTTAGAGCACCTTTGCCTGACAGCTCTGAAAGGCGTCATTTCTGTGAGTGATATTTTGCCGAAATTTCTTTTCTTGATGTTTTTTGACATTTTACTAAATTTTGTAATGATTCTTCAGGATTAATTTTTTATTTTCTTGAAGTGTTTTCATTGATCGTTCACGTGATCATACCTTAACTTCAAATCGCTATTGTGTCGTAAGCGTCTTTCCCCTCTCCCAATGCGTTTAACTTTTTATTACGTGTTTCCTTTTTTCAGCAATTATATTCTTCATTTTCTCTTGAACTTATTATCAGCTCTTAAGTACATACTCATTCAATACGTCTTGCAACTGCTATACCCTTCCCATTTTTCCAACAATTGTTAAATTCAATTTTTTTTTACATCTTTCGGAATCGGAATTATCTTCTCCTTGTCCCAAAACAAACGAGTATAGAAAGGAAGTTTTCAAGATATCTCTGCCCATTGATTTTTATCCACAGTGTATAACTGAATCTTTCTTATTTTTCTGTTGACCGCAGTTCAAGACGTATTTTGCTCCTATCTTTGGCTCTAAGTGAACTAGTTAAGCCCGTCAGATGCACATATGTTGCTAGTTTACTTTATTATATTAATTGGAAGTTGATTTGGGCGTAAAATAGATGACCGTTTCCGGGCTTCTAGTCTATTTTGCTTTTTGGAGGGATCTGTGATGAACGTGCAGCGAACAATGTTTTTTTAAATTAATGCATAGCTTATTGATTTTTTAATTTCATTTTAGGTATATCACTATGTTGGAGGGCAAAACGCACATGACATGGATAACACTCCTGAAGTTATTCATTATGGCTGTGAACTAGGAGTAGTTGTTTGTCCTACTCAATTTTTGTAAAATGAAGCCCATCATCTTGTGTTCGTTTCATTATTTATCATTATTCTTTTTTGTTCTCACAGGTTCGCGCTCGCTCAGACTCGACTCGACTAGAAGCGAGTGAACTGAACTTGCAGGCAGAGGGTTTGAGTGACGCTGTCGAGGATGCCGAGAGAAGACTCAAGGGTCACGAGGACAAAGCTAAGGAAGACAATGATCTCGTTATGCAGGTCTGCGTCTTCTTCTTATTTATTACCTGCTCACCAACTTATTGAATAGCTCTTACTATCTGACAGTGAAGGTATCACATCCATGGAGATTTAGCCTCCGTGTGGGATTAAGACATTCTCTGCCGCTGGACGTACATGTGCTTCCAGCAGTCTCATGTTCAGTAAGGTTGTGAGAAGCAGAGTTTAAAATCGACCATTCTGCTCGAAAAAATTGTATCTTTCCTAAGAAGTGTGAAAATGCAATAGCATGATGATATTTTAGGTCGCATATTTAAATTTTTTCTAAAAAATGTGTTGAAATAATTGAAATGGTGTCCTTTCACATCGAGACGTAAATGAGCAATTTACATAGCAGTAAATCGGCAGTAAACGTGGTAAAGGGTATGAATTCTAACTAGGATTATTCACTTAGTCCGCGTTAGGGACCCTGTCGTTCCAGAAAGTTGCAGCAATTATGTAGCATTACATGCATTCAGAGGTGCTTGTTAAAGACGCATTTCCAGTATGGGTGTACTCGCTATTTCCATGCACTAGCAGTATATTGTAAGGTCTTGGAATTTTTAAATCTTTCACTTCGATTTTAATAGAATCAACACAATAACTTTTGGAAGTGAGAGTTTTATGATTTGTTAAAATCAGAATTTTCATTTAGCTTTTTGAAGAATACCAAGCATGCTTCGAATTTATATTTTGCATGTACGTTGGTTACGTCTGCAATAATAAATTGTCTCTACTGAAGGTTTATAACATTAATTCCAAAAAAGTGTCGAAAAAAAAGATTGCAGTCAACAGGTTACTCATCTCACATCTAAGAGGTGTTTTCTGTCACAAAGAATTTCCGCAAATTTTACTTTATTGGTATTTTTTTCTGAAAATGAGAACTAAAATATACACTAATGTTCGATGTTCAATATTTGAAACGGGAGAATGAAATTCACGTACTCTTTTGTTACGATACACTTGAGGTCTTCTGGATAGTGATAACAAATAGTAGACTAGGCTACGTAAACTATAGAGGTAAATTAGCTCTGTCGAAAGTAATCAAACAAGATTAAGGTCATTCTGAGCGTTGTGCGTGTTCATACAGAGCAGGCATAGTTAGATGAACACAGCCTTAGTTTGAAATGCCGTTCATGACCCATAGGTTAATACGACGGAAAACGAATGACTTTGTATTAATTTGTATGTATTCTGCAAGTAGATATTTATTGATCATAAATCAACCGGAAATTGAAATGCACAGAAATGAATGAGATTGAGGCTGGAGATGCCTAGGCTGCAGAGGCGAGTATGTCAATATGGACAGGCTAGGGGTGATTTTCTGGCAACTTAACACGCTGACCGCAATGGAATAAACTGAAGTTCAATATCCAATTCGAAGTGACTCGTAGTAAGCAATTTAAAAAAAACAAATATTAACTTGATCATGCCTTCATTTTTTTAGCTTTGATTACGTATTTATGAAAACTGAGTTTGTGATTACTGGTGGGTCAGCAGCATTATGAAAATTCCTTCCGTGTGCACAGGTTTCTCACGTTGCGACCAACGGGTTAATGCGAGTGGGGGATATAAGTCCAGGAGGCTTTTGTTTAATTGTGATTTTAGTTTTGTCTCCTGCTGAAATGCCTGTAATTGTGGCTGATTTGCTTGCTTCAGCTGCTGAATGCTGTGGAACAGTGAACTCTAGTTACTAAATTTTTGCCTCATCTATGAGGTTCCCGTTGAAGGGCGTTATCGAGTTCAAGGCAATTTATTATCAACTATTACTAATATTAGCTCTAAGATCATCGGTTAGTACCATTATTTTTTTTAATGTTCGTCTTTCGAATCCTGAAATGTGTTTTCATTCTCTGATGACTATTTTGAGTTAGCATGTGTTAAAAGCCTTACAATTTTGTACAAAAATCCTACATTCGCGACTATTATTTTGCCGCTCACGTCGCTGAGATAGTTTCATTTTGAAGTTTCTTCTCATTTCAACATTACTTGAAGTGAAGTCTTAGTATAATTGGAATTTCTAAAGATTGCAGTTGAACACCTGAGAAAGACGTGAATTTCATTTGTGTACGCGGGATTACCTCGTTAAAACCGTACGAGCTGATTGTACCGTAACACAGATGTCTTTTTTGGTATTTCATCGGCTCAATACCAGATTTAGCTGAAAAAGTTTTAATGAAGCGCAGCTTTTGCCTATTTTTTCTGAACACGAGCTTTTATCTTGCTACTACGCCTCTTCTATCTGCTCGCCTCTGCTTGTTAAACGCCTTTGCTTGTTGTTTTAACAAGAAAACTGCATTTCCTTGCAAAGTTTAATCTTCTATTTCAGTGTTCCCATCACATTGATATTGTTTCTCTTCCTGCTATCATTTTCTCGAAATTTTGGTGTGAGAAAAAAAGAAAGAAAGAAAACCCGTTATTTTTCCAAAACGTTGGTAGACGAAATGTATTCAAACAGATTTGTTTTAGATATTTCAACACATGGGTTTTGAATTGGTAGACAAACTGTGAGACGTATATAAAGCATGAATGATAGTTTCCAAAGTACCTAATCCATAATCGGTATTCTGCACGTTCTCTACTCAATCACTATGAAGGATATCAAGAAAAATCCCACTTTATCACAAACAGACACTTTTGTTTTTTATCTTCAAGTAATTTTTATCTTTTTCTATCATAATGTGTTCGGTTTTTCGTTTCTAGGCCCAAGAGCAAGCCAACACAGCCAAAACCCGAGCAGACACGGCCGGTCAGAAGGTGCAAGAGGCGCAGGAGATGGTCGAGGAGATCCTCCAGCTACTGAACCAAGTCTCAGACTTGGACTCGGCTGCTCTGGACGCGCTGGAACGCCGGCTGGATGCGGCCGAGAACGCATACGCCGTCAGCGGCATCGAGACTAGCGTAAGCCAACTGTCGGCAGCCCGCACCTGGCAGCAGAAGCAGATAATCAGCTACATGGAAGAGATCAGGCTTCTGCAGCTGGAGGTGCGAAACATCTATGAAATCAAGGTGTCTCTCCCTGATGGCTGCTTCCGCCAAACTAAGCTAGAACCCTAAAATTTGTCTATTTCTTGTATCTAATTCCTAATTAATGTTTCGAAATACCTCAACGGTAGTGATGAGCTGGATGTAAGATTCATCTTAGTGGATGGCTACCTGCCACGAAGTAATTCATCGCCCTAATATTTAACTAATTCCGTTAAGCTCTCTGTATGTAAAAGGTTTGTAATTATCCTTAAAAGGGGGTGTGAAAAGCATGCGATATGGGCGATTTTTCAACTGCTAGACCTGATTTGTTGTTGTTCCGTTCCGAAAAAACTAAACACAGTAACTCATTGTTAACCTCTAGCTACGTGCGACACATGCGAGAATTGTTTTACTTAGTTGATAAAATTAGGCTAGCACCTCAGCCACTGCGACATTTCGACTTCAAACCTCTTTTAGCATCAGGTTTTTCACCTTGATTAAGCTCTGTATCTAGAAAGGTATTTGTGGATACAGACGGAGATAATTCCAGAGCTTATTAGCAGGGGTAATTTATGGAAATAATCTAGGTATCATGAGATGACGCTGAGGTGTTAGAACTCTCCCGGCTTTCAGAACTAAACTTCCATTTCTATACAGTAATATTCGTGGAATATTTCTTGTAATATACAATGAATTGAAATACCTTAGCTCTAGTAAACTGCGTCTGACTTTGCTTATGATTTTATGGGGCAATTAAGTCTCAGAAGTTTCAAGTCTGATTTCATTAGTGTTTTACTATAGTCATTATTGCTGCAATTTTTCAACCACCTTAGTTCTTTAATCTGCGTATTCCAATCACTTCTTGCGCTCCTCTACCGATGTGATCCGATAGATGGAATTAACAGTAAACTGCTTTTCTGTTTTCAGTGAACAATTTATGTGATTTGTTAGAGTAGTTTGTTCTTCTTGGGGCTGATATTGTATCATTTCCATGTTTAGAAAAACCAGTACGCAACTGCTAACATCCTTATAGTGTATGGCGAAGGTTCTTTCTGGTTTCCTTGCAGAACGACGCATTGAACTTGAGTAGCAGCCAGAGAATGGCAATTCTGGTCATGTTTTATTACACTTTATTCTGCTTTAGAATACCTGATGGCCGAGCTAAAATTACCCTGATTGTTGTGTTGCCTCAAATAATCCGTATCTAAGCATACAAACTAATTTTCCTAGCATACTTGACATCGTTTGCCTCTCCACACATTGGCATAAAGAACTTGTGGCCTAATTCACCCATATGAGTGCTGACAGAAATATTTATCTTCGCAGTGTATTGTTTGGTCCTAATCTGAACTTGTAAATTATTACCTTGAAAAAAATTCGTGAATTTCTCATTAGGAGAAACAGTTTTTGGTACCATATTATAATAATTATCAAACGATTTATGTTTTGAGTAGAACGAACGCTCATTTTTCACCTGCGGAAAATCTAGAATCTAGTGAGTGGAAGAAGGAATACATGGACGAGTTGTAAAAGCGCTGTAGAAGTAAAATTTGCTTTTGCATTTTTAACTTTCTCTTCTACTCTGCTTTTTTAGTAAAATGTTTTGACTTAAACTTAACGTTGAATGTTAATGAAATTCATCATTGTGTAGCATTCGATTATAATTCCGTCTCTCTGAATGAGGCTTTTTAGTTCGAGAGACTGACAATTTTACAAGCAATCGATCGGAGATTTATCTAACATGTTTAAAACATCTAAGTTCATGCTCCTGCACGTTATGTAGCTGATATTTTCATTAATTTCCTGAATTGCTAGAATTTCGTGAAGTTTTTTCAAAGTTTCAATTTATTTGTAGAAAAGGTTTTATGTTCGATCAATTCGAGGTTTTTGACAAATTGCTCGATCATAATTTGAAGCACCACAAAGTACGTCTTTTATGGCTTTTGCCCCAACGAAAATCAAGGATGGCTTGTCAAGTGATGAAGTTAGTCTCGACTCAGACCTTCTTGCTTTGCCTCTCACACTTGCATAGATAAATCTTCCTTAACAAAGAGAGTTCGTTTTTCATAATGCAGCTTTGTGAAAATGTAACAAGTTTCGTAAGTGGCTTGAATAAAGTTGGACGCGTGAAACTTGATGTGTTTTTCCTATGTGCATCTTTTATTCAGCTTTTTCATGGAGGGTCTTCAGGCAGAAAGTACTTTATAATTTTTCGAACCCGATATTTGTAATAAAGAAGAGCTGACCCTTTTTGTAATGTTTTCACAAGCCTTGCTAAATAAGCATGTAGCGTCGGCATTATTTTAACATCCTTACTCGTATGTTACCTCAATGTGGTCATCGTGGATCTTTTATGCGAGCAAACAACTTCCTGGTCACACTAGTTTTTCAAACCCTGATTTGTGACGGCTTGCAGAAAGAAACGGTAGAAACGAGTCACAAAATAGTGACTAGTACTGAATAAAGTAGTGTTATTCTACGCAAAAAATGTGAATTATTTTTGAAACATGCATGGACTACGGTGTGTGAACTCACATTTGCCTTGCAATGAAAACAACGCACGCGCTACTGCGCCTCGTTACAATTTTGCTCACACCGCAAAATTAATACTGCGTAAAATTTCAGGTAGCAATTACCTCACATCATATTTATGTCCATATCGAACAATAAATTTGAAGTTTGGAGAGCAAATCTGTCAAAAAAGAAAAAGTGAGGGAATTGAGTAGTGAAATTGAAGGGGAGCTGCAGTGGAAGTTGTCGACGTTACTGAGAAAATTCGGACGAAGTGAGATCTCAAGTTACTTCTGCTGACGCTGCCTATAATTCCAATATATCACAGAAATTTAGGTTTATAACCTAGCAAACTTGAGGAAATATTTGTTGTCTAAATTGATGACTTTTACACGTTTAAGTTTTTTGCAAAATTTTAATTTATTTTCACTGATATTTTGATGCTTGATAAGCTTATGGTTTTCCGGAATTGTATAACTTTAATACGAAATTTGCACTTCGTAGTGGACTATGAAATACAGATACTTTAGGCAACATCTGGTGTTGGTGCATTCTTGACGCTCACAAAGTACGTTTCACAGATACAAACATACAATTTTGGGAAGCTCTGCTAGAAAGTTATCATTGATACGTGTTTTGAGTACAACGTATTCATTTTCACACATCGTACGTGACTAGTAAACGTGTGATGTGGGCCAGTTCAAAATCGGACACACTTATGGATCTTAAACGGGTTATACTCTACGCTTCGTTCGCTTTTGGACTCTTTATTTTGCTATTTAATTACTCGTATGGCAATAAATATTAGCCAAATGATACCTTTAACACTGTGCAAAATTATTCATCGAAGAAATGAGGACATGGATGTCAAAATCAAACACTCATCATATTCCTGCATGCCATAAAAAAACATGGAAATGGATGATGGATTACAATGACCTAATTATTTGACTTGAAATAAATTTTTCATTCTTACCCACAACCAAAGAACCAAACATTTGTTTTCCAACGGAGACTTCCCCAGTAATTCATGTTGATGTTTCCTTGCACGTTATTAATCAACGCGTAAGTCATAGGCTCGCTGTAAACTTGTCACAACAGCTGTTGTCCTAGTAACTTTGTAGTAGGAACACAAATTCTGGTACCCTGTTGCAAGTGTAGCAAGGGTTCCAGCAAGTGTAGAAAAAGACTCCTGTTTTTCCGAAACAAGTGATGTGCAACCGATGTTACAATTTAGTCTTTCGACATTGTATTGTATCATAATTTCTTTACGGGATTGTATCTTACGGGACGATTTCTACTCTGTCGCTCGGTCTCTGAGCTTTGTACATTGACCTTCGTAAAAATTGGAATTGCGAATTTAACAACTGAAATTTTCATCTCACTTCAGGAAGTTGAAAATCACCCTACGAAAAGCGACTGTGAAATGAGAACTCAACGTCTAAAATGCTGCACATTATCAATATTAGAAGAGGTGTAGGTAAAAAACTTCTGATACCCTACTCGGGAGTTCTGGTACCATACTCCTGAAACTTCCAAGGTTTGCAAGTAATTCATCAGGTACCACGTCTGAAAAAGAAGATATATTTGTCTCGGTAATATATCTGAATCATGCAATCAAATTTCTACGAATAGAGAAGAATGTATGTATAGCTAGGTACACTGAAACTATTTCTTTAAAGTTAGTTGTCAGGTGCGGCATATTTAGTTCAAATGATGCCGTTGTTCAAACGATCGACTGCGGTGAGTTGTACGAGACTCTGAGTAATAGACTTGCTCTAGTAATTCGATCAAGAATACATCGATGACTCACGACTTGTGTTAAGAGACAGGCTCAAGGTTTGCGCTTAAACGATGGGGGGATGTCAGAAACAAAAGAACTTGGTGAACTCACGTTGAGTAGGAATCCTCGGTGAAATAGCTTGGCTATAGGAGCGAAAAAATCCTACGCTGGATACATCGCACTCTTAATAGAATAGATTTTGAGTTTTTGAAGAAGCCTAATAATTTTTTCAGAGAAGTCAGATCGAATTGAGTTGGGTTTTGGTTAATTCATATAAAAAATGTTACCCTAATGGTTATAATAAATAAATGACTAGATAAAAAGTTAAGGGAAAAACAAAAGAAGTCCACATTGTTAAAACTGTATGTGGTCAATCCTTCAACGAACGTTATTGTTACTAAAAAAATGACTCTCTTAAGGCACATGACTGACAGGCGAAGACACAAGTAATAGCTTTCAAAAAAATACGAATGCGTCTTCAAAATTTGCTACTATCAATGATATCAAGAATTCAGATGGGGACATGCAGAGCTGAAGAGCTTAACGTGAGCCACTTTTTTCCCCCTGATTAGCATTACAGACCACAAGCCCACACATGATCAATGAAGAAAAATCCTTCGAAATTGGACTGCTACCCGATGTGAACCTGCAACTTGTTCCAATTATGTCCCTGGGCGATGGATTGAAAATGAGCTCCAGTGTTTGTCGCTCGCGGCCTTCTTCAGTTCTTGCGGATCCTGAAAATGTCAGTTGCACAGAAACCGCCGCTGAGTATGGGTGTGCAGTACGCGTTGCTCGATAGAGTGTGACAGGTGCCAAGCGCTCGGTGTTCGTAGAGTATCCGCGTTGTCTCTGAGACACACAAGTGTAAGAAATTCTCGTGCACGCTTTTGTAATACCTTACCTATAATTTATTCATTAGGTGACTGACTGAAAAATCGTTGAGGTCATTGTGCGTGTATGCCGGAAATGTTGCGTGCCGGATCAAGCATCAGGGCTCTACGCGGAACGGAGGTCCAAGGAAGTGTAACAGTAGTGTGGCTACTATTGCGGTGATTACGCAAATGCCAAGTGGCCTGGAATTTGTCACGCTAGATAACCTTATCATAATGGTATGAATTTAGAATGTTCTGGAAGCCGCTTCAATTACCATGTCTCTTGGTGTATTTTTTTTAATAAATATTTTATTTGGAGGAGTCGACTGTGTTGAAGAAAACTGCGGCATAATGTCCAGCACGTAGCGTTTGAGAATTATTGTAATTGAACGTAATTAGGCATACTCTACGAAACGTTTTTGTGGAACGTGTTTTTGTATGGCTGTGGGTAAGTATGTGGGAAAATGTGTCGCAACTCGTGCAGAAGTGGATCGCGATATACGCATTCTCTGACATCTTCAACTACGTCCTACGCTGGCTGACTGGTTTGACTTAGCAAGTTTTACACCGTCGTACGCCAATTTCAAAGCTCAACATTTGTGCAGAGGTCAACATTTGTGCAGAGGTCAACATTTGTGCAGAGCTCGTACGATTAGAATTTCATTGGGTTTAGCTCAAAAATTATCGAATCATAACAGCTCAAGTGGAATTCGATTTGTAAATTTTTAACCCTGTAGAAATTATATAGAATTATTTTTCATATTTTTTACTATGCAACATTTAGCCGAATAAGGATTTATTATCTCAAGATACGACGTCTGAGTGAAATTGATTATTTTTAGAGAAAGAATTGTGTTCAAATCACTGCAGCAGTTTAATTCGAAATGAAAAAAAACTAGTTTAATAAGAGGTCAAGTTTAACATCAGCCAGCAATAGCTAACACCGGTCGACGGCCATCAGTATCGACCATCGCGTAGAACCAAGCGCAGCAGTTGCCAAACAATGAAGTCAAGTACAGAAATTAACCTCCATAAAAATAACTAGGACTCAAACTATGCTCTTCATAAGACCACTCTTAGCGACTGTCTTTGTGGTGTAGGATTATTATTTGAGATACTTGATCCTTTCAAGCATGAGGGATGTTGATCTGAGCTAACATGAAGCGTGCATTTGGTACGGTTCTCGTTGCAAATGGTGTATATTAAGCAATGATTTGCAGTGTTGTACTTAAAAATGTGCTCTTGAATGTGTTAAAACTTACAGTGTGTCTTTTACTGCCTTTCGTTATTCATCGAAGTTTGAGGTAAGTCCAAAAAAATGTTGACGGAAGAATGTTATTCGTGTAATTTTTGATGTATTTCAAATGATGTACCAAGGTCATCAGTCTTGTTTCCATAATAATTTGTACGCGAAGGACGTGACGAAATTGAATTAAGGAATAATTTCGGTTGAGAATTCGTCATTTGAACGAGTCGCGTACGTGTGGGTTTTGGAATTTAATGCGTTTTTGTTTTTCTCCGATTTCAGCAAAGCGAATATTTTAAAATTTTATCTTTATTCTCTTGTTCTTATGAATATAAGCATACTAGTTGGTTGTATGGGTGTTAACCGAAGTTCGACAATCTGACTATTGAATACTCCGCTCAAGAGCGATTCATCTGGCAGTTGCTTAGTAATTCGGTCTGGCATCTTGCATGGTGTCCTCTTGTAATAATACGATTTAATTTTCCCCATGTCTAGTCTACTCTGCGTTAAATAAATTTTCCTTTATTTTTACTTCATTTCTCATGAAGTTTGCATTCGTTCAACATAAAGAGGATATCTTCAACATAAAGAGGATATCTTCAACATAAAGAGGATATCTTCAACATAAAGAGGATATCTTCAACATAAAGAGGATATCTTCAACATAAAGAGGATATCTTCAACATAAAGAGGATATCTTCAACATAAAGAGGATATCTTCAACATAAAGAGGATATCTTCAACATAAAGAGGATATCTTCAACATAAAGAGGATATCTTCAACATAAAGAGGATATCTTCAACATAAAGAGGATATCTTCAACATAAAGAGGATATCTTCAACATAAAGAGGATATCTTCAACATAAAGAGGATATCTTCAACATAAAGAGGATATCTTCAACATAAAGAGGATATCTTCAACATAAAGAGGATATCTTCAACATAAAGAGGATATCTTCAACATAAAGAGGATATCTTCAACATAAAGAGGATATCTTCAACATAAAGAGGATATCTTCAACATAAAGAGGATATCTTCAACATAAAGAGGATATCTTCAACATAAAGAGGATATCTTCAACATAAAGAGGATATCTTCAACATAAAGAGGATATCTTCAACATAAAGAGGATAAAGAGGACTATTTGGTGCTCTTCACTTTCATGAAACTATTTAACTTTCCTAACGAGTGTAGCTGAAAGTCGTTGCGGAGATCCCGCATAGCTTTTAGTTTGAGAAGCTGAGTACTTAAATACAACTTAAATACTTCAGTAACATTCTATTCCTTGGATAATATGCCCGTTTTGTACGATTTGTTGGAAAATTTTATTTTCGAAGAGAGTGGAATTCTAGTCCATTCATTTTCAGCCAACCTTTGATAATTATGCGTTGAGTCATTTAATAAACAACGCGTCTAGACCCCAGCAACTAGTACACCACACACCAAGTGCTGAATAATCCTGAGATGACTGCTTTGACTCGCGTCGTATAAATGCTGGTCTAGGAAAAAGCCTGGTTCTGTCATGTAGGACGCCTGGTTCTGCCGTGTAGGACGCCTGGTTCTGCCATGTAGGATGCCTGGTTCTGCCATGTTGGACGCTTGGTTCTGCCATGTTGGACGCCTGGTTCTGCCATGTTGGATGCCTGGTTCTGCCATGTAGGACGCCTGGTTCTGCCATGTAGGACGCCTGGTTCTGCCATGTAGGACGCCTGGTTCTGCCATGTAGGACGCCTGGTTCTGCCATGTAGGACGCCTGGTTCTGCCATGTTGGACGCCTGGTTCTGCCATGCTGGACGCCTGGTTCTGTCATGTAGGACGCCTGGTTCTGCCATGTTGGACGCCTGGTTCTGCCATGCTGGACGCCTGGTTCTGTCATGTAGGACGCCTGGTTCTGTCATGTAGGACGCCTGGTTCTGCCATGTAGGACGCCTGGTTCTGCCATGTAGGACGCCTGGTTCTGCCATGTTGGACGCCTGGTTCTGCCATGTTGGACGCCTGGTTCTGCCATGTTGGACGCCTGGTTCTGCCATGTTGGACGCCTGGTTCTGCCATGTAGGACGCCTGGTTCTGCCATGTAGTACGCCTGGTTCTGCCATGTAGGACGCCTGGTTCTGCCATGTAGGACGCCTGGTTCTGCCATGTTGGACGCCTGGTTCTGCCATGCTGGACGCCTGGTTCTGCCATGTAGGACGCCTGGTTCTGCCATGTAGGACGCCTGGTTCTGCCATGTAGGACGCCTGGTTCTGCCATGTAGGACGCCTGGTTCTGCCATGTAGGATGCCTGGTTCTGCCATGTAGGACGCCTGGTTCTGCCATGTAGGACGCATGGTTCTGCCATGTAGGACGCCTGGTTCTTCCATGTAGGACGCCTGGTTCTGCCATGTAGGACGCCTGGTTCTGCCATGTAGGACGCCTGGTTCTGCCATGTAGGATGCCTGGTTCTGCCATGTAGGATGCCTGGTTCTGCCATGTAGGACGCCTGGTTCTGCCATGTAGGACGCCTGGTTCTGCCATGTTGGACGCCTGGTTCTGCCATGCTGGACGCCTGGTTCTGCCATGTAGGACGCCTGGTTCTGCCATGTAGGACGCCTGGTTCTGCCATGTAGGACGCCTGGTTCTGCCATGTAGGACGCCTGGTTCTGCCATGTAGGATGCCTGGTTCTGCCATGTAGGACGCCTGGTTCTGCCATGTAGGACGCATGGTTCTGCCATGTAGGACGCCTGGTTCTTCCATGTAGGACGCCTGGTTCTGCCATGTAGGACGCCTGGTTCTGCCATGTAGGACGCCTGGTTCTGCCATGTAGGATGCCTGGTTCTGCCATGTAGGATGCCTGGTTCTGCCATGTAGGACGCCTGGTTCTGCCATGTAGGACGCCTGGTTCTGCCATGTAGGACGCCTGGTTCTGCCATGTGGACGCCTGGTTCTGCCATGTAGGGCGCCTGGTTCTGCCATGTAGGACGCATGGTTCTGCCATGTAGGACGCATGGTTCTGCCATGTAGGACGCCTGGTTCTGCCATGTAGGACGCCTGGTTCTGCCATGTAGGACGCCTGGTTCTGCCATGTAGGACGCATGGTTCTGCCATACAAGAGACTTATCCACTTGAAGCTGCTGAATGAATATCCAAAAAATATTTCCCTAAAGCGAAGTGCAAATGAAATCTTGATTCGTTGAAAAGAGGAAGATATAATGTTAGCCAAGTTGTTAGGTAGGCCTTTTTATTTTAAGAGACCTTCTTGTGTATGACTTCCGCAGTACGTGCTTTCTCTCCTGCGTCGTGAGGTACGGTGGAGGCCTTGGGCTCTCACGTTTGTATTTCGTTTGTGAAATTTCCGTTTCGGATATTGAGCTTAATCACATTAAATTATAATACTCATTTTCATACATAGGGAAGTTTTACTCCATTACACACCTAGTAGTATTTCCCAGGGTTGTAGAAAAGCCTGCTTTTTGAAAAAAATGCAATCAAGCAGGGTTATATTGAGTTACGTTTGCCTTTTTTGCTATTTAGGTTTTGCTGAGCTTTTTGAGTATTTGGATTTTGTTAGGCTTTTTTTGGTTGTATTGGGTTTCCATTTTGATTTTGAATTTGTTTCAGTTTTTCTTACCGGACTTATATGTATATGATGCGTAGGTAATTATGCCCTGAAATCTTGAAGGAAATTCTATGCATTAACTTATCTACGAGTTTTGAAAAATATTTTTTCGAAAGGAATCAAATTTTGTAATTGAGTTTTCATAAATGAAAGAATAATGGGATTATTAAATCATCGGATACGAGGTAAACAATAGAAAAATGTTTAAATTTGTAATTTATGGGAACTGAAGTTGTCTTACTTGGTTCACCAGTGGAGTGGCTATGTCTTCAGAAGCTTACTAGTCCCTAAATAATCGAAATAGTTTCCAGCCTAAAAGACTGAAATCTGGTGCGAGGTTATCTATACTGGTCCTAAAACCACAGGTCACTGATTAATTCTCGGTCCGTTAAAACAATTATGCTATAGAACTGGTGAGCAAATATTACACGTATATTTAACACATTTCCTGCGATGGGTTAAACTGAAGTTCGATTTTCAATTTAAATTTAAAGTCAATTGTGGTTAGCAATTTTGTAAATAGCAAACACTAACTAGATCGTACTTTCATTTAGCTTTCATCAAGCATTTATAAAAATTGAGTTAGTGACTGCAGGTCGGTTAGCAGCATTGCGAAAATCCCTTCACAGACCACGTTGAGTCTTTTCGCAGGATACGTGAAGTATTTCGCTCAAGTTGAACCCTTCACTTTTATTCTCCAAAACACCAGGAAATTAGTGGAACCTAATCCATATGAAAAGAGGAATTTCACTTAGAAACAGTTGTCAACAGGTCTCTGCACATTGATTGCGTAGCTTTGTGCTTGTCCATGCAACGAGTTCCGGCTCAATTGAAGAGATGTTCCCAGTATTTGGTTTTGTGTGGAGCTGCGCGCAATGCGAACTAGGGGCTGGTAAAATTCAAAGGCTTGTAAAAATTATATGCTCGTCATGTCAGGAAACGATTCGGAATGAACGCACTGATTACTTTTACCAGAGTAGGTATTCTTTACTTAGTGTTGAGTTGTAAGTTAGGTTACTCATTACACTTTATATTTAAAAAAAATCTCTTTTAATGAATCAGTTTGTTTTCGGATGGGAATTTGTGTTGCACATTTGGGAGGAATTTTAGTAGGGAACAGAAAACCGTTTTGAAAATGAAGAATAAAAAATTTACCCTACTCTATTCATTCACTGTATTGTGGGGTTTTAATGCCTTCATTGACAGAGTTTAGTGATACTATGAACGGAATAAGTGGCTGTGGTTTGTGGAATCAACACTATTACACCAGCTCAAGTTATCGCGTTACGAATTGATCCGTATTTGTAGATTTTTCTCTCCAACCATAAATGTACCATAGTGCAACTCGGATCGCATCTTAGCACCATAAATCCTTCTATCAAATTTTGCCCTTCCATAAAACTTCCGAATGTCCTGAAAGTATATATAACTTTGCGACCTCTCTCACCAGGTTTTTCTATTATAGATAGGTTGTTTATAGCTAGCAGGTACTGCATATAGCTAACATTGTTAAAATGTAATTGAAATGACGTGCTTTATAAATATATTGAATAAGACTAAGCATGCGGTTATTAGATTGAATACTGTGAGAATTATGCCGTGCACGGTTCTAGTTTTACGTACCTGAGTTATTCCCCCATTTTCTTCATGTCTATTTCCACCTCGAGCGCCAAACGCTGACCGTTCCCGCATAATTGGACAATTATCATTGGGCGTTCTATTGGAACGTGGCGCATGGCTTCAGCTCAAAGTTTTAGGTTATGTTGTCGGTGCATCGTCCTTGACGTATATGCAGAATACTAGCTGGATTTCTCGGGTGTATCTTTGCTCGCATACTTCCCGAAATATTTTTGTGAGGAATGAATTTTTGCTTGCATACTTAACGGAATGTTTTTGTGAGGAATGAGTCTTTGCTCGCGCACTTAATTAACGGAATATTTTTGCGGGGAATGAATCTTTGCTTGCATGCTTAACGGAATGTTTTTGTGAGGAATGAGTCTTTGCTTGCGCACTTAAAGGAATATTTTTGTGGGGAATGAATCTTTGCTTGCGTGCTTAACGGAATGTTTTTGTGAGGAATGAGTCTTTGCTCGCGCACTTAACGGAATATTTTTGTGGGGAATGAATCTTTGCTTGCATGCTTAACGGAATGTTTTTGTGAGGAATGAGTTTTTGCTCGCGCACATAACGGAATATTTTTGTGAGTAATGAGTCCTGGAGTTAGGAGACGGTGTTTTTCTGTAAGGAGTGCAGTGTTTTAATGGCGTAAGCTTGCGCTTCGCTAAATATTTTCCAATATCTCTGAGAAGTGTTCTGCCGGTACTGAAATGATGCCCCTAGCCATGCTGCTGTGACTGGTTACTCTGGTCTCCACATTTAGCTCACGCGTTATGTGATCTCAGACACTCACTCAGTCTCAGCAATTAGCGTTCCCAGGGGAAAATGTGAGGGCCCGAGCTTAGAGTTAGATAGGCCCTCTTTTTGTTGAAATAAAAGGTTTTTGTTATGTTAAGGACCATCTTCTTTTCAGTTCACTGCTGTCCTGTTTTTCAGCACCTACTACTTTCTTTTTCGTCTCTGATCTTGTTCCTTAATATTCATTCTCAACTTACTGTTCGTTCCTATGCCCGTTCTGCATTGATTCCGTGTTCCCTTAACTCCATACTAAATTGTGCCTTCCTCACTTTGAATCGCCATTGTGGTGGATTGGGAGGCTTAAACAAATAATGTAATCTATCAGTTTCGGTTTATGTTAACTACTAAAATTCTGGAATCTGTGACAGCATTGCTCAGTTTGTGCTCATAGTCATATGAGGCTTGAAGCATTAATTAAGAAATACAGTAATAAACTTTCAATTGAAAAATCGCTGCGCAAGCTGTAGTGAAATTTTGCAAGTAACGGAACTTAGTTCCGATAATTTTTCCTCGGGAAAATTGAAAATTAAAGTTTCAGTAAAAAGAAGAACTCACCTTGAATCTTTCTTCTTGATGCTTACGGGGATAAGTTATGTCATAACTAAGCTGGAAGGTGTTTCAAAAATGAAAAATGAATTTATTCAGAGAAGTTTTCAATCATTTATGAGAGAAATTGTTTCGTGCTTGATTATGTACATTTAAAAGCAGGGCGTTGTTAATTCCGTCTACTTTTGGCACTAGTTGAACCAGTACAACGGTAGAGGAAACAAGGTAGGGTCATTTCTATGGGAGAAAATACACCTCCTCTTGTTTGGCTAGCCAATAGAAAGGCTTTAATTCAAACAAACTTTATGACGTCATCAAAACTCCAGGTCGTTAGGCCAAAAGTGGAACCAGATTTGGAGGTAGCAGTGCTACTAGATGCAATATGAGCGCTACTATTGGTTCGTCGACGCGTGACTTCAGCAAAACCACACTGTCAACGAAAAAAAGACTGGTTTGAACCTACCTTGTTTCTTCTGCCGTGACCAGTACTCCAGTGGCTAGTGCGAGTAAGGCTGGTGATAGGGTGGCTAGATTGACTTTCCTATGGCTAGAACGAGAATGATGGCTAGGGCTAGTAGTGTTGCTAGAGTGAGTGGCTTATGGCTAGAACGAGTATGATGGCTAGGGCTATATAGTATTGTGGCTAGAGTGACTAGCTTATATATAACTAGTTTGAGGGCTAGTGCGAGTTGTAACAGTGGTTAGAGTATCAGGGCTAGTGCGAGTAAAACTATTGCTATACACAGCCAGTGCTGATACGGCTAGTGCTTGTACTGATAGTTCATTGAGCCCCTTAGAAGCAGTGTACTGCTCTCAAATTTACGCTCCTCAGGGGGATACAACTATTGTGTTTATGGGAATTAGCACTCCCACGTTGGATAATGTGAGGGCCCGAGCTGAGAGTTAGGTAGGCCTTTTTTGTTGAAACAAGTATTTTTTTTGTTATGTTAAGGACCATCTTTTTTTCGGTTTACTGCTGTCCTGTTTTTCAGCACCTACTACATTCTTATTCAACTTTGATCTTGTTTCATGAACTTCTTTTTCAACTTACTGTTTCTGTGCCTTTAACTGCATAGATTCCGCATTCCCTCAACTCCATACTAAATAGTGCCTTCCTTCTTCATCTCTTTGGATCGCATTTGTTACGGATAGGGAGGCTTCAACTAACTAATAAACTTATCCCAAGTTTACGAGAGTTTATTTGTTAAAAAAACATCACCGGATTCATTCTTGCTCCCTCTTACAAGTATCATGGTGGAATATGTCAACTAAAACAAATATTAAAAACTCGCAAACGTCTCCCGTGCAAAAAATTTTTATGAGACATTTTTAATTTCAAAACGTAAAAATTGATATAGTACATCAATAAACAACCACTGTTTTGAATAACCTATGTGGTGAATGTTTTGAAGTCATAATTATGTATGCGTGCTATTGGAAATCTGATAAAAACGTTATTTATTATAAAAAATGTTTAAGATAGTCTTCAAAATGAACTTGAACTAGTTTGAATGTAGTCCTGTTATTTCAGCCATTACCATGAGTGAGATTTTCCATTCGTGACACAAATCTCGCATCATGCATGCGGAGGTTGTGGCGAGAGGGAGTGTTGCGATCAGGTGCCGTGGCTTTGTCAGTTGAGATTGACTCAGCTAAGTACACTTGCTGAAGATACTCATTACTCTTACCTCGCGTTTACCTTTCAACCATGTATATTTGCGCACGTCGATCGCCTTACGTAAATGTGGTAGTTTTATCATGACTCATTGCTTTCGTGGGTTTGGTTCCAGGTATACCAGATCCACGTGTTGCATTTTCGCGCCGTCTTCATAGTTTCACTATCGCAACTTATCTCGAAAGCACGGTCAAGGAAAGCAATCGTATAGCTGTCTGCTTTTCTAACGAATTAATTTCAGGACACTCTGATAAAAAAGTACCGAGCTTAGTTTACTTTGGTAGCCTTGTGTCCCTGGAGAGGATGTTTGGTTATTAAATAAGGCTAGCTCGACGAAGTGTGATGACGCAGATCGGCGTCAACGTGACGGATTTAAATGCGTCTTAGTTGAGGGGACTATTAACGATCAAGAACATTTAGACTTTAGTGAAAATATTTTCCCCTTTATTTTGAATCCACAGTTGATAATTTTGACGCTTAGGTTTGTTAGATTTGTGAGCAATTGAACTTTTACGAAAAAAATGTTGTGCGATACGAAGTAGAAATGCAGTAATTTTCTCATTATGAGCAGATCTGTTCTGTACGTACAACTTTCGTTGAATACAGTCTTACGTTGGATCAAAGATAAGCGCCAAATCTTCATGATCGCTGGAGAAATTCAGGAAGTATATAATTTTAATTAAAAAAAAACGATCTACAAACCAATATTCACCTTAATGATTGGTTTCAGTGGTCTGAGTCTCGATAAATCGTTCCGCTCCCTCAATTTTGCTAATGATATTCTCTTCAACATTCGTAGTTGTTTGTTTATGCTTTGAGAATGTAGTTCAAAGCGAGACCAAGGATTATTGTAAACTGGTTTTAGTATCGATTTTTTACTATGTGGTAAGCTGTGCAAGGAGCAAGTCGTCAAAGAAATTTGAGTTCCCAATACTAGCATGCGTTTTAGGTTAACCTAATATAGTTCCCCTCAGGGGGATAGAACTATTGTCTCTATGGGAATTAGAACTCCCAGGGGGAAAGTGTGTGAGGGCCCGAGCTGAGAGTTAGGCAGGCCTTCTTATTGTTGAAATAAAATGTTATTTGTTATGATGAGGACCATCTTTTTTCGGTTCACTGCTGTCGTGTTTTTTTCAGCACCTACTACTTTCTTCTTCAACTTTTATCTTGTTTCATGAACTTGTTTCTCAACTTACTGCTCCTTTGCACCTTACGCATGGATTCCGCGTTCACTTATTTCCATACTAAATAGTGCCTTCCTCCTTGCTCGCCTTGAAACGTCTTTTTTTGCGGTTAGGGAAGCCTAAACTAACATATAATCAAAGTATAGTTTTTAAAATTCTAAAATTGGAGTTGCTCCTCTCTATTTAATGTGCGTTTACACTAAGCGAATTTATTAGCCAATCACGTTGTTATTAGAAATTTATTGTGTTTGAATGTCCTAGACCTGAATGAGGAACATACACCATTTCCTGGTTCTTGATTTATTGTATTGGCAAGTTTCTTGCACAGGTGCACTTAATTGTGCAGCTGTTGAGTGACTGCAAAACTGCTCTCGCTGTGATTCATAGATACCGCATCATAGATACACTTCGTTACGAGTTTCACGTGTTAAATAAGAGGTATGAAGTCGCATTTTTCTTTTAAACAACTTTAGAATATGATAATCCTCTAAAATATGTACTATTGATAAGCTCATCTCAGGGTGGTTTACTCGTCGTGTCTACTTTCGTCGTCGTATCTGTAGGATAAGCGTTCCTTCGTGTCATCTCAACTACTCAGCGCTGCATCAGAACAGTTTTGACGGAATACTCTTGTGTGTATGGTGTTTTATCGTAGGATGGTTCACTCCTTTTCTTAACGATTTTTCTCGCTGTACTTATATGACCGTACTCTCTTATGCTTGTTTGAAAGATTTCGAAGTTTACGCTTCAGAATTTCTCAGCGTTGGTCTACAAAAACATGATTCTCGTAAATTTTCACTTGTAGAGTTAACACTTTGACTGCAACGTGCGGCACCAGTAGCTACGTATGGGATTTTCAAAATGCTGCTGATCGACCTGTAGTCACAAACTTCATTTCCATAAATACTTGATTGAAGCTAAATGAAAGCACAATTAAATTAATGTTTGCCATTTTCAAAATTGCTTGCTGCAATTAACTTTAAATTTAAGTTGAATATTGAGCTTGAGTTTAACCAATTACGGTCAAAGTGTTAAAAAGTTAACTCTGAAATTCAAGTATTTCCACTTTTTCGATAGTTGGTAAATGTTATGAGCTTTGCTCCAATTTAATGATTGTCTTGTGGCTCTTAGAAGTAAAGCTGCCCACGTTCGACACGCCTCATTGAAATGCAACACTAGGTGTGACTCTTGACTGACTTTTTTGCACAGGATGACTAGATACATATTCTTCTCTGCACTTAGCCTTATGAAGTTCGCCTTCCTTTAAATAGGATAGAAGTGAAGTTAGAGCTTCAAAGGGTGATTCTTATATTTTATCATGGGTGTTTTCAGCAGAATAGGGTCATCTGAAGCCCTGCGAGAGTGAAAAAATTGAGAAAACCAAACTCGCCCTTAAAAGCTTAATTTGACAACTTGACTATCATCGTTCCTTACAAGTCCGAATCTTTAATTGGTTAAAAGGCACCATTAAAAGGCGCAAAATCTCGTTTGAATCACTGGAGTCTTTTGAGAGAGATAAGAGGTGCTACTTATTCCAGAGGAAAGCTAGGATTCTCTTCGCACATTAACTGTTGCATTCTTGCATTCTGAGAAAATTTACTGGAATAGACTTGAAGATCTCGTATTTTATGTAAAGTGTTAGCTGCCTACTGGGGAATGCTTGGCATTTATTTAAATATAAACATTAAAAATGACTAGCATTTATTTTGCATGACCAGTGATTGTATACTTCTCGTATGATAAAAGTAGCGCAATCACATCAATCAAAATTGAATTGCATGATTTGAACCTTTCAGGGACAGTAAATTATTGTACATATCTATGGAAATTAACCCACCTATGGGGAAAATGTACGGTCCCGAGCAGAAATTTAGATAGTGCTTCATTTTGTTTAAATAGAATAGCTTTTGTTTTGTTACCATCATTTTTCCGTTCACAGCTGTCCTTTTTTCAGCACCTACTACTGTCTTCTTCAAGTCTTATCAAGAACTTCTTACTCCTTTGTTTAGTAAATCATTGCAGACATGAAGTTTACTTTTCCTTCGAGTGCTTTCAATAAGTGTTTACGTCTACCACCCCACTGCAGAATTAACTGGCGAGCATCGCTGTGAGGCGGGAGAGTCTTACGGGACAGAACATTCCTCGGGAGATTCGGAGTTTTTCAGTGAGGGTCTCCGACGAGAGGAGAATGTCCGAGACGTTCATTCTGGGCGCAGTGCTCACGGGAACTAATTAGCTTTCTTCGTCAGAGGTGAGCTCATATATCGCCTCAACCTGAAACTCGGTCCAAGAATTTTGATGCAGGCTTAGGTCAATGTCTTCGCTCTCCGTCGCGCGTTAATATTTTTAAATACCTTCCACAAGACATCTTGGGACGCTTCATGCTGGATTTCAGTGCGTTTGTATAGCTTTTGATTTTTAAATGTTTCACATAGCTTCTTTGTTTTCTTTGAGATGTTTACTCAGCCTGTTCAAGCTTAGGAAAAATACAAGATGAGACATTACAACCGTAAAAAATCTGGCCTAATATGCAATACTTGTTCCGTGGAATAAATATCAGAAATCTAACTTCGATACGGCGGATTTTTTCCGTTGTAAGTCACTTCTAAAGTGTGAAATCTTTTCAATGCCAGATGATGATGAGCGACCGTTGAGTCTATTAGAACTCATACAAACTGACCGCCATCATCAACATGTTATTAATAGCGAGCAATTCAGAGACGTGTGTGTTGGTACAGGCCTGCAGTCTTGACTGTGATATCCCCAATTATTTCTGACATGTATTCTGTACACCGTAGCCTGCTAACAAGGTATCGTTTACCTGCCATTCTATTCTTTCATCTTATCACTGACTTATTTTCATCGCTTCGCTATAAAATAAGCCTTCAATGCTCATCCGGGTCAGGCGAGAGTGCAGCACATCAAGTTACAGTACAGCGAGTGCTGTATATTTCATTTCACTAAATCTTTCCAGATCACAGCCTCATTTTTCGGTCTCACGGAGCTTTCAGCACATCCGTGAGCATAATTTATGTAAATGCTTATTTTATTAAGCATGACCCGTGCCCAATGCAGGCGTGCTGATGAGCTGACCATCTTAGGGGGAGCCGTCGGGACTTTTGCTGTACCCGGGGATGTCCCGAACTGCGCCTCACTCGCTGGTTCGTCTTCTTTTTTAGTTAATTCGCCTGCTACACACTGATCTTCATTTTTCCTATGTTTTAATACTTCAGGGGTTATTTTTTGTGGCTGCTCCTTATTGGTAGTGGCCCTAACAGTTCGAAGCCTTGCTCTTGTACTTTTTCTCTCGCTCGCATACTTGCAGTTGAACTAGAGGAAAGATAGCTTTTTTTAAATGTGTAGTCGTGCATGTTGAGTATGTATTTCGAACAGCAAATGCTACACTATTTAAATTCAAATTATTAACGTTAGCCAAGAATTTTATTACACAGAAAATGTAGTATATAATACACGCTTGTACTTTTTCGGAATTTAGTTAGTCATTTTATATGAGGGTCACATAGAAGCTTATAAGTTTCTTTCTCCTTGATGTACGGTACTTCATTACATTCCGTTTAGCAACGCGTGAAACCGGGTTAAAATTTTATACGATTCCATAACCCGTAGTTGAATCTGCCATCGTGGACGTGCGTGCTTTGAAGGCTTGCATTTACACATTTTAAGTTCTTCCGGCGATATTGAGGGCTTTGCTATTCTTATATCCTTGTCGGCACACTGTAGCTCGGAATCAACTAACGCTTCACGAGTGTAGTTTATGACTCTCAAATGAGCTAGGTGATCTGATAGGGCCGATGTCAGAGCTTATCTTGGTGACTAAGCGCTGCTTGGGTTCCATCAAGTAGTATTCGTGTGCTCTACAGCGTCCGGTTAGCTGACGGCATTTAGTGTATTCATCAGATGGTCCACTTTGGGAACACGACGTTCCTAAGGAAATTCTCTATGCTACTGCGAAGTGATACAGTGGTGATTGGTTCATGATCGCGAGGTCATCGGTCGCTTTAGCTCCATAATTATTTTCCCGTGCGTATCGCGGTAAAGGATGTGGTTGTAGCTACGCTACGAAATGCACGCTAGACCAACTGCGTCCTCGGTATCGATCAATGAAATGTTCTTGAAAATTGTGCTGGATAGCCCTGGTCGGAGTTCTTGAGACTGAATTAATTGTCCCGCATTGTAGGCGAAAATGAGTGGTGAATATCGGTTGAATTTTGCGTGTCTTGTGTAAGTTTTGAAAAGGATGTTGGTAAATGTTAGCTTGAACAGATTGAAATTGAAAAAATAATGAACATGAACAGAATCAGATTACATAGATCATCTGATTAGCGTATTCCTGGGCTGCTACTTAATTAAATCCTATTCCAGTCACTTGCACCAGAATAGGCAGAGAGAAGGATAAAATGGAATCGGTTAAGAAAATGAAAAAACTTCTTATACCAACAGTAACCAGTTACTAGAATAATTAGACTCTGGTCTTTCGGGCCCAACTTGCTTCTTTCCGTTTTTATGCCGTCTTCTCTATCTCGTCTTTGTCTTTTTTCTTCTTCTTAACGTGAAGTTTTTATGCGTAGGGTATCTTGTGTAAAACACGCAGTCTACATAGATTCCTCGCATTCTACAGTCTATACCCAACCGTCCTTCTCTTGAGATCGCTTTCATTGCGTTTAGAGTGTATTGAACTAATATGATGAACTACTTAATTTTTTGAAAATTCTCTGCCATAAGATTTCGGGTTTACGGACATATGCCGATAACTATTCTTTTGATATTTGAAGGCACCAGCCGTTATAAACTTCAATGTAACGAGTTTCGATGCATCGTGAGATGTTAGAAAAATTGTAAAATTTCAATACAAATGTACTATGCCCTTTGGTCTGACGTAGTTCTCGGTTTCAGCTAAAATAGAATAAATTTGAAAATTTGAAGTCAGAGATTTTCTCGTGGCATTTTTGCAATTTCATGGAACATTTTTCAAACGACACACACTTCCAATAATTGTGACATGCTGATTTCGAAATCGAATTCACTGCAAAACCTCCAATAAACCGTTGAACTAGAAAAAATAATAATTGATTTGTCATTTGTCTGGATTTCTCAATGCATGATCGCGCCATAAATAGATAAGAAACTATCGCGGATGTAGTTTTTCTCAATTATTTATTTCAGGCTTTGAAGTTAGCTTCCAATCTTGTTTGTTTCGCTTCGCTTCACCTGATTGAACACTCTGGCCGCTTGGGGTACAGCGGGATTTTTTGTTTTGTTATTTTCCAGAAAAAAAGGAGCGAAGCATATAAATCCTCGAACAACGGCAAAAACAACAGCGCACCAAAAGAAGCGGACATGATAGAAAACTGTAACCTTTATGGGAGGGAGAAAAGAGAAATAGGCTAAGCAGGAAGTGGAAGAGAAATAGGTTATGTGGAGAGTAGAAGAGAAATGGGCTAAGTGAGGAGTAGGAGAGAATTGAGCTAAGTGGAGAGTAGAAGAGAAATGGGCTAAGTGAGGAGTAGGAGAGAATTGGGCTAAGTGAGGAGTAGGAGAGAATTGGGCTAAGTGAGGAGTAGGAGAGAATTGGGCTAAGTGATGAGTAGGAGAGAATTGGGCTAAGTGAGGAGTAGGAGAGAATTGGGTTAAGTGAGGAGTAGGAGAGAATTTGGCTAAGTGGAGAGTAGAAGGGAAATTGGCCAAGTGAGGAGTAGTAGAGAATTGGGCTAAGTGGAGAGTAGAAGAGAAATGAGCTAAGTGAGGAGTAGGAGAGAATTGGGCTAAGTGGAGAGTAGAAGAGAAATGAGCTAAGTGAGGAGTAGGAGAGAATTGGGCTAAGTGGAGAGTAGAAGAGAAATTGGCTAAGTGAGGAGTAGAAGAGAATTGGGCTAAGTGAGGAGTAGGAGAGAATTGGGCTAAGTGGAGAGTAGAAGAGAAATGGGCTAAGTGAGGAGTAGGAAAGAATTGGGCTAAGTGGAGAGTAGAAGAGAAATGGGCTAAGTGGAGAGTATATAGAAGAGTAAGGGATAGTTTACGAGTAGAAGAGAAAGCCGTCACAGACAATTCAGATAGCTATAATCGCTGTGTCGAGAGGCAGAACGCATTGTGCTACCGGAGAGACATAATCGGAATGATTTTTCGGAGGGCAGAAGACTGAAGGGCTTTTTAGAGAATACACGCGAGAGGAACTAACTAGGCAGAGAGTAGAAAACGAAGAAGTGGAGAAAGAAGAGGAGGACAAGGAAGATAAAGTATTTGAACAAAGGAATACTCTATAGCAGAGGTGACGAGTCCCAGAATATGTAAGTTTTTGGAGCTTTTTGAAGTGAAATTTTATGCATTTGTTTCAACTGACGAATAAATGATACAAAAATATTTCCTCGCTTAATATCTACTCGAATAATTCAGCTGGAACGTGGCCGCACGTATAATGGCGAGAAATAAATTAAAATATGACTCATGATTTTAGCCTGTTGCCAGTGTAAAGGTAAACTCGGCAGAATTTTCTTGCGTCGTAGATCCGTGAATAACAGCCGACTAAGTATGATTTAAATTTGGAACATAATTGAAAGGTTATTCTCTTACGTTACCTTCAAATAAAATTCATTGTATAATTTCAAATGAAATTAATATCGTTGACCTTCAAAGTGCATGTTCCTGCTAGCAACCGTGCATGTCCAGCTAACTCAAACAGTAATTTGAAATGAAGAAAACACAGCAGCTGTTCATTTCATATAAGCGCACTCTCCTCACATCGGCATCGTTGATATGTCCTTTCAGTTGAGAGCGTGGCTTGTTTAAACTCGCTGTAAATGTTGTGAAGGCACTCGTAAGCGCTGCGAAAGAGACTTGCTTGAGCTCGATTACGCTCTATTTAAGCCCTGAAGAGACTAGAGTCTTCAGCATCTAAGTAAACTATAAATGCTCGTCAAAATTACTGTCACATTTTATGTGTGAAGGCAGTTTTTTCTCGATTGTCGATGGTTACGTTTGAGAGCCTGCGTAGCCCTAGATTTAAACCAGGCATAGTATTTCATATCCTGCCGCAAGCACCGTTGTGTTGGATTTGTTATTGTCTTATAGCAAAATATGAAGCTGCCACCAAGTGTCTGCCTCTTTACAAGTAAAATGCAGCGTTAAAAACACCGTGCCTCGAGACAAGGCTATGATCTTGCTCCGTTCTCTCAAGTTAAGCCGAAGGATGTAGCGATGTTCATTTCAAATAGCGATATTTACGCTGATGATCTGCCCTCAAATCATACTGATGTTCGATACTGATTCAAAGGAGATAAAAATACAACTACCGAAAACATGAAAAACGAATTAATTTCCCAAAAAACGAATGTACAGGACTTTAGAAAGACTCGGAAACAAGCTTTAAATGCGTCAAACAAAGGAAAAATATCATTCAATTTAAGCCGAGTCATATTTATTAATTTTAAAAATCAGTTTTTTGGCCAGTTCTCAGTTTTTCATTTTTCATGAATCAGGAGATGGAATCTATAAATGCCGAAACTTCAAGCGGGAAATATGTTTATCACTTCATTGGTGTTTCTTTTTACATTTGAAGGAATTCTAAACATAACTTTTTTGAGACCGTCAGGTATAACGGCCTGCAGTGGTGGTATTGCGGGTAATAGAATTAATACAACCTCGTACTTATGAACGATTTCTGAAAAAAAAAATGAATTTTTAAAGGTTCGAAAATGTTCAGGAATAGAGAATGGGGACGAAAAATGCCGACGGATGTTAAATATTTTCTAATTATATACTATGCTCAAGACGAGACCAACGTATTTGCATGATTAATTTTTGCCTCTGCGCCATTGAAGAGTTCTCTTGTTGAATACGATCCCCCAAAAGTTGTTGTCTGAGCTTTGTGAAACCAATAGGTAAATTTCAGTAAATGTAGCTCGTTATTGGAAGGTATAAAAGCTATCGTACAATCTTTTCAACATCTTTACGCCCTAATAAACATATTTTTTGGTCATTGCTGCTCTTTTTCAGTACCTCTGACTTCTTTCGTTAACTTTTATTTCCTTTTCTCACCTTCTTTCTTAACTTAAAGTTTCTATGAGCACGTGTTCTTGTGGGTAGCACGCTTTGTCCAAAGATTCTACGTTTTAACGTCATACTTAATGGTGCCTTCATCCTACCTCTCTTTAAACATCTTTTTTATGGTAAGGGAAGGCTGAAACTAACTTATAATCAATCTATAAAAGCGATTGCTAGTACTCGATATCGATTCTTTGATTGACAGATACATATGCCGTGATACCCACCGAACCAGACTCAGTTGTACGTGCCAACACCCACGAAAAAAACCTGTACCTACTCTTTGGCCAATGGGTAGTCTACAAATTATTTCGTACATCTTTAAAAATATTTTTATAAAACTATATCGTTCTCCGATCTTTTCTACAACTCGTATATGTTCTATCATCCACTAGAGTTGAATGACATTTTTCTCGGCTCTCTCGCGGCAATTGTTATAAAACCATGCCTCTCCCCAATCTTTTCTACAGCCTGTTTTTATTCCAACTATTATCCAATTCAGCTGAACGGGATTTTTTCATCGCTCACGCGGCAGGTGACAACGAATTATTTATAGATGGGTCGTACGACGGTGTCATTTTCTGTCCGCCCTCATGTGACAACGACGCGTGTTTGTTTAGAAGAAAGAGCCCATATCTCGGGTCCTGCTTTTGTGCGGGAGGTACCGTCGTCTTTACGATGTATTAGATGGGGGCGCTGCGTGGATCTGGTGTGCGTAGCTGTTTCATTTCTCCTTGTGCAAGTGGTGCTGCGGCTCTGCGTGCGGTGTTAGCATTTATATATGTTGGTGTCAACACCACAGGGGATGATGAGTTTTCTCCTTGTGCAAGTGGTGTTGTAACTCTGCGTGCGGTGTTAGCACTTATTTATGTTGGTGTCAACACCACAGGGGATGATGAGTTTTCTCCTTGTGCAAGTGGTGCTGTAACTCTGCATGCGGTGTTAGCACATTTATGTTGGTGTCAACACCACAGGGGATGATGAGTTTTCTCCTTGTGCAAGTGGTGCTGTAACTCTGCATGCGGTGTTAGCACATTTATGTTGGTGTCAACACCACAGGGGATGATGAGTTTTCTCCTTGTGCAAGTGGTGCTGTAACTTTGCATGCGGTGTTAGCACTTATTTATGTTGGTGTCAACACCACAGGGGATGATGAGTTTTCTCCTTGTGCAAGTGGTGCTGTAACTCTGCATGCGGTGTTAGCACATTTATGTTGGTGTCAACACCACAGGGGATGATGAGTTTTCTCCTTGTGCAAGTGGTGCTGTAACTCTGCATGCGGTGTTAGCACTTATTTATGTTGGTGTCAACACCACAGGGGATGATGAGTTTTCTCCTTGTGCAAGTGGTGCTGTAACTCTGCATGCGGTGTTAGCACATTTATGTTGGTGTCAACACCACAGGGGATGATGAGTTTTCTCCTTGTGCAAGTGGTGCTGTAACTCTGCATGCGGTGTTAGCACTTATTTATGTTGATGTCAACACCACAGGGGATGATGAGTTTTCTCCTTGTGCAAGTGGTGCTGTAACGCTGCGTGCGGCGTTAGCACATTTATGTTGGTGTCAACACCACAGGGGATGATGAGTTTTCTCCTTGTGCAAGTGGTGCTGTAACTCTGCATGCGGTGTTAGCATTTATTTATGTTGGTGTTGTCCAGAAATACTACCCTCACAAGATTTGGGAAACATGTCTCGTAACTTCATATTTTTTTGCAAAAATACTTCACTTTAAGAAAATGTGTAAAAACCGTTATCACTGTTATTCTTGAGCGTGAGAATGTGGACCAAAGTTTACACGTGTGTGTTAAGGACAATTCTTAACTGTTCGGTCGGGAAAACAAGCGGCGATTGTTTGGGGTAGAGGTATCATATGTCACCGTCTTAAGTGCGCGACCAGGCGAGCACAGGAATCGTAAACGAACGACGCACACACGAACACATGCACAAGGCAAGCTGGGGTTTGGAAGGCATTGGGCGGATGTGACGTAGTGACAGAGGCCCACACAATCTAAGCGAATCACCGCGCGCCAAAGGTATGACGCAAGAAGGTGTGTCTCAACACACACCAATGAGAGTCCCAGACGTCAGAACGAGCAAGAATTCCGCCAATAAGGTTGCAGATGCTGCCTCTGTAGAATAGAAGCGTCAAGAACGATCGAGAAAGAGGGAAGCGAAACACATATAAGGCCCGTAGAAGGAAGCATGAGGAGGGGAATTTTTGAACACACGTGAGAGACTGCGCACGACGTCTGAGGGTGTTCCACACAACAGGTCAGCCTCGTCGGCTGGCCTTATACCCAACTGCAACTTGAAAGTTAATAATTCGAGGCACATAAAATAACGTTGGACGTCGGAAGTCATTGAAGCATCGTCTTACAAAGGAAGCCTAATCGAAGTAAACCAGCCTCGCATCGGTGATCGTCATGAATAAACGCGCCGGAGATTCAACCAAGAGCATTCAACATCTGTGCATCGGGGTCGAACTCACAATCAACTGCAGCGGCAGTCGTCAACATTGCAAATGGCAAACAGTTAAGATCGCTCACCAACACTGCAAAGTTCAACGCATGAAACTACAATGAATCAGCTCACAACCGCTTCAAGGGATCAGCTGCCCGTAGAAAGAAGCGGGGGAGGGCACCACTGCAGCGAGGTAGCAAGAGATCAGCCTACGCCAGCAGCAAGCCTAAGCTGCGACGCGGAACATCAGCAGTGAGCAATAACATCGGCTGTGAACGACGTGGAACATCAGCAGTGAGCAACAGCATCGTCAGTGAATGTCCATCAGTGAATCATTTATTATCAAAAGTGCGAGTGTTTTATAGTTGTGAGAGCTCTTTAGGTGGTGATAGAAGTTCAATTTCAGATGTAGATCAGCACACAGATAAGTGCTTTTCAAATTTTCGCGAAGATTCATCTAATTTTATAGGCAGTCGATTTCCTGTGTTTATTTAGTCGAGGATCGACTTCCCGTTGTATGATTCGACACCGTGTCACAATTCCAGGTTAAATCGTGATGTGTTACTCTCGCAAATATTATGATTTGTGTTACTGTGGATGCGTGAATCGTTGTCAACGAGGGAGTATTTGTAACTTGAAGGCTCGGTAAGCAGCACATTTGTATGATGTCGTGTTTAAATATTGTGGTGGTAGAAACTTACGTATTTTTCATTGACGCCGCTGTGCCATTTCAAATCATTTCGTTCCCATGCCTTGGGTGTTTATCCACGTGTTCATCTCAAAAATAAATGTGTTTTAATCTTTCAAATTCTTTTATTCTCCATGTCTGGCATACAGGTGTACGCAAGCATAAAGGATAATACTATAAAATGTGTACGGGGGTTGAGAGTCCCTCAGCGTCTGGGAAGGGGGTCCTAACCCACCCTCTTCTCTGAATCGCAACAGGAGAAATATATTAATTGTCCTATGCAAGCGTACTGTCTGTATGTCAGCTTGGAAATTTTAAAGGAATTCATTTTCAGTTGTCCAAAAATTTCTGTTTCTTTTAATTCAGTCAAACAGTCGCTCGATAATTAAGCAGAATTTTCTGCAAGTACAAACACCCCGTGTCATTTCGTGGACATTCCAATTTTTGGAGTAAAGTTCTAACGTAGAGCGGTGCCCCCGTCGCCTGCACCGGGCGTGCTGTATACCGATGCCTACCGCCGATCGCGCTGTTGGAGGACGGAGTAATAAAATTTGAGATTCTGGGAGCTGCAGTCTAACCATTTTCTGAGCGCCTAATTTGAAGTGTACTTGACTGAGTGTAATCCATGTCCATTAATTTTCGAAATGTTATGAGGAATTGATATTTTCCGGAATCTTTGCTCATTTTTTTTGTGCCGCTAAGGTGATCTAGTTAATATTGTCTGAGTGAATATTGCATCAAATACTTACTCTATTTTCTTGACAGTGTGTTCGATAAAAATTTTTTTTTTGAGTGCTGAATTTTTGGTTGAATTTTCTATGATCTCTACCATTATTAGGTTTAACTTAATTCAGGTGTGCAGCGATGGCTCTGGAAACTAACGCCGTAATTTTAGCAGAAACCGCCTTGTCTCAAATGAATCTTTGAAACAAGTTTACATTTTCTGGGCTTTGAGACATTTAGTAATTAATCCAGTTGGAATTTTCATTTTTAATGATACCTTACTTAAAATAATTTGCAGAATTTTTTTGGCCTCGTGTGTGTCAAGCTTCTCCTATCAGCTTTAGCAACATAATTCCTACTTTCATTCATTTTTGAGTGCTTCAGTTATTTAAAATTAACATCGGCTAAGAAGCAGTAATGGGATTATTTGAGAATCAATTTCCGTGCTATCAATGGGGCGAAAATTTTTTGTTGCAAAATTGTTGAATGAATTAAGTGAGGGTGCTTAGGATAAAAATTAAATGTAGTGTTTTAAAGTAAGTGATAATTTTCAACGATGCTGCACTCGCAATTCATTTCATTTCATTCTGCAGTTGGAAAATAATAGTTGAACGCCATTGTGATGAGAATATAATCAGCATGAAGTGAACTAATGGAATCCGATGCATTTGCTAAGCGAGTACTCGTACAGAGCTCTGTCTTGAATATGTGTTTCATAAAATTTTCAGTAGGCTGTTTTCTTGTTGAATGTTTCCAGGATTTATTACCTTTAATGCTCATGGGTTTTATGTGTAGAACGATGACCCCGGATGTGTGCCTATATTTTTAAAGTGAAATCGCCTTACACCACTTGAAAATTTGAAACAAAATTTTTTTTGGGTGTCAGATATATTGAATGACTGAGCAAGTTTAATGTTATTATGACACCTCGATTGAATTTGATTTGAGAGTTTTCTTGCAGTTTAGTATGAATGTAATTTTGCTCTAACAAGCTCAGGAACACAAGTCGTTTTTGAAGTGAGAGCATTTCAAGTATAATGGTCGAGATCTTCAGCCAAATAATCATTTGAACGTTTTTGACAACGAATTTGTTCCTGGCTGTCAAATGCAGAGTGAATTAAAATTTTCATGCCGGTGTCGGATTGAAACTGAGGAAGTGATGTTGCCTAGAACAATAAGTTTTAATTTAGTGTACTCTTTCCTCGGTGAGAATGTGTTGCATCATCTACAATGCCACTCAGCCAATTCTTGGATAAATTTAGTTACTTAGAGATAAAATATCGCCACACACGTGACCAGTAAAGTAAAAATCATTTGTTGAATTTCAGTATTTATAACAATTTCATGCAAGACTACAGTGTTCAAGAGTGAGAAGTGAATATTGCTTTTTTTGAGCTGTTGCTGAATTCGATTGTTTCAAAGTAATTTGTTTTGTTGTTCTTCTCAAATTCCGTGGACATAAAATCTTTAGAGCGTCATACCACTATTCATATAGAGTCCTTGGAAAATATAATTTTTTTTTGTCGAGTGTCTGGCGGATAAATTTTAGTGTGTTCAATCTCAGCTTCTATAGGTGGGATGAAACTTTAATGTATTAAGTATAATTAGTATTAGAAAACACGTGGATTTTTTTTAAAACACAAATTTTTGTCTAATCAGTTACATGTCGCCAATGAATACATTTTTATTATCTGAAGCGTACGTTGGTTCAAAGATTGTGTATTTTCTTCAAATCGTTCGTCGTCTAAGGGAATGTTCAAGTTATACTGATGTGTGAAGTGCAAATTATGTCTTACTGAAACTGAATTCTACTACAGCGAAAGAGATAGAGTTGTGTAGATTTTGAAGAAATACTACGCCATTTCTCGAGTGGGATTCGACCTCGCATTTTATCGCAAAGTAAGAGTATTGCCTCGTGTGAGAGATGAATATTTCCTGCGTACGTCTGGGAGTATCGTCTCGCTAAACAGAGAAATTTACTTGTACTGAAAGCGAAAATGACCTAACATTCGGTATTGAATTAAATCGGTGGAACGGAAGATCCATGAGAATTCTTCAGAATAATTTTTGGATTTTATAATGCATTCCTCGTATTTGTCTACGCATTCTCTCTCGTTCGTGCGCGGATTTTGGACAGGTTCGTTGGGGTCGGTTTTGCCTGATCAACAAAAGTAGCTCTGGCGTGCCTTCTAATGTTTGAGCGTAAGATGGGAGGAGCAGAAACATTCGACAATGCTTTGAATTTGACATGGTTTAGTTGTAACTTTAATCAAATTGTGTGAACCGTTTCGTCAATAATTGAAATTCTAGCGTTAATTGATGGCGATAGAGTGTTTGCATAACAACGATGTACTTATCAACTTCATTAGGATATGTTTATTTTCTAGTACGAAAATGATCAATATTCAAGATGAAGTGTAATTTCTGCAAAGGAATTGATTTATGGCGTTAAAAAAAAATTGAAAATGCATAGCGACTGGATGGTACAAGTGAAGTCTTCATCGAGAATGTATGTGAGAGGGACGGACCGCGCAGCCGAGAGCCTCTGCCGGAATTTTATTGCTTTGTGGGTAGCACGCGCAATTAAGAAATTTGTCGGTACGTTCAAGCTGATGTGGTTAAAACTCTAGTGTGGTATTACGGAACGCAAGAATGTAGGATGTTGTGAGAACAAGGAAGGAATATTTATTAAATGTTATCAGTAGCATTGAATTAAATGCGTAGCAATTGAAGGACGACGAAGAAAGTGACATCATAGGGTAACAATTGTGAAATGTCTCAAAGGCTGAGAATTAGGTGAATAATCATGTCTTTTTGCATTTTTGTGTGTGTTATCAGGATGTTAGATCATCAGAACGGCTGTTATCAGCAAGAGTATGATGTAAAGTCTAACAGAGTGATGACACACTGTGTATTCATTGTTTATATAATCTTGCGGCAACGTGGAATCATTTAAATGTGCTGCACTGTCTCTGGGGCTGAGAATCGAATAGATTTTGTATCATGTCTATTTTTGCATTTTGTGTCAGTGTTATCACAATGTCAAATCGTCTGAAGAGCCTTTCGGCGTAGTAAGATGTAAAGTTTGACGGGTTGGTAACACTACATTTTGTCTATTTTTGCATTTCTTTGTATGTCGGTATTGTTAGAATGTCGGATCGCTAGAAAAGCCTTCGCGGCCGAGTATAACGTAAAGTCCGATGAGCTGATAGTACCCAATTTATGTGTAATTTTTCTCTCGTATGTCGGTGTTGTCATAAAGGTCGGAGCGTTAGAAAAGCCTTCGCGGCAGAGTACGAGTATGACGAAAGCCCACGCCTGGACAATACCCAATGTATATGTGTTTTTTTTTATTGGTACGTATTCAGAATTTTGGCCCACCTGGTAAATCTTCTGCGAGTTAATACGTCATGTGCAAGAATGTTCATCTTCGAAATATTTAGGTGATTTGATCAATTAATGACACCGTCGGACGAATTTCGGCTTTTGTCTAGGATTGGTTGAGGATACCGGAAAGTAACTATTTTATGTATGCATGTAGGAATTCTTCGTGTAGCTCACTTCAGCCTCACTCAGGGCAGATTTGAAGGAAACCGAGGAAACATTTCTTACGAAAGGCGCTGTCTCTCGATTACCAAGTAATCACGTTAGACAATCAAACGCGTATTTTCGGAAGGAGATCATTGACCATATAACGCGAACCTCGGGGGTTTTACGTTATGCTAGTCGACAAGCTGACTGAGAACAAAACCTGAAGGTCTTCGTAAGTAAATGTGCTTTTTTTGTTTACAATGAAAGAGCTTATGAGCTCCAACGTGGGAGTCCAACGCGTATCGACGCAGTAATCTACAGGATTTGTCCGCGAATTGACGCAACGAGGATCTACGGAATTTCCACGAGTTCACGTGACGCCAAGGATGAATTTTTAATGGAAAAGCTTCAGTAACTTCGATTCTCAGCAGGGGGCCCCTCCCCAGGATCAGTAGCAAGCCCAGGATCAGTAGCAACCCCAGGATCAGTAGCAAGCCCAGGATCAGTAGCAAGCCCAGGATCAGTAGCAAGCCCAGGATCAGTAGCAAGCCCAGGATCAGTAGCAAGCCAGGATCAGTAGCAAGCCGAGGATCGGCAGCAAGCCGAGGATCAGTAGCAAGCCGAGGAATAGCAAGTCAGAGGAACAACAACAACAAGCTGAAGCTAGGCGCGCAGGAGGAGCAACAGCGAGTTTTGTTGGAAGAAAAATGTCTATTTGAACCACAGGCTGAAATAATAATTATGAGGAAGAAAACTTGAGGCTGAAAATCACCTCCATTCTTGAGATTGTGTTTTCAGGTGGATTGCAACCGAGGAAGCTGAAAGAATGTCTCTGCTTGTAACAAATTCGCCGATTTTTCGATCTCTAATTTATATGTTTATCTATGTCGATGAATTTGCCGAGAGCAAGTTGAGAATAATATGTCGTGTGTGTTTTGTTTTGTGCGTTCAAGTTGTTGGATATGTGCGGTATCTTTACTGTGTTCCTTTTTATTTTGCGTACTACAAAACTGTGTATAAGAAATGTGCGTTTCAATTAATTAGTGTGTGTCAGGCATTAATGAATTTTTTGTTATAAAGGCGTCAACATAGGCGTGTTGCAAGAAGGTAAATCATGAGGTGATACGTAAGGACATTCTGATGTCGGGGAAAGCGAAGGAATTGAAAGAAGGGATGAACATTTTCTAATTTTTAAACGTAAGGGGTATGTTACGGTCATAATTAAAATTAACGGGTGAAAATTTGAACCAACTTTGCAAGTTGGCCCAAATTTTTCTGGGGCGATGAGGGTATTGTCCAGAAATACTACCCTCACAAGATTTGGGAAACATGTCTCGTAACTTCATATTTTTTTGCAAAAATACTTCACTTTAAGAAAATGTGTAAAAACCGTTATCACTGTTATTCTTGAGCGTGAGAATGTGGACCAAAGTTTACACGTGTGTGTTAAGGACAATTCTTAACTGTTCGGTCGGGAAAACAAGCGGCGATTGTTTGGGGTAGAGGTATCATATGTCACCGTCTTAAGTGCGCGACCAGGCGAGCACAGGAATCGTAAACGAACGACGCACACACGAACACATGCACAAGGCAAGCTGGGGTTTGGAAGGCATTGGGCGGATGTGACGTAGTGACAGAGGCCCACACAATCTAAGCGAATCACCGCGCGCCAAAGGTATGACGCAAGAAGGTGTGTCTCAACACACACCAATGAGAGTCCCAGACGTCAGAACGAGCAAGAATTCCGCCAATAAGGTTGCAGATGCTGCCTCTGTAGAATAGAAGCGTCAAGAACGATCGAGAAAGAGGGAAGCGAAACACATATAAGGCCCGTAGAAGGAAGCATGAGGAGGGGAATTTTTGAACACACGTGAGAGACTGCGCACGACGTCTGAGGGTGTTCCACACAACAGGTCAGCCTCGTCGGCTGGCCTTATACCCAACTGCAACTTGAAAGTTAATAATTCGAGGCACATAAAATAACGTTGGACGTCGGAAGTCATTGAAGCATCGTCTTACAAAGGAAGCCTAATCGAAGTAAACCAGCCTCGCATCGGTGATCGTCATGAATAAACGCGCCGGAGATTCAACCAAGAGCATTCAACATCTGTGCATCGGGGTCGAACTCACAATCAACTGCAGCGGCAGTCGTCAACATTGCAAATGGCAAACAGTTAAGATCGCTCACCAACACTGCAAAGTTCAACGCATGAAACTACAATGAATCAGCTCACAACCGCTTCAAGGGATCAGCTGCCCGTAGAAAGAAGCGGGGGAGGGCACCACTGCAGCGAGGTAGCAAGAGATCAGCCTACGCCAGCAGCAAGCCTAAGCTGCGACGCGGAACATCAGCAGTGAGCAATAACATCGGCTGTGAACGACGTGGAACATCAGCAGTGAGCAACAGCATCGTCAGTGAATGTCCATCAGTGAATCATTTATTATCAAAAGTGCGAGTGTTTTATAGTTGTGAGAGCTCTTTAGGTGGTGATAGAAGTTCAATTTCAGATGTAGATCAGCACACAGATAAGTGCTTTTCAAATTTTCGCGAAGATTCATCTAATTTTATAGGCAGTCGATTTCCTGTGTTTATTTAGTCGAGGATCGACTTCCCGTTGTATGATTCGACACCGTGTCACAATTCCAGGTTAAATCGTGATGTGTTACTCTCGCAAATATTATGATTTGTGTTACTGTGGATGCGTGAATCGTTGTCAACGAGGGAGTATTTGTAACTTGAAGGCTCGGTAAGCAGCACATTTGTATGATGTCGTGTTTAAATATTGTGGTGGTAGAAACTTACGTATTTTTCATTGACGCCGCTGTACCATTTCAAATCATTTCGTTCCCATGCCTTGGGTGTTTATCCACGTGTTCATCTCAAAAATAAATGTGTTTTAATCTTTCAAATTCTTTTATTCTCCATGTCTGGCATACAGGTGTACGCAAGCATAAAGGATAATACTATAAAATGTGTACGGGGGTTGAGAGTCCCTCAGCGTCTGGGAAGGGGGTCCTAACCCACTCTCTTCTGTGAATCGCAACAGTGTCAGCACTAAGGGGATAGTAAGTTTCTCCAGTAGATCTTGAAGCAATGTGCGAGCATAATTGATTCATCTCTGGTTTGAATGGTATATTTATTTCCATATTGAAGAAGGTCATTGTTTGGTTGTAAGGTTGTGAAGAGCTGGTCATTTTTTCTAGTGCTGTTATGTTTAGTTCTTCGGGCCTTGTCATAAGCTAGGCCTAAAGTGAAAGTGAGAGACGATCGTCCGGGCACGTGGTTAGCAGTCAGTCAGTGATCGTTGAGACGTGGTGCCAGTCGGTCCTTGTGTGCGTTCGCAGTGAAGATTAACTAGTCGGTGAACTTCTATTATTTAACTAGATTAATATCAGATTTAAAGTTGTCGCGGTGAATTTAAAAGTTTAACTGCGGGGCATAGATGCTTGTTACCCAGCTTTTCATTCAATTCTATTCAAACAATAGAATTTTGCCTGGAAAATCAGCCTTGTGCCTGATTAAATAAACTAGGCACCAGGTTTGTCTCCCTCAGGCGTGACAATACTAATTACCTGGGTAATCTCCCTTAGGCGTGATTACAAGCTTTTATGACTAATAACCGGGCTAGTCATCCTCAGGTGTGACTAAATTTGTATTGATAAGCACCAGGTTTGTCTCCCTCAGGCGTGACAATTACTAATTACCTGGGTAATCTCCCTTGGGCGTGATTACAAGCTTCTATAACTATTGACCGGGTTAGTCATCCTCGGGTGTGACTAAAATTGTAATATTAAAGCACCAGGTTTGTCTCCCTTAGGCGTGACAATTATTGCTTACCTGGGTAATCTCCCTTAGGCGTGATTACAGCTTTAATTTAACCTGGTAAAACCTTTGTAATGGAAGTTTTATGCTCTTCTGCTGCTCTAGTTGTTTTTGAAAATAAGCTGGGTAACCGCATTGAAACTTTTAAATCGACCGACCAATCATTGGATGAATAGAAATGAACTTAGGTTTGATCAAGCTAAATTGTAGATCTAATATCTTAAGAAAAAAAAAAATTTCGTTTGAAAAATTATATTGTGTGTTACAGTGATTGAAGATAATCGTAATTAGAAAATTTACTGAAATGGCTTCTCTTGCGGACCTGGTTGGAGTTGACCCACCTGCAGAAAGTGAAACAAATTTGAGTGTGGCGGAAAAAGTAAAAATTAGTAAACGAAGTGAGAAGAATAAAGATAATTCTGTGTCCCAAGAGAGAAGAAAAAAGATGCTGAAATTTCTAAAAGTGACAAAGCTGGCTCTGCCGCGGGTCCCAGTCATGTAAAGAGTGCTGCGGGGAAAAGGAAGAATTTGGAGGGGAATGGAGATTTGGACAAGATCTGCGAAGTTATGATGGATGGGTTTGCCAAAATGAATGAAAATATTTCTAAATTAGGGAATTCTATAGCTCAGAATATAACTTCCGAAATTATGCCTATGTTCGAATTGTCTAATGAAGAGCAATGTTTTGAAGAGGATTCTCTGGAAATTGAACAAGAGAGTGTTGAGGAATCTCTTTTAAGCCAGATTGAGAGAGAATTTGACAACGCAGAATTAACTGGTCCCAATATTAATGATGAAGTTTCTTCATTGATCGCGTCGATGATTTCCAAATCTAGCTCTGAAAATTCTAAAAAACGAAGAGAAGAAACTCATGTGAGACCGGAAAATTGTTCCTTCTTAGAAGTTCCTAAGCTGAATCCGGAAGTTTTTAACTATTTACCCGCAAAAACTAAGCAACGGGAATGCGAGTTGCAGAAAATTCAAAAGAGCATCCTAATGAGTTTGACCCCAATTGGCAAATGCATGGAAAAAATCTTTGGAGCCATTAAAGAAGATTCTCAGGATAATCTTGATTTAACTCAGATTGTTAAAGACCTTTCAGATTCAGTTGCTTTTATTGGAACTGCTAATCTGGACCTGGTCAACTGCAGGAAGGAGGCTATGAAGCCTGATTTGCCTTCCAATTGGGCAAAGCTCTGTAAAAGGGAAGAATATTTTTCTGGCCTTTGGTTACTAGGAGAAAATTTCAGTCAGAAAGTGAAGGAAATTACGGAGTTGAATAAAATTTCCGCTCACATTGGGCAAGATAAGTTTTATAGAGGTAATTTTCAAAGCAGAAGCAGAGGAGCAAGTTCTAGATTTCCCAGTTTGAGAGCAAGGTGTAGCTCCACTGGAAGAAAAACGGGTAGATTTAGTCCTTACCAAGTTCAACGCTCGGGAAACGGTCGGCGCCCCTCCGGAGATGCTCGGAAGCAAAGGGGCAGAAATTATTAGAACAGGTTAGTTCTCCTGTAAAGACTTGTGGTTTCAATGCTGGCAATATTAAAAATTTTTCAAAGGTTTGGAGTACCTTAACGACAGATAAATTCATTATAGATCTTGTATCTGGTTGTGAAATTGAATTTTCTGATAAAGTGCCCTTGCGTGTAATCCCTCCTAAAGAAATAGAATTTTCGATGAACGAGTCCAAGCTTGTTGACGAGAAAATTAAAGAATTCCTTGAAACGGGGGTAATGGAACCTGCTGTTCATTCTGCTTTCCAGTTTGTGTCCAAAATATTTACGCGTCCGAAACGCGATGGTGGGATCAGAATAATTTTAGACCTTGCAGAATTAAATAAGTACGTAACTTACAAGAAATTTAAAATGGAGACTTTGCAAACCACTCTTGGTTTAATTGAGCAAGGAAATTTTCTGGCTTCGGTGGACTTGAAAAATGCATATTTTACTGTCCCTGTTGCTAATAGATTCAGGTGTTTTTTACGTTTCACCTGGATGAATCAGCTGTATCAGTTCGCGTGCTTACCGAATGGGCTCTCTTGTGCGCCCAGACTCTTCACGAAATTATTGAAGCCGGTTTTTGCTTCATTACGGTCTCGAGGGTTTCTGTCAACCTGGATGATTCACTGTTGATTGGTACTTCTTATCAGGAGTGTTTGATTAATGTCGCATCGACCATTGAACTTTTTGAGAGTCTTGGGTTTGTGATCAATCATGATAAGTCAAATTTAATCCCTTCTCGAAATATTCAATTCTTGGGGTTTCGTATCGATACAGTCAACATGAAAGTTTATTTGACGGACGAGAAAAAAGTGAAGATTTATAATCAGTCACTCGAGCTTCAGAATAAGTCTAGAATTAGCATTAGAGACTTGGCAATGTATATTGGATGCTTGGTGTCTTGCTTTCCTGGAGTGCAGTTTGGAGCTCTCAACTATAGGTCTCTTGAGCAGAACAAAAACTTTGGGCTAAAACTAAGTCGAGGTGAATTTGATGCTTCTGTTGAACTATCAGAAGACTCAAAAATTGATATAAGATGGTGGATTGAGAATGTGTTTAAATTTTTTTTTGTCCTATCAAGCATGAAGAGTTTAAAGTAGTGATATACACTGACGCGAGTTCAAGCGGATGGGGGTGTGCCGAGATGGTAATTGCGATGGTGGCCCATGGTCTGAGATTGATAGTTGCCTGCATATCAATGCACTTGTTATGAAAGCAATCTTGAATGGGCTATATAGTTCATGTAAAAATGAAAAGAATTGCCATATTCGAATTAAAAGCGATAACATGACAGCTATTCAATATATCAATCATATGGGAGGTTTGAGTTCCCTCATTTGCAACAAGATTTCGAAAGAAATATGGAATTGGGCTATTAGAGGCAATATTTGGATATCGGCAGAATTTATTCAAGGCTCGGAGAATGTGCTAGCGGATAAAGCTAGTAGGATATTTCATCATGCTACTGAATGGAGTATTCCTCAAGAAGTTTTCCATCAAATTACGGATTATTTAGGTGTCCCAAATATTGACCTCTTTGCATCGAAACTAAACTTCTTCTCCCCAAACATGTATTGAAACTCCCTTTCTCGGAGAATCATCATGCTCTCCATTCTCAGATGAGACTGATTGGAGGTCGCGTATCAGGGGATTGTGCGAAAAGAGAGGCTTTTCGGAAGACGTTACCAACACTATCATGTGCTCCTGGAGACCTTCAACCCATAAGCAGTACAAAACATATATTGGAAAGTGGATACGTTTCTGTATTTCAAGGAAAATTGATCCCCTTGAATACAATTTGAATTCTGTTCTGAATTTCTTGCAAAACTTGTTCAATAATGATGCAAGTTATAGCGCCGTCAATTCTGCGAGGTCGGCCTTATCAAACTTTATACTTCCGTTAAACGACATTAGTATCGGAGAGAACAAAATTGTGACGAGATTTATGAAAGGCATTTTCGAAAAATCTCCACTGAAGGCTAAATATGAAGTCATTTGGGACGCCAGTATTGTGCTGAATTATTTAAAAAACTTACATCCATTATGGGAGCTTGATCTTAAAACTCTAACGCACAAACTTGTTATGTTGCTGGCTCTCATTACGGCCCAGAGAGTACAAACTTTGTCTCTGTTAAAAATAGACAATATGAAACGGGGCGACTCTTCGATTTCATTTTTTATCAAAGGTCATTTGAAACATCACTCTCATCGGAATAATAGAAATAGAATAATAACTCTTAAATCATACAATGAACCTTCATTATGTGAATATAAAACTTTATCACAATATCTCGAACGCACCAAGAAGCTCCGTCAGGGAGAAAATCAGATGTTAATAAGTTATCAAGCTCCTCATGCTAAAATTGGTACAAGCACCATTAGTAGGTGGCTAAAGAAAGTTCTATATGAAAGTGGAGTGGATGTCGACTTCTATGGAGCACATAGTACCAGATCTGCCGCTGTTTCTAAAGTTTATAATGAAATTGGGAACATGGATAATGTACTCAACACTGCAGGATGGAAAAATTCTGTGACATTCGCCACTTTCTACAACAAGCCCATCACGACTGATGAATTTGCCGAAATTGTTCTAAGCTCGGGGCAAACATATAACTCGCTTTAAAATCTCACTTTAGGCCTAGCTTATGACAAGGCCCGAAGAATTAGACAGTTAAACGACACTTACCTGTAAGTGGATGTTTGACTTGAATTCTTCGGCGCCTTGTCATTGCGTGGCATAAAGTGCCCGCCCATGTTAATTTAAGAGAGTTATTAATTATCACCCATCCCTGCTATGCCACGCAATGGAGTTATTATTTGCCCCGGACTATTAACTTTGAAGACTGACTGCTAACCACGTGCCCGGACGATCGTCTCTCACTTTCACTTTATGCCACGCAATGACAAGGCGCCGAAGAATTCAAGTCAAACATCCACTAACAGGTAAGTGTCGTTTAACTGTCTAATTTTTGCTTATGTTTCATTTTTGTTTTCCGGTTTCTGGGAGCCATCATCACGATTGCGTTGGTCCTGATATTTCTTACTTTATGATGCAGCGACGTGCAGGAATGCTGGTCGTATGAAGCAGCGCTGGGAAAATATCGTAATTATCGTGCTCTTTGCCTTTGATATTGGAAAAGTTATATTTTTCCATTGAAATGGAGTTTCACTGTAAACGGCAGCTTACAGAAGCGCCATTCGAAATCGATCAAAGCAAAATATTTAGATACTTGAAAATTTTTTCGAATTCTGTATGACGATGAAAAAGCTACGATATTTTTTTGAGTATCGAAGGAAAAAGCGTTTTTGGCGTATTTATCACCTTCTACCTCTGAGCATTTTTATTAGAACTCATTCTATGCACGTTTTCAGAGGATGAAAATGCGGTATTATAGTATTTCTGGTCGAAATAAAATTATCGACTGGGCCTGTGATAATAATAAAGACGCTTTGAATTACGGGAAACCCTGACGCATCAAGCGGAGATTACCCCGATGTTCACCGAGGTCCTTGATCTCTGCACAGCTCGTCGTGCGGCCGATGTAAATCTTGCATCTAGCGGTGCGTTCGAGCAACACGGCCTGCACGTGAGAGCGATTTTCTCAGGTGTAGGCACTCTGCTTAGCCTCAGCCAGATTTGCTTTCATGGCAAAAATTCTCAATGTTCTATTGAAATATACAATTATAAAGAGCGCTCAGTATCTGCCAACCCTGCCGAGGCACTAACTGCCAAGGGCTCTTTATGGTCAATTTTATTTTGGGAAAGCCCAAAATTGAGAAACCCCGCCCAGAAAAAGGCCAATCTGGCAACGCTGCCCCACACAGGTCGCCCATCATCAGGTGTTCTTGCATCATGAGTCACGCAAGTGTTGCTGATGTGTAGCGACATCAGTTAATGTCCCGCTCGTGGTCGATGCCGCAGCTTGAGCAAATCCCGATATCTGAGATTTGCTGTTGGTTGGCACTGGCAGCAGATATTCGGTGTAGTGATGCTGTTGATCATGAGTATTTACCGTTAACTGTTTCTCCTTCTGGTTCGTTGTCAGACCCAGACCCACGGGATTTAGTTTGCTGCTGGTCCACCGTTATTTCCTGATGCTTGGATATTCTTGCGCAACTTGTGCTCGGGAATTACCTGCGGGGCCGGTAGAGAGCGGAGCTAAGAAATAGGATAATATGTGCAGAATATACAAGTTTGTGCGCATGAGGCCAAAGTTAGTGGTAGAGAATTTCTTTCTGCCATTTAATTTCCCTCAGGGGGATACAGCTATTATTTCTGTGAGCATTAGTACTCCCAGGGAGAAAATGCGAGGTCCCGAGCTGAGAGTTAAGTAGGGCTTTTTTTGTTTGAGCAAAATGTTTTTTGTTTTGTTAAGGACCATCTTTTTTCGGTTCACTGCTGCCCTATTTTTCAACCCCTTCTAATTTCTTCAACTTTTATCTTGTTTCATTGACTTCTTTCTCAACTTGGTATTTCTATGGACCATGTGCATAGATTTCGCATTCCCTTACCGTCATTCTAAATGTTGTCTTCCTCTTTCTTCTCTTTGTATCGCTTTCGTTGCGGATAAGGAAGCTTAAACTAACAGCTAATCTAATCACTGGCATTATTTTTTTACGGCTAAGTAGGACAAAGATCACAGTTAGTCTTGTATCTCGAAATGTTTGGGTAGATGACAGGAATTACCGTGCTAAGTAGAGACATTGTTAATCCAGCGAGAACTGCATTGAGAAAACTCGATCCTAGCCCTTTCTTCCTGGATACTAGAGGTTTTGAAAAAAGCGTTACCGAAGCGATAACCCAAATGATCTTTTTTCATTCGCTCATACGATGTGAAACGAGTCCCGAAGTTTAGTTCCATTCTCATTAGCGATGTGGTTAATGTAGCGGTTGCGCTAGTTCTTAGAATCATTTGATACAATATCAGCTGTTCAGCATGCATGTATTGGCAAATGCGTAAATGATTCGCACGGACCTGAAACGAGAAGTGCGCTCGTGTTACCGATGCAGATTTTCCAAAAATTGTTTACTTGTTCTTCCTCTTGGAAAGTGCATGAGTACGAGGAGAGGGCTGAAAGGGTGTTGTTCTTCCGAGTGTGTCAAAAGGGAATGAAGCTCTAACCGAGAGTTGATAGAATTCCCGAGCGTCTTTCAAACTGAGTTGCCTGTGGCATCTGTCCTGTGGGCCAATGGGCAGGTGGGTCTCCAAAATGTCGAGAACTTCCAACAGCGCTATTTTATACTTTTGGCTGTGTGAATTTACAGTGTGCATGGTTCAACTTTATGGCTTACGAGGCCGCACGCAGTGTTGTTTCCAGCTCTTCTTGGAGGCGACCGACGAGGGATGTTGTTGAGGTATTTCTGCTCGAGACCATGGGCATTTTCAGCTACTTCTATTTCTTATCTATGTTTTGTAAGTCGAGCTACATTGGCCAAAGCTCCTTTTTTGACGATGGGCGCTGCAATAATCGATAAAAATGAGGATGCATCGCTGTTGACCTTGAGTAATACCAATGGAAGAATGAGAGTAATAACTTATTAACTTTCAAACCTTTGATCTTAATCTTAGAAAAGCTGGACTTAATAAGTATATCTAAGGCCAGTGTGATGTTCATGACAAGTCAAATTTCAATTGGTTTTTGATTGTTTTGTCTTTAACTCATAGAAAAGATGTTTGATTCCGGACAACCTAGGCTGTTATATTGGTCTCCAGTAGAACTTATGATTGCTGCTATCTAGTTACTTGCTGTTCAGCGCGCTATTTTAGCAGGAGATAAGGCTACTCGATCAGTTCTTGATTGAGTGCTGATCTCCATGCAACCTATCATCAACTCGTTCATGAATTTTCATCAACTCGTTCATGAATTTTCATCAACTCGTTCATGAATTTTCATCAACTCGTTCATGAATTTTCATCAACTCGTTCATGAATTTTCATCAACTCGTTCATGAATTTTCATCAACTCATTCATAAATTTTCATCAGCTCCTTCATGAATTTTCATCAGCTCCTTCATGAATTTTCATCAACTCGTTCACGAAACGTATTCCCTTTAGGGGAGATTTCTAACGGACAGAATGCATTCAGAGTGTCTATACATCTCTTTTTGAATATCATGGGCTCTCCTCCATCGCAATACTCATGTTGCCAAAGTGTATGCATGAATACCTCACCGTTCAGGTATAACTGTGCTCGGCTTTGTGGGAAGGGTAGACTCACTTCGTTCTGTAATGGTATTCAATGCATGTGGCCTTGAATATGTATTGAACAGAGCAGTATGTATGCGTAAACTTGTTTTTCATCATTCCATCACATGTCGTAGCAACACCTGAAAGAAACGTGCGTGATGCCTCTGGCTTATAGCGCGCTTTTCATATTGGTTCTATAGTTGATTTTTTAATCTTTTATCTATATAATAGCCGCTTGTGTGTATGTATTAAGCTTTGCATGACTCATACATGGACAATTTTTCTTCTATTCATTCTCTTGGTAAAGGGACCCTGCTTTAATAGTATCGTACGTGTAATCGTTATCTCTTTTATAAGAATTAAGATCTTTGACGTCGTGTCGTCGTCGTTACTGAGACTCTTTTGTGCCTAAATTTTGCTTCCTAGCAGAGGGTAAAATTAAGTCTGTATGAAGCGGGTCAGACATCTCATTTAACATGGAAATTCCCAAAATTTCTGAGATGGTTCCTGAAGATTAGACATTTGTTCGCGTTATTTTGTGCTTGGGGAAAATAACTCCCATGAAAGAAGATCCCTGTGATAAACTTTGACCGCCTCATCATCGTAAACTGGATACAGCCCCAGCACTGAAGCTTGATAAGGAATATAAAGACGACGCGCTCGCCGTGATGCTGACGCAAGGGTGACTCGCCTTCCAATTTCGTTTGAGTTCTGGCTGGATGTGAGATGAGTTCTTGCTTCTAGGAGGCTGCGGTGATTTAGAAATTGAAGATAAGAATGTTACGGGACACAATTATAGATAGAGACGACGCAAGGGTCTGTTGGCAGGTCGCTTTCCAATATCATTTCCGTTCAGAATGAAAAGCTATCTCTCGTAGTTTCTCTGCAGCCCAAAAGCGATTTAGGGAAATGAAGTAAGCTTAAATGCACATCAGGATAAACTTGACATGTTTTGACCATATTTTTTTGTGACGTTTTGTACTCATTTTTACGTCTCTAAGGTATATTTATTACTCGGAAAAGCAAGTCTGTTTATAATCGAGAAAATTGAATTCCCAGGTAAATAACCCATATCAGTTTGCTCTTTTTGGCGACTGTTTCTATGCACCGTGTTCATCGATTCCGCGTTTCCTTAAGTTTGTATTAAATGGCGCTTTTTTCTTCTTTCTTTTACATGCAGCTTTGAAACTCCCTGTACTTCATTAGTGAGGCCTAGCAGGTCTCTTGTGGTGCTGCTGCTGCTGCTGCTGCTGCTGCAGCTGCCACTGCCACTGGTACTAGTGCATGCTAGAGCTGTTACTGCTGCTGGTGATGATGCTGCTGCTGTTACTGCTGTTGGTGGTGATGCTGCTGCTGTTACTGCTGTTGGTGGTGGTGCTGCTGGTGCTGCTGTGGCACTAATTCTGCATCATAATGCTCAACTAAGTCGAGCTCGGTGGTCGTGCCGTTATATAATGGTGTTTTGACTGTCGTGTTATTCCATGGATAGAAATTTTGGTAGCATTCTTGAACGCAGCGGAATTGGTGGCTTATAGTTTCCATGGATTCATGATGCTAATTGTTCGGTATTCATCACCACAGTTTGATTTTTAGTATGTCTCTCATACTTGTCTTCCGGTCAGGTCTTATCAAATTTGTTTTTCCGCGTAGGTCTTTTTAAATGTCTTTTCAAAGGAGTCTCTCAAATGTATTACAAGTGTGTTTTTAAACTTTGTCGGTTTAGACGAGTCTCTCGAAAAGTTCTCTGATATCATCTGAAACAGGCCGTTTAAATGAGTTTCTCATCCTGCTCATTGAAGTTATCCATCGCGCGGGCTTTTGAGCTTGACTTTCAGAGGCTTTACAAATGGCTACCTTGAAGAAGCCTCTCATATTAATTTAGGTTAGCCCAAATAAGCTGAAATAATTTACTCAGTTGAACAGAAGCTAGTCTGATGTTAAACAAAGCTTTCATGCAGTGCCTAGGCTTAATTCCTTTTTAAGCTTTCGTGGGTCAGTTTAAACTTTAATCCATTTATACACAAAGTATTCGTAGTGAATCTCGTAGTATAGAACACTAACAACGGTATTTTTTGATCAACGTACATCCGCATTCCCCTTTTTGCACAATTTGCAGTCCAATAATTTGTTGCTTTTTAGTGTGCATGTAATCGTTGGAAATTATTTAGGTTGGCATGGGAATCAACCTCCGATCACATGTAGAGCTGATGTATTTTTTAAAGTGTCAACGAACTAAACTGTGTTGCTCAGTTTGATTTTAAATTAGTTTCATTTTCAGTCTGGCCCTGCGTACTGCGAACGAAGTGCGTGGGAGTGCGAACAGCCCACTTCTTGTCTCCTCGATTGATTATATCGTCTATGGGGGAAATGCGCCTTTGTTTACTTCGGAGAGGTGAAGGCACGCGTTGTTTACGTCCTGTCTCCGTGCAGCTCGCGATGCTGCAGGAATACTGCCAATTTTTTGTGGAGGGCATAATTTTCGATTTTTTATTGGAATTTTGACAATATAGATCACTCGGCATTTGATTACTCTACTGAGCTAGCAAATGTTAAGAGGTCTTCATGGTTAAATTTAATTTGAAAAAACTGAAACATTCGGATTTTGGCCCGAATGAATGCCAAACTGGCAACTGTGAACTAAAGGACAAGAAGTTATGCGTCGCTCGGGCTAAAGCGTGCGTCGTCTTGGCAGTGCAATCCACTGCTCGCCCGCTGTACAACACAGCGATGTACATTGCTCGTGTTGTTGTTGTTCTGCGTTCCTACACTATCAAACCTTTATTACTTCAGTAACTAGCCATTGTTCTTTCAAGGTTAGTTTGTATCATTTCAAGTTGGGCACACATGTATCTTCTCTTTGCTCATTCATGTATATGTTGAAAAATATTCGTACGGATATCTGCTTTTTTGAAAGTCTACTTAATATATAATAAACCTATTTAATTTTTGTTTCAAGTTTATTCAGCTCAACTTTTTGACCTCGGTTTACTTAGCGTGCATTTTTTCTGTTGCGTTCTTCCTGGGGATACAACTATGCATAGTACCTGAGAATTATTATTGCTTCCAGCAAGAAAGCGTAAGGTCCCGACCTGAGAGTAAGGTAGGTCTTCATTTTGTTCAAGCAGAAAATATTTTTTGTTTTGTTAAGAAGCACATTTTTCTGTTCACTGCTGTCCAGTTTTTGAGCATATATGACTTCAGCACGTAGTTTTTGTTTTGTTAAGGACCATGTTTTTGGTTCACTTGATGTCCAGTTTTTGAGCATATATAACTTCAGCACGTAGTGTTTGTTTTGTTAAGGACCATGTTTTTGGTTTACTTGATGTCCAGTTTTGAGCATATATAACTTCAGCACGTAGTGTTTGTTTTGTTAAGGACCATGTTTTTGGTTCACTTGATGTCCAGTTTTTGAGCATATATAACTTCAGCATGTAGTGTTTGTTTTGTTAAAGACCATGTTTTTGGTTCACTGCTGTCCAGTTTTTGAGCATATATAACTTTAGCATGTAGTGTTTGTTTTGTTAAGGACCATGTTTTTGGTTCACTTGATGTCCAGTTTTTAAGTACCTATTACTTCAATTTATCTTGTTTCATAAACTTCTATTGTAACATGCTGTTTCTATGCGCAGGGGATTTTGTGCGAGATTATATTTCGTCCATAGACTCCGAGTTCCCACCACTCCATACTAATTCCTAAACGGTGCCTTCATCCTTCCTCTCTTTCGAAAACCTTAATAGGGGTTAGGGAGGCCCAAACTAATTGATTTAATCTAATCCTTTCGGTTTTATTTCGAGTCCTTCTTGGTTTTTGTTCGATAAGTACATTCTGATTTTAAATATATTATTTGCTCTCATGTTTATTAAACTTCCATCACCATGTCCCATGCCCCACAGCTCATGGAGAAGGATTTATTGCATCTCAGCATACATTAAAATGACTCGCTGAAAAATCGGTTTCCATTACGTTTTGGTGCTTCTATTCAAGTACACTTGCAAATCGACTCTGCTCAACGGTCAGTCCCGCATAAAAGCCCCTTACAATCTTCGTGTGTGGTTGCCCGCAGATTAGATAACGAATGGCGAGTTTATTCGATCTCTGTGCTTCAATTGAAGATGATTTGACGTGGCTGGCTCTCGTGAGGCATTTTTGTGACCCCTCACTGCTGGTGAACGTAGTTCACACAGCGATACACGTGCGGACATTTTACGAGCGTCGAGTTCTTTACTGGGTCACATTATTTTTATTTTTTCTTGTTGGTGCTCTGTGAACGTGAGCTCAATGAAATCTACGATGAAAATCTGAAGTGAGCTCAATGAAATCTACTTGGTTTTATTTTTCCATCATAACAAAATGTTTCCATTTATATATATATCGCACCACATAGTTGTTTGTTCGTCAAAATCTGCTGTGCTACGCTCTTTCTTAGGTTTATTCAACACTTTATGTATCTATTTCCATTTTTATACCGCGTCAAGTATTAGATGCTCTTAATTTTTGCTACGCTTTTTTATTTCATTTCTTGTTCTCACTCAACGTATCATGTTCTGTTCGAATTGCATGAAATACGACAGCATGAGTAATTATATTTTAGCGACGCATGATATGCCTCGTTCTCAATTTCATATGCTGAATAAATTCGTTCGAGTCCTCAGTTGTCTTGTGCTGTCAAATATCAGCTTCTCATTTAATTGTTGTTGCTTTTCGTACATGTCGTGTTTACACAGTCCGATTCTGTGATGAAATTTGGACGTCTCGAATATTTTTGACCAACATGGTGCAAAATTTTGTGTTAACTTTTTCTGAGCCAAATGTCTACCTCGTTAGAAATAAAATTTCAAACTATTATTGTAATACTGGAAATCAATGGCTAAAATATTTAAGAAGCAAATCGATTCCATGATTTTTTGGAATTTATTGTTCATTATATTGTTGGAATATACCTTTGTTTTATTGGGATATGCTTTTATGTCTAAATTTTTGGGATAAGTTGTGCATATTTACTACAGTGTTTTTTTTTGTTTGAACTAAATTGTGAGTTTATAAATTGTGTTCAGGCGCATTCCAGCGGTACAGATGGGTCGCTCCAACATGTGTGTTGTAGGCCTGAATGTTTGGATTCAACATAAGTTTATGTATCGTGTGAGCGAAGTTGTGAACTCGAGTCTGGGGCTAATGTTTGCTTTGTAATCCGACCTTGAGAGCCCGAACAGAGGGGCAGTGTGTGTGTAACCGCATGGGCAAAATTTATTGCTGACCCATAGGCCCAGTCCAGTGTAGAGTCGTGGGAAGCTTCGTTCGCCGAACACTTTGGGTAAGAGGAAAAACCACGAGGGGATGACAGTTACAAACCGCTGTACTTAAAATACAGAGTAACCATAGCAAAGATTTCTGACTTCAAGATTGACTCATAAAAGAGGGCGGGATAAGTCGCGTTCTTGTCACAGCGAATAAGGAGCTGGCGAGCGCCAGTACAGCCAATGGAATGGGGTAGGCGTGTGTTTTGGAGTGCGGGAGAAGTACGATTGGTCATGTATTGGGAAAGAGGGCAGCCCTCAAAGAACACTCTGGGTAGCGTGGGGAACAAAAGTTAGTAAGTTTTTGCGAGCCTTTCGATAAGGTGCGTCGTGACTAGGTGTTAACTTTAAATGTCATACTCTGAAAAATAAATGAGAAGTGAAACTTGTTAAGATATATTTTTGAATCAATAGATTACAATTTTACATCTACTTTTGCAGAAGGGCGAAGGATGTCCCGTACCGTGGAGGTCGTTTAAAAGAAAAAAAATTTTAGTTGCTTCGCCGGGCGGGTGAGACTCGTTCTTTTGTTACGGTAGATACCGTTGGAAGCAATAGGTTCATATAATGGAAAAGAAAATTTGTGCAGTGGAATTAAATTTGGAATATGTACATATATATATATATACTCGTATATGAGAAAAATTGTAGAATCAAAGTAATCGGCAAATTTTTGTTGTCCTGCAGGAGGGCGGTTTTTGTTTGCAAGTTCGGTCTCTTCATAAAACGTCGAAAGACATCATCTCCACTGTGTATGAAACAGGGATTTGAACTGAAGCTGCTCTTGGGCGAATGAATTGATGAGCCGAGGCTAATAACCATCTACTGTGCCGTTGGAGTGCGCCCCCGACAGTTAGGCATTATTTTTATGTGTTCGGTGTGTAGTTAATTTAAAGAATTTGACCGGTCAATTAGGTAGAGCAGCACTTGTCAACTTGTATAACTTACAGTTCCAGTAATTCACGGTTAATGTTTTGTAGGAGGGTGTTAAATTTTAAAAATTTCTTTAGCATTTCACTGGCGTTTGATAAACCCGTTAACGCCAGCATCACATCTAGCCGAGGCAGAGGCGTATAAAAAACGCGCTTTTGTAAGTGGTTGACTGCCCGCTGGTGAGTACCGCCCTTGTTTTTGTATTTTTTTTGATACGTATGCATTTTGCCTGTAATTTATGGTGTTTTTGGTATTTCATGGAGGTGTGCCAATTCCTCAATACCGAGAACCTGATTTCCTAACTAAAGCAATTTAGTAAGGAGGCGGGACCATATCTCGTGACAGCAGTTTTTAACATGGTACCTCTGAAATATGGCGAGCAGTTACTTTCTCCACATATTTGAAATTTGGCTTTATTTATAGAAATAAGCAATATTTTACCGATCTAGCATTTTCTGTACATTCCTCATCGAAGTCCCTTCGGGGGAAACTGCTATTGTCTCCATGAGAATTAGTGTTCCCAGGAGGAAGAATCAAGATACGGAGCTGAAGATTGAATGGGCCTTCCTTTTGTTGAAATAGAAGTGTGTGTTTCGTTATTGAACAGTTTTTTTGGTATCCTGCTGTATCACTTTCTGGCTAAGAGTTTTTGTCTTGTTAGATGAATTTCGTTCAATATTGCTGATGTTGTGCATTGGGTGTGGGGATACACCTTGTGCATAGAACATTCATTTTATTCCATACTAAATGTAACCTTCCTCTTCCCTCTCTTAGAAACACCTTTGTTGGATTTCAGAGAGATTTAAACTAACTTATAAACTAATCTAGCCACGTAGAAGTTCCATCGGAAATAATGCTTCTGTGACTGTTAATTATTGTAAGTACCCTATTTAGCTATTTTTTTCGTTCATGTGAGAACGAAGAAAGTTTTTTGGGTTCTTTCAGAAAGGAGGCTCGCATTTCTGATGAAAACGAAATATCATCCGGTCGGCGTGGTTCTTTTGTTAATTACTTCACAAGTCACCGTGATCGAGTGGTTAAGAACGCGCACCTTTCACGGGAAGGTGTCGGCAGTTCGAACTCCGGCAGTGCCGCCCAGGGATTCTCCCCGTTGGGAAAAGGAAGAACACCTACAATTCCCCAATGAAATAGGAAATGGGTACCAACATGACCGGAGGTAACCGTCTTTGCGTCCTGATGTTAGTAGTAAGGATTTTCAAAGACAATGTACAAGATATGTATGAGGCTGGATTGGAATTAAACTTTTTTTTTGTAATATTTATGATCCTCTGCTTCGTGCATGGGACAACTCATTCATTTTTCCGAAAACAGCATCTCAAATTTCCAACCAATGCTCGGTCGAAAATGCAAATAAGAAACGGCGAATGTTCGTACGTACTCATGTAAATAGTGTGTGTGTATTTTTAAAATGTAATCATCTAAGTACCGATTTAGCACGCTGCTTGCGATACGACCCACCGATGGGTCGTGCTTAAGTTCTTCATGCTGTGAAACGACCCATCGGTGGGTCGTTTGAATAATTTTAACTCTCTTTTAAAATTAATGATATTTGATGGACCCAGTTGATGTTTGGTATTTATAAATTTGCCAACAATTTTTCACTGTAAATTTGGGTTGAATATCCAAGGTCAGTTGAACCCATCGCAGTCAAGGTGTTGAGGCACCTGCGTGTCTATACTCTCCATTGCGCGCGAAGAGATTCGTAACTTCATGTTCCATTCAGAAGCGTGGATGTGAGCGAATCAACTTGTCCCTCGCTAAGCAATTTTCTTCGCCTCCGTTTATTCCGATTCATTCCTTAAAGACCTAGAAGCCCTGCCGTTGACAGTACAATTGACCTTGCCCTAGATAGCCTGTAGTTTGGTCGGACTTAGTGTTAAATAAAGCAGCTCTTCCTATCGCTATCATGCGCGCAAAGACCCGACACAGCTCGTGACGTAACGTGATCTCATGACCGATCTTTCCTTCACGTTTTTGCCCCCAAGGCACATTTTTTCGGCCAATTTTATTCCTAATCATGTCAGGGAATTGGGTTCTGTTCTTGACACGTTTTCTTTTACTGACCTGAACCGCGAAAGTTTGAGAGTATTTTCATTTTGTGTGCCACGTAGTTCTCAATTTTTTCAATAAAGGTTTCCATGATTATCTGTATTTCATGTTCAATTGTAAATTTCATTGAATGTATTCATGTATTCTAAGGCTGTACTGGTAGCAGCGTTAGAGTTGTCGAAATGACTTCTGGATGCTGAATCCATTGACATGTTGAACTTAACTTGGTTTGTTGTATTTGTGTCTCTGTGGTTATTTTTTCTCCAAGGCTTTGACGAATGCTATTCTTACGTGGAAATTCAGTCTGTTGCTCCCGTTTTAAATATTGACTGGCCTTTCCCTTGTCAGTCGTTTATTGATCGTATCCTCTTCTGCTTGGACTGCTTCCCTTGAGCTCAATAAGCCTATCGCTGCACACTGTCTAGTCGTACACAAGAGCTATGTTAATAGCGTCCGCATTTCTACTGCACCGACGTAAGATGTCGCTAAACGTCGCTTGCTCTTTTTACGGCCGTCGCAGGTCTTGCTATATTTTACTTGCAAATCTGATCGTTGGATTGCGAACGCATTGCTGAACTATTTTTTTGTCTTTAGATTAAGCCAAACGGTCCTAATAGTATGTTCACAAACTGAAAGTATATTCTTTACTCATTGTTTCAACGTTTTTATTCACGGATCATGCCCAAAGCAGTTCGAAATTTACATTGTGCTCTGGTTTGGTCAAATATCATCCAGTTGCTTGACGGCTTTTACGAACAACACCACCTTGCCATTGCTCGTGTTGACTATCCGCTAGAATTATTTTATGTAAGAGTATAGGTAAAATTTTAAATTATGTGTATTTTTTCCTTAGTTTTCGGCACTCATGATTTAAAAGCCATATGTAAAATTTCCCAAAAACGGATGCTTGTTATTGTACAGAGTTTGTTTTCCGTCCACAGACTTGCTCGCGTTTCTAGGTCAAATAGTAGTAACCTTGGTAGACCAAGTCTGTACTTCAATGAACTACTCATGGATTTATAAGCGCAAAATTGAATGGATTGGCAACAGAAAAGCCTTGGACTGAAAATTTGGAGCAGAGCAGGTGTTAGAAACACGATTCATCCTCGGTATGCGCGATAAATCCCCTTCGTATCGCAAATGATGTTGACTTCACATCACGTAATATTGGTACAAAGCTACGTTGAGGCATTTCATGAATATCATGTACATTAGCTTGACTGTGTTTCAATGCAAGCTATTATTGGAGGGTTGCCAACAAATAATAAAAGGGAACAATGTGTAAAATTGAAATTAGATCATTCTATTGTACGGAATTGCTTGCATTTCACTCTCTTTTTTTGTTCTTGTTGTTCAAGAGTTGTTTGAGTACATTTTTGTCTCGAGCGTTGCTTTTCCGCGTCATTTGTTTGAATAAAATCAGTCGACAAGGTCATAGGGCTCCAAGTATAGCATTTTATTGCTACGCAACCTAATATAATTCTTCACGAAATGGCACATTTTTCTTAAGGATTTATTTTTGATTTACTTCTGAACGAAATATACGTTTCAATGCACTTCATGTGACAACGCAACAAACTCTAACTCTAAAAATACAGCTGAAGATGGAAATGAAATACTCCGTCGAGCAAAATTATCTTAGATTGCGTAAGGAATTCACCTGTTGTAAGAAGAAAATGCACAAATAATATTTGCGCGGAAAAAGTTTCATGAAATCGGCTCTAGTATACTGACATTAGTATAACTGAAGAAAAAAAAATGGACTACATTTCTCTCCAAATCTTGTACCCTTTAAGCACCATGTACTCTCACGCCATTCTCTCAGTAGTGCATGTTCTGACGCATGGTAAGACACATTAATGAAGCCACGAGCGATCTTGTAGTTATTCCAATTACCTGTATGAGGAGGCTTTCTTTGATGACCTTCTCGCTCAAGTGCTTTGACGTCCTATCCCTATATTTCTTGCAGCAATCAAGCCGTTCTTCTTCATAGCCTGCGTGAGCATGCAGATGCTTTTGGCGAATGGACTTTTCTGGGCGTCCTGTAGCCGACGTTAATCCTTCACACAGCAGTGTTTGCAAGAAGAGCTATGATGACTCACATCGAGATCGATGAGTATAATGGGAGAATTTCGCACTATTCATCGTTTCAGGATTTCGTCCGTCCGAATAAAAGTTTTTCAAGAGGCCGGCTTCCTGGTTGTGGTGCGGGAATGTATGCTGTGGCTGCATTTTCAGATTGTAAAAGACCACCCTCACCATCTGCATGCCTTCGGTCACATGTGTTGAATGCATTGCTGAATCTGGATGAGGGGTCTAGTACAACAGAATCCGTTGAAAGTGAGGTGTATCCATCCCACTGTAAAGCGAACCATGAGGCATACGAGTTGCTGGGGTGAAAGCAAAACGAGGCACTGGAAATTAACAAGTAGAATGTTCCTTCTCACCGATCTCAGCTCACTGACTCGTGGTGTGTAGGGAAACATTTGATTGTGTAGCAAAGACTACGTCTACGTTAGCTCACTTAGTTTTCCCCATTTCGAGAACACGAGTGATATATGCATAATGAATAGCTTTCATTTATTGTTTTCGATTTGAAGGTACATGTATTTTTGCACCCGATATGAAATGGATTCACGCACCTTGAATAAAAATTATCCCCGATGCGTACTGACATCGTTGGAATATTTTTGCAAGCTTTCATGTCGTTTTTTGATTGTTAAGCCTTTTAAATTCATTGTACGTGCTGTGAGTGGAAGAGTAAAGACATTTCTTTGCCTATTCACCGTTGCTAGCATAGCGTCACCTGCTCTTGGGTCAAGGAAGAAGCGACAGCTGATGCGCAGTAGTTTCGAATTCGGTTCCACTGTTTCAGCGCTTCTATGCAGGTTGCAAATTTTATGACTCGAGTGATATAAGTCATTCCAATTTAGCTTTTTAATAAATCCTGCAAAACACTTTAGTTTTTTTGAGGATGATTTTCTTCCTCGATAATTCAGTTGCGTCGTTACACCCGACGAGCTCCGCTGTGAGGAAAAAAATGAACGATAAATTGCTCTAATTCATTCCGGTCACTTCGAGTCCAAATCGCCAGCGGTTCCTGTAAAATAGCTGTAGCCAGGAACTAGGTTTTGTTATGAAATATGAAATTAGAGGAAAATCATTAAAATTCTGTTAGTAGACATATGAAATCTGAATCGGCCTATTATCTTGTAAAATGTTTTTATATAATGGACCCTAGTAGGTGGATGCGACGTAACACATTTGATAGTCAGGTCAATGGCATAACAATTAAGGGAAAAACGACCAATTTTCTTCATTAATTAGTCTATTCTCAGTAGAAACAACTTGAAACCAAAGGTCAGGCGTTTAAAACTCAAAAGGCTTTAATACGAAGAAAGTGATGACGCCAAGCGGTTGCTGGTATTCCCAATCTTATTTACTTGTCTAATGTCAAGAGTCTTCAAGTCATTTACTTGTCTAATGTCAAGAGTCTTATCGTCAACTGAATGGGTATCGTAACATTCGCGGTGCACGAGAAACATCTGCATGACAACGCGATAATTGCAAGTTAGCTGTGCTTCAAGGTAGCAAGTTGTCTGTGTGGGTCATTGCCTACGTGTTTTTATTTTGAACGTAATTGAAGGCCGTGGTCGTGTGCTTGTTAGGTTTACAGCGGGCTCGTAAAATCCCCGTAGCTGGCGAATGCCAAAGGGAATAGAAATAACGTCGACTTTCTTCCTTGTTCGAAAAATGAATGAAAGAAAGTACTGCGACTTGTTTTTCGGTGTCTAGGGACATCGATGGTGTATCTAACACCGCTCGGTGATGATATAAGTTTAGGTAATTGAGCTCGTTCTCATTCCTCCACTTTCTGGGATGGCTGTAAAATATTGCTCGCAAACTGCGGACGAAGATTGTCCGTATTCATGTTGTGGTCAATATTTACTGAGATAAAGTCTTGCAATGAAACAGATACCGTGATACTGGAGTTGTATAAGGTGGAGTACATTCATTCAAATTATATATCTACTAGTAAAATTACGCCTACGGGTGGATGGAAGCCAAGTTGGAGAGGTACAAAGTTGAGTTGATGCTTTTAAATGTTCCTTATGATATAATTATGACTAGGGGCACGAGTACAGTTGCAGTGGTAAAAGGTCAAACTGATATGTTCAATTTTTGGGTCTAAGAACTCCCAAGAACCTAGTTAGTGAGGGAAGTACAAATTACTTGACAACTTTAGTCTGCTCGTGAATCTTTGAATCTGAATTCTAACTTCGACGTGAAAGAAAGACGTGCGATGATAATGCAACTCCTTGGCAGTTCTGCTTGCTTGCTGGGAATCATTTTACGTCCTAAAAAAATTATATTTAACCGAAGAATCAAGCTATTCCTTGTTGCCTTGGCTGTTATGTGTATTTCCTCACGTTTTCCTTTTTTTTAGTATGCTTTCTTACCCGTAATCGACGTACAGTGCAACCGAGAACTGAATCAGTATTTGTATATATTGTTATATTGTCTGCCCCATTCATATGATTTCGGCGTTTTTTATGTTAGTACTGCTACTGCTGAAACTAAGTGAGGAGTCAGTCGTACTTGTTGTATTGATACATATAGCAAATCGTATTTTTATTCGGCCAGCTATGTCACGTGTTATACGGCAAAAAATCACACAGAATCTCGCTCAACTTCTTATCTTGAAACTGATTTTATTGTTTGCGTTAGTCCGTTATGAATGAGATAACCTAAGGTAATAATACCCGTCGTGTGTTTATTTATATATTTGTTTGGTGTCCGCTTCTTAAGAAACATATAGGATGCCTGAGTGTGCGGTATCATGGATACCGAATTCCTCAGTGTAACATTGAAGGATGGCCCTTTCATGCATTGATATGTTTCACATTTTATTAGGATAGGTTTTCTTAGAACAGGAAAGGTTATGATAGCTCAAGTTAGCATAGGGTAAGTAATATTGACGGACTTTTTTCATTAGTGTAGATTAGGATATGTTAGGTAATATTGACAGAATTTTTTCACGGGTCTACCTAGCTTAATGATGACATTGTCAGTGGAATTTCCACGGGTTCTGTTACTACCTAATAATGCCCTTGGTTTATTTGTTTGGAGTCCGCTCCTTCCATTATTGTATCACGCTCATAAGGATAGTTGTAATGACCGTCTCTGTGATACGATTTCACCAGTGCACAAGTACAAAAATATTTTTTACCACGGGTATTGTAAGGATGGAAATATCTGTTTTTCATCCACATCTGAAAAATTCCTTCAAGAAAGGTATGGAATCCCGTCATTTTTGGTGGACCGTGCACACTAGTTTTGTAAATATTTGTGTAGAATGTGTCGTTTTATTTGACACCATTCGTGATTAACAGATGCTGTTGATTTGCTCCTGGGCGTCCGAAATAATACTTTCGGAGCGGTCGTTTCGACACATTGCTACACCTAACGCTCCTAAAATTTTGTAATTTCAGAAATATTCTGAAACACACTGTGTGGAACTTGTTATACAAAAGGTAGCTTCATTTTACTGCGCAAAATGTGAGCAGCAGCTGCAAAGCTGGAGCACTCGCACCAATTACATCTTTTACACTTGTAGCTCTATTTAAATTGGCTCTTGACATAACCTTGGTCTACTTAAACCATATTCTACCGATGCAGCTCTTGAAATAAACCCTTTTAAATATTTACTATGGTCTGTTGTGCATACTCTGCAGCAATAACTTTACTGCACGCCCTGTAGAGCAAGCCATAACTCGAGAGCAACATATTCATTGCAGTCGAGAACCTCGTGACGCGCAATACGTGCAGGTGACCTACTGACGTTCGGACAATTTTGCACCTCGCATGATGCCAGAGATCATCTTGCCTTGTTGCTATTATTGTACACCTGGGATATATATAAACGCTCATCTTGCGATGCGGGGCAAGTAGATTCGATCAAAGCTCAAAGCGTGATGCTCGTGGGTGACGTGAGAGGTATATAATACACGTGGCATTGACGGAACAATTTGAAGGCCAGGCCTGTTTTGAGCGCGACGGACTTGCGTGAAGTTGGGCTGTGCTACTCCCGTGGTTTTACTTATTTAGTGAACTGAATACGAGTATTAAAGCATTGAGCAGCTGCAATTCTAAGGGAATGGTTTCCGAGATTTCAACTCGACTGACATTGTAGTTTTAAGATATAAATTCTATGAGGTTCAAAACAAATTGCGATTGAAATTTTGAATTTCTTTTCCATCAATTGCATAAGTTTATTGAAATACAGTTCATGACCGATGAATTACACAACAACTGGGACCATTGTTGGCCGTAATTTACCTTAGCGAACAGCTTTGTAAAAATGCGAATAAGAGCTTGAATGTGAAAAGAGCCTCCTAAAAAAAAAAAGAATACGGAGCCCAAATTCAAATTATGTTCTTGAGCATCTATCGAAATATTTTGTTACAGCAAGGATTTATCTTTTCCCATTATTTCACTTGTGGAAGTATTCTATATCCATTCTTAATTTTTCACTAAAATTCTATCTTTGTTGCGCATGCTATAACGATTTTTTTAAGCAGGTGGTAAAAATTTACTCGCGCAAATTAACGGCATGCAAAGGTATAATGATGGTGAAATTGCAAGCATTAACACTGTGACTGCGACGTGAGCCACCGGTGGTCACTGAGGGAGTTTTCGTAATGCTGCTGACCGACCAATAGTCACGAACTCAGTTTTCACAAATTCTCAATCAGAACTAAATGAAGGCACGATCCAGTTAATGTTTGCCATTTTCAACCTTGCTTATTACTCTTGATTTTAAATTTTAAGTTGAATATTAAACTTCAGTTTTACCTGCCGTAGTCAAAGCGGTGAGAAATCTCAATTACGCTGTAGTTTTATTGATAAATTGGAATCAGTGGAATAAAATTGACGTCCTGTTTATGAAAAATTAGAGCGAATGCTACTTGCCGCGTTTTGCTACGCACGTTTTTAAAGCTTTCTTTATTTCTCTCATGACTCGTTTGATCAACAGTAAATCTCTTCAGACTCTTCTTCCTCCTTTCATTTTATTAATAAGTTTATTCTTAACTCCTCCTACTGAATGTGATGAATTTTGACGTTTGGTGGAATATACTTGATCTTTTGTATACCCATTTGAAGAGGTCGCATGGCGTTAGTTGAGTTAGGCGATCTTGGGGACCACTCGATTGCGTGTTTCGTTGTCAGTTCCTCCATTTTAATTTGACTAACAAAATGACGATAGAAAGAAAGATGCCCTTGCAATGGTTATTGTTATAAACTTACATTGAATTGTGTTCATTTTTCGTTGGAACATATTGTTCAATACAACGAAAATATTGTATAGTCGTGCAGTAGTGTTTTTCCCCTTCTTGCATTAGGCTGTTTCGTCAAGTGTACATGATACATAGTGTGGACAATCGCTGCAGCATTTTTGTAATGTTCAGTCACAGAAACATTTGTTTATGACGATTAGGTAGTTCATTCCAGTGTTCAGAACGGTTACATTTTCAGAATATCCAGCTATTTCAAAACTCAGTTTTCTCACTGTGTAAAACATGGAACCTACTTTCATGTGAGCATTTTAATAATTCAATCGTTATGTGGATCTTCATTTCTGACCACAATCGTCATAACTGTTGCTGAAAAAGAGTTCGTTGATTTCTGAAACCTTTCAAACACGGACGATAAATTTTACTTCTTACATTTTTGTAGCCACACGCACGGCTACAAGCAGTGCAATCTATACGCCGTGGTAAGCAACATGCCAGGCGAGTCTGATGGCACAACACCGGCTCATTTGTTGACTAATACCAACAATATGTTCCTACTGATGACAGCGCTATCGCCATACTGTGCTGGTGTTGCGTTCTTCACAACACGCCGCTTGCAAGTTATGAGGAAACAGGAAGATTGCTGAGCATTCAATTGCAAGGAAGTTATCAACTGAAAATACCATTTTTTGAGCGTAAATACTCTTAGGAAAGCTTATATACTAGTTTTGTTAATTTCCTTCCCCTAATTTTTTTCTTAAACTTTTAGCTTATCTCATGAATTTCTTTCAATTTAGCTGTTTTCGTGCGCATCGTGTGGAAGCTGGTCTAAAACGAAAGAGGGTCGGACATTTATTCCTTTTGGAAAAAGTACGTCATTCATTGTTTGCAATGATGACGCATAACTAGAATACGTTGTCGAGGAAATTAGTATCTTCCTTGGAATATCAAATTGGTGCGAGCACCTACCTTCAATTGCCCTATTTCATCGCCAATTCCATCTCATCGGTTATTTCATCGACGCTTCTCGTGAAGTGAGACTCCCGTGCTCGTGAGTGCGAGAAGCTTCACGTGTTAATTAAGAGTTGCGGGTTGAACACGGTAACTGCGGCGTGTAAAACTCAAGTTGAATGTTCAACTTACATTATCGTTAATTGAACAGATCAATTTGAAAATAACAAACATTTGATAGATTGGATCTTCATTTCGTGTTTGAAAAGTATTTATGAAAATTGACTTTGTTACTGCTAGTCGGTCAGTAGCATTACAAAAATCCTCTCAGTGACCATGGGTGTGTCACGTGGCAGTCGAAGTGTTAACACCTTGACTACGATTGTGCGGTTGCTACGGTCAGTTTGGTTAGGCTAGAAGAAGTCGTTTTGAGAAACCGGCTTTTCTGCTCTAATACATTTTTAACCTTTTTAAAAAGTATAAAGAAAACCATCAAACCATAATATGTTACCTTTTACTCTAAAATTCCCTCAGGGGGATACAATTATTGTATCTATGGGAATTAGCGCTCCCATGGGGGACAATGTGAGGGCCCGAGCTGAAAGTTAGGTAGGCCTTCTTTTTGTTGAAATAAAATGTTTTTGTTTTGTTAAAGATAACCTTTTTTTCGGTTCACTGATGTCCTGTTTTTCAGCACCTACTACTTTCTTCTTCAACTTTTTCTTGTTTCATGATCTTCTTTCTTAGCTTTCTGTTTCCGTGCCTTTTCTGCATAGATTCCGCGTTTCTTTAACTCCATACTAAATGGTGCCTTCTTTCTTCCTCTCTTTGGATAGCCTTTGTTGCGGATAGGGAGGCTTAAACAAACCAATAATCTAATCTAATCTGCTGCGGGTAAGGAAACTAAAACTAACGACTAATCTAATCTTTACTCTAAAATTTATTTCGGAAAAGGTAGCAAAATGTTGAAATAGTATTTGTATATTCCGGTACGTAAATGAACAATTTACCTAGTGGTAAATTGTTATGTACCACTTCGTAAACCACTTCGTACCACTTCATTACTTCATTTGTAATGTTATGTAAAATATGTACCACTTCGGAGTCAAAGTGTTAAGTATATGCGACGCTTCATGTGTTATTAATGTTTACACTGGTAAATATTGGCTACGATGTTGGGAATGGGTAGTTATAGTCTCCCTGTGTCTGCAAAGCCGCAGACCTGAGTCCCAGGATTGCCTTGAGCGTCAACTGGCCTCGCTGTACACACTGGAGTACTGTAACAATTAGCGACGTAGCTCCTCTCGTGGGGACACCATCGATGTTATGTGTGGGAATTAGCGCTCCTGGGGAAACATGTGTGGTTCCAAGCTGAAGGTTAGGTAGGCCTTCTTTTTGTTGAAGTTGAAAAGTTTTGTGTTTTGTTACGGACCATCTTTTTTCGGTTCACTGCTGTCCTGTTTTTTCAGCACCTACTACTTTCTTCTTCAACTTTGACCTTGTTTCATGAACTTCTTTCTCATCTTACTGTTTCTATGCCTTTTCTGCATAGATTCCACGTTCCCTTAACTCCATTCTAAATGGTGCCTTCTTCCTTCCTCTCTTTGGATCTCATTTGTTGAGGATAGGGAGGCTTAAACTAACTAATAATCTAATCTAATCTAATCTTTGTTACGGACTATCTTATTTTGGTTCATTGCTGTTTTTTTTCAGTACCTATGACTTTCTTCTTTAATTTTTATATAATTTCTTAACTTCTTTCAGCCGTTATGCACTGTGTTGGGGGTGCACTCAACGTAGAGTCCCCGTTTCCACAATTCTATATTGAGCGTGCATTTCTCCTTCCTCTCAAGGGAAAACCTTTGGTGCAGTTATGGAGTCTTAAACTAATTCATCAACTACGTAGTTCCAAATTGCCGAACATGCTTCGGCGAAAAAGTTAAACTGGGCTGTGTCGGACGTACTTCTTGCCTGTTCTTGATAACTCCTTTCGATGCACAAATTTGTCACTCTAGTTTGTGACGTATACTAATGCTGCAGTGAGCACGGAAATTAGACTACCCAAGGCAAGCAATCGACTGCTGCAGTACTCATCCATCTACATTATTTCAGACTTCTTCTAAACCATTTGATTAATTACTTACAATGTCTCAGGCTTGCTGATAACTCTTAGATTAATTCCTCGCTACTCTCGAGACGGGCTGGCAATTAATTGCTTGGGATACGACTAGCGTGCTGACAACTCAACAATTAGCCAATCACTAGTTCTTCATGCAGAATTCTGACAGTTTGGTATTGTTTTATTTTATTTTATTTCTGATATTTTAAATTATTTGAATAATTGTTCAATGAATTTAGGTTATTACTTCCTTGCTCAAATTAATGTTTAATTCTCAGACGCGTATATCGGACTTACAATGATTTGTTAAATTCTGTTGAAGAGAACCACGCTGCTCGGCTAAAGAATTGACACATAAGCAGGAATGACTGATTTCTTTCACGACAAACGCTTAACCTATTAACGCCCAAGTGGACTGTACGGTCCTCTTTCAAAAATAACAATAATATATTGTATTTCTTATTCAATTTGTTCACTAATGTGTCCTTTGAATTTCACTGGCGAGTGGCAATTCCTTCCATATCTTAATAACAGTAACTACCTAATGCCAGTGTCAATTTAGTGATAGTGATTGTTATAACGGTAATACGAGTATAAAAATGTGGGCGTTAAAGGGTTAAAGCACCGAAGGGGTATTATAATTTTCTTCAGAATTTAACCCTGAAGGGACAATAGAAATCATAGGTTCCTCACACCCTGGAGAGATGCTCATTCTTTTCACCACCTGTACGAGTGCTTTTGTGTAACTATTTCCTGCAATGTATGATTTGCATATTTCTATTGTGTTAGGTTGTTTTACAAGAAATGTAGTATTTAGGGTAGTTTTCTTCATCAACCATATATAAGTCTGATCGTTTGCGCATGGGTTATCTTAAATATCTTTTATTCTAAAAAATTTGGCATTTAAAATCATTACTCCTTATCCCATAGATGTATTGACAACAGAACAATATCGAGTCATTTTTTGTACGACTAAACGCTGGTCACTCGGCTGCCGAAGGCTTACGAAACATCAAGCGAGCTTTCGGTAACGATGTTGTTGATACCATAACTGTTCAGATGTCGTTTCGGACATTTCGTACAGGAACCCTACACAACTAGAGCTACGGTTGACAATATGCAAAGTCTGATTTGAAATTTTGCCGCGAATTCCCTGTTCTGATATTTCTCCCACTGATTATCACTTGTTTAAGAATTTCGGACTTTGTATCTGAGAAAAAATATTGCTAAATGAAGTATAGTTGAAGCATTTGTACTGTTAATTCAAGAAAAAGATTATTAGTCGTTTGAAGATAGAATATATGCTTTAGAAAAACGTTGGATCAAGATCATTGAGAAGGAAGTATCATATTTTGAACTAAAAAACACTACGACAATTATTTTCTTTCATTTTCAAATGCGACATTTCATGTGAGACAATCGAATAGGATCGAAATCGCTGGTAGCTTATTACCAGAGCTGACGGTGACGGCCATTGGTAGATGCTAGGATTTTTATAAGGATGGCCTTTGTTTCTGTGTTACCCTCCGTCTTCGTGGCATGCAGGTTACCGATCTCAGGGCGTCTTGCTGGCTGTTGATGGGCTAGAAGCTGGTTCTCACTCTCAGTTGAGTGTTTATTCTCCGAAACCTCAATATGGTTCTCGCGTACTCTTCTAAGGTACTCACAAGTCTTCAGCGTAGGAATAACGTACGTCTCATCGTTGACTCCTATGTTCATTACAATTTACTGCTGTTCACGAACGAATAATTAAGTTGAAAAACTTCCAGCTCTTTTCCTATGTTACGTTTGGTCTCAGATTTATTGGTTTACTTCCAGTGCTACTCAAGTATTTTAGCTTTCTGTGCTTTGCTTTGATAGCGTGAGCTTTTCTTAAAGTTTGAAGACCTTTTCTTTATTTCCCTCCCTACTCTATCAAAGACAACCTGTTCTCTCTGGTTCTTGGTGATCATCGTAGTTCTTCTCAAGTTTTCAGGAGCTTAAGTTATCAATCCGTGCTCCTCAAGGGGTTACTGGACACTGCTGCACGCACTCAGCGAGAATAACTGTTGATTTTTTCTCGTCTCGGCAACTCTGGAAAAACCCGCTGGTCGGTCGATTTATCCTGTTCGGTGTTGTTAGCTTCCAATCAAACACAATATTTCAACGCTCTATAAATCTTAACAACTTTTTGTACCTCGAAGCGAACGACTGGTAAAGGATAAAATATATGCTAAAAAAAGGGCTCTCATTTTTAAAGCGAGTACGGCGAAGCTTTGGAAGTTTTCAAAACTTGAATTGGCATAGTTGACATATTTGACGTGGATCATGTCTTAGTTCTGTCTGGCGCTGGGCCATTTCGCAATTGGACATCGTCTGAATCACCGAGGTGGTAGCTTCCAACTTATTGTGCGTGCTGGAAAGGCTGATCATGCACTTCTCTTTGTTGGACCCAGTATGACCCAGATGAAAACCTGCAGGTGTGTTGGAGGCTCTAAAGGCCCCAATACATTGGACGATATCAGGTCAGGCATCAGGCGAAGTGTCAGTTTTTTGAAGTGTGTGGGGCCATTCAGTTCATGCGTCAGGCGACCTGAAGGGCACCTGAAGCGCATCAAACTTGCTTGATATTTTGTGGGCGGAGCATTGGTACATGAAGCCGTACCTGCAGTCTGTGGTAACGTTTCAGGTCAGGCGTCAGTTTGTCGCGGTTTTGTCTGCTGTCAAGGGTGCCAGATTGCAATACTAAAAACGCAAGTCATGGTGGCATTTGCTAGTGTGAACCTATTTGCAGTTTTTACTGACATGAAAACCTTCATCTGTTATTACTTTTCCACAGAAATACACTTGATAAAGAATAACGGCATGATTACTTGTTCATGCTTTGATGTTCATATTATTATTATTTATAATATTGTATATATTACATATAATTATATTAAAATTTCATAAATTATATAACTAATTTGTATAAATTTGTATAAATTAATATTGCATAATGCTTGTGATTAAAATTTTTGTCTTCAGGTTAATATTGTATAAATTACACATATATTATATATAATATTGTTCATGCTTTGAGTGTACCCGAACGGGTTTTAAACGAGCTTCAAACGAACTTCAAACATGTGTCATACCGACTGGCGACTTACAACACTGTCTCAAGTGGTAGTGTGTTATCAAGATGGATGAAGAATGCAAACGAGCAGTTTTAAGTGAATTCATCGATCTATATCACTCGTATCCCTGCTTATGGAAGATTAAGTCCCAGGAATATTACAATAATATTGTGAAACTATCGGCACAGGACAAATTAGTTGCAAAACTTAAAGAAATAGATCCTACCGCGGACAGAAGCTTCTGTGTCAAGAAAATCAATTCCTTGAGATCTAAGTTCAGAAAAGAACATAAAAAGGTGGGTGGATTAAATACATTTTCAATTAGAACTTCACTCTTTTAAATTCGTTATTAACATATTTTTTTTTGAAATTGATATTTTAACATTTTATAACAAACTTTTATAATTTAAAGTTTAAACGGTGAAGCCGTACTAGGCCTATAGGTAGTTAGGTGTTCAGTCGCATTGGTAAATAGGTAAGTAGTCGTATCAGGAAAATATATAGGTTGATGTACCTACTATGGCATTTAGTGTATATCGGAAGCATGCACCTCGATTTATTTTCATAAGTTCAGTGACAATATTACAATATAGTCATAGTGACATATGCAGTCCGTCCTTTTTCGAATGCTTGTGATTCAAATTTTTGACTCTCGGTACACGTCTTCATTCATCCTCATGTAATTAAAGTAGTCTTGGGGCTCTACTTTAAGTTCTTCTAACAAATCTGTATGAGAAATTTCATTTCTTTTCAGCAGCCAAGATTTGCTCCACTTAACCGTTTTTTGTGCTTCTTCGCACCAAGAGCAACCGCAATGCCAATATAATCGTCGGTATCGAACTCTGATGACGATGCCATCTTATCACTCACTGCGAACCAACGAGCTGTACTGATGCGTTGCGTGTAGTGTATGGAGAGCGCTACTTTCATGTCAGGCATCAGGCGACCTGACGCCTGACCTGATATCGTCCAATGTATGGGGGCCTTAACATGCATCCCCGCCACACCTGCACCTTCAATTTTATTTGTAGTTTATGCACTCATATCGTTCGAAAGGTAAGAAGATTTTATTAGTGAAATAAGTTTACTCAAGTATAGCTCGAGGAAGACTTTAGTGATGCAAGTATTTCCTACACAGAACTTGGTGCATGCATTTCAATGGAATAATAATCTTTATCGAATAAATTTACAATGGCTCCAGCTCACCTCACACATTTTTAACACAAACAATTGATATGTGAGATTTTGAGTTTATTTCGATTGCGCTCCCGTCGCAGGAAGCTCGGGGCACTTCATGACATTGTTGAACGTTTATTTTATCTTATTTTGCCGCACTACACAGGTGCCAGCATCTCACCACCTTTATTCAGCTCGCTTTATACCCCTGAGTTGCCTGCGCTCAGTGAGTAACATTATTCTAATCCATTGCTCCTCGGTGCTCCGTTTTTTAGGTTTTCATCGATGTTCACGCTTTGTAGTACCTTGCTTACTAGTGATCAGAGTGGCTTGTGTGAAACTTAGAATGCAAGAACAGACCCGGGCATTTTCAAAGTGAGGTGCACCAGTGATACGTATGGCCACATAACTTAGATGACAAGCATAGCCACTTTAAGCACGGAAAAACCATCAACGCATTCCTTACCGTAGCGTACCACCAAGAAAACAGGGCTATGGAACGCCGTAGAATAATTTCTGCACTCGCTGTCAAAATTTTACCACGAGAAGTTTCGTCAGATCCTGCCATAACAGCATGAAAAAATCTTGCTCTTTTTAACGTCTCTCCGAATATCATCGGTCATTGTCTGCAAAAGGACCTCGAAATGCCAACTTGACGTTCCGCCAAGACGCCATGCTCACCGAGGCTTTGAACAAAAAATGGATTTATTTCGGCTGGAAACTCAAGGGATTTGACTTCGAAGCAAAGGCAGAAGGTGATATCCAGTTACGAAAACACGATCAAGTTTGTCGAGAGTGGCTCCAAGTCTCCAAGATTGGTCGTCTCACCAGTGATGCGTCTTGATTCTAACCGCAGTGCGCGATGTGTGGAGTATAACACGCCTCGAGTGAGACGATACAATTGCCTTGAGAAATATTAATGATAAAGGAAACATTTGAGAGTAATTGTGTTACATTACTGAAGTGATTTTAATTTTATTGGTCATGTAACACGTCGAGGATTGTTGGAAGTCTTGAAACAAAAAAAAGACTTTACCCTCCATACAAGTCGTAAGCTTGCTATGCTTGTAAATTTAGATCTAAAAAATATTATTCCCTTGAGTGCGAAAAGTTGTTCCTATTGCAAAACCAAAGCTCTCGTAATAATTACACTTTAGGTGTAACACAGGACACATGTTCACCATATGTTTCGAGAGCGTTTCAACCTTAACAACTCAGGTATCCAAAAAATTTCAGCCAAATATTAACCGATATGTTCTTTTGGGTTCAAAAAATTATGCTTAGCGTACGTTTAAGAGGTCATGCGAAACATATTGCACTTTTGTCACAAATTTTTTTCCTGCAGGGCAGATTTATTGCCCTTGTTGTTCATAAATTCATTTGATAAACTGATAAAAACTGCGCTCATGATAAATACCTCGCAATGCATTTCTTTGATGTTCATTGCGTTATCTTTATTGAGGAAATGAGCTGCAGTCACACTTTTCAGGAAAGTTCGATTGAAGCTCTGGCAACTATTGATTGATTGATGCTAGTATATTTTGTCAGGGAGATATTTTTAGGCAGGCGCCCTTGTTTTGATGCAGTATACCTGCCTTGCTGGAATATCCGCACCAATGGAGCTTCCGTTCTCAAATGAATGATTTTTTTATTTCGCTGAGCGTTTTTAATCAAATTAAACTCGGAGACTATATTTTAAACCGAGACCTAACAGTTCTCCACTGAAGGTTCGTAACGGGTTTGGTGATCTACATTATTTACAATCTACATTACTTGAAGATCTTAACCGTGGTCTCCGATTGCATTCTATTATTTTTTTATTTTGCATTATTTCTTTTTATGTGTAGTGAGTCTCCAATTTCCATTTCAATAATTTAAAGTATTTCAATAATGCACTTTTTATGCTCGAGCTTCTAATGTATTTTCATCTTAAGCTTAATCGCTGCTACGTTACCATAAAGTGTAGTCTCATTAAATTGTTTGGCCAGAAATAATTAATATATATACTAAATTTTCTATTCATTTTAATTGGCTAAAAATATTGCTGTACATAGTACAGTCGAATTGTTAAATCATTTTTTAATACTTCTTAACTCCAAAGTACTTCATTAACTCTAAATTTTTTGCACTTGTCATCTTGCCGTTCACTTTTAAATTGATTTCTATATTACGAATTGACTTAGGCTTTAATTCATAAAAGTTTCGTCTATGTAATATTGTCATCCTGGACTAGTGTAGAAGGCAAGAGGTAACTTTTTATTCTACAAATAACGTAAAATGTTAATAAAAAAGTATTTGACAAATCGATGCTTAATTTTCGAAAATTTTCCCAGTTGGAAATTCGAAGGGAAAAATTTAGTTTAATCTAACTCATCGGGTACTAAATATTCAGTGAAGTAACCAAAGCGACTATATATAGTGTATTTCGTTGTAAAAATAATGAGCTCTTGTTCGCCTCATCAGTGTGTCAGTAAAAATTAGGTTTAGAATCAAGTCAGCAGAGCTATTCTAAATTGACTCTTCCCTCTAACGTGATTCGACTTGTTTTGTTTACACTCATCTCCATCGGTTATTTTAAGCATCGTAAAGAATGCCTAGTACACGCATATGCTTTGAGATGGGTGCCGTTTTGGCGTTTGGGCATGGGTTAAAATCTTAGCAAAAACAGCGTTACACACATCCTCGAACATGCGATGTTCACCATCGGGTACTAACATACCGCTAACACAGCTCATAGTAACTCATAATTATTTTCTTCCGTTCAAATTTCAGTAATGCTAGCTAGCTTCAGTTTTGGGCAAAATGTAACGTAGCCATTTTTTTATCAGCATCGGTGATAAGAGATAGATAACCAGAAAATAATGAAGAAATATCTATCGCACTTATCTGGAACATCAATATCTGAAATATTGGCATTTTCAACTGATATGAACATCCGCTTTTGATTATTGCGCTTCTATAGCTCCTCTCCTAATGCAGTCAGTTTAAGTTCGAATATTATTTCGTTTTGAATGCTTCAACAGTTTGTTTTACGTCACAAAAGTTCCTAAGTCTCCGCATTAATTTGCAATCGTTCTAGTATTTTTGTTCATGAATAACCGCAACGTTCTAATTTTTTATTGCCCATAGGGGGATAAAAAAAATGTTGTATGTATGGGAATTAACACATCTTGGGGGAAAATGTGAAGTCCCGGTCTGAGTTAGGTAGGCCTTTTCTTTGTCGAAATATAATGTTCTTTGTTATGTTAAGAACCATCTGTTTTCGGTTCACTGCAGTCCTTTTTCTTAGTACCTACTACTTTTTTCTTCAATATTTATCTTGTTTCATGAATTATTTCTTTCTCAAGTTACTGTTTCTACCCACATTGTGCATAGATTCCGCATTCCCTTATCCCCATACTAAATGGTACCTTTTTCTCTTTGGAACGCCTTTTAGGACAATATCGTAGCCAGGAGTTCATCCTAGTTTGGTTACAGGAATACTCATTTGATATAACACCGCATCATTCAAGCATGAAGGCAAAAACCGAGATGAGATTCTTGAAATTGTTTTTTTTATAAATAAATTTTGGATGCTCGTAGCCGCTTCCATGCGTATCACTTTCTACGTTTGAGTAAATCGGAGTAAATCATTATTTGCTCAATATTTGCAAGCAACATGACGAAATTTGCTAAGTTGGACCCATTTTGCTCATTAAACCAAGCAACCCAATCGCGCTGTACTCAAGATTGAAAGTTGTATGGCGCTCTACCAGTTGGCGTTGAGGCGGAGCCGATATTATCGCTTTTTTCAAGAAGACGCGCCTCTATGAAAATATTGCCGGTGATATCCGAGATGATGGCAGCCTTTGGGGGAACATCAACAGTTTACTACGGTCAAGAACCCTTCGACGGCAACAATGTAAATGTTTGGGGCTCTCGCGCCAACATTTGATCTACGAGGTAAACTGATGCGACACGCCTGTAGCAGGCTGGTCTGTCTGGGTAGTGAGGTACGCAGATTAGCTGTTCGATGATCAATACCGCAGCTGGACGCGAGTGTTTCACTTCCTTCGGCGGACACATCTACTACCAGTCCTTCCACTCTCTGGGTCGGCCCCATTTGAGAGCGTTATTTGTAATGCTTCTACTCTGCTTGGAACTAGACGATTGCTTAATGAATAATTGGTATCGCTTTAACTTGCTACTGCACTGTTCAGGGGGATACAGTTATTCCATGTATGGGAATAAGCGCAAAAAGAGGATAAATAGAGAATGGTGGATAAATGTGAGGTCTCGAGCTGAGAGTTAGGTAGGCCTTCGTTATGTTGAAAATAAAACATTCTTTTAGATTTGTTAAGGACGATCTTTTTTCTGGTTCTGTGCTGTCTTGTTTTTCAGCACTTACCACTTTTTTCTTCAACTTTTATCTTGTTTCATAAACTTCTTTCTCGGCTTACTGTTTCCATGCACCATGTGCATACATTCCACCTTCCCTTAACTCCATACTAAATGGTGTCTCTTTTCTTTCTCTCTTAGGAACGCCTTTGTTGCGGTTAGGGATGCTTAAACTAACATCTAATTTAATTCCTTATGTTCTTTCTCAACTTACTATTTTTTTACGCTGGGGATCCTGCGCGGGAATTCTCCTTGTGCGTAGATTTTGGGTTCTCTTTAACGCGTTAACTGCGATAACTTGAACTGAAGTTCAATATTCAATTCAAATTTAGGGTCAATTATTGTAATCAATTTTAAAAATAGCAAACACTAACTGGATCAGGCCTTCACTTAGCTTTCATTAAGTATTAATAAAAAAAACGAGTTAGTTACTGCAGGTGGGTGAACAACGTTATTGAATGGTGCCTCGATCCTTCCTCTCTCGGAACATCTTTGTAGTGGTAAGAAAACCTGTAACTAACCTATAATCAATCAAACAGACATTGTATGATCAGTAACATAACTGTGACATGAATAGTACTGCAAATATGCTCAAGTGTTTCTTTGTAGCGATTGCCTCTACAGTCAGTGTATCTGTGGTGAGGAAGAGAAGCTGTAAGGGAGAATATTTCGATGTGTGGAACTTCTATGATTCATTTTAATGGTTTTAATCGCTTGAATAATTTAAACGATTTGAATAATTTAAACGATTTGAATAATTTAAACGATTTTAAGTCACTTCAGTGATTTCAAACGTTTAAATAATTTTAGTGATTTTAGTTATTTCTATGATTTTATTCATTTTAATGACTTCAATCGGTGGAACTTGATGCTCTGCTGTGAGCTTATACATGCTTCGAAATGTGATGAAAATAATTTATAAATGCGTATAAAATGTGTGTAATCTCTTATCCTCATCATTTACGTTCTTCTTTCAATTTTTTTTCTCAGCTCTGTATCTTGCGAGCTAAGAAATAAAATGTGGTGTACATGTTCAGTTATTAGATTGAACTACTATTATTGTATTCCAAGAACACATGGATGCACTTGCCTTGTAACGTATCGCGAAGTAAGGAAATTTTCAGTCCTAGGAACTCAAGCATCCGTGGAGAAGGTGTTCTATTTCTTAACACGTTGACTACGATTGTGCGGGAGCTACGGTCAGTTTGGTTAAGCTAGAAGAAGGCGTTTTCAAAAACCAACTTTTCTGCTTTAATGCATTTTTAACCTTTTTAAAAAGTATAACGAATACAATTGAACTATACATAATATGTTACCTTTTACTCTAAAATTTATTTCGGAAAAAGTAGCAAAATAGTTGAATGTTATTTGTATATTCCGGTACGTAAATGAAGCATTAACCTAGTGGTACACATATGTACCACATCGGAGTCAAAGTGTTAACACGATCACAGCTTCACGTGGTTGTTAACGGAGGGTTTGGTCAGACTGTAAGTAGCAAAATTGGAAAATCGACTTTATTGCTCGAATACATTTTTATCCTTCCAAAAAAATATGAATAATACAATTGTATGATAACATTTCACCTCGTATGATAACAACTATTTAATAAAAAGGTCGCGAAACTGATAAAATGCCATTCATTCATGTCACTACGTTAATTAGAAATATACGGAAAAATATACCGACACATAAGGCCCAATACGCTATGAACGTGTTAAAAAATGTGTATTAAAATAGATTTTCCTCAGCGCAAGTAGCTTAGTTTTCGTGCGTCCGCCCATTATCATGGCTTGTCCACTCCCAGGGGAAAATGTGTAAGGGCCCGAGCTGGGAGTTAGTCAGGCCTTCTTTTTGTTGATATAAAATGTATTTTGTAATGTTAAGGACCACATTTTATCGGTTCACTACTGCCCTGTTTTTCAGCACCTACTAATTTCTTCTTTGACTTTGATCTTGTTTCATAATCTTCTTTCTCCACGTTCTGTCCCCTCAGGGGGATACAACTATTGTATCTATGGGAATTAGCGCTCCCAGGGGAAAAATGTGAGGGCCCGAGCTGAGAGTTAGGTAGGCCTTCTTTTTGTTGAAATAAAATGTTTTTGTTATGTTAAGGACCACCCTTTTTCGGTTCCCTACTGTCCTGTTTTTCAGCACCTCTGACTTTCTTCTTCAACTTTTATCTTATTTCATGAACTTCTTTCCCATCTTACTGTTTCTATGCCCTTTCTGCATAGATTCCTCATTTTCTTATCTCCATACTAATTGGTGCCTTCCTCCTTCCTCTCTTCGATACGCTCTATTTTTGCAGCGGTTAGGGAGGCTTAAACTAACTTATAATCTAATCTAATCTAATCTTCTCCACGTTCTGTTTGTATGCCCTTTCTTCATAGATTCCGCTTTCCCTTAACCCGTCGCCACGTCCTGGACTCTTAGAAGGTCGGCAAAGCTAGCACATGTTTCACATCAGCAAACCTAGGGTTGCCATATATGGTCTTAAGCGTCTTGTTGAGCGCTATTCATTGGTGTAAGGTAAAATTAGGTGGGAGGAACAGGGAAGGAGAGGTATCAAGCTCAAATCTGTATGAATTCTTCTGCTCAGTCTGGAGTGTAGCTACCGGCGCTGCACAACCTCTTTTTTAGAAGGCCAGCAGTGTAGCTGAGGCATACCAGCACACACTCTGCCTCTAAGAAGGTCGCCATCATTTTTATTTTCTTATGTTTTTTGTTCCAAAAATGGGAGTCCAAATCCACAGATTTACTCCTATGCAAAAAATAATACCACCATTGTATTCGGGAGGAAAAGCTCTATGCATATCAAACTCTTTACAAACAATGAAACTCCTTGATAACAGCCTATACACAAAATAAACTAAAAAATAAAAACTGTGTTTTACATATAGTGCACATAACTCCGGAACTATTGGACCTGAAAAAAAATTCACATACCACAAGATTCAGCAACTCAGAATCTATGAAAATGTATCATAAAAAAACATAAAAGTGCAATAAATAAAAAATGGCCAGTGATTTTCTGATTTCTGTTTTTTGTATTTTACCGAAATAAAAACTCAAATTTTGTAGATTTTCATTGGGGTATCAGTATTTTTTTCCCCACTGACAGAAAGAGCAACTCTCTCTCTTTACAATGAACCCCCAATGAAACTTCTAACATGATTAATGAATGTACAGTAAGTTGCACAGTTGACCCATTTTCTTCGAACCTCTTGGTAGGTCGACCATGTGGAGACGGGTTAACTCCATACTAAATGGTGCCTTCCTTCTTCCTCTCTTTGGATCGCCTTTGTGGCGGATAGGGAGGCTTAAAATAACTAATAATTTAATCTTTCATGGCTTAGTTTTCGTGCATCCGCACATATTCGCACCAGGCAACCTATTTTGTTGCAGTGATTCATTTGCGTGTGGCAGCCGTGAGTGTGAGTGACAGCACACATTGTGCAGGGCCTTTACGACCTAATTTGAATGCTTCGGTAGTTTGATATTGTTTGTTGACCTATCCTTAACGATAAAAGTTAAATTAATATTTTAGGTTCCACATTTTATCAGGACCGGTTAGGATAGGATAGGTTAGGTTAGAATATGTCATGTTGAAATTGGTAAGGTAATGTTAACTGAATTTTTTCACGGATCCACTTAGCGTAACGATGTCATTGTCCGTTGAATTCACACGGGTCTTGCTAGTTATTATTATTACTTATTGCAGGCTCTGCCCTCCAACCACCACCAGGTCGAGGTTTGTTCAGTTGCAAGTTGACTCAGTTGTACCTCGATGTCACTCGAACCTTCTGAGTTGCTCTTGTAAAAGTGAGTCATTTCCGTCAATTAGGTCAGCGTCCTCACACCCCAGTTGTTTCCAAGTTTGGTGTTGGCAGAACTTGAGTTTTTGATGATGAACATCTTGTAGTATTGAAAATGTTGGGCATGGCGAAAGATCTAGAGGGTTGTAATATTGAATTGCCAAATCCCTAAATAACTGGATAAGTTCACCAACGGGAATGAGAAACATAAAAAGCTTATTAAGTTTTCGTACTTCACTTCCCCATGTGCTGCAATCAACAATTTGCGAAAGAATTATCTTAATTCGAATAATTTTTTAAACAGAGATGTGTAAATTTGGGAGTCATTTTCGAGATCTTCGAAATGCTTCAAGTAAGAACTATTGTTTTTTTTGCCTTGTCAGCATTTCCCTTTCAAAAAATTCAGTTCCTGTAAACATGAGGAGCTTTGGACAAAATTATGTCAACGAGGTCGACAACTGGTCAGGTAGCAGCTTGAATTTTATATGTGCGCACTTAAGCCCATATTAGACGGTGAACAAAGCTGTGAACTTTCGGGTACGAGAGATGCGCTCTCTTCTTCGAAGTCAGGCAGCCGCCGTAACAAGCACACAACAAAGTTATTATACGATACTGTGTTGGCCAGTCACCGACACAGCGCTCAGTAGCGTACGAAAATCGGACGGGGGTGGTTACGTCATAATGGTGCTCTCTTAGAATGCGAAGGACCTACAAAGCATACGAATAAAACTGAAAAATCGGATTTGTTTTCATTATTGTATTTACCAATATACGTCTTTCTAGTCATGTTAATTTTCTTCATTTAATTCCCAGTTATTCAATATTAGAAAATGATGAAATAAATGCATTGAAAGTATTTTAGGGGTTCTGATACCGGCAAAATATATATGCCATCTAAAAAAAGAACTATGAAATTAATATGGATTAACATCGACGTCATATATATTTGATTAAAAACTGGTTGGGAATGCTTTGCGCCCGTGAATGCAACTACGCTTGATTGCGATTAAAGTTTTTTTTGCTCGGTGGAAAGCAGGTTGATTATCATAAATATGAAAAACCATCCAATGCTGGAAATACTGAGGCACTTGTACACAAAATTGCAGAATGCGCGTTGGTACAAAGAACTCTAATTTCAAAAGCAGGTACCATCATAAATAATATTTCATCATACATTAAAATATCACTGATATTAGTGAAGAAATGTCTATCTCGACATTATTTTTAAATTTGGTTCGATTATTTAATGCTTGGTTTAGTCATCAGGCTGACATACAAACTGTAACACTGTACTGATTGTATTTTTAACAATAATAAATATGAGTATTAGACAAAAGAATTGAAAATTTTTCCATAGCGGCATAGTATAAATTTGTACTAGAACACTTACTCTCCTGAAAAAGTATAAATAGCGTAAACCATGAAAATTTCCGTCAGTTTTTACTTCTGCAACTCAGGGCATTGCAAATTATTGTAACTGAAATCGCGCTACTGTGATTTCGTACTTCCGAAAAAATCATAACAGTAATTTTTATGCAGGAAGCAAGAGAAGCAATAATACATGTGGAAGAATTAATTTGTTACTTTGATCGGGCTGAGAATGAAGTATTTCATACAATGATGAAGAAGAGGCGCGATTAATGTCACCTTCGTATAAGAATGGGAAACTATTTGGAATGGGAATCACAATTTGGGAATACCATTTCGTCAGTTCCTGTACCTAATTTCTGGGAATCTTTTTAGTTTTGTTTTCCCGCCTGAAGTGTATTTATTTATTCTTTGTTTTCTCAGGAGTTAATTCAATCTCTGGCTTCATTTCTTTGAAGATCTTGTTCAGTACTATCATTCGTTGAATTCAATCTTTATACTCATTACTTATCTCTCTCCATAAGCATGGGTGCGTTCTTAGAACTTTTATGAATAATGTGGTCGCCCGACTGCGCCAGACAGCAAGGCGGAGGTGAAGGGAGAGGACAACTAATTGCAGACATCCTTCATATACGAAGTCTCACGGACCACCGTGGAGGGAGTATATCCTAGCTCCATGCGGACCACTGAGCAGTACTGGCACAGCGTCTCCATGAACATGTTCAACCTATCGCGCAGAGACCGATCAGAAAAGTTCACACTCCTGTACGCTGCCACAACGCGAAAGAGAGCAGAGTTGCGACAGAAAGAGAGGAAAGGGGTGGAGCTAGCTCTGCCGCGCACAAATGTTCACAGCTTTGTTCACCGTCTTATATGGGCTTTACCTACACTACGTACTGCAGCACGACGCATAACAACTTACTCCCACCTAATTTGAACTTCCATGGAGAAAATGTGAGGTCCCGAGCTGAGAGTTAGGTAGGCCTTCTTTTTGTTGCAATAAAATGTTTTTCTTATGTTACGGATAATTTTTTTTCGCTTCACTGCAGTTTATTTTTTCAGTACCTACAACTTTCTACTCCAACTTTTATCATTTTTCAGAAACTTCTTCCTCAACTTTCTGTTTATATGCTCCTTGTGCATAAATTCCGCGTTCCCTTAACTACATACCATATGGTGCCTTCTGCCTTCACCTCTTTGAAACGTCTTAGTTGCAGTTAGGGAGGTTTAAACTAACATGTCATCCATTCTACCATCACCTTCACCATGACGACGACTTGAATTGGTTGTTAATTGATTGTATACAATATGCTTCAATATCTCTTGCCTTGCGTGCGTTCTCAATACAGTGAAACATAAATTCTTGTACGTAGCAAATCCTATTATTTTTTCTGGCTATCTAAATTCTATTTAAATAAGATGACGACTGGAAATTCGTGGTCTCTTGATTGGTATTAGAACTAATTTGCTGTAATCATCGGATTGAAAAAATAAAGTATCGCTTGCAGTTTCGGTGTAGAAAAAAAATTTAGTTCTATAATTTCACTGATGTGTTGAGAATTTTGTCGTGAAATGAGCGATTTTGTCGCTGAATATTATTTTGCCGCTGGAGTAGCAACTACTGCCGGAATTAGTAATTTCGCCGCTGCTGAGTAGGCAAATTTACTTCTGACTCAATTTATTTTAATTGGCTATTCATTTTACGCGATAAATAATCCGTCTTCTTTGTGCTAGGTTGAGTTTTCTGCCCGGAAACTGATGCGATTGCAGTGGAAATGCAAGGTCAGGCGAAATATTTTTAGAAATTGTTCGACATGAAATAGCGAAAGCGGGGAACAAAGTGTGCTCATGCACCAATTCTCTTATAGTGCTTAAAGCTCTGGCTTTTCATGTTAGTCCTTCAATCGAATGAATAGCGAATCTCTCTCTGAAATTAATTCAGCTATGATCCGTAACAAAAGACATCCAACACAAAACGTCAAAACGTAATGAAATCAATTCTTTTCATATAACAGAAGATGAAAATTTCATCAATCAATGTCGAGTCATTGATGCTGTTGTGCTGCTTCTTTGATTCCAGCAATTTACATCTGAATGCAAACTTTATGAACATTTAATTGTAATTGTGTTGGAATGTTTAACTCGTACTTTCAATGCGTGCATAAAAGTTCGAGGCTAGACGCAAGTCTAATTCCTTCACACGGTCCGTCCTCGGACGTGAGGTCACATCAAACTACGATAAGTTACATAGATCGAGTAACTTCTGAAGTTAGGGGTAATTTAAGAACGGTTAAGGTAGGTCGTCGTTAAAGTGAGCTATGATGATAATAAGTCGTCTTCAAGTTTGGTGAGAGCCATGGTAATGATGAGCCGTCTTGAATATTTGTTACAAGAATATGAGCCGTTATGGCATGGAAATGATGAACAACCCCCAAGTTCACGAAGGGAATAGAGCTGTGCTCACTTTCAGCGCAGGTTTTGCAGTTCTCCGCTTTACTCCCGCGTAGTCTCGGCGTGCTGGTGCGATAGCGGTGTTCAGGCGGCGTTGGGACACTCTTGATCTCAGATTTTTTATCGTGTCGTTAGCTTCATGTTTCTTATTTGATGGACAGTAAACCTGACTAAATTTGGCGTCAATTTCTAACAAAAAAATGAATGGAAAAAGAAGCAGCAGTTTATGATCGTGCTAGTCAGCAACTGTACTGTGTCTTCAGTATACATATACTTGTTGTGTTTCTTCTATGATGAACGAAATGCCATGTATTTGCTGCATTCCTAGGTCATTCGTCAAGTCGCAGCGTCAGTTTCGTCCTGTTCAATGAATGATTGCACTCAAATTAGAGTCATTACTCACAGTGAAACTGAAAAGAGGAATTGAATAAATCGAGTGCTGCATGTGAGTGAATACACTTCAGGAACATCAGATGCTTTCTCAAGTCCCACTTTCGAAATGAAGTTCGAAAATTGTTGAAGCCCCGATATTTTATTTGATCGTGATCTGTCCGCTATATAATGCACGAGTAACCAGCGATAATAATTACTCGTGTGTACTGATTCTCGTAGGTTTCCTTACCAGAGCTTGTATTATGAACACTGCGTTACGCTCTTCCTTACCCTCAAGGGGTTACAACTATAGATTCTATGGGAAATCAAAGGCCCAGGGGGAAAATATGAAGCCCCGCACTAAAGTTTAGGTAGGCCTTGTTATTTTTCAGTACCTATAACTTTGTTCTCCAACTTTTATCTTGTTTCACAGCCTTCCATCTTAACTCATTTTGCCTATGTGGGAACTTACCTTGTGAATAGATTCCACGTTCCCTTAACTCCATCCTAAATGGTGCCTTCATTCTTCTTCTCTCTGAAACGCCTTTTTTGCGGTTAGGGAGGCTTAAAGCTAGCCTCCAATCTAATCTAGGCTTTTCTGTTTCGGATGCGGTGCAAGGCTTCTGGTCCTCGCTGTCGCTTTATTTCACGCCTCTGAACTCTTGGCGCCGAGTGTGTGGCATGTGTGTCCCAGATAGGTGAAGGTCTATGTGAATAGATAAAGGTCAGTAAAAGTAGACGCAGGTCAATAAAAATAGGCGAAGGTCAATATAAATAGACAAAGGTCAATATAAATAGACAAAGGTCACTATAAATAGATGAAGGTCACTATAAATAGATGAAGGTCAATAGAAATAGATGAAGGTCAATATGAATAGACGAAGGTCAATATATATAGACGAAGGTCAATATAAATAGACGAAGATCATTATAAATAGATGCAGGTCAATATAAATAAACGAAGGTCGATGTAAATACGTGAAGGTTATATGAATAGGTGAAGTTCAATATAAATAGACAAAAAGCAATATAAATAGGTGAAGGTTCAATGAAGGTGTTCAATACACGGGTCGTAAACTATATGTGGCGTCACCTTCCCTATTGCAGTTGGGGGAAGTTGAACAGATTTAACTCACTTCCATCGTCTGTCAACGTCCGGGTTGGAATGGCTATAATCAAGAATATTGTTGCTCTGACACCTGTGAATTTTAGCTAAGCTTCGATGGCTTTAGGATGAGCATGTGGAATTGACTGTATGATTTGGATTGATGCTGGTTCACTTTAGCTGACAGTTTGATGTTTATCACGTTTGATGTTTTACTGCCGGACTCTGTCAAGTTATGGATAAAGAATATGACAGTTTCCTATAATTCATGAATTTTTTATTTCATTATCGACTTTCCCTTTCCACGAAAGCGATTATTATCTGAAATCTAGATGTATGCTCATATACAGGAAATCTACCTCAATATTTTTTACCATAGTAACTATATCATTCACAGCAGAGGCTCTATTTAGTGAGGTACCGTCGTATTGGTATAGGCAGTATTGGTCTTTTTTACTGGTATCGGTATCGGCAAAATCCGGCCGATACTTTACCGATACTTTCCAATAATACGTACTTTATCATAAAAATGAAGTACATAAATCATGAAAGTGGAAGTATGATCAAAGAATGAGCCTATTTATTCCTAGTAAATTAGTTAGGTTACTGTTGAATTACAGCGTTTAATCAGGCCCGCTTACTGAATTTACTACTTTGAATTTCCGGCGAGTCACGTACGGTCAGTAAATGGAAGCTATGTAGCATTAATAGCTGAACACAGTAGCGAAATAAAATTATTATACTTTTACAACTAAAACCTATATAGTTTGACCCAATTTACATTTCTTAAGGTGTGTGACAGGCTAACGAAAATCAGACCCGTTAAATAAAGTTGAGGGTGCATTTGGAAGTTTTTGTAAATTTAATAAAGAAGTAGCTGAAAATTTTATTTTAATATCGCATGTAAATCGCCAAATATTCCGAAGCTAATAATTTTATTTTGATTTGGATGTAAATCGCCGTACATCACGAATCTTGCATTTTTCTTCCATTTTAAGGTGTTTAAAAAATTCACGAACAATCTTATAGTTGGTTACGTGTTTGCGTATTTTTTCGGTTTTTGGGCCCATCTAATTTTAATCTTTTAACCATTTTGTTGAGAAATTGTTTTAGTTCACTTTTGGAACCAGTTGCTATAATAGCTAGTCTACATTACGTTGCAATACCATTAGAAACACTTATCTATCGAATGAATTTAATTTTTTTTTCTCAACAGTACAGTTAACATAGCAAGAGCAGTTTATTATTTCTAATCGAAAACTTTATAGCAAACTGTTATATTATTAGATATACTAGTAAATGATTTTATTACAATACCCATGTAGGGCTTCTAATGGTTTTATTTTAATATAATTGTAAAAGTATCTGTATCGGTTGTAGTGTCGGTCAAAGTATCGGCATTTCAAAGTATCGCAGTATCGGTATCGGCCCAAAAAATGGTATCGGTTCATCACTAGCTCTAATCTATATCGTGATTTTCACGTCACGCTCACCTTGAGTTTATATTTTTAGGCGACAAATTCGTGACGACATTTTAACTGGCGTTCCTCTTTACGAACTTTCTTTCTTTCAATATCTTCGAAGAAAAGCTCGTCGTGAGAGATCCTTTTTCTAGTCTTACACTTGATGATCCTCCAGTTGCGTTCGAAAATACTGGTGAATTCCGTGCGACGGCGATCCTCTTTATTGAGCCTAAAATGCCCTAATTATTGGCCCAAGTCCAGAGGGAGAGTCCGAGGTCTCGGTGCAGCTCAGCAATTCCGGCTGTGTCGATCGCGCACCCACTAGTCGGCACGCATGGTGGTGCTCGTGTACTGTGCTCCTTGCTTCAAATGCGTTCTTATTGCCAGTGGAAGTTTGGTTCTCTCTGGAAGTGAGTGTTAGCTCCCAATTTGTTATTCTATTGGCTGCAAAATTTTCCATTTAGCTGTCTCTCGGATGATTCATTCCCGGGTGTCAAATATTAGACGTAGTAGAGCGTCCGCTTTTTTCTCAAAATTAGAATCTTTCACTCCCACGAATATGATATTTCTTGTCTTAAGTAGCCAAAAAAATCGACTGTCGTCCAGAAAATAAAACAAAAGATTTGAGCTTTACTTTGTGCAATCTCAAATGTTCACCTGAAACGTCTTCAGTTTCAACTAATTCCAAAGGCACAAGTTGATGCCCATTAATGTACCAGGGCATTTCACATCCACAGTTCCATAGAACTCCTTAGTAAGTACAGCGTATTTATTATGAAGCTTTTAAGTTCTCTTGAATCGAAAATTTTACCCATGGTCGTGAAGTGGATCATATAAATATAATCAGAGTACATTGAGGATGTCTGCTTAGGTTCACACGTGTCGATGTTCTGACTTACCTTGAGAAGGTGCTGTGAAAATACATCTCATCAGAGCGCTTCAGTGATTTGCGCTCATATCTTGCATATTTAGCTATTATAATCGACGCCAGATCAGCCACACTTACTGTAGGAGATAGTTGTTGGCATGGTTTTGGAGCTCGGTTGAACTTTCAGCCATTTCCTTTTACAGCGCAACTCGAGAGGTAGGATCGCGTATACTGTTCAGTCAGAAGTTTGACAAGAATATTCTAGTTCTTGTTTCTTCTCAGTTTGTTTCTCGCTTCTGCAAATGCTTACACCACCGCATATTGTCAGCTGCAGTGAGATTTGCTTACCAAAATTTAAAAGCGTCGCCATGTTACGTTTTGGAATTGCCTAAATCACGGCCGTGTTAAGTTTGCGCCTTACTTCTGAGGAAACTGTTGTGATGCCCTCGATACACCGGCTTTTCTATTGGGGCGTTTCCATTGCTTGAAAGCAACAAACGTCTGAATTTCAGCACATGGCTCCCATAGACAAGTCGTTCTTCATGCACAGTTTGAAGAATTTTATGTCTGAAATAAAACACCCTTTCTTGTGAATACCTGCTATTGGGAGTTAGGAAGCATTCTAAGACACAGTATTCAGATCTATCATTTATTATTTTATTTCTTGTACTTTCCAATGATTTTTTTATCATACTTTTCATAATTTATCATGTCTATTTCAAACTAGTTTCATCTTTCAGCTAAACAGCAGCGAATTACCTAGTCTTTAGTATGCATTTCAGGAACGTGATCTGCTCCGTCCTGCGATTAACTCGTAATCCTGAAGCAGTCGAACCGAACGTACTCGTTTTAACAAGTGACTCAAGTCATTATACTGTCGCCACTGAACTCCTTTCATACGAGCTGACGTGCTCGGTATCTGGTGATGGTATGGTTGTGTGTATTGCATGTGTATGGTTCATTTGTAGTGCAACGAGGGTTCGGTTTTTGCGAGCATGTCTCGGCTATTAGTAGTAGGATCTCGGGTACAATAATTATTATACAAGAGTTACTCTTAAATTGTTCGCTTTCGAATCATGGTTGTTGTCAGATGGAAGACGTATAAAACGGCTCTGATATATGACGGTATTTTTATGCTTAAATTTTTTCCATCAGCATTTTCGCGACTTATGCGAGTCCATTGGTAAACCATTCCCACAGTAACCCTTTTGGTACTGACGGTATTTCTGGCGCCAAGTTTTCCGGGGTTCTATGTGCTCCAGGAGAAAGTATTTTAAGAAAGTAATTCAATCATTGGGATAATGGATTGGGATAAATAAGAAAATATACTGTAATTCGTGGCGATACTTAATTCTACCACAATCATTCAACTGTAATTGGCAAGTTCTTCCCATCAGTTTTATGCCACATGGTTAATAGTACATATTCTTTATTCTGTTTTCAGATAGCCCGGTAGCAAGAATTTCTTCTAATATCCCCCGTTTACTGATTAATCAAGCGTAAAACTAAACTCAAAAAACTTAATTGAAAAATTTTTTTTTCTGTCTCTTGATTAATAATTTTTTCCTTCGTTAAACTTTAATCAATAGCGAAAAGTTTTTTAATTGAAAGTGAGCGCAAGTATCAATATAAATAAGAAAATACTCCTGTTAATGTATTTTCAAGTATAGTTTACAGGGTTGATAATGTGATTCTTAAAATACATTTACACACGGTATCAAAGTTACAGGATTCAAACTCGCCCCCATGGGAGCACAGCAGGCTACCTCAACGGGAGACAAGCCTTCAGGACTTCCATCCTACGTGACCACTTTGTATCTTCCGGTTTTCGCGTCATCTTCGCCAGCTCTTCGTTGTCTTTTCTTTTTTTCCTTCCCAACTTGCTGTTTCTATGTGCTCAAGGTTAAAATTTAGAAATTCTCTTTGTGCCTTGATGCCCCGTTTTTGACAGTCCTTAATAAACGGTCACTTTCTCTTTTGAAATTGCCTTCGTTGCTAGGAAGTTTAATATTAAGGTAATAATTAGGATTTAATTCTCATATTTTACATACGATTGGACTTATATTTTTCACGTCTTTGTTTCTAAATTTAGTGTCCTGAAGTCTGGCTTCTAAGCCCCTGTCGAGACCCCGTCTCACGGCGTCTCTTTCAAGCCAGCAATGCCGGCAGTTCGAATGAAGGATCTGCGCTGTCAGCCCGATGGTGATCGAGGAGACCGTTTACTGAAATGAATGGTGTCGGACAGCACTGGGGAGACACCTCTGAAAAAAAACTATAGAATCCCTCCAGGTTTTGGTTCAGGAAGAAACAGGTGAACTCTTATCTCGCGACTTTCAGCTGATATATACAGTAGTAGTGATACACTGTATGTGACCTGTGGACCCAGGTTCTTATTGTTAATTTTTTTGGGGAAATATTGTTTGTAAAATGAATATTTTTACCGAGCGTATCAACTAAGACAGCAAAAAGGAATTTTTAATTGTGTCATATTGAAAATAAAAACAGGGGACAGAATTTTATCTCATCTTGTTTTTTGAAGTTTATCGTGAATGGTAAAGTGCAAGTCAGCGCCCATGATGGAACGCAAACCGACAAGATGGTGAGATTTATATGGATGAAAAAATGTGGAACTGCGCTAGCTTTTTGATTCGTAGTATGTTACGCAGAGATGCATTTTCACCATTGAAAAAAGCTTCATTTTTGTTAGCAATGCGTCTTCTAGCCTGCATATCTTTTTGAGTTAGTCTTGATGAGTGTTTCGAATACTGACTTAGCGTACATTAACACGCTTGTCGCGATATGAGCCCACGGTGGACACGGAGGGAATTTTCATGATGCTGCTGAACAACCAGTAGCCACAAAATCACATTTTATCAATACTTAACTAAAGCACGATCCAGTTAATGCTTGCTATTTTCAAAATTACTTTCCAAAACTGAATTTATGCTTGAGTTAAACACTGAACTTCAGTTTAACCCAACGTGTTAAAGTGTGTAAGGTGATTTTGGTCTCGTTCATACGTCGTCAAATGTGGGCCTTTACGGTATCTATGTGACGCTTACGACAGCCTTAAGCGGCCCATAGACGATCAATTTAATTGTCAATATCATTAACTCAATATATTGATGAAATTTTTTTTTGCCCACTAAGTCAATTAATTGACGGTCGTCGATCAAGCCCACAGATGATCAATTAAATTGTCAATATTCATCATTGTCAATTATATTGACAATAAAATTGATCGTCTATGGGCCGCTTTAGGCGCAAGAAAGGGTTCAGGCGTGCTGCGAGGGGCAGCACTGGGGGAAAATTTATGAGATACTCGCTTCTGAACTTGCCAGGATTTTCGTTTGTGTTGTTAAAATTTAAATATCGGTATCTATTTGTTACGCGGAGGTTGAGAAAGTAAACGAAGTGTAAGCTGTGCACACGAAGTGCAAGTTGACAAAATAATAACATAAGAGCTATACTCGTGTTCTTCCTACTGTGTTATTGATGTGTTCACGTTATGGGTTATAGGTAGTGCGGAACATCGCGGATTTGTTATTTTTATAGCTACAGAAAATTGAAACTTTTGTTCACGTGCATGGAAGAATTAAGAAGTTGTTTCCTCTCATGAACTTACTATGAATGATGATTCAAATGAGGCATGACGCCTTTAGCGTAAAAAACTTACCGTTTGTAGGAAAGTGATATGAGTAACTTGGCCTAAAATTTTAGGTTACAAATTATAAGATACGCCAGTTAAAATGCGACGAAAGTCAAGTAAAAAGTGGTCTCTTAGTTATCTCGCTCACGTATTGATTCACTGTCACAAACTAAAAATTGCGTGTAGGCTTTCCTTTAGTTGAAGTGGATTAGTATTTGTTTTGGGATGAACCATCTTTTTTCAGTTTAATGCCCTTTTTTCCAGTTCCCATAATTTTTTTTAAATTTTTATCTTATTTTTTGAAATTTTTCCATCTTGTTGTTTCTATGCGCAGGGTGTCATTTGGATACGCCTTACACGTGGGTTCCCCGTTTCCTATTCTATTCCAAATGGTGCTGTCATCCTTCTTCTTCTGAGAACACCTTTGTTGTGGTTATGGAAGCTTGTATCAATTTATAACCTAACCTGATGTTGAGCTTAAACGTAAGAATTTGTCTCCTAAAATAAAAACTTCTTTTGCGTTATTACTTTTTTGTTGAGTGTGCTCATCGCCGTCTCCAACAGCATTTTCTGAAAAGCCCCCACAGAATATCTGAAAATATTCAAATCTCTAAGCAACCATCAATAATATTGTATGTCTCATCACGAACATTTCTTTTTTGTGCACTCATATTCATTTTGAGGAAAGTTGGTTTGGATCCACGATAACTATATTATTTTTAGATTATGTTTCGAAGTCGTAATGCGCATGCCTGACAACTTGCTGTGTTGACGACTTATTCATGATTTTTGCCTCGAAAACAGCTTGATTTCACTGAACAACAGGAAGTTTGGCCATTGAAAGTTCAAAGATCTTTAATACGATTTCAAACCTGCAAACATAACACGTGTGTTTGTTATTGCGTGTTCCATGCATTGAAGTACGCACTCGCGAGAAGTTTAAGCGTAATCTGCGGCAGCGTCCTCCATTATTGGCTCATGTTCCACGGGCTCTTCCACTCAGAGAGCTGTGTCTAGCCTTTCATTCCTTCTCTCATTCCTGCTGCTCTCTTTCTCCTAGAGCGCTGAATGTTTCTTCACAGCTCTTGTTTCGAACACAGCATGTCGCACACGCTTGGTATACGTGAAATTTACTCTTATTCCTACAGCGTTGAATGTATCTTCACCGCTCTTGTTTCGAACACAGCATGTCACACACGCTAGGTATACTTGAAAGTTACTCTTTTTCCTACAGAGTTGAATGTTTCTTTACCGCTCATGTTTCGAACACAGCATGTCACACACGCGAGGTATACTTGAAAGTTACTCTTTTTCCTACAGCGTTGAATGTATCTTCACCGCTCTTGTTTCGAACACAGCATGTCACACACGCTAGATATACTTGAAAGTTACTCTTTTTCCTACAGCGTTGAATGTTTCTTCACCCCTCTTGTTTCGAACACAGCATGTCACACATGCTAGGTATACATGAAAGTTACTCTTTTTCCTACAGCGTTGAATGTTTCTTCACCCCTCTTGTTTCGAACACAGCAAGGCACACACGCGAGGTATACAAGAAAGATACTCTTTTTCCTACAGCGTTGAATTTTTCTTCGCCCCTCTTGTTTCGAACACAGCATGTCACACATGCTAGGTATACTTGAAAGTTACTCTTTTTCCTACAGCGTTGAATGTATCTTCACCGCTCATGTTTCGAACACAGCATGTCACACATGCTAGGTATACTTGAAAGTTACTCTTTTTCCTACAGCGTTGAATGTATCTTCACCGCTCTTGTTTCGAACACAGCATGTCACACACGCTAGATATACTCGAAAGTTACTCTTTTTCCTACAGCGTTGAATGTTTCTTCACCCCTCTTGTTTCGAACACAGCATGTCACACACGCTAGGTATACATGAAAGTTACTCTTTTTCCTACAGCGTTGAATGTATCTTCTCCGGAATTAGCGCTCCCAGGCAGGGATGGAAAAAAACCAGGGTTTTTTAAAAAAACCCAACCCACCTGGGTTTTTTTGGGTTAAATTGGGTTTTATGGGTTTTATTGTTTTTTTGGGGGCTTTATTGGGTTTTTGTAATACCTGTTTTTGTAAAAGAGTTATTCACACAACTCCCGTTGCCCCTATTTCAGATTTATATACATACACTTATTGAGTAAATATTGTTATTTGATTACTTTATTTCCAACATTATATTACATTATTATATGAATTATTACATTATATGAACAATATATGAATTAAGTTTGTCCATCACAATTACCATTTACCAATTACCATATGCATAGAGACATAGCTCTGCAGTCTGTAAAGATATAAGATGTCCAAAGAGAATTGCTATGCTCGTCAATTCATAATAAGTTGTTTTAGCAGCAGACAGGCGCAAGTCATGTGAGAGGGAAGCACCATGCAGATCATAAGTAACCACCACAAGCAGCTTGAAGCAAGACAGCTGCACATCACTTAACAGTCATGCTGTTAACAACTTAGCATGTGTATTGGGTGAGCTGGAATGCTTAGCTGCGCAAGTCAAGTCAGTCAACCACACTGTTACATGTTACAACATGTAGTGACATGCCAATTTTTTTTAAATTTGCCAAAAAATTCACTTTTCGCAGTACAGGATAGCAACAAACACTAAAATGATTGGAAGTAAATGCTCTAACAGATTCCATCCTCAAATTTGTTCCAGTGCAGCTTGAATGCTCCCCATAGGCCAGTAGTTTCTTTACTTTCTTACCCCATGATGGCTGCGGTTGTCTTGCCCCATCTGACTATAATTGTTAGACTTATTTCAATTTAAACAATTTAAATAATTTATTTACCACAGGTGATACAGAGGTAGAATGTTTCTTAAGTCTAATACAATGGTCAAATTTGAGTATAGCTACCTGTGGGCCCGAATAAGTTCAGCGACTTCTAGGGCATCCTACCATTACATTATTCTAGGGTGTACAATAATGTTTAACCTAATTCACTTAGCCTAGTTTCACATTAGACTGATCAACAAGATAATGAACTCGATATTGATGTTTCATTTTACAACATTTAAGGCAAAGCTCTCACAGGAGACTGATATTGAAGAGTGGTTGGCTGAGTACAATCCGGAGTTCATCGGTGCGCTTTGCTCCTATAAATTGAAGGACTCCAACATCTTCCCAAAACACATGTTCAATGAGAATATCACTAAGACAATGACTCCTTGTTGATGGTGGGATATTCAAGACGTGAAACAGCAGAAAATGCAGATTTATGAAAAAAAACACTGGCAGAGGGTTGCTGCAAGTTTATAAGCAATCTTCATTCATGCCCCGCAAGTTCAGGATCCATTGAGAGAATTTTCTCAACATTTGGAATTGTGTGGAATAAATTGAGAAATAGATTAGGATCAGAACGCGCACAGAAATCGTCTCAGTATATCGCAACCTCACAAATGATCATGATGTGGATGACAACGATGAAATGGCAGTGGATGTAGAAAGAGAAACACAGTAGTATTGTAGTGGCAGTCTAGTCTAGAAGACAGGAAAAATTCAGAAGTCTCTATATTAAGTAGTCAAACTGCATTTGTTTTCTAAATTTTTGTTTTTTTACTTTGGAAATGGAATTCATTAAAATATATTAGTCCCTCGAGTTTTTTTGTGATTAAGGTTTTTCTAATTTGATTTGTTTAGGGTTGGTGTTTTGTTTTTCAATGTTTTCTTGTCATAGTCATGCACATGACTTAGATACTTATTTTGACAAGATAAATATTTAGCTCATTTTGATTCTATAAGCTTGAAAACAAATAAAATTTACGTTACAATAATAAAACCCCCAAAAAAAACAAAAAACCCACTATTTAGTGGGTTTTTTAGTGTGGGTTTTTTTGGGCTTTTTTGGGTGGGTTTTTTTGGGTGGGTTTTTTATGTGCCAACCCTGCTCCCAGGGGGACAATGTGAGGGCCCGAGCTAAAGGTTAGGTAGGCTTCCTTTTTGTTAAAATAACATAGGCTTTTGTTTTGTTACGGACCATCTTTTTTCGGTTCACTGCTGTACTGTTTTTTTTCAGCACCTACTACTTTCTTCCACTTTGATCTTGTTTCATGAACTTCTTTCTCATCTTACTGTTTCTATGCCTTTTCTGCATAGATTCCACGTTTCCTTAACTCCATACTAAATGGTGCCTTCTTCCTTCCTCTCTTTAGATCTCATTTGTTGAGGATAGGGAGGCTTAAACTAACTAATAAACAATAAACTGTATCTTCTCCGCTCATGTTTCGAACACAGCATCTCACACACGCGAGGTATGCTTGAAAGTTACTCTTTTTTCATACAGCGTTGAATGTTTCAAGCACAGCGTGACTCTCACGAGTGTTATACCTGAAAGGTGGTAAAAACCTCCGCGAGGATTTTTTATTTTTATTGCCCGAGCTTTTGGCTTGCTGAAATCGAGCCTTTATGAAAAGTTGAAAAAATTGTCAATATTGGGATTTGTAAAGTACCCATGGTACATTTCAGATTAGCGTTTTATCAATTTTTCCAACTAAGATGCACTCACAGCGGAATATCAGATTCTATCGGGTATGTTGAATTATTTCCGATAAAAGCTGAGCATTCCTGGACGTGTTTTTGAGCTTTCAAATTATAATGGAAACCAGACATTCGATATTCAACAGTGTGATACGAATGTTTGCTATGTTACTCCAGTTATGTTTGTATGACATGTCGAACACTCACCTAATTGTGACCTTCGGTGACGGACACGAATGACAGCTGTGAGTTCTGTGTTGTTTCTTTTATACCATGATGTTGCAAACGACGCAAGCAGTAGGGTTGGTGTAAAGTATTAGCCTTAGCAATTAATCCGTTGGAAAAAGTCTTACATAAATTGAATTTTTCAAAAATTGGAGCACATATAAAAGCTGCGTTTTGAGTCCAGGAAGGTAATTGCTATTTGATTATTTTAGTGCGTATCTAATTCAATTGGTGTAGTAATGCTCGAACACGATAGAAGCTTTCCTTGACTCATCATCTAGACGACCCGACATCTTTGTGCGATCTGTTGAATGGATTCCTAAACAGTAAATGAAGAGTTGTATTTCGTCTACCAAGTTTCACTTTTAGTATTGCAGCACTCAAAAAAATTAGGATAGATTGTTCAAATAAAATCTCTGCAATAAGTACCACCATGCGTGATATATTAGTAATACGAAACGGATCGCGTTTGCTATGGAAAAAAAGTTTCATAAAATTAATTGTATTTATATAATGATTATAAACTTTTTTATACCTCTTGTGTGAGCCAGGGCTGAAGATGTGATTCATTGCGATATTCGATGAATCATAGTATAACTCATTCATGAAGTTAAGTTCTACCACGGTCGAAGGTTTTCATTTTAAATGTAGAAATACATTTTACATCCTAAAGGAAGTGTGTAACAATGAATAATTTCGAAAGACTCATCTGTGGCCTTCGGATGATATAAACGTTTTAAGCAAACGTTTGTACCCGTTGCATGCAAACGAATGAATACGCGGACTATAATTTCGTAATGCAAGTATAAATATGTCTGCAATTAATTTGAGGCTTGTCTAATAGAGACATTTTCGAGTTTTTCTCATTTATTTTATTTCATCTAGCGTTGGCTTCAAGAATCTTTCGTTATTCCTTTTTTCGGTGATATGCGTAAAAGCGCGTTTTGTGATTAATTATTTTTTAGGAATCTTCAGTTTTTCTCTAGTATGTTCTTAGAATTTAAGATCTGTAACGAACTGTCAATACATTTAAGTCCCCCCTCAGGGGGATACAACTATTTATTGTATCTATGGGAATTAGCGCTCCCATGGGAACCATGTGAGGGCCCGATCTAAAGGTTAGGTAGGCTTCTTTTTTGTTGTAATAAAATAGGTTTTTGTTTTGTTACGAACCATCTTTTTTCGGTTCACTGCTGTCCTGTTTTTCAGCACCTACTACTTTCTTCTTCAACTTTTTTCTTGTTTCATGAACTTCTTTCCTAGCTTACTGTTTCTGGGCACCTTGTGCATAGATTCCGCGCTCCCTCAACTCCATACTGAATGGTGCCTTCCTCTTTCCTTTCTTGGAACATCTTTGTCGTGGTTAGGGGAGGCTAAAACTTTCTTTTATAATAATAATAATAATAATATAATAATAATACATTTAAGTCATCGTAGAAAACGGCTCATACTGTAAGTTTTGTAAGTTACGCTACGTACAAGTATCAGACATATTGAATTAAGTTTATCCGGAAAAATATTCACGAAGAGTATTCCTACAAAGGGTAAACGATTAACGCATGGAGCACAGCCAAGTTACTTGGAACTTACGCTCCCTACTCAGAGTTATGGAGAATTGAAGTGCTTTCATAATCTAGCAATTGAGCTGGAAGGAGGTTGCAAGATTTCCGCTACGGCTTCCGAACACAAATATCATATTTTCATTAATCTACTAAATGGCTTCCATTGACCCTTGGTATGACACTGAGTCCTGGACAAGTCCATTAGAATACACTATACGCTCTATCAACCGAGAAATAATTTGCTCTCTGTCGTGCGAATATTTACGCTGACATTGATGTATTGATATTGGAAAACGGGGAAAAGTCTGTCTACTAACCCCTCATGTCCGACAAAATAATGTCAAGTCCGGAACTTCGCCTGGCACCCAGAATAAATTGCTTACATTGTTGGGCTTCACTGTTCTGGAGTATTTATGGATCATTATTGTGGCTAAATTTTATACAAAAATTTCAGTTTTACTGAGTTCGTGATCAAGCTATAACGACATTGTTCTCTGCGATTCCTTAATATTTCAAGAACTGCATTATTCAGGAAGACAAATTTCCTAGCCGCAAAATAATGAGCCCTATGTAAATTTAACGTATCTAAGCGTTAAACATCATACATTATTTCAACGTATTCGAAGAGTGCATTTGCGTCCAAATGCTCCGATTTCTCGTTATTGTAGCCGCCACCACTTTTTCCACCAGGGATCAATGCCGTAACTGACACCGTCCAATACGGTCGATAGCGGCACCTCATAAGACCGGATGCTTGCCGTGCTCTGCCTCGTGCGCTAGATCATGCAGGAATGTTCGTCTCGTGTCCCCTGCTGCGTGAGCCTCTCGGTCCCGTTATGCGGCTCATGAATCCTATTATGTGGCTCGTGAATTCCATTATCCGGCCCTTGAATCCCGTTATGCGGCTCATGAATCCCGTTATGCAGCTCGTGAATCCCATCATGCGGCTCGTGAATCTCGCGATTCGGCTTGTGAATCCGATTATGTGGCTCGTGAATCCCATTACGCGGCTCTTGAATCCCATTATGTGGTTCATGAATCCCATTATGTGGCTCATGAATCCCATTATGAATGATGATGAATCCCATTATGCGGCTCACAAGTCTCATTATGAGGGGTGTTGAATCACTTTACGCAGACTAATAAATTCTATAATGCGGGTGGATGAATCATGGTGCACCTAGGTGACAGATCCCAGTTTGTATGTTGATGAAACCTAGCATGCAGGCTAATGAATCTTAGTACTAAGGCTGATAACCCCGTTTACTCGCAGATACATCCTTGTTTGCTGGCTGACAAACCCCAGTGTGCGGGTTGATAAATCTCAGTATGCAGGCTAATAAATCCGGTCTTATGGACCTCAATGCGTATGCTATCTAGTCCAAGTATACCTGCTGATGAATCTCAGAATACCAGTACAAAAAAGTAACATTTTAGTATTGTAATTGCTGATGAGAGTGTAACCACCAATTGCCTTGCGAGCTGCGTGGAACTGACTTTGGGATGTAATAGTCTTAGTTTGATTCCGTCTGTTTTCTGCTACTCTGAATTCATGTGATAGTGTTGTTCTATTTGCTAGCGTGCAAACGCAATAAATACCTCGTAATGTTCTCGGTAAATTTTTTTCAAGCAGGTAACAAATTCTTACATTTATTTTGCTGCTGATGGTGTACTCATTATACATTTTCTCACGAGGTTCACGAGGCAAACGACTGACGGTAAATGCATGTAAAAAGCGCCAGAATTTCGGCGGCTACTCCGCAGCGCAGAGTTACGGAGAGCAGCGAGCGCGGCGCTCGTTTCTGCAACTCGGGAACGCCGCATCATTACAGCGCCTGACCCTCCCTCATTCGGGCACTTCTACGGCGGCCAACTCGTTAGAGTTTAGAGAAATTTCTCTTCTTTGCCTTGAAATATTTTCCCGTGTTCGATATGAACTTCAAACTTTCGAGTTCGCTTGGCTGAGTTTGAAAGCAAGCCAAATGTATACTGCATGTATCAGCCTTGCTGCTTCGCCTAGTAAATGCGAGCTAGAAGTTTTTTATTATAGACGTACCCTGAACTTGGGGCTGCGTTTCTGCATTTACCATCGTTTTTAAGGATTGCATATTAATATAAAAAACGTAGCTTCTTGATTGCTATCGGCTTAACCTCTTGAAGTATCGTTAGAAGTTGCTGAAGATTATATCATGAGTTTAACAGCCTATGTTCTAGTGCAGAACGGTAGATTTTCTTTGTGTTGCTTTGAACATGTGAAATTCTGCATGTAAATTAAAAATCATCTCTTCACATGCTCTGAAATTGTTTGATCATTTGAAAATTCTTCTAAATATTCCATTGAGAGGCGAACAATATTCGGAACTCTTACTGGCCCAAACATTCATGAACGCTGCACTACACAATTATGATTTCGCATTTGCTGCTGATGCTGATTAAATTTCCTTTTTTTCTGTTTCGTCTTTCCAACTCTCCAGTCGGGACGATATGTCACTAAATATAGACTACCGAGAACCACTAACACTTTGAATTTTTCAGCGTTTTCTTCTCAACTTGAAATTCGCTAGTTTTAATCATGCTCAACTTCAAACAGAAATTTCTCAAAGTGAAAGACTTCTTTGCTTTGCATGTGTTCAGCGATACTTGGAGGTATATCTTGCTTTGAAGAGTCACCTGCATTCAGCGACGGAGCTCTCCAAGCTGGAAATGTGTGGCGAATCTAACTAGCTACGAAACGAGTGATCAAAAAACTGAACCTGCCGTAGAAATATCCGCAAGTCAATTTGTGTAGTCATATAACAACCATGAAAAACCCCGAAGCATCAACTAGTTCAAAGTAAAGTGTTAGAGACTAGCAAATGTTCTAAATTTTAAAATGTAACATGCTGTTGGAGAACTTGCAATTTCGCTAAATTCAACAGCTATTTGATATTACACAGAACTGAGCTGTGAACCAAATAATCCACCACGATATGGAGCTTTGAAGAAAACGTGTGCTTGACTCATCGTCAACTAAGTTAGGGTTGCAGTGAAAAAGGATTGAGCGTGTAATTGAATTTGATTTCATGTCTTATTTTGGAATTTGAAACCAACGTGACTGCAGGAGCTTGTAAAGAGTCGGACCACATGCGATGAGATGCGTAGTGACGTATATAGTTAAGATGCAACGAAGCAGCTTACAGAGTGAAGGGACAATTTCTCTTGGAAAAGTTCAATCAGTAAGTTCACGAAATCTTTCTCGGGATGAATTTCGAAATCTTTCTCGGGAAAACCTCTCATTGCTTGAGAGGTTCGTCATGAATCATATTAAAGTTCCGAAAAAAAAGAGAACCGCTTCATCTCGCTGCCTGTTTTCGACATTTTTAACTGAACCTGTGATACGTAGTATTTCAGTGTTAAAAAATACGTACTCGTATTAAAAATCCAAAAGTTTCCAAGTTTATTTTCCAATTACAGTTGAAACTTGTCTCAGAAGAGATGGCGGTGAAATTCTTGTTCTTACCTCTATTTTGTTGACTGACGTGCATGAATACTTACAAAGCCACTCATTATTGGTATTTATGGTCTTTATACTGCAACTGGTTGTTTTTTTGATACGGTTTATTTTTTTAAATACGGGACCCGAAACAATCTTTAATAACTTTTGATAAAATGAAAGGATTTTTAAAAATAAAACGGCAGTAGAATCCTGACATTAATATCTTGTATTTTGTACCTACGTATTTATGATACAACAGTCAAAATAAGAATCAGATAACACAGTAATATCCATCATGCTTTGAAACTACCGCAAAGATGACGAACTGGACCAAGGAACAATTCGCCTTCATGAGCACTTTATACTTCTCTAATTGCCCTAACCCAGCAGCCCAGGGAAGTTTCAAGACAGAGTATAATCTACGAAGTTCTCTGTCGAAGAAGGTCAATTACAGATGCGTAAAGAATTCAGCCAACAGTGGCAATCCGGCGTACAAGAAATAGGAAGGGCGACCCTGCAACGTTGCTGTCGGATTGAGTGTTGTAAAATCCAAGGAGATTGTGGAAAGGAATCCCAACATCATTCTTAGGCACCTGTCACTACAGTTAGGGGTGAGTCATTGTTCTGTTCAGAAGATGTTGAAGAAAAGGTTTTCAATGCATGCGTATAAAGTTTAAATTTGTCAAAAGTTGCAGGAAACTGATTTTGAATGAAGGAAGAATTTGTGTGAGTGGTTCTTAAAGATGAATGAAGAGGATCCTGAATTTGTTGAAAGCTAGATTATATCGGACGAAGCTCATTTCAGTCTAAACGGATGAGGAAACAAACAGAACGTGGGACTTTAGGCTATTGAAAATTTAATGGAGAACATGAAAATTACACTTCATTCGGAAAGGGGTACTGTTTGATGTGGTTTCATGGAGAATAGCATCATTGGTCTCGCTTTCTTTGAAGACAATGGCCAAGCAGTAACTGATAACGGTCAGCGATACTAAGACATGCTAAACACCTTGTTAATTCCTGTAGTGAACACCATGAATATTGCAAATCTCTACTTCCAGCGGGACGGGGCAACGTGCCATACCACATGGGATAACATGGGCATCCTGCGTAACCAGTTTCCCGGAAAGCTTATTTCAAGATTCGGCCACGTTGAGTGGCCTGCGAGGTCTCTTGATCTATCCCCATTTTTTTTGTGGGTATACCTATAGGCAAGGGTTTATCATGACAAACCGACGGATCTGACCCAACTGAAGGATGCCATTGTCTCAGAAATAGTATTGATCGGTCCCACCCTCATCAGTGCTGCAATGAGACGAATGCGAGCACGCGCCAAATATTGCTTGCAGTCGAGTGTACGCCATGGCACATGAAGAATGTCATTTTGAAAATTAGTCCAAATAAAATAAATAAACCTCAGGATTCTACTGTTTTCAAAAATCCGTTTTATGTTTAGAAAATTTCTGAAGATTTTTTTCGTCTCCCGTATTTAAAAACACCCTGTACATGCAATTTGCGATGAAATTCAAGTCTTCTGATGCTGACAGAGTGTACTTATGTGATTCATTTTGTATCAAAGCGATTATATTTAATTTAAGATTTAGTTGCATTTATGTCAATCTTTTACTAATTGACTGAAGAGGCGCTACTTTTTTTCTGTGATCCTTTTCCAATTTTGGTTTTAAAATCAAATGTAGGTGTATGTTATTTGACACCATCTGCGGAGGTTAACCGTGTTTTACAAGACGAAAATGAACAATGTTAGTTTCCATTGGTCCGGTATCTACATCACGTTGTTTGAAGGAAGTTCAAAACGACCACAACTCGATAGGCACTTGTTTCGTATCTGTTACTACTTCGTTTTTTAATTAGCCTTCCTTTTGTTGCAATAGAATAGGTTTTTCATTTTATTACGGACCATCTGTTTTCGGTTCACTGTAGTCATGTTTTTTAGTACCTACTACTTTCTTCTGCAACTATTATCTTGATTGATATACTTCTTTCTTAACTCACTGTTTTTCTTCACCTTGTGCATGGTTTCTATAAATCATGCCTTACTCCTTCCTCTCCTTGATACGCATTTGTTGCGGTAAGAAGGTTCAAATAAACATGTAATCTTTAATCTTCGTTATTTAATTTACAAAGATTTTGTGTTTAGTTGATAGTTTCACAGTGGGTTAGATTAGGCCAAACAAAAGGTTTATTTTGAAGCTAATTTGTATTATTGACTGTATATGAAAACTGGAAAAAATAAATTACAGTGTCCTGTTTCATACCAAATTGTGATCGTTTCTATCTTCTTTTCCTTCAAGTCGTTTTGGTTTTTTAAAGCGTAAGTGCGAAATTAACAAAGGTATCCATGTCAATATTGGTAGTTAATTTAAATATGCAAGAGGGCTACTCTCATTGTAAATCTATTGTTAATTTCTTGCGTCATCTCCCCTACGTTCTCTTGATATTTTGGATGAGTAATCGCATTTTAAGATGCTTTAAAATTGGAGTGTTATGAAGATTAGAGCTCTTTATGGGACCTGAAGGGACATTATGATGAGCAAATGTCCGTGCATCCGCCCAAATTTTTATCATTTCTGAGAATATCTCAAATTCCCGTTTTTACAATGCTGTAAAATTTTGATGCAGGAACTTAAGAGGGACATTACACCGCGTACGAGTCCCGACAGCTCAATTATAAGCGTCTGGAAATAGAGTATATCACCGAATTTTGCGGGCTCAAAATTTGCCCACTTTTGTTGTTATTTTACCTCGGTACATGTATCACTTATTACATTCATGCTAATGAAGTTGTTTTCTTGAACCAGAATTTGCCACCGTTGTTTGGTGTCCCAAACTCACGAAGGGTTTCTGATGGTTATAAGTTTCCGCATTTTTTGTCAGATAAACGTAAGCTCGTATAGTCAGAGGTTTCAAATTTTCAGTCAGTCATTTTTCAGTAAAACTATTCTGGGGAGGACGTCTGTTGGATCTGCGGGAATCAGTGATACCACGTGGGAATTGTAAGATACCTAGCTGAAAGTAGACTCAGGCCTTCTTTTAGTTTATATAAAATAATTTTAGTGTTTTGTTGAGGACCATCTTTTTCGGTTCACTGCTGTCTCGCTTTTCTGCACATATTACTTTCTGCATTTTTTACCTTGCTTCATTGACTCGTTGTTTTTCGGCAATTTTGTGTAGGAACCCCCCTTGTACATTGGTTCTGCGTTCCTTTAATTCCTTATTTATTGGTGCCTTCCTCCATCTCCCCTAGAGAGCCTCTTTCTTGTGGTTGTAGAATTAATGCACACTATTTATTTTGTTTAATCTATTTTTCAGTGAAAAAATAAATTCAAGTCACTCGTTTACTGAGTAACGAGTCAGATGATGTGTGCGTAAAAATATATTTTAGAGTATTCAAATGAATGCCCATTTGTTACCATTTGGAGTCATGTATTATTTTTTATGTATATAACTAACCAACAGATGATTTAAAGAAATACCACTTTTGAAACCACTTGGTCATGTGTAATATAAACACATTGTAATGGTGACCAATGTTACGGCTTACCTTCCAATGAAGTACACCTCTTTTCTAAACACTTTATTGCATATCACGTACCATTTTTTAAGGATATAATCAACACACTGCTATGGCAACCTGTTTTACAGCATGACAATGAAACAAGATATAGAGCAAACGCTTCATTCATTCGTGTGAAGATCGGTCAGAAATTTGCTCATTTCTCGAGTGCGCGCTGGACGCATTTGGATGTCGAAAGAATGAAATAGGATTCCTGTGACGACCGTTTGTTCTGTAATTGGAGCTTCCCTCGAGCGAATCCAACGAAGGGCATTCAGTCGAATTCATCGTGGGGGCCGTGCCAATACTGATCATCACAGCTTCTTTCACGTGCGGAAACTTACTTTAAGCCTCATTTAATTAAAACTTTTGCCACAAACAAGTTCCATCAAATTGATCTTTAAATTTTATAAATTAGCTGTTTGTGTTTTGTATTATTGATTCGTGGAAAATATAATTTACTCGTATTCGAAATATTTTGTCTTTCAGTTAGTACGTGAGTCTCTGCGGTACCGCTAAATGTTGGGACCTCAATTCAGGAACGTATTTTCTAATTCCACGCCTGTCTAAACTCGGACCGTTCGAGCAGTGTTCGTACGGAGGTGGAACTTCAAACAGCTTGAGCAACAGGGTGGTTGTTTTCTTCTTCTGATCAATTAAGATCATTTTGGTCCGCACGTTCGATCAGTATAGAACTTTGATGTTTTCCCATGGGCATTACGAGCTCAGTTCCGCATCGGGAGAAGGATTATTGTACGATAGTTATTGGGTTGCATGATCAACGAGCCTTTTTTCTATTTTTGAGCGTGGTCTGATGAAGCTTATTTTATTCGTTTTTTCTATGGAAGTGAAATTAATTTTGATCGAATTTAATTAAAATGTGGACATTATATAAAAACTATGACCGACAATGTAGCGTGTATGAAGTAGCAAGGTCTCTCACAGGAGAGAATATTTTACACCTTCTCCATTTAAAGTCAATGCATGTCATAGCATACAGTCAGTTTCCAATTGCGTCTTGTGGAGGATTATGGCCATTTTTTCTAAACGAAAAGAAAATAGAATATAATAATTTAAATAACCTTTGAGTACACTCTGTTGAGTGTCAGGCATCAATTTTGATGAATTCACTAACATGTTATCATGGGTATCAAATCAAAGAAGCGTTGCGTTACCTAACACGTCAAAGTAACATTCAAGTATGTGCTGTGAAGTGCAAGATGAAAAATAAATCGAATGATCCCCCAAATTTCAATTAAACTTTCGATCTCTTCACGACAGAAGCTTAGTTGTGAGATGAAGGTGTGCGAAAACGAGCTTCCATGCGGCAAATTTTTTCAGACGAGCAATTTAATTTCCATTCCGTGTTTTCGAAGACGTGCGTTTGGGTGAGGCGCTCCTGATCCAATTTCCTTCAGAATTTCCTTGTGTTCACCAGGGACGCTTGCGGTGCCCTCGCCAACCATCAACAAGGAAGGCAATATTTTCCTATTCTGTTTGGGCGTCTGCAAATTTCGGCAAACGTCGCATATTTTATTAGTTGCCACAATAATGATGTCTGGTGGGCTGTGTGCTGTGATTTGTTTTTCATTTCGGAACGTGCAGACTTGTAACTTGAAGATTTGAATACATACGAGCTGGGAAATCAAATTTATTATTCAGGGGAACGCTTTAACTTTTATGGTAGAAATGAATGGTATTTTGAGCTGCTGGTGGAATGAAATTTGTCTTTTAATAATGTAGGAATTATTATTATTTTGTGTTGGAGTGTAGAAGAATGTCTGAGATGTTTGTGTTGTTGATCAGCAGTTCTATACCAACGCTGTCACCCTTTAGAGCTCTCCCTTTCCCATGGATTTCACTTGGTCTCCATCGTAACTTCGAAACTTGAAGGTTCTTTAGAGAACCTGGATTCTTACTTTTCACTCAAGGAGACATGCTGTTTGTCTACACAATATTCGCTGAGGATTTAATCGCCTCTCAGCGATAACACTACAGAACACAGAATAAGCAAATTTTTGCAGCGAAAGTTGTTGTTCATTTTCGCTTCGTTTTTCGTGAGTTTAATCTGTGCATACTAATTTTTTATCTCTTTTTCGTGGACGAGGCCGGTGTATCGTGCTGCCAACTCATGTAGTTAATCTCGATGTAGCTGCTACGGCGTTCGTTATTACGTATTGATCGCCTGACCAAAATTAAAATTACTTCACTGCTTTTTACGTCCAGGCACAGTAAGCACATCTCATTTGTCACGTAAGGGTATCCACTGCAGATTGGCGTAAGATGAATATCCCAAATAATTTAATTAATTCAGAATATTAATTGAATATATCGGGTATCATATTACCCATAAGCATTTGAAAGTGTGACGTGAAACATTGATTTCAAAACGATTTTATTCAAGTTTCCAGTAATCGTGACTTCCAACTTTTTTCGCTTTACGTCGAAGCAAAACAATTGCATCAAACTTCACAACAACGTAGGCTGTTTAACATTTTTTCAAAAGGGAAAGATGACTTGGGCAACGGGTACATTTTTCAATGGCTTCATGTGTAAGGGTTTCGAGGAAACTCTGTTCGGCATCAAATTTTTGTACTCGGAAACCCATTACGCGAAGAGCGCCCTCATCTTTCTGCGATCTAATCAGCTTGCGTAAAACTACGAACCTGCAGAATTTTCTGATGTTGAGGTACCTGCTACTTTGGTTAAATCTGAGTCTAGGTAATCATCACAGAATTTGTGGCAAGAAGAGGAGGGTGATTGGAAAAGAACATGTAGGAGAGACGTTCGGCTTTTGTAGAGCGAAGTGGCCTGACGATTAGCACGTGATTCTGTTTTGATAATTTTGTTTGCTGTTGGCTAGGCGAGAGGAGGAAGTAACTCTAGAATTATCAACACCAATAACACACTATTTGTCTTAGATTTTCAGTCGCTCTTGGTTCATTAAGCCTCATAACGCATTTTTACGGAACATTTGCGGTATTTACGTGATTAACTGCAAATTGACCTTATATAGATAATTCACACATCATGCGCTACGTGATGCGTGTTTCCATGGTAGGTGATCATTTTTCTATAGATCCCCTTGACCTGTTCTGAGTAATAAACCTTCGGTACAGCTGCAGTTTCGACTGCAGAGCCTCTAATTTTCTTATTCAGTTCATTCAGCATTTAATGGTTCTTGATGATCTGTTGGGATTTGAGTTGCGGAAGGTTTTGTTCCCCGAACACTGAACTCAGCCCCATTTGAGACGAACTATTATGATATAGGCGAAAATAGTTACATTTGAAGGAGTCAACGCCGGTTATTTCCTTCTACCCAGAAACGGGAGGCCGATGACGTTTCCTTTTCGTCCAAAATTATAATAAAAATAAAGTTTTTATTTAATTACTCTCAATAGTTCTTTATTATTTTAAGTGCAAAAGCATACTTTAGCAAAAACATTTGAGATAAAGGTTTTTGCTGAGGTAGCTTGGCTTCTTGCAGACGTCTAGAAGAAGTCAAGATTCGACGTTTGCTCTGCAATGTTTCTATTCCCGAACACAAGTCCCGGGCTGGGAACATTCGCATCACCGCAAATTGCGTCGCGCTGCCCCTGCCCGCCATGCCCGCCATGCGCTCTGACCTTCACTCGTTGACCGTAAACTGCGCTATAAGGTCTCATCGGTTGCATCCGTGATTCGCAATGGTCTCCCTCAGGGGGAGACAACTATATTATCTATGGGAATCAACACCCCTAAGGGAAAAATGTGAATTCTCGAGCTGAGAGTTTGGTAGGCTTTTTTTTTGTTGATATATGTGTTTTGTTGTGTTAGGTACTATTTTTTTCGACTAAGTGTTGTTCTGTATATCAGCACTTGCCACTACTTTCTTCTTCAACTTTAAATGTGTTCTATATACTTCTTTCTCAACTTATTGTTTCTATGAACCTTGCGTAGATTCCGCGTTCCCTTTAAGTCCATACGAAATGGGGCCTTCCTCCTTCTTCTCTTTGGAACGCTTTTGTTGCGGTTAGGGAATCTTAAAAGGAATTAACACGTTAATTAAGTGCGGAGGGTTAAATTGAAGTTCAATATCCAGCTCAAATTTAGAGTCAATTGTAGTAAGAAATTTCGGAAATAGCAACATTGACTGGATCATGCCTTTATTTAGCTTACATTTAGTATTTATAAAATTGAGTCTGTGACTACTGGTCGGCCAGCAGCATTGTGAAAATCACCTAAATGACCACCGGTGGGTCACGCCGCGCTTAACGTGTTAAAGATGTTCATCCAATCCAATCATTCGCGACGGTGGCAAAAATATTCAAAATTGTTTCAACGGTTTTGAAATGAAATACTTCCGACAGGAGCATGTCTAGAACAACCGTATTTATTCTGAATAGAAAACCAGCTTTTCTTAAATTTCTTCTGAGAGTGCATCTTGCGATTAACATCGTTGTTGCAATCTGCCTGTCATATGACATATTACATCACATGCAGATTCTGGGTCCCTGCTAGTCTGGCAAGGAAGCTAGCCAGCTATGCAATTATTGCTCCAGAACTAAGAAGCTCTCATTGTAAGGATGGATGTGTGGTAAGATGATTTCTTAACATGGCTTGTGACCTGCATCTTTATTTTCTTCATTTGCTGAGGTAAGGGGATCGTCAATGTATCAGATTATGATAATTACAGTATTCAGTACTCTTTGGCAACAAGCGATCCTTGTTTTCATAAAACATAGGAAAATACTAGTATATTTCGCCGACCATGGTTCTTGTAATAGATTTCCACGATTTATGAGATGAGCTTCTTATACGAAAAATTACCGAATTATCAGTTTTTCTGATTTTAAGGCATTCTGCTTCTGTACAGCGAAGATGCACGACAACGCATATTATGTCTCCATAAATCGTCATTTTCAAGTGTAGCTGCTTCACTACCTAAGCTACCTACTTTGAAATCTATAACTTTGGCTGTAGGAGTCTTGTCTCTTTTGATTTGTAATTCCCGGGCTTTTAATTTTTGGATATTTTAGTTCTCTAACTGAGGCCTGCGCACCGTGCTACCGACCTCCTGTATGAGTGCCTTCCTAGCTTATTTTCAAGTGTTCTTCCTGCATCGCTGTTGCCTCGTCCGTATGTGTGAACCGTGTTTTGTGGGTGTGCGTCATATTGTGTGCGTGTACGCCGTATTCTGTGCGTGCACGCCGTATTGTGTAAGTGTACGCCGTTTAATGCTTCACTTGTAAGGAACGACATTGTAGAATGAATACTAGAAAACACGACCTGCCAAAAATGACGGGTTTCGATCTTTTCCTCGTACATGTGCACTGGTAAAATTCGTATCTCATATACGGTCAATAAGCATCCTTATGCGCGTGACAGAGAGTCGGACCAACTAAGTAAGCAGTAACTGTGCATTATTAAGTGCATAAAATTCTCTACAAATTTAATTTGTTTGATAAAATCCCCATTGTAATAAAGTTGTCGTAAGTAGGCACAAAAAAATATGTAAATTTATTTGTTTCGAAATTAAAGGAGACAGGTAACGTTTTATTATATAAGGGATGATAAAGCAAGAAGTTTTTGAAAAAATTTTGCACCTTCTGTTCCTCGCGATAAGTTACATTTTTTTGAACAATAGATTACAATTTTCATTGCCGCAATGTTGTTTGGCGTGCAAACAGGCGGATGTAAGTTTTTCATATCATTTGAATGGTATCTACTCGTATGTGAGCGCTCAAATGGATGTGAATTATTTGTATTGTTACAGACAGGAGTTATGTACGTGAACATATTCAAATTATGCAAATCATTATGCGCAAATCATTATTCATGTCTTTATCATCGCTATTTTATCGCCAAGTCCAGCTCTTGCTCTGTCAGTGTTTCGTTCTCCCATTCTGTAATATATGAACAGATTGCACTAATAATAGTTTGTACCGTAACCAGGACATTCAAAACGAGTCACGGTATTATCTGACCATATCAATAAATTTTACAAACTACACGCTCGTTACTATGTTAGATTATTTCACCTCACCATGTTAAGAAGTGCCCGCTGTGCGCAGCTACTTTGAACTGCGTCGAGGTACAAATTGCTCGCACCTTATTTGTGAAGTACAGCAAATATTCCATTGTCCGTGTGACGGAGGTACTCGGCCCGTCGACTGCATACTGTCGCTCTGACAGCTGGAGTTCTATTCTTTAATTCTGGCCTTGTGATATATAAAATGGAGGGGAATTTTCTGTTCCCCCCGCGCATTCCGAGATCCTGTTTGGAGAAGGGAATAATTGTTCTTGGTAAATTTAAGATCATAATTTCCATCGGGAAGACTTCGGTTGGAAAGTAACGCAAATTTAGGAATTGGATAAAATGTGAACTGATCTGAACTTCGAAATCTGAAAAAATTTTACATAAGCTAAAAAAATTTTCATCTTTTTATCTTTCCCTTGTTTTAATTTCATTCATAGATTAGACGACGGCGTCTGTAAAGAAGCCGGTGCTCATTTGTACGGGTACTTGCGATTTGGGACATGCTCGACATTTTGGAGCTTATGAAAATTGCACCACAATTAAGTAGCTTGACATGTTCACGGTAAGCCCTGCTGATTTGGGCCTTTACTTTGCAGCTTATAAACTTAAGAACAAGACACAGCTTCTGAATTTAAGAACAAGATACTGCCAATAGTTTTATTAACAAGACGCTGCCATCAGAATTTAAGAACAAGACGCAGCTTCTAATTTTAGGAACGACATGCAGCTTACATATTTTGAAAACAAGATGCGTCTTCTAAATTTAAGAACAAGACGTATCGTTTAAAATTATTTAAGGACAATATGCAGCTTTTGAATTTAAGAACCAGACGCATTTTCTGACTATAAAACAAAACGCAGCTTCTGAATTGGAGGCTGATTACCAGCTCCATTAGGAGCTTCATTTACGAAGCGTCTTGTACTTCTGAATGCTTATCAAGCGTAAGCTGCTTTTTTCTATGACCGTGGTATACGAGGTCGTATATATCTTGTCTGTTGATGAGGCTATGCTTCGGAATTATGTACACGTTTGTGGGAATTTAGGAAATTGGGGCCTGCTCTGAGAATTGGTCGCCTAGAAATATACTTAACAATCCCTAGAATTTTAACTGCGGAGCTTTTAACTGCCTAGAATTTTAACTCTAGAATTTTAAATGCTTAGAATTTTCAAACAGCCTGGAATTATTACACGGCATAGAATGTTCACACCGCCAAGAATTTTCAACCTTCCAAGAACTTTCCAACTGCCAAGAATTTTCCAACTGCCAAGAATTTTCCAACTGCCAAGAATTTTCAAACTGCCAAGAATTTTCAAACTGCCAAGAATTTTCAAACTGCCAAGAACTTTCCAACTGCCAAGAATTTTCAAACTGCCAAGAACTTTCCAACTGCCAAGAATTTTCAAACTGCCAAGAATTTACAAACTGCCAAGAATTTTCAAACTGCCAAGAATTGTCAAACTGCCTAGAATTTTCAAATTGACGAGAATTTTCAAACTGCCTAGAATTTTCAAACTGCCTAGAATTTTCAAACTGCCTAGAATTTTCAAACTGCCTAGAATTTTCAAACTGCCTAGAATTTTCAAACTGCCTAGAATTTTCAAACTGCCTAGAATTTTCAAACTGCCTAGAATTTTCAAACTGCCTAGAATTTTCAAACTGCCTAGAATTTTCAAACTGCCTAGAATTTTCAAACTGCCTAGAATTTTCAAACTGCCTAGAATTTTCAAACTGCCTAGAATTTTCAAACTGCCTAGAATTTTCAAACTGCCTAGAATTTTCAAACTGCCTAGAATTTTCAAACTGCCTAGAATTTTCAAACTGCCTAGAATTTTCAAACTGCCTAGAATTTTCAAACTGCCTAGAATTTTCAAACTGCCTAGAATTTTCAAACTGCCTAGAATTTTCAAACTGCCTAGAATTTCAAACTGCCTAGAATTTTCAAACTGCCTAGAATTTTCAAACTGCCTAGAATTTTCAAACTGCCTAGAATTTTCAAACTGCCTAGAATTTTCAAACTGCCTAGAATTTTCAAACTGCCTAGAATTTTCAAACTGCCCAGAATTTTCAAACTGCCTAGAATTTTCAAACTGCCTAGAATTTTCAAACTGCCTAGAATTTTCAAACTGCCTAGAATTTTCAAACTGCCTAGAATTTTCAAACTGCCTAGAATTTTCAAACTGCCTAGAATTTTCAAACTGCCTAGAATTTTTAAACTGCCTAGAATTTTTAAACTGCCTAGAATTTTTAAACTGCCTAGAATTTTTAAACTGCCTAGAATTTTTAAACTGCCTAGAATTTTTAAACTGCCTAGAATTTTTAAACTGCCTAGAATTTTTAAACCGCCTAGAATTTTCAAACTGACGAGAATTTTTTCATACTGACGAGAATTTTTTCATACTAACGAGAATATTTTCATACTGACGAGAATTTTTTCATACTGACTCGACATGAGCTAATAAGGGCAAATCTAACTTAATCTAGCCTGACCCACCCCAAAGTGATTGATTAAAACGCTTCACCGCGCATTTTTAACACGTTGACGTCACATGCGACGTCTTCGTGACGTCAGGTGACAGTTTTATACATCGGGATATTGTTCTTACTTGTGCATTATTTTGGTCGGGCGGCTGTTTTCGAAATGAAGTTGAGGATTGAAATCACGTAAAAAAAACGATCATTAATTTAGACAAGCTGATTGAACAATTTGTAAACATAAATTGTCAGATAAAATGCGGTAAATGAAGCAGACATTTCAAAATGAAGTAGAGCATTGAAATCACGTAAAAAAGCGTTCTGTAAATTTAAGTAAACTGATTGAACAATTTGTAAACTTGAATTGTCAGATAAAATGCGGTAAATGAAGCAGACATTTCAAAATGAAGTAGAGTATCGAAATCACGTAAAAAAGCGTTCTGTAAACTTAGGTAAGCTGATTGAACAATCTTTATACATTGCCAGATAAATTAAGGGATTAGAAATAGCAGCCACTGTTAGCAGCGGCCTTATGCCGCAATGTGCAGGGCGGAAATCCTTGAAGCGTTTATATTCGTCAAACATGTGCATGCCTATGCTGTGTTTAGGTGTGTATCATGTTTATAGCAGGTCATTTATTGTGGTGGGTATTATAAGCTTTGAAATTTATACACGAAGCATTACTTTTTCTCCTCCTCCAAAGGTTTCTTTATCAGGTCTCGTTGTGTGAGAGGATTTGTGTTGAATGTATTCTTTGGAATATATTTTTTAGATGAAATTAGCGGCATAAATTATAACGTTAATGAAAGAGAGTACTGAATATCTTTATAGTCATCTTAAAATCCCTTGAGTGATTGATGGCTACGCTCTGAGTTGAAATTAGTGCAACAAGGCGTCTTTGTCTTTCGTACTGTAAAATTTCAACTAGAATGAGACCGTAATGTAGTGGTATGAAATTCACGTTAAACTGTTCAAAGAGGAATGAAATAAAGAAACTCGATGAAAAATTTGACGAAAGCTATGCATACACCGCAATGAGCGATTCCTAAATTAGAAAGATACGAATCAAAATCTAGAAGTATCAACTTGAGAACGCTTGCTTGTAGCCACTTGAAATTCATTGATCGTGAGCTCGTTGCGTGCCACTACGTAGAAGGCATAATTAAGCTGTCTTGTGTGGTAATTAATGTCGCTCACGACGGACTAACGGGCTAAATATGAGCTTGGTCTTGATTAAATGAGTACGTATGCAGGGCAAAACCATTACAATGCGTGTTTGGTGACAACAAATCCGCTTTATTTCCCGCAGAAAAATGGAATTTTGTGGCTTAATTAGCTGTGTCGGTGTGCAGATCGTGTAAACGAGATGAATGTTACGAGTATTGGTGACTTCAGTTGTTTTGGAGAACCACGCGACAAATGCATAATAATTAAGGATATAGGTATCGACTTGGATTTAAAGAGAAAGGCTTCTAGTGTTCTAATCCCTCTAGGTTTAGTGAACAGTATACTCTTTTCAAGATTTAAGAGAACGTTGATTGGAAAGTTTTTTCTATTCAGTTTTTCAAAAGGTCTTTGGCACAATTAATTTGATGAAAATCCTACCATGGCTATTCACAGTTGACTTCCTCCCCCCAAGCAGAGGGCTGCTGAATGGAGGTTGTCTTTCAGTTTACCCGGCACCAAACACCATCTCACAGAGAGTAAAACCTCTCTCACTGTTGGGTGAGAAAAGTTAATGCGTCAGTCCTGCAGTTTACATACCGAGAGACTCGTTTTTCAGGCGTGTTTCTAAAGTTTAGTCTGAGAATCGTTAATTTAGTGTAGATTCTCAATCCTGAACAAAACTTTAAGCAGTTTAAAATTCTTGAGCTAGAATCATCAGTTTAGTCTAGGTTCTCTCTCCAAATTGATCAATTCAGTTAGGGTTATTGCATTAGAATTATAAGTAAATATTTTCAAACGAGGATCATCAGTAAAGCTTAAATTCTAGCCCGGCTATGGGGTCCGCTACGTTTTCCCGTTGATTGGAAGGAGTTAGCTCTTCCTTCTTCTCCTTGTTTGAATTTCGCTGCTTTGGTTTCAATGTCTCGACTCGCTATGATCTCCCTGCCTTGAATGTCTCTTGGAAGGAAAGCTTCATCAGGATTTGTAACACCGTATCTCAGTAGCTCTTGAGACGTAAATATATGAGAATTTCATGAAGCACGTATTATATTCTATCAGATTATATAGTTTCAAATTTGGAAGTTTGTCTTTGAGTCACATAACTTTTTAAAGGGCCCTGTGGAGTTGTGGCAGCGGGAACTTATTCATTTACGCATTCTGTGAGATGTTCGGCAATTTTTTTGAAGATTCTTCAAGTTCCTGACGTTGATGACCGAACTTTCACTTTTATTTATACGCTAATAATGTACAGAGGTTAGACAAAAGAATAGAAACACCTAACATTTTGGCATCGTGAGCTTTGAACATGTTTTTAACAATCAAAATGGAACATGTTTCAATGTTTTTTGTTTAATTAACACTTATGTTATTCGGTATGGTTATCTGAAATATCTGTATTTTCTGGATATTTAAAAAAACGTCAGTCACAATTTATAAAAGTTACAGTCCCTTCGGTCTTTCAATGCGGCCAAATTGTTGGTGCTAATTGTATGGGAAGCGCTAGTGTAACAGAAACTGTCCGAATGTTTGGCGCTTCGAAAGGTTCTGTCTAAAAAAGTAATTACTGTGTTTTAAAGAAAAGGAAAGAACGTCCACAACAAAGCACAGGTAAGGCCAAAAGGTGGAGTTGTGTATAAGAGACTGTTGGACTCTAAATCAAATTTTTGGAGAGGATCGCGAGACCATGGCTTCTAAAATTACTCCAGAGCTCAATAATATTAACACCTACAGAACCCATTTTCCACAAAAACTGATTGTCGGGAACTGCACAAATCTGGATTCTACGGAAGAGCTGCTATTAGAAAACCTCTGTTCTCTAAGACAAATGTTTCAAAACGTCCAGAGTGGTGTAGAATCCTCCATAACTGGTCCCTCGAACAGTGGAAAAATATGACTTTCTCCGACGAATCGTTTTCCTGATCTCCGACCTCCGGCCGAGTGTACCTTTGGAGACAGCCGAAAGAAACATTTAATCCAGACTGCCTTCTACCAACCGCAAAACATATCGGGGGTTCTGTGATGATTTGGGGTGATTTTTCTTGGAAATCCGCAGTGCCAATGATTTCCCTTTATGGAAAAATTTACAGCCGAGACGATTTCAGAATTATGAGCGACCAAGTTCATCCTATGGTTCAAGAACTGTTTCCGAAACAGAACACCATCTTTCAATATGGTAATAACCCAGTCCATGCAGCTAGAACTGTTAAAAAATGGCACTAGGAACACTCTAATGAAATATAGCATCTCATCTGGCCACCACAATTTCCAGACCTCAACATTATTGAACATTTATGGTCGATCTTAGAGATTCAAGTAAGAAGTCGGTTTCCGCCGCCATCGCCTCTAAACGAACTGGAGAGTGTTTTAACTGAAGAATGGGCTAAAATTCCTTTGGAAGCTGTTCACTATTTGTATGAATCAATTCCTCGGGAATTGAGCTGTAATTGACGCAAAAGGTGGACCTATAACATTTTAAAATATATTTTGTTTATTTGTAAAGGTGTTTTCATTATTTTGTCCAGCCTCTGTATGTGGGAGAAGGAGGTTGAAACGTTTAATTCCTCCTTTGATTTGTTTAAATGGATAAATTTTTCCACCCATTTTTTTCGTAAGTCATTGACTACTATTCATCTGCTTGATTCCACCGTTCATCATTAACTATTGAATTTAATATAAGATACCTCTTCGTGTGATTATTTGGGATTGAAACTAATTTGGAAACAGATCACGTTTTCAGCCTGATTTTCGTTGGGTAAAAGGGAGAGGAATTTTTTTGATAGACATTTCAGTACTTATTATGTCCCCATAAGGACTTTAAAGTGCGCACTGCTCATTGAAGTCTTGAGAGCTGTCTTCAAAATGATGGTTATAGCGATAGCGTGCAGTGCTTGTAATTTTTTGCGGAAGCATGTAACGTTAAATTATTTTATAATGTTAAGCATAACTTACCGTAATATATTTCACAAGCGCTTCCGTTTGTCTAATACTGCTAAGGTGAGAGGGAAACATGAATTACATCATCCACTGTGCTCATTAAATCGAACATTGCAAGGCACTGCTGCGTTCCCACCAAGTGACCTAGTAATGTTACCAAGTTGGTTATCTTTCACTCAAGTCGGCAACAAGAGCTTGCGAACGCAGGGAAAAACAGCGCTATTGTCTTTCGTTCGGCGCATCGGGGAGGGAAATCATCTCGCTCCTATTTTTAGCGGGTGTTTTGATGCTAGAGCTCCGGCTAACAATTGGGCGCAGGAGTTATCGATCCTGCTTGCCTTGACGCATCACGGCTGTAGGGCTTCGTTCCAGGCTGCCATGCATGGCTTCTCCTCTCTTTCTTGGGCTACAGGAACGCTGGGTGATATACAATGCTGAGGTGTTCGTTTAATTTATCGTGGCCAGCTCCAGGGCTCGTCTAATGCCCCTAAACTATTAATTTTAGCTTGCTGGTTCTCGCCAGCCGATGTCCGGTATCTTTTCACTGCGAGATTTTGGTTCAGGAGTTGACCCAAATTTAGCGCGGGTCTCGCCTGTGCTCGAAGATAATATTTCTTTGGTCTAAATTGTTTCCCTTGCTTCAGAATCAATATGATCTATTTGTAATGTATTCGTAGATTAGCAAATTCTTTTTGAATGAAAGACTCATTTCCAGACAAATGTGTGAGAAATTAGATATATGTTGTATTTTTCAGATGCTTGCTACCTGTTTTTTTTTCGAAATAAATGTAGGGTAAAATACTCAATGCTATACACTCGACTCCCAGTTAGATTGAAGTTGATGCCCTATTTTTGTGATATTTAATGGTATGGTACAAACTATAAAGTTTAATTTGAATAAACAAAGCGCTCAATAATATTAAAAAGAAAACCTATTTATTGTGATTGGATGAATATACGATACAGTATTTAATTTTTAAAAAACTTTATGGCTAATTTGCTCCAGTAAGACCGCTCAGAAGGATACAACTATGTGCTTGGAAATTAGTGCTTCCGGGGGAAAGTTGTGAGGTCCAACACTGAAGGTTGTGTAGGCCTTCTGTTTGTTGAAATAGAACAAGTGCTTACTTATTACGGACTAGCTTTTTTAGGTTCACTTTATTCCTTTTTTATTACTTTCTTCTTCAACTTTTATCTACAGTTATAAAATTCTTTAGACCTTGCTGTAGTTGAGCGCAGAATCTAGAATGTGTGGACACAATGGGCGCATGTTTTTTTTTGAGGTAGAAGGGGGTATAATTTTCCCTGGAGACCATCCCAAATGATGTCTTAGTGCTCCTTCTCTTGAGAACGCCTTTGTCGTTGTTAAAGCGGCTTAAACTTAGTTATTATTTAATCTAATCCAGCACCAATTAGACAGACGTTCAAGTTGATTACAATGGCTACCAAAGTTCCTATCATGCTCTCAAGACAAATTTCCCTGGGATCATTAAATACCCTGCCATTCGTTTACCTCCACAGGCAATACAGTCCATCTCGAACACGTCACTCGAACCACGGAATAGTCGATTCGCTCTTAATTGTTTATCCCCAATACACTCACAACAAATTACCAACAGATGCGGGCCAGAAGAGCGCGCGAATTAATTTCGAGCTCATTTCCCCAAACATCTTTGTTTTGCCTCATGAATTCGGTCCACCTCAGGATCCAATCGGCCTGGGCACGCGTGCTGTTTGAGCGAAAAATTTCCTAATTTTGCCTGTGCTGCACACCTGGGTCTGGTATTAGCGTGCCGCCTGGACGCGGTGACGTCGGTTTGCCATAGAGCGACAGTCCTTCATTTGCTGGAGTGCCGCAAAATCGATCGACGTGTTTCGTCGCATTCTTGACCGAGAGCGCTGTGGTCCCTAATTGGCGCCTTCATGGATCCTTCACAAAAATGTGGCGCTGTTGAAGATGCGCAGAGAAAATTTTTCGTGAACGTATGAGTGAAATTCTAAGGCGCCCAATAGAAGCGATAACAGAATAATACGACATAATAACAGAATTGTCGTATTTCTAGTTACTTTCTTAGAAGAGGTAGAGCTGCAGCCCGTCTGAATATTCTCCTTGATATATGAGAATTGTGTTTTTAAATTTTGCATGTAATGTAATAGAATTGGAGAGGGCCGAAATATTTTCCCTAGTGTGGTCGAATTTGAGTGCATTTAAATGTTTTTTGTTATGTTACAGAATTGTACGAGTAGTTAAGGTATGAGAAGGAGTATTCATGGAAACTCACGATGCTGTCTCTCGTATTAATTCAACTATTAGAGATTTTAAACTCTTACAAAACCTTTCATTTGTTCTTGCTAGATATACATAAATATAACATGTGTTAAATTCGTTATTGCACAGCACCTCATGTCGATATATTTTACCACCTCATGTCGACAAATACCCATTGCCATTTAGAGGTTTCGTACGTTCGATTTCTTAATCCAGCGAGCTGGTGTAGATGCTTGAGTATTTGCGAAGAAAAAACATTTGTCTTGGTGTAATTCCGGCGTTCGTGCATCCCGCAAGTGTTTTACCTAAGTGCTGGTGCTTCATAGGATTAATCATCCAAATTTTACTCCCTGTCTCATCACAGAATTCTATCCGACGCAATACCGCGTAACTTGTTTGAGGTCAGTGCGCCTCGGAGTGTGAGCGTAATCTTTCATAACTATTGCTACCTAAGACAAAATCAGTAATGTTGTGCAGGATACTGCGATGATCTCAAAATGCAGTTACGTAGGTCATATATTTCACTCTGTACTTCTTTTCCTCCCTTGCCAGAAATACATACTTACGTTGGTCATTTCTTTCATAATGCAATTTTTTTCTCTTGAATCAGAAATGTATAGGTACGTAGGTGATTTCTTTCATTTTGAGATTTTTTTCTTTTGACAAGATTTTTTTCTCTCGAGAGAGGGAGGCCAACGTGCAGTGCAACCTAACATCATCATGATTGTATTAACATTTTATCGTTCCATCAAAATGTTTACGCTTAATTTTGCCAGCGTAGGTGGCAGTAGTAGCCGAAGTTTAAACTGTGTATCCATGTTGTGCCCTTCAAACTTATACCTCCTTTAATTTTTCTTTTCTAATTGTTTTTCTCAGCATAGCAAGAAATGAGACCTTTAACCGTACTAATAATAATGAAAATTCTGTAAGACTTCATTAGGAAGCGCTTCTCCGGTAGGGTCCACCATTTCACCACAGATGATATTTTTTCCTGCAGTCTTTGTGTTCAAGACAATGAGTACCACGCATATTCCACGATCAATCACGAAGATATTGGCGACACCGCGGCGATGACAAAGCCGTGCAGATCGTGCATCCATCACACCTCGCATTAGCATCGTTCATAACAACGCAGGTCAGATGACTTCGGCTTATTCGACAGACGTCTTGGCCATGAACAAAGGGATGGCGTTTCGTTGCCTGAGTAACAATGCTACCTGGCGTGCAGGAGCTGCTCTGATTGTGAGTGCCGTGCAGTTCTAAAGCTACTTGAGAAAACCCTGGTGATACCTGCGTGAGAATCTTGAAATCAGGTTTGAAGAGAAAGCTATTTAACTGATGAAGCTAGATAGCTTCGCATTTTTGCTTTACTTCTTCTAAAGTACAGCATGTAACTAAGACAAGTTGAGTATCATTACATACTTCATAATTATTTTAGTTCATTTAAAAATTCAGTAACTAGCACATATGTCATTGATTAAAGTTCCTCAAAAAAATTGCGTTGAAAAAAATGTAAGGTTTTCATCTCTTAACATCATTCACAATTCATGAAATAGCATCAGGTAACTTCGGTTTTGATGCTATGTCGACGCAGATTTCGTTCGAATTTCATTGAGAGGATATCATTGTTCTTCAGTCGACGGTCAGGCTGGCCATCGATATTGTGACATTATTCTCAATCAAACCTCATGCCAACTTTGATGGCCAAAGGTTCTTTGTATTTGAAATCCCATTGTCGCGAACTCGGACAGGGAATAGGAACATATTCTTGTTCAAATGGAGGATTGCGCACTTCAGCATTTCTGGTGTAATATTAGTTTCATATTCGATACAACATCTTGAAAGTCAACGAACGCGCGGGTTCCCCTTTCATTATTTCTTGTACAGAGATAGCCGGGTTTCTTCGGTCATTTTCATGCCTTAAATTAAATGGCCTCTGGAAAATATAGAATACGAGGATGGTAGGGTCATTCCCATTTAGTGGTGAAAATCATTCATACTATTATTTTTTCGTGCAAATTGAAAACATGCGGATGCTAGGTTAGGACTGATGCTGGTTCTTTATTCTTCATCCTTCATTTGATATCTAAAGCCTGAGACGATTATTGTAACACTGGTCATAATGCTAAAATTAGTACTAACAATCAGTGCAAACGAGCACAACAAACTTTTTGATCACTCTTTCCTCCATGTTTTTGTTCAAAGTTTTAAAACATTTTATTGTGGTAAAACATGGTGACCTATGAATCTTTCATTTCTCCAATGACATCTTTCTTTATTTTATGCAAAATGCAGCATTGTGTACGCTGTTTTTTCTCGATTTTCTGGATCCTGCAAAACTGGTACTATCATGTTTGACTTGCATCAACCTCTTGTAAGGGAATTGAAACCAATTTCGCAAAAAACACTGGAAAGTATTTTAGAATGAGTTCTTACGACAAGTGTGTTTTTGTCTCAAAAGAGAATGATGCGTCGAGCTGGACACAATTTTCGGTATCACGAGACCGATAAGAAAGTTCCTTCATAAATCTGTCCGGTCGTCAGTGGCGTTTACGCCAATTGATCTCGAGCAACCTCAGGGGCGCGGGTGCGCGATGCCAGGCGGAGAACTCCCAGGCTTTTCAATTAACTCTATTCGCAGTCAGACATGGCTTCAATCTTCTGGAATTGAAGGCATTTTTAGCTTTGTTGAGACGTAGTTCATTTCGCTTTCCTGCTCCTGAAGTAACTTTCATCCTTCTAGGGTCGTAGCTAGTTTTTTTGGTGAAGTCGTAGCAACGTAATTTAATTTTCGCAGGACCGTCACAGTTTCAACTGTTTGACGTTCTACACATGATATCCTTCCACCGTTTAAGGGCACCGATTTTTATGTGGGATTCTTGCGATATCTTTAAAAGTATATTGAATATTTTTTCGTAAGTATTTTGAGAATGTGTTTTGATGCATGAAACCTGACTGTTGAAAAATATTCATTACTATATAGTTCATTTAACTAAAAATGCAGTATGCATAACGCATAAAATTTCGTCTCACAGCACTATTTATGTATCTATTCTATTATGAGAACTGTTTTTCACTAGGATTGTCATCGTTTCAGGTAAAGGGAAATCCAAAGCAACTCATTATTGAACTGAACTTTCAAAATGGTCTATTCAGTCTCCAGACGTTTTGATTGATGTTTAAGATAAAAGATTCCGATCCATGAAACGAAAACAACATAATATAAAAGAAGTTTGCAGAAGAATATAGTAAAGTTCTTGTTCAATTCAGTTAATGTCTTGTGGTCACTAACATAAATGGTTTAAGAGCTTGCAAACGCAATAAGGGCCTTAAAAAATAATCCTAAATTAATTTTTTGTCAACTTTTGCGTTATAAATTTTGTGTTTTTGTCTGCAACCTTGTTTGTGCAATGATTTTTCAAATCTGATCGTTCAGTACAATGGATCACAACTTCTATAACGTTGTTGGCGTTTCCTTATTGAATCTTGATACAAACGCATGTTGAGGGTTGCGTTTGAATGATGTTGACGTAGTGCTTTACACAATACACACTCGCTGTTTTATTAAACGGCACATTTGACTCTTGAGAGGGAAGCGTAAAGACATCGAAGTTTTCAAAAATGACTTGAATCCTTGCCATGATGGTAAAATTTGGAAAAGTTTCAACGTAAATTAGCCAGGTCGTTTAGGCGATGAGATCGTTGGGGATGGTTTTTAATCTCCGGTAATTTTGGATACAGTACAGCTACGTGATAGCAAAACAAAGTTTAAACAAATTTCACCTCTCCAGTATCATGAGGAAGGAAGCTCGCGAAATCACATTTCAGTTAATGAGCAAAATTGTGAATTTTGTTTACCATCCCAATATCACTGAACGAACCAATATCAGTGTTGGGAACACTTTTTGTGTTTATTTTTGGTGCTGGAGGCGGGCGCTTAGTGTTCTATAGAGCCCGTTTTTTATTAACCGTCTCATATACTACACTGCGAACATATTGCGATGGCAGAGTTTCCGATCACAAACTTTTACGACTGCTTGGTCACTTCAAAAACCATCGAAGCGTTTTTTAATGATTCCGCTAAGCTGCTCACCATTCAACTACTTCTCGAATGGCTCCATTTATTTCGAGTTGAAGGGGACTTTTATACCCGGGTTTTTGCCCTCGATTTTTACAGAATTTCTCAGTATTCGTATTTGACTCAATGCTTAGCGATCGGTGCGGACCGAGATTGTGTTTCTCAATTTCAGAGCTTTGTTGAATTGTGTTTGCTCAAAGAAACTTTTATTTATCTGAGGAGCCCTACTAACAGGAAAAGTTTGTATGGAATAATATTCGTAGGTTGCTTTTGTTTTGTTCCTGTTACATTTATGCATCCGGTATCCTCTGCTTGAGTCCCCATCGTGGAATTTTTTCGGTCGTGAGAGCCAAAGTTGGGACTCGTAAAATCCTTTCAACAAATTCATATGAATTGTCATACAGTTTTATGATTGTCTTGAGAATCGACGTTCCTCCATGGGAGCTGCTCCAGCTGCGGTGCATATTTGTTTCTACTTCCATGCTCGAAACTTGAGTAAAACAGCGATCATTTTTAGGAAAATAATTCTTTAAAAATATACGTCTTGTGAATTTTATATGTTTATGCCATCAGTACAATGTAGCTCATATGTAAGTCGCTCTGGATGCGAGTTGCTTCTCCTTATTTGAACTAAAGCTTATGACCATAAAAACTGCCACAGGCTTGGTTGTAGCATTTTTAACTTTCTGCAGTCGTGACGATGATTTGAATGTGAGTTAATGTCAATGCATTTTTTAAACTCGAATTTAGTTTGCGTGAAATAATTACGAAATTGGCAGTGGTGAAACTCTAAAGGTGGTGTTCAAACTATTAAGTTTAAAAAGCTAGCAGAGCGATTTTTGGTATATATACAAGCAATTTAAAGAAGTACCTCGTACAAGGCAAAATATAACACAAGCTCTAGTTCAGTGATGAAAAAATCACATAAATAATTGAAAAATAGAATAAATTGAGAAACCTGACTTCTCTATATTTTTTTAAATAAAAATGAATAGATATGTACGGCGTAAATACAACGCATAATTTGTGAATGATCCACATCCACCATAGCTATTTTTGTAGTTTTTATTTAATGATCCTATCTCGAACATTTTTATTACGTTATTTGAATTTTCATTCTCATTTTGAATTACTTCAATCTTCTGCGGCCAAGAAATGACTTAAAAATATAGCACAGCGTCGATGAAACGTGCGAAAAAATTCAATGTTACTTCCAATGCAAGACTAAGCAAGGAATTGGTAATCAACTAACTATAGATGTAGTACTGCTCAGTTTGTTTATTTTAACTCTAAATTGGAAAATAACTTAACACAACCGTTAGGAACGCATGTGTGTTGGATCAGTTTACTCGTCAGCGGTGCAGAAGAAAAGAAATCCCGATGGAGTCCCGAGTCAGGAACAAGCTCGTCGGCTGCATTTTTTTAAGTTCATCGATTTGTTTGCCGCGTCTGCAAGTCGATCGAAGTGTCATCAGGAGTTTCCAGGTTGTTTGCTCTCGGAATTAATTCTCGTATTTCAACGCCCCAAACTCAATTAAACAACTTTATGTCTTCAAAATCCTGCTTCTTCTTGGAGGAGCTCGTGGCTGTTCTGAGGTGTTGCTGGGGAGTCGTGAGAAGGTCTGGCTTGTTTCAGATCATCGCGACTTGTTGGAGTTGTTCTTGCTCTCTTTTGTTCGCTGCGGCGGCGGTGGTGGCATGGGCCCTGTGGTTTTAACCCTGTAACGTCATGATTTTTGTGCTCATATTACCGTTATTACAAACACCGTCTTCAACTAATTGGCACTGGCATTGTCATCGATATCAGGAAGAGGAACGAACTGCCATTGCCAGAGAATTTCAAAACCCGTTAGGGACCAAATTCAACAAATATACTACACATTGAAGCTATTTTCGGAAGTGAACCGTATACTTCTCTAGAGCGTAAAAAGGGTTAAGTTATTTCCTCTGACTTCCTATGGTTAACCCTTTACCACCCACATTTTAATACTCATATTACCGTTATCACAACCACTATCACTAAACCGATACTTGCATTAGGTATTCACTGTTATCAAGATGTGGAAGGAACTGCCACTCGGCAGTGAAGTTCAAAGGACACATTAGTGAAAGAATTGAATAAAAAATACAATGTATTGCTGTTATTTTTGAAAGAGGACCGTACAGTCCACTTGGGCGTTAAAGGGTTAAGCAAATGCTTTAAGTCAAAGATAAGAAATTAACGTTTCCGTTGAAATCTACCGAAATCATCGTAATGTACTACATACATAGTTATTTTAATTTGTTTGAAATCTCAATTAGAGGTATTGGATTTGGTGTGCATGTCATTACGACGATTGCTTAATAGAAGCTTCTTTCAACCTAAATTAATGCGTTCTCAAGATTTTTATAGGGTAAAAGAACGATGTTCAGTGTTTTAATTCAGGCTTGGGAAAGCACTGGTCTAATGGTACTTGCATTACGTTCTTAATTGTTTCTGGACTATCTAACTGATCATTTTTCCATTGTTTTGTAACATGAATGACCAGTGTTTTTCTTAGTTCTCAAGTACGTGTCTGCTCTGAGGAGAAATTTATCGAACTATACATGTTTTCCAACCGTATTTCATTCATGTCCTAACTCATGAATATTCTCAATTTCATGTCATTTAGAATAAAACATTTTGAAAGCTTCAGTGCCGCCCACATTGTTTAGTTTGAATTTTTCGTACATTGTTTCCCTTCGGAGAAAATAACCACTGTTATTATACGAATATGAGTTATCAGGGAGGAGATAGCCAATTCGATAAACTTCTTTTATTCTGTAATCCAATCTTCGGAAGACCGGTCGTGTGCTGGTGTCAGTACCAACCATCTGTCCATGAAATCTAATTCCCTTCGCCGGAGTTGCCTAATAGAATTTTTCTCAGGTTGAAAATTGTTATTCGTCGTTTTTAGATAAGGTTCGGAGATGGTGAGTAGTCTTTCTACCAACAGTTTTCTTTCGAATTAGAAAAATTGAATAATTATGCCCAAAAAGAAAGACACAAGTAGTAGTAAGACCAGGTTTCTAGCGCTTCAGTAACAAAGACTATAACGCGCCGAAGATCTCAATAAAAAAGACACAATCATGGCCATCTTATTTCTTGCGTGATACAAAAACCAAGAGCTCAGGAGACGTAAACTGGGGAGTTTCCTGCACTGTTACTTTTGTATCAAATGGCGGCACCCATTAACACTTCGACTGCAACTTGCGCCACCGGTGGTACACGGAGGGCATTTTCATTGTAATGCTGACCTACCAGCAGCCAAAAACTCAATTTCAATATATACTTAATCAAAGCTCAGTGAAGCCACGATCAAGTTAATGTCTGCTGTTTTTAACATTTCTCACTACAATTAACTTTAAATTTGAGATGAATATTGAACTTCAGTTTTACCGGCCGCAGAATTAAAGTGCTAGAAAACATGTAGAATGGAACATCTCCTCTGGAATGATGGCATGTGTTGTTTTTATATTACGGATTCCAGGCTTTTCTTTTGATTGACATCAGACAGGACTTCGAAATTAACTCTGAAAAGATTTTGTCTCACTCTTGGTTTGACATTTGATCGTTTCAAATTGGTGAGTTGACTGACTCCATGATAAGATTGGATTGACCCCAGTCTCGGTTTGAAATTGCTGAAGACGTTTTTAAATGGAGTGTGGAGATGTTGTGGATTAATTCCAGTCTTTTTATGATTGATAGAATACTTTCTTGGTGGACGTGTGATACGTAGGCTATTTCAAGACATGTTTTCATATCGGTGTCGGGATTGCTGTTGGCCAATTCTGTACCGTCTATAAATCAATTTCAAACCCCCCGTTCAATCGACAATACCCTTCCATCTTGTTAGACTCATGTTCTGCCCGATTCCCAAATATTTTTCGGCGTCCATGATAGGCCTCAGGACACAATACCCGCAGCAGCTTGACTCCTTCGATCCCGTCTGGTGTGCGAGGCAACACAGATGAATGATCATACCTCCTTTGGGTATTGACCTGCTCTATCAAAGCATGGCGACGTTGCTGACCGTGGCGTCATTTTACAAGGATGATGTATGATCGCACGACCAACAGCACTTGCTGCAAGACTTTATTGAGGACTGTATTCATTGGACGTATTGGAATGCTGTTTTTTTGTACCTCGGTGTAGAGTAGAAGAACTTATTTTCTTCCTTCCTTCGAAAATCGGTGCTGGTGTATAGTTCATGTGGTGTTTACTTGACTATCTACACCATGAGCAATATTGTTGTGAATCTGTCGCACGAATTACTCTGTAACCCTTGGAATGAGGCAGTAACGTTCGCAAGTACAGTAATAGCCGTGTTGAGTGGTATCCATCTTGTTCATAACAATTTTGACATAAAATGCGTTCTCTGCTTTTGTTAGTTTGTGCAGGCGTCTTTGGTTTGGACGCGGGCTGTTTTTCCAATTTTGCCTTCTGTCAAATACGTTCGGGTATCACAAGACCCGCGCAGGATTGCTAAGTGACTTTGTTTGTGGGCAGAATTCTCAAATTAGGTGCTTCTAGGAATGAAATTCAGCGAAATATAGAATGCTCACTGCATCCATCAACCCTACCGGATGGCCAGTTCGTGCGAACTCTTTATGGTCAAATTTATCTGAAAAAAGCTAAATTTAGGAGCCATGATCGGAGGAAAAGACCAACCTGACAGCCCAGCCACACGTGAGGAATAAGACCGGCGTGCAAGGAGACTCGATCATGATGCACATCACGTCTGCCATCCATCGCTTTCCGAAGTGATTAAGTGGTCGTGCGGAAACCTCGTTGGGGAAAGGAATAGAAACTTGGTAGAGCTTCGTCTGATATTTCTTTCTATCGATATGACAAAGCCCCGATACTTCCACCCTTTGTGCCGATGTTCAATTATTAAATGTCGGTCTTCACTGACGAGGTCACTGTTTTTAGAAGACGATGCTGATGTATGCTTTACTTCGTGTATCATGAAGTGTAGTTCAGAGGCTCCACGCAACACTTCATAGTACTTATTAAATACATTGCAGACCATCTTAGAGAAAGTAAACTTACCCATCTCGAGTGCCCAATTTCTTAATCTCATTTTTTAGCCACGACTGAAGTTGAAAGTTTTTTCCCTGCTTGGTAATCAGCAACACTTGTTGCAAGAGTCTGTTGTGGATTTAGATTTGTCGTTAGGCTGGCCTTATTTTTCATTCTTTACTTCTTTGTCTCTCTTGTTTGGGAGGCCAGCGGACCGTGCAAGGGACTTGAGTGAGTGAGCGAGTAAGCGTGTATTTGTGTTTTATTATTTATTCCTATTCATCTTTTCGTTTCATGGAGATGTTTACGCCTTTTAGTGCCCTCGCAGCGCGCTATGAAATGAAACGTTTCTGCTCTCAGTGGATTCGGGACGAATGAGAAAAAATTGCTGACGGCTTAATAAATTTTTACCTCTAAACTGAACTCATTTTTATTGTTTTCAAGATAACTCAATATCATTCATGGGTATTTCCGATGAGTTTTTCACAAATCACTCTTTTCTTCATCTTTTTGGACTAGCACTTTTCAAATGCCAGCGCTGCTCGCAGGGCCTATCGAAGCACAAATTTTAATTACCTGGGGCGCAACGCAAAGCTATTATTCGTTGAGTTTCACTGAGAAGATTATCTCAGTAAAGCGCGATGATTAAAACTCAATTCCCTTCATAAAAATGCACCAATAACCTGAATCTATTTTGATCCTCAGTTTAACCCTGACATTTCCAAAAAAGATTCAAGATATTACTCTCTGTGCGAGTTCAAAAAATCGTAAGCGCGATCAGTTTGTTTCTTGCTCATCTATCAGTTGATTAAAGGAAACGATACTGATCATTTGATGCCGCTAACGCACGCTCAAATGACTGACATAAACCAAGCGAATTGTGCTGCTAATGACAACTCGAGAAGTTCATTCGCTCTTGATGTTCCGTTCCGTGTAACTTCGCTATCAAGCTGTCCGAATGAGGCTTTTCTGGACCGAAATAGCTTGTTTCTCAGGAAGTATACTTTTCGAATGACGATGAACTATTCTTTAAAGGTGATGATTTTTTTTGGGTGTAGTTTAATAGCATGAACACAACAAGTGTTTCTATATTTGTTATGTGTATTTTACGAGACGTAATGTCATTTGTACAGGCTACCTCGACTTTTTTACTGGTTTGAGTTATTTATTTGTGACAGTAATAACTGATCACATCAAAGAAGCTGTCAGTCAAGAAGTTGAATGCGGTTTTTTGGTGCGAAATTAGAAACTTTAATTTTTACGTGTCGATAATGAGTATTTTTTGATTGATTCAATTCGTCGACAATTATTAAATCATTTGAATGTTCACGATAGGAGAGTTGAGGGAAAGAATTTTGGACCACAGTTTAAAAAATTCATGCTCGATCAAAAGGAAATACTGCACTCAGTCGCCAATATCGCCAATGTGGAGACATCGCACAACTGTAGGCTATTCCATTTGCATGCAAAGTTGTTCGTCTCGTTTCAGCCAATTTATCGTGAATGTGGGCGCTGAAAATGTTGTTTTTTTCAGTGTACGTTGGTAATCTCTGATCCTAGGTCTCTGTAGTAATTTCCACACAACCAAAGCTGCTATCAGGATTCCGTTTTACCTCAACTTCATGACTTGTATTACCAGATGACATTTCTTTCGAACTTCTGGTGACCGTATAAATTTGAACGCTGGGTGTACTTTCGTATTCATTCTGAGGCAGCTGAACGTAATTAGGCCACAGCTGTTTTGTTACACTTATCCCAATGAAGAATGATCTGCATGAATGAGGTGTATACCTAGCTTGATAAATTCGCTAGAGAATGCTTCAAAAAGCCTTGCTGGTCTAATCGCATCACTCTTTTAGCTCGCCCTGAGCGACATTTTGTTACAATGTTTTAAGTTTATGCTCAATTTTTGCAAACATTAATGCATGTGTTTTTGAAAGGAGAGAAGTTTTGATATAGTTGTTATTTCGTCTTCAGATTTTGATTTTTTTTAGCGAGGATAGCATTTTAATTTCCGTCATCTTTTTACTTTTTGAATATCAGAGTCCTTTAAAAGATGTTTCATTTCAGCTATCAGGGCGAGAATTTAGTCGTATGCATGTTTGCATTTAAATTTTTTCAGTGTTAACTATCTTAGACATCGAAGTGAAACAGAAATACAGCGCTTTGGCAGTTAGTGAAAATTGGAATATGAATTAGTTTATTTATGAGCTCAATGACTAAAAGTCGACAATGAAAAATACACGAACTGCATGACATTTTACGACGTAATGAATTGGCTTAGCCAGACCAATTATAGGTATTCCTGGTAATGAAAACAATATTATATATTGTTTCTCTACACATGGAGAAAAGATAGTCATTACGCAGATGCGCACTTATTTTAATTTCTTCCCCTACCTATCATGGTGGATAATTCTACCCAGCCTGCACAAAGATTGAAACCATGAAAGAAATTTGAACAATTAGATTCAATTTATTCCATAAAAGATATACTTGTGCCAAAAGCATGACCGGCGTAGAGATTCTGCGAGTGTTGCTTAATGCCAAGTGTTCCAAATTACCGAGTATAAATGGTTGCATCATTTGTTAAAAGATTTCACGCGAATTGGCGAATCTCTGAGCTGTGATGAATGAATCGTTGTGACTGCACATTCATCTCAAGTCATCAGTCTTTCATGGAAGTGTCGCCTTGGAAACGACGCCACGACGGCCACTTAGCGGAGAGAGACGCTGGGTAAACAAATGGCAATTACAGTGATCTTGAACGAGTGGGGTCCGACATTTTGATTGCTGGAGCATGTCTTGGTGGTCGTTGCCCCGCCGCTGCCTCGTGTAATCCTTCCAAGAACTCTGGCTTTGAGTTGGAACGATTAAGAAGGCTTTCAAGGAACTAATGTAAAGGCGGAGAGGGAAAAAGGAGTGTGGTAAAGAAGTCTTGATCGAGGCAATGTAGGAGTAGGTGGGTGTTGTTGAATTGAAGTGTCGGAGGCGCTAAAGTGGGAAGTTTGGCAATTCAGTGTGGACGGAGTTGGTTTTTGTTGTGCTCTGCGTATTGATGTATTTTGTGTGTAGTAATGAACCAAGGGGAACTACATGGCTGAAGCTTTTCGCTGAGGGAGGTTCCAGATTTGAGTCCTGCGTTGAGGAAGATGCTCTACTGAGGCTTATATAATACAGGGTGTCGTGCAGGGCTTGAGTAGTGATAGCAGCCACGCTAAAATCTAACGTTGAGAAGGACCCATTCTGGAATCACACAAGCGAAAAAAATGAGCCTGAGTGAAGCCATTCATTAGGGAAGTTTATTTGATTGATATCGTGCAAAAAAGAGTTCACGAATGGTAACCATTAGATTTTTTTTTGTACTTCCTTATGCACTAACCAAATTTATAGCATTTTTAAGTTGTGTGTAGCGAAATTATCAGGATAATGGGCAAAGCGACTGGTTGGCACCACGTACAACAGAAGAAAGTAAATGGAGTTTTGAAATAAGCTGTAAAAATAAGTGAAAATGAGGAAGAATTAAAGCTCAAGGAAGGAAGGTATGTTTAGATTCACGGCTGGTCATATGGATCACAAGAAATTTAAAATGCACGTTGTGATTTCGATGATCTTTGAAAAATGGGGTGCGATTTAACACGCGCTCACTGAAAAACTCGCACGTGCAATAGCGCGCCAAAATAATTATACGAAGAGTAAATAGTTCATAATTTTTCAAAAGATGCAAATAGAAGAGTGAACGAGAGCGTCTTCAGACCCATTATAATTTTACGTTGCGTGTGTACATATGAATTCGAAAAAAATTATCAACGCAGTCTAATGTCATTCCTTTGATACCTCGTAACGATACACGTGTCTGCCGAATTCTGAGAGATTTTACTCGTCTTCGTGAGTTTAAACTTGAACTTTCCTGTGGGAAAATAAGTGAAAATTCGTGTTTTAATTTATTAGAAAGTCTGCAGTGACTGTGAAATTTTGATTATTTTCTGGAATCGGCGTCGTGAGAAGTAAATTGAAAATTCATGCTTGTATGAAAACTTATTTTAGGCAATGAAACTATCAACAGGAAATGCAGCTTCTCAGTTTGACGAATATCTCAAATGAAATAGCCAGTTCCTTTATAAGCGTGCAGGACAATATAGGATTGAATGGATCCGAGGTTGAAACCCCTCAGGGGGATTAGACTATTGTATCTATGAGAATTATCACTCCCAGGGGGAAAATGTGAAGGCCCGAGCTGAGAGTTAGGTAGGCCTTCTTTTTGTTGAAATAAAAGGTTTTTGTTATGTTAAGGACTATCTCTTTTTTGGTTCACTGCTGTGCTGTTTTTCAGCACCTACTACTTTCTTCTTCGACTTTGATCTTGTTTCATAATCTTTCTCAACTTAATGTTTCTATGCCCTTTCTGCATAGATTCCGCGTTCTCTAAACTCCATACTAAATGGTGCCTTCCTCCTTCCTCTGTTTGGATCGCCTTTGTTGCGTATAGGTTGGCTTAAACTAACTGATAATCTAATCTAATCCGCGGGCGAAAGTTTTTGTCTGATCTAGTTCGACCAATCAAAATTTTAAATGACTTTAATTGAAATATTTTAGATATATAATACTTGAACTTTTGTGAGTATCCATCTATCGTGTCTTCATTTGAAGTTAATATTCATACTTTGTTTCAAGTTCATTGCACCTTTCTTGAAATTATTCATGAGATATTCTAGCGTCATCACTACGAACGTAAAAGCGCAGGAAAAAACAGCGAAGAGAACTTATGTTGATTTGTCTTTGTTTCATTACGGGTGGATCTACTTTACTAATTAATTTGCAATTTTTCTTTCTTTCTCAAGCACCAAGGAAACTGAATTATTTTCGATATTTGCGTGAGTTGGAGGGGAATTGCTTCGAAACTCGTCGTTTTTAAAGTAAGTATTGTAAGTATTTACGTGACATCTCTCCAAAAGTTATGAATTGTGCCTTTTTCTTTTCCCGAATAGTGTGATATCGCTTGTTCTGAAACAATTTTTTTGTTGTTTGAGACCTAAAGTTCCTTCTAAGCGACCTTTTATTTGGGTCTTCAATTTCTCATGAGCGGATCATCGCCTGAGTTAAGGAACTTTTCCCGTTGAAAACTTTAGAATGGGCCATCATGGAAGATCTTTATTGAACATATATTGATCGTTATCGGCTTGTTGTGAAGCAAATATATGGTTATCGTAGAGCTGTCATAAAATTGCCCTCTTAGGCGGACTCGGTGCTAATTTACAGCTCATGGTGCTCCGGGACTGACACGAGCGCCTCCGGGACTCCTCGGTGTGATCGCAGCTGCCGGCGCCGCGTGCGAGTTCTGCTTCTCATTTGAACGAAGGATGTGTCTAAAGGATATGTTCGAGTTAAAAAGTGATTGTTGTGTTAGGGCGTTTCTAGTGAGTGAAGGTGTTTTCTGAGGATGGAGGTGTTTAAATATACATGTGATCAATGTATATTTTAGGTGAAGTATGTGTAGGATGTGTCTACTGGGTGAAGTTTGGTTCTGAAGATGCTTGTGTTATATGTGATGAATGTGGTATATGTTAAGTGATTTATGCCTAAGATGTGTCTATAAAGAAAAGGTTTCTTTTGGAGACGCTTGTGTTATATGTGATGAATGTGGTATATGTTAAGTGATTCATCCCAAGACGTGTCTATGGAGGAAAGGTTTCTTTTGAAGATGCTTGTGTTATATGTGGTGAATGTGGTATATGTTAAGTGATTTATGCCTAAGATGTGTCTATAGAGGAAAGGTTTCTTTTGAAGATTGTTGTGTTATATGTGATCGATATAGAATATGTTGAGTGATGTATGTGTAGGATATGTCTAGTGTGTGAAGGTTGTTTCTGAAGATAGACGTGTTTAGATTTATATGTGATCAATGTAGTATATGTCGACTGAAGTATGTGTAGGATGTGTTTGTGAGGAAAGGTTATTTCTGAAGATGGACGTGTTTGAATTTGTCATCAATATAGTATATGCTAAGGAAAGTGTATGCAGGATGTGTCTAGTGAAAGAAGGTTGTTGAAGGAGGTGCTTAAATTTGTATGTGATCAGTGCAGCATATGTGGTGTGAAGTATGTGTTGAGTATTCTTTCTGTCTGGTGATGGATAAGTTTAGTTAAGGATGTGTTCAGAGTGTGTATCATGCTGATACATCCCTATTAAAAATTAAGGGAGTAGCATGGTTGATTAAAGGAGACAGCGGAGAATTTAAGGAGTATTAAGCGAACCGAGGCCTCTTCCCTTCTGACACTTCCAGGGCGCGACTCATAAGCGCGATGCGAGCAAGTTCTCCCATGTTGCTACCAGAGGCCACTTGTGCAGATGGCCTCTTGGTGAGACGCCTGCCATCTTTCTCGAGTGAAATGACGGTTGCCATCTTTCGCCTCAGTTTTGAAGTTGGTGTTGTGCGTGACAGATGTCTGGATCGTGTCTCTATTATTTAAAACGTTTCAAGTAGTGTTAGAGTGTATATCAGTGCGAGTGTGTATTACGTGAGGGTGTATAGTACGTGAGGGTGTCAGAAGAAACAAGAGATGGAAGAGATATATAATGCTGGTCTGTAGAGGCATTATTTCAAGAGCATGAACGGAGCAAGGACCCTAATGCTAGTTTCACCACCTCGGTCAATTGATATTTTAGACGATTCATCGTTGTGGTGGGGCTGGTAGTGAAGGCAAAACCTCAATGTGAGCAATGTAAAAACAACAAAATGTGGAAACCAAACCTGAATTTTCCCTCGTCAGCCTTCAGCAACCTTTGAATTGAAGGACGTTCTTGAAGGTGATCAACTATGTGTTCAGATACATATTTGTGTGTGTGTATGGGGGGGGGGGGGGTTGTGTGTGGGTATGGGAGTAGGTGTGTGGGAGGGGGGTGTGGGGAGGGTTTGTGTGTGGGGATAGGTGGGGGAGTTTGTGTATATGAATAGCCGGTGTAATTAAGCTCGGGCAAGGTAAAGTCATTTTATTTTCCTTTCTAATTTTAGGAATGAAAGATGAAAAATCTGCTGGACGATAATTGTTTATTGTTATATATACAGGGTGTTTCAAAAATACACGGCATAATTTCAGGTATGTATTTCCCACATGTAGACAATCAAAATAGTTCATTACAACATATGTCCGGAAATGCTTCATTTCCGAGTTATGGCCTTCACAACATTGAAATTCACCGGAACGTTTTTCTTTCCGCAGGTCGTTGCCGTCAAAGGACACATTAAGAGGGCACTCTGACAGATCATTCCTAGGCGAAGGTTAAATTCAGTGTTGTGTTTGGCGTTCGACTGTGTGTCATGTACACAAATCAGGAGCTGGCAGAGATGCACTTGATGTACGGTAAGGCAGACGGCAATGCTGCGCTGGCTCGTCGTTTGTACCAGGAGAGGTACCCACAGCGACAATGTCCAGATCGGAAGACATTTGTAAGTCTCCATCAGCGTCTGTGCGAGTATGGAAAATTTGACTCTCCTGGATTGGGAAGGGGACGACCAAGATCTACAACTCCAGAAGAACAGGAGGAGATTCTGGAGATTGTGAACAGAACTCCTTCTATCAGCACACGAAGGTTAGCGTTGCAAGTGAATGTTCCCCATACGACTGTCTGGAGACTGCTGAAAGAGTATCAATTGTATCCTTACCATTTGCAACGTGTACAGGCGCTGTCACCAGCAGATTACCCTGCACGAGTTAGGTACTGTCAGTGGTTCTTGCAGCAATGTGCTGCAAATCCGAACTTTCCTGCCTTAGTATTATTTACAGATGAAGCACAGTTCACACGAGATGGCATAACAAATCTCCACAATCAGCATGTATGGGCGTATGAAAACCCAAATGCAACTGTTGTATCTCATCACCAGGTGCGGTTCTCCCTCAACATGTGGGCCGGTATCATTGGTGATCGGTTAGTTGGACCCCATGTACTTGTAAACAGACTTACGGGGCAGGCGTACACAAACTTCCTGGAAAACATCATACCTGATGTTTATGACGACACTCCACTGATCGATCGTCAGCACGCTCACTTCTTGCATGACGGCGCTCCTGCACACTTCAGTCGTACGGCTCGCCGGTACTTGGATCGAAGATTTCCTGATCGATGGATAGGTAGAGGTGGCCCAATTGCTTGGCCTCCACGCTCACCTGATCTGAACCCTCTCGATTTCTACTTGTGGGGCCATTTAAAATCATTGGTTTATTCGTCTCCGGTGCCTGATTTGGAATCCCTTCGGAATCGAATTGTGGCACGCTCTGAGGACATACGCAACATTCCTGGAGTGTGGGATCGTGTTCGCAGGTCAATGAGACATCGATGTGAGGTCTGTATTCAAGCAGGAGGTGGTCATTTTGAACATCTTCTGTAATGGCAACGACCTGCGGAAAGAAAAACGTTCCGGTGAATTTCAATGTTGTGAAGGCCATAACTCGGAAATGAAGCATTTCCGGACATATGTTGTAATGAACTATTTTGATTGTCTACATGTGGGAAATACATACCTGAAATTATGCCGTGTATTTTTGAAACACCCTGTATAGCTACGAGTATATTCTTTCAACGACCCTAGGGTATTGTTGCCATATTCTTTTCAAGGTACATTTATATTGTTCCCTGCAGGCTTTCGCCTCCAAGGCTGCGTACAGCTGATTTCCCATTATTGCACATTCAACCGTTGACGCTTCTCAACCAAATATAGCCAGTTGCCCATTAATTACCTTAGTTATTGCGTTGCGAAAACTTCAAGCATAAGTTATATGTCACAAACATGTCCCATTAATGTCAGCTTAATAATGAACGCGCACCCATGAAATTTTTTGCACATTAGTAAGAATGTATTTAATTTACATACTCTGGTACATTTTTATTGTGCTATAAACCGTGTTTGCTTATGGTGAATTGATTAATCGCGCAAGAACTAAGGTAATTCAAGGGCAAACTGGTTATAATCGGTTTGAGCAGTGTGACGGTTGGAAAGAGTGACCAATGGGAAATCAGCTGTGCGCAGCCGTTTTTTTTAAATCAAATTAAGAGGTGGCCATCCTGGGCCTCTCATGATTCTCCGATGGTAAATAGGAGAAACTGGTCGCGCCTTGGGAGCGCGACGGTAGTGCTCCATGCTGAGCCATGCGTGGCCACCGGTTGGGACAGAGGCGCAGGCGCGCCTATAAAGTGGACACTTCGAAGTTGCCTCATAGGAGACGCATGGATGAAACAACCATGCATATTTGGGAGCGCTCCCAAGAATCACCGATGCCACTCCTATAATTTTTAATAGGGATACATCGTACTAAAAGGATGTGTTTAGTGAAGTACGTTTTTAAATAAGAATTTGGGTAAATGCAGGAAGGTGAAATTAAAGACATATTTAGTAAAGAAAGTGTGAAGTGCTTCTGATTGGTACTCGTTATCAGCATAAGTTCAGTGGAATTTAACTTTGTTAGAATATTATTTGGTTTCTTGCCCTATCAACCACATCGAATAATGACGACCAAAATTCGATCAACGTCTGCTTGCTCCTGAGACGTAGGACAGCCCCGAATATCCTAAAAGTGAAATCATGAAGTCAGCCATGAAATTTTATTCATTGTCATAGAGGCTGGAAAGCCTTCAGCCGAGAAGGCGTATTTTAAGACGTGTGTTCTTCATAATTTTCGTAATTTCTTTAAGCTTTGGACGCTGTGAAAATCCAGAGTTAACAGTACCAATGAACATTTTTCAACATATTGAGTGAAGCCAAGGATCTCAGAAATGACACCACGCTGTTTACTATGAGCTTGATAAGATCCTAAATAAAACAATTCACTCTCTGATTTATGATAAACGAATTCATATCACAAATTCCTTGTTATTATAACTGTGTTTGCTGATTGAAATTCCACATCAGAAATGGCATTAATGTCTTAGCATTTGCGAGCGCTGTTACGTTTCAGGGGGAGGACTCGTGTAGCTCCTCGATCTATTTTTAGCTTGTAATGACAGAAGCTCTCGACACACCGCATAGCGTCATGACAGCTCTGCTGCAAGCTTCTGGCTCCGAAGATGGTTGAAAATATGCTCTAGTTTAGTTTTAATTCGCCTTAGTTAACAGTTATGTACGAGGATTTGGCTTCATAAATTCGCTTGGGTTGTGCATCACTTAGATGAATGGCGAGTGCAGCTGCGAAATTTGTGGCTCATATGCAAGTCAAATCGGTGCATCATCCCGTGCTGGCTGTGTGTCGATGTTTAAGCCGCCGTTTCTTGTTGGCTTAAAGTTCTTGTTGATTGTGTCTTTCGAGGTTTGAGCTGTTCTTCAGCGCATCATGCGCATAATAAACGTATAAAGATTCCTGGGAGACATGGTTGCCGGATTTTTTAACTCTCTGCCAGCGTAAAATTCTAATTTATCTTCCTCTGCAAGGCTCATAATCCTCATCATATCTTGCGTTAGTGTACTGAGGTAAAATATTTTCATTCATTGCGTGCAGGTTGCCTGCAGCAATGCGTACGTTGCTTGCAGGCTTGACTAACTATAGCAAAAGCATGAAGCTGTGCTAGTCTCATAATTTCATTTTTTGTTTACATTCATAGTTCCTTCAATTCTGAACGGTTCAAATAAGGAGACAAATTTTTCATAAGCATGTGTTTTGTATTTTCCTATTTTACTGTTTCCGTAAACGAACAGCAAGAGATACAAGACTGACGCGAATCTCGTGATCGGAAATTAGCGCTATCGAATTCCTAGTAAAAAATTTTTTCCTAATACATGGATTTATTAATTTAATTTAGGATTCATGTCCCCATTGTAGTAATTAACTTTTTTATTAACTCCTTTTGATTTAAGAATATGAATTTGTTCCTGTTCTAAATAGGTAGACCATATCATTCGGATGTCGGCTCTTTAAATCACATTTTCTTTGTTGGGAATCCATACCGTTAGTAATTCCTTTGTGATACGTAACATTTTAGGTCTCTGATGAACTTATTTTGTTTATTGTTATTTTCTCTGCCTCCAATATCGTGGACTGATGTTTTAGAACTGCACGTCTGTAACAGTTTCGTTTTGTGTCATTTTTGTAAATTCACAATTTTCTCTTTTGAGATTATGTTACTGCGTTGTCGTCCTCTGCAGCAGCCTGATCGAGTAAGATGAGAAGTCTTGAAAGTTTGCTTTCATGTGGTGTCTAATAAAAAAAGTCGTAACGTTCGTGTGTGATGTTTAAGTTTAACTCGGTTAGGCTTGATATCACCTGACCCCTCAGGGGGATACAGGTATTGTATCTATGGGAATTAGCGCTCCCAGGGGGACCATGTGAGGGCCTGAGCTAAAGGTTAGGTAGGCTTCCTTTTGTTGTAATAAAATAGGTTTTTGTTTTGTTACGGACCATCTTTTTTCGGTTCACTGCTGTCCTGTTTTTCAGCACCTACTACTTTCTTCTTCAACTTTTTCTTGTTTCATGAACTTCTTTCTTAGCTTACTGTTTCTGTGCACCTTGTGCATAGATTCCGCGTTCCCTCAACTCCATACTAAATGGTGCCTTCCTCTTTCCTCTCTTGGAACATCTTTGTCGTGGTTAAGGGAGGCTAGAACTTTCTTATATAATAATAAATAATAAACTTTCTTATATAATAATAATAATAACTTGATAGCACCTGAAGTAATAATGACCATGGTTTCATGCCACGTTATAAGATTAAATTTAATTACGTTGTTTCAAAATATATTTAGCTCCTAAATGTTCCTTAACATCAGTATCTTCTCCACAGTTGTTTTTATCGATTTTTTTTATTGTACGCTGATAAACGCTAAACATAAATTCAGTGTTTCATTATTTGGCTTCAATAACTTTGATTTCCGTAACTTTAGAAGTTAACGTTCAAATTTTACGCTAGGAATTATATATATGTTTGCTCGCAACTGTGCGTAATGGAGCGTTTGAAATATGATGCAGGATTTAATCGTGAATAATTTGACAAGTCTCCCAACACTGACGTTTGGTCGTGAGTAGTGACGTTGGTTGAAGTTATTTATCTCCTGACCGAGAAGAAAGTTATTCTGATGGTCGTTACTGATTTTTAGATGGTCCTTGTTATGTTGCGCTTGTGTCAATAATATTTGAAGTTTATTTGAACTGAAAGCTATTTATACTCGTATAATTCATGTCAAGTTCCTTTACAGGACGATAATTTCGCGTGCTAATGTAGCATAGACAATAGACGTCGTGTACTTGCAAAATCCATAACGCTGCTTGGCTGCTCGATAAAACTGCAGTCATTTTTAAGAACTTAGCCTCACCTATCTGTTTTTAACAAACTTGTCCTAACTTACTCTATCCTGACACATTCCACCCAAACGAAACTAATCTTTATCTAGCCGATCCTTACGTATAACAAGTTCTAAATAAAGCTATTTCCGCCAAACTTATTCTAATGTGACTTACCCTAACTTGTCTCATCCTGACCGGATTCATTTTACGCTGAATCAGCCTAACATAACTTATCCTAACCTTTTTTTACCCTTAACTAACATTTCACAACTTGTATATGCGGTTAGGAAGGTAGGTTCAAGCGTGCCAATATTATAGGAGATATCCCACTCATATCTATTACGGGCAGTAATTGAAGGCTTAAACACATTTTATTTCAAGTTTACGATGAATTGTCTTTAAGCATACTTATGAGCGTTCATGATCGAATTTTTTGCGGGCATCAAAATTAAATTGAACTGGTCGACTCTGCAAGAGAAGTAATGAACGAGCTTACGTCGAAGTGAATAATCTTATCTACATAGTAATACCTGTGGTAATACCCTTGTAGTGTTTATTTATATATTTTTCGATGTCTGCTTCTTCTGCCTTTCCATCACGCTCATAAGAATGCTTAATGACTGTATCTGTGATACGAGTTTTACCCCAGTGCGCAAGAATACGGGTGCCATTAGGATGGATATATTTGTTTGCCATCCACGTTCGGAAAATTAATTCATGTAAAATATTTTAATCCCGTCATTTTCGACGGGATGTGTACACTAGTTACCTATAGTTTTCGCTATATTTCATTAGAGCTCCTTCCCCCCAACGCTGCTTGCTAATTAGAACATCAAGCAGCGGCGGTTGCAGGTTGCTCTAGCTGCCGCGCTCCCTTTTGGCGTCGGCTGCGCACAGGTGCGGCTATTAATTAGATCTTCACCGCCGCAATAATGCGGAACTCCTCCTCTGAGCCAAACCTGCCTCGGAGCTTTTTGTGTCTTCACTGTGGGAAGCCGATGCTCTTGGTGAGGTTAATGAGGCGCGCGGCCATTAGCGTCAATGAATCAGTACCTTACGGGCAACTAATGGGCTCTTGCTTCATGTGTTGACTCGCGGTTCCTGGCTGGCGGTGATAACTTGATGCCGGGCAGCGCTCGAGGGCGTAATTGTTTGGGCAGTCATGTTCAAGTTGCGGCTTGTCGTTGACGATTCTCTTGAGCTGTTTTTTTTTGTAGGTATTATATTTGATGAACCTGTACGTTATTTTACTGGTCCCTAGCGACAGAAATTCTACAGGATTATCGTAAAATGACAGAATTGTAGTTTTTTTCTGTTTGTTTGTTTATTTTGTTATCAGCCGAAATCAGCATATTAACTGTGGAAGTTCATCTGTTCAAGAGTTAACAGCTTGCTTCTGAGAGTTCTAATCTATTTTTTCTAAAAGAGTTAAAAGCAAGCCACTCTGCTCTAATCTTTCTCTTCTTGCTAATGGTAGAAATACATGGAGTGAAAATATTTAGGTCTTGGTTTACAAGTGTTTGAGGAAGCCTCTCACAACATGACTCCGAACAAATACATCATATTTCATGCGTTCCATTGAGTTCAGTTGTGAGCAAACATTTATATCATCACTGACGCTAACTATGACATGAACTGCGACTAGAAATTTTTACTGAAATTCAAGTTACTGATGGCGACTAATGAAACATTAAATTATTGTTTAGAATTTATTACCGTAAAACAAAATATTTGATACAAACAACCTATGTAGAGGTTGCTGATATTAAGAAGCAGTCTATTGTAAATTTAGGAACGAATGTCTATTGTAAATTTAGGAACAAATAGCTATTGTAAATTTAGGAACGAATGTCTATTGTAAATTTAGGAACAAATAGCTATTGTAAATTTAGGAACAAATGTCTTTGTAAATTTAGGAACTAATGTCCATAGTAAATTTAAGAACTTCCTAATACACTAGGCCCTTCTTCCTGATATTAGGCGTTTCTTCCTGATACTATGCACTTTTTTTCTGAAAGAAGGGTACACTTTAGAAGAAGATACTTGCAATTTAAAAAAAAATGAAGAAACTTTCTTTGACCGTGCCCTTCGAGATAGAGATTGCGCAGGATGCTAGGGGATGCGATGTTTTGTATCTTTATAGCCGACTCATTTTGGAGCCACAATCTCCGTTGGTTTCTTTGGATTTATTGCTCTCTTCGTTGAGTTACGGGGAGAAACAACTTACCGATCGCAGTATTTTTACGGTGTGTGAGCGCAGTAAAATATAATTTGCGCTGATTTTTTTTCTCTCTGGAAGAGTATTCATCATTTCTAGCATTTTCCCCTCAGGGGGATACAGGTATTGTATCTATGGGAATTGGCGCTCCCAGGGGGACTATGTGAGGGCCTGAGCTAAAGGTTAGGTAGGCTTCCTTTTGTTGTAATAAAATAGGTTTTTGTTTTGTTACGGACCATCTTTTTTCGGTCCACTGCTGTCCTGTTTTTCAGCACCTACTACTTTCTTCTTCAACTTTTTTTTTGTTTCATGAACTTCTTTCCTAGCCTACTGTTTCTGTGCACCTTGTGCATAGATTCCGCGTTCCCTCAACTCCATACTAAATGGTGCCTTCCTCTTTCCTCTCTTGGAACATCTTTGTCGTGGTTAAGGGAGGCTAAAACTTTTTTATATAATAATAATAATAATAATAATAATAATAATAATAATTTCTAGCATTTTTGACTAGGAAATGTGGTATCTGTATCTTCATTCACCTGGAATGAAGAATCTGTGTCTATCCAAGATGAAATATTGGAACACCCACAATTATAATAGTCCTCCTTCTGAAGTAAAGATCTCAAGTACCTTGTTTTTAAAAACTGTATCCCCATTGAAATAAGGCAGAAAAGCTCACTCGTTTCACAAGCACTTACTGGCCAAGTGCTTCTTAAAATGGAGTACTAGCCCCAGCCTGCATCAATAATTCATTTCTTTCCCGCCCTAAGAAAACTTCGCATTGTTGGTCCACTGCAATGCGGAGAGCCAGCCAACTTCGGCCTTACAGATCGAGTCTGTCTTTGAAATACAGCCATTTATATCAAGTGTAAGCATTAACTTTACATGAACGAGCATTGATTCACTCGTGTCCTTTACTCCAGTGGTTGCAAGAAACATTATTCGACTTGGTTTCTTTATGGTTCTTGAACGCATTAATTTTTTCTAGTTGGCAGGTCAACGATCTTTAAAATTCTTACCAATTATTTAAAAACATTCGAGTCAATCACGACGAAAGTTCACGTAGCCATGTGACAAATCAGACTTCAATTTCTGCTCCGCGGGCTGAAGCTTCACGTGCGTGCAGGAGCTTGAAGTCACCGACGTCCCCAACTCACAGCATGCAGCCCAGAGAGGAGGAAGGAATAAGGTACCGGATTTATTAAAGGTGGATTTTAGGTGTCTTCCATGGTGCAAACCCCGCGTGGGTGTACTATAGCAATAAATATGAGATTATTATAGCACTGGATTGATATTATAGCGCTGGATATAGGATTATTATTAACACTGGATGTGAGTGTACTATAGCTCTGGATGTGGCATTATTATAACACTGCATGCGGGATTATTATAGCACTGGATGTTGGCTTCTCCTGTGGATTCTGTCTTGCAAGTATAATGTCTACTTTCAATTTTCTAAATATCGTCTGCGGTCCTTGTGTCACGCTCTCCTTGCTTTTGGTTTCCTCATATTTCTCGCGCTTTTGATTCAGTTCTTCAGAATTCCTGAGCCGTTGCCATCGTGTACCGTCGAACTGTAATTAAAGAAATGCTGCCAAAGTTCCTCATGGCGCTGAAGTTCTACGACTTCAAATTAAAAACTTGAGGTAAAAACTACGCAATAACGAGGACTGAGTGCAACTTTTAAAAAACTGAGTAGATTTAAAAGGTTGAAATCAGTGGAATGGCATGGGGACTTCATTTAGTGTTTTAGAATGAACTATCTATGGCTTCCGATTATCAGTAGCACTGTCGGTATATTATTTTAATACTTCTCGCAGAATATACGTTTCATTAATGCCTAATTGTTTCTCGCGAAATGACGGTTTTTGATTATCTTGTACACTCGTGTTGTTATGCTTGAATTCCTGAAGTTTCGTAATCTGCTACAACTCAAGTGCTTAGCAAAAGAAATTCCGTAGCATTTCCAACCACGTGAGACCTACAGCGGAAAAATTTGGCCAATTTTTTTTGTTAGGTTGCAGGTTTTCATTAGAGTGTTGGGTAAACGCTATTTTTATCGTTCCTCCTCTGTTCAATAATTTTTACCGGGATTTCATCGCACGCAGTGCCGGTTTATGGCGTGGTCTCGTGAGAAATTTCGTAGGCTGTAGGACTAAGATTTCCTTATTCGAATTTCACGCATTTGAAGCGTTTCTCGGGGAACAGGGATTCATTTAAATTTTTTAAACTCACGTCACAACAGTATATTTTGCTATGAATGTGAACTGTTTAAAATAACATGATGGGTGAAAAATGAAATATGTCATAGTGCATTTTATTTACTTTGTGAAAACCTCTTAAAATGTTTCCAGTTAAAATTTTCCGCGCAACTTCCATTTTATTTTGCTATTTACCACGTTTTAATGCAAAAATTTCAGGAACTGAAACTTCGAAATTGAAACACAGAAACTGAAACTCAGTGCCGCACTCCAAATGCAAACGATCCTTTTATGCATATTATTGTTTATTTTTTATTAGCTTGTGCTTCTCTCTAAATCCTGTGTCGACAATTATCATGTGTATTACGATAACCATGTCTAAATATATACATGTATATATAAATATGTACATATAATATGTATAAGGTATTTGAATGCATTTTTCGCTTCTATTTCAATACTTGTGCGCACTAATGAAAGTGTTATTTCAAATGAGCGTCGACAGGATTGTGTTCTCTTAATTCAAAGTCAGATTAGGCAAGGAAAGGAACTTATTTTTGTTGTAATTTTCTGTCAATCATTTTTGTTTCAACACTCTGCACGGGTATTACGATACCAATGTGTTATAATCATTTATGGATGTTAATGTTAAGGCGTTTTAAAAACCATTGTATCGACATTTCATGTTTGTACTTTATTGGAAATAAAATGTTTTTTCTTTTCTTTTTCTTTTCATAACGTGGAAGCGTGAAACAAGATTATTTGTTCAAAAGTTACTTTCAACGATCCTGTAACTGAACAACTTTTACAAAAGTTTAGAGTGAGAAATGTCGTTCCATTGTGTTGAGCATCAGGATGAAAGTGAATTTCTAATGCTCCAATCGTCTCGGAACCATTTTACGCAAGCCGATCCTGGATGCAGCAGTCATTCCTGCATTTTTAGGCTTCCACAGCCTATAAGAAAATGCAGGATTGACTGCCGAACCCTACACTTGCTGGATGGTTGACCATTGCGCTGTCATACAAAGCGTGTTCGTTGCGAGATTCTCATGTGCATTATTTTTAGAAAACTCGACCCGGTAGCAATGGTGAGTCACGTGTTCAAACGAAAAAGAAAACAAAGTGTATTTCACGCCCTGTGAGAATATATTTCAACGATTCACTGTCCACCGCCCTGCGATGCTGAAACATCGCATTTATGTGATTGATGTAGTTAATAAATTTTTATCTAAAGTCTTTAACACGTTAGTCGCTATGTGAGCCGTCGGTGTACACGGGAGAAGTTTTCATATTGCTACTGACCGACTAGTAGTCACAAACTCAGTTTTTACAAATACTTAACCTAAGATAAATAAAGGCGAAATCCACTTAAAGTTTGCGATTTTCAAAATTGCTCACTACAATTGACTCTAAACTTGAGTTGAATCTTGAACTTCAGTTTAATTCCCATCGCAGTCAATGTGTTGATTGATATCAGGAAGAGAGAAAGTTCAGACAAATTCTGTGGCAAGGACTTAAGTGCCTACGAATTGTTGATGTAAATTCATGTTTGTTTACAATTTTCCATTAGTTAACTTCCGCGGAATGTGAATAATGAACGGGGATGTGATCTGACCATGCTCCTGTACGTCGCGTGTAACTGATCACTCGTGAAAACCAATGCACAGTCGCCAATTGTCAAGTTTTATTCAACTGCTTCTGAGAAGATGCCTCGTATAGAAAAGAAACCACTTCATGTTTTACTTGTTATGAATACATCAACACTGAGCTAAAACCTCAGAAATAAGTTAAATGGTCGTTTTATTCAACGTCTGTAGTATGTAAATTTTATGGAGATGAACGGCTCTACAAAATGAAAGCGGAGAAAAGAGGGCAAAAATTTCGAAGGGCCTTTCTTAGTAAGGATGGTTTTAGATTGAACACTTGCTAGCTTCTGTCAAGTGTGCTTCGAGTTATTTTCGTGCCACATTAAAATGCATGCGTGATGACAACTTTTCTGTTTTGACTCCCTAATCCGGTTTAAAGTCATAATTTTCATCCCTAGGTCGAGAAGCAAAAGTTTTAATTCAAAAAGTTATCAAACTTCTAGTTTCATGATTGAGTCGGCCAATTTCTCGAAAGATAGCTGCTTATTCTTGCTACCGATTCTAAGCATTGTTTTTCCGTTGACATTTTTAGTCCTTATTCATCGTGAGTGCGATATAAACTTCTTATCATCAACGCCTAAACTTAATTCTTCGTTATTTTATTCTTTAGTTTTAATATTTCATTATTTTCTCAGTATTAACGGTAGACTTCATGTAAACAAGCAGAATTCGCTTTGTGTTTGTTGTATTTTTCTGTGTGCATGTGCAAATATTTGTACCTTGGTTTACCTGTATACTGCATGCAGAGCTGCAAAATATTTGTGTGTGCTCGTAGGACTACGCTCACCGGTCTCATATTTCTAAATGGTTCGCATTTTTGCGGGCCCGAGCTGAGAGTTAGGTAGGCCTTCTACTTGTTGAAATAAATTTTCTTTTGTTATGTTAAGGACTAATTTTCTTCGGTTCACTGCTGTCCTGTTTCTCAGCACCTACTACTTTCTTCTTCAACGTTTATTTGTTTCATGAACTTCTTTTTCAACTTACTGTTTCTATACCCCTTCTGCATAGATTCCACATTCCCTTTTCTCCATTCTAAATGGTGCCTTCCTCTTTCTTTTCTCCGATAGGTTTTTTTTTGTAGCGGTTAGGGAGGCTTAAACTAACATAATATAATTTAATCACGTTTCTGTGGTACGTGACACACCGTGTCTTGTGACCATACTTCGGTGGAAAAGAGTTTTAAGGTTTTTCTGAATGCAGATATTATTGGTAGAAGTGCACACAAGATTAACCCTGCCACACCGTCGTGCCGATTTTTCGGTAATTCTTGAAGCTGCGTCTAAATCGCTGTACTTAGTTTTAGGTACTTTGCCTAGTACGTGAAAATATAAATGCGTCAAAACTAAAAATAACCAACCAGCCGTGGTCAAACCTTACGGCTAGCCATTACAAATGTCTGCCCCCATGAGTTTCAATTGACTTTGTGTGGCCAACAGATGTGTTCAGGGTTAAAGGTCTAGAAAGGTGATGAATCATAGCTCGACATCCATGAATGGGAGTAGTCATTTACACATGATTTAAGTAGTCCACTCACGCTTAGGCTTTTACTAGTTCATTTTATGCACGTTTCGTATTAACGAGGCTTGTCCCTTAGTTTTTACCATTGTTCAAATAGGTATTTATCACTCTAATAATTTTATTTAAATATTTCTACTCCTTGAGAATGAACTGGGTATTTGCTGTTCATCAGAAATTAACCCTTTGCTTCTCAACACTCAAATTGTTAAGGGAAAAGTTTTCTAACATGATCACAGTCATAACCTTGAAATATCAGCAAAATTGCCCTAGCATGTTTTTTTTTTGCATAAGCAGGTGCTTACTTCCTTTTTAAATGGAAAAAATTATGCTTTAAAAATGTATGCTTCGATGCCAAAAAAATGGTCGAAAACTCTGAGAAAAAATATCAACTTTGTTTTTGCTTAATTGTATCTGTAAATACATGCACGTATGAAAAAGTTGCTTGAGGTAAATAAAAAAGGTATTAAATATATTGCATAGACCATGAAGCTTACATTGAGTGGACACCAATAGCAAATTAGACGGGTCAAACTTCTGCAACGTCTATAAACAAAGTTGCAGGAATACTATGAATGGCTCTAATTTTGTTATTTACTTCAAATTATTTCCCTACTAATTGAATTACCCTGAAATTTTGACAATTTCCCTAAACTGGAAGCACTAGCCATCTGGGAACTGGAGTTCCCGTCAGGAGGTAAAGAGTTAAAGAAGTTTTTACTGTTCTTCTACATTTTAAATGTATAGTGTTTTAGGATATGAAGAAAATGTTCTACTGGTGTTGTTCAAGAGTGTAGAACTATTTTCCACGACTAAGTGACGAGCAAATTTGCTGTGTTTCTAATGATTAAACTTAAAAGCCACTTTTTCTGTACATCGTAGCAAGCGACTTATTTTATTGACATCCTTCTGTCCTATTATGTCTGTTTCTTTCGGCTTGATCTCATGAAATTACATACATGCTTTAACTGTTCAAATTTCAGGTGCTGTTCTCATGATTTTCATCTGCTGAAACGCTTTTGAGCTGGCACTCTGCGCTGACCGGAAGCATTGTTAAACATGGTTGTGAAGAAGAATAAAACTAAGAACTAAGAACATGGATCCCGTTAAAATGTAATGATTTTTCATTTTGTTAAGGATCATCCTTTTTCAAGTTCACAGTTGTCCTTTTCTAGGGCCTTTTATTTTTTCTTATTTTTTATTGTGTATCGTAAACTTCTTTCTATCTTGGTATTTGTGTGCGCAATACACCTTGTACATAAATTCCCCGTTCTCGTGACATCTTTCTAAACGGTGCTATTTTCTTTCCTCTCTTTTGAGCATTTTATGAGATAGGGGGGATTTTAACTTAGTTATAAACATAATAGGCTACTCTGCTGTCGGCTACAATTCACACGTCTAGAAACTACAGCAACGAGCTACAACACTCCTGCACCAGCCAATTGGTACCGATGGGAAACTTCGCATCATTTACTCACAGATGTTCACTATTTTCTACGTCGTACGAAACGAAATGAAATTGATGAAAATTTCTCGTTTTTAGAAAAAGGAAAAAATAGTCAACTGCTCGCTAACACTTTTCTCCCCTAAATATTATTTCATCAAGCACCCAACTCAAAAAAAAAAAACAAAGATTTCTTAGCTCTCGAACCATCGGTCTTCGTCACCCAAAAACTCTTCTTTTATTCAATTTTTCTACGAGGATATGGCAGGGTTGATTTTTCCTTGCATTTATCGAGGCAAAATTGATCCGGCAAGTCGAGGTCTCTGGGTCAGCAACATGAGCGGCCAGGCCTCGCTGTGTCTATAGAGCTGGCCGCGCTGCCTCGCATCTACACCCTGAGTGCGGTCAAGTGCCTCCTCAACCCTGCCTGGTCTGCATCCTGACCTGGTCTGCATCCTGACCTGGTCTGCATCCTTACTGGTCTGCATCCTAACCTGGTCTGCACCCTGACCTGGTCTGCACCCTGATCTGGTCTGCACCCTGATCTGGTCTGCATCCTGACCTGGTCTGCATCCTGACCTGGTCTGCATCCTGACCTGGTCTGCATCCTGACCTGGTCTGCATCCTGACCTGGTCTGTACCCTGACCTGGTCTGCACCCTGACCTGGTCTGCACCCTGACCTGGTCTGCACCCTGACCTGGTCTGCACCCTGACCTGGTCTGCACCCTGACCTGGTCTGCACCCTGACCTGGTCTGCACCCTGACCTGGTCTGCATCCTGACCTCGTCTGCATCCTGACCTGGACTGCATCCTGACCTGGTCTGCATCCTTACCTGGCCTGTAGAGCTGGTGTTGGTGTGTAATAGTTACCACATGGCGTATATGGGATTGGTCGAGTTGATTAATTCCTAGCTAATCACTATCACTATAATAATAAGAGCCCCGTCCGTCCGTCCGTCTGTGTGACCCCCTCTTCTAATCGATAGCTTTGATAGCAACAAGGATAAAGGTTAAGGAAAAACAAGAAATCATTCTATTGCATTATTTTTCTGTGGCGATTCAATTCCTTTACACTTGCATTATGGTATCCAGAATACGCAATCGGCAAATTTTACAAATAGAAATTTTCTTTGGAGCTTTCTCTGTTGAAATTCATCATGTTGCTTTGATATTTCTAATTGATAATGCGAAAAAAAAAGTTTTAAATTCGTATGACCGGTAACCAGGCTACCACTTAGTATAAGGCCCAAAAATTTGGAATTTGAGTTATTTTGGAATTGTGATTTTCTTGAAAAGCTTCGAAGAGATAATAGATGACATTTCAGAATAAAATTCCGGCAACAGAGGCCACCATGGATTGAAATGTGTCCAACCGCAAGAGAGAAGTAGCAAGACTTCGACAGCAAGGGAAACGGCGAAGACGATCGGATGAACAACGCGAAATGACACGACGAAGCAATGCTGCTCGCCAACGAGAAGCTGGAGCTAAATTGACCCTTGAACGGCGTTTGGTAATTCTACGGAATTGTTTGACGGGCCGTGTGTTCTAGTGTCTTCAATATCAGGAAGTTAAAAATTTTGGCAGCAGGTGCTGGTGTTGGGTGGTACAACTGGTGCTGGCTGCTACATCTGTTTTTGGTTGGTACAACTGGCTGGGTGTCGCTATCTCATATGGACGGGAACATTTGAAAACTCAAAAGCATTGAACTCTTTCGATTATCTAACATTTTTATACACGCCGAATATCTGTTATTCAGAACATTCAGAAATGTGTTCGTTAATATATCTGAGCAATTGCTCCAGAGCGGTGTCATATTAATTTGCTTACCGAATTGAGCTCTTAATAATTGCGTTTTTATTGTCATCAATTGACATTTTTTCGCGACCACTTCAGTTTTCCATCGTATTATACATTCAGTCGGTGAATAAAAGTAGCTTTCTCACTTCAATGAGCTGAAAAATAACTTCTTTTCAAGTGAAGTTCGCTGTTGAAATTTTATGGGCATTAAACCTAACGAGAAAAAAATAAGGAAAAATTTTAAACGAGAATGCGCTACTGGGCCACAGCATTGTTCATTTGTTCATTTCATTTTTTCATTTTCATTTCAGTATTGTTCATTTGTTATGTTGGTGCTTTGTTTTTAATATTTCATACTTGAGACTATGCGTATCGCATTCGAGATTGCAGTGGCAAATAGGTTATTAAGAGCGACAACGAAGTAACTGTCCCTCATAATTTTCCGATGAAATAAATAATTTGCGTATTTTTAGCAAGGATGTTGCGTATGTTGTTGGACCTGGTTTTATTCGAAAATTTTGTCTAGTGTTCAATGACCCCGTTGAATTCAATGTCTTAATACAATGATGACCTCTGTTGTTTTTACAGCTTAAGGGCTCTTTCCTTTTTCGTTTCCATTACTCTCCTTAGTGTGTCAGACCAGAGTTGAACTATTTCATAATAAATGTTCTTTGTAAGTTCTTCCAAATTATTTGGTTTCGTTACATGAACTCTGGACTTAAAATAGGTCCTCAAGGGAAAAAACATGGTGACAGATGTGGAGAGCTAGGTAGCCGAGAGATATTGCCGAATCGTGTAATCGAATTGTTTGGAAAACACCCTCTTAACAATGCTTTTGTTTTTCTTGCTGTATGGGCTGCAACTCCATCGTGCTAAAACCAAGTATTATGCGTCTATTTCAAATTCTGGAGTAAGAAACACTGTCATAGATCCGTTGATTTCACCACCAACTGTTTCAATTGTGCCACCTTTTAAAATGTAAGGACCAGCCAGAGTTGAAGCGGTTGTTCCCCACCTTATATATGCTTCAGCTGCATGAAGAGAGCGCAGCTGGTATTAGTTAAATTGGGTGTATACCAAGTAACTGCGTGTGGAATTGTAAAATGTTTTTTCTTAAAAATAAAACGAGTTTTAACATTCTACCCATCATTATTTTTATTTTACTAGCAAATTAAGGGGATCAGTTATTTCTAGGCCACCCTGTGGTTCGATATCTTTCAAAATCTGTAGTGAGTCGGCCTTTATGAAGTGAGGCGAACATAACAGTCAGCTGATGAAGAGCACGGTTAGGTACTTTTGAGCGTATTCCATATACGGTCACTTTTACAATTAAACTAAAATTAGGCAATACATCAGATATTGGTTGTAAAATTTCACGTGTGGAGTGATTGTTCTTGACCAGACATTTGATCACAAAGTTCGATTTGTTTTGGTATCGGGAGGGATCCGGTTTTAAAGCTATGTCAGTTCTAACCGTTTGTTGATTGCATTGATCCTTCATTGCGCAGTATATCATGCATGATGCATTTTGCTCATTTGGCTGCGATTTTTTTTGTCGAATTTCACGGAATAGTTCTGGTGTAACATTCAGTACCAGTTGCGCAGTGGGCACATAAATTAATTGATCAAATTTGCTCTGCTCTTTGATGTCGTTCCTGGTGGCAGAGTCAACAAGCCTATTTTCAGATTTCTGGTGCCGTCCGACTCCGGATATTTCAAAATCATTATCGAATGGCCCTTTGCGTTTAAATAGCGAGCTTTACTTCAGCGCTGGAATGTACAGATCAATAAGTACTGAAGTTTCCAAATCAGCATGTTAGTCGGCGATCTTTTAAACCAAAATGGGCTGAAGAATATAGTGAAATTTTTTCGATGAAGTGACTTCAAATTTACCGATTTGGTCACCCAAATACTCAGTTTAATTCAAACTGCTCTGGTGATTTTTTCGCAAGCTATTCTGTTGCATATTTTTTTACCTTTTTTCACGAGCGAGGACTGGCTACCAACGGTCAAGTTCTCTCAATTTTCGTTAATTTCTTCATTAATTAGTTTAATGCAACGTGTTCGATGAAGCGAAATGGTAATTAATTAAGGGAATTCTAACCACGTTGCTTAATTGGTGATTAATTTCATTAGAAGCCAGCATACATTTCAGTTGCGATTCAAGTGCTAGTTTTAGGAAGCGGAATGAGTTTAGATGTTATCGCCGACTCTACAAGCACCTTTGATGATATAATTGTAAATGGGAAGCGTGTACTCTCAATACATAACCTTGCATTTAGGGCACATTATTTTGCTTTCTAGGATTTGTTCATGTGCGGTGTCGTGCTTCAAATTTGCTTGACCTCATGTTTTACTGCTGAAAGATTAATTTGTCATTACTTCATCCCGTAATACGGCGCAGGTACGACGTATTACGTAATACGTATGAAGTACTGTGTATTATATACATCTACGTATTACGTATGAAGTATTACGGCGTATTACGACATGATATACTTGTTCCTGTCTTTATTCGATGTGTTTTTTCATCCATGATCTAGAGTTACAGCTCAGAACAAGAGGTGTTGAAAAAAAGAAAAAAAAGAAAGAAAAAATGTTTATTTCCAAGTTGTCACATGAGATACATGCCAACATATTGGCTTTTAAAAGTTTCTTAAATATAGGGCATCCTAAAACAAATGTTCCATACGAGGAGTACTAATTGACAAACCATCCTAGGTGTACAAGTAGATAAGCCATACGAGGCATAATAATAGACAAACTATACGAGGTGTACTAATAGACAAACTGTCAGAGGTGTACAAGTAGATAGACCATACGAGGCACATTAATTGATAAAATATACGAGGCGTACTAATAGACAAACCATTCGTGGTGTGCTAGTAGTCTAACAAAAGTTCTATACTAGGAGTACTAATTGACAAACCATCCGAGGTGTAAAAATAGATGAGCCATAAGAGGCATAATAATAATAGGCAAACTATACGAGGCGTACTAATAGACAAGCTATCAGAGGTGTACAAAATAGATAGACCATACGAGGCATATTAATAGACAAATATACTAGGCGTACTGATAGACAAACCACACGTGGCTTGCCAATAGTCTATCTCTGTCAAGGGTAGTTGAATGAGAAATGAAAAATATGCCCTAAAAATATGCAAAGCCCTATCACAACCAAAAACATATTTCATATCTTCTCGATATTCACCACATCATGCGGACATGGGTACATGGGATAAAATAGAGATACAGTGTAAGCCGGTTACCACTCATGATTGACAAATATCTACAAAATATTGGTAGAAATGGGTAAACAAACATATATTCAATTTCAAAATTCATAGCTTGTACAACATACGGACAGAAAGATAATTTTAATACGATTCATATGCTCAAATTGCACTTTATAAGTTTGAAGTAATGTAATATGACGGTTGGTGAGCCATGAAGCTCTAGTGCGGAATTTTGATGTCGAAGCTAGCAAATCTTGTAGCTGAAGTATGGGCAGTTTTATCTAATTTGACAGCTGGAAAGTTTTGGCGTTGTAGTATGGAAGTATAATGGAACAACTAGCCGAGTGTGAAGTGTTGAGAGTTCAATAGAGCGATTAGATGATGGGTTTCGAAGATTCAGTGGAGGAGGAGGCCCATGGTACACCAGAGCCCCAATTTGCGACATTGGTTATAAAGCTGCAATAGCCACAATAACGCTATTCCTCCCGATGATATTTGTTTTTCGTACTGTGAAGTATCCTCCTTCGCTATTTTTTCAGATCGCTAGCATTTACCATTATATCAACAAAATATTTGCTCCTGAATTCTAATGAATGTCATATCCATTTATTATAGCGATATTTGCTGCTAAATAGTTATCCCTCAAGTTATTTTTTTATAAACTTATAATTATGGATACTCATTGTTTTTGCTTCGAAATTTTTTCTGACGTAATTCTTAGAGGCAAATCGGCCCCGTCTCATTAGTGAACAGTTTTTTGTACCACGTGGTTTAAATAAACCTTATAAATTTTGATTCTATGTTAGCTATTCAATAGCTTCCATTTTTTTCTTTGGATAGATCTGGACTTTAATATTTCCGATCCAAACGATTTATTCATTTCTTCGTGTGCTCCTCGTTAACTTATGCTCCCTGTTAACTTTTCGTACGCGCTTTTATGTTGGTTATAGATTCTCTATACGTGCTCGAAAATAGTACGAAGAGCTCCATAGTCTGACGTCATGATTGGTAATCTTGTGACCCACTCAACAATTTCTCGACGTCCATGACGATCGTGCCATAGGCTCGAAAAAATCATAATATGCGGGGCAAAATGATGCAACGTTCCGAAAAATTACAACACGCTCGATACTAACATAATAAGCGTGACGATTTCGCAAATTTCTCTGCAATCTCACCCCCTCAGGGGGATACAATTATTGTATCTATGGGAACTAGCGCTCCCAGGGGGACAATGTGAGGGCCTGAGCTGAGAGTTAGGTAGGCCTTCTTTTTGTTGAAATAAAATGTTTTTGTTATGTTAAGGACCATCTTTTTTCGGTTCACTGCTGTCCTGTTTTTCAGCACCTACTACTGTCTTCTTCAACTTTTTCTTGTTTCATGATCTTCTTTCACAACTAACTGTTTCTATGCCTTTCTGCGTAGATTCCGCGTTTCCTTAACTCCATACTAAATGGTGCCTTCCTCCTTCCTCTCTTTGGATCGCAATTTTTGCTGGGTAGGGAGGCTAAAACTATCGACTAATCTAATCTAATCTAATCTGCAATCTCACAAATCGCTCGACAATCTCACAATATATTCCATCTCGAAGTACGATCTCAGTAGATGCTCGAAAGTTTCCTAACGTGCGCGACGCTCCCAAAACACGCTCGACATTCGACAAACTCAATGAGTGCCTAAGTGTGGAAGATGACATTCAAAATTCTCATGAATCAGTAAAAGGTAGAAAAAGTTGCCTATCGTTTTCTAGGGGATCACCTCATCCCTGGTGTCTGTCCACACTCAGAGGGCTCGTCTAATGCATTTCGATCCCTCCACACTCGCGACCTCGTCCCTGAACTGCACGGCTCCTCTCCAGAGCGAAGCTGTCTGCCCGTGATGTTCACCCCGTGATTTCGGAGGCAAAAATTCTTGAGGACTTCGGGGATTTGAGGAGCATTTTGCTCTCGCTCCCGTCACAAAATCTGCCGAGTTGACACTTCGGTACAATAGGTGGCTCTGCTGGCGATAGCGGAGCAGATCCCTTTTCTTTTTTGTCCATGTTTGGCGAAATGCATATTTTTTGCTGGAAGGTTTTGCCGAATTGAAAATATTTTCGCGTCAGAATTTTGCCTAGTATTTTAATAATTTTCCTCATGATGTGCGCTTTAAAGGGGGTGGGTATCTTTGTTCATGCGAGGTGAATCTGAGACTCCTTATATCTTTTTTCCAGTTTTTGCTTTGTTTTCTACTTGAAAAATCTTCAGTGGGAAGTAGGTGATCTTATCAATTAATTTTTGAGAATGATCGCTTCTTTGAAGCATTATGTTAAGGAAAATTTAAGTTCAATTTCAGACACGCTAGAAATATTGGTTTGTGCAAGCTGAACTTTAGCTTTTCCGTTACTGGAAATTATTTACGCTACCCCACCTCAGATCCTGAGCCGAGAGTTAGAACGCTTTCATTTTCTTTTAATTAAAATAGGATTTTTGGTTCGTTACGATCCATTTTTTTTAACTCTGTGACACACTCAACAATTTCTCGACGTCCTTGACGATTGTGCCATAGGCTCGACAAAATCATAATATGCGGGGCAAAATTATGCAACGTTCGGAAAAATTACAACACGCTCGATACTATCATAATAAGCGTGACGATTTCGCAAATTTCTCTGCAATCTCACAAATCGCTCGACAATCTCACAATATATTACGTCTTTGTCCACCTTATGCATAGCCACAACAGCTTGGCTATGCCCGCCGATAATATTTGTTCTTCGTAATTTGGAACATTCACCTCCACCATTTTTTAGTATGCGTTGCCCACCTCAACTCCATACTAAATGGTGTATTTTCCTTCCTATCTATCGGACTATTCATCATATCGGTTTCTTTCTACCTGTACATGTGCGAGGGCCGAGCTCACGGTTAGTTAGGCCTTCTTTTTGTTGGAGTAAAATGTTTTTTGTTAGGTTAAGGGCCACCTTTTTTTGGTTCACTGCTGTCTTCTTTTTCTACTTTATTCTTGTTTCATAAACGTACTTCGTAACTTACTATTTCTATTCTCAGGGATCTTGAGTGAGACCATACCTTGTGCATAGAATCCGCGTTCCATTAACTCCATTCTAAAAAGCATCTTCACCCTCCTTGTCTTTAGAGCATCTTTGTTTTGACAAGGGAGGCTGGAACTAACTTATCAATTGTATCGTGCAGCTGACTTCATAGGATAGGATTGACTGTAGTGTTGGTGATCACATCCGACTTCAAATTTGTATTTCCTTTCGCTCTTTTTTCATGCATTGAAAATTTAAACTCCTACTCGCAATTATTTTTTTTATCATTCTTTCGTTATTTGTTTTCCTCACACTACCGTTATTAGGTTACCGTCACTAGACAAACGCTGGCCCCTAGAATTGTCACGCACATCAGTATAGGAACGATGCTGCCACTCGGCAGTGAACTTCAAAACACATATGAAGGCACAAATTCGACCAGAAACTAAATGTTGGCGCAGTTTAACTGAGTGTGCCAAATGCAACACGTTATAGGCAGTTGAGGGCTAAGAGGGGTTCATGAAAATATTTCTTCTATTGTCATTTTATTTCGTCTGTGTTATTTTCGCGGTGAAACCGTATAGTATCTTTTCTCCTGCACTCAGTTGAATTTACAATGATACGAGGAGTAGTCAAAAAGTTCTCAGACAAATGCCATAATTTCTTTATCTAACAACTCATGACTTTTATATTTCTACATAAGCTCCATTGTTGTCTATACACTTTCGTAATCTATGTTTTCACCTGTAAATGCCTTCCTGATAGAATTGGGGGGGGGGGGGGCTTGTTCCACTAGGTTCTGTACAAGAGAGATGTTCTCTTCATTTGTTGCTGTGGTGGGTCTTTCTCCTCGTGGGTCGTCATCAAGTTGGACTCTTCCCTCTGTAAAGCCTTTAATCCAATCATAAACGACTGCTCTGCATGGTGCAGAGTCTCCATAAACCTGCTGTGAAGCTTCGAAGATCTTAACAGGTTTTCAATTTAGCTTAGTTAAAAATTTGATGTTAGCTCTGATCTCAAAATTTGTCATTTGAAGAGGTGAAAATTACTTTTTTGAGATGCACCTCTCTCGATGCTGACCTGAAAATGCTGACATAGACTGATGAGACAGCTGCAAGTTATCAAGGAAGCTCTAAGGACAGGTTTTAACTTGTAAAAACTTGTAAATCTCTGTTCAGTTCAAAATTATGACATTTGTTTGAGAACTTTTTGACTAACCATCGTATTGACAAACTGGTCAGAAAGTCTTTATAAAAAATAATTCACTTCTTCAACAATATACTTTTTGCCTGTGTGGCTCATTCAAATATTATTCAATTCTTGTTGAATGAATTTTCATGGAACATAGGCATTTCAGTTCATGTCTCTGGGGATTATCTATTCTAAAAATATAGGTCACATCTGTGGAGGTTTTATATTTGCACAATTATCCTACACCTGGAAGTAGATTTATCTTAAGTTGATTCTAATGGCTATTTACTCATAGCAACACTAAGGGCAATTCGGTATGAATCTGTAGTGTGTTGGAATTCAATTTTTGGTTCATTTCTTCATTAGGCACCGTGTTGGTTCACAGTTACTTCGGTACGCAACCTGTTAATGCTTCAATTAACGGGGAAAAATGGATCGCAGTTCAAACTTTTAGCCATGTCCTATAGTTTCAGAAGAAAAAGTCTCGATGCTGCAATTATTCTGAATTTCAAATGTTACTGGAAACATTGGTACGTATTAGGTAAATCTCTGTTGATTGCAGCGAGGCCTGACTCAATCCTTGGATCGAAGGAGCGATTTAGCCGCAGCCCTTAATCTTGTTGAGGTCAATACCTATTTGAACTGAGCCCCATCGATTGATGAGCAGATGTCAGCGTTGCCAGAGTTGCCTTCTTCTGACCAAAATACTCTTGGCATAGTTTTGTACAGCTTGACTATAAAAACCACTAAACATTAGATGACACTGAAGTAATTCTAGATGATGATATTTGCATCAATTGCTCTTGGAAAAAGCTTGAAATTGAATATTTTTGCCAGAAAAAGGCTTATCTGGCAGTCCTGGCTGGTACGAGGCAACTTCATTACGAAGAGCTGCTCCGCAAAGTAACCTTTTTATCATAATCAGGAGCGCGCTTTGTTCTTCAGCGCTCGGTTCCTCGGCGCGCTGCTATTCTGGTATAATCACGCACCTCACGTTCTTGCAAACTTTCGTGCTTTGTACTTTGTATTTTTGCTTGGTAGTTACGCTGCTCCTTAATCCTTTGACTGCGATGAGACACGCCTGTGGTCACTGAGGGGATTTTCATAATGCTGCTCACCAACCAGCTGTCACAAACTCAATTTCTATAAATTCTTAACAAAAACTACATTTTTATAAATACTTGAATACTTAACAAAAAAATAATGAAAGCACGGAATGTTCATTATTATAAAAATTTATTTCTAAAATTAACTATAATTTGAGTTGGGTTCTGAACTTCAGTTCAACCCGCTGCTGTTAACGTGTTAATAAGCATCACTCCTAAAAAATGCTCTAGGTATGGGTTAGATAAGTTTGTCCCTTATTTTCTGTGGAGCTGGCGCTCCAAGGGAAGGTACTGTTAGGTTACCTAAGCTACAGATAGGCTCTGTGAACGTGTATCTTTTGTGTTCGCATTGGTTTGTTCAGTTTTCATGCCTTCTTTGGTATGTTTTCTTCATCTATTTCTCCCCTTCCTTCCTAAGTTGCTGTTTCTCAGCACATAGTATCCTGTGTGAGAGCACTCTTTGTGCATTGATTACCCGTTCTCTAGAGTCCAAACGAAATGGTCCCTTCCCTTCACTTTCTTTGCTTTCCTGAGGGCTATGGAGTTGTACGATAACGAATTTGATACTATGTATTATAAAATTGCAATAATGAATTAGCTTGAAGCCTGCGCGTGCTAAGCTATTTAATCAATTAGCTTTAAAGAAAAATAAATTCTGTCATTACTTTAATCTCTATTTTGTTCGCAGGTTCTCTACGAACTAGCTATTCATTTGAAGTGAGTGATTATTTCCTTCGTTTTTATGCCATGCGTACAGAATACTTTACTGAGATCAAGCTTCGTCTCACTTGAATTACAAACTGCTCACTTCTGAAATTTTTTCCATTGAATGTTTTCGCCAAGAAATGTGGGTTGGAATACAATTGTGGTTCCCCCTCCTATCACATCCTGTGAATAACTTGATTTCTTTATCTTTAATTTAGCCTTATGAGAAATCCAAGTTCCTTTGAGACGTTTTTCATTTCTTCGAATTTTATTCATCGCTTTGATTGCATTGATTTGCACGTACTACAATAGAAGTAGGAATTGAAATTGGTTTAAAAAAAGAATACCCTCGAGTATATTATACTCTAGTGTATTGGTTAGTTCACCTGATGAGAATTATGGAAATATTAGGTTATTTGACTTATCCAATCACGTAATTCTCAATTTACTTAGTTGTCACTTCGCAATAATTTTCTGTGGCATTTTTCTGTGGCATTGAATCCATTTTCTGGGTGATTTTATTGATTGTTTGCTGATTTTTTATATTCGAAAAACCTAATTTTGTTAGCGTGCACTGAGCTTTTTTGCTGACTTTATTATAAATTTTTAATATGACTTATTCCAGTCTCTTTATCTCTTCAGAGAACTGTGCTATAGCGGATCTTTCAAAATAATCGCTCCTCGGTGGCAGCTTTTCAAGTGACAGCTGAGTATTGTTTCTGTAGTTAGGCTTGAATTTTATGCTATATATGTTTTAAGCTTCTCTGAACGTGATCTGTGCTACTATTGAAGCGGTTGAGTGAGAATGGTGAGCGACATCCACGAAGCGATACCTGGTACATTACTGCACCTATTGTATTTTACACTCTATTTACATTTTGAAATGTTTTGAACAGTTTCTTGTTTTACGCTCTAATTTTTCTTTCGGCTACATTTCTGATCACCAAATACCGTGTCCGTTTCCCCGGTGTCGCGTCTCCCAAGTGTGCACCACAAAGTCAACGTTCGATGACCCTCCAGCCCGATGAAGGCAATGGCCCGGCGTTGTGCTCAGCTCTGGGTCATTAGCACGCTCTTTAAGGCAGGCTGCGGGCGTCTTTCTACTTTATCTTCATGGCCTCTCAGTTCCATGAAAAATCTGAGACTTCGACCGATCACGTTGTGCATTTTTTAAATTTATCGATCTTTATCTTTATCTCTTTATTTAAATCTTTATCTTAAGTTCCAATATTGATATGATCCATTCGGCCCCCTCTGGGAGATACAACTTTTGTGTCTATGGGAATTAGCGCTTCCAGGGGGACTATGCGAGGGCCTGAGCTAAAGGTTGGGTAGGCTTTCTTTTTGTAAAATAGAATAGGTTGTCGTTTTGTTACGGACCATCTTTTTTAGGTTCACTGCTGTCCTGCTTTTCAGCACCTACTACTTTCTTCTTCAACTTTTAGCTTGTTTCATGCACTTCTTTCTTAGCTTACTGTTTTATGCCCCTTGTGCATAGATTCTACATTTCCTCAACTCCATACTAAATGGTGCCTTCATCCTTCCTGTCTTGGAACATATTTGTCGTTGTAAAGGAAGGCTAAAACTTTCTTATATAATAATAATGATAATGATTCTGTCGGGCTTCTTTATATTTGTTTTGCATTTCTTTGAACTATTTCAAAATATGGGGTTCCAAAAAATTTAATTCGTTAAACGTAGCATTGCAAACTTAGCAGCTACAAATTCGTAATTTTCTACTTTTGCGAAATTAATGGCCTAATTTATATATCACGTTAAAGGGGATTCTTGAATTTAATTGCGTTTCGACGCTGGTGATGAAAGTGTTGCAGCCATTCGCGAGGGAGAGCCGGTTCTCCTGCTGCAGTGGGTCAGAGCGCATTTTTAGTAATTATAAGAGAACCAAGCGATTCTAGGGCCATGCCATTTGAACTTAAGTAGCCGTGTGTAAACAAACTTATTACTCGCGGCTGCCTGGCTGTTCGGTCATAGAGGTAAATGTTCTGGTATAGGATTTAGCTCATCTTGTTTGCCGCTTTGTTTTATGGTCTCTCCCTCAGGGGATACCACTATTGTATCTATGGAAGTAGCGCATCCAGGGGGTAAATGCGGGGTACCGACCTGAGGGCTGGGTAAGCCTTCATTTTGTTGAAACGAAATAGTTTTTGTTTTGTTACGCCCCCTTTCTTAAGTTCACACCTACTCTGTCTATCAAGACCTATTACTTCCTAATGAAATTTATCTTGTTTTGTGAAATTTTTTATTAACTAGCTCTTTTTATGCGCAATAAATTTTGTGTGACAACACAACATGCTCAAAAATTCTTGGTTTCCTTAGCTCAATACTACATGATGCCTTCCTCCTTCCCCTCTTGGAAACTCCCTTTTTTATCTTAAGGAGGCAAAAATTAACTTATCTGATTTAATATAACTCAAATTACTGTCACAATACTGACTTAAACAGCCGGGCCCGTCTTGCCTCCCTGTCCCTTGTTATTGTTTTCTAGCAAAGTTATGAAACCATGCTTTGTCAATACATTTTTAATAAATAGGAAAAATTAATTCAAGGTCTGATTGAATTAGCCATAAAGAATATCGTGTTTTATAGTCTAGCAGACGATTTGTAAAACGCAAGTGCGATTATTAATGAGAATGAACTTGTGCACTTCATTCGATTCTTTCGAAATTTTGTGCTTGTGACTTCGAAAACTGCAATAGCTTTAAATGACGAACTGTTCTTCTCGCATTTTTGACTCGACGCATAGAATGAATGGTTGGAAGTTCTACGTGTACTGAATATGAAACCGCTTATACCAGACTGTATCTGGTGTCATCCAAGCATCGTTAAGTAACCCAGTCTAACTTTTCCACCGCCTGCATACATGTTTTTTGCCGCCTAAGCGATTTAATCGCTTAAATCGATTTGGCGGTGAAAAACATGCATGCAGGCGGCGAAGAAGTTAGACTGGGTTGTAACGGCTGTTTTGGCTAATTTAGCTTCAAAATAGAAGCCTGCAGTGACCAATTTAATAATTTCTGTTTTGTATAAGCGGTGTGAACTTAATGTGGTGCAAAAAGCGCGGATGCACCCCGATGTCAGCATTGGAAGTTGTTAGTAAGGATCAATTAATCAAGCATTTTGTGGGTGATACTTTCTCTAATTTAATAACAAATCAGTAATATTTTCCACCGTCGTCATAGTCAATTAGGAAATCTTTCAATAGTCAAACTCTTCGAAAATATTTATTTCTCAAGTGGTAAATCAGCGAAGTGTTCAAACACCATAACAGTAATCAGGAAAATTGTCGGGTGTACGGGATGGACCATCACCGGGAGTGGCCGATGAAACGAACGAATGATCACACAGGCGTCGAAAGCTTCATCAAGTTGCGCTAGAAAGATTCTTCAAACAAAACAGTATGCCGTGCAGGACAGCAAGCAAACATTGGTAGCATCGTGAAATATTTTATCTGCGATAAAATTGAACTTGCTACAAAATGATTCAAAGTTTCAAACGCATCCTTACATATGGACGTTGGGCACAAATTTCACAATAAAATATTTGTGTACATTCTTTATATTGGAAGGTTTTATCTATTTGAATTTTAACCCTTTTCCCTGACAATTTGAATTCCGTTATAAAAATGTCATTTATTGAAGAACTTTCTCCTGACAAACAATAGTAAAAGTGGCAGTCATTCATCGATGCAAAAATGTTTTTTAATATTGATGTGGACAAAATTATGATTTTCATCGTTCTACTGCCTATTGTTGGAATATTTCAAGAAATCGACGCGGGTTTTATACCACAAGGTAAACCATTTCGCCCGACACAATTAAGCTGCCCTCGTCGCTCGTGTAAAACTCATAACATTTCATTAATGATAAATGCTTAGCTGATATGAACGTAAAGGACTGAGTAGTTTCCTCCAATCTCATCCGCTTTCTTATTAACGTTATTCTTCATGTTCTTGTGCATACAGACGGAAACCATCACTAGCGTGTTTATTTTGAGCGAAACTCTCTATATTTTTTAACAAATATACTCTCCCCGAGCGTGTCATTGAAATTCAAGATTTGCTCGGAATATGGCGTGAGCACCAAGTTTTATTTCAGTGAAAACATTTATTTTTAAAATCGCACGTAAATTATACGGCAGTGAGGTACTTGAATACTGGTGAAGTTTTCCGTAGACTTTACTCCAATGTGTAAAATTGTTTTTCGTGTGGAACGGGTACTGATTTATTTGCATGTATTTGTACCTAAAAAATTTTTAGTTCTTGTATTCAAGCTTTCAGTGGCGAAATCTATTTATGAAGCGAGATAAAATTTCAGCGAATAAATTTATGAGATCAGCATAAAATTTGCAAATGGTAAATTAATATTTCGATACCAAGCATTTGTTTGAAAAATTGTTATTAGGAAATTGCTGTTCCAATTATATATGTCAGCTTTATTTACAGGTTAGGAAGTAGCTTTAGGAGGAGTCAACACATTCGAAGTATGCTGAGAAATATAGCTATTGAGTGGAAAGCTGTCTTAACTCTGTGAGAGTTAACTCTATATATCAAAGTTTCAAGAAAAGCAGAATGACAGTTTTCATCGATGCATATTTTAGAAATAGGCATGAACAGTATTAGCTCACAGAGAAAGAAACGCTGATTGCTGAAGCAAAGCGTACGTGGCTAAATAACGATGGTAGTAATCATGAACACATAGCATACACGTAACAAAAATTCCGGACAGTACATTTGATCACTGGAATGAAGTATTTACTTCCACACCTCTGAAGTGCTGAGTAAGGTAAGGCGATATGAAACATCAGAACCTTCAGACCACAGTCGTCTCCCTCTCAAGCGCATTAGGACGAAGAGTTATCAGCAGACATGCGAACTTAAGGTAGTACCAGAAAGCCAACGCTGGTGAGCTCAGAAGTGTTGATACCGCCGTTGCATTTGTGTGACGTGCCAGCAATTTGTTGTCATTAGCATAAGATATTGAACATTAGTGAGGCGTCTCGCTCACGCGTCACAGGGGATGCGTTGAAGGGAATTGTTTTTTAATGTGCTCCTCAGAAAGATACAACTGTTGGATCTATGGGAGTTAGCGCTCCCGGGGGGACTATGTGAGGGCCCGAGCTTAGAGTCGGGTAGGCTTTCTTTTTATTGAAATAAAATGTTTTTGTTAAGTTAAGGACCACATTTTTTCGGGTCAATACTGTGCTGTTTTTCAGCACCTCTGACTTTCTTCGTCAACTTTTATCTTATTTCATCAACTTCTTTCTCAACTAGCTGTTTCTATGCCCCTTCTGCATAAATTTTTCATTCTCTTATATCCTTACTAAATGGTGCCTTCCTCCTTCCTCTCTTCGATACGCTCTTTTTTTTGTAACGGTTAGGGAGGCTGTAACTAACTTATAATCTTAATCTTTTTAACGTATGAATGAAATTTAGGGTTCCTCAGGAGCATGTGGGATTCCTGCGTTCTATTCTGAGTTTGCTGCTCGTGTCTGCCCTCGTCGATGTGGCTTTGGGGACTGGCACTTCTGTGGTAACTATGGCAATTGTACGAAATATGAGTGATGTTAAATCGAGCGACTATTATGGGTCCATTTTTGGTCAATTCGGCTTGGGTCTTCTTTCATTTCTGTACAATTTTCCTCTTTCGTGGAGAAGACTGGTGTTCCGTGTAGTTGTTTTTCTACTTTAGGATATTTATCAGTAGTCAAACTTTTCGAAAAGATTTATTTCTGAGAAGGTGAATCAGCGAAGGCAAATTCAATACTATATTTGCTCACTTTATTGGTGTATTTTGTCATGTTAGGCTGTACAGTGTAGCAACTACCAGGCCTATTGAGCAGACACGGTTGTTGAGTCTTGCTAAAAATAACAAGTTCATTTAATCATATAAGAAACACTGATGTTTAAACTTTTATGCTCTGTTAGGGCCTTTTTGATCAGGCGCCCGAGCAACGATGAAATTTTCTTCTTTAGGCAAATATCGTGTATGGCAGCATACAATTGGGAATAAGTAAAAAGTATCTAAAATTGAAGAATAACTCATCGCTTACGGGACAGGGTAACATACGTACAATTTCGAAGATTCTTTCTAAGATAGTAATCTCCAAATCTAAGCGCAAATTTTTCTTTATTGACTGAAATGTTAAAGATGAATTTTTTCAATATATGACATCCGTTCTAACTTTTTTCTCTTCACCTATAGCTTGAGCCGCCCTGTTCAGAAGCTATACTTGATGGTTAAAATCATAACTGCCTCGGAGAAAGACTGTGAGCGTATATTACTGTATGTTTTTTAAACACGTTTTTAGGCTACTGATTTTCAGTCAAGTTAACAGTGAAATTAAATGTCATGTTTTCATGGCTGGAGACAGTCGAACTAGGTTTATCAATCGTAAACCAACATGCTGCTTCTCAGGCCCCAAAAATGCCCTGTGGAAACTCAACGAACTAAAAGTGAAATTAACACTTTGACTGCGACGTGCGCCACCGGTGGTACACAGAGGCAATTTTCATAATGCTTCTGACCGGCCAGTAGTCGCAAACTCAATTTTCATTAATATTTAATCAATGCTAAATGAAGACACGATTCAGTTCATGTTTGGTATTTTCCAAATAGCTTACTACAATTGACGTTAAATTTGAGTTTGGTGTTGAACTTAATATTTAGTAGTCGCAGTCGAAGTGTTATCAGTTACCTGTATCCAAAGTGTCGCTCAAATTCCAAACAGTCAAGTGTAACATATGTTAACGCATTCCCTGCGTTTCCGCAGTTGTAAACGGTTAGTTTCGCTAGGTTGGAAGTTGCAAAACTAGAAATCGACTTTACTGTTCGAATACATTTTCATCCTTCCTAATTAATATGAAAATACAATTGTACGATAACATATCACCTCGTATGATAACAGTTGTTTTTTAAAAGGATCGCCAATTTACCTACTGGTACACATATGGCCCAATACGCGGGAAACGTCTTAAAGGGCCCCTCAGGGGGATACAACTATTGTATCTATGGGAATTAGCGCTCCCAGGGGGACTATGTAAGGGCCTGAGCTAAAGGTTAGGTAGGCTTTCCTTTTTTGATGAAATAGAATAGGTTTTGTTTTGTTATGGACCATCTTTTTTCGGTTCACTGCTGTCCTGTTTTTCAGCACCTACTACTTTCTTCTTCAACTTTTTTCTTGTTTCATGAACTTCTTTCCTAGCTTACTGTTTCTGTGCACCTTGTGCATCGATTCCGCGTTCCCTCAACTCCGTACTAAATGGTACCTTCCTTTTCCTCTCTTGGAACATCTTTGCCGTGGTTAAGGGAGGCTAAAACTTTCTTATATAATAATAATAATAATATAACGTCTTAAAGGGTCTAATTCCATTCTTATTCTTGAATTTTATTCAATATTTTGTCGGAGATTTGTATAGAATTAATAGGCTCTGGCAATAGTGTCTAATGAAAAAATTATGAACAAAAAATCAATTATGGTATTGCAAATTCCAGAATATTTTTAAAACAAATACAAATATTTTCATACAGATAGTATGAATTCACTGTACAGAAATGTAAAAGAAGTCCATTTTAGAGTATTATTCTTTACTAGATCACCCACCGAGATATATTTTGTGTGAAGTTCTCTAAAAATTGAATTCAAGTGTACTTTTTCACAAATCAACCAATACTTGGGTAAGACGGCCAATCCAAAGATCTGTGGGAATTCTGAACTTAGTTCCTTGGTGATTTTAACTTATTTAAACGTCTTCTTTTATTGGTTTGGTTAATATTGGTTAATATTTTTATTGGTTAATATGGCCAATTATGGTGTGCTGCGTGGAACTCTTCATCGCCTTGTGTCATTGATCAAGTGGTCTATTTTATAGATTCTTTCGACTTGTGCCTACTGAGTCGACCGATATTTGCGTTGCCTGGAGTTATACCTTTCGCCCTCTCAGGGGAGACAACTAATTGTATCCATGAAAATTGGCGCTGCCATGAGGAAGGTGTGTGGTCTTGTGCTAGATGTTAGGTAGATTTTCTTTCTATTGAAATAGAAAATATTTTTATTTCTTGTAGGCCTTTTTTCTGTTCACGATTTTCGCATAGACCTTTTTTCTGTTCACTATTTTCGCAAAGACCTTTTTTCGGTTCACTATTTTCGCATAGACCTTTTTTCGGTTCGCAGCTATTATTTCAATTTTCCTTTTGTTTGCTGTTTCTATGTGCAGGGTGTGGGGACGAATCTTGTGCATAATTCCCGGTTGTTCCAGTTTCTCACTAAACTATACCTTTTCCTTTCTCCTTTTGATATCATTTTCGTTTTAGTAATGAAAACTTTGAAAACTAATGAATGAAAACTAATGAAACCTAATCTAATTTTCATTTTGTCTATGCCACAAGCAAAATTCTTATATTTTTGTCTGATACTTTACTCATATTGAAAGTCGTTTCTTCCCATCTTGTTTTTCGCTGAACATGACGTTAGACTGCCGTTTGTTGAGCCTCAGTTTTTTTTCTCACATTTTTCAATGTCATTAGGATTACACGTAACTAAATGTATGTTTCATTTTCATACATCATTATGGAAAGTTAGTAATTAGTTCTCATTTCCTACTAGTTTTGAAACTCCACTGTCATTTAATTCGATACATGGATGCTCTGATCTCATACTCTCTTTAGCAACGAAATATTTATGTTCACACATGTTTCATAGAGGAGAATGCACTGTAAAATATTCGAATAAAAATTTGCTACTCGCACGAACTGTATGACTTTCTTAGGATTTACGGTGCCAAAACCCCCAAAAACTACGCAGACGAAGGAAACCATGTTCCATGTAGAAAATAGCTTCCTTCCCTGACTGGCAGAACTAAAGTTTTAGATTCTCTGACATGTCCCGCACCGGGGATTTTTTGCACCCACCCAATCGTAATTTTAGTAAAAAGCAACCCTTGTCAGAGAGTGACTGCCACAGCCATTGACACGGTAAGCATCCCGCTCTGCTGCAAGAAGAGGATCCAATCTCCACGGTTCAGGGCCCTCAGTTCATCAAGACCTACAATCAGTCACCGTCCGTCGGTGAGGATCTCCACCGTCAGTATCTCCTCTAATCATTTTCACGTGATTCCGTTTTTGTACGCCAGTGTAGGAATATTATCTGTGTCATAGAAATGTAATGTTGACTGCAGTGACTGTTTTGCTGCCGCAAAATATGTTAGAAATTACTCTCCGATTGTATGTTAGTACAAGATCGCGGCGTCGGAATCATCACAATGACCTTTTGTATTTGTCGGACCATTTTCTTTTCTACGAGTCAATATGATGAAGGGCCATAAAAGTTGCATCCTCTTTATTACAGGTTAGTGTAACTATTAGTTCTAGAACTTTAAGTCATGTGTGTTCTTTACTACGCTTGTGGGTAAACTTGCATATTCTGGAATTCATTGTAATATCCGATAATGTGTTCTGTGGCTCCTACCTACACAAGTTGTACCGAAGTGTTGCAGTAGTTCATGGATATCATAATTGTTTATTGCTATTGTAAATGTTTTCCGAATTTTCGGCCTCTCTTCTGGGTGCTGCTACGAGTAATATATCTGATGGCATTGGTGATGCAGCCCCGAAAAGTTATCTTGAGTTTTGAAAAATAATTTTTTTTTACACTTTTTAAGACTTCAGAAAAGCGTCTAATTTTATAAAAATGTATAGAAGTCAATTATTGCTTCCGATTACCTATTTTGATTTGAAATTTTGTGCGTGAACTGAATCGATATCAGTCTAAATACTTTTCATACTTCTGCTTTCATTATTTTCATTAAAAAATTGCTCTGTGCAGCTATAGTGAATGTTCCGTGTTACATCATATATGTTTGTAACATCTACGTTTATTTCCATTATACCATTTTTTGGACTCTATTGCGCTAGACTATGAAATTATTGATACGAATAACCGTACCCCGTCTGACATTAACGTGAAAAAATTTATTGTTTGAGCAATTTTTCCAACCTTGAACTTGTAGCAGCAATTACTACTTTTCAAATATCTGATTGAAAATTCCTCTCATTGTTACTCGCTTTTAGCAACCCATTAATGAAGTGATTGTTTCAACTTTCATTATTGATGTAGCTTAAAGCTGCGCATGCATTTCATCGAGCTCTTGTAAAGGAACTGAAGTTTATACCTGAATTTTTGCAGAGTTTACGAGTTGAAACATTTTGCTACAGAAATAGCACCCTCAAAAATGTTTTTCCCAAAATAGGTAGTTGTCGACGTTTTTTGGCAGCTTTTCCGTTCACTTTTTTTATTGAATGAGTGCTCTACTTGCAAATGATGGCGCGTAGCGCGTGTTATTTCGACCTGAAACTCGCTTGGTACGAGTTTCTGTTGCAGGCAACGCTATTCTTACGACTCGTCTACTACGAAGTTATGTTGGATAAGGAGTTAACACTTTGACTGCGACTACTAAATAGTAAGTTCAACCCCGAACTAAACTTTAAAGTCAATTGTAGTAGACTATTTTGAAAATAGCAAACATGAACTGTGTCGTGCCTTCATTCAGCTTTGGTTTAAGTATTTATGAAAATTGAGTTTGCGGTTACTGGTGGGTCAATAGCAATATGAAAATTACCTCCGTGTACCACCGGTGGCGCACGTCGAAGTAAAAGTGTTAAGGGTGCTTAGGGTACGGAGTGAAGAATAAGTTTTTTCTATGCGAGTTCTAGGGAAAGTCTCTAGCATCCGTGGACTCTCTATTTCTCTTTCTTTATTTTTATGTATGAGTGTGCTAATAGTCTTCTGGTGCTGAAATGTAACTTTGCCCCGAATCGTCGCGGCGTGATACTCTTGATTGTGAAAAAAAAATCAGCTATCGTATTACGCATTCTATTTGTATCGCTATCTTCCACTTGTCAAAAATCTCAAGCCTCGTACTGTTGAGTCAATTTGGATTGAATTCAGTTTTATTTTCAAAAACCAATAGAGGTTTCTGTTCTGACACATACGAGAAACCTTATTTTAACCGTTCTACGTATGAGAACATGTCCCTCGGAGACGAGGTGTAGTTTTCTTCCGCTGAGAACTAAACCTGGGAAGAAAATCAAACTTGCGTTTGGTTCTTTTCTGCAGGAATTTGAGGGGTCACCTCCCAACACAGTCTCCCAGAACGAAACTGGTATCATTGATCGTTTTCGTGCGCTGTGGAAAAGTCAAATTCAGTAAATTTTCAAGCGAATTTTAAGGTACATTTCTGAACGCGGCCGCTTTTAATCTATTTATTTTAAAGCATCTTACTCTTTTAGGCACTACAAACCTAATGTTGATGCGCTTATGGAAAAGAGGCGTAGAATGGAGCGTTGCATGTGAGGGTTTCAAGCGTTGTTGTACCAGCAGTTAAATTTGGATTTATTGGGGTTTAATTATTTTTTCTTTTTGGGGGGTGCTTGACCACCCTTACATTTTGTCCCCCACAATAAATATTTTCATAAATTTTTATAACGAACCCTCTAAATACGTTTGGTTTTTTGGCAGGTTTAGAAAACACGAAATTTTGCTTCCAGTGTGTTGTTTGTCGCATTTAATGTACAATGTTTACTCATTGGAGCCATTTTTGCCTCAAGTTGAATTGTACAGGCCGTTGTGAATTCAAAAGTGTGTGCTTCAAATGATCATCAGAAAAAATTTGTAACTCGCTTGTGAAAGATGCAACTTAAGGCTATTTTTACTTCAAATTTTTAACAAAAACATAATTGAGAATTTTTGCAACTTCCCTGGATGTTATTTGTTCATTGAGGAGTAAAATGTATTCAACGGAAAAAATAAACTGTTATAGTACTTTTTTCCTTGTATTCGAGTTTTCTACGCATAATTCTGTTAATTAAAAATGTTAAAAAAACACCCTGTTTCTTTTCATGATTTGTGTTGTTTGCTAAATTGCAACAGGGTCATAAAAATATGTGTAGTTGAAATATTTGAACGTCTTTGAAGCGTAAATTTTTTTTCCGTACGTGGAAATATTCCGGTGAGTGTAGTTGGCTTCTGTTTATTTTGTTTTTAGTAGCGTTTTTCTTTTTATTTCCGATTTAAAGGAAATACTGAAACCCTTCAAATATGTGGCAAAATTTGCCAGTTTATTTCGATAATAACATTCATCACCCGCTATCTTATCAGCAGACAATCATCATCATTACTAGCACTCGCTCGTGAGCTGCAAGAAGGCGCTTCGTATCGATCACTGAGTTTAATGATAGGACCAGCTTTGCCTCATACACGAGCTCTGGCCTGAACTGAGGGAGTTGTCTGTGTGGGCAGCTATGTTATTTATCTTTCGTTACACACCTACTCGAAGAAGAGAGAGCTTCCCAGCGAAGTGGACTTAGAACTAACGCGCCTGTTACAAGATTTTTTCGAGGCATTTGGAGTAATGAGGTATATTGTCACTGTTTTTATTACCGTGAAAGCATGCTGGTTTTTTTTGTATTCCAATTTTTCCAATAAAGGCAGGATTTTAGAGAAACGTAATTAAATATTCGTTTGTAAAAATAATCTGATTGGAGATACAACTTCTGTATTTCTGTGAAGAAGCGCTCACGGGGGGGGAAGATGTAAGGTCCCTAGCTGAAGGTTAGGTACGCCTTCTTTTTCTTGGCATAGAATTTTGTTCTGTTTTGAACCATCTTTTTTCGGGTCACTGCTGTCCTGTTTATCTACACCCCCTTTCTTCATCAACTTGAATCTTGTTTCATGAACTTCTTACTTCTAATTTGCTGTTTCTATGCGCAGGGGAACCTGTGTACGAACACGTCTTGTGCATAGTTTTTACGCTCCCTGCACTCCATAATGAAGGATGCTGTCCACTTTCCTTTCTGTGGAATAGCCTAATTGCGGTAAAGAATGCTCAAAATTACTTGTATAATCGTTTTTAATTTTCATTAGTACAAATATGATTGACAATATGTGGGTTGGTAATGCAAGACATAGCTGAAACGTCTGTGAACTCGTATGTTGCTGTAAAATTTTGATCCCTCTTAAATATGAATCAAATAAAAATTAGGAAACTGTCCAATTAAAACTACGTTTCTCTTTTGTATTGCGAGATTTAGCTGGTGTGTTGAAAATGTGTTTTCTAGAGGCGCTTCCTAATCGAGAAAACGACATTATCTGGATTTGAAATTTTTGGAGCAGGAATTTGCGATGCCATTTCAAAAGTGTAAGATTTTTTCAATTGCAGAAATTTGGGAAATGCACATGGCGATAAAAATGCAAATTCAAGTACTCAGGTCACTCATACTCAGCGTCGAGTCAGTTTTTCCTTTTCGAATGACGCGAAAATGAAAAAAGTTTTCTGCTGAACTTAATTACAGTGTCTGTGATGAGCGCTGCAGAATGCGAGTGACAACTTTATCCAGGACAAATTTGGAATGCTCCTTTCTCTTTGATTGTACTGATTCAATATCTTAGACTGAATTAACTCGATTAACATCTTCTAAACACTTTGACTGCGACGTGCGCCGCCGGTGGTACACGGAAGTAATTTTCATAATGCTCCTGACCGACCAGTAGTCGCTAACTCAATTTTCATAAATACTTAATCAAAGCTAAATGAAGACAAGATCCAGCGCGTATTTTTTATTTTGAAAATAGTGTATTACAATTAACTTTAAATTTAAGTTTGGTGTTGAACTAAATATTTAGTTGTCGAAGTCAAAGTGTTAAAAACTCAGACACCTAAAATCCCTGGTGATATGCTGGAAAGCATTGTCTTCCTGTGTTTTTGGGGCATTGCGACGACCTCCGGGTCGAGGACAGGTTAGATGCTCGAGCTCCTCCAGAGGGCGTTTGCTAAAAGTATCTGTCCTACTTAGTGGCCCTCCGGATCTTGGCCAGCACCTGAGATTTCCTGACCTCCATTTCTCGGATTCAAGGCCGATGGTTGTGGCTATCTGCTGCAGGTATTCATGTTGAAGTTTATTGGCCGTATGTTTATTTTATTTTTTATTTTTTTTGAGGTTGATTGCAAATCATTTTATCAAACTCCTTTCTGCTTTACCTTTACCCCTTACTAAATGGTGTCTTCATTCTTCCTTGCTTTCGAACACCTTTGTTCGTGCGCGTTGAACACCTTTGGTTAGAAATGCTTAAAGTAACTCATAATCTAATCTAATGAATTGCTGCAATCAGGATGTAATTTTTTATTCGGACTTTTTAGTCATCATTGTTTTTCGATTTGAAGTAAACTTTTTGGAAAAAGCAATGCAATTACATTCAGTCCTTCAGTGTGGGATAATAGCGATAATTATGATATTTTCTATAGAATAACCAGTATTATTGTTTTTTGCGAAGATGCTCCGTAAATTTTCTTGGTGTCAATACCATGCAATATTACCTAACTAGAACTTATTCATAACTTTTCCAATATAAAACAACAATAAATTTCCCAATACAAGTTTATTGTCTAATTTTGAGTTTAGCATTGTAAATGGAGTTTCTATTAGTTTTAATGATGCGAAACCAAAGTACAAATGTTTTCATATTTCTTTAATATATGTAGTGTAGTTTAGCTTTTTCAATTGAGATTTAAAAATTTCCCATAGCTGAGTTTTCGAAAAAAACAATTATAATATGCCTGAATGTAATTGTGAAATTCCTCATCCGTAAGGCAATTGAGTTAATCTAATGAGGGAAAAACGCCTATAAAACAATATGGATGTTTGTATTTCCTTACTTTTCGACATGCTCTACACAAATTTTAAATTCAAATTTGTAAACGGAATACGTGACAAATTTCCTTGAAATGAGTTTTTATTTACAAAGAGTTAGTCTCCTATAATCAAACTTCCTCTTCTGGCAAAGCCGTTGCATGTAGTAGCAGTCAAAAATGGGGAAACCTAGAAAGTGCTAACAGCTTCAAAAGTTGGTCAAAACGGTCAGAGTTGTGCTCGTTATCCAACAAAGTCGCGCTATCCGCAGCAAAAAGTGGCGCAACGGTGTAGTAAATGCCGCAGCAGCGCTGGAGAGTAGCAGCTTGTTCGTCAACTGCGCCACTTGCCGCTAATGCAAATCACAGCGAACTGGAAAGAAAATGCATGTTTGTGGCTAGTTTCTGAAGTAAAGAAGAGGTGCTTTTGTAAAAGGAAAGTGCAATTAATCAGGACAACTCAGCTTCTGGCTTTTGAGTCTTCATTGTCGTCAAAGAAGGCACTAAAATAGGTTTCTTCGTTATAGTTTTATCGAGGTACTTAAACCTTTAAATCAGATGAATTTAATGTGAAAGATCGCTATGAACACTATAATACACACATTTCTGTGTGCTACAATATTATAAAGAGATAAAAACAGTACGTTCAATGTCACCGAAAAGTTATCGGAACATATGAAAATAGAGCGCAACCTACTAACGTCTAAATGTGACGCAAGTATACCTATATTGGTAAATGAGAATGACGAACAAATAGATATAAATTTATTAGTTGACGTAGTTGACACTTGACATGAGCAAAGACTATTCTCAAATCAGCATCTGTTAGGATCCTTCATAGCAGTGTCGTCAATTTTGAGCTATTTTCAGCGATAGTATCTTGATCAAATTTAGTGTCGCCATCGCCTACGGTATTAACTTCCAATGCTATATGTGGTCTAAAGATGTACGGTCATTCTGAGACCAGATTGTAGTATGTGCAAGAGAATGGATTCGATTGTTTCATCATATTAGATAGTTTAATAAAGATGTTTAAAATTTAGTTTGTGTATGATTTTTGAAGTTGAAAAAAGGAAATATTGATGCAAAAAGCACAGAAATTGTTTATGAAATAGATGCTGCTCCAATTTAAGAAGTCAAATGATCAGCCGCACGTTAAATGCGACTTGATAACAAAGTACATCAAATGAGGAAAAATTCGATCAATTTCACCAAATTATGTTCCTATTAATGTTAAACTAATAAAGAAAACTCCTCGGTGGCTCTACCTACGCTCGAGTCGGGCATTGTAAGCTCTTCTAATTTCAGTCTCTGATATTGATCATTCGTGCAGTAAACATGGACTCACATTCTTTTACACATTCGCGACGTGCAATTCCTTTGCCCTCATTTGACATTGTTCCTTTTTATAGCAGTAAGGAAACAGGGTATTGCGCTGCTGTTTCGAGTACAAATAATGCATGCACATAACCATTTGAGCTTTATCTTCATTGCAATTATGAATTGGTTCTAGTGATTTTTTAATTTTTAGCGTGAACTACAAACAAGCGATTATTGCTCCAAGATAATTTTCCATGCTTTGTTGTAGAGATGAGCTCTGCCAAATGATTTCAATCATCCGATGAAAATATACATTTTTTTCAATATTGTGTACCTCAGATTCCCAACTTCATTTGTTGCCATGAAATGTTCATGCACTTTGCAAATGCGTTATTAAGAAGTATTGCTTGAGCACTTGACACCACATCACGGAGATGACGTCAGGTGTCCGTTGGCTCTGCAGACACCTGAATGCTAATCTCCGCGTCTTCCTTGGCAAGAAGATCGATGTGTGCTGGCTGGGCTCCTCGGTGTGTCTAATAGCAAAAAGTATAAACGAGCGTATGAATGGCTTCTGGTGACTGCGTAATCGATTTGCATAAAATTGTGCAGCTGGTTATGTTACTGAAGATGTGTGTGCGTGTACACCGTTCGTGTAATCACCATTGGTGTTGCCTGTGACTGCTTAATTCCCATTCTAACTTTTTCGCCGCCTGCGTGCATGTTTTTCACCGCCTAAGCAATCTAATCGCTTAAATCGCTTACGCGGCCAAAAACATGCATGCAGGCGGCGAAAAAGTTAGACTTGGTTGACTCACGTCAGCACTGGCTGATGCTTTGTGAGAGCGAGCGTAACTAGCTTGTGTCAGTGTCATCGCTATATCCACTGTGATTTATTCGCATGGTATGGTGCTCCAAACTTGAACTCATTCCCTTTTTACATCCTCGTCTGCGAACTTAATGAAATTTTAATTTTTTTGCATTTTATATTTTGTCTGAAATTTAGTTGAAACCCCGAGGTAAAATGAAAACCGTAAATTTGGGTCGCAAATGACGAACATAAGCTGTTTATTTTTGTGCTTGTTTTCTGGATTCAGCTTCAATTTTGGAATTGTTTTTCACCGAAATAGTTACGCGGGAATCGTGACGAGATGTATTAAAAAATTGAGTATCACCTACGGGGTGTTCTGAAAATACAAACCCCCGTGTTATCTTTTCGGCCAAATTTTGAAACTCTGCTAGAACTGGCTATTTTTATTTGTTTACGCATCTGCGTGACATAGAAAAATGCAGGTTTCGGTTCTTTACCAGCTGCTGTTTGCTTCGAAAACTGCAGGTGAATGTACCACTGTTTCAAGTATTATAGTTTACACACAAATTAAGATATCGCTTTAAGAGGTTCGATTCAGACAACAGAATGCTAACGACATGAATGCTAATGTGCGTAGCGAGCTCTTCATTTTTCACGGTTTTCTAAAAAATAAAGCACGACGATGGGTGGTGTGTAATTTTTTTTACTGGTCTTTTTAGCGCGATATTTTCCAGCATGTTCTATTAACGAGGGGTGTGTTCGACACGTGGAATTGTGTGCTACATGAACTCTATGTTGTCTGTACCGGAGAAAAACTTCCACCATCTGTAGGGACGAAATACAAGCTGCCCCTTTATCGTTAAAACTAGTGAAGCGAATTGATGACTTTGGGTGTATTTCTGCGCTCACTGATGTACCATGTATTTTTCTTTTTCTTTCAGATCTCCAATGACAATTTTGAAAGGGAAACTGACGTTGTAAACGTTCGAGATATGATTTTATTTTATTTAAATCTTGTGCAATTTCCATCATGGAAACCAAAGAAGCCTTCAAGCGCCAACTTTGTGAGACCGACAGTGGTGTAGTAAGCTCTGAAGAACCTGAAGACGCCAACGCAAAAAGTTTCTTACCTCCCAAACTGACGTCTTCCTTCGGCCGTAAAATGTCTTTCGACTATGATGACATTCAAATTGTCGACCTGGATGCAAAGAGTCGTAGTGATGTAACGTCTTGCAAAAGAGCTGTGAAAAAGAAACGTAGCAAGGACAAGGAGATACGGTCCTCCCTCCGTAGTCCAGAAGAATTATTGAAGTCAGAAGCTCCTGGATTGTCCTCAAATTTCTCTTCTTGGCCTGAGGTTCATTGTAGGAGTGTAAATAGAACTCGAGATGTTTCAATGTCACCAGATCCTAGGAAACTGAATGACCCACTCGCTCGAATTTCAATGTGTCCTGATCTTGGCGATTCCACATTACCTCGACGAAGTCCAGACCGAAGACCTCTTTCTACGGTGTCTCCCCATTTCAAGCAGAAATACGACCGATCGTCACAGAGTTTACATGACAACTCGGGATCGTACATTGGTAATCACGCAGACATTAGCGTATCAGAATCTCCTAATTCCAGTCGCACTGAATTGAAAGCTAAATATGGCCCCTTGAAGGAAGCTTTTTCATCTTCGCTGAAAAAAGAAGATTCTCAGCTGTCTTTCCGTCTAGGCAACCTCTTGCCTCTTAAAGAAGCATCGCAAGAACGAGGATCAGTAAGTTCTAGTGATAGTTCTCAGTTCACGTCCCTGCGGGGGGCTGTCGAGAAGCCCCCACATCCAGAGCGCCCTCTGCAAACCCGCAACTCGCGACATCGCCTTCTCCAGAGACCTCCTAGCAGAATTCATATGCCTGAACTTGCTGGCGAAGAAAGGTAAGCAAATCAGAATCATTCTCTGATAGGCTAGCTTCACGAATTGACTTAAATTGTCCCCTCAAATTGACTTGAATTGCCATTTGACAAATTGACTTGAATTGCATTTGACAAATTGACTTAAATTGTCATAGATACGATTTTTGTAACTATAGTATTTAGCACTCTCAAGGGAGAATGTGAGGTCATGAGCTGACCGTTGGTGGCCTTAAATAGGCACCATTCGGTGGCCTTAAATAGTCACCATTATTTGTCAGTGGTTTTCAAAGTTTCAGGCAGAAAGGATGTTTCAGGGATTTAAATGTTTGTCTGTAAAGTGAATGGCTTGTGTCAAAATTGAGTAGCAGCTGACAACAGAGTTTTACAGAAATTAATTGCTCCAAGATTCTCTGAAAATATTAAATTTTTGAATTGTTAAAGTTCACTCGATCGAGTAGCGAATCAATCTCGGTGTATTGGGTATCCAAAACTGTAGAGGTTCCACATATTATTCTTAGCGAGTTTACTGTTTGTGTCGGTACTATAGGGCATGAATTGCCATAGCAGCGACATTTTCACCCATTTCCACCGGGAGCATTTACAAAACATCAATTTACGTACCCACGTCTGTTTTGGTATGGCTTCGAGTTTTCATTAATTAAATTCACTTCCATACTCAGGTTTCGGCTGGACTGCGGACGACGGGAAAGTTTGCTGTCGAACATCCTGGCTCCTCGCGAACGCAGGCGTGAAAGTTCGCTGTCGGATCTGTGCAACGAGTTGGTACGTCCCCCGTCGGTTTGCATGCGAGTGTTCCTAGTCTTATTTGTTGAGGGTGGTGACTTGCAAATACTCCTCCTATTTTATCTGCAGAGCGATGTCTGAAATGGAAGCTAGTTCACCGAGCATGAACACGTGTCAGCATGTGCGTACGAGGGGGTCTTTGTGGGTTTTGTGTGAATTTATTTCTTGTCAATCTCAAGCATTGACTTGCAAAATTTCATGAAAAACAAAGCTGTGCTCTTGTACTCCAGGTTCAAAATGAATTTCGCACATGCCCGAAGAACCAGAAGAATTATTATAAACTATATTTTTCTTGCAGCTGTATGGTAATTGACTTTCGCGCATTACTATCTTCTGTAGAAGTGAGAAGTGAACTTCCCTAAATTTGATTATGAAGAGTTTCCTTCGTGATAAAGTGACAGGTAAACGTGAGCATAGTGAGTTTGGTTTGAATTTGATAGCTAGATCTTTTCCAACAGGAAAGCTTGAGTAAAACGTGTAAAAACTAGTAAAATAACTTGAAATTCATAGGATTATGAGTTTAGTGTTTCAGTGTTCGGTGTTACTCAGTTGCATTTTCAGTTCAGTCCTCAGGGTTAACGTGTTTTAAATGTCTATTATTTCCTCGCAACTGTAATATGAAAATCATATTAGTGTTGACGTTTGCGCTGGCATCTAATAAATTGTTATTCCATTGCACTTCTGAAGTCAAAGCTTTTTGGCCTTGAATAGAGTGTCTATTTTTTTACTTTTTTATTTAGTCTGGTACAGCTGGCCTTTCTTATTCAACTTCCTGTGAGGTTGCATAACTTGAAAAATTTATTCCGATATAAATAGAACGCTCAATGACGATTTGAACTATGGTTAGTTGAGCGTGTAGCGGGAATTTCTCAATGGAATTTGACATTTTAAATAAAAAATCTGGAGCTGCTTCTTCATTTTTTTGTGCATTTTCAATTGACATACACGTAGTCGCTTCTCAAATGTGGTGTGCTGTGCGTTGGTGTTAAAAGATAACATAATCTTAAACTCGTGAAACACTTATTATTAATAGCTCTGAAGATACTCAATTCTTGTTTTAGGCGGGAATGACAAGTTTTTCAGGACATGAATGTCTCAGGCTAACGTCTCTATTTTGGACCAAATAGATTAAGGTTCTGTCTGGTGTTGGGATCTTCTCTCTGATGTAGCGTGTTTTGCATACGATCGGTTCGTTGTAGAATTAACGCTCATTGAAAGTTACACATATATGGGGTATGTGATTTAAATGTCTGGAATGAGTTAAAAAAAATTTATTCGCGCAAAAAAGAGGGAACAACGCTTGTTGAGTGAATGTAATGAATTTTCACCATTTTCTGTGGCATCTTTATTTCTATGTGCATTTCGGCATTGTTAAACACTTTAGTGGCGTAAGTCGTTTGCTCGGTTTTCTCTCATTCTTGACGAATTTTGATTTCTAATTTTTGTTTTGAGATACAGCTGTGCTTCTTTATGTTCTCTCTGATCATGAGACAGAAAACGGTCGATGTGGTTAAAATTCGGGGCTGAGGAGGCTACCCAATTTCTCCCATTTTTCTTCTCAAACCAACTCGTCGACATTCGAGAAGCGTGATAAAGAGATTTCTCTTGCACAAAAATTCCCTCATCCGCTAAAATTGTCAGTGAAAATGCTCTTGAAGAAGGGTCGGTAATCCTGGTGTAATTTAGTCATTGGATTCATTCTATCTTCATGTGTAAACAGAATTCCTGGATCTGATGACGACATGTAGCCTGAAAACATTGCTTTGATACCTCCAAGTTTTACTTTAGGAACAATATTTTCAAGAATGTAAATTTTCACAATTCATGGACACGCATAAACAGCTCGGGGAGCTCCAAAATTTGAAGGAAACAAGCATTTCTCATTTAAATATTCAGTTTAGAAACATTATTTCATAGCTGAAATTTTATCAATTTCTGATCTAAGTATCAACCCCCAAACGACGTACGAATTCACATCAAAGTGACTTCTGTCAGACCATACAACTTTGACTTAACGTCAATGATTGACTGTGCAATTTTCCTATTTTTTGAAGAAAATGAGTCCCTTTTCCTTATTCGCTTCGAACAGCAATGGCTTCTTCCTGGCCTTAAAACCGTCAATCTCTTCGAGTCGATATCACCTTGTGAGGTGCCTCGCAAAATTCAACTGTCACGTTCAAAGAGACTTTTTGCGATCAGCGAGGGAAACTTTTTTCAGCAATCCCTCTTCACTTCAGATTGTGCACCTTTGCTGGCCTTGATGACCACGATTTTTGGAAACGTTTTTTGAATACTTTTTAACAGTTGTTGGCACACAATTTCTGGAGCATTGAACATTCATCAGATCTTTAAAGTTAGACAACCATTCCTGAAACAGGGTATTGATTTTGGCTCTTTTAGCCTGAGAAATGTTTATATTCGAAGGTGTTTACTATCGGTAAAACGTCAAAACAATAATCACTTATGCTTATGCTGAAAAAGCAAAGAAAAATCAGAAGAAAAGCTTTCATTTCGAAATTTTTATTAGCAATCGTGCTAAATGATGGAAAAGACATAAATAAATTCTAATAACCAGCACTATTAGCTGATGGAACAGAGCCATCTAGTTTTAAAATACTTATGATTGTGATTTTTGCTCATTTGAGAGAATTTCCAACAAATTTCAAACTTTTCCACACCTTTTCAATATGTCCGTGCTTGGCTGCATGGTACACGGTATTTCTTTATTCGTTATTCAGATGAAATTTTTTTTATCTCGAGTGACGAGGCAAAATTCTGTCATTTAGAGCTATTTTATAAATTCTATGGCTTTGATAGTCGATTTAGCAAGAATTTTAATATTTGTCATGCAAAGCACATGACCTATTAACTAAATTTAGTTATTTTTTCATTTCTTTGTGCAGCGCCTTGTTTTCACTATCTTTAATGCAGCATTTCCGTGCGTAGAGACCCGATCTTCACTAACTTCGCCTCATCATTGCTATGCAGAGAGAAAACATGTTCCAACTAGCTTTACTCCATTGCCTTGAGTAGAGATCCTGACATTGTTTGTTGAGGTCCCGTCATTTCATGTTGAGAGACCCAGTGTGGACTGACTATATTTCATTTCCATGCAAAGAGCTCAGTGTACGTACTGCCACAATTCCACGCGGAGATTAATTAACTAATTCCACGCCTCTAACTAATTCTACTTTTTGCCCGCAGGAGTCCAAAAGTCTGGGCGCGCAGTCACTGTGTGGAGGCAGCGGCCCCCGCCCCTCTACCGACTCCCCCACCGCCAACTGCTCAACTCCTGTCAGAAGTGAGTGTCCTGCTTATACCGAGTGTTTTCTTGAACCAAGTATTTTCTCGAACCAAGTATTTTCTCATACCAAGTATTTTCTTATGCCAAGTATCTTCTAACGCCAAGTATTTTCTTGTTCTAAGTATTTTCTTGTACCAAGTATTTTCTTGTACCAAATATTTTCTTGTACCAAGTATTTTCTTGTACCAAGTATTTTCTTGTACCAAGTATTTTCTTGTACCAAGTATTTTCTTGTACCAAGTATTTTCTTGTAACAAGTATTTTCTTGTACCATGTATTTTCTTGTACCAAGTATTTTCTTGTACCAAGTATTTTCTTGTACCAAGTATTTTCTTGTACCAATTATTTTCTTGTACCAAGTATTTTCTTGTACCAAGTATTTTCTTGTACCAAGTATTTTCTTGTACCAAGTATTTTCTTGTACCAAGTATTTTCTTGTACCAAGTATTTTCTTGTACCAAGTATTTTCTTGTACCAAGTATTTTCTTGTACCAAGTATTTTCTTGTACCAAGTATTTTCTTGTACCAAGTATTTTCTTGTACCAAGTATTTTCTTGTACCAAGTATTTTCTTGTACCAAGTATTTTCTTGTACCAAGTATTTTCTTGTACCAAGTATTTTCTTGTACCAAGTATTTTCACATACCAAGTATTTTCTCATACCAAGTATTTTCTCATGCCAAGTATTTTCTCATACCAAGTATTTTCTCATACCAAGTATTTTCTCATACCAAGTATTTTCTCATACCAAGTATTTTCTCATACCAAGTATTTTCTCATACCAAGTATTTTCTCATACCAAGTATTTTCTCATACCAAGTATTTTCTCATACCAAGTATTTTCTCATACCAAGTATTTTCTCATACCAAGTATTTTCTCATACCAAGTATTTTCTCATACCAAGTATTTTCTAATACCAAGTATTTTCTCATACCAAGTATTTTCTCATACCAAGTATTTTCTCATACCAAGTATTTTCTCATACCAAGTATTTTCTCATACCAAGTATTTTCTCATACCAAGTATTTTCTCACACCAAGTGTTTACTTAAACCAAATATTTTCTTAAATCAAGTATTTTCTCATTTTTTTGAGCTGGGCACCAACATTTAAATTAAACATATGTTATATTAAAATTACTGAAAATTTTGCATTAATTGAAGAAATAAAAATATTTGAAGCAAAAACAAATCTTAACTGGCATTTAGCGAAAAAAATTACTGATGTTAATTAAATTTTAATTTACTTAAATTGCCTATTACTTAAAACCTCTATCAGCACTTACATGCTCCGACGGCCTAACGATAACAACCCAATCATAATTCCCTTTTAGAATTGTTTTAGAAAGCCTTGAGTGAATGATGCTTCAGAAGCGTCGTCTTGATTTAAACCTCTCGCCAGCGACTTGTATTGGGGAAACGTTTCATTTTCTGACGAATTTTAAACTAATTTTATGCGGTGTTTTAATTGTAAAATGCGTTGACGGCTGAGTGGGACTCTCAATCATAAACTTGGGTGTATAAATTTTTAAAACATTATAATAACAAGGTAAAGATGGCTTAGCATCTACTGGCCGTGCACGAGGTTAATCTTCTGTTGTGTTTCGCTTAAAAATGTTAGAAATATTTATAATAAAAATTAAGGAGAGCGTTGTTTAAAGATGTTTTTTTAAAATATTTGTGTTATTTGAAGAATATTGTCGTGTTGAGTATTTGATTTTTGAAAGCATTTATGTTGACAAAATTGTCTCTTGGGTCTTAACTTTTTCTGGAAAAAACGTGCAAGGAATATTTACACCAATCATTAGAGATTTTCTATACCTATTTTGTATTCAGGAGCTTAAATATTTCATCCCTGCCATCGGAGACGAGCTATTTCGGTCATTATCGCTTTCAAGTTCGGTCTTTAAGTGCGGCTGCGTAAGCCAATGTTGTACGGTACCACGACCATCTACCTGCTTTTCCAAGTATTATTTCCTGTCAGAAATACGTGCGTGTTTATAGTCCATTCCGAATTTTTTGTTAGTTCGTTGTCTTATCACCAGCTAGCATTCATATTTGTTTACACTCAACTTTCGTTCTTTCGATCAACACTTACTCTTTCCGCCTAACGATCGCTAACTCAATCATAATTTCCTCGTAAAATTGTTTTCGAAAGTTGTGAGCGAATGATGCTTCACTTTAGATTAAAGGGCTTCTGATCTTTTTGCTTTAGTGATAAAATGTTTTTGTGCCTAGGGTTGGTATGATACTGTTTTTCCATACCTAATCCAATTTTTTAATCTTAATTGGCTTATCTAATATTTATTACAGTAATTTTTTCGCTGAACTTCGAATACCAGACTGTCGCATATGGCGAGCGGAGCAAAAGCAGCGAAATTTTACAATATTGCTTTGATCTCCACCTGCCTGAATTGAATTTAAGCCTGACGCTTGACAGCTGATCATGTGCATTACTGCGCCGCTTCCTAGAAAATCTGAAGATGAGTTCTAGTATATTTTTCTACGGATACACGCGCCTGGCAAAGCTCATCGGTAAAGCTCATTACCATCTTTACAGCCTGCTGTTCTTTTTTAATATGTCTATAAGTGAGATTTTAAAACCCGCATTCTTCCCGTAAACTATCGGAATCAATTTACATAGAAACCTATTTACCAAATGTTGCACTCAAAATAACAGTATTGGATCTCACGTTCTCGGTGTCAAGTTTTTGTTTGAAACAACGATCGCGTCGTGTAATCGAGTCTCGTTCCCCGAGTTTCCAGAGTTTGCTTCTATTTGCCTCGACTGCAATTGTTTGCCGAGGAGACCCAAGATCTTGGCTAGCATCAGGTGTGTTTGTGTAGAACGTGAACATCCAACATCCTCGTGTTTGCGATCTGACATTTTGCGGCGCCGCCCTCCGTGTCTGAGCAAGCTAACCCACGCTTGTGATCAGGCCACGCACCTAGTACGATAAGCATGTCCACGTGTACAGTATCTGTCAGAAAATAACGGAGTTGTAGCAGTTCAGCCAACTACGAAAGTTCTTCTCTCGAGTTAGAAATTGTTATTTGCTGTTTTTCTGGGCAAGATGGTCAAGTTGGTCAAGTTTAAGTTTTTTTAAACTGGAGTACTTTCGTGATTAGGAAAAACAGTACGCGGTGTTCCTAAGTTGATAGAAAGACTTTCAGAGACGGTTGTACCTCAAATTCGACCTGAAATATTTGAAAACCCAGCAGCAGATCTAGACCGGGGGTGCTGTAGTACAAAATGCATTTTATTCACAAGTGAAAGAATCGAATGTTAACCATTAATGTCTAGTTTTTTCACTCATATATAGCAGCGACAATTTATGCTCAATCCTACAAAATGAGCACAAACATCAAACATAATTATGCGTTTTAAACGTAATTAAAAAGCTTAAAGATCTTGGCCCATTTTGAGCAAATTTTAATGAAATAAAATAACATTATGCATTCTTATACAACGGTAATCGCCAAAACTGTATGCTGAACGAAATAATTATGTCGCTCATTTGTCAAGTTGCGCAAAAACTATTACGTACTTAGAGAAAATTGGTTACCATTGCAGGCTAATCGTTAATTTTTCCAGTTTCGACGCCTCACTACGTTCGATTAAGGTTATTTATACGCGATCAGTGTACGTTTCACTCGACTGCTAGCGCTGAACCCGACAGGTGTCAGGTTTGGTAAAATTGCCCCTGGTGGCAGACATGTACATCGTGATGTGCTCACAAAAGATGAGAGAGTTCAAATTTTTTCCCTAGATACATATGTTTTTAATTTAATAATATATAAGTTCTTTCAAATTATATCCTAGATACAATTTTTTTATTTTTATAATCCAAGAGTTCTTTCAAATTATATCCTAGATACAATTTTTTTATTTTTATAATCCAAGAGTTCTTTCAAATTATATCCTAGATTTATCTCCACCGTTATCGCTGACGACGCTTTTTACGTTGAGAAACTATTTTTCTACCAAACTTTATGAATTCATTTCGTTTCAAGCGAATTATATATTTTTTTCAAATTACATAAACTCAAGTTTTGCGTACTGAGCGAAATTTCCGTGATGCAAATCTGGATAATTCCCCTTTAGAAAGACATTACTTACATCTTCTCTGCGTAAGTGGCTCTAAATATCTTGAAGACATTCCAATGGCCTCCTCATTCCTATGGCCTCCGTCCGTAAACTTGTGGGACGGATATTGGATACCTAAAGTTCAGTTCTTTTTTAATCGAGTTTCGCGGGTATTGGGAAAGGGTTGTGTCTCCGCCAAACAGAATTTCCAATTTGTTGTGACCTTTCAGTTCGTAATGCCACATTTTCGTGACGTCTTCTGTTTTTGTTTCATTTATTGATTTTACTCTTTCTTGGTTTTTCTCTTTCTTAGCTTTACTCTTACTTGATTTTACTCTTTCTTGGTTTTTTCTTTCTTAGCTTTACTCTTACTTGATTTTACTCTTTCTTGGTTTTTTCTTTCTTAGCTTTACTCTTACTTGATTTTACTCTTTCTTGGTTTTTCTCTTTCTTAGCTTTACTCTTACTTGATTTTACTCTTTCTTGGTTTTTTCTTTCTTAGCTTTACTCTTACTTGATTTTACTCTTTCTTGGTTTTTTCTTTCTTAGCTTTACTCTTACTTGATTTTACTCTTTCTTGGTTTTTCTCTTTCTTAGCTTTACTCTTACTTGATTTTACTCTTTCTTGGTTTTTTCTTTCTTAGCTTTACTCTTACTTGATTTTACTCTTTCTTGGTTTTTTCTTTCTTAGCTTTACTCTTACTTGATTTTACTCTTTCTTGGTTTTTCTCTTTCTTAGCTTTACTCTTACTTGATTTTACTCTTTCTTGGTTTTACTCTTTCTTGGTTTACCTCCTTCTCTGTTTACCTCTTTCTTGGTTTTACTTTTTCATGGTTTTGCTCTTTTTTTCATTTTATTTCTCTGATTTTACTCCTTTCTCAGTTTTCCTAATTTTTTTGGCTTTACTCCTTCTTGGTTGAATTTTTATTTTTCATGACCTCTTTTACTCCTTTTTAACCCCTCGAAGGACAAACCCGAGATGTCTAATGACAGATTTACCAAAAGTTCAGGACTTGCCTTAAACCATGCCGTGCTATGGCGAGGTGACTAATTCAAATCGATGCATAATTATTTTTTGAGTTGGGTACGAATATATGAATTAAAAATACATTACTAAATTATTGAAATATTGGCCTAAATTGGAGTAATAAAAATATACCTGAAATGAAAACAGGCCTTAACTGGAATTTAACGGTAAAAACTACTTAGTGAAGAGGTTTACCCATTCATTAACAGTGAATACTCGAGACTGTAAAAGATTTGGAAAAGTAATATTGAATGCAATACGATGAATGCGTTGTACACTGTAGGATGCTACAAAATACAAGTGGTCGGCCAAATCATTGCCGGCTTAAAGAGTGACATTGTGGACAGAGCTTTATAATTTTGTTAGCCTAAAAATTGTTTACCTTTAGAAAATCCACGACACAAAGAACACTTGCAGTGGAAGTAGCTTATGAGAAAATTTTCAGGTTTTAATTTTCCTTACTAAGGAACTCTTCCTAGCCGTCTAAATTAACATACTATTAAGCTTGAAAATAATCAGTTTTCATATAAAATGTTTCAAGACATCGGTAAAAGCTGTCGGAGAGACCAATGATTGTTTTCAACGGATGAAGCAGGTTAGCTTCTAAGCTCGACCAGGCACACAAGGAGGCATTCATCCTCATTGGGGGACTTTTTTGCCTGCTCGACAGCACACTGACCTTCGCAGGTAAGACATTTTGGTGAGACACGGTGGCTAGATTGGCTAGGCGTGAAGTGAAAATTCACTCCTCCTGTAGTGATAAAACGAGTAACGAGCATGGGCCAGGCACGTCTTTGGCAAGCACAAGTCAATTCTATCGTAAATACTTAGGTAACTTTTCCGTGAAAAGGTAACTCCTCTGGTAATAGGAAGGCAAAAAGACAAGAGGGTACTAAAAACAAAAAAGCAAAAAAACATGAAATGGAGCATACCTTTTATCGTCACATGCTACTCATCAGTATCAAAGTCATCCCGCAGTCCCATTTTTTTGGCTTACGAGATCTAGTAGACACCCATTTTCATGGGTGTCTATTTGGCTAAATTTGGCTGTCGAGACGTGCAAATGTCGCATCTGTTGCGTCGAATTTCTCACAGAAGCCTGAAAGCTATCATTTTTCGCATTAAATAGACTTGTAAGTCATCGAATTGGCCTTCTTGTTCACAATATCTCAAATTTTAATCATCTACTACTTCCCTACCTAGAAACTATTTAGCAGTCGTCAAGATTGTCCCCATTCTCGATGATTTACAAGACATTAAAACCAGTTAACTCATTATCCACGTGGCATTTTTTTCGTAATTTATTCTGGTCACGTCTTTTCCCAGGGCAGTTTGCTCTCATGGAAGTTACCCTTCAATGCTGGAAGTTTTCTCCAAGTTGTTTAGTCCCCAGTGTTTCCAGGATTTCTCTCAAGTTAAGAAAGATCACCTCCATCCTTCTGACATTTAGCCTGCGAGTTATTTAAGGTGATCTCATCCTCGCAACGAAGTCACCTCCATCCCCTAATATTTTGCCGGCTGCTTCTGAAAGTTTCCTCCCCGCAACATTTTGTCTGCAAGTCTTCAAAGTCGCTTCTTGTCGCCACGAACTTGGCCTTCATCCGGCGGCTTCGCATGACTCGACTCATAAATTTGCTCTGGCCACTCGAGACCCTGTGGCCTTGCTAGCCTCCAAATCTCTCTCGAGGAAAGCTTTGACAGGTTTATGATTGTATGCTCGGTGCCCCCTGTCAAATTTACGGGTAATTTTGATGCATGTAGGAAGAGTGTCTTCTGCCGCTTTCTTGTGTCATATCATGTTTTTCACTCGTCAACGTTTCAGCACGATTTCTTCGCCACCTTTCTCAAAATCTGCCTTCTTGGCTTCAAAGAATTCCAACCGTATGATCATTCCTGTGTGGGCAGAAGTTGGCTTATATTTATGTTAAAATATTCCTACAGCTGATTGTTTTTCACATTAAAAATGAGGATGGACTGCTACATTTCAAACTGGAAAATTTTGCTTACAGTTGTCTCTATTTGTTACCTGGAATTGTTTTCTTTCAGTGAATCGCTCCAATTCCACTCGGGAGGCTGACCCTACCGGCGAACTGTTCAACCGAGGCACAGTCTGGCGTGGCATTTACATACCTACTCTCTCCAACCGGTGCGTATTACTGACTGTTTCTTTCGTTACAGATTACAGATGACTATGAACTGTAAGTATTTCTGTCTTTAGTATCAATTTATTTTAGTATCAACTTAAAACTTATTTCGTGTAGAAGCAATACTTTCTGTAATACGTCAGCAAATATTCCAACAATAAAATTTTCCTCGTTTCGTTTGCCCGAGCTTTTTGATATGTAGAGGATGCCGAGATATTCCTTGACTAGTGTGATAAATGTCCACAAGAAAAATCTCCTAACACGTGCACTTTTGACTTTCCCTTTTAGCTTTAAACCTTTAGAATCTGAAATATATTTATTTAAGAATGATCGCCGGTGAACTGCTATTAATTTTGTAGTGCTGTTGGATAGGTGACCGTGAAACTTCCTGAATCAGAGCAAACTCTATGTACACTGGCGTAAATCTCCAGCGAACTCTGCCAATTGGCGCACCCAGCATTGGACTGCAGCAATCGAATATGGCTTGTTTGTGCAGCTCTCAAGTGGCCTATCAACACCTCGATAAGCTGCTTGCCAGAAGTTAGCCTCTTGACCCAGTTACTTGATAACTCGGACACTCTGGATGTCCCAATACCACGTGATTTATCCTAGTGGTGCTAATTATTTTTTTCCGTGCTGTCCAGTAATTTATTAATTTTCTCAGATTACCTACAGGCTTATTCAAGTGGCTGGAGTGCTTGATTGTTTCTGAGCTAGAATGCATAGTTTATAATGGTTTAGAATACTTGGTTCATGACGATGCTATGTTGTATTACTTGCTCACCGAAAGCGGAAGAGAAGACTCGTCCCGGAGGTTTCAGTGCAAGAACTGGAAAATTGTTCATTTCATATATGATGATTCATTAAATATTCACCAGAATTCGGCGCCAACCAGTAATCTTTGTTTTCATAAGCGCCATTTTTTCCGCATCTACGGTGCGACAGGTTACAGGAGCTGCACTTTTCAGTATGTATTGAAAACTGTCATCTGTGACGTGGTGTAAATTAATTTCATTAAGAAGACAAAATAGGTTGTGATCATGAATAAATATGCTGTGGTCTCACACGTGTATCACGTGGAGTTCCACAACATCATGGCCCAATTCATCGAGGTCGACGGGTCGTTTTCGTGTGCGAAGTTAATGGACTAATTACACTTTTCTGACATAGACGCTTTTCGGTGACGCCCTTGGAATGATTTGAACATGAAGTTGAAACCGAAGTAGATCTGTGGTTGTGTGAATAATTTTTCGTGAGCCTTAGAATTTCACTGACTTTCACTCTTTTTTTTTAGATTATGAAGATTTGTGCTAGTTTCTTCGCAAGTAATTACACATCCATGCATTCTCTATGTTCATGCTTGTGCACCATTGAAACTTACGCAGAAACTCTTCACGAGCATTGTTCAACTGCAATGGTTGTATCTCCGTTAGTTGTTATCTAATCTCCGTTCTCTCGCTGTTAGACACGAAACATTTTCAATCGGAAACTCACAATCGTTGCTAAGGATAGTTCTATCTCGTGCATCTTCCTGCGAATTTTCAAAAAGCGAAAACTTTCTGTCTGCTAAAATATACAGGCGTGTGACGCACGTAGAGTTCGCCAAGAAAATCTCGTTCGTTCTTGGCTCCCTGCGCGCACATCCTGGCAGTGACGTACAAATGCTCGGCGTCAATCCATCACTCCTGGCTGTTGCAGTCCTGGTTCTTTCTCTCGTATTTGATTATCTCCAGCAGCTCGAGCAATATTTACTGCGCATCTCCGACCTCGCGAAATGATAATGTTTTTGTGTCGGTAGCTGTAAGTAGCCTGAGTGCTCTACGTGCTCTATGTTCTGTATAGTACGCAATTCTTTATGCCGTATAGTGAACGAAAATGACTAACATCTTGCCCAATTTGTTAGAAAATTTTGCGCTTTTGACAATAGGATTTTATTCCCAAGCTCATAAGTTCGTTCCATTGATTGCAATTGACCAACAACATATAATGCTTCGCTTTCACTTATGCACTTGTAGAACTTTGAAATCGTATCTCATTTGCCGCTTATGTTGATAGTACCAACGCACTCGGTGTTCCTTGGAGAATTCCCTAGTACGATAGGCAGATCGAGACCACCGGGGGAACCAAAAGTCGGCTGACATCTAAACGGGTGGGCATTTCTATATTAGTTAGGCGACAAATTTATCAATATATTCGTCACACTTCAACGCTGAGAAATGTTTTTAGCATGATTAAAAGCCTCATCTCTTTCCGAATCGTTCGTGTCACAGGTATGCATTCCTCTGTTTATTATGCAAGCTATTTTGTCACCCTGGCTTTAGTGTTGAATAACTTCATATTAATTGAATGAATAAGGAACGCCTTGGTATCACGGTGAAGTTTTGCACGGATGCAAACGCTCTTCTCTCACCTTCCCCGATCATTCTTTGTACAAGGTGCAGCAGTCCATCCTGTATTTCAGGCTTTCAAAGCTTTCTCGAAAATGACGGATTGGCTGCTGCACCCTGCACAAGAACCCCCCGGGGGTGCGCTGACTGGGGTTGTATTTCCACAAATCTTAAATTGGGACTTTCCTCTCTTCGCAGATATCTAGGCTAGTTGAGGAAGACTTGAGGGGGGCATAACGTATGTTGATTTTATCAACGATACCGCGATACCCAGACAGGGGAGTGTGCCATCTGCTGCTGTGAATGTGCCTTGGTGATCTCGATCTTGACCTACATCTGTCACAAGTGTAGCTCAGGTGTGGATGCGTTGAAAAGGGCTGGCATAGTTGTGCTTCTCCTCTTGAATTTATCGTAAGGAATTGAAGCTCCTCAGAGATATCGCTAGCCACCCACCCGCCACACCACAGGAACAGCAACGCTTGTAGAAAGAGTCTATCGTGGATTGAGATTTGCAGTCAGGCAGGATTTATCTTTCATTTTAAACTTTTAACTCTCGTGAGAGAAGCCTGAGGTACCGTACAACCGACCTCCGTCACTATTGTCTCCATCGATTTATCTTAATCCTTATTTTGTTCGCTTCTCCCGGAAGCTTACGCCTTCTTTTGCTACCGAAGCGACTTGAGCCAATTGAGAAACCTGCTTGAAAGGGGGCTGCTTGAACTAAAGTTCACGGAGTTTCACGGTGATTATCATTCAACTCAGCGGAAACGGAGGTTGTCATGGAAAATAAATAGTGGAATAATTTTCTACGAAAAATAATTCTTATGGCCTTTACTTTTTTTCTACCTGGTACCTGCTGAAACGGATGTTATGTGATGGGAACCATCAATGAAATAATTTTCTACGAAAGACCATTTTCAGGACTTGGCTTTTCTTCCTGCCTGGTATTTTTGTAGGATAGTGATCATAATTTTGTATATACATATCATGATTTTATTCTGACACTTCACTTGTCTAGATCTGTAATTTTGATCCCCTCAGGGGGAATACAACTGTTGTATCTACGGCAATTAGCACTCCCAGGGGGAAAATGGGTAAGGGCCCGACCTGAGAGTTTGGTAGGCCTTCTTTATGCTTACACAAAACTTTTTTTTTGTTTTGTCAATGACCACCTTTTTTTCTGTTCAATACTGTCTTGTTTTTCAGCACCTATAATTTTCTTCAACTTTTATCTTGTTTCATGAACTTCTTTCTCAACTTACTGTTTCTATGCCTCGATCTTCTGCAGAGTTCCGCATTCCCTCATCTCCATACTAAAGGGTGCTTTCTTCTTTCCTCTCTTCGATATGCTCTTTTTTGCAGCAATTAAGGAGGCTTAAACTAACATTTAATCTATAATCTAATCTCTAATTTTGATATTATGCAAGTACGTAAATACTTAAGACATGTTTGCCGTGGGAAATTACGACATATTAAGCTTCGATTTCTTACTATTTTCTGTTCGTCGGTGGAACAGAATTGACTTTTCTAACGATATTTATCAAACTTTTTGTTCAGAGTCAGCGTCTATAGCAAATGACGAATGACTCTCCTCATTTTATGTGGAAAGTTTTTCTGTGGAGCGGCTCGCTATTGACATTCGGATGGAGTTGATGAGTGATCGCAGCATTTCCTGTGCCATATTTGCTCAAAAATAGCGATACCTTGACAGGGGAGTGTACCATCTGCTGCTGTGAATGCGCCCTGGTGATGTCGATCTTCATTTACATCTGTCATATTTGTCTTTTGCGTTTCTGGGTCTAAGTTTCTATCTAATCTCCCCTGGATTTCTCTCAGACAAACGGTTCGAGTTATATTTGAGATATTTTTCTCCACAGTTTGCTACCAATTCGGTGTTCGTTAAAAGCCTTTTTTAATTCCTGCTGAACAGAGAAATAAAATAATTCGTTGATACATCTTATTCATTCTCTTTAGTAATTACAGGGAATGAATCCTGTAGGCAACTCCTCATGAAGAAATAACCAAACTAGCTTTAGGAATTAGGGCTCTCGGGAGCAAAACGAAGGGTCCCGAGCTGAATGTTGGCCTTTTTTTGTTGAAATAGAATTGATTTTTTTTCGTTATGGACCATATTTTACTGGCTTACTGTTCTTGTTTCAGCACCTATTCTTTTCTTTTTCAACTTATGTCTTGTTTCACAAACTTCTCATTTTTTAGGCATACATTCCCAGTTCCCTTAATTTCATACTAAATGGTGTCTTCCTCTTTCCTTCTTTCCTCTCTTTGAAACACCTTTATTGTAGTGGCCATGACTTGAATAGCTTGCAATCTGATGCAGTTATGCATGCAATGAAGATATTTTCGAGTTACACAAAGGGGTACACTTTTTTGAATAATTAATGTACATAATTCAAACCAAACTCAAATGGTTCCGCCTCTTTTGCGTACAAAAATGAGCACAAAACATTGCATTCCGTAATCTGGAAGCATGTTGCAGTTTTTCAGACGGACAGCTGGAGCGATCATACCAGCTCTACTCGCAGCGACAGCGGCAGCGTGCGCTCATCGTCGTGAACGGCCTGGACCTGGTGATGAAGCTGGTGCTGGTAGCGCTCGACGTGCATGCTCGACAGCACGTCACTGAAGGCGTGGTGAGTCTTATTTATTCTGTCAGTAGTTCTTACTTGTGTCAGCAGTTCTCACTTGTGTCAACAGTTCTCACTTGTGTCAGCAGTTCTTACTTGTGTCAGCAGTTCTTACTTGTGTCAGTAGTTCTTACTTGTGTCTGTAGTTCTTACTTGTGTCAGTGTGGGTGAGATGAATGCAGTGAGTACGGCATGATTTATTGCAGGTGTTGGTTGTGAGATTTGATCTGTAGTTAGATAGGCTTTGTCTTCCTTTCTTGCTACTCTCTCTCGTAGCAGATGCTTGTGTATCTTGAAACTCACATCCTGCACCAGTGTCTTCGTTTTTATTTTTTTGTGCTCATTTCAGCCTTTCGTTTCAGCGAAATGCTTGCACTTTTTCTTGCCATCGTATCTCGCTGTGCCATCCGAGAAACTCCAAATGTGCGCCCTTTCGGGGCGACTTGAGCTTAAATTACGCTGTTTCTTTTGTCTATCGCTAACTGAATTGAAACGCCGGTTAAACCTTTCAGTTAAATAATATCGGAGACTTAGTACATCGTAATATAATTATATGAGTTGAAATGATTAGGGGTTGAAATAGCATATCGTCAACAAAACTTAACTGTGGGAGATGAAAAAGATCATTTATCCGGGTACTATCAGTTTCGACTACCCAAAGCACATTTTTCGCTGGAGTGATAATTGGTAACATAATATATTTAAGAAATATCTGTAGACCCAAGAAAAAGTTTGTAGCGTATTGCGAATTTATACATATTCATAGAAGCATTTATTATGGAAACCATCCGTTTTTTTTAAATTCACAAGCATTACTTGCAAAACATGTGAGTTGATATGCATCTACGAGACCCAAACAGTTCATAAATGAGGTATTTTTATTCATATAAGTTTCTCCTTGACCTTAGTTATTTTTATTTTCTTCATAGACAAGTTAACCCCATCATCAAATCTCTCACAAAATCTACGGAATGCCAGTCAATCTTCGGCTCCTGATAACTATTTAGCTTTTCATCTCGCGTATCGAAACTTTATAAAAATATCAGAAGCGAGCTTTTCATGCGAGCCAGCTTCATTAAGGTGCTCACAGGATTAAAGATCAAACATGTTTTGAATTTCACGTCATCGCTGTGGTTGAAAAGGATGCCAACTCGGCGGCGAAGTTCCTGTCGCTTACGTTAAATATAAACCAAGATTATGTGACAGTTTGTTAGCGCTGTTTTTATCGGAACTTGGTTTATCTGCTCTGAAATAATATGTCCGCTTACTCGTAAATTTGATCTCTGAAATTAATTTTTATAATTATAATTGTTCCGCTCCTGCTCTAAAAATTGAAGACGAAGCTTGGGAACATATATTAGCCAGTGATATAATGACCTTAGTTAATGCAACCTTGAATGCCCAAAAGTGGGGAAGATTTTTGTAAAATAACGAAATCTTGTAAACTTTCGTTCAACTATGAATATTATGTATTTTAGAGCATTGACTACCATGTCTCAGCAAGAACTGTGATAATCACTCTAATAATAACTTCATCCGAGAAAACTGAAAGTGAAATACGAAAGGCAACGCAAGGATATAAAAACAAACGGTTAAAAAAATAAAAATATTCACAAAAACAAACATCCAAAATATTATAAAAACATCAAAAAATATTATTATACATCAAAATTGTAGATAGTACATATTTGTTTATTGTTTTAAATCAGTTACATTTAGTGATGATGAATTATTTTGTCAAAATATTCAATATTAGCAATCAACTTCTTTGGATATGATTTCGCGTTGAAAACTGTATTCCTCGTCGCAGTTTCTGTTTTAAAGCCATTTGAGAAACCAGACCACAATGTTTCAAAACGCAAACTTGTCCCATGCACATCGATAAAGGAATTTCGTTACTATTCTCCCGTGGGTTTTTATTAGTTTTGCGATGCAGTTGTATCGTAAATTTTGTTCTACCACTAAACTGTTCTTCACCTTTACCTAGTCTTTCCTCATTACTTTTAAAAATTAATTGGTTGTTCGATTGTAGATAGCCCTCTTACACTCCATTTTCAGCATGCAGTTGCCTCATTTGTTCTGTTTCTTCTTCAAACCGCCGTACATCAGATAATATCGTTTCTTTTGCTTTCTATTTAGGCTTGAAATTGCTGATTTCTCTATTTTACCACAAACGATAACAAAAAGGTTCTTTCATTGCTCACCGTAATTATACAATGACAAAGATTTGCCGCTTGCAGTCATAGTTGATGGAAGCATTTTCGTTCTCAATCAATCCAGCCTAACTATATTTTGCAAGCGATCAGTCTTCTTCAGCTTCACATTGCGCAAGACTTCACTGCAGAGTAATGGTCTTCTGCTTGATGCCCGGTTCTGAGATTTAAAGCGATGGAGCGGGCATTTTTGATAGAAAAACAAATGACTTATATACTTTGTTAAATGCTGCGCGCTCATTACCGAGTGATATATTTTTAAAACGATATTTAGTATATTTTTTTTTGTGCTACGAATCTATTTTAAAAATTTGATTAGCCGTTGCTGTTGAAGTTATAGTCAGTTATTGGAAAATTGCATCTTATCTCGATAAGAAGCTACAGGTATTTGTGAATGAGCTAAGGGAAGTTTTGCGGAAATCATTTACGTTGATTTGTGAAATCTTGTCAATCATTTGATGATGATGAAATGGTCAGAGTTATGAATTAATGAAAGGATTTCATTACCTCATTTTACTTCCGGAGCAAACATTTTCTGGCCCCTGGTCTGAGCGAAAATTCAGAATAAATTCCCCGTAAAGTTGCACAATTTATCAGAAATTTGTTCACGTGAGTAAAAGTAATCCAATAAAGGCAGTCGATTATAAATTAGGACGTAGAAAAAAGAAGTACATGATATTTTTAGAGAATATAATTGGATAACCTAATGTTTTTGTTAGCTATTTTACTGGAATATGATCCATGCATTGCACTCGTGTTTGGTTCGCCGAGTGATGAATACTTCCAATTGGTATCACTAACGTAATGATAGTTCGCTAGTACAACATATTCTATTACTAATAATCCAATATTAACGATAATTCTTTCACGGTAGGATAATTCGAAAGTACTTAATTATTTTAGTAAGTTGACGCTAACTTTTTTGTGAACATGTTAATTCATTTAGATACAATAATTATTTTGTTAGCTTTCATATCTGCTCAGACATTTCCAGTTAATATATTTTCCGGCAATTAATTTGTTCACCCGCATTAGGTTCCTATACTACAGAAAAATACGGTGATTGCTGACGGTGAAGTCGTTGAGTCCCTTCGCTCTTTTTATCCACGTCTCATTATGTTGAGGACATTTATGTGGAGAAGCTTTAATGATTGACAGAGGTTCATAGCCATATCACGTTGGGCAGCAAAAAAATTGCATTTTCGCTCTATCTATCACAATGTATATGTAGTAAGTAATCATGACCTCATGAACTCTGAGATATAAATTGGGTGCTTTTATTTTTACCCTCATGACTATGCAAAAACTGGAAATCCGCTGGTGCCTTCAGCACGGTAGAACACGTAAAATTAATTTTTTCTACTTACTGAAAAACGGCAGTCACAGAGCCAGTCAATAGTGGGAGTTGAAGTTCTTTCATTCAATCGACGAAATTTGCCTGAACTCGACTTCATATTATCCCAACAGTTTTTCTCATCCTGCCACTAATTGGTTCCAACCTATCGTCGTCGAACTCAAAAATAGAGTGGACTCGAAATGCTGTGTTTCCAGCTCATTTTGTCCTCTCATTGATATTTTCGCTAGCTTATGAATCTGCATACTTTACATTGTGTTAGTAATTGGACGTTTACCGCTCTCTACAGTGTAATGATTAGATTTATCTGGTACGCAGATATTTTCATTTGGAGTAGCCTCTTTTTCAGTCAGAGTGGCTCCTTTCAGGGGGCGTATGATAGGCAATACGTTTAGGTTAGTTAGGCTTGTGTATCCAACGTTACGAAGACTGGTGCCCTCGGCGGAGATACTTTTAGGTTATCTAAGCTATAGACAGGCCCTTAGGACATCTATCTTTTGTACTTCCTCTGCATCATTCTGCTTTCATGCGTTCTTCGCATCTCTTCTTTATATTTTTTCCCTTTCTTCTTGATTTCCTTTTTCTATGCGCAGGGTATCCTGTGTGGGAAACACGTTCTATATAAATTTCCCTGTTTTCTACTGTCCACTCTAAATTGTTCTTTATCTTCACTTTCTTGGTATCACCTCTTATGTGGCCAGGAAGTCTTGAGCTAACGTATAAATAGAAGTAATAATCCTCAATTTATTAAGTTTACCGGCCTATACGTACTACTTTTCAAGTGAAATGAAGCAAACCTAACTTACAAAACAAAAACTATGCCATTCTTACCTGAAATAACCTGTACCGATCGTCCGGGTTTGAACCTCTAACCTGGAAAGATGGCAGATATCTGCTCCTGGCTCATGCCCGGGTGGCCTAATTAGTTAAATTTTTGCTTTGAGTTTTGTATCGTCCGCACTTGAACAGTAAAGTAGGCTGTGTCAGGGCAGCTGGTAGTCTTTGTATAGGATATTTTTTGTAAAGCAACGTTTTAAATAGATGAATAGATCAATTACAGTAATAACAATGTACAAAACATTATAACAATCTGTCAATCTGCTAACAATTTATATCCGGCAAAATTCAGACTAGCTGGTTTGGTTTCGTTGTTGATGATAATAACAATCTACACAACAACGTAACAATTTAAACAATTTGCTGACTATCTATATCCGGCAAAATTCAGACGAGCTTGCTTAGTTTTGATCTCATTTCTTGATTCTCCCTGTGTCCAGTACGCCGTGTGCATGTTTTAAACTTTTAGAATACGAGAGCAAGCGGTAACCTCATACGAAATGTTGCCACTTTTCCCAATCATCTTCTCGGGCAGAGTTTGTTTTAGTTTCTTAATAACGTTCATAATCATTCATTATGTTTTCACCGATATAAATTGGGTGCTTTTATTTTCACCTTCATGTCTGTAAACAGAAACTGGAAATCAGCTGGTGCTCAAACTGAGCATCTTCAGGTCTCCTTTGATTGCTCCAGTTCGAGTTTGCTGATGCTGAATGATTTTTAGATAGTAGGATTAAGGTATTCCTCCTTGAACACGCGAAATTGAAAACAGAAGGTCCATCAAAAATACACATCAAAGGCTTCGTTATTTCCGTAGCATCTAATACTGCGGTTGATGAAATAAGTGTATCTTTGCCCTCTCCATCGGATGTGGCCTCTGGATTTCTGTCTCTGTCCAAGTCTTTATCTTCGAGATCATTTGTCATGGACTTCCCTGGCTGGGCTTCATCCATTCTAGGGAGATGCGTAGCTCCGTATTAGCCTCGTAATGCTCCTGCCTTTGATCTCTTTAGATCTCCTTTGATTGCTCCAGTTCTGAAGCCTTCAACTTCGGGGGCCTAAATCTGGAGTATAGTCAGTGCTCCTGCCCTTAATTTTGAGAACTGTCCTTGTTTATCATTTGATGACTGCAGATCTTCCGGCTGCTCACTTTTATCTTTTCTGTGAACCCACATCACACGGAGTTGTTTGTTGTTTGACTTCAAGAATTTGTTGTTTCAAATTAATGATTTCCTCATAAGATTGATTGTTGATCATTTTAACATCTGCCTGGAACGAATTAATGATAGAAGTCCTGAGACATTTGTAGAAAATGAACAATGTAAGTTCCGTCTTTTTTGAGATACTGAAAACAACAGTTAAGTAAGAATGCGCTCTTCGTTTTTTTTCCAGTTTGGACTCGAGGAGTTTACCAGATTGCGTTAGTCTACTTAATTTTAATGGTTTAATATTTCGCTCATAGCTTTTAATCAAATTACTCAAATGAATTATCAAGAGAATGAAATCTGGTTAAATTCAAAAGGATACTGCAGAGTAATGGTTATATCAAGAAAATAAACTAAAATTTGTCGAGGAATAGTTCCTGTCGAAATTCAACCTTATCATCGCTTTTTTACTACCCATGGCATGAGGCGTTGGATAACCGATACATTTTCATTTGTGTTCTGCAACTAATTTCCCCCGTAAATATACTGACATTCTTCCTAAACATAAAATGGCGGAGCGCGAGCACCGATGAAAGTGTTGTGTTACGTGATTGTGTAAATTAGACCCATAAAACAATCGCAATACGAACTCGCAGAAATATTAATGGAAAAAATTGAAATGAAAACTTTCCACCGACATGTAGGTGAAAAGTTTCCAAGTTTGTTCTGACATGACTAAACACTTCCTAAAGTTGAACGCAGTTAACTTAAAATGCTCATTTATACGAGGATTATTTTTATTTTGGAAGTGATGTTTCCTGGCAATAAGTTTACAAGTAGAATAACGTTACTTGAAATTTTTGCCGAGTTGAATGTCACTTGGTCTTGAAATGCCGCCACAATCTCAAAAGCAACAAGCTGCGTCGAGAGCTGGATTTAGAGGCTGCCAGTTCAGGGTTAAAATATTTGCATGTATGTTTGACGTTTCACCTGTAAGCCAGTTTGTCCAAGTTTGTCCACCTTTGTCCAAGTTTGTTTGTCCAAGTTTGTTTGTCCAAGTTTGTTTGTCCAAGTTTGTTTGTCCAAGTTTGTTTGTCCAAGTTTGTTTGTCCAAGTTTGTTTGTCCAAGTTTGTTTGTCCAAGTTTGTTTGTCCAAGTTTTGTCCAAGTTTTGTCCAAGTTTTGTCCAAGTTTTGTCCAAGTTTTGTCCAAGTTTTGTCCAAGTTTTGTCCAAGTTTTGTCCAAGTTTTGTCCAAGTTTTGTCCAAGTTTTGTCCAAGTTTTGTCCAAGTTTTGTCCAAGTTTTGTCCAAGTTTTGTCCAAGTTTTGTCCAAGTTTTGTCCAAGTTTTGTCCAAGTTTTGTCCAAGTTTTGTCCAAGTTTTGTCCAAGTTTTGTCCAAGTTTTGTCCAAGTTTTGTCCAAGTTTTGTCCAAGTTTTGTCCAAGTTTTGTCCAAGTTTTGTCCAAGTTGTGTCCAAGTTGTGTCCAAGTTGTGTCCAAGTTGTGTCCAAGTTGTGTCCAAGTTGTGTCCAAGTTGTGTCCAAGTTGTGTCCAAGTTGTGTCCAAGTTGTGTCCAAGTTGTGTCCAAGTTTTGTCCAAGTTTTGTCCAAGTTTTGTCCAAGTTTTGTCCAAGTTTTGTCCAAGTTTTGTCCAAGTTTTGTCCAAGTTTTGTCCAAGTTTTGTCCAAGTTTTGTCCAAGTTTTGTCCAAGTTTTGTCCAAGTTTTGTCCAAGTTTTGTCCAAGTTTTGTCCAAGTTTTGTCCAAGTTTTGTCCAAGTTTTGTCCAAGTTTTGTCCAAGTTTTGTCCAAGTTTTGTCCAAGTTTTGTCCAAGTTTTGTCCAAGTTTTGTCCAAGTTTTGTCCAAGTTTTGTCCAAGTTTTGTCCAAGTTTTGTCCAAGTTTTGTCCAAGTTTTGTCCAAGTTTTGTCCAAGTTTTGTCCAAGTTTTGTCCAAGTTTTGTCCAAGTTTGTCTTGGTGTTTGTCCAAGCTTGTCCACCAAGTTTGTAAGCCATTTTGTCCACCTGTAAGCCAGTTTGTCCAAGGGTATCCAAAAAACTTCTGAAGACAATAGACGTTGACTAGGATGTCAAGTCGTTTATTTGTTCAATTTGAAATTAGCATACCTGCCTTATTTGCCTAATTATTAATTAATTCTAAGTTAGAACCCCTCAGGGGGGTATATCTATTGTATCTATTAGAATTAGCACTCCCACGGGGAAAATGTGCAATGGCCCGAGCTGAGAGTCAGGTGGGCCTTCTTTTTGTTGAAATGAATTTTTTTTGTTGTGTTAATGACCATCTTTTTTCGAATCCCTACTATCCTGTTTTTCAGCACCTACTACTTTCTTTTTAAATTTTTATTTTTTTTCATGAAATTCTTTCTCAACTTACTGTTTCTATGCCCTTACTGCACAGATTCCACTTTCCATTAACTCTACACTAAATGGTGCCTTCCTCCTTCCTTTCTTTGGATCGCCTTTGTGGCGAATAGGGAGGCTTAAACTGACTAATAATCTAATCTAAGTTAGAAACGCAACTCCATGGATTCATATTTGATACTTTTTCCATGCAGTTTAGCTTTTAGCTTGTTCGGGCGCAGAATGCTAATATTATTTACTGGAAGGTATCAAGCTTATTTTTGCTTCTTATTTTTGGTAACGATATATATTCTCATGGTAAATATATTTTCTAAACCATGAATTTTTTCGCAGTTAGTAAAATATTGCACAGTTTGTGATCAATCTCATAACCTCACTAAAACTCATCGAATTGCCTGACTGAATTAATCGCTTTTGATTACAGCCTCCTGATCACACAATAATCGACTAGATTGTACCATCTGCTGAAATTTACAATTTTATCAAACATTGCGATTCAATTAAACGTACATACCTCGCTGAACATCGTCATTTACCGAGATAATATCATTATTTACGTGAACTCGTCAATGTAATAAAAAATAATCATTTCGTTTGTTACGTCGTTTGAACTAACATCACCAGACATTTATGTTAATATTGATTGAGCATCACTATTGTAGTGGTCATATCGTGATCTGATTAAAATTCACAGTTTTTCTGGCGATCGTTTAACCACAGATCTCCATCGGACGCATCATATCGTCACCGGTTAACCCTATTCATCGTAATGAAAACAATTTAACGAAAGATAACATTACAACAATAACAATTCCCCTAAAGGTTGCATCACGATGAAGCCAAACAAATTTATTTTCACGATAAAACCTATTGTATAAAAATTCACCTCACCGCAAAATAAGTCATCCTAAAAATTACACCGTGAAAAAACAACCAAATAAAGGATCAGATTACGATAAAAACAATTCGCTTAAAATCACATCAGAACGAGACAAATTTACTTGAAAATCACATCACGGCAATAGCGAGTCAAAAAAAAATCACAGCCGACCTCTTCGTCTTCCATTTTTACCTCACATTTGCAGCACTTTTTGTAGTTACTTTCACCTCTGCATCTGGGTACGTTCCTAGGTCTTATTCACTACTTTTTTACTCCCCATCTTTCTTCTCCATCCCACCGCCACACCATTTTCCGACGCACTTGGGCGTTAGGATTGAAACCTCTGTTCTCCTACAGCTGTCGCTTGTGCCCGCGTGCTACGGAGCTCTCTTTATGGAGTCGTCAAACTAGCGTCTCATCATTGATTCCAAATGATAAATTTTAGGCCGCCTTTTTATTCTTCCGATGAGGATTCTTTTTCTCGTAACACTTAGTAGTTATTTTAATTTGAACGTTACCTGGTGCTTAATTACTGCGTTCTGAGATATTCAGTGCTTGATTTTGTTAACAATGTTTATAAAGGTGTTTCAAGAGTAACCTCGATTCGAATGTTTTGCATGAGCTCGAAGCTTCAGGAAAAGAAATAAAAATGAATTGAAAAAACATTCAATTGGATTTTATTACGATAACTTTGCTCATTTCATTTAAACACTGTATTTACCCGTAAATATTTAAGTCTTTCAACTTAAAACTACCAATTCACCAGTGAGACTTCTTCAAATATAACTATTCTCTCTAAATTACAGAGATCATGATTGTTTCCATTCGGTTTCATGATGACATGCATTTTAGAACATTTAAATTCCTTCGCATGCATGGTCTCTCTGGCCGACAATTACAAACCTCAGATTGCCATATCTCAATATTATTAAACGATAATTCTTGTTTATTTCACGGCAGATTCTGTCGCTGGTTTGGATGGTGCTGAACCTGCTGCTGTGCTGCGCCGCTGCCTGGAACGTTTTCGCCAACAATTACCTTCATTACGCCGCCCTGCTCACCGCCCTGCTCCTCAACGTGCAGAGTGAGTCTTGTGCTCTTCTGTGACCTGCCTTGTTTGTCCAGCTAAAATTGTGACTAAAATTCCCCAGTTTACTCCTAGGATTTTGCGAGAAACGTTTTGACTAGTATTGTTGTGAGTGTTCCTTGTGCTGCAACATATATAAGCGGAAATGTTCGCATAAGTGATATTTTCTATTATCAGATGTGCATGAATTAATGAAAACATTGAGAACCTTGTAATGCCAGGGATTTTTCATGTACCTGAAGCACTTTACTTTGAAGCATAACAAAAAACCGTGCAGTATTTGCCATCGAGTTACTAATATCTTGTACATACCCAGGTGAATCTCAAACTGTACGATGTGTGTAGAAAGACCTTATTTGGATTTTCATTATTCGATGAACGAAATTAAAGCAAATAGGTTATAAATTTAATACGTTTCGATAATGTGTGCTATTTTTAGCTGCCATTTGTAAATTGAAAATGAAACTATTATATAATTCGCTCATATTTCATTCATTTCTCACGTCTGCATCCTTGTATGCAAAAGCGAAAAGTTACTATCTTTCAGTGCGCACTCAATGCTCTTTTTTACTTCATATTCCGACGCTTCTTCGATACATGTGTTTCAAGCTTATAATCATGCGCAACATAATATCACAGTTACTTCAAAATCCTTTCGCTCTGATGGATTTAACAAGCTAAATAACACCCCTTTACTTGTATTTGAAGCATTCAAATGAGCCTTTCACTCGTCTTATCTTGGTGTGCCCAGCACTGTCTACGGTCAGGCCTCATGTTGTGTGTGCATGAACAGGTTGACATCGCCGTAGGGGATGGTTAACGAGGGCAATTCGTGATGCAGAATGAAACTGTACAATATTTTAAAGGTACACGACAACAAAGGTAATTCATCTATAGCTTTTGTGTTGACTACCGTAGATTATGCTGTATCATCGACATCGCAGAAAACGACTGTAATTATTCAAAAGCTCGGTTCATGAAGACATCTTCCTTACCTGAAGGCATCAAAGTTACTACACTTGAAGCTCAATACGAGCTTGCCTTATTCAATACGTTTGATGGGAATGTGTCGGTGAATTGGAGAATATTCTGAGTTGTAACTCAACAGTCTTTTTAGTCACAATAAGACGCGTTATGTTACTGGCAGTAAGCTTTTGGGTGATAGCGGCATGAAAACATAATTTTCGAATCGTCTTAACGAATAATTTCGTTATAATGCGTTGTTGCTTCTGGGAATAATATTACTGATCACATTCACTCCATATTTTTTATAATATACGTCTGCAGCGTGTTGGAATATTTTAAAATACGAAATACTCCACTGAGAGGACTGAGTTGCTTACACGTTAATTCTTCATGCCATTAAATTAGCATTAGCAATATTTAATTGGGAGAATAAGTGAGAAGAAGAAACGGTGAAATAATGTTATAAGGTCAGTGACATTTGAACTTGTCGTCCCCTCAGGGGGATACAGGTATTGTATCTATGGGAACTAGCGCTCCCAGGGGGACTATGTGAGGGCCTGAGCTAAAGGTTAGGTAGGCTTCCTTTTGTTGTAATAAAATAGGTTTTTGTTTTGTTACGGACCATCTTTTTTTCGGTCCACTGCTGTCCTGTTTTCCAGCACCTACTACTATCTTCTTCAACTTTTTTATTGTTTCATGAACTTCTTTCCTAGCTTACTGTTTCTGTGCACCTTGTGCATAGATTCCGCGTTCCCTCAACTCCATACTAAATGGTGCCTTCCTCTTTCCTCTCTTGGAACATCTTTGTCGTGGTTAAGGGAGGCTAAAACTTTCTTATATAATAATAATAATAATGAACTTGTCGTTGAAAAAATGGTTTTGTTTCAGCTAAAATTTCATGATAACATTTTTTCATAGCTTTTCATGATGAACAAAGATATTAAAATGTAGAAATATTTATTTAAGAAATTAATCTCCCATGCAATAGCGTTAGCTTCTAGGATACGATATTGGACCAATGCTTCTGTAGTTGAGTCGAAACAATAGTGTGTACCAATTGGATTGCTGGCGTCGAACTTCAAAGTTATTCTGTTTACCAATATGATAGCATTTCTTGCAGTACGTGGTTCAATATGACGTTTACAGTCCAAAGAGAGATCGATGTGCCGTTTTTCAAAGTTCTTGCTCTTTTTTAGTCGTCTTTTGCTGAGCTGTGCTTCGGTTTCGTACTTGTTCCTCTTTTGATGTCGGATATGTTCTGTTGGCAAGAACCTCAAGATGACTGAATGCGAAAATGATGTAGTACTTTATCTGTTCATTACCTTGCTTTAAATTTTTTGAAAATTTAAACTTCACTGCAGTAAAAATATTTATCTTAGTTCATTTTTGTTCTTTTTTGTCTCTCCTGACTCCTCGTCTCAAGATTTACAAGGGCAATCAATGGTCATCAAAGAGACTAAGAAGCCCGCTAATGCTTCACTTGTGGGTTCACTTGAGGCTGCTTTGTGCTGAGAGACTGTCTATTTGATTGGCTACATGCAGTACTTGCTTGGCTTTGTTCTTTGCAGACCTTAGAGCAGAAGTTAACGTGCAATGAATGCTCTTATAACGTGGTGCTACTGAAAAGGCAAATGACTGCTGATAAGAGCAATGCTGGTGATACTGATAAGGGCAACAGCCGGCAAACACAGCTGTACCATATAATATTCAGTCACTAACTACTTGACGGTCGTTGTTAGGCGTTTACTACAAGCTATTACGGTCGACTGACTGGACTTAAAGGCAGAATGTACTGTTACGTGCTTTGGATTGGGTTGTGAAGAACCATGTATTTAATGGACTAAAACCGGAGGAGTAATAAGAGGTTCATACTACACCTACAAAGAACATGAAATACGTGTGAAAAATGTATAGTGACATGTTACTGATTAGACCAGAGTTCATCTCGCTGTATCCTAAAAGATACGGTTAGGCTTTTATGCCTCGTTTCTTGACCTCAGCAACACAGCTCCTCACTGAGCAAAATGAAGAAGACCTGCAGACCTGAGCAGATTCGATACATTGAAATACCCTTCCTTCTGTTGAAATATATCAATACGTGTTTTCAATAATATGCGCTTACTAATTGAAGATTCTTCAGTGTCTGGACTAAAATAATGTTGTTGATCAAAGGCAGGAGAATGCAGAAGGTCCACGCAAACCTTTGGGGTATTTTTATGAGAAGGTCCACGCAAACCTGTGGGGTATTTTTATGAGAAGGTCCACGCAAACCTGTGGGGTATTTTTATGAGTGTATTGACGCTGTCTTCGTAATAGCGTGTTGATTTGAGAGTTTTCATTGCAACAGACGAGATTATCTGTTATTAAGGTAGCGGTTTAGTTCCAAAAATAATTGATAGGTGAAGAATTACTAAACGAAGCTTACCGCCCAAAGCATTCAATTTTCCATGCAAAAAATCTAAAAATGAAGTTTTCACGTTAAAATTAGATTGTTTCTGTAATATGAACGCCTGACTATACCTTTTATGTTGTGCCTTCAGCTCAACGTTTTCCTGGTGCTTCGCTGAGAAGAGAAGTTCGCTGAAGAATCCGTTTACTAATGTATTTTATTGCGTAAATTCCTGAATTCTTTCGGGGAAGCCGTCTTGTGAAGATCTGTGTTGTATTTTATTTTTTTTTCTTATTCAAACTTCTTCATTTATATTTTCAACAATGAGAACCCGCTTCAAAGAATGAATACTTATATCGTTTAATAAGTTGAAGACGAGTAAGTTTTGATGGAGCTCTTTTATGTTGCCACGACAAACAGTTTGTGTTTTTTATTATGTCCTCACCTTCTCCTCCGTTAGCAAGCGGTGAGGTGCCAGTAATTTGAATAATATTACTGATAAGACTGCTGAAAATATACACGAGAACAATGATCTCGAAGTATAAATTTTTTATCTCATTCGATGGTTTCAACTCTTTTTAACTCACTTCAACTCTATAATGAACACTTCTGTTGGTAGCTGTCTCCTACTTCAATTTTTTTTACGCTCTCAGTGTTGATATACGTGAGTATAACTGCGCGGAATCTAGGATGTATAACGGAGTGTAAAATTAATTTTTGTTGTGGACAGACTAGGCAAGGGCTCTCAGATTGCATTGTATATGGTTGGTGTAGAATGGTTATGCTAGGTTATCCCAGCTAAAGATAGGACTTACCTTTCGTACCCACTTCTTCCAATTTTCATGCTTTCTACGCTATCTCATCGTGTTCATTTTTCCCCTCTTCCATCTTAACGTTGAGTCAAAGCGCAGAGTGTGGTACTTGGAAACAAAGCTTGTGCATCGATTAGTCGTTTTCTATAATCTATTCTAAACAGTTCCATCTGCTGTCTTGAGATCTCTTTCGTTGCGGCTAAAGGATCTTCAACTAAGTAATGCTGTTAATGAAATAATAATAATAAAATTGTGGTTAACTAGGTTATTCCATTGATATGAAGTCTCTACTTTATTTTGATGTTTTTGTAAACAGTTACTTTCTTTACTGTGGTTTGTTATATAATTCCCTTTCATAGGGATACGCTTATGGAATTTATGGGTCCCAGCTCTTCCAGGGAGAAAGTATGAGGTCCTGAGCTAAACGTTAGGTAGGCCTTCCAGTTTTCGAGTTTTCGAAATTGAATACGTGTTTTGTTTTGTTGTAGACCTTTTTTTTGGGATTGTTGCTACCTTTTTTTCAGCACCAATTACTTGCACCGTCGAGTTTGTTCTCGCTTCATAAATTTATTTTATTATTGTTGTTTTTATGATCAGTTTTTGAGTACGCCTTTAGCACAGACTTCTCATTCCACACTAAACAGTGTCTTCCTTCTGCTTCTCTTGAGAACATTTTTGCTTTGTTCAGAGAGGCGTGGCCCCTCAGGGGGATACAATTATTGTATCTATGGGAACTAGCGCTCCCAGGGGGACAATGTGAGGGCCCGAGCTAAAGGTTAGGTAGGCTTTCTTTTTGTTAAAATAGAATAGGTTTTTGTTGTGTTACGGACCATCTTTTTTCGGTTCACTGCTGTCCTGTTTTTCACCGCCTACCACTTTCTTCTTCAACTTTTTCTTGTTTCATGAACTTCTTTCTTAGCTTTCTGTTTCTGTGCCCTTTCTGCATAGATTCCACGTTCCTTAACTCCATACTAAATGGTGCCTTCTTCCTTCCTCTCTTTACATCTCATTGTTGAGGATAGGGAGGCTTAAACTAACTAATAAACTAATAAACTAAACTCAGAGAGGCGTGGCCTAACTGGCAATCTAATTTATGGCATAACCCGACCAAGTAATTAAAGTTATTCGTTGATGACTTCTTTTCGATTTACGATGTCGATTGAAAATTAAATCATTGTTTTTGTCCTAGAAATTTATGCTCAAAAATTGACCGCTGCGTTCCCACCTCTTCGTATTCCTTAAAAAATAAAAACTTTATGAGACATTCAAAATTGAATTACCTAGTCACGTATACAAACGCACGTGCTTTTCACTTGAGCTCTATTTTACCAATTTAGTTCTCAAAACAATATTCTTTTTCGAAAATCTCCAGCGGAGATGATGTTTTTCTTTAATTCGGTCCCGAGGTCACGAACTGTCATTTCACTTCACAACCACCTCCTCATTCGTGTTCTGTTTACGATCGTTCATAATGCTCGTTGTAGTGACTAACTGCGGATATTTGCTTCATTACGTTCTTTGTAAGAGTTTATACCCACTCATTAGGCCGATTTTACGCGGTCGTACTCCGGTGATTACGCCACGTCACTCACCATTCATCGAGACTAAAAGTAACGTCGACGATGGCCTTCAACGCGGCACTGTCCTTCATTCTCGCTGGCCTTGCCTGGCCAATGTTACCATGGAGGAGCCCTTGTGGTCGCATGGATCAAGGGCTTATTCAAAACGAATTCAAGCTTCAACTGTTTATTGACATATTTTCAGCCAAATAACTGCGGGAGATTTTCAATTTTTCAAATTGGGGAACGCGAACCTAATGCAGTATTTATTCCTTTAGATATGTTTTCCGTTGAGCTTGCGGTTTTTGTATAATACTAACTCAACGACTCTGGCCTCGAGGAAACATGACCTTCGCATGTTCGTTCAGAAGTAATGTGTCTGATTTGCAGCCTGGCACCGGTTTATTCCTTCGCTTAAGAGGCAATTATTTCATTCTTCGGCTTGGGGATCAAAGATGCGTGAACGCTATCGGCTTAGAGCTTGATTGCTCATTTGAGGCTATTTTATGCCTGACTTGAACTCCAGGTTTTGTCTTGGGGAATGTGTGTGTCCAGGATAAATGACCTTGAAAAAATTCAATATGATTCTTTATTGGATTTCTAAGTTTGAATCTTTGTTTGATGAGCATTCATTTTATTTCCTTGCATACTTTTTACCGTCCTTCACTTTGTCTGAGCTCATATTTTTTGTTAGCACTTTTATAATTTTTTGAACCACCAAACACTGCATTTTTAACACTTTGACTGCATCAGGTAAAACTGAAGTTTAATTTAAATATGATTTAATTAAAATATAAAGGAAACTGTAGTAAGCAAAGCTATAAATACCAAACATTAACGGGATCATGTTTTCATTCAGTGATGATTGCGTATTTTAGGAAATTGAGTTTGTGACTACAGGTTGGTCAGGAGCATTATGGAAACTCCCTTCGTGGCTAAATATGGCTCACGTCGCTGTCAAAGTGTTGAGGAATTGTTCCAAGTCATAAAAAATTTGACCAGAATTTCATTGCTCAGTTGTGACACATTTAGTCCAATAATTGAATAACTTCCCAATGAATTGAAATCGTTCGTGCAAAATTGCAATGTGAGAAGTTCATTCTTTCTTCCTCATTTTATTTTAAAATAGCGTAAATTGTTTGTAGTAGCCAAATAATTCCAAAGTTTCACAGTGCTATAAATTGGGAGCTCCTCTCTATTCAATTTTTTTTCGAGTCTTGTCGCAACATATCACCACTTCACTATTAATCTCCTCTAATTCAGAGATGTTATCTCTTGGATTCACAAATGAAAGCCTAAGCCTTCACTTGGTGTTGTGTTTAATGCATACAAAACTTAGTTTCGATAAAGAATTTGTGCAAAATTGGTGTGAAATACGATAAAGAGTTTGTGAAAGAACCTATGAGTTTCCAATGTTATAGTTGTAATGTCCGGGAAGCTTAATAACATTGGAGTCACCGTTGGCTTTAGATGTACTAAAGTTCTGGTCGTAATATCCGTAGAGTTGACCAACATCAGTGTCACCTATGGCTAAGGAGGTACTTAAATTCTGGTTGTAATATCCGTAGAGTTTCATAACATCGATGGCACTGATGGCTGCGGAGGTACTTAAATTCTGGTTTTAATATCCGTAGAGTTTCCCCAACATTGATGGCACCGATCGCTGCAGAGATACTTAAATTCTGGTTGTAATATCCGTAGAGTTTATTAACATCGATTGCATCGATGGCTGCGGAGGTATTTGAATTCTAGTTGTAATATCCGTAGAGTTTCCTAACATCGATGGTACTGATGGCTTCGGAGGTACTTAAATTCAGGTTGTAATATCCGTGAAGTTTACTTCAAGTCATCAAGCCCTGCAGAGGGGTTAACAATTTGTAGTGCTCGAAATGGATGCTGCTTTTAAGTGTGTTTCTTTTTATTCAAGATTTTAATGCTATTCAGAAATGTCAATGAACAAACGTTTCCATAATGTAAATAGGCTATTTTGACCATTACGACTGCATTTATTTGGCTTAAATTAAAAATGCTACCACTGATGAAGAATTAGAGGTGTAGTAAAAACATCTAATTTATATCCTGTGATACCTTCATTGTCGTGGGAAAGCCGATCTATCTATATACTTAATTCAGTAACTCAAAATTTGTCCGAGTCCGTTTAGAAAGTTGGCTGAGTGTATATGGTCAAGTGAGGTATTAAATTGAAGCCACTGGTGTCTATATTTGCAGAAAACTATTTATTTATTTTTTTTTTAATCTTATTTTATTTTATTTTTTTTTTATTTTTTTTTTTTAGGCAAGTCGGACAACCCGATACTCGGGTTGAACCTTTAATACTAGTGCTTTTATAATTGAAGTGTTATTTCTAGTTCATATTTGGAATTTTGTCACTTGTTATCAATTTTATTGTTATTATTGTTATTGTTACCAATATTGTTACCAATAAATTTGTTATTGTTACCAATAAAAATTTTTTCGGTCAATGAAACTGAGACAACCGTGCCGATTTTATGTAAATTTATGTAACGAGACATCACAATCACTCTGATTTTAACTCAGGTGTTTGATTCATATGTAAATCCTATTTTTAATGAAAAGTTTAAACGAATTACCTTCCTTTCTTCATGAAATAGAATAGGTATTTATGGTTTTGTCACGGACAATCTTTTTTCGGTTCATTACTATCCTGTTTTTCAACACCTGCTTTTTTCTTTAGCAATTTTTATCTTGTTGAGGGGGGAGGGGGGCATACCTCGTATGGAGATTTTTTGTTCCCTTAAGTCTATTCGAAGACTTTTTTATCTTTCTTCGGAATGTCTTAGTTGTGGTCAGAGAGGCATAGACTAAATTATATTTTAGACTTATCTTTAATTTTTATCACATTTCAATATTTCGAGTAAGAAAAACACATTTTCTCTTTAGAGAGACACAGCAATACTCAGAGAGTTCAGCTCATACCGAAAGTTGAATTTAAATTACATTTCAGTCAGAGCCTTTCGTCATTTCTGGATCGTAAGCTAAATCAACAAACCTTAACCTGAATTACCAATTAGTTGCCAGTCATCAGCATTGAGGAGATTGAAGCTGCTGGGGAATTAAGTAGTGATTCTTGTATCCACTATACTGGACGCCTCAGGGGGATACAACTATTGTATCTATGGGAATAAGCGCTCCCAGGGGGACTAAGTGAGGGCCCGAGCTAAAGGTTATGTAGGCTTCCTTTTTGTAAAATAGAATTGATTTTTGTTTTGTTACGGACCATCTTTTTTCGGTTCACTGCTGTCCTGTTTTTCAGCACCTACTACTTTCTTCTTCAACTTTTTCGTGTTTCATGAACTTCTTTCTTAGCTTACTGTTTCTATGCACCTTGTGCATAGATTCCGCGTTTCCTCAACTCCATACTAAATGGTGCCTTCTTCCTTCCTCTCTTTGGATCGAATTTGTTACGGATAGGGAGGCTTAAGCTAACTAATAATCTAATAATCTAATCTGGAGCTGCTGGGGAAGAAGGGATTCTAGTATCCACTAAAGTACATGTTAAAGATGAAGAACCTATTGTACGCGCATTGAATGCCTTTTAAATTGTTCATTAACCTAATATTGCGCAAAGTGCGCTTGTTAAATCGGGAATCTCCGTTTTGTTGTGCGTGTTGCTCCGTTTTGTTGACTTGCAACATTTCTATCGTAAATTTTGGCTCAATTTAGGACGTTCACACTTTTTACGAGCACAGACAACCGACTGGGACAAGTAAGCGCGAGGGTCCTTCCAGCGCAAGAAACAGACGCTTGGCATCGTTTTATTCACCATATCTATTGCAATACTTCACGATTGTCTGGACCGGCTCCAGCAGGGGGATTCTGTTAGTTTACCTCAGCTATAGATACGTCATCGGGACTTCGATCTGTCGTGCCTACTTTGCTGCACTTAATTTTCATGCATTCTTTGTCATGTTTTTTGTGTCATTTCACCCGCTTCCTCCCTAGCTTGCTGTTTGTGTGCAGAGGACATCATGTGTGGAACTCACCTTTTGCTTATATTTCTCGTTGTCGTGTCAGTCCAAATGAATTAGGTCCCTTTTCTTCGCTCTCTTGAAATCCCCGTTTGCAGGGCTACTGAGTCCTAAACTATTACAATAATATTAACAACAACATGTGAAGGTCATGCAGTCCCTTGCAGTTGAAACGGTTGTCGGAATTGAGTCATTAGCTGAATTTAGTTTGTGAATTGCATACGTTTGCTGTTGCTCGAATGCTCTACAGATGGCAATTAACCAAAAAGTGCGCAAGACAGTATAGGATGTGTGCGTAGTGGTGTGGTTCTTGAGTCATGGGGACGGCTTTTGTAGAAAAATTTCTACTCGTGGATGTAAGTGGGTCATTGAAAAAGGACATCTCATGCTTTCTTTTTCGTCTCTGAAAACTTCACTGTATTTTAAGCAAATGCGTTCTAGAGCTGCGATTGCTAATGTAACTTATTTAATCACTGGTTACCTGAGGAACTTTATTTCAGAAAGAAATATGTTGGTGCAATTTTTACCTGGGGTTCACCTGTGTGCTTAGCGAAGAGGGATCTGTGCATGCAATAGCTCAAGAAATATAGGTCAGGGTTCTAAGTTTGGACGTGGAGGACTCTTATTAAAGGATTATTCAATCTAGTGATTTAGTTCAAGGGCTATAGTAATAATATGCCAAGACGTTTCTTCCCCTTCCCCATAGAATTAATGCTGGAGGAAGCTGAAAACGAAACAGGTTTTCTCACACGACTCTACTTGCTCAGAGTGCTAATTTTTAATTTATTTTAAGGCAAAAAAATTTATGTGGAATGTGCAAGTAATTTCCTGGATTTTCCTTCTCATTTTTATTATTGTGAAGCATTTTTAAATTCGTTTTTCTCGCAAAAACGAATTTCTATAATAACTTTGAGTATAGGTCTAAGTGTTTTGAATGGGAATAAAATCCAGAGTTTACATTCCGAAGAATTGCTTTGTGACCACGGGTCAGACTACTGGTTCAGAATACTGATCTATTCAATGATTGCTTCATGTGCTCTGAGCTGCCGCGCTCTTTAAGTGCTCTCTAAATGCTGATTGACGTCTGGAATTGCGCGCATTACTGAATGCAACTGAGGAGCTTCAAGTGTAGGCGGGATACGATACTGGAAGCTAACGCTGGCGAACATCAGGCGTAGGTAGGATACTGTACGGGAAGTAACACTTGACACCCGAATGGTGCAGACAGAATACGTTCGTTGAGGTAAAACAAACAACTATCGCCTTCGAATATAGGATGATAAAAATTATCGAGCAAAGTTGCTGAGGAATTTTATCCCTCAAATTTGCTCCCGAGAATTGAAAAATAATTCACATAAAAACTTGAAATTGATCGAGGGAGAAAAGTTTAGAAACATCTATGTCCAGCCTTTAAGTTTATTTCAACGCTTATTTTAACTACGAATTTACCAGTGTATTGAGAGGGAACATTTGAACACAACTGAAACACTGGCATAGACTCTGAGGCTTAGACTCTTCGACCCTAGTTGATGAACTTGATCTCATGGAAATTTGTCGCCCGAAATGCTGTTTTCTATTCTCATTGATCTTCAGGTCACAGAGTTCGTAGGTTTGAAAGACGTAAATTGCACTACTTCCCTGTGTATTGCATCTGATAGTGCAATATACGTCTTGTGATCTAGCTTTTAATGAACGTATCATTTTCCCCTCAGGGGGATACAGGTATTGTATCTATGGGAATCAGCGCTCCCAGGGGGACTATGTGAGGGCCTGAGCTAAAGGTTAGGTAGGCTTCCTTTTGTTGAAATAGAATAGGTTTTTGTTTTGTTGCGGACCATCTTTTTTCGGTTCACTGCTGTCCTGCTTTTCAGCACCTACTACTTTCTTCTTCAACTTTTTCTTGTTTCATGAACTTCTTTCTTGGCTTCCTGTTTCTGTGCACCTTGTGCATAGATTCCGCGTTCCCTCAACTCCATACTAAATGGTGCCTTCCTTTTTTCCTCTCTTGGAACATCTTTGTCGTGGTTAAGGGAGGCTAAAACTGTCTTATATAATAATAATAATGAAAGATGCTATTATCATTAAAAAATGTGATAGAAGGAAAGGAAACGAAGGTTAGTAGTTTGAAGAGTTTTTCAGGAGGCTCTTGAGCAGTTACCCTCATCAAGCTGACCTGCGAATTTTTTTCTAAAACTGCATTCCGTATCATTCCAATTGACTTACTTCTATGGCATGATTCCCTCGAAGAGAGTTTGCGATGCTCTCCACAAGTCGTTCAAATTTACTAATATAAGCAATTACACAGAAGTCACAGGTTGCATCTCAGAAAATGTCCTCGAATCTATGTCTCATTGACAATCTAAATGAATTGTTCCTTCCTTCTTCATTAATTAGAATTAAAACTCAACCAATTATTTTCTTTCCAAAATTTTTTAGTGATGACAATATTTTTTTAATGTCTAGAAGTAATGCTTGGAAGTATACCGCATTTCACACCAGTGCTCTTAAATTCCTTGGTGCGGTGGTGCTGCACTATGTAGCTACTGGAGAGCCATGCCGTGCTGATGAGTAGATTTATTGTGCCCTTGACTGTCGATGGCAAACTACTGTACCGCTGTAATATGCTCTCATTATTCGAGTCGTAACGGGCGTGTAAACGCCGCCAGCACCATTTTAATAGATGGTGGACGGTGGCTACCTCCTCGTTAGAAGATATGGATGTTTTAACATCATCAATCTAGAACAAGTAAAGTTTAGTATCATTAAGATTTTTGCTTCATCTGTTTTAGCGTTATCAATCTAGAAAGCAAGTAGAGTTTAGGGCCGTCAACAGTTAGCTGCTTCATGATATCTGTTTCATTGTGCCTAAGCCGTGGAAGTGGGCATTGTTGGATCGACTACAACGTATTACCTCGGAGGGCTGGTCGATGATGTCCTCGAATTGATGACCTCATGCAGTTGGGCTGAGCTCCAGTCCAATAATCCTTAACTCTCATGCAGTGAGGGCCTGGTCTCTAGAGAGCACCTTATTTTCAGACGAACTTTTATACGCATAGATTTTGCAACACGTAATTGTGAATTAGCATTCAGGAAAAAGTTCACCAATATGAGTTACATTGAAATCTACGCATACCTTAAGTGAAAAGGGTGCAAAAGTCATAGTTGAGCTTTGAAGCTCAAAGTTGAGTTTTTTTGAGTTACGCTGGAAGTCGTGATCGAGCATGAGCGTTGAGTAAAATGTTTTCTGAATACGAATCTATTGGAAATTAAACATATCCCGTGAGTTTTGATCACTTCCTCATACATCGCTGTGATGGACTACGTTTAGAAACTATTCTTCGGGTAAAAATATTTATTAGCGCATGCATTGTAAATAGGCGTGTGTAGAATTGACTTACGCAGTTGAATGAAAGAAAGTACTCAAATAATGGAGTTGTGCTTAACCCGTCTCCACATGGTCGACCTACCAAGAGGTTTGAATAAAATGGGTCAACTGTGCCACTTACTGTACATTCATTAATCATGTTAGAAGTTTCATTGTGGGTTCATTGTAAAGAGAGAAAGTTGCTCTTTCTGTCAGTGGGAAAACAAATACTGCTACCCCAATGAAAATCTACGAAATTTGAGTTTTTATTTGGGTAAAATACAAAAAACAGAAATCAGAAAATCACTGCCTATTTTTTATTTATTGCACTTTCATGTTTTTTTATGATGCATTTTCATAGATTCTGAGTTGCTGAATCTTGTGGTATGGGAATTTTTTTTCAGGTCCAATAGTTCCGGAGTTATGTGCACTATATGTAAAACACAGTTTTTATTTTTTAGTTCATTTTGTGTATAGGCTGTAATCAAGCAGTTTCATTGCTTGTAAAGAGTTTGATATGCATAGAGCTTTTCCTCCCGAATACAATGGTGGTATTATTTTTTGCGTAGGAGTAAATCTGTGGATTTGGACTCCCATTTTTGGAACAAAAAACATAAGAAAATAAAAATGATGGCGACCTTCTTAGAGGCAGAGTGTGTGCTGGTATGCCTCAGCTACACTGCTGGCCTTCTAAGAGGTTGTGCAGCGCCGGTAGCTACACTCCAGACTGAGCAGAAGAATTCATACAGATTTGAGCTTGTTACCTCTCCTTCCCTGTTCCCCCCACCTAATTTTACCTTACACCAATGAATAGCGCTCAACGAGACGCTCAAGACCATATATGGCAACCCTAGGTTTGCTAATGTGAAACATGTGCTAGCTTTGCCGACCTTCTAAGAGTCCAGGACGTGGCGACGGGTTAAAGGAGTTTATTCAAGTATTGTTACTGTGAATGCTACACAAAGCGCACGCTTAATGCCAACAAAGATAGCTAAAGGGCAAAAAAGGAACGTTTGTCGCGTATACAGAATTTATATTCAAATTAACAAAATACGCAATAAAGATACGCGCTCCCCATGAGTTCTTACTAAATTCTGCCAATATTCGAGTTCAGATCTTAGCCCATTCTTCTTCGAGGAACGCTTTTAATTCTTAAAAGTCCCTGGGTCGTCATGCATAAATTTGATTGTAATTTTTCATCATGAAAGTTCTACCGGATCAAAATCCAGGGATTGACCAGGCAAAGTCAGAACCTTGATTGCTATGGAACCATTCACGAATTACTTTGGTGGTACGCCGAGGTATACTATCATGTTGAAATAGCAAAACCATACTAAGATTCAGTTATATATACAACATTCATCTTTGCTATAATTCTTTCAGTTATTTTAAGTTTTGCTGGACTGTTAAATGTTCTCTATGCTCCCTCCATGTTTCACAGTCGAGATAGTGTACTTATGGGGGTTCATTCTTTTCTCCAAACTTGAGTGGTATCATTAAGATCTTGAAAATTTTTCTTTTTCTCTTCATACCCCAAATGGGTGTAAAAATATTATCTTCGGCTTTCAAATTTATTTTGGAAACTGTAATATTATTTTTTAAAAACTTTTTCTATGGCAGTATGGTCTTGAAAGAGATCTTGATTCAAATTTTTGGACTATACGTTCATTGCAAACAATTCTTTAACACGCGTGTATTCCAGCAACGCGATATTTTTAAAGCTCATCTTTTGTCACGAACAGATTATATTTGACCTTGCGTAACATTTTTAGTGAACCTTTTACTGAAATATCCCGGGTTTAATAAGATCTTTAAAAAAAAAATCTGTGTCCCTACAATTTTTCAACGTCTTCGGAATTCAACCTGCAGTGCCCGTAAAGACATTAATTTTGGTATAAGTATTCCGACCACTTATTTTGCAGCGCGGGTCGAAATAACGTCTTTCGGATCTTTTTATAATTTTTTGTTTGTTTTTGTACTCCGTAATGCTTCTAAACAGGCTTCTGATGTAAAAACTCCACTATAACCCCCCTTGATAACCTCAAATCAAAAGCATGCCATTCAGGCTCTAGCACAAATTTCTTATTTATTTAGCTGCCAAAACTTGTTAGAATCACACATTCAAAACCAGTTTCAGAAGGCGTCCGAACATATTTTAACAGGAATGCCATGAATGAATCAATAATTTTGCAATGGGAAATATGCTTTCGACGACGCAGTAATATGTGTTAATGCATATTTTTGCATAATTCATGGTTTAATTTCTTCAGCAACTGCTACAAACCTTGAGTTGCCCAACATGTCATATGAAGCATTCTGAATAACACTGCTCACATATTATATTTCTTGGTGAATTGAGAGCCGGGTGTGTTTTTATTGGAGTTCACTGCAACATGTCAGTGCTGTCCCTGTTCTGACGCCTGTGATAACCTGATGCCATACTCAGTCTGACAACAGTGGATGTAATAACGACAATACGAGTAAAAATTGGGTTTATTTTAATTTCAGGGGCTTAGTTTATCAATAGGGGCTTATTTTATTTATAGGGCTTCATTTTATTTATAAGGGTTCATTTTATTTATAGAGGTTGATTTTACTTATAGGGGTTCATTTTATTTGCAGGGGTTCATTTTAATTATTTTGGTTCTTTCCATTTATAGGGGTTCATTTAAATTATAGGGGTTCATTTTAATTATAGGGGTTCGTTTCAATTATTGGGGTTAATTAAATTTTCTGCGCTACCTTTGCTTCTTTTACTCAACTGTGTGTGCGCGGTGCATGTGCGCATGCTCACTTGACGTCGTCAAATGGCGACTTAGAGCGGCGTGAAGTGGTGCTATCAAAATTAGAAATAATTTTTAACGCTTGGAAAGGTTAAAATGTCAGGATATAAATTGATTTGCGAATGAAAGATTGGTTGCAGTTAGAGTAAAAGAAATATAAAATAGGAAATGGTGTTGAAAACTAATTTTTGCCATCGTTAACAGAGCTTTTGTAAGCGTTCAGAAACTTGACACTATGTCAGCAAAAATATGAGCTAAGTCTAGAAAATGATAACAGTAAGAAATATAATTCTCGTTTTCTATGAAATGAATAACATATTGTTAGGAAATACGATACTTATAGCGTGGAATATTTGTTTTCAGAATTCAAAAACCTTTTAGAACACTGATAGAATTCAAAATTTATGTAGGTTGAATACCTATCAAGAATGATGCAGTTTTCAGTTAATTACCAAAGTTTTCACATAAAAATATTCATGGACACGTTGTTTTTAGAGCGCTATCCCGTCAGAGTTTGTTTTTGGGAAACGTTCATGTTCATTTTATGTCTCGTGTATTTTCGTATCTTTGCCTAAGATTTATCCAATCCCTCATGCATCTGGGAAAGAATCTTCCATTCTTCGCCGTTAATTTGTCAATGAGAACTTGCATCACTAAGTCGAAGTCAGAACCTTAACTTCTTCGAACCTCTTAAGGGGATACAACTATTGTGTCGATGGGAATTAGTTTCATGAACTTTGTTTGACCTTATTGTTTCTATGCACCTTGTGTATAGATTCCGCGTTTCCTTAAGTCCATACTAAATGGTGCCTTTGTAACGATTAGAGAGACTGAGACTAGCATCTAATATAAATTAAGCCATTCGAAAAATATTCTTGATATTCTATAGTTAATCATGAATGAAATTTTTTTTAAGTGTTTATTGTAGATGAAATTTTATTCACGCTTGTTTTCTTGTATTTTCGGGAATCTCAAACTGTTTTTGTACTAATGAACTAACAGAGATGATCATTTTTATTTCCAACTTACATGATGCAAAGACTGTGAACTTTTCCGCTTATTTTTCTGCATTAGAAATGGATACTGACAGATGTCAGCATCATGGAGAAAACAGATATTTGGCTTCGTATTCCTCGCTGTTTTGGTCTGTTGACGTTCCATTTTCGAAAAACAGTTTTGTGTGTTTTCTACAGTGTTTGCCATCAGGTTTAGATCGGTTCCAATTTGGCCGCTATACTTTGGAACTTGTATATCCAAGGTAGATGCGAGCCACGAAATCAAGAGATGTAGCCAACAATCTGGAAATTGCTGGGTAACAGAAGGAACTTTCAAGCCATATTTTTCCTATTTTACAACCGGAAAAACAGAAGACAACATGCCGGAATCGTGTCTTTTGTTAGAAGCTCAAAGTCTTGGTAGCACAAAGTTTTGTTAATACCTCTGTTATGATACAGAAATTGAATGTCAGCTTTGTTGAAGTGTGTTTCAAAAATACGAAAAAGTTCAGGTGTAGGTAACAATTTTTCTCTAGGATATTCAGTGCGGGGTATTACGTTTATTTTTCTGACTCGGTAAATTTATTTATGATACAAAGTTATATTAGGGTGCACCCAACTCTAAAAATAAAACTGCACATTAATTTTATACTTTCAGTCTTCTTTAGTCTCAACTTTTCCTACCACTCTCTGCACGGGTCTTGTAACTTGATCAATTAAAAGACAATCTGCGTGCCGACTTCACTTCATTTGCTGGAATGGCGATGTTCGATCTCACGGGCTACTGCACCTACGCGAGAAGTTCGACCAATATCATATCCAGTGTCAGGGAGCGGAGAATTTAATTTAGGCTGGTGTTTGTTTTACGAGTGGCTGGGTTTGTTGTGAGAGCATCTGCAGGAGACGCGACGACGTTTGCTGTTGAACGGATCTTTGCTGCCGCTTCTTTAGTTACTGATATATGTATGTGTGTGTGTGTTGTAATCATGGTTTTTGGAAATTAACTGCCCTCGTAGCTTCAACTCGCACGAGTTCACAAGCCGCAGGAAAAATAATCGCTTCAAAGTCAGTTGTTCTTGCCTTTACCTTTACACTCAACGAGTTTCGTTTAATTGTTAATGCAACTATCACTTTTGTATAGTTTTCAAAATGAAAGCTATTATAGCACATTCGTTTGGTTGTGCTTACTCTGAAAGGAAAGCATGAAAGTTTGGTTCATGAAAAACACTGTTACTGCTTAAATTTCTTCTCTTGTGGAGCTCTACCCAAGATACAAACTCTATCCTTTCTGTTACGTATGATTGAGATGAATTATTGTATTCAATATATCTGAAAACAACAGTGGTTAGCTTTAGTCGCAACCTTACAGGAATATTAAAAACGAAGAAAATTCAGAAATAATTAATCATCTTGACTTAGGAAACGTTGCGGAGTCCCGCTCCATCATCAGTTCAAGCTGTCGAAAACAACAATAAAGATCAGTTTTACTGTTTATTTCCGTATTTTAAGGCATCTTCTGAGAAGCTGTCACGCGAAGTAAAATTACTGTGTGCAAAATATTTCCATGACTCTACTTTACATGTAACTCTGGTTAATAGTTTCAAGGTTGCTTCTGCTTTCCGGTACAAAGATACGCTTCCCAGTGATACGCGAGCCTCTTTGGTATATTCTTATAGTTATGTTCTGTGCACATTTTCGTACGCTGGCATGACGTCACGAAATTTCTATATCAGAGCGGCAGAGCATGAAGGTAGAAGCTTCCGTACTGGGAATCAACTAGCACATCCATCGCATTCTGTAGTACGAAATCATGCCGAAAAAAGCAATGTCCCTACGCCTCCTAACGATTTCTAAATTTTAGACTCTGCTTTGACCCCTTATGACCTCAGGATTATAGAGTCCTTGCATACTTCAAGCGAAAGCCTGTTTTGAACGAAATAGACATTTCATAACCTTTGCATATAGTAAATAGATAGAAACCTCTTCATCACCAGCCTAATTTCATTTCATCCTTGTATTTTGTCCGTTTTATTGTGCTTCTGTGTTTTTTTTCATGTTTTGCATGCTTAGTATTTTTTACTTTCATGATAGATTTTTCGCACCTAAAATTCATTGTACTCTGATCTTTTATTCCAGACGCAATGATTATTTTTTGAACTGATGGTGGAGTGGGACTCTAAAATGTTTTCTCAGTAAGGATGATTAATTTTCTCGGAATTTTAGTATGTTTTATGCATCACACCCCAGTCTATTTTTTCGTATAAATATCTATGATTTCAGCTATACATAGGTGGCTAATTTTAAACACGATCCGATGAAGAAATTAGATTGGGAATATTCTGAAATCCCTGAGAATTTTCAACAAAGTAGAACTTGCTCTTCGAGCAGTGCACTTAAAGGAAGGGAATTATTGGACTGTGTGCGGGTAGTTTATGGACCAGAGCGTCATTGATTTAGTGAGGGTTTAATGAATTAAGTTTTGAATAGAACTATTCATTTAGCAACAAATAGATATTCGCAAAAATAATTTCTGTGGGAATTGAAATCAAACCGTTCCTACAACTCAGGGGCAGTTTCTCCACGCGCTGCGTGATGTGAGGGAAGTGCAGCCATGATGGAGTGCTGGAGTGAGAAGCAAGAGCTCTCATGTCCTAGTGCTAGATTTATTAAGGACATTTTACCTTGTAGTTTATTGTTGATAGCACATACAAGTTAACCGAGAGGAACGTACGCTGCTAGATGTATGCAGCAAACGTAAAATATTTTGGAAATAGTGTCCCTTGAATGTCCTAAAAGTGTGCGCTTTGTAATAATCGGACGTATAAATTATTTCAAATAAGATCAATCTTATAATTTGCACTCTTCTATTTCCTTCAATTATAGTAAATTACATCCCGTGTTACAAAAACGTGGACTCGAGCGTGACAAAGATGGTTGCCGGACCTTTTTCAATTACTTCCTTAATTGCATTCTTCAGCTCTGTAAGGCATTGATCGCCTGCGAGAGTTTTAAATCGAATTTGTTACGTTGGGAAGGTTGAGCCCACGTTTGCGGTTGCTTTTCAACTTGCATTCTGAACGAGCATTTTAATTCTGGTTCCTAGTGCCTTGGGAGAAACTAATGGTATTTTATTTCATACATTTATTATTCTGTAATGGAAATTAAGTGGCTTCTATAACTGCAAACACTATCGCTTTTTAATACACATTTTAACAGAAAAAATAACAAAGCTAATATTTTCTACTAGTATTTTCAACAGGGGCTACTGAATGCATAACTGAAAGTTTATTTCTCGATATGAACCAATGTCGATGTTATACACGGGGCGGAAATATTTTTGATTGTTTTATTTACTAAATTATCGCATATTCTTTATTCAAGGCGTGCTTAGTATTTTTACTGTTGTGTGTGCCTTTCCTTCAAAGTAGAAAATATTTTGTTAATATCAGCCAAATATCCGTTTTTCATTTTTCACTTTTCGAGATTTTAAAAGCATACATATAACGTCAGATGCATTGTACTGGGATGTTAAAGTAGAACAACCAGTACAATGTCTGCAATAGTGAAGCTGACGATTCACTCTCATTTTAGCTCTTTGGTCCTTAGAGCAAACGGAGTAGCAAAACGAGTTTTAGACGAGTTAAAGGGCATTCAATGGTGATTTCGAAATCAGAGACGTAAGTGCACCGAGACACTTAGCGAGACACTTGTTTTTACAGGTTTTTAATTACTCATGGGCTCAAGGTGCAATAAACTCAAGCTGCGATAGTATGAGTTTTTAGAGTTATCGTCTGAAAGCTAAATAGGAATTTTTCTTAACTTTTTTCTTAACTTCTTAACCGTCAGTTGTCTGCCCCATGTAGGTGCATTTCCACTATCACTGTCCACCCAACTAGCTCACGATATGTGCTCCCTAATCGCATTTGGTGATATAAGTAAACGCATGTGTTATTTTATCTAGCTGTGATGGTCACTGTACACAAATCAGTACAGTATGACGATTGAAGGCTATCACTGAAGTGACGGTGTGGATGCGTCGTGTCCGCACCACAGTGCCGGATAACAAGTTAAGGGCCTACTTCCCTGATTGTCTGGTGTCTGTTTCAATGTATACATTTGTTTCCCCTAGCATTTGGATTTGGTGCATCATGCGGAAATTCTTAGGTGCGTGCACCATTGGTTGAGCCGGAAATTTACCTAGTAAATGAGTAATCGGAGTTGTGATGAAGAGAAGTACATTTCTTGTTTTTATTTTAATAATTGTTCTTTTAGACTTTGATAATAACTAATTAGTCGTTCCTGATTTTACAAATTCGAGTAAAATACTCAAAACACCTGCGTTGCTTGAACAACCGAGTTATGTAAAAAAATTATGTATAAGTTATCAGCAGGTCGCTTTCCGATGTTTGCACCAATGCAAAAAATAGCAGTCTAATTTACATATCGTTTGTTGAACTCAATATTAACATGTTAATTTGCTTGAACCGAAATGCGCGGTGATTAGTGAAATTATTTTTCTCGGAAAATATGCTATCGCTGATGCATTAGGTACTGATTTAAAAGGCAGTTTGAACAATTCTTATGTTCAATTACCGCCATTTGAGAACATGTCACAGCAAAAGTCTTTTTTTCACTTCAGGTACTCGCTGCGCTAGTATGATAATATTCATGAAGTATTATGTTATTCCTTACTTGATGTTCGTTATATATTTTCTTACATTTCTTACGATTTCTCTTGATTTCCTTGATGTGGTTGTATGGCTTTTGTTCCTGATTTACGCTGTTTTAGTCTCGGTTATAATATCTTCTTTTATTCTTGAAGTATTGTAGTACGCTCCTGATTCAACTACTTTGATATTAGTGTTCATCGAGTATTTTGCAACAAAAGACCTAGGAAAGTGAATTATTGGACTGTGTACCGATAGTTCATGAACAAGAGCATCATTGATGTAGGGAGGGAATGATAAATTAGGTTTTGAATAGAACTATTCACTAAACAGCAAATAGATGTTCGAATAATTTATTTCTATGTTAATTAAAATCGAACCGTTGTTATATGCTTAAATCGTGAAATGCAATTTTCTAGTTCAGTTTTGACGCTTTCAAAAATGAATTTCAGAAGTTCCTTTCACTTAACTGCGTCGTTATCTTGGTTAAAATTATTTTCTGCGCTGAAGTTTAACTTATTCTGGTGACGCTGTTCTGCACGTTATATTTTATTTTTGTTTTTCATGCTTGAGTTTTGCGTTCATTGCCGACGGACAGCTCCACGTGGCGATTATGTTCGTTATTCATGCTGAAATACAGTCTCTTCTGTTTCTATTCCTTCTAAGGACAGGTATTTTTTTTCAAGATTTGAGTAACCGGTAGACGTGTAAACAAGTTGATTCCTCAACTCAGTCGCAGCGGACGGATTACATCGCGGTGTTTTGGTGCCGCACGGAATATTTTCCATAGAAGAAGTTTCGAACAGTGCTTGTTTTGGCTGGAATTTCTGCAGTAAATCATAATCCCAGTATTTTCATCTTTACCTCAAAAAAAAACAGAAACTTAAGCTCGTGTTGGGATCTGAGAGACAGTGTATCCCCTTCCCTCGATATCGGTTTCTGTTTTTGACGCATCTGCTGTGACTCACACCACAGGACTCCCTCCTCGTCATCGTTTTCTTTTTGCTCGCTCTTTGACTGGCACGTATTGGACGTTGTCTGCCAGAATGCATTGGAGTAGCCTTCCATAGATTTATGGCTAAGTCTATCATGAAAATTCGTCATGGAATTAGAAAATCTCTGTTTCCTTTCTTAGTGCCTAATATTTGCTTATTTTATTTGGGACATTATTTTTTGAAGTTGCAGTAATGTATAATATGGGCATTCAATTTTTTTCGAATTAAGTCTGCCTCTCAGGGGAATATAACTATTGTATCTATGGGAATTATCACGTCCAGAGGGAAAATGTGTGTGGGCCCGAGCTGAGAGTTAGGTAGGCCTTCTTTTTGTTGAAATAAAATGTTTTTGTGTTATGGATCACCTTTATTCGGTTCACTGCTGTCCTGTTTTTCAGCACCTACTTCTTCTTCAACTTTGATCTCGTTTCATGAACTTTTTTCTCAACACTGTTTTTATGCCCTTTCTGCATAGATTCTGCATTCCCTCAACTCCATACTAAATGGTGCCTTCCATCTTCCTCTATTTGGATCGCATTTGTTGCTGCGTATAGGAAGGCTTAAACTAACTAATAATATAATCTAATCTAATATAATCTTCGAATTAAATCTCTTTCAGACAAAATAACCAACTCAGGTCATATTTTAAATAATTAGGGCATTTTTTTCATTCGGTACTATTTCCTCATTTTATCTAATCATTTAAGGGGTAAAAGTCTTATCTCAATCGAGGTGTACAGTATTACGTTTTTTGCCTTAGGAGACTTTACTCTTCTTCTTGATTATCGTGAGATAGCAATTACGACTTTTGATAAAGCAGACCATTTCCGCAGTGCATTTTCAGGTCTCGTAGTCCGAATGGGCAATTGGGACCAGCTGTAGAGTAAGCAACACTGTGATAGTTGACTTAGGTGGTAATTATTCAAGGTCCTTAATATTTTATCGTTTCTTCTACCGGATGTAGGGGTAAAAAGTATAATATTTTGTGGCTCGTATGAAAATTCCTTTCCGCTGTTACATAATAGATGTCATTTTGTCTTTACTTTATTTATGCGAGCTTTTTAAACGGAGACTCGGAACTCCTCTCTATTCAAATATCACTCTAATTTGATTTTATTTGTTTGAATGTCATGCAGAAATAGCTCTATTTGATCTGAATTCCTCATGATACCATGAATGATTAATGAGTACTTAGTCATGAGTATTACTTCCCTGCACGTTTCCTTCCGTCTAGCATAGAGTTACCCGTCATTATTGACCAGGGCCTGCAGGAAGCTCATTAGTTCTTGCGTGTTGTGATCCACGTTTCGTGCCAGTAATTTCTGGCCCTGGGAATTTATGACAGGGCTATTTTCTGTCTTGTATCATGCTCAGAGACTTACGATTTGTCTTCGGGTTTTCCTTTCAATGCACTTGGTTACTAGAATATTCCGGGTGCATCTTGTATAATGCTGGAATATTTCTGGTGTATCTTGTCTGATGCTGGAATATTCCGGGTGCATGTTGTCTAATGCTGGAATATTCCGGGTACATCTTGCCTAATGCTGGAATATTCCGGGTGCATCTTGTCTAATGCTGGAATATTCGGGGGTACATGTTATCTAATGCTGGAATATTCAACGTACATAGGGTTTGATGGCGTAAAATTCCCACAGTGTCATCTGATGCTGTAACGCCGAGATGGGAAGATGTAATATCGATTCATTTGGTACTGCAGTATTCCAAGTACGAGTGCCGTGATACGATTTAGTTTATATAAAGTGTGATGATGCTATGAAATACCCAGCTACAGTGATTTTGGACGGTGATGTTCCAACGTAAGGCGATCCGGTTGTGTCGTAATGTATTGTTTTCGAGAGTGGGATCAGATTGTAAGCTCCTAGAATATTGAGAACAAGTGTTTTATTTCGAGAATGTTTTATGTCGAGAATAAGTGCTTCTTGTCGAGAATAAGTGCTTCTTGTCGATAATAAGTGCTTCTTGTCGATAATAAGTGCTTCTTGTCGATAATAAGTGCTTCTTGTCGATAATAAGTGCTTCTTGTCGATAATAAGTGCTTCTTGTCGATAATAAGTGCTTCTTGTCGATAATAAGTGCTTCTTGTCGATAATAAGTGCTTTTTGTCGATAATAAGTGCTTCTTGTCGATAATAAGTGCTTCTTGTCGATAATAAATGCTTCTTGTCGATAATAATTGATTCTTGTTGATAATAATAAGTGCTTTTTGTCGATAATAAGTGCTTTTTGTCGATGATAAGTGCTTTTTGTCGATGATAAGGATTTCTTGTCGATAATAAGTGCTTCTTGTCGATAATAAGTACTTCTTGTCGATAATAAGTGCTTCTTGTCGATGATTAGTGCTTCTTGTCGATGATAAGTGCTTCTTGTCGATGATAAGGGCTTCTTGTCGATAATAAGTGCTTCTAGTCGAGAATAGGTGCTTCTTGTCGATAATAAGTGCTTCTTGTCGATAATAAGTGCTTCTTGTCGATAATAAGTGCTTTTTGTCGATAATAAGTGCTTCTAGTCGAGAATAGGTGCTTCTAGTCGATAATAGGTGCTTCTTCTCGATAATAGGTGCTTCTTGTCGATAATAAGTGCTTCTTGTCGATAATAAGTGCTTCTTGTCGATAATAAGTGCTTCTTGTCGATAATAAGTGCTTCTTGTCGATAATAAGTGCTTCTTGTCGATAATAAGTGCTTCTTGTCGATAATAAGTGCTTCTTGTCGATAATAAGTGCTTCTTGTCGATAATAAGTGCTTCTTGTCGATAATAAGTGCTTCTTGTCGATAATAAGTGCTTTTTGTCGATAATAAGTGCTTCTTGTCGATAATAAGTGCTTCTTGTCGATAATAAGTGCTTCTTGTCGATAATAAGTGCTTTTTGTCGATAATAAGTGCTTTTTGTCGATAATAAGTGCTTTTTGTCGATAATAAGTGCTTTTTGTCGATAATAAGTGCTTTTTGTCGATGATAAGTGCTTTTTGTCGATGATAAGGATTTCTTGTCGATAATAAGTGCTTCTTGTCGATAATAAGTACTTCTTGTCGATAATAAGTGCTTCTTGACGATGATTAGTGCTTCTTGTCGATGATAAGTGCTTCTTGTCGATGATAAGGGCTTCTTGTCGATAATAAGTGCTTCTAGTCGAGAATAGGTGCTTCTTGTCGATAATAAGTGCTTCTTGTCGATAATAAGTGCTTCTTGTCGATAATAAGTGCTTTTTGTCGATAATAAGTGCTTCTAGTCGAGAATAGGTGCTTCTAGTCGATAATAGGTGCTTCTTCTCGATAATAGGTGCTTCTTGTCGAGAATAGGTGCTCAAAAACTGTTACGTGCAAATACTGTACAAAGGTTTCGTACAATTCTTCACAATCGCTGATTGCCTAGGCGTTTGTTACGACTTACATGCGTATTTTACTTCCTAATTCAAGTCTCAAATATGATTTCTTATCAGAAAAGTGTTTCATAATTTACTAGTTCTTCTCCTTTTTTTATCATTCAAACTCTCACTCTTTCCTCTCTCCTATTGCATGAACTTTTGAGGCATCCATCCTTTTCCTTCTTCCCCTCAGAGGGATGCAACTATTTGTCTATGGTAATTAGCACGCCCAAAGGGAAAATGTAAGGTCCCGAGCTGAGAGTAAAGTAGGCATTATTTTTAATGAAATATTTTTTTTGCTAGTTAGGGGACCATTTTTTGAGTTCACTGCTGCCCTGTTTTCAACACTTACTACTACTTTCTTCTTCAACTTTAATCTTGCTTCACGAACTTCTTTCTCCATTCACTGTTTCAATACACTTTATGCATAACTTTCGCATTCCTCTAACTATATACTAAATGGTACCTTCTTCTTTCCTCCCTTTGGAACGCCTTTGTTGCGGTTAGGGAGATTTGACACTTTGACCACAATTCACTCCACCGGAGGCCACGGAGCGGATTTTCGTAATACTGCTGACCGACCAGCAGTCAGAAATTCAATTTTTCAAATACTGAATTGAAGCTAAGTGATGGCATGATCCAGTTAATGTTTGTTTTTTTTCAAAATTGCTTACTACAATTGATTTTAAATTTGAGTTGAATATTGAACTTCAGTTCAACCAATTGCGGTCAACGTGTTGAAACTAACATCTAATCTAATCCTACTCTCACCTTCTGTTACTTTCACTTTTTATAACTGTTGAATGTTCAATATCACAAGAACGATAGTCAATTGGACGCTCTGGCCTAATTTTTACAGCTGTTGTTTTTTTCATCGGGTGGTAAAATTATTAGTGCTTTGCATTTCACTGCCTCAAAGCACGCAATGGCGCCCGACCAATCAATCTTGTTTTTCACGTCTTCCGATTAAATGAGAAAATTTACTCTTCATTAGGCGACGCTGTTTTCAATTCGATTATGAAAATTGAAAGGAATTCTATCCTTGCTGCAACAGTGTTCAGAACGAGCAAGTCTTTGGCCATTTATAATGAGGGCCAGACCGTCTCAATTTAAGAGCTGTTTATGATTGGACTTCCATTGCGAGACTTCTAAGCACGTCTCACGCTAGTACGGCGGGTTGAAAACTGAGTTCTGAGAATTAGAATTTCCAGTTAGTGTAACTTCCATGAGTTCTTGTTGTGTTGACAAATCGCTAGCTGATCGAAACGTAATTTGTTATAAAATGGTGTGTCAAAACGGTTAAGAAATTTATTGTAAACTATGAGTTAAATTTCGGTTTATTCCTACTTTGTTCAGCTTTGACTGCTTGTTTTGCATTCTAAATATATAAATATATATCTTTTTGTACTTTCACTGATCAATTTACTCAGCAATTACAGATTCGATTTTCAGCTGTAACGCATTTGAGAGCCAAGTAACGATTTTTCTTTTGTGTGGTAGAGATCACTCAAAGCCATGCCAAGTACATACTTTCAGAGTAAATTGAATAAAATGTTTAGCAGCATTTTGTATTTACTTTGTGGGTTTTGACATCTACCTCAGGGGCTGTTAGCCATATTTAAATTTTGAACAGCATTTAATTTTTAAACTTCTTAACCGAAATAGAATGCTTGAATACTGTACCATATTATTTCATCTCCTCGCGACACTGTTTTATTCATTTTCGTTAGTTCGCAAACATAGTACTCTGAACCGAAACCCTGACAACGCCCCATAACAACTTCTTATTCTAACTACTGTATTTCACTTTCCCGCAGGTGTACTAGGTCAAGTGGAATACCTGTTTGCAGAGTTGAATTCTAACTCCGACCGACCTGTGGCGACCGCGCTTCCGCTGACCACAGAGGCGCAATCGCCCCAAGTTTCCCGAGTGTTTCCATGGGAGAGTCTGAGCCTCAACACAGGCAGCACGGGTCCCTCACCGCTACACGACAACATGGTCTGGTACCTCCTCTTCACCGTCTTTGTCAACTACGGCATGCTGCCGCTCCCCCTGCACTGGGCGCTGCACATCGGCGTCACTACTTCCCTCTTGCACCTCGGTCTCTCTGTCACCAGCTTCATACTGGTTTGTAGCTCGTTCTCTAGGTCTGCTTGTAATTCTCCGCTTAAATCGATTTGGTATATATGTCACCAGCTTCATACTGGTTTGTAGCTCGTTCTCTAGGTCTGCTTATAATTCTCCGCTTAAATCGATTTGGTATATATGTCACCAGCTTCATACTGGTTTGTAGCTCGTTCTCTAGGTCTGCTTATAATTCTCCGCTTAAATCGATTTGGTATATATGTCACCAGCTTCATACTGGTTTGTAGCTCGTTCTCTAGGTTTGCTTGTAATTCTCCGCTTAAATCGATTTGGTATATATGTCACCAGCTTCATACTGGTTTGTAGCTCGTTCTCTAGGTCTGCTTATAATTCTCCGCTTAAATCGATTTGGCATATATGTCACCAGCTTCATACTGGTTTGTAGCTCGTTCTCTAGGTCTGCTTATAATTCTCCGCCTAAATCGATTTGGTATATATGTCACCAGCTTCATACTGGTTTGTAGCTCGTTCTCTAGGTCTGCTTGTAATTCTCCGCTTAAATCGATTTGGTATATATGTCACCAGCTTCATACTGGTTTGTAGCTCGTTCTCTAGGTCTGCTTATAATTCTCCGCTTAAATCGATTTGGTATATATGTCACCAGCTTCATACTGGTTTGTAGCTCGTTCTCTAGGTCTGCTTATAATTCTCCGCTTAAATCGATTTGGTATATATGTCACCAGCTTCATACTGGTTTGTAGCTCGTTCTCTAGGTTTGCTTGTAATTCTCCGCTTAAATCGATTTGGTATATATGTCACCAGCTTCATACTGGTTTGTAGCTCGTTCTCTAGGTCTGCTTATAATTCTCCGCTTAAATCGATTTGGCATATATGTCACCAGCTTCATACTGGTTTGTAGCTCGTTCTCTAGGTCTGCTTATAATTCTCCGCCTAAATCGATTTGGTATATATGTCACCAGCTTCATACTGGTTTGTAGCTCGTTCTCTAGGTCTGCTTGTAATTCTCCGCTTAAATCGATTTGGTATATATGTCACCAGCTTCATACTGGTTTGTAGCTCGTTCTCTAGGTCTGCTTATAATTCTCCGCTTAAATCGATTTGGTATATATGTCACCAGCTTCATACTGGTTTGTAGCTCGTTCTCTAGGTCTGCTTATAATTCTCCGCTTAAATCGATTTGGTATATATGTCACCAGCTTCATACTGGTTTGTAGCTCGTTCTCTAGGTTTGCTTGTAATTCTCCGCTTAAATCGATTTGGTATATATGTCACCAGCTTCATACTGGTTTGTAGCTCGTTCTCTAGGTCTGCTTGTAATTCTTCGCTTAAATCGATTTGGTATATTCTGTATGTCATCAGCTTCATACTGGTTTGTTCATAGCTAGTTCTATATGGCTGCTTTAATTCTCTCCATAAATCGATTTGGTATGGTTTATTTGTTTGATCATATTACGCTCAACTGTTAGTGTTGTAAAAGTTTTTTTTTGTGTTTTGCACGCACATGATTCATTTTTATAGTAAAATTACCCCGAGATATAGTGGAAATTTCATTCCTGGCATATATTTTTCAGAACTTGTTCCGTCCCTCAATATCAGTGAATTGTGTCTCATGATGTTAATGACCTGAAAACTTGAGGAAAATAAGTTTTCGAGGGAAAAGTTATTTGGAATATAATTGTCGCAATGCAGTCGAGTCGCAATTGAAAGTAAAAACAAGTTCATTACTGTTTCGGTCGTTCAATTATACTTTCAAATTCATGAACGTTTAAGCTTAGTTTGCTGCATCTTAGTTATTTAAATTTGAGGAATTTGACCCCGTGTTTATTATTAAAATATTTTAAGATGATACGTATTTAAGTTGTTGCTCCTAACAATAATAGAGGGTTAATAATCCCCATTACAATACAATTACAGTTAGAAAAGGACTTGAGTCAAAATTTTATGACGAAAAATTTACTCGGACTTTAGAAGGATTGAGTTTTTTTCAAACAGCCCCTTAATGCAAAGAACATGGAAACGAAGTCTCGAGATAGTTCGTCTGACATGGTGCAACATGACTCAATATTGTTCAAACGTTTCCCAAGGAGCTTTTCAGCGCCGTAAAATCCGGATGAAAACGAGATCATGGATCACTCTCTGAATGAGACTAAATTCCTACGCCGAGCTCAATGATATCGAGGTGCTTGGAGTCCGTATATCCTCGGACTTGAATGCCCTGAAAATTTGCTGACATCGCTCCTGACCACCTCGGTCGCAGTGGAAGCGAGCTCTATCTTGAATATTGAAAGGCTCTGGTTGATCTGATTTCCTTTAGTGGACTCAAAAATAAATTGAGCTTTCTATTTCATTAATGACGGTATCTTTGCTCTGGTTGATCGGCTTTTATTTCGTGGGCTCAGAAATAAATTGAACTTTTTACTTTGTTAATGACGGTGTCGTTACTCCGGTTGACCTGCTTTCCTTTAGTGGGCTCAAAAATGAATTGAACTTTCTACTTCGCTAATGGTAGTGTCTTTGTTTTTTGGTACTTTTTATCAATATGGACATCGGCTGAGTACAGAGGCCTCTGTTGCCTTGGTAGTAAATTTTCTAATTTTCTTCCATGATTTCTGCAGACATTAAATCCCTCCGAGTACAGTGGAGTCGATATCACCTTGAGACAGCCACATTGACTCAACCTATGACTATTTTTCTCTTTATTATTGACTTAGGTTGTAATTTTTTCAAATTGAAATCAGTATTTTTTAATTTCTCGATATCGTGTGGGTCGAAAACCTTATACATATATTTATATATATAAATCTTCAGCTAAGCCCCCTCAGGGGGACACCACTAATGTGTCTATTGGAATTAGTGCTTTCAGGGGAATATGTTAGGTCTTGACTAAAAGTTAGGTAGGCTTATCTTTTGTTGAAATAGAATAGGTTTTTTAATTGTTACGCACCATTTTTTTCTGTTTTCTGCACCTACTACTTTCTTTATAAATTTTGTATCTTGTTTCGTAAAGTTCTTTCTTTACTTGCTGTTTGTATGCACCCTGTGCATAGATTCCGCGTACCCCGAACTCCATACTGAATGGTGCTTTCCTCCTTCCTCTCTTTAGAACTCCTTTGTGGTTGTTAGGGAGGCTTAAACGAACTTCTAATCTATTCTCCAGCTAAACCTGTCACAAAATGAATGCTCACCTCGTGGGAACAGCAATATAAGTATGGGAAATAGCTGAAGAATGAAATAGAAAACAAACCCGTTTTACGGTTTAACATCAATTATGTTTTTGTCTACTAAGTGTATGGACATTTTTCCGTTTCCTGCTAACGTACTGAAGGTTTTAGAAAAAATGAAGAATAAATATACAAATGTGAACAACGTTGAACATACTTGGTTTCCCTAACTGTTTTTTGTTTTCATTGAATTTCACGAAAATTCAATCGCTCCTTCCTGTTTAAATACTTTGCTTACTGTTATTTACGCTAGTTTTTCGTTTGAAAAATTGCTTCTGTTCACGCTGATTACATTAATACCTGCATTTCTGAAATGCTGTGTTCATGGAAATAGTTCAAGAGCTAAAGTAAAGTAAAGCTAAAAAATAATTTCAATGCTAACATCTGCATTTCGCTGTTCGTCCAGTCTTTTCTAATGAATTTTAAAGCCAAAGCAACGTAAGGGAGAATATGTGAGGTCCATCTCAATGGGCTTTCTTAAAATTTGCCTGAAACCTGAACTACTATTATTGATATACCTGCACACACAGGCAATTCATATTTACTAAATGCATGATTTGGATTTTTAAAAGGTGCAAGACCGACATATACACTACAGCGCGAAAACTCCAATTACAGCTTTTCTTATAAGTGCGAAGTGTGGAGCTATAGGGTTGAAGCACGTAAATTTCGCAGAGCTGCATCTATCACCGCATTACAAGATATGCACGAAGTCATGTTTAAAATGTTACATGTTAATTTCCTAAACCAGTTATATGTTACACGCTTTGAATTTCGAAAATGGGAATTTTTATATGAATCTTATGAATCCCAACATGAGAGCGAGTCTTACATGTAGCGATATTGAGGATATCGTTCGCGTTTTTTCTGCCACTTGCAATTTTTACCGTTTCTCTGCTCCTGATTCTAAATATATTATTTTCGCCACGTGTATTCATTCATACACAGTGGCGCAAATACCTGATCGTCCAGTGCTTTATGGTCATCTTAAAATAGTATTTTTCATCCCTCGTTTGTGTGTGCGTTTCAATTTTTATAAACCGACCATTGAATTTTTACGCCAATTGAGCTTCAGGTCTTTTAGTTCGAACTCGTTTTTTCCAAGTTCAACTGTTTCAGAATAACTCAGTTTATTGCTTGAAACTCAAAGTTGCCGAAAAAGAGTGACTGACACGTGTCTCTGTGTTGAGAAAAAATCATTACAAATGCACTCCCTGGGAACATTAGCACAAATTGATGATCTTGCCTAATTCAATGCTTTCCACATCGGTGCTCGGATCTCTTAGAGTACTGCGAAACGGATGTCAATATCCCTCCATCTTCTCTGTAGCACAGTCTCATCAACGGTTGATATGGCGTCATGCGACTCATTGCTGCAGGTCGTTAATATTATGTATCTTTGTTCGATGCAATGCAGAGCATTGAACAAAGACACCTGTATCGCGCAACTGCAAATGCTGTCGTGCACAATATTCATATTATCGACTCCCTGCTGTTAAGGAGGCCACGCTAGCCGTCGTTATTCGCATGCAAGCGTGAATGATAATTCGGTATCCGACGGCTGCTGCTGTATGTTAGATTTACTTATGGCTTGTTTTGTAGCTGAATATGAGGTCATGCCACGTGTGCACACTCTTGTGTATCTCAATTAAGAAGGCTCTCCACAATGTAATTTTTCAAGTAGAAACGTTTTCATTATTCGAACGAGTATTAACTGCTGTGAAATGAAGTGGATGCTGTAAAATGGTATATATTATTGCTTATCTGCGGTTAAAAACACATTAATGCTATTTCTAGTTAAAGAAATAATTAATATTAGCTCCGGTTAAAGACAACACTAATGTTTATCTTCGGTTTCAGGCCGGAAAATCTTACGACTGGGTCTGGTTAGTGGCAGAAGCTCTCTTGTCTCTGGGCCTGAACACGTCCGGGGTCTACACCAAGTACCTCAGCGACAGAAGTCAGAGGAAGGCATTCTTGGAAACGAAGCGGGCCATGGAGATGAGGTGTCGGACGCGACAGGAGAACCTCCGGCAAGAAAAGCTTTTGTTGTCAGGTGAGTGTGTGGTTATGAGCTACCTGTGCTGTGTTAGTGCTCACTGCATTTGGAGTTATGTTATTATATTTATAACATTTATTGAAGTTCAATTTGTTCCGATGTATGACTTGTGTGCCGCTGTATTTTTTTTTAAATTGAACTTCTTCAATCCTGTATGGACTGCATTATTTGGTTTCGTTCACGTAATTGCCAGCTCGGCTTGTACTATCAAATTCTAGTACAGACGCATTACTTATTCAATTCCTATGCCTAGATATTCTGGTATAAACGGTTTATTGCTGAATTCGTATGGCGTGATGCCAGAAAATGATTTTCTGCCCCAAGAAATACGAACATTCATAGGCGTTTTGATTCTGTGCTCAAAATTTTTAGAGATTAGTTTTCGCGAAAGTAAAAACTGCCTAGTGTTAAGTGTTTGCTAATTTTAGTTGTTGTTGCAAGGGCAAAGCTATTTATGATATGACAATAACGTTTGTCCATGCTCAATATAAAGTGTGAAATTCTCCCGACGTGAGATAAAAATACACTTGCGCGTTGAAATTGCAAGTGGTTTGAGTTATTTTAACTCCATCACAGACAACACCTTCAACGGCTTTAGTATTTCCTTCCTGACAGATCAAGGGACGAGAATTCTTTGTTTGCTTTTTGTTTGCTGCGATATCGGAGAACACACGTATGTACCAACTTGAGGATTTTCACCGTTGCAGCTCTCAATTACGGACTCCAAAATCGAAATTGCAACCGCAAGTATTCAGGATACCTTGCGCGCATCACTCCTATAAAGGTTAAAGATAATGTTCACGGTGAGTGGCATCAAATGCTTGATGCTTGCTGAAGAAGGAGGAAAGGGGCATGGATGGGAATATTTTTCGTGCAGACGAACCTTTTTTCGAGCCGGGAAACTATGTGAATGAGCTTGATCACGGTAGAAAAGTTAGCAGGATATTTTATAGTTTTCATGGATCCAAAAACCGAGTGCAAGTGTTAGGAAGAGGGCAATAAAAAGAATATGAGTTTATACCTAACTTTTTTACCTGAGTAGGTGAAACGATAGGCTGTTCGAGCAAGTGTTACGGAGCAGACATACATTATCGGGGCAACTAAAATTGTACTAGTGTCATACTTCTGTTCGTTACAACTGGCTCACCTACAGACGGATCTACTTCAACAGTCGTATATGATATGCAACTTTATTCACGAGTGTTTCCCACTGAGAGTACATCACGGCTATTGTCATACTCAACCGTCGTACTTAAAGATTCTCTAGTAGAGTTTATCATGAAATTTAACATTTATAAGAAATCAAACACTTGCAGAAACATTAACTGATCAAGCACTTTAGAGACTGTTTGAACGAAATGCATCAGTTTTAGACGAGCCAATGGTTTCTGATTATTCAAATCCAGTTTCATGTGAAGCCAATTCCTTTCTTGCAGAAGTTTCTTCGCTCTCAACATCGTTTATAATCTGAATACAATCAAAAGTTTATTTCCTGTTAAGATGCTATGATGACAACATTATTAACTGTTGAACTTATATCTTTCATTTCTTTTCTTTCAGGAAAAGTACGAAGTAAATTTGATAAGCTCATTTTTTCCCCCGTTTCATACGGGGAATAACTGCATGCAAGTTGAGATAGCTTGGATGAAATTGATTTCTTGATTTATTTTAAATTACAGTATTGCCTCGGTTCGTCGCTCTTGAGATGATTCGCGATATCGCTCGTGAAGAAGAGAGAGGGGAGTTTCAGCCGGCGCAGTTCCACAAGATTTACATCCACCGCTACGAGAATGTGTCCATATTGTTCGCAGACATCAAAGGCTTCACTGGTGAGTTGCGGGCTCGTAAATTACTTCGGAAGTTTTTCATCGGTCAGTTCCCTCCGCAAAAAGACACTCTGCACGCGTGAGTGACAGCTAAGCATCAACTGTTTCTTTTGATCACCCTTAGTCGTATAATGCTGGTAAAGGGTTTTTGATGAGTGACCTTACTAATTTGGCCGACATGTTTTGAACTAGGGATCACTGTTCTGAAGGAAATAAAAGTGCTCGCAAGTTATCAAATGTTACCAGGTTTCGAGTAGACTCGAGGATTTTTTCTCACCTTGAGGGAAATTTGGCTTTTGATACTTTAGGCCGTGGACGTCTGTTTCTGATATGCGGATTATGATTAATTAACTTATAGTCTCTGAGGAGAAATATCTTTCAGGAGTCAGTTCTCAAGTCGCTGCCACAAAACCGGTGTAAAAAGTAGTTTGCTTTGCACGCTTTTTGAAGGATTCGTATTCTGAATTTATTTTCAAAATTAGGCATAATTGTAGCCTTTTTGTCTCACTTTAAAATTGAGAACGATATTTATCATTATTTTGGGTATTAGTATTTGACAGATCACTCATGAATGTCAATGGACTGAAAATAATTCATCACTGCCGTAGGCGTTCGATAGGACCATCTTTACTCCTAAAAGGTTACGACTACTGTTTTTCAAGGAATTAGCGCTCTTATAGATTCGGGTTTTCGGGGTGAGTCAGTTTACTCACTGTGGTAACGCAGATTTGCTATGTATTGACGATAGTAATAAAGTAGCATTGCCAGTAGTATTGAATATATAGTAATACCATTGAATATCGTGTCAGTAGTATTGAATATTATTTCTATGTATTGCATTCTATTGTATCGAAGAAGTGCACTGATGATGCTAAATATCACGAAAAATAGGAATTTCATTCTCATATTGCTTTATTTATTCAAGTTCTTTCCTACAAATATTACTTGATTCTAGAATACTGACATAATTCCAAGCACTACAGGAACCGAACTTAGACTTTTACGTTTTTTTTTCGTTGGAAGAAAAATATCATGTTCTCCTGCGCGAGAACCAGTAAAATGGCAAATGGATCAAGAATAATGTTGCCTGCGCCATTACTGCTTCTCGCTTCACGAATACGTAGCTGTAATCGTAGGCTATGATTTCGTGTGTAGCAAAACTCGTGTTCACTTGAGATCATCGCACAACAATATGAACTTGTCTTACACGGGAGAATATATGCAAATGATGCGTTAATTGAAATAGAATATTGCTTGAAGCGCTAATCAGGCTTTCCTTTCGGTTGTTGTTTCATTTCTGTTGTTCTTTAATCCCATGAGCTGATTTTTCTTCGATACTGAGTTGCAATAAGACTATGTGAAGGGAAAATGTGCGTCATGGAATTCATTGAAGGCTGTCAACTGCAATGCACTTCGTATTTTCATCGTAGTTAATTGCAAAGGCTTCTGCACTTGTTGTTCTTGGCAAGTATTTCGCTCGTTAATTAACCATTAAAACAGCAACTTGTGAGACTCTTGAACGCCTCTAAATTTTGTTGCACTTTGTTCTTGGCTTGAAGCTGCGCAGGTCCCCCAGTTTGATATACGAGATGAGTCCAAGCAGCCTTCTTGCAGCACTGAATCACGTCGGGTCTCGTGTCGGTGACGTTGCGAGGGACTTGCTTTTCCATGTTTAAACGCCTATACTAAATCGAGCCGCACGTACAAGAAAATTTTTTTATAAAAGATGATAACGCAAGATGGTAGCCTAAATGACTCGCATCGTGATTGAATTGATCAGTAAAATACCAGGGCGGGGGAAATAGAAAACATATGACGAGAAGAGCGAAAAAGTAGAAGTATAAGGAGGTACAAAAAGCTACTTTCCAGTGGTTTGTGGTATTCGGGAACATGTTTTCATTGCTTTATCTCCATCAGATTAATGTTTTCTACCCAGATGTGATGTTGGTTATCTCACCATTGTTTTAGTGACTAACAGTAGTAAATATTTCTGTTGAATTCTTCTATCACAGCACCTGCACATCCTCCTCCTTACAGATGCAAGGAGAGTCAGGTGTCGATGGGCGGATTTATACCCTCGATAGAGAAAGAGAAAGAAGTAGAAAAATTAAAGAGCAAAAATACACTGGAAGAGAGAAATCAGAGATCGAGCTAGCTTCCTATACTACATTTGCTTCATCAACATGGGGGTAATGACTAAATGAAAGATTCAATTACTTTAAATAAAGTAAACACGCGAGTTAAATACATGGTCATGCTTATTGGTGCGAATGAGCAGGCGAAACAGAACAATCAAATAATTAATACAAGACTCCAGAAACCACCTATCGACACAAGCATGAACACAGCCTAATTCGTAAATTAGAACTGTAACCTTTAGAACGCCCCATTAATATCTAAACACCACCTACACTTTATAAGGGAATAATTGCCACCCCCCAATATGCATGATGCATATTACCGAATACAATATTCGAGCAATTAACAGCCTCAGTTTTCTAGCGTCATCTCTAGAACGGCGCCCCTTTCTTGCATTTAGTAACTAGATCATGATTTATGATTACGCTCGAGATATCACGTTTACTCATTTCGAAAATAAGAACCTAAATTTGACTCTTCATATCAACCCTTCAACGCATTTCTACGTTCGCATCTAGCTCCGCTTGTCAACTCGGACGGACTATTCACAAAGTAAAAAATTATGCATTTCGAACTGTAGCGTAGTGTTTACCGGCGTCATCGACCACACAGGAAAAAGGGAATGCCGAGATGTATTGCCCTACCCTGAAATTTCATCGAATGCCGACGTTAGTCAGTTCATACGCCCGAGGTTTTTTCGCAGGGTTTTCTGGCAGCCTTCCCACATGGGGAAAAAATTTTATTGTTTGTGTCGATATTTTTTTAATTTATCCCTCTGCAAATCAATAAATCGATAATAGTTTAGCTGCTTTGACATTGCACGGAATGTTATATTTTTACTCGTGTATCAATTAAATTTTAAATTGAAATTCTATTTTCATTTATCATTGCATTCAATCTTAAATTTCTTTTTAGTCCGATCGCCTCTCAGAAAATGAAATAATTTGCAACTGGAAATGAAAAACTCAATTCCTGCTTTAATGCAAATCGAATAAGAAATAAAAACTGAACTGAAAGCTTGAACTAGGTTCCTAACGTTTCGAATGACTTTAAAATTTTGTCACCACCTTCACCGGTTGGCTGCTATGTAAATTTTAACATCTACCTAATAATGCACATAATATCCTTTCGTTCTATGCACTCGATAAACGAAAACGCTTGAATGTATTTTACACTAATTACGTATTATACATCCCAGTTAGCCAAGTTTTGATTCTGCATTCAGACGATTAGTATAAGCTAGTGGGGCACGGCTCTTTCAGACTTCACTAACAAAAGATTACCTCAGTTGCTAAGTTCAACTTTATATATTAAATAAGCTCCTTGTTCGTTCTAGATCCTTCTAGAACAGTAGTTCTTAACATTGTTGGAGGTACTGAACTCCACGAGTTCCATGCATGCATTCATCGAACCATTTGTAATCGGAAATATAAAATGTGCTTTTTTTCTTCAAATTCAAAGCATATGTTTGTATTATACACTGTATTAGTACACAAACTGTACAATGAGGACTACAATGAAACTGACACACCGATCCCCTTAGGTTCGATTGAACCCAGGTTAAGAACCACTATTCTAGAAAGACCGCCGCCCATTTCACGCTTTTGACTAACCCTCGAGCATCCCTGAACATTCCATCGCGTGAACATGTAGATTTTATCGGCATATCTACTAATCATATCCCTTATTGTTGTATACCCCTTGAATTAGAATTGAATTTATATCAATCATATATCAAAGTCCAATTATGCCTACGATATCTGTTTAATGAAGCTTCCCCATGCTTCCCCCTTCAACTACCCCAACATACGCTTCCCGACGCCACGATACAACTTACATCCTTTTCTAGTGTACAGCAAATTCCTGGTGTGGCGGAAGAATACCCTGATTCTTCATAAGTAACACGTTCTTCCTAAGTAACACCGTCATCTTCACAGTACATCCTTTTGCAGCGGTATGTTACTCATACATTCCCACAATGTAGCAAATTTTCACCGCTGCTAAAATGAAGATCTCTCTTCAACGCTTGCGTCACCAGCTCAGCCATGACGAAACTCCGCAGCATCGACACGATCCAAATAGAATTTACGAGCATTCTCCGATTGACCATTCCAATTACGCTACGGAACTATTCAATTACTTCATAAGTTTTACTGTCTAACTTTTGGCTACTATGAATTTATAATACTCAATAAAACTCGTGTTATGACATATTATTAATGTCCTGCCATGAATGCAGTTTCAATAGCGACTGCGAGCTTTTGATTTACCAAGCAGTGTTGATATGCCTGTTAGTGTATCCTGATATACCTGATGGTATTCATGCCTCTGATAATCAGAAGTACCACAAATGTGGAAAAGCGGAAAGTATCTTGAATAGTTAACAGGGAAGGGATCAACTGCAGAGCTGTAATTCGTTCGTGTAATGATGGAAATTACACGTGGGAGTGTGTCCTCACAATCGGCTATTTATAACGTCATTCTTAGCTCTAGATCAATTTTCAGCTGACACGATTATGTTTTATATAGAGAATTTATAATAGTAACCTAGATGAGATGATACGGACATTTAGTGGAACAATTTAAATTTAATATAAATTCTGGTTTTAGTCGCACTCTTTAATTATTGTTCACTTTTTGACAAGCGGCATTTGAAAATTTGCTCGGATGCGTTTGGGTTTTATACCACTAGATGCAGTTAACTGATGCCGAAACGTTGCTTGCAAAACTGCCTGCGTTCTTTGCAGCTTGTGTGTTTTTACTCAGATTATTGAAAAAAGAGCGAGTCCTGTTTAAAAATACTCCGATTACCGCCTCACTTAAAAACAAATATTTCATATTGGAGATGGTATCTAATTAGTCATTCACGATGCTAGCAAGAACGACTGCCTGAAATTTGATTCCCGCGGTCGGGATTTTAGTTGTTATGTTTCAGCTGGGAGCACTTCTCACTCTCGTTTTCTACTGTCTCGTTTTACTGTTTTCACTCGATTATTTCTTGCACTAAATCTACTATTCATTGAGTCCAATCGATCATTTCATCAGCTTTATGTCTGTTCTTCACAGCATTTTTTATCACATCGAAGTGCATGAATCACTTTCACAGTCCGCATCTCTTCCCACCTACATATTACATTATACCATTTCATAAAGTGTCACGTGCGTTCCCATCGTCTCGTGTCTCCGGAACTCTCCAGCCTCGCAATTCTTTGAAGTTTGATTTACGAGATCCTCCAAACTGCTGCTCCTGGTGGTCGTGCTTCGTTGCTGTGCCGCGTTCATCGGGCTCTTTCTTCGGTTTCTGTTTCCAGTCTCGGTCACGGGTTTCCGGTTTCGGTCTCGGGTTTCCAGTCTTGGTCTCGGCCTCCAGTCTCGGCCTCCAGTCTCGGCCTCCAGTCTCGGGTCTCCAGTCTCAGGTCTCCAGTCTCAGGTCTCCAGTCTCATGTCTCCAGTCTCAGGTCTCCAGTCTCAGGTCTCCAGTCTCAGGTCTCCAGTCTCAGGTCTCCAGTCTCAAGTCTCCAGTCTCAAGTCTCCAGTCTCAAGTCTCCAGTCTCAAGTCTCCAGTCTCAGGTCTCCAGTCTCAGGTCTCCAGTCTCAGGTCTCCAGTCTCAGGTCTCCAGTCTCAGGTCTCCAGTCTCAGGTCTCCAGTCTCAGGTCTCCAGTCTCAGGTCTCCAGTCTCAGGTCTCCAGTCTCAGGTCTCCAGTCTCAGGTCTCCAGTCTCAGGTCTCTAGTCTCAGGTCTCCAGTCTCAGGTCTCCAGTCTCAGGTCTCCAGTCTCAGGTCTCCAGTCTCAGGTCTCCAGTCTCAGGTCTCCAGTCTCAGGTCTCCAGTTTCAGGTCTTCAGTCTCAGGTCTCCAGTCTCAGGTCTCCAGTCTCAGGTCTCCAGTCTCAGGTCTCCAGTCTCAGGTCTCCAGTCTCAGGTCTCCAGTCTCAGGTCTCCAGTCTCAGGTCTCCAGTCTCAGGTCTCCAGTCTCAGGTCTCCAGTCTCCAGTCTCAGGTCTCCAGTCTCAGGTCTCCAGTCTCCAGTCTCAGGTCTCCAGTCTCAGGTCTCCAGTCTCAGGTCTCCAGTCTCAGGTCTCCAGTCTCAGGTCTCCAGTCTCAGGTCTCCAGTCCCAGGTCTCCAATCTCAGGTCTCCAGTCTCAGGTCTCCAGTCTCAGGTCTCCAGTCTCAGGTCTCCAGTCTCAGGTCTCCAGTCTCAGGTCTCCAGTCTCAGGTCTCCAGTCTCAGGTCTCCAGTCTCAGGTCTCCAGTCTCAGGTCTCCAGTCTCAGGTCTCCAGTCTCAGGTCTCCAGTCTCAGGTCTCCAGTCTCAGGTCTCCAGTCTCAGGTCTCCAGTCTCAGGTCTCCAGTCTCAGGTCTCCAGTCTCAGGTCTCCAGTCTCAGGTCTCCAGTCTCAGGTCTCCAGTCTCAGGTCTCCAGTCTCAGGTCTCCAGTCTCAGGTCTCCAGTCTCAGGTCTCCAGTCTCAGGTCTCCAGTCTCAGGTCTCCAGTCTCAGGTCTCCAGTCTCAGGTCTCCAGTCTCAGGTCTCCAGTCTCAGGTCTCCAGTCTCAGGTCTCCAGTCTCAGGTCTCCAGTCTCAGGTCTCCAGTCTCAGGTCTCCAGTCTCAGGTCTCCAGTCTCAGGTCTCCAGTCTCAGGTCTCCAGTCTCAGGTCTCCAGTCTCAGGTCTCCAGTCTCAGGTCTCCAGTCTCAGGTCTCCAGTCTCAGGTCTCCAGTCTCAGGTCTCCAGTCTCAGGTCTCCAGTCTCAGGTCTCCAGTCTCAGGTCTCCGGCTCACGTTGTCCAGCTCTCGTTGTCCAGCTCTCGTTGTCCAGCTCTCGTTGTCCAGCTCTCGTTGTCCAGCTCTGGTTGTCCAGCTCTTGTTGTCCAGCTCTTGTTGTCCAGCTCTCGTTGTCCAGCTCTCGTTGTCCAGCTCTCGTTGTCCAGCTCTCGTTGTCCAGCTCTCGTTGTCCAGCTCTCGTTGTCCAGCTCTCGTTGTCCAGCTCTCGTTGTCCAGCTCTCGTTGTCCAGCTCTCGATATCCATCTCTCGATATCCATCTCTCGATATCCATCTCTCGATATCCATCTCTCGATATCCATCTCTCGATATCCATCTCTCGATATCCATCTCTCGATATCCATCTCTCATTCACCAGATCTCATTCACCAGCTCTTATTCACCAGCTCTCCCTCTGCATTCTCATTCTCCGGTTCATTCTCCAAAGTCACTTTTGTCGCTGCAGGCAATGCCGGCCCTCCATAACGCTCGAAAAAATTTCTAGAACTGAAAGAACGTCGCCGTGTTTTTGTCAATTTCAGTGTCGTCTACTGTGAAAAATCATAGAATTTCGGAAAACTTTGGGTCATTTACCGTAAATGTTTGATGTTGGACGAAGGTGTCTTTGTGTCGCGTGCGTCGTGCTGAAGCGATGTATCAAAAATCCAGCGCTGTTTGTCGTTTTCCTCATTGACTGAAAGCAAATTCTGACAAAGCGTTCCTATTTGCTGGATGCAGTCGGCGATTGAGACCCACCATTCGTGTAGATTTGAGTTGTTTCTGTTTTTTTTTTAATGAAAGCGTAGTTGGTGATTTAATACTTGTTGCTGATAGTTTTAGTTATTTTTGTGCCCGATCAAAGGCAGAAAAAGATGCCTTGTTTATAAAATGAGTTACTTTATGATAAAAAGACGATAATAATTACGAACGAAAATAGTTTCGATCGACAGTTCACTGAATATAAACGTCTCCGTCATCTATAAGAACGACAATGGGCCAAGTAAATGATTAGCAATTGCGAAACTTCGTCACGTGCCAACACTAATGGGCGGGCCTACTAGCTATAAAATCCTCTTGCAAGTAAGGGTGTTCTGTCTTGCTTGTCCGTTACGACACTTCTGAACGTCAGCGTCATCAGGTTATTGGCTGTTCCTTTGTTTGAGAACAGAAAGATGGGTAAAGAAAGTAATGGAGGTTGTTTTCTCCTCGCTGAGCTTGTATTTCCTTCCCTCGCTCCCTTCACTTCGGTTAAGACACGAGAAATCATTAATACAACACGATAGTACTATTAGAGCGATAAATGAAGAAAAATAAAGTCTGGTGATGAGCGACTGTTGTACGCACCATGTTGCGTCCACCAGTGAACCGTCTCAATTAGATATTAATTTTATTTATGTTAATAATTGAGGTTTAACTAGCACTATAGCCAGCATAGGGGTTTCAGTTTGCAAACTACACTATTGACGCATGCAGTCACCTAGGATGTCAACTTGGCAAGAGAAAAATTTAGTATTTTTGTTGGAATAAGGCGGAGGTAGCGGAGTATAAGTATAGCGGAGGTAGTCGCAAAATTCAAATCGGACATTCAATTTAATTTAATGACGTCTTTCGACAGGAACGTTTTCAAAGAGAGGAGCGCATATTGTCTATTCTTGTCATTTGATCTTGGAAAATCATCCCCCGTTGTTGTCTACGAAGCAACACACTCATGAGAAAAATCTGTGGAGTTGATTTTTTTGAGCGTATTAACCTTATTTACTGTTTTGTGACAACCTGCGTTAGACTTCTTATTGTACCCGAAGGTTTTCCCGTTTGAATATTCCACGTAGAAAAATTACTTTTCAGTTTTTTTCATTGCATTTTGGGCTTGTCGAAACGCTAAGAGCATCAACGGGGAGTTTAGTTTGTCTCAGCAATTCTAACAGAATTTGTGCAATTCTGGCTATCTATTTTGTTAGATTCGGTAATTTTCTCTCCTGCCAAATGTTCCCAAGTTATATTTTTATGTAAGAGAACACCACACCGAGTTATTTTAAGGTGGTTTACTTTTTATCAGGTGGTCAAAATCTTGTACCCATTCATATGCCAGAAACTGGACTACCAGCAAAAATTGTCCGGCCAGACGACCGTTACTCCGTGATACGCTCGCATGCGTCCAGGCGGAAGAGAAAAACCAAAGTTCCGGAGAAGTGAAACAGCATCGTAAGGAAGCTGTACAGAACATACCAGATGGTCTGCGTGAGAGAATCGCTTGCCAGAAGATTTCTTTGATCCTCACTTGAGGCCCACATCTGGAAAAACAAAGGATGCATGCTGTGTACACCCGCCCCTCAATAACGGCTTCAATTTTCTCTTTTCTCTCTTTCGCAGCCCTCGCTTCCCACTGCAGCGCAGAGGAGTTGGTCCGTGTACTCAACGATCTCTTCGGACGCTTTGACCGGCTCGCCACGGTTAGTGCCACACTTAGCCTTGCGTTATGTTCAATTTTTCAGCATTTTCTACAATTGTTAATTTCTTTTGTTCCTTTATTAATGTCTCTTGGTTAATCTTAGCTGCGTGGTGTCTAATCCGGAATGTTTTCAACCGGCTTATTTATGTCTTCCTTCATTTCTTGGCTATAATTTGCTATCTTTGCTGCATTATCTCTTAGCACCTCGCTGTAAAAATAGCATTTTTATTTTTTTTATGGTAGTGCAATTTAGCATTTGATGCTTACTGATTTGATGCACCACTTCGCTGAAAATTATTGCTTCACCCCTTCTGATGAATAATCCTTTAATCTTCGAGATGGCCATTACAATGCACAACGCCTATGATCATTATTATGGTCCCTCTACAAAATCATTTCATTCATGGGTTACGTAAGGCTGGAAATACTACACAGTTTCACGAAGCTGAAACTTATGGAGCTAGTAAGGGATAAATAATATTTTTATTGAAGTGTTCCATGGCTCGTATCGTGAGGAGATCAATAAATTATTCTTGCAATGCCAGAAGTATGAATAAGTTTGGTGTTTCACTGACATCAAAATTGGCAAGTAAAAAATCGGGGCTGCGGCCATCGGAGGTCCTGGCATTTTAGGAGGAATTGTTCCACGCTTCATAAAATTTTTCTATAAAAACGCAAGTTTGCATTCGCGCAAATTTCTCCTCGTCTCATGCCTTTATTCGATGACCGACCTACTTCACCCGCGTAAACAAGCTTCACATTCTGCGTTTTTCGGTGGATCTTAGATTGAAGTGAGGGGCGGATTTGCTGATGGTCGCCAAAATTTTTTAACTTTTGGAGAACGCGACAAGTTTGAGGTGCCTGCCCATGTGCTCCAGCGAGGCGCGACGCCGACCTAATAGAATGAGGAACGACTCTGTCGGAGGGAACCACATTGGAGCCTAAACTTTTGCACCTTAGCTAAGCTTCGGTTTTTCTAGTTGGTTTTTTTTTCTGCCTCAGACCAGGAAAGTGTTTGAAAAAAATCAGTTCTTCATTTTATCATATTGATATTTTTCATAGCTTTTTCGATTGCAGTCTTTCTAATTATGAAATGTGTAACTAAGTTACAGATTTTTTATTTTACGTCAAATTTAATTTAGGGATGCACAATGTTTTTGATATTAATATTATAAGGGTACCTTATAGTTTTGATTCTTAATAGAATTAGAAATGTATGTAAATAGATTACATATTTCTTTCAATCAAGCCAATCAACTCGAAACTCTGTGGGATGGTTTACCCTAAAATTTTCCTGTAAGTTAGGATGGCATCCGTTTCATGAATTAATCAGTAAGTTCTTGCAGGAATTCGAGCTTTCGTGCTCCGTCGTCGCCATTGTGTTTAATCATTGCTAATTTAAGCTCCAGCAATCATTGGTACTTTTACGATATTAATTTAGAATAAGGTGCCAGCCAAGTAGCTCATTTTTTGGCTTCTACCCAAGTCCCATACTGTCGACACTAATCTCGTCCATGCACGAAAATCAGTCTAACTACTTTGCCAGAACATTTGTAATTTCACCAGCTTAGTGCACACAAGCTATGGTTGGGTGGCTTAAATCATGTTGACAAAATATTTGGTCGTAGAAGTAGTGGAGAAATACGTGTGTCACAATTAGTGCCACCAATATTCACGCACAAAGACCAGTGTCGTCGTTTCACTGCAAGAAAGTGGCTGTTTCACTGATGCGTTTCAAATGACAGATTTTTTAAACATTACCAGAAATATTTAAACCTAGTTCTAGAATTGAAGAATTTTAGCTGGAAAGATCTCCAGGGCTCGAGCCTTCATAAAGACTTCCTTTTTTATTCCAGCAGTTGCTTCTTGAGTGAAGGCAATTATTAGTGTCGAGAAGTTCTATTGGACTCGCACCGTTTGAACCATTAAGATATTTTTAGGTCCCAACCCGAACCAGAACTATGTAGACTCGACTCCACTGGCTGGAACGCAGTTTCAAAATATTAATTTCGTAGTAATGGAATAGAGTTATCGTGAAGGCGTAAAATAGGGGTACCTGCAATAGCTTATTAACTTTGTTTCTATCCATGAAACACAAATATTCATAATTAATGTTTTTTACTTATGTCCTCTAATGTTGAGGCTAGAACCCAGCAATTCTTGTCCGTGAGAACAAGGCTGCATCTTCTGTTCCCGAAATTCCAAGTACACCTTTGCTAGATCGAAGTGAGGAGATTTTATTGTAATTCTAATTTAATTTCATTGAAGCCACCGACTGCTAACGGCGCTGATATATTTTCCAGGATATTCAAGCTTGTTATTATTTTCTGGAAATAGGCAACATCATTTTCAAATTTTTCATTACGTTCAAATTCAGTTCTAAATTTTATTCTTTATGAAATGCATTAAAATTCTGGCGGGAAAGTTTTCACATTTGTTATAAGATAGATTGTATTAAACCCAGTTTAATAGAGGCTGAATGATCAAGTTTCCACAATGTTGCTCGGTTTGCGTTCATTGCGCAACGAAAATTATTTTAAAATTCTCCAGCTAATTGGATGCGCTTGAGCGTATAGAGTTGCTGTTGCGGTGTTTTTCGTTTTTGCGGATGCAGCCGTAATTGCTCCTCCGTGTATAATGTTTCAGAGCGCTACCTATACCGAGATATTTGTGCATCCTATCAGGGATGTTACAGATATACCTGAAGCTAGTATTTTTACTTGAAAAATTGAATATTTTTCAATTTAAGATAAGTCTCTTTCTCGTTCATTTGAAACAGTAAAACACAAGAGTTTTGTTTCAGGTTCAGAACGTGGAGAGTTGGTTTTCCGGCTAAGATTGTGAATAATTAAAAATTCTATGCTTGTAATCCTTCCTCCTTTGATTGGCTGTTAAATAAACTATAAGTTACAAATACTTCATCATCAATTTAGTGGAGAAAAATTGTAACTATAAATGTTTGAAAAGAAGCAATATATTATATAGAAAATATAACAGTCAAATCTCAGGGTACGAAAACACTGCAGCTTGATTGCAAAATTTGAAAATTGTCATTCATCATCAGCAAATGCGAAATTCAAACAACGGCATTTCATGAGTTCAGCACAGCAATAATAAAATACCGACTACAAAAATTTGCTGCTAAATAAAGTTCCAAAAATATGCCCCTTAATTTTTTTTATACATTCACTTCCAAATTGGAATGCATTGAATCCGGTCTGAATTTTATAAAAAACTTCCTATTGAAATCATGGAAAAACTTCAATTGTAATTAAATAAAGATTAACCATCACTTAGTTGAATGAAAGTAACATCCTGAGCTGAAAGTTATTTAGGCTTTTTTCTTTTCTTGAGATAGTATAAGTCTTGTTGTTTGATAAAGCACCATCGTTTTTTGGTCCCCTCAGGGGGATACAACTATTGTATCTATGGGAATTAGCGCTCCCAGGGGAACCATGTGAGGGCCCGAGCTAAAGGTTAGGTAGGCTTCTTTTTTTGTTGTAATAAAATAGGGTTTTGTTTTGTTACGGACCATTTTTTTCGGTTCACTGCTGTCCTGTTTTTCAGCACCTACTACTTTCTTCTTCAACTTTTTTCTTGTTTCATGAACTTCTTTCCTCGCTTACTGTTTCTGTGCACCTTGTGCGTAGATTCCGCGTTCCCTCAACTCCATACTAAATGGTGCCTTCCTCTTTCCTCTCTTGGAACATCTTTGTCGTGGTTAAGGGGGGCTAAAACTTTCTTATATAATAATAATAATAATAATAATAATAATAATAATAATAATAATAACATCGTTTTTTGGTTTACTACTGTAAAACACATCCTGTACCTGGAACTTTGTTCTTTAACTTTTTTTATTTTTTGAACAACTTTCGTAACTTACTGTTTCTATGCGTAAAGAATCTTGTGTGGGTACACACCTCGTTCATAGATTCTGCGTTCCCTTAACTCAATACCATATGATGCCCTCATCCTTCCTCTCATTTGAACACCTGTGGTCTCGTTAGGGCCCTGTCAGACGAGCGGTTTTTGCCCGCTGGCGGTCAGGCCGCCTTTTCCATGCCACACGGGCGGGTCGGCAGCTATACTAAACCGTGCGGTTTACTAGCGGCCGACCCGCCCGTGTGACATGGTAAGTTAGTAATTGTTTAGGGGCCCTCGACGGGAAACACATTCGATTGAAGCAACCTAGTGACACGGGTAGTTTGTACTATAACTATAAGAAATTTTTTTCCATTATGTTGCTTGCCTCATGCGATGCTAATTATCGCTTTCCATTTGTAGATGTAGGTTCTTATGGAAAGTGCTCGGGTTCAAGTATTTTCAAAAATAGTGAGTTGTATAAAAGGTTTCAGAATAATACTTTAAACGTGCTAAATAGTAAGCCAATATGTGGCAATGATGAAGCTATGCCTTACGTCTTTGTGGGAGACGAAGCTTTCGGGATTTCTGATCATATTCAACGCCCTTATGGAGGAAATAACTCGAGTCACAAGAAAAAATTTCAATTACCGTCTCTCGCGCGCTCGACGCTATATAGAGTGTACATTCGGTATTCTCAGTAATAAATGGCGGATATTTCACAAGCCTATTGACGTGTGGTGCGATTTTGCAGAAATACTAGTCAAATCTTGTTGCGTTCTCCAAAATTTCGTCCATGTAAGGGACGGGCAGATTTTCGAGGAAACTTTGGGAATAGTGGGATTTGAAGATGCAAATGATGTAATCAATATTGGACCTGGTCGTGCCACAGTAGTTCGTGACAAATTCCTTTTCCGTAGCTTGGAATCCATCAATAAAAAGTTCATACAGTTCTTCCCAAGCTTTACTTTTTTTACATTTGTTTGAATAAGATTTCGAGCTCACATTCCAAATGGTAGGACCCAGCTCTATTTCGCACATAAACTTTTCAGTATCGAACAAAGTTGCTCACAACACAGCCACGCTTTCCCTCTTTTCGGGTTCAGCCAGCACTGGCGGCCGCGGCGGGTATACCTCTCGTCTGACATAGCCAGGCGGGCTGGCCGCGGCGGTTTCAACGTGGGGGATGCGTCTCACCCGCCGCGGTCAGGCGGATAGACCGCCCGTGTGACATCAGCCAGCGTTTTACATAGGAATCAATATAAACTCTTTCAAAAGCGGGAACCGGCGGCTGACCCGCTTTGCATCCGCGGCGGCCAACCCGCTCGTCTGACACGGCCCTTAAGGAAGTTTAAGCCAAATTATTTAGTTTACTTCAAATGAATTAAAAACGGCAGTGATATTTTCCTTATTGAATTATTCGAGACTTTTTGAGTTCGAAAATAGTACAATAAAATTTTTCGAAAGGAGACATACCTCAATAATTCTTTTTAATCCAGAAAATTTTTCCATTTTCAAGGTAATTTTCCCTAATCCATTTCAAACTGGCTTTAAAACTGTATTTTTGCGAATTTTTGTAACATGAAAGCGTTTCACTTTTTCTCAGCAGCATTTAAGGCTGAAATCGAAATCTAACTTATTAATAAGTGCATCACGATTCATCAGTGCATTTTATTCTGCTGAACTGATGTTTCGCTGGATTTTTAGCTTTCTTTCAATTTTTGGGCGGTCTGATAATTGTAACAAGTAGATAGGATTTTACAAAGAAACACCCTGATTTAGCGTGAAATTGGGGTTGACTCATTTTTTAATTTCCGAGATTAGCTCCATCGTCAAAAATGAGCGCTTTCGGATATTCGAAAAACTATTTTTGAACTAACAATTCAGGAGAGCACACTTTTTTCCATGCGATTCAATTATCTATATGACACGGAAATATATTTAAATCAATATAAATATACTGAATTTAAAAAAATTACTCTTCAGACATCTAGAGCTCAAGAATCCTGTATGCAGGGAGGTGAAAGGGGCACACTAAGCAATCAAATGACAATCTGTACTTATTAACCGGATAATTATTGATGGTAGTTTGTGTGCTACTTGACTAAAATTTGTGTACTACTTGACCAAAATTTGTGTACTACTTGACCAAAATTTGTGTGCTACTTGACCAAAATTTGTGTGCTACTTGACCAAAATTTGTGTGCTACTTGAGCGAAATTTTTCATAAAACAGCTAAAATCGATACATCAATAATCGAGTTGAACTGGAATCACGAAATAAAATAAAAAAGAACACCTTTGGAAGCCCTGTATCATTTTAAATCTACACCACTGTTCATAAATAACACTGGGGTAGCTAAGAAGAGGTATTAAATGTTAACATTTTATACTAAGCCAACTATTATCAGCTGAGGGATTTATTTGGGACAACCGTTTAATATTTATTCATTAATTTTTCATTGATCGCGTAAAATATTTCATAACGTATAGAATACCCCTCAAAGGAACACAAGTATTGTACTTATGAGAACTAAAGCTCTCAGGAAGAAAATGTTAGATCTCAACGTAAATGTTTGGCAAGCCTTGTCGTGTTCGAATAGAGTATATTTTTTTACTTTTTTACGCACCATTTTTTTATTTAATGCTGTTCTTTCGTTATACTTTTACTTTTTAAAGAAATCCTTTGCTTTGGTTAAGAAAGTTTAAACAAACTTACAGTCTAATCTGCATACAAAACAACATTACTTGAAGATAACCGGAATAACATGAAGAGTGTGATGAGCTTATTCATGACACGGGCTTCTCTACCTCTCGAATTTTTCTCACTTAATTCTTTTACATGTAGATGCAAGAAATACATTTATCTTAGCAATACCAGGGATTAAACTAGGTTAGATTAAAAATTAGTTTCAGCCTCTTTAACCACAACAAAGATGTTCAAAAAGAGGAAGGATGATAGCACCATTTATGGGGGAGTTAAGGGGCTTAGAACCTATACACAAGGCGTGTTCCCTCACAAGATCCCTGTACATTGAAACAGTAACCTGCGAAGAAAGGTTATGAAGCGAGATGAAAGTTTAAGAAAAAAGTCAGAAGCGCTGAAAAACGGGACAACAGTGAACCGAAAAAATATGGGTATTAACAAAGCAAAAATCAATTATGTTTCAACCAGAAAGGCCTTCCTAACTTCTAGCCTTCTAACTTCATTTTCTCTCCGTGAGTGTAATAACATTCGCGATTTGAATAGTATATTCAAACCAGTGAAGTAGTAAAAAACTTACGTAGCAGATACGCTCAAAAATATTTCTGCTTTAACCAGGCAATACATTCAAGGGTTTTAGGGAACAAAGCGCACATATTTATGTTTATAGAGATACACAAATATTGTCATTATGGGCAGATTTTCTGTGGAATAATGACAAAGTTGTGGAAATTCGGAGGCCAGAAGGATATTTTTTATCGACCCTTCCAATTTTTCAAAGGCAAAAAAAGGCGCCTCGCGCTGTTCAACGTTCCGTCACTCTAATGGCAGACGGGAGGGATACAGAGAAAAGATTCCCCCTTCCTCTAGGTCGTGCATTTCACGTTTTTGTCCTCAGAATAAAAGTACTGAAAAGTCGTGCGTCATTCAGGATTGAAAAAGAACGCAGTTTCGTTGGAGTGTGAGAAGACTGGCACTTCGTAAATCTAAAAGGCCTTTGTGGTTCGAAAGCACATTTTTAGAGCAGATGCAAAACTTTTAACATGTTGTACTAAAACCATACTAAACTCCCTTAGTACCAGTGAGACTTGGGTTTTAAATTTTTGATGCGTATAATTACAACGAAACACTTCAATCGAACATCTTATGTGTAGGGCGAATTGTGATTATTTTTTCGAATAAAGATACTACAAAAGTGCACAACTGTTCCAAACCGTAGAGCCTCTACCAGTTCATGTATCGGAATTTTGACGAAGGTAACTGTCGATAATATCACCATTAATGCAATGCGACATCAATGCAATGTTACAAGCCGTTGCTAATTCATGTATCGGAATTCCGACGACGGCAACTTTCGAAAATATCACCAGTAATACCCAGATCAACTCACAGACCACTAATAACGGTAACTCGCAATGATATTACCATTAATACCCAGATACAAAAATACGAATAATAACGGTAACTCCAATAATATCACCATCAACACCCAAATGAACACAAAGAGCAATAATGAATAACTGTACCAGGAGAACCACTGCCTGCGCATCAAGCTGCTGGGTGACTGCTACTACTGCGTCAGCGGCCTCCCACGCGCCCGGCCGGACCACGCGCTGTGCTGTGTCGAGATGGGCCTGCACATGATACGCGCCGTGCGGGCCGTGCGACGTAGTACGCAGGTGCGTCGTGTGTGCCTGGTGTGTCATGTTAGCCTGGTGTGTCATGTCAGCCTGGTGTGTCATCTCAGCCTGGTGTGTCATGTCATCCTGGTGTGTCATGTCAGCCTGGTGTGTCATGTCAGCCTGGTGTGTCATGTCAGCCTGGTGTGTCATGTCAGCCTGGTGTGTCATCTCAGCCTGGTGTGTCATCTCAGCCTGGTGTGTCATTTTAGCCTGGTGTGTCATGTCAGCCTGGTGTGTCATGTCAGCCTGGTGTGTCATGTCAGCCTGGTGTGTCATGTCAGCCTGGTGTGTCATGTCAGCCTGGTGTGTCATGTCAGCCTGGTGTGTCATGTCAGCCTGGTGTGTCATGTCAGCCTGGTGTGTCATCTCAGCCTGGTGTGTCATGTCAGCCTGGCGTGTCACGTCAGCCTGGTGTGTCACGTCAGCCTGGTGTGTCACGTCAGCCTGGTGTGTCACGTCAGCCTGGTGTGTCAGGCCAGCTTGGCGTGTCAGGCCAGCTTGGCGTGTCATCTCAGCCTGGTGTGTCATGTCAGCCTGGTGTGTCATTTCAGCCTGGTGTGTCATGTGACCCAGTAAGCAGGTTCGTCATGTGCGCTTGGTGTGTTCTGTCAACCTGGTGTCTCCTGTGCTCCAGGTGTGTCTTGTGACCCAGTACTCAGGTGCGTCGTGTGCGCCTGGTGTGTCATGTCAGCTTAGTGTGTCATGTCAGCCTGGTGTGTCATGTGATCCATTACGCGGGTGCGTCATGTGTGCCTGGTGTGTCATGTCAGCTTAGTGTGTCATGTCAGTCTGTCATGTCAGATTTGTGAACCAGTACGCAGGTGCGTCATGCTAGAATGTTGAATATCTGGCAAATTCATGCAATAATATAAATCTGAGATAAATCTAATCCAAAAATGCGTAGCTTTAAACAGTGTAATATCTCAGTAACATTTCGATCATGAATGCGAAATCTTAGATATGTTCACTCTCTTGAAATGAGCTCCTATTCGCCCTGAAGGTGGACCTGAACATGCGGATTGGGATCCACTCCGGGTCCGTGCTGTGCGGCGTGCTGGGGCTGAGGAAGTGGCAGTTCGACGTGTGGTCCTATGACGTCACCCTCGCCAACCACATGGAGGCCGGCGGCGTCCCTGGGTGCGTTGTCTTGCGTCTTTTGTGTTACGCTCGCTGGCGTCTGTCGTTTGCTCGTTCCGAGTTGCCGTGCTCGTTCCGAGTTGCGGCGCTCGTTTTGAGTTGCGGCGCTCGTTCCGAGTTGCCGCGCTCGTTTTGAGTTGCCGCGCTCGTTCCGAGTTGCGGCGCTCGTTTTGAGTTGCCGCGCTCGTTCCGAGTTGCGGCGCTCGTTTTGGGTTGCCGCGCTCGTTTTGAGTTGCCGCGCTCGTTCCGAGTTGCCGCGCTCGTTCCGAGTTGCGGCGCTCGTTCCGAGTTGCGGCGCTCGTTCCGAGTTGCGGCGCTCGTTTTGAGTTGCGGCGCTCGTTTTGAGTTGCGGCGCTCGTTTTGAGTTGCGGCGCTCGTTCCGAGTGGCGGCGCTCGTTTTGAGTTGCGGCGCTCGTTTTGGGTTGCCGCGCTCGTTCCGAGTGGCGGCGCTCGTTTTGAGTTGCGGCGCTCGTTTTGAGTTGCGGCGCTCGTTTTGAGTTGCGGCGCTCGTTTTGAGTTGCGGCGCTCGTTTTGAGTTGCGGCGCTCGTTTTGAGTTGCGGCGCTCGTTTTGAGTTGCGGCGCTCGTTTTGAGTTGCGGCGCTCGTTTTGAGTTGCGGCGCTCGTTTTGAGTTGCGGCGCTCGTTTTGAGTTGCGGCGCTCGTTTTGAGTTGCGGCGCTCGTTTTCAGTTGCGGCGCTCGTTTTGAGTTGCGGCGCTCGTTTTCAGTTGCGGCGCTCGTTTTGAGTTGCGGCGCTCGTTTTGAGTTGCGGCGCTCGTTTTGAGTTGCGGCGCTCGTTTTGAGTTGCGGCGCTCGTTTTGAGTTGCGGCGCTCGTTTTGAGTTGCGGCGCTCGTTTTGAGTTGCGGCGCTCGTTTTGAGTTGCGACGCTCGTTTTGAGTTGCGGCGCTCGTTTTGAGTTGCGGCGCTCGTTTTGAGTTGCGGCGCTCGTTTTGAGTTGCGGCGCTCGTTTTGAGTGGCGGCGCTCGTTTTGAGTTGCGGCGCTCGTTTTGAGTTGCGGCGCTCGTTTTGAGTTGCGGCGCTCGTTTTGAGTTGCGGTGCTCGTTTTGAGTTGCGGCGCTCGTTTTGAGTTGCGGTGTTCGTTTTGAGTTGCGGTGTTCGTTTTGAGTTGCGGCGCTCGTTTTCAGTTGCGGCGCTCGTTTTGAGTTGCGGCGCTCGTTTTGAGTTGCGGCGCTCGTTTTGAGTTGCGGCGCTCGTTTTGAGTTGCGGCGCTCGTTTTGAGTTGCGGCGCTCGTTTTGAGTTGCGGCGCTCGTTTTGAGTTGCGGCGCTCGTTTTGAGTTGCGGCGCTCGTTTTGAGTTGCCGCGCTCGTTTTGAGTTGCGGCGCTCGTTTTGAGTTGCGGCGCTCGTTTTGAGTTGCGGCGCTCGTTTTGAGTTGCGGCGCTCGTTTTGAGTTGCGGCGCTCGTTTTGAGTTGCGGCGCTCGTTTTGAGTTGCGGCGCTCGTTTTGAGTTGCGGCGCTCGTTTTGAGTTGCGGCGCTCGTTTTGAGTTGCGGCGCTCGTTTTGAGTTGCGGCGCTCGTTTTGAGTTGCGGCGCTCGTTTTGAGTTGCGGCGCTCGTTTTGAGTTGCGGCGCTCGTTTTGAGTTGCGGCGCTCGTTTTGAGTTGCGGCGCTCGTTTTGAGTTGCGGCGCTCGTTTTGAGTTGCGGCGCTCGTTTTGAGTTGCGGCGCTCGTTTTGAGTTGCGGCGCTCGTTTTGAGTTGCGGCGCTCGTTTTGAGTTGCGGCGCTCGTTTTGAGTTGCGGCGCTCGTTTTCAGTTACAAATTTTATTGGCGCCTTCATTGGTTTCCGAGGCGACTTGCTCTTGATGAGCATACAACTTTTACCTGATTATTATGAATGTTGAAGATCTAAAAGATTTTCCTCTCAGGGGGATACAACTATTGTATCTATGGGAATTGGTGCTCCCAGGGGAACTATGTGAGGGCCCGAGCTGAAGGTTAGGTAGGCTTTCTGTTTTGTTAAAAATAGAATAAGTTTTTGTTTTGTTACGGACCACCTTTTTTCGGTTCACTGCTGTCCTGTTTTTCAGCACCTACTAATTCCTTCTTCAACTTTGATCTTGTTTCATAATCTTCTTTCCCAACTTACTGTTTCTATGCCCTTTCTGCGTAGATTCCGCGTTTCCTTAACTCCAAACTAAATGGTGCCTTCTTCCTTCCTCTCTTTGGATCGCATTTGTTGCTGCAGGTAGTGAGGCTAAAACTAACGACTAATCGAATCTAATCTTTAAAAGATTTTTGCACCACAAGCATGTACAGCTTTACAAATGAAATGCAAGAATACATTAGATGTCGAGCAGTCGACAATGTTAGCATTCAGGGTTAAATGTTAGAGATTTCTACACCAAATTATCTGGAGATGAATGAATTCTGAAGTAACATGAATAAAACTTATTATATTAATTAGGGGTACCAGAAAGTTCTGTCCTCTTTTCTTTAACCAAACTTCAAAACATAAGAATAAGTCTAAACAGCTGTTCTGAAGGTCAGATCAAAATTAATGTCCAATATTGAGTTGAATTACATAATTTTTTGAATCTACTATATTTGATTTTTTAAACACATCTATAACTCATGGAAAGAAAAATTTCGAAGTGAATCATGCGTCATTGCATGTTGTATGAATTCCACAATGGTAGCAATCCAACAGCAGCAGTGAAGAACATAAACGCTGTCTATCCAGAACGTGTGAGTGTTAAAAACTGACGTAGATGGTTTTTTATATTTGTTGAAGGCAACTTCGATCTAACTAATGAGAATCGAGCGGGGAGATCTTGTCTTTTGAATGATAAACTTTTGAGAGCAGCAGCGGAAAAAGATCCTTGGCAAACAATCAGAACATTATCCCATAGACTTGATGCACGTTGGTCTGCTGTTCAGGAGCATCTGAAAAAGATTAGAAATGTGTGTGTATAGAGAAGGTGTCTGGGTTGTTCATGAACTCTCTCCAAACATCAAAACAATGCGGGCAACAATCGAAATTGCCTTCTTTAAATTTCAAAAACCATCTACGGCAGTTTCAAACACTTACACCTTCTAGATAGACAGCGCTTATGCTTTTCACTGCTGTTGTTGGATTGCTACTTTTGTGAATTCTTACAACATGCAACGACGCATATGATTCACTTTGAATCTTTTCTCTTCCATGGGATTTAAATATGCTTAAAATGTTAACTGGAATATATTCAGTTGAATGTGAAATTCATCTAAATATCTGGCATCTGACCTACCCTTGAAAACTGCTCTTTGGACTTATTCATATGTTTTAAAATTTGTTTAAAGGAAAGAGGACAGAACTTTCCGGTACCCCTATTACTTTATTTTTAACTTGGAATTAGTTCAGCATATTAGAGTGTGTCAATGAGAAGCTGAGAGAAAATACAGTTTGATGGCGAGTTTTTCATCAGAAGTATTCAATAGTATACGTACAAGTGAATGTACACCCATAAAGATGCTCACATACTTACATATACACATGAACTCAAGCTGACAGCTCTTACAGCTGATCTGGCATATTATTCAAGGTGGGAAGTCTATTTCGGATGTGATGCGTTGTTTGGATTTTCTTGATTCGTTTCGCCTCCCCTTCGACTTTAAATAATTTAAAATTGGAAATATTTAAATAATTTCAATAATTTGAATTATGCTACTTGTTTATTTTAAATGGTTGTAATAATTTGAATTATTTTATTTGTTTTTTTAAACAGTTTTAATAAGTTATATTATTTAGAAATTTATTTAAAATGTGACCAGCGATTTGAAGCTATGTTAAATGCAAACCAATTTTCCAAAACTGAATGTGCGTGAGTATTACAAACCTCATCAGGGATGAAATTTTAGAATATGGTACTAGCAAAAACGAAACTCTATCTAGGTCTCGCTTTTGAGTAACACGGTGCTAAAAGATTTTTTCTGTTTCACTGCAAGTGGTCACAAAAGTCAGTTAGAACATTAATTCGCCGTCGAAGTTCAGAGATCTTGTTGGCTTTGCGTATTTTGCCCACAAAACATCCGAGAGAAAATTGGTAGAAGTCGTACAATTTCAAAAGTTTCAGGTTTTCAAAGGAACCGTTGATGCGAACGTTGTCTTTTAAATTCGAGATAGCTCTTATCAAATTTTTCGTTGAGTGAATCCTTTGTTTTACATCCATAGAGCCAAGCCTGAAAGCCATATTGGATAAAAGGGTGATTCAATGGGCTGTGGAGGATTTTCAATGCAAATATTGGTAAGATAGGCAGGTTTCACTGTGTTCAAAACTTACTTCAGGAGGCATTGGATCGGTTATAAGTTTAGGTTAGTGAGGTTTGTCTGTCTTTTTATTCCATGGAGACTGGCACCCTCAGGAGAAATACTGTTATGTTACTTCAGCTTTAAATAGGCCTTCGGAACTTTTATGTTTCGTGCCCCCTTTGCGTTCTTCAACAGTCGTTTGTTTTTAGTGTTTTTCTCGTCTTTCTTAACCTGCTGTTTCCGTGCGCAGGATATTCTGTGTGCAAATACTACTACTAGTGCATAGATTCCCTATTTTTTACAATTCATAATTAATTGTTGCATCTCTTTGTCCTCTTTAGAACACCTGTGTCGCAGGAGTCTTAAACTAAGTTTAGCTGCACAGAGTTAGTGCATGGATTTCAATTTCATAAAGTTTCATTTTATTGAACTTTTTCTTAGAGCTTGGGATAAACTTTTCTTCAGTATTTGCCTGTATTTTTTCCGACTTTTCTTTTGGAGTGAGTTATTGAGTGGTCTTACAAATGGAGCTATTTTTTAGAGGATGCAAGTTCTGATAGTTTGTTTAGGCGTTGTTCTATTCATTTGTTTTATTTCGCCCATGACCTATTTAAGCTTTAGTTTGGCGATTAGAGTACGCTTTTTCTTTTTGTTCATTTTGAGGTTTTGTAGTATTTCAGTGTTGCAATGTCAGAGCCAATTGACTGGTCACACTAGGGTTAACACGTTCTCTTCCATTTCAAACCTCGTGAGCAAGTCAACTTTACTGCACACCCAAATTTTGCAGTCTACCAGCCTACATTCTTGCTTGCCTCACTTAGTTAATTAGAGTGTGAATTTGCCATAATTTCGTGAAGAAATATCACATGCTTCTTAATGTAGCACAAATGAAGCGTCTTTGAATTTAGCATCCGAAAATTTATCAGGAATTATCACTTTCATTTCATCGTGGTGAGAACAGAACGGAAATAGCTTTGCTAGTACAGTGAGCGCTGCATTGATCCCATATTTTTGAACAAATTTTGCACCACAGATTTTGTTCATGTCAGCGCGAGCAATGTGGGAAGATTTGATTTTGATGATGTTCACAGGAGCATAGAATGCGTAAATTGTTGTAAAAATTGTTCCATGGCAGCCATGAAATGAATTTTATTCACTGTTCGATATTTTATAAACAGCACCACGTTCAAAAAGATCTCACTGTTATTTTGGACATCATAATTCTATAAAGCGGTGAATAAATCATCTAAATATTCATTTCATGTATTCAAATGGATTTTTAAGGTCTGATCTTTGTCGTGAACATTGAAAGACGCGAGAAACATAGTTGAAAACGAAATTGCCGACCCAAGATTGATAAAGAAACATTGCTGATAAAATTTTGTTGAGCAAGCAGGACTTGTCTGGTTTTCAATCTTGAATTAAAACATTATTCAGACATTTATAACAATTTACAAACACCAACACTGAGCTATACTTGCTTCCTTCACTTACGGTTGATATGTAGGTTTTCCCGGCCATGGATCTCACGTCTTTCATTGGAAGTATGGTAAGAATATTGAATTTTCCATTCTTCACGAAAGGAAAATGAAATCCCTTGATTCAGTACCATAAGTTAACAATGTTAGTTGTGTTCTCGAGCACAAGCCCGTTGATAGTTTTTTCTATCTTGCATGATCACAAACTGGATTGAACCACTTAAGCTGGACAAAAATTGACCCATCTCGCGATTCCCTTTGTTAAACTGCAAGCCAACTTTACCTTGTGATAATGAACTTGCATAATTAAAAGCTCCTCGCCTCCTCTATCCTGACATTGTGTTTAGGAAGACAAAACTGATCGGCCTGGTCACGCTTTCATTTCCTGGAAGTCTTTCTTTGTACTTTGAAAGGCTTCATGAACGATGCATGCAATTTTTGCACCTTCAATTTTGTGCTGTCATCGTTAAGTAGTGATAGGATCAGAGTGGACCATAGCTTTTTCAGCTTTCAACATGTTTTTTGCTTAATTTGCGAACAACGACGTACGTCAGTACGCAGTGTTGTAAGAACTGTCTAGCAGGGAATCTTGGAACTAGCGTAATGCAAATTTTACCATTTAAATATTTTCTATCTAGCGTGTAAACAGTTTATTCTCCCTCGATACAACAATTTTTTTTGTAACTGAGCTTTCTAAAAAGATTTCACAAAGTTAATGTCCTCTATGAGTCATTGGATATTAATGAATAAGATCGATGAGTCTGTACATTGTTAGAAGACAGTAATATTTTTTTCCAATAAAGTAGTTGGTTTCGCTTGTTCTTCATCAGCCATTTCAGCCGCTAATCCCTGGTAGAGCTTTTCCTACTTGAATTCATTTCTTTATCCAGCGTTTCCCTTCTGAATAGCATCAATTTACTTTTATTTGTCCTCCTGTACATTGATCACCACCATACTATCATCAGCGGACGTGCAAATTGAGTTTATTTACTTGAGTCATCTCCATCAGTCCGGTCTTCCTTAAGATAATGATTCATTGCTCTCGGCCCTAACATCCCTCTCTCTCCCGTCTTCGAAACTGACAGCTTAGTGAGACCTTAGGCGAATTACTGCTTTTAGAAGCTGTGCTACCGTTGATGATGTACATTAACGGCTTAACTACCCATTCTAAATTAAGTTGCTCTCCTCTCGAGCTAAATCTTAGTTTAAATTGTACCTAGATCTGCAGTGACCTAGCATTAAAATCAATTGAATAACTTCATTGGAATTGATGAGAAATTGATTTATCAATCTAATTTACAAGAAGTGGTTGTTAGCAAATATAGAATTAAATATAGTGACCAAAACTAGTCATGTTCGCGCACGCTTTTCCTTCAATTCCAGGCAGATTTGAAAGGAAAAAACTACACGAGTAATTAAGTTGTCTTTATTAGAATCCGTTTCTCAATGTGAAACCTTTAAAATTTCACTCATAATGCCTAATCAAATAGTAGATGATCTTAGCTCTAAAATTAATCTCATGATGTTTAATCAAATAGTAGATGATCTTGGCTCTAAAATTAATTAGCGATGAAAGAAAAACTTGCTCAACATCATATTGTACACTGGGTAACGGCCGCGTTTAGAGATACTGTGTTAACCCTTTCGGTACTGACGGCTACTCCAGTGCCAAGTTGGCTAGTGCTTCCAGTTTAGGGCATCAGACCTAGTTTTAAAGTAATTTAACTAGTGAGGGAATATTTTGGAGTAAATAATAAAATTAGGAATATTACAAGCATTCATTAACTAGTTTTTAAGCATTTCCAGAAGCCTGCACACGTAAATTACCATAGGTTATTTCTAAGTTCATGCCGCAGGGTCCGTGCAACACATTCAATAACCTCTCTATTTAACTTGACCAATTTTTTCTGAACTTCGTTTGTGTTTGATATATTCGGGCAAAAACGTATGAATAATTTCTTCGTAAGTACAAAAACTTTTTTAACAACGTCGACAATTTTTATGAACGTCGAAAAGATACCTGTCACCAAGCATAGAGCTTAAAGGTTGATAAAAAATTTTAAATTAAAATAAAAAAGTAGGCACTTGTTTAAGCCAAAAGAACCCACACTAGGACAATTCCACTGACAATTCAGGGTAATGATAATTTTTTCTCCTGGAAGTTTTTACCCAAGCCACTTGAATTATCGTACCGAAAGGGTTAAAAGGAATGGACTAGTGCCTGGGTGTGAATATTAACGATGGTAAATCTGTTTTTGCTTCTGTTTTGGTACCTGCACGTGATTGGTATCCGACGGCTCGGAACTTGAGGAATGATCCGAGAATAAGCCACAAGGCTCATTTCTGTTGCTGTGTGCCATTGTATTTTGATATCCTAATGTAACCAACAATGTCTCTAACACTAATGAAGAAGTAACTTCTAACCGTAAATTTTTTATTTTATCTTCGCACTTGAAGTAATTCTTATGTTCCCGAACTTCACTAGTAATGTGAAAGACTGTGGGACTTTTTCTTTCTATGACGCCAAGTTTCCTCTGAGCCTCCGGAACTCAATTTGACGCCTGCGTCTCTCCTACCGTCTCGTGTGCGCTCGGACAGAGAGGCGCAGCTGCTCGAAATCTTATCTCTCGAGAAAAGGGTGCAAAATTTTCTATTTTAACGACCAAAACCTTCGTGAGGGAAAATTTCAAGAATAAAATTTCTCCGTAAGTCCAGGATTGCCAGACACTCGGTGGTTTGTAGGGTCAAATTTTGTGGGAAAAAACGAAACTACATGATTTTGTTTCGAAAAAAAACATTTTGTGAACTCAGTTTCGAAAGCGTTTCCAGGGGGGATCTCGACAAGGTGAGAGCAATTTTGGCCCACTCAATCAAAGCTGACAGTTTAAGGTCGGACCAGGGAGAGTGAGGACCAACAGTATTGTTGAAGCTAAATTAAAACTGACAGATTGAGTAGGCGAGAAAAATAATACGAAGATCCTAAAACAATATCAAAACGGGTACTTTTAGAGCGAAAAGTGAAGGTCTCCAACGAAGAAAGTTAGAAGAAAGGAAAAATCGTATTTTTCAGGAGGTGTGCCAGCAAAAGAGATCCGCCTAAGTTTCTGAAGCTCGGTCAGATTTCTGTGACGAAAATTTTCCTAATGCGGGGATTTTTCAGTATTAGATCGGAGGATCATTGATTTTTTAAGGTGTGCATATTTACGCATCTACTTTGAACGGACGCTTAAAGGGGCTTGAATTGTTCCATATTTGATCTTATATCTAAATTGTTTTGGAAGCAATTAATTTTGTCGAAAGTTCCATTCGTGTTAGGCTCATAGCAATTTCTACATGGTTGCTATTTTTTCCACGGATAACATTAATTTTTTGTTTCGTGTTTAATATAAAATTACTCGCGTAATTTTGCTCTGGAAAGCGAAAGTTAATTCATCGTTCTCGCATGTTTCAAAAATTATTCACGCTGAGTATTCTGAGCGCATGATATACCTCTAAGTCCAGGAGTAATTTTCGAAGGGGGAAGTAGAGAATATTAGCAACTGAAGGATTAGATGTTAACTAAAGATTCGAAGTTTTTTGATCACACACTGATGACACCTACAGAAAGACGAACAGATGGAGTGCAAGGCAACTTTTGTAGGGTTTGCAGTTTGAAAGTATAAGACAACCAAGCTGGTATACGCTTGTTCATGCTCACTTGTTCCTTGCATTTGTTCCTTGCAGTGGAGTTAAGAAAGCTCACTTTTTTCGCTGGTTATAAAAGTATTTTGTCGATTGTAGTTAACAGTTTTTCAATAGTTTCAAACCAGTAAGATTCACGTAATTTTTCTACATTCGTGTTCTTAGAAATCGAAACATGTACAGAAAGTTGGTGACATCTTGCGCTCGTTGCAGGCGCGTTCACATCTCGAAGGCGACGCTGGACTGCCTCAACAACGCGTACGAGGTGGAGCCAGGCTTGGGCCATACCAGGGACGACTACCTCAAGGTTTGTGACTGCTATAATATTTTCTGATTCTGCCGAGATAAATCCAGCTCTTAAAGAGGTCTTCCATTAAATTATTCACTTTCCATTTCGCACCTGCTGTTTTCTGTGAAGTTCAAAACATTTATCCTGTGACTGCTGAATGCTACTGCTAAAGGCTCCCAGGGGGACAATGTGAGGGCCCGAGCTGAGAGTTAGGTAGGCCTTCTTTTTTTGTTGAAATAAAATGTGTTTGTTATGTTAAGGACCACTCTTTTTCGGTTCACTGCTGTCCTGTTCTTCAACACCTACTAATTTCCCTTCAACTTCGGTCTTGTTTCAGGATCTTCTTCCACAACTTACTGTTTCTATGCCTTTCTGCGTAGATTCCAATTCCATACTTCCTCCTTCCTCGCTTTGGATCGCATTTGTTGCTGGGTAGGGAGGCTAAAATTGACGACTAATCTAATCTAATCTACTGCTAAAGTTCTATAACTTACATGCTTCACTTTGAACTTATTTTGTTACTGCGTAGCTCGACATCCCGGCCAATAATGGAGAATGAAAATTTATTATCAAGTTAGTTGGAACTCTATCAGCAACGAGCTGCAGGCCTGTGGGGACACATCATGTTTGTCTAACGCTACCCCCTGTTGACGTTGATTTGAATTTTGCGACCCCATGAGGTTGCGGACCTCGTCAGGTGTTTTGCTGGCGAGCGAATGCCGCATTTAAGGGACGATCGCTTTTGCAGCAGCGGCTGTCCAGCGGATCTGGCCAATGGAAAAATCATTCAATTTCTTCCGGAGAGGTTTTGCCGAAGCAGTAGGACTTTCTATGATGTTCTCGAAAGTTGAGAATGTGTTGAATTTTACGGTGGCGTTCAAAATCTCATTTCCTTGTCCACTCGGAAAATATGAACGGAATTGCACACTTTGATCTACTTGCAATTGCTGTGAAAGAGATTGAACAATTTTGGACTTGTCTTAGATGCGAGCTGTTCTTGCCGTAAAATTGTAATCTTCTTTAAATCCTCACGGCAGAATTTTCTTTCTATGATCTCAGGTAGTTCAATAAGAGAAAGAATCTTGCGTGTTAGAATCTTGTTTAACTGAAACGAATTGCGTACTGAAAAGTAAGCTGAAAACTACTGTCATATTTCATTTTATGCCATGCGTTTTTAGGTGAGTACTACAGTTCCGTTTTTTAAGGAATGACCTCCTAAACTTATACTCTCCTTTTTTTCGTTCATGCGTATGAATTTAATTAATGAAGTTACTGTAAAAAATGCTGCTCTAAAATGTACCTGTAGTTTTCGAGGAAGGTTTTAACGCGCTGCTTGCGATATGACCCATCACAAGCAGCGTGTTAACCCATCATTGGGTCGTTTGATTGAAAACTTTTTTAACACTCATAAAATTAATGGTATCTAATGGATCCAGTGAATTCTTGTTATTTGTAAAATTGCTAACAACTTTTGACTTCCAATTTGAGTTGAATGCTAACTTAAATTTAACTCACCGCCGTCTAACGTGTTAAGGAATTGAAAAATTATTTGTGTTGGAGCACTAGTCCTTATAACTGATGTACACGCTGTTTTCCGGATGTTCCTGTGGACGCAATTTTACACTTGAATGAACTTAGTATTCACGTCAATTTAGAAAATAACTTGGGCTAAAGACTTCCTCATTCGGCTTCAAACTGAGGTATCATTGTACGTGCAGTCGATTTCAGTTGTGAAATTGAGGGATGATTGAGGTTCGAAAAATGTAAAAAGCTTATGAACATGGTTTGTCTCGTACGTCAAAAATAAAATTTCTGGAAACTATTCTCTAAACTTCGTTTACCAATTCTATGATGTTTTAAATTGTGGTCAGATTTGCTTTATTTCAGCTGCGAGCCCCTCAGGGGGATACAACTATTGCATCAAATCTGTTCTTGTCTCGTTCACCATCGCCTTACTTGATATTGCCTACCTTGTCTGAACATGTACGGCCTACTCAGAACTCAATGGAGCCTGTACTAGATATTTAATGAGCGTCGTAGGATGGTGCATTACACCTTACCCCGACTCCTCCGACACTACCAAAATATTTATGCTTGTCTTATGCTAAGAAGTTCATTCCAAATATATCCCATCTCACGGTGCTGCAGAAAATTAGCCCCTGATTCTAGGAATAAAGTATTTTCTCATGGTTTTTACTGTCTGATAAATGCCTCAAATTATTCTTCATTATTTTTTATTGAAATGTAATTAACGGAAACAGTCATTATAAAATTTCCTCTGTTGTTGACTCAGACTGTTATTTTTCATCGAGCACAAGTTTTACAGGAATTTCGTTCTAGTAGAAACTGCAATTCATTAGCTTAGTCCAACATAGCTAAGCTGTATGAAAAAAGGCATGCGTCGCTCAATTTCGCAAATGCTTTCAGCCGTTTTGTCCATTATCTTCTTTCCTGAGCAAATGAGCTGGCTTCCATGTGTCTAATTAGAGCCAGCAGCGTACTTCTCCAAGTAAGACCCTAAAATGAATTTTTCGCTGGAATTGAACAGCACTCATTTTTAAACATCCAATTCCGGCTTGAGTTGACCATTATTTTCGACAAGTTTCCTTCTTTTTTCTAAAACTGCTCATAAGCGATAAACTTTCCAAGCTATCAAGTCCTACTGCTAAATTCATGGCTGAAGTTGCTTCGATATCGAACTTAAGTGAAAAGTTCTTGTCCTGAAATTGATTTCTGATGAGGGGTTCGCTTGCGCCTTTGTTTCCAGAAGCTCGAAAACGTTTGAATATCTTGCGACAGTTAATTGTGGGCGGTGATTTGTGAGGCTATTTGGAGGAACTCTACGAGAATCGTAAACCTCCTGTGCTTTTTTTTCCAGTCGAAAAGACTGACCCATGGTGTCTATTCAGATAGATGTTATTTGATACACCGACGAGCTGTGTTGGTCCGTCTGAAATGGTGCTTCATGTGTGATCATTAACTAACATTTCTAAACGCTATCGGCTATTTTAGTGAACGTGATGACCAATATTGATCAACAAACAATTTAGCTCCACTTCCATATTGGTGCTCATGCATCGAACTACACCTACTCCTCTGTATTGCTCACACAAAGAAAATTAATGATCCATACATCGAAATTTACTTATGCGTCTTTTGATCACGATTGCCTCGCGTCTGTCGCCAGGACAAGGGTGTGCAGACGTACCTGATCGCCCGAGACGATCCCCTGCACTGCCGCCGCCGCAACAACTGCGCACGCGCCCTCCTCACCAGCGCAGGGGACTATTTCGTCGACCGCAGATCTTCTAGCCAGGTTTGTCTCATTCTATTTAACACGTTACTTTGTTCCCGCCGTTGTTTACGGCTGGTTTGGTTGGGTTGTAAGTAGCAAAATAGGGAAGTCGACTTTAGAACTCGAATACATTTTTATTTTTTCTAAGAAATATGAAAAAACAACTGCATGATAACATTTTCACCTCGCGTAACAAGTTAGTGTTTAAAAAGTCACACAACAGATGAAACGTCATTCATTCATACCAGTACGTGAATGGGCAATTTATGTATTGGTAGACAAACATATAGCAAACAAACATATAGGTAGACAAACATTCGGGGAACGTGTTCATACGATAACCGCTATGTGAGACAATAGTGGTACACGGAGAGAATTTTTGTATTGCCACTGACCGACCAGTAATCGCAAACTAATTTTTTATTAGTACCTACTCAAAGCTAGATAAAGGCACGATACAGTTAATGTTTGCTATTTTTAAGTTTGCTTGCTACAATTGACTTTAAATTTGAGTTGAATATTGAACTTCAGTTCAACTCATGGTGGTTACTGTATTGATGTTAATGTGCCAATGTAATTCACTTTAATTTGCATGCAGCCTCAAGTTATGGTCTAGAAATCGTTACTTAGTTGTTTAGCGTCTGGAACGGAACTTTTCTCCTTGCGTTGCCAGGCCTTCGAGTTCGTCAATTTACGCAATGACAAAAAAAGAGTAAACTTCTTTTCTTACCCTTTAGTCACTGGAAGCTCAATGATATTTGCTAATAAGTAACGAAGTGTTTGTCCTGTGTTCTTCCTCAAGATCATAATCTTCTTACTTCAGACATGATCCTCGTGAATTAGTGTCATTTTCCAATAAGCAAATTGCGTTCTTCCAGAAATTCCTTTTTAGTTCGTTAGTTTATTTGTCATGCGGCACATATAACATATTTGCTGAGAAAAGCGTCCACCGGACAACGTAAACTCAATAACTTCTTCCTGAATAAAATGAGGCACTTGAAAGGACAATCTCAAACTAATTAAACCGTTTTTGAGACCAACAGTGGCCTATTTCCTCATTCGAGCAGTAAAGTTCAATGTTAAGTATTGGTAAAAACTCAAATGAGGTTTTTTAGTGTACGTCGAGTCGGTAAAAGATGTTAAAATGTCGTTGGTCGGAAAAAAGTTCCGGAATGTGTGTGTTGAGTGTCCTAAGCATCGAATATTTCATTTCCCGTAATTGTGCATTTTGGCGAACTTTTTGATTTTGAGAGACACGTAAGCGATATTTCTTGCTAAAGTGGCCCCAAATTCTCGCTGGACTGTAGAATAATGTTCTTCTGACTTAATTTATATTGTCTATTATTTTTGTGTTGGTTTTCAAACAATTTTATTTCAAAGAAAATGTAACACATTCGCTCCTGATGGTAATTGATTTGCTGTTTTTTTATGACAAGTGTAGTTTATCTGTTTTCTCTGTCATATATTCAAGGGACTATATAAATTAGGATTAAAGATGATTGTAAGATGTAGGATTAATGAAGAGTTATAATAATTCCCCCTTGGAGATAACTCTTGGTCGACAGCGAACGCGTCAAATTCAATGACTAATCGGAAAATTTACGCTAGTACATATTAATAGAAACTTCTTCTCCGGACGCAAAAATAAAACTAAATACTTACTACTAATTAATGAATTTCTATCTAAATATATACTAACTCTATCACTGTTTCATAATAAAGCCACCTGTTGCATTTTCTCTGCAACATCTGTGAGCTGGGCTCGCCAATTATGCATTCGTTTTTTAGACACTAGAGTTGAACCCGATTCATTCAAAGAATTCATGGTGTTTATTTTTGGTTTGGAAAATGCAGCCCTTACCGCTCAGTCCGTATTTCCCTCAGCAATTTAAGGCTCAAGTTTTTATTTCAGTTTGTTTGTGTTGGCTGCGCCGAGAAAGAATTTTTATTTTTTATTCTAGTGCGTAAGACAACACCTACAGAACTCTCACCACTCACATTTGAGTCAAATTTCTTCGCTTTATTAGCGGTAATTTCGTGTTTTTTCCCATATTCTGTCAAACTTTTTTAATTCGGTGAGAGACGATGTACACCGACCCATTTCATGCTTAAGGAGGCTGTGCTCTATGCTGGTACTGTGTGAAGTTGTGCCCATAGGTTAATGAACAAATTTTGTATCCGTCCACGTAGTCTGCTTGCCGAGGTGTAGTAGCTGGATGTCGCTTCCATTAATTGAGTAAGATAACATACTTTTTTTTTAAATCAGACTTGCAATTTGTGTTTTTTTGTTAGCATCGCTGTGACATCAGAGCCTTAGAATAGCACGGGCTATTTTAGCCAGAACTTTTGGATGCATCCTGTAAACTTCAAGTGCCTGGCGCACGCACAATTTTAGTGTTGTCCAAAAATGAGAGAGCTTTAGAAAAGTGGAATTTCGTACTCCTAGTATTGTTGTGAACCACTCTTAGGGAAATGTTACGTTGTGTCTCAGCGCCAAGTCACTTTGTTAAGGAACATAACAAAAATTAGAGTGCAACTGCCGGAACTTGCAGGGTCTGCCTGTTGGTATTTTTGGCTCACATAATGTGTCAAAACTCGTGATTTGTTTTCGAACTTCTTTGTTTTAGTTGATGCAGATTTCAGATAAATTACTGATAAATTAAAGTATACGCCCAATTATCCCTCAAATAGGCACTATCACCTAATAATCAATAAAGCGACTCAATATCACCTGTCCCTCACACGTCAGAAATAAAATTCGGAGCATGCCACAAGGAGTTAAATTTATAAGTGCTGCTGCACAGCTTTCCCTCAGGACTAGTATGTCGAGGACCTAACGTCCTTAGTCAGACCTCAAAGTCATTGTGTACCATGAATATGGCACACAATCTCACCATTTTCTTTCATCGCAACGTAGGTCTTTAGTTTTTATAAAAAAATTTTCTGAGCACTGGGAGAAAGCCTCGGTATGTGAATTGTCACCCAGAATAACTTTCCCTATGTTTCGTACTAATTGCAGTGTTTATTTTTTAAAGGGGCTCTCTGTTAGGTCAGTTTACTGCGGTTATCAGTACATAGCATGCATATTTAGTTTATTCCGTATTTCTCACTCTCCTACAGGTTTCGGACGATAAAGAAACTCAAGCTGCAAGACGTTTCTCTGGGATATGGATGTCTTCCGCTGAGCCTATGCCCATCAAAGAGACCCCCAATTTAGTTTCAAGTGAAACCGCCAATCTGGTTTCGAATGAAACTACCGAGTTAGGGAGTTCAACTGATGAAACTTCTAACAAAAATGTTATAGGAGGGACATCGCCTGGTAACCACTTGAACGCCTGCGTTAATGCTGTCAAGTCAGAGTGCGACGATAGTAAGTATAAAAATGATTCTTTTTCTACTGAAGCTTCATCCACTCCCAACGTTCAAGCAAAAAATTCTCTCACTCAGTTGAATGTTGCTTCTAAATCATTTACGAAGGATGACGACAAGAGCGAACGTAGCAAAAATGGCGACAGTGGCAAGAGTGCTGGCGTGGGCGATAAGAATAAGTGCGAGGACGAAAAGGTTCGTGAACTCCAGGGCAGTACTGTCAACACTTGCAGTAAATTAACAGGAAAAAGTACAGCCGCGAAGCCTGGGTGTAATGGAGTTACGACTGAAATTGTGAGTCCAGAAGACGTGAACATTGACGTGGTCTCCGAGAAAGAAAACTCTGTTCGTCTTGTCAACGACCTGTCGGCGGTGGGCTGCAAAATTTTACGGCGTGATTGTAAGGGTCAGAACGGCGTGTTGAAGGCTGCCGAACGGACGCCGTGTGGACGGCCTGAACAAGAGCGTGTTACTGATTGCCCCAAAACTGACAGGGAAGTCAGTGGGGATTTTGTTCAGTCTCGAGGAGAGGAAGATGAGGATGAGGAAGAGGAAGAAAAGGTGGTCCCTGGTAATGACTGGAGCCCTGAATTTCCATTCGGAGACGTGAGTTTTCTGCATTTATTTCCGAAGCATTTTATCATTTCTTTGAGCGTTATAAGTTATTTCCGAATAGTTCGACGTTAGTTTATTTTGTTGCGTTTGATTTTCCATCAGGGACAGAGTTGCACACTGAACTTCTGAATTATAATTTTTTTTACCTAACACTAGTAAGCTAATCAACCGAATAAGCAGGAAAAATTTGCAATCGTATTCATGATCTAATCACAGTACACGTATTTGTTTTTGTTGTCTGTTTTCTGAGATCCATTATTCAGCCCTAATTCAGTATAGTCGGAACAATTGTTTGTAAGAGGAAAACACGAAAATATTTTCGAATGTGAATTATGTCAACAATATTTTCCCACATTGTAATGAAGTTGTATTGATGGCTAAATATAGTTCCAAGCTATTTCGACAACATTTAAATTTACTTTGGCTGATTGATGATGCTTTCTTCTTTATGTGTGTACCCCGTTCAATGTACGCTATTACATTGCAACTAAATGAAAAATATACAGAATAAGCTCTGCATGTGGTAGAGGAGAAAAGTTTAATTCTCTACCTCCTGCTTTATGAGCGCAGTTGCTCTAATCTGCACGTGGTTTGATTGATCATGCAGTGAAAGAAAATTCTGATCACGAATCCGAGTAAGAAAACTTTCACAAGGTGTTGGATTTATTTAATAACTGTTGTGAAAGAAGCAAGTAAAGTAATAATTTATCTCGTATTCTCGCGTATTTTGCAGTTGTTTGTTTTGTTACTTGGGACGAGAAACTATTTTTTTTTAATTTGAATACATTGCGTTACGTGAACGTACTTCATTTTAAACTTTGTAATTAAACTATGTTGGAAGTTGTGAATTTTATTTTGTATCGCAGAATATACTCTAAATCAAATATCTCTATTTCTGTTGGAAAAATTGACTGTTTCTCTACGACGAAAACCTATTGTTCAAACTACCCCTAAGGGGGATACAACTATTGTATCTATGGGAATTAGCGCTCCCAAGGGGGCAATGTGAGGGCCCGAGCTGAGAGTTAGGTAGGTCTTCTTTTGTTGAAATAAAACGGTTTTTGTTATGTTAAGGACCAACTTTTTTCGGTTCACTACTGTCCTGTTTTTCAGCACCTCTGACTATCTTCTTCAACTTTCATCTTATTTCATGAATTTCTTTCCTATCTTACTGTTTCTATGCCCTTTCTGCATAGATTCCTCATTTTCTAATCTCCATACTAAATAGTGCCTTCCTCTTTCCTCTCTTCGATACGCTCTATTTTTGCAGCGGTTAGGGAGGCTTAAACTAACTTTTAATCTTATAATCATATTGTTCAACTAGTATTTCCAAAATCGATTCGTTACAAGCCCTCAAGAAAAATTACGCAAACTATCCTCATCAATTTAAAACAAAGTATCAAATAGTAAAACCATGCTCACTTTTATATTCATAAGTTGAAGCTTACCCTCTTGAAAATTTTATATTCGTATACATGTGTGTTCAACTTTGCTTTTTAGTCTTAATTTTGTTATGCGCTAACAACGAGAGAACTTGCCAATTTCATTTGTTTGTATTTCAGCTGGAGTCGGCGTGGGAAGACCAAGCTTTCATGGAGGATTTCTTAGACGAAGAACTCTCTGATGAGGAAGACGAAGAAACTGAAGATGAATGCAGCGGTAGAAGATCAGCAAGAGTGCCGAAGGATGTGGCAGTTGAGGTTTGTGTTGAATTATTTTTGACGTAAGTTGACAAATTTTATTAAAACTCACGACGAACGCTTGTTTGAAATATTATTAGATATTATTGTTTTTAAATGTTTGCATTTTATCACATTGTAGATTTTTCAGTTATCTATCTCTGTTTGACTTGAAATTAAAGGTTGAATGTTGGAAATTCTATAGAGATAGTGCGATAAAAATGCAAACAGTAATCGTAGAATTTTTTATTACTGAGAGAAGGCAAAGAGAAAGTAGGCTTTGGGTTTCAGATTATGAAATGCTTGATACTTCATGGTAAGTAAATTGATGCTGAAGATTTAGTTTAAATTATGAATGAAAATATTGGGACTTGAAGCTGGGACAAGATATAAAGCTGCACTCTTGGTGGAAATGAGATGATAGAAAATTGGCCAAGAGAAGTTGAGATGTTGGGCACGATATGTTAGGCTATGGTGAGAATTATTTGACTAACTGAAGTGCAAGGTGTTAAAATATGTAAGAAAAATTATATTAGCGGCTAATTATTTTTTGACGACGTTTGTGTTAGTTAGCCTTGAACGTGTGGCTAGAAAGTAGAAAGTGTTACTAAACAAGTGTAAATTTGCGTCCATGAAGAAGCTGCAAGTGGGCTAAACACCTTGCTGACCTTGAGCTGAGAAGGCTTGGGCTTGCACTCGGCTCCCTCAGGGGGGACAACTATTACAATAATGAAAATTAACACTCCTTGGAGAAAATGGGAGGTCCCTAGCTTAGGGGGTAGACCTACCTTTTGTTGAAATATAAAAGGTTTTTGTTTTGCTTCGGACTATGTATTTTCGGTTCACTGTTCTGTTTTCCGCACCTACTACTTTCTTGTTCAAATTTTATCTTGTTTCGTAAACTTTTTCCTCAACTCACTGTTTCTATGGCTTTTATGCGTAGATTCCGAGTTCCCTTAGGTTTTATTAAATGGGGCCTTCCTTCTTCCCCTCTTTCGAAACGTCTATGTTGCGATTAGGGAGGCTTAAATTAACTTACCATATCTATTCCTACCACATCTTTTCTTCATATTAACTTACCAAATCTATTCTAGCTTGCCCTAGACTATTTTTTTCGATTAATGGAAATAATGGAAAGATTGAAGTACACCACTTGGTTGTGTCAGCATGCCAACTAAGATAGATTAATCTGTCGAAAAAGTTGACAAAGAGTGTCTCCTGTAACAAGTTAGTAATCATTATACATGGACTTAACCCAAAAGACATGAAGATGTTTCAATGTTACTGTTAGGCAACACAAGTTTAATTACTATACGGGCATAATTTGAAATGTGTCCAGAATCCCGGCTGAAAGAAAATATCCGTCCAAATGGCAGTTAAGACACTCCTCTCATGACTAGATTCTCTTGAAGAATTTTACAGATGCACTAAGTTCAGCGACGTTGGTCTTTCACCACAGAGATGAAAAAATGGGTAACTTTTAGGTAATTAACGAAAAACATTCTGTAGCCTGTAATCTCATCTACTGTGGCTACCTTTTGGCTGGAACCTAAACTACTAGGAAAACTAAACGTTATGAATAGGTCAAGGCTGGCCTTGCTTAATGGTGCTCTGTAATTGTGCCTGCAACGCCGATAGTGAAAACAAAAGGTGCTCATGTGATCCAAATTTGGAACGCATCACTCGGAAGTTTTCCTTCGTCGAAAAAAAATTGAGTAGTTCGAGGAAAATATCTTATACTATAAAGGTAGCGTAGCAAATGTTACACCTGATATTTACGTCAGAATTTTTGATAACTGTTTTTACGGCATAACTTTCAACGTTAGCTATCGATGAATAACTTCATGCTTACTGTTATATGGTGCTGACTAAATTTCGATCTAAGCAACATCCAACCTTAGCCATGTCCTTCTCATGTTTATAAAATGAGAGTTCAGCGAGTCATACAACTGATCCCTCAGGGGAACCACTTGATGGCGCTGAACATCGAGATCGCCTCCAACCGGCGGATGCGGTCCGAGTATATGAAGCGTCTCAGTCTCAGCTTCAAGATGCAGTCCCTCGAGAGCGTCTACTGCAGAAGTCGAGCCATCTATCTCAAGAGCGAGGCAACTGCTGCCTGTCTGCTGTGGCTTTGTGTTTTTTTCTGCCAACTAATTCTCTTTCATGGGTAAATATTCTATTTCTCGTTAATTATATTTTCCTTGAGTTAATGTAAATAATGTTCAATGTTGACTTGCTCAGTGCTTGGCAGCATCACACCAGTACTCATCAATTTTCATCATATACATCCCGATCAAAATGCTAGTCGCACCCTTGAGAAAAGTGGATGTTATGAAAACAACCAAGCTTAACAGTTTAATTGGACCCCCTTCTACATTGATTGTACCATTTATTCTGATAGGAATAGATCCTCCAAGATTTTGCTAACAATCTATACAAATATTTGTTTAAATTACGAACAAACGTTGAGAAAGATTTTGCAACTAAGAAGGAGGAGGTGTTGAGGCTCACAGCTCCCTCTCCA